>CM034149.1:827725645-829151336 GCA_019776745.2 Taxus chinensis | reverse complement strand
GAGATGTAGTGCAGTGCTCAGTAGTAAGCTCACGCTTTAGGTGACCACTAGGGTCAGTCGGACTCTACATTTTGCATCATTTTTTTATTGGATTTAATGTGGTTTTTAGATATGTGTAGGTGGTCATTCTATTTTGCAGATTACAAGTTTCCTCAGCGATCATAGTGCGAATATCAAGCAACAGACAAGGCTCAATAGAAAAACCCTAGTGACACAAAAGAAAGTAGTGCCCAATTCAAGTCGTCAGCACCTAGACACCTCTTCCCTCTCATGGGTGCCCTTGTTCGGATCTATTCCTGAGTTCCAGATTTTACAGTGAACAATGACGACCTTGTCTATAGTTTGTTCAGCACTTGCATCTGCTCATATTGTGCTCATGTTTTATTAACTAAACTACTACAAATTAAAACTAAGCATCTACATAGCTCCAAAAGTAAGTTAATCTAACAATGAAATATCAAGATAAGAGCTTAAAGGAAATGCTTCTTTAATACATAAATGAAACTACATGCTAAAATATTTCATACTCTCTATGACTGCTAAATTAAACTATGAACCTATGAAGATCATAAGCAATCCAAATGGTGGTTATAAAGTTTCAATTCCCAAATGTTCGATTTGACGAAAATGGTTAAAAACAGTTCCCTAAGCAACATGAATAATGAAGGATGCAAGGGTCTAATGAAAAATCATTCATGCACTACGATACAGTACCAGGAAAATCGGTGTGCCAAGATAGTACTAACATAGCAAGCATACCATCTTTGTTTGTGGGGTAGATCTAGATGATCCACGAGTCGCTTGAATAAGAAAATGTGAGGAATGAAGAAAGATAATGATCGAGTATCATGCGTTGGTCATAGGCTTCAGTTGTGTACTAGCTCTTTACCACTTTTTGCAAAAACATTATTTTTGCAATTTTTTGGATTTATTGAATTTTTACGGATTTTTCGAAAATTTTTACCAATTTTTTGAAAATTTTGATTTTTTTGCAAATTTTTAGTGATTTTGGATATTTTAGAAGAAATACAGGAGAGAGGATCACTTGAGAGCAATAAAAATGCCCCAGGGAGAAGAAATGGTCACTAGGTAGTAAAAATATGCCCCGATGGGACGAAAAATGATTATTTATTAAAAATAATCATCGCGACTAGTAGTAGAAGAAAACGGAACCATCACAAAGGTAAAATCACACCTCTCCACCATCATGGTGGGTGAAAATGTATTGCAGGGGGGTCAAAATAGCCATATATACCATGTCGGGGGGGTAAAACATTATGAGTAGTTATTTGTTACTAAACTCTTGCAAATTTTCTATTGATTTTTCTTCGACCTGCGGGAGAGATGACGCGAGTTCCAGACCGTAAGGGGCATGCAGACATTGTTAAAGAGTACCAATGGTATCCCAAGGATGGTGCACATGTGAGTAGACCCAAATTTTTTCTTTGTTTTTGAATTTAATACCATTTATTAGGGGGGAAACATGCGACAATGTATGCGTGCCCCTTGGGGCACATATATGATGTTGGGGGTGCATGGGTGTTAGGGTTTGTTCTTAGGGCACATGATTGAGCACAAGGGTGTGGTTAGTGGTGTGAATGCATCATCAGGGGCATGAGTGCTCTTGGGTATGGTTTTGGCGCACGAGTGTGCGTACAGGGGTTAACAGGAGCGCGTATGCGCTAAGATGAGCGCGCATATGCTCCATGATATTAGGGGTTGAGGGAGGGCGCACATATGCTGGCATAGGTGTGTAGGCATCGAAATGGGGGCACATGTGATATGGCGCGCATGTTCTAGCAAAGACGTGCAAGCGTTAGAATGTGTGCGCAAACACAAAAAAGGGGGTTTTTATGACCCTTAGAAGAATTTAGGTGATTTTTATAAGAATGTAGGGGTGAATAGAAGAAGATTATAAGGCTTACTTAGAATAAATGAAGTTAATGAGTGGTTGCTTGACCATGTAGGGTGACCTCACTTTGGAGACACGTGAGTGTCAAGTGAGGTTGCACTCGTTCTGGGAGACCTTAAGGCAACGACAACGTGAGAGGATCTATTTAGAGATGATACTAGATGTGACTAGACTATCCTATGTGGCATATATTACACATATTACCTTGGATCACAACTTGCTAATAGCCTTAGTGGAGAGATGGCACAATGAGTGTCATTATTTTTGCTTCATCACTGACGAGATGACTCACATTGGAGGAAGTGTGGCGGATCCTGAGAGTTTTGATCCAGGGACGACTTATAGAGTATGATGGGGATGCTGCCCACATTACACAATGTCTTATAGAGATGTTTGGCCTATGAGACATACCTTGAAAGGATATGACAGTTCAAGTATATAAGTTCTTTTGGGATCGTTGGCTATCTCATGTAGTTGTTTATTTGATGGCTCTTTCAAGCGGCATTTTGCTACCTGACAAGACTAGTACTTCCTTTCCATTAAGCCTAATAGGAGTTATTGATGAATTGATCAGTGGAGAGAGATACTGCTGGGGACAGTGTTTATTATCACACTTATATTGGGATCTGCATCTTATTACTTACAACGGTCAGAAGACCATGGGCACATCGACGATGCTTCAGATATGGGCATGGGAACATATTGCCATAGGTCACCCTGCAAGAGTTTTTCGAGTTCAAGCTCTAGATAAGCATTTGATGATGGGATGGGTGCTGATCGGTGATGACATTCGAGGTCACATTGGAGATACAAACTAATATTGCCACGTATTTTATGAGGTGTAGTTGTGCATGGTTACATGGCATCCTTATAGATCCTATCAGTAGGTTGAGGATGTTGTAGAGCTTAGTGTAGCAACAGTTGATCATTTCTTGATTGCTAGCTGAGATTATATTGTCGAGTGGTATAGGGTGCATCGTGTGTAGTGATAATTTGGCCAAGTGCATCGTATCCTTGGCAATGAGATATGGTATGGTCGTTGTTCTAAGGATACATTTAAAATTAAACCCCTCATCAGACCACGTTAAGCCAGAGATAGTTTTGAGTAGATGGTGCCCCAACCATGGGTACCTTTACATCATATTGTAGATCTAGGGGAGACAAATGATTATCACAATGGTACAACTTAGTGCTCCCAGGGAGATTGACGATTCCATAGGCTGCCATTAATGCAGGTATTATAGTAGCTACAAACACCTAAAATCCACTTATGCAGATTTAATACTAAAATTGCACTAATTATACTCTTTACTGTCATTTCTGTAATAATTAGTGCTTTTCCTCTAATTAGCTAACATTCCTCTTCATTCTTCACTCAGGATGTTGATTAATGACCTTTCGTTAATTAATATATGCTTCTACTTGGGTTAATTAATTACGCTCGCTTCTCTAAATCAATAAATCATCGTTTATTGGATTAAATTCCTCTAGTATCCCCCAAATCATACTAATTTTCCTCTAAATAGCTTCTATAATCTTACATCTACCTATTAATTAATCACCCTTGATTAATTAAAACACCCATCAACTCCCATGAGTCACTAATGATAAATTAAACTCTTCTAAAACAAGGTTACCTTTTATAAAGAAACCTTATCCATTCCTAATCTTGCTTTACCCTTATCCCACATGCACTAAGATGCTAAGCTCTCTCAAATCAGAGGATTATATGAAGAACCCTCCTCCTACCTTTTATTCTTACACCTCATTTGTCCTAGGATAAACTATAGGCATTTGGATTTGAGCATTCTCCATTGATTTGGATTAAGCTTCTCATCTTGCATCCATCCACTCAAAATTGAGTAATATGGGAAGATCTAAAATGGTCTTGTAGCCATTCTTGGTGAGATTCCATTCTCTATTCTTGAGATCACCACAACCACAATTTTTATTTCTTATGATCTTCATAGGTTCATAGTTTAATTTAGCAATCATAGAGAGTAGGAAATAACTTAGCATGTAGTTTCATTAATGCATAAATGAAACTACATACTAAGTTATTTCCTACTTTCTATGATTACTAAATTAAACTATGAACCTATGAAGTTCATAAGCAATAAAAATGGTGGTTGTGGCGATCTTGAGAATTGAGAATGGAATCTCACTAAGAATGGCTACAATGCCATTTTGGATCTTCCCGTATTATTCAATTTTTAGTGTATGGATGCAAGATGAGAAGCTTAATACAAATCAATGGAGAATCTGTCGACACTAAAATTTTCCTCCATAATTTCTATTTCATTAATGTATGTATTAGGAATAGGATGTTGTTAAGTGTAATTAGTAGTAGCATCCGATAGAAGATAACGTCTCCGTCAGTACGGTGTTGCCAATAATGTGGAGTACAGTAACAGTCAAAGTACAATAGGAATGTTGTAAAAAGTAAATATTTGTCGTAAGTGGTCCGATAATGTTAAAATGTCAAAGTTTGGGTAATTAGAGAAGTAGGGTCTACATGATTAGGAATTAGAAATATTATATTGGTAATAAGGACAAGGAGTGAGGTCATAAATATTTTGTGTATTTTATTTGTAAAAAGTCTAAAAATGTGGAACCCATGTAAAATGATAAGGTTTATCTTATCTTAAGAGATAAGCTTACATGTACAGATAAGAGTTAAGGTATGGAATATGATTCGTCAAAGTGGATTTCTTATCTTATCTTAGAGATAGGATGGATAAGCCTGGAAGTTCTATAAATAGAGAGGCCACCCCCCTCATTTAGCATAGAAAGAAGTAGTGAGAAATATTGTAAGAAGTGTGCAAAGGAAGCCATCAGTTAAAGGTGTGTTGAAGAAGCCATCAAGAGGTGTAATTGTAAAGTTTCTCCCATAGTCTTGTTGAAGTACCTCATGGGTGAGATTGTAACAATTTCATGTTAATATTATAATTTACTTTGATATTTCAGATTTGTCATCATTCCGTCTTATCATAGTCGATGGTATTCTTGTGTTCGGTTGTTGTTTTGTTTCCAGATTACGTTCCACCAAACTAAAGGCTGTGCGTTAGTAAATAATCATAGCACGAGGAGTTCCCGGTGAAGAATTATCATAGTACCGGATTGGTGATGACATTTTGGTTCCGTTGCCGGGACCATTCCTCGTTGGTGGATTTTCTGGAGAGATATTCCCACTAAGTCAAAAATCAATTGGAGGGTAACCTTGTTTTTACTGTGCATAGTAGTTACCATGGTAAAGTCATTTTTACCGTGAATAGTAGTTACCATGTTAAAGTCATTTTTGCCATGAATAGTAGTTACCATGGTAAAGTCCTTTTTGCTGTGAATAGTATTTATCACAGTAAATTCACTTTTTACCGTGAATAGTATATTTCCTGCAGTAACTTCACTTTTTACCGTGAATAGTGTTTACCATAGTAAAATCAATTTTTACCGTAGTAAGTCAAGTTTTACCATAGTTTACCATGGTCATTTCTATTTTACTGTAGAAAGGTGTAAAGTCACTTTCTAGTATAGTGATTCCAATTATTTGTGCACATAAGTCTTGTTGATTGTACTTGTGGGTTGGTATTTCACGGTGGTTACTTTTGAAAATGGGAAAGATTCCTATTTTTTTAGCTCAATCTAATGAAGATGCTTCTTCTTTCATTCAAGAGTTTAAGCGATCTTGTATTTGTAATGGCCTTATAAGAAGGGAACAATGGACTGAATTTTTTCCTACCTTTTTAGATCGTTCCGCACTTAGGTGGTTTGAAACACTAGGTGATAATGTGAAAAATTCATGGGATTTATTAACTGAAAGTTTTCTTGAAGAATTTGGTGAACAACAGAGATATGCAGATCTCATGATTGATATCAAAAAGCTAACCCAAAGAGAGAAGGAGAAGATAAGGGATTATCATGCTCATGTTCTAGAGCTAAGGAGGAAGCTCGATGCCCAGATTCGGAAGGAAGGATTAGTGGATGGGTTGATGAATGGTGTGGATAATCTCCTATGTAAGCACTTCATTCTTGGGATGAAGCCAGAGATCAGATAACGAGTGAAGTATGACTGCCCAGCTACCATTGAACAAGCAAAGGAGATTGCAAGAAGGCAAGAAGAAAGCATGGAAGAGGAGCCCAAAGAAATTGTTGTTAAAGTAGAGCCTACACCAGCACCTTTCGTCCAGAATCCACAACCACTCCTAGTGAGCACAAATATTTCTCCTAGTACATCTACTAAGTATGAATATCTACTTAGGAAGATGGGCCAGTTAACTATTAATCTTCTTCAAGGAAAGGAATTTAGTTCTCAGGGAGGAGATAGAGGTCCAAAAAGAAATATTTCTGAAGTTGTTTGTTATGGTTGTTATAAAAAGGGTCATTATAAGTATAATTATCCTGATAGAGCTTCTACATCTGGTACAAGAGATAATGATAAAGGAAAAGCACCTGTGAATTCTCTTGATGTAGTAGATAAGAGTAGAAATAATGAAGTAGATGTGTTTGTAACAAAAAGAAAGAAAGAAAAAGATAATCAAGATGGAATTGATCCTAAGAAGATGAAAGGAGAAACTAGTAAGAAACATAGGAGAAGAAAGTTGGGTGTGCAGGACTTTCTGATTTCACAAGGACAAGGACCATACTCCATCTTGGAAGATTTGTCCAAAAGTCCTACAAATATTACATATGGTCAACTCTTGGCTATGTCTTCTGAGAAGAGGCGGGGAGTTGCGAGGTGGACTCAATGCTTGAAGAAGGAAGGAGGTTGAGGTCCCTGTTTTGGAGGCAGAGGTAGATCCCTATGCTCCACAAGTTAAGGTATTATGTAATGGTATTTCAATTCATGATGTCTTAGTTGATTGAGGTGTTGCAGTTAATGTAATGACCGAGTCTGTAATGAATATGTTGGGTTTAAAAATTGATCACCCTTCAACACTTATGTTAAGATCATTAAATAAGGGAAAAACTAAACCAGAAGGTGTAGTTTCAAATGTGGCAATATCCGTTATGGGTGTTGTATGTGTGGTAGACTTTCAGGTGATGAAAAATGGTACTGAATGCATACCCAATGCTGCTGGGAAGACCATGGCTAAGGAGATTTCATGCAAGGAACTACTGGAATGAAGGTTTCATGACACTTAGACGTGGTAGAGAAAGGGTGAAGATAAACGTGATCCCTGGACATCATAAAGCAAAACCTGTCGATTCAAGTGATGAAACTGATGATTGGACATCCTCTGATTACTCTAGTACCAGTGAAGTGGACACTGAAGATGAAGAAAGTGAGGTGGATGTTTCAGTCATGGATATCCTGCCAGTCACACCAACTCACGACCCCATAAAATTATCTAAAGAAGAAGTTGATGATTGTCTCCAACAAATAAAGATTGGTGATGCTGTGATGGAGAGTGAGAAGGAATCCTACCTCCATCTCTTTTGAAGGTACATACACCTATTCACTTTTGATTACAAGGAACTCCGTCAAGTAAGTTAGGTAGAACATTGTATTGAGCTGGTAGATGGTGCTAAGCCCATAAATCAAATGCCATATAGAATGAATCCTAATTTTTCCAAGACTGTAAAAGAAGAAATAGATAAGTTGCTTGATACAGGATTCATATTTGCTATGGAGAATTCAGAATGGGTTTCTCCCATTGTGATCTCAATAAAAAAGAATGGGAAGCTACGTATTTGTGTTGATTACAGGAAGCTCAATAAGGCAACAAAGAAGGATCACTACCCTCCTCCATTTTCAGATCAAATCTTGGACAAAGTAGCTGGCCAGGAGTGCTATAGTTTTGCTGATGGATATAGCGGCTACAACTAAGTTTGTATAGTAGTGAAAGATCAGCTGAAGACCACGTTCACCACTCCTTGGGGAACATTTGCTTATAGAGTTATGCATTTTGGGTTGTGTAATGCTCCAGTAACATTCCAGCGTTTAATGAATAGGGTGTTCGAACCCTACATTGGGACCTTCATCAGAGTATTTCTGGATGATTTTTGCATCTATGGGAGCAAGTTGGACCACCTGCACCAGATAGAGACATCATTTCAAAGGTTAGATGAAGCACAAGCCTCACTAAACCCTACAAAGTGTGTCTTTGGATGTTCTAAAGGTGTTTTGTTAGGGCATGTTGTATCCAGAGATGGTATTGCTACTGATCCTGATAAAGTTTCAAAAATCAAAGATTTACCATTTCTTATGAATAGAAGTAAGTTGAGATCATTTTCAGGCCAAGTGGGTTACTATAGAAGGTTCATCAAGAATTTCTCAAAGATTGCACAGCCACTAACCCAGTTCTTGAAGAAGGATGTTGCTTATGAACCAGAAAACAAGGCGCATGAAGCTTTTGGACAATTGAAGGAAGCCCTGGTGTCTTCACCTGTTTTGAAGAATCCAGATTGGAACAAGCCATTCATTGTATACACTAATGTCTCAGATGTAGCACTAGGTAGTACTTTGAGCCAAAAGGATGAAAATGGGAATGAACATCCAATTTACTTTGGGAGCAGACAAATGAGCAGTGCTAAGGTAAACTATACTGTAACTGAAAAAGAGGCTTTGGCTATCATTTTTGTTGTAAAGAAGTTTAGAAATTACTTGTTAGGGCAGAAATTTATAGTTGTAACGGATCATCAGGCTCTGAAATATATTGTCAATAAGCCTAACCCATCAGGGAGAATAGCAAGATGGATAATTTTGCTACAAGAATTTGAATTTGATATTATAGATAGGCCATGAAAGAATCATGTCAATGCAGATGCACTCTCTCGAGCCTATGATGGTTTAGGATCATCTTGTGATGATGATGATTTTCCCAATGCAGCATTGTTCTCCCTTGACACAATCCCTAGTGAATACATAGATATTTGGAATTATCTGAATGAATTCAAGTTTCCTGATGGTGCCAATGCAAATACTAAGAGAAAGATTACTCAAGCCAGTCATCCATATTCTCTTCTGCATGGAGCATTATTTCGAATAGGACCTAATGGACAGTACAAGAGGGCAGTTATACCTGATCAAGGAAAGGAGCTGCTAGAAGAATTCCACAATGGTACATGTGGAGGGAACTTCTCTGGACAACTTACAAAAAGAAGGATCTTGGATGTAGGTTATCACTGGCCCACTCTTTTTAAATATTGTTATAATTATTGTAAGACATGTGATATTTATCAAACACATGGTAACCGTAAGACTTCATCAGCTCCATTATGTCCTATTCTTCCACTTGGTCCCTTTGAAAAGTGGGGAATAGACATTGTAGGTCCACTTCCAACTACATCACGTCAAAATAAGTATATTGTAGTTGCCACAGATTATTTAACCAAGTGGGTTGAAGCTAGGCCATTGAAAACAGCTTCCATGGATGAAGTGGCAAGATTCATATATGAACGCATTGTCACCAGATTTGGTTGTCCATTAGAAATTGTAACAGATCAAGGAAGCCACTTAATTAATGAGGTGGTAGAAGCCCTAGTCAATAAGTTTTCTATTAAGCATAGGAAGGCAACAACATACAAGCCAAGCACAAATGGATAGGTGGAACGAACAAATTTTGTGCTGTGTCAAATTCTAGCAAAAGATGCAGCCTTGCAGGTACATAAATGGGATAAAAGGATTCATGCAGCATTGTGGGCATATAGGGCAATAACAAAGTCAGCAACATGATACTCCTCATTTCAGTTGGCCTATGGCATTGATCCAGTTCTTCCTATTGAGTTTGATATTCCCACTGTGAGAGTTATGAAAAATGAAAGAATGGATGAAAGTGATTCAGTAAAAGAAAGGTTGGTACATCTTCATTTGTTAGAGGAAATGAGAGAAATAGCAAAGGATACAAGCCATAAAAAGAAAATGAAGCAGAAGGAATACTTTGATCAAAAGATTCGGTGGTCTCCATTTCATGTGAATGACTTGGTCCTAGTGTATGATTCCAGATACAAAAAAAGAAGACAGAGAAAATTTCTTCCAAAATGGATGGAGCCCTACAAAATAGCAGCTGTGCATGAAAATGGTACGTACCGACTGGAGGAATTGGATGACACTCCCATTATGAAATGGATCAACCACGACAAGTTGAAGATTTTCCAAGCACCAGAAGATTCTACTTCGAGGACGGAGTAGAAGCTAGGAAGGGGGAAGATGTCGACACTAAAATTTTCCTCCATAATTTCTATTTCATTAATGTATGTATTAGGAATAGGATGTTGTTAAGTATAATTAGTAGTAGCATCTGATAGAAGATAACGGCGCTGTCAGTACGGTGTTGCCAATAATGTGGAGTACGGTAACAGTCAAAGTACAATAGGAATGTTGTAAAAAGTAAATATTTGTCGTAAGTGGTCCAGTAATGTTAAAATGTCAAAGTTTGGGTAATTAGAGAAGTAGGGTCTACATGATTAGGAATTAGAAATATTATATTGGTAATAAGGGCAAGGAGTGAGGTCATAAATATTTTGTGTATTTTATTTGTAAAAATTCTAAAAATGTGGAACCCATGTAAAATGATAAGGTTTATCTTATCTTAACAGATAAGCCTACATGTACAGATAAGAGTTAAGGTATGGAATATGATTCGTTAGAGTGGATTTCTTATCCTATCTTAGAGATAAGATGGATAAGCCTTGGAAGTTCTATAAATAGAGAGGCCACCCCCCTCATTTAACATAGAAAGAAGTAGTGAGAAATATTGTAAGAAGTGTGCAAAGGAAGCCATCAGTTAAAGGTGTGTTGAAGAAGCCATCAAGAGGTGTAATTGTAAAGTTTCTCCCATAGTCTTGTTGAAGTATCTCATGGGTGAGATTGTAACAGTTTCATGTTAATATTATAATTTATTTTGATATTTCAGATTTGTCGTCATTCTGTCTTATCATAGTCAATGGTATTCTTGTGTTCGGTTGTTGTTTTGTTTCCAGATTACATCCACCAAACTAAAGGCTGTGCATTAGTAAATAATCATAGCACGAGGAGTTCCCGGTGAAGAATTATCATAGTGCCGGATTGGTGATGACAAATCCTCAAATCCAAATGCCTATAGTTTATCCTAGGACAAATGAGTTGTAAGAATAAAGGTAAGGGGGGGGGTTTATTATATAGCTTTCCTGAATTGGAAAGGCTATAAAATTGATGAATGTGGGATAAACCCCAAAGATGAAATACAAAGGCCATATATGTTTGATAAAGTACATGCACTTTGCGGGGGTTGAAAGGGGGGTTTAATTAATCAAACGTGATTAATTAATAGAAAGGGGTATGCCTATAGAGGATTTAGAAGAAAGTTAGTATGATTCGGGAGATTTCAAGAGAGGAAATGGTTCAATAAATGATAATTTATTGATTTAGATTAGTAGTTGTAATTAATTAAGAATAATTAATTGACCTAGGTAGAAGTGGATGTTAATTAACGAAATGTCGTTAATCGGTATCTTGAGTGATAAGAGGGATAATTAATTAGTGAAATATAATTAATCAACAATGATAGAAGGATAGTGGTGGTTAATTGATGAAGTGTCGTCAATTTATGGGAAAGAGGATAGTCAGTGCAATTTAGGTATTAAAATTGCTTGACCGAATTCTAGGTGTCTACACATATCACTACTTATTCATTTAAAAATCATCAAAATCCCCTTATCTCTTCATCTTGCTTAGGGTTTTACACTTAACATTCTTGCTTGCTTGTGTCTTATTGCATTTTAGCATTTTTACATCGTATATTACACTAGTTACTCTCCAATTATATTTAATTCAAATTAAATTATATCAACAACAACAAAGGGCCACAAAAAATGTACAAACATGAAAAAACATTCATGCTCCAAATGGAAACATGTAGAGTGTGCACAAGCACTTGTTTTAAAATAAACAACCCTAATCTACTCCTAATCTAACCAAAGTCAAAGAAAAATAAACAAAACCAACTATTGGTTGGGAGAAATAGCTTCCCATCCTTACAAAATTGGACTATGTGATCAATTTGGCAATTAAAACACATGTTGGAAATGAAAACATAGTCCACACTTCCTTATTGCTCAAATTATCATCTGAAAATAAAATGAATACCTCCTCAAGTTTCTCAGCATTTGTTTTTTGGAGGTGTTGCAGCTAACCTTTGTTGTCTTGATGATCTCCCTCATACTCTAAAGTGAGCATGAGTGGTGACAACTTAAAATTTGACTCTAAACTATCCAAGTATCTGATTGGGCATATGTTCTTTTGAAAAACTTGGCTAATTTACATGGTTTTCCCATCTTATTCACATTTATCTCCAAGAGTTTAGTTGGCAGAGACGCTTTCCTCTTTATAACAGATGTTGCAAGCTGATATGGACTAGGTCTCTCTTGATCTTACACAAACACCTTTGTTTCCACTTTGGTGTGTGGGTCTCCTCTCTCTTCATTTTCTACCCCGACCTGATTGTCCACCAAAATTGGGGCAAGTTCAAGGTATGCAAAGAAATGTGGATCATTGCACTCATTTTTTCACCTTATCAGTTGGAAAATATTCTTCCCCACACCCACAGATGCCAAAAGTTTTGAAAAACACTTTCTCCTCAAACTACAATCCATTCTGATTTTCTGCCCTCAAAGTCGTCTGCTCTATTTTTTCACTAGTTTTCTTCCTTTCCAAATTTTCATCCTTGTCATCCTCCTAGTTATATTCACACCAATCTTCAACAAATGTGTAGTTATCATTCTTGGAAGAATTGGTCAAAGATGAGGAACTAGGGAGAGGATGCTCCTTAAATTCTCTTGCAAATAGAGATGATTTGGGCTTCGGAATTTTGAATTTAATCATTTGGAGAATCCAAATGATCCTATAAAACATATTATTATGTCCTCGGTTCCTCCTCTTCATGGAAGTAACAAATATCGTGATCTACTTGCCTTGTATGATAACTTGGTTCAGTGCAGGTCATGTATAACATTTGAGAAGAATTTAAAATATCATGATTTCTCAAAACATTGTGAAATTTTTATAGAGAGTCAGATAATGCATTGGGTGGAGATGGGAGGGAGTTTTACATATCATAGGGGATATTTTTGGTAGGAGATACTTGTAGATCACCAAAAGGGGAACTAGGAATAAAATGATATTCCTATTTTTTGAATGGGCTGATGAATTTTTCATGATTTGCACTGGGGTATGGAGGATTTGAAATAGTTAGAGAAGAGTGGAAGCAATGTGGATGGGTTTCCTTTTACTAGCCTGAATGAGAATCCTCTTAGCTTGTAATGGAATTACAAAATATTGAGTAAGAGTACTACCTCCTAGGGTTTGCATCAATACAATCAAATATGCATCAAAGAACCTTAAATAATACAAGAATGACATACCTTGTAAGGGTTTTAATTCTTGAGGGATTTTGAGCCATGTACTTGAAAATATGATGTTGAAATATGAGATAAAATCCATTGAATCTCGTTGTAATTTGTTGAGGTGTTCCATGAGAGAAATGAAATCTGCATTCTCCTTGAACCAATTATTTAGTTGTTCCTAGTTGATCCCATGTGGAAATGGATTAATCAGCTAAATTTTATATAACAATATCTTGCTTTACCTATGAATGATGAAACAAGAATCCCAAGGCAAATGTTTTCTTTATAATGTTGGGAATGACACGATAGTTAGCTATTTCTTTAATGTGATCAATAGGAGATTGATCTCCATTTCCATGGAAAAGGGGTAGGGTTTTTAGGGATATTTTGGGGATTTCATCCCACTGCTACAAATGAAGGGGGATTAAACTGAAATTAGATAATGAGAGAGATATTTGGAGATCCATGAGAGAAATGGAAACATGGAAAATGAGTGGAAAGGGGAAGGGGACAGTCTGTAGACTCAAAGAACGGGTTTCTTGAAAAATGGAGTCACCAAATGACTTGGTCCCACTTGGTGTGCTAGAACTCTTAACGCTCAATAGTAGCACCCTAGGATTTATCATGGAAGATAGTTAGTTTTAGATAACATGGGATTGTCTCCAAGTGTGGGACACTTGAGACAAACCTCCAGAGAAGGTTGGTTCCTTTATCTATCTTAGTGCTAACACTACCTCTAAGCTAACCTATACTAAGACATCCAAGGGACGAAGGGGAGAGATGCAAAAATCAAATCCTAAGATAAAGGGAAGGTGATAACACCAAAAAAGAGGGTCGATAACTCTCCATAAGGGGAAGAAATGGGAGAAAATGTAGGAGGAGAGGGCAGACATACGTGCCATAGACCCAAAACCACATAATCTAACCCTTTCCATGCATTGACAATAAATACAAATAAAAACCATACAAGTAGAAAAGACACACAATATACCAAAGAATGAATGAGAGGAAAAAACATGATAAAATATGAGTATAGGGAAGAAAGAGAGCCACAACGCAAGATTTTATTACTCAAGGGATGCACATACCATTAAATTCATGACAGAACGTGTTAAACACATCATAGAGACCAAATATGAGGTCTAAAACTCATGAGAAGTTGGCCACCAATTTGGCATCATGTCATTACAATAAAAGAGGGATCTGTTTTACAAGGCATGAGTCCCATACTTATAGAAAATGGGAGGAAGAAAGAAGAGGGAAAAGAGAGAGAGAGAGAGAGATACACGCCAAGTCTTCACGCTAACTACCCACCAAACACCAATAAATTCCTCCCAAAACACAAAAGTCTCTAACAGGGCCACTCTTCCACATCATCAATTTTACATGAGAAGGCATGGGAATCATTTATCATTAAGTTTGGTTGGTGACGTGGTTGATGTGGTTGGGAATTTTCTATGAGTAAAATTGTCTTTTTCTCATATCATCTCACGTTTACATTTTTCTTCCTCAAAATAGAATTGAATCATGTATTTATTTATGCCAAAATGAATCCCTTGAAGAGATGGTTCTAATACCACTGATTTTGTGTAATTTGGATCTTGGAGTCAAAAGTTATGGCCCAAAAACCATTTCCTCCTTGTTCTACAGCTTTCCACAACATTCCACAACTTCCAATTTGAACATCTCTGTGGATTGAGAAACTTACAAGACACTAGCATCTAATCATCTGTAAAAATATCTTTTCCACATGTTGCGGAGGTTTATCTCTTTGTTATATGGGTTTTTGACCTACGACCATGTTTCTTTTTTATACGACTTTTGATGTCTGTAAAACACTATGTTTTGGAAACCCGTGAAATGCTAGGATAGTGTTTCACGGATTCCAACCTTAGTCACCTCCAAACTTGTTTCCCTTTATGGAAAGACTCTTTATGGCATGTTCCCCACTTTATTGTGGATTTTTAATAGTAGGCTTAAACCTTCGTTTTGTGGAATTCCACAACCCCATGGAACACCTTTTTTCTCTAAGTCTGCATAACACTATAATTCTCAGCCACAAAGCACTATCTTCATCAAAAATATTCCTAAATCCAAAACTGATGCTCCCTTTTTTCTGTTGGTTAGGATAGCCCATGTAACACTAAGTTCCTACCTTTGTTCCATGGGTTAGGAAAACCCGTGGAACACTAAGTTCCTTAATTCCATAAAACACTAAATTTTAGTGTTCTATGGCTTTTCTAAGAATTTTTTCCCTAAGTCCAAAATTGAATCTGTAAGTTACCAAAATATCTTGGGGGTGGGGGTATTTTGGACAAAATGACTCCTTTAAAAGATTATGAAAAGCTCTTAATTCCTCCTCATGTTACTCCATGAGCTCCTCCACAAAATCTTCTCCACGAGCTTGAGTTTTTGAGCTCCTTAACAACTAACTCCCATCTCTTCTCCATGAGCTCCTCCTATCTCAGTTGGCTTGAGAGCATTGAGTGGTGTGTTTAAATGCCATTGGGGTTCTCTTTATATAGTTGTTGGGGCCTAAAATATTAGGATAACTATTTATCCTTTGGTTTGCAAAATCTCATATTAACGAGATATAAACAAAATATTGTTTAAAAATACATGGGACAACCCTTTTTTATATATTTCAGGAGGTAATGACCCAGAAACCTAGCACACTTCTTGGTGTGCTAATGCAGAGTGAGTCCTCCCAAACGGATATGTTTTTAAGGTATTAAGATCCCACTTTACCCGTATAAGATAAAACATTCCTTAAATGCATTACTCCCATAGTTTAAATCATCCCCTTATGTAGAATGTCCCACATTACCCATGGGCCAACCAAATTCCTGTTAAAAAATGATTTCCATCATTTTAGTCCCACACACGTGGGAATAGGAGTAGGGACGGGGTTTAAAAACAAACATTCCCACCATAAGGCTGGGTTAATGGACCCATTTAACATGTGGTAATATCCCACAATCATGAGATGTGGAGATAAGTGGGGGGTTAAATATATCCCTCTCCATGTGGCAAAGTGGTCTCGGGACCACTTAATGTGCTTGGACTTAGCCATTGAGTAGGCATTCATGGCTTGGTCACTAGCGTGTTTTATACATTGAATTGGTAATTATAATAACCATGTAGATTAGTCTATATTTTGTCGAGCTAGCTCACTTGGAATATGTGGAATTCCTTGGAAAAATATATTACTCACTAATAAGATGAACTCGGCGATGTCACTTTGGTGACAAAGTTACCCTGTCCCCTTCCTGAGAAAAAGTGGGAACCACTGGTTATTGGAGCCCTAGCTGACACATGTTGTGGGTCCCATATTCGATCATCTCGACCATCGAAGATTGTAGGCTAAAACCGAATCCCAATTTTTGACTATTTCTCTTTTTATGTCAACACTTTTTGATATGTCATTGGTCGACTCCATAAATAGTCACTTAGCGATATTACATTAGTGTCACTGCACTGCACCTATGCCTTTGATTTTTCTTGTTGTACCTGATTCTGTGCAGACATTATCTCCCATACATGGTGATATAGTTGGGTCCCCACCTAATAAAAGTGGACTCAACCATTTGTTGGGGCCGTAGCTGGCACATGTTGTGGGTTCCACATTTGATCATCTCAACCATCGAAGATTGTAGGCTGAAACTAAAACCCAATTTTTGACAATTTCTCTTTACATGTCCCCACTTGTTAATATGCCATTGGTGGAGTCCACAAACAGTCACTTAGTGATCTTGCATTAGTGTCATTGCACTGCACACGTGCCTTCGATTTTTCCCGTTGTACTTGATGTTGTGTGGAAGGTATCTCCCACAAATGATGTATATTTTGGCCCATTCAAAATGTGCTGAATATATGACTCGAAGATCTTATGTAAGCAATATTTTTAGGGATATTCAGGGAAATTATGAAGCATGAAATGAACTCTAGATCAAGTATCATAATAATGAATGCAACTAAAAATGTTTGCATCAACTAAGGTCGTCATTAAATACAATGCTTTCAAATTATTTTTCTTCTAGAGATTGGATTCTTTTATAGCTGCAGGTGTTGTTGGATTTGTGTCCCCATCACAAATTTGAAACATAGATCATTGAAGATAAATGTGTTCTCCACTTGCTAAGACCACTATAACCATGTTTTTTTCCATTCAAATTTGTGAAAATAAATGATTTTATTGAATTCATTAAGTAACAAGTAGATAGAGGGGTTCTTTATCACTCCAACAAGTTCTTATTTGATAAATTATTGATTGATATGCAAGAAATCTCGATACACCCGCCCTTCTTATATACTTGTTTATATGTGGAAGAATCTTGCACTTTCGTAATACCTCTAAGTATATGGAAGATACATTAAGCTATGTTAGATAAGAATGTTACATGGTAACTAGGTGGTACGTGAAAAGGACTTGCTCTATCAATGACCATTGTTTAGTCAGAAAACACCATACATGGACATAACATCCCTATATACTCATTTTTTCCTATTGTCGGGATTTACATTAAACGCCATATGTAAATGAGTAAAGAGGGAATGGAAATAAATATTTCGTTATTAATCCTTAGTGATTTATAGGGATGATGTCATATGCACCATTTTTGCAACAATATTAGGTGTTACATACAATAATTTGAATGTAATGACTTTACTCGTAGAAGTGAACCAAAGGCATGGTTTATAACACACATTGGATTTATTTCATTTTATAAAAATGATTTTGTATTTAAAAATCAGCCTCATTTTGAAAAATAAATTTACATGGAAATGATTTGCATAATAATAACAACCTATTAAAAGTCAAAAATTAAAATAAATCCCTTAATGGAAATACCCCCTAAATATAATAAAATATCCCACAAAAATAAAATATTATGCTTGCTTTATTTTTCTATTTTTTTATAAAAAAAGAACTCAAAACAATAATCATCCTCCAAGATTATATGCTATTTAAATGATAAATAGTTAAACTTCTCTATGATTTTAAGGGATTTTTTTCTCCCACATGGCTTTTATTCGAAAAGGAAAATAAAGTATTGAAATTATCTTTGAAACCCATGAATGTATATGTCATGTAACACTCTAGTTTTGTAAGTTTGACAACATACTAAATTTCTACCCGGTTATGAAATTAAAAGGAACACTAAGAACTAACTAAATAAGAAGAAACACCTTAGGTGACATAGACCAAATGCAAATGTCAAAGAAATTTGGTCACATGAATGAGATGCTAGTGTTTCAGACTGTAGTAACTAAACACATCAACAAAATTTTCAACATTTAAATGAGTGAAAAAAATTTGTCGCAACACCAATGTTTTACCAAGAATTTGAATGCTTCAATTAAATTTGTACTATCTTACGAGTTGTAATAAATACCAATACCATGACAGGAATTTGATGGACTGTAAAAGATAATGAAAATGGAAATAAAATGTGTAGAGAAAAATTTGTATTATTATTTAATAAGAACAAATGATGGGATTTACAAATATAAATCCAAATAAGATTCTTCACCTAGTACAATGGGACAAGAGATATCCCATCCTATGATTAACAATATTATGTACGATAATTTTAGACTTTTTTCTTTTTGTACAATTTCTTCGTACTTTTCTTCATTTGACTCTTCCTTGTGCTATTTTTCACCATCTTCATCCTCATACTCTATCTTGACATATCTTTGATCTCCATGATGTGTAGTATCTTATAATGTGATTTTTTCTTTCTCCATAAAAACTTCAAGGACTTCTTCTGCACATTCATGTTTATTTTTCCCAGAGTTTCTAACCATAAATATCCCAAAACAATATCCAAAACATCCATATCTAAAATATGTAAATCTAAATTTAATACACATTATTTCATAGTAAGCTTATAATCTTCAAGGCATTGAACATGTTTACCCATTAGTTGAGTGTCCTTGATTATTTTTTCTTGAACCTATAGTTTCTTGGCTAGGTCAATGTTAATGAAGTTATACCTACTATTTGGGCTTATAGATACAATACTCATTTTTCTGAATGCAATGAATAAAACACTGTAAGGGTTAGATGTTTCATGTTGATAGTAAACTATTTTAAATTATGACCACCATTCCATAGTATTATTGCTTGCATCATAGTAAGGAACTGCGATGAAAATTTAAACAAAATTTTTGAATTGTTGTTAAAGGGTCGCACCTAAGAAATTAGTCAAAAACCATGTTCATGAGTTCAACTTACGATTACCATATTCCATTGATATTTCTCACAATCCTTAGTATGAACACTTTTGGGAATTGCTCTTGGATCCCTATTTCCATCAGTGAAAAAAAAATGACTTGTGGGGGTAGAAAAACCTTTTGTAATATATTCAACTTTTTTATGCAAAACAATCTACAACATCTTTAAACAAAATCCCCACTTTCCCTAGAAAAAGGCCAGATACCATATGTCATGAAAACAATTATAATAATAATATATTATTTATAATTGAATAAATATCTCATAGGTTGATAACCTAAATATCCCATATATTTATAATATAGATCACACCCTTAAGATAGGGAAACACCATACAAAGTGTTTTAACCCTAAAATTTTAGAATATGGGTGAATGAGGCACCTTAATCTAATTTTAGGATTAGGGATATAGGATATAAATTGGTGTGCACACATGCGCGCGCGTGTGTGTTTCTGTGTGTGCGTGCGCGTGTGTGCGTGCGTGTGTGTGTGTGTGTGTGTGCGCGCGCGCGCGCGTGCGCGTGTGTGTGTGTGCGCGCACGCGTGTGTGTGTGCGCGCATGTGTGTGTGTGTGTGCGTGTGGCTGCGTGCGCGTGCGTGTGTGTGTGCGCATGTGTGTGCGTGTGTGTGGGCGTGTGTGTTTATATATTTCATATCTAATTAGAATGCATAAAGTACATATATGATCTTACCTTAATCAACAAGTCATTCAAAAATTAAAACACATGAGACATCCAATTAGATTTTTGGATACTTTGTAGGATTATTTGGGCTTGGAATATGGTAAAACAAGTAAGATAAATCTTGGAAGTGTTTCTTCTGTGAAACAATATGTCCAAACCCTCAGGGACACTAGTGGTATGTTGTGGGCACTAGTGGTACATTGAGGACACTACTGTACCACACTTCTTCCCCACGGTTATGTCCTTTGATACTTTCTACAACTTTCACTTTTGTAATATGTGCAACAATTAGATATATAACTGTGTGTATGATCATGAGCCAAAAATATGTGGGTAAGATCCTAAAAAAAAGTCTCCTTTCCTCCGAACCCTAAATCTCTTGAAAGACGTAATAATGATTTAGTGGTTTGGGTTTGGAACCCTAACACCGTCGGCATAACACTAATTTGAAGAGGCATAAAACCCATGTATTTCACCACCTATTGGAAGTGAAATTGTTTTGATGTAAATACATGTATGCAATAATCATTTTGTCTCATAAACACTTGATGTTCATAGATTAACATGGATTGGAATTCTCTTGGTTTAATTTCATTTGCTATTAACCTAGTGTTGACTAATTTAGACTTGTATAGAGGTTCTTCCTAATGCCTTGTCTTTAATTATGTAAGATTAAGGTGATCTTGCTTGATATTTGATTACGAGAGGATCTCTTGAGAATGCGAAGTGAGTGAATGAGGTACATTTTCTTGGTTTTACACTATTGCATGCTATATAATTTTACACTAAGGATGACTTAGGGTGATAAGGTTGACTCAAGGAGTGATTACACTTGAGAAAATAAGTTGTTTTTCATAAAGAGGATAGAACCATAAAACACAAAATATAACTGTACAATGGTTTAGTATCACCTGTACCCTATTGTCCAGAGGGATAAAATACTATGAGTGGAAATCTAGAAAATCATGAAAAGAAGTGTAAGATGTCTACGAAAGACAAGAGAAGTCATGTAGGTGTTTTAGCGACATAGTAGGTGAATAGGAATAATTTTCAAACCATAAGAGAGTAAGATTAAAAATTTAATCTCTGTTTGTGCACACATATCATGAATAATGGATATAAACCAATTTACTAATGTTAAGCACCAAATCAACAAAATTAGGTGTATGCACCCCCCTTCAAGATAGTAAATGTTTTTTAGGTTAAAGGAAATATATATGGAAGTGTTTACACACAATTTTCATCTCTCAATTTATTGGTTCACTTGAACAAATGCAAGATTCCTCTAAGAGCAAGGCCTGAAACACAATAGTATAGTTAATGTCCTTATACTGAAAATTGAAACCTTAAATCTTAATATATTAAAATAAAAATTAAATTTGAAATTTGTAAAATAGAGAATAGAAAGGAAGGAGTAGAGATGTAAATTTGAAATTTCTAAATTTGAAATTCATGTCTTCACTGCCACATACGTAAAAATAGTTAGTTGATATTGTCAGGTGAATCTGTGTATTTTTCCTTTCTCATTTTCTCTCACCAAGTGCCATCAATTCCTGAATAAAATGATTCCAACTTAAAGAGCTCAAGGATACCTTTCCAACGAGACCTATTTTGTATGATTTGGAGCTTTAAATCGAAATTTATGTCCATTTGAAGTTTTGTGTGTCAGGATGAATAGGAGAGAGACGTGTGATAGATTTTGATTGCCTTTGGCTATTAGCCACGTGTGCATTGATTTTGTTTTGCTCTTATGTGAATTTTTTCATAGATACATTCCATTATGAAATGCAAGCCAATCAAAAAATGCCATGTTCCTTTTCCTTCTTTAAAGTGTTCTTTCACTTGATTACTCTTCGTAAAACGTGAGCCAATAGAAAAGCTCCACATGTTTCATAGTTTCAGGATTTTATTTTATTTACACTAGCCACCTCAAAATGTAATCCAATGAAAAGTCTTTATGCTTGCTTCACAATTCAGATTGTCCTTTTTCGTAATTGTCTGCCACGAAACGTGAGTTAATGAGAAAGCTCCATGCTTTTTGTAATGTTAGCCTTTTTTTAGCCTCGATTGAAAACCATGAAACATTAACCAATAGAAAAGCTCTATGCTCTTTGGGATCTCAGACTGTTTGAAAGCTCCGACTAAAAATTACAAAATATTAACCAATGGGAGAGCTCCACTCTCTTCAGGATGTCAGACTGTTTGAAAGCTCTGACTAACAACTGTAAAATATTAACCAATAGGAGAGCTCTATGTACATCGAGTCTTTCAATATTTCTTGCTTTCGTGCTTTCTTTTCACTAGTTCGGGGCTGCTCCTTCGCATCGTAAATTCAAACTTTCTCGGGAGGACTTAGAAATATTTAGCTTCATAAAGAATGTTGCCATGTATCCTTTTTGATTTCGCAATTTGAACCCAAATCCTTATGAAATTCGGTTCATTCCGCGGACTTGAAGTCCGCAAAACTCAAATGGCTTGAAGAGTGCCAAAATGCTGACAAGTGTCAATTTGATACCTCTTATCCGCACTGCATGTCCCATCCAAATTTCTACCATGTGTACCATTGACCTTTCAAATCTGTTTTGGACTCGATGAATTATTTTTTGTGGCTTATTTCAAGAACTTGAAGTCCATGAAATGCAAAGGTTATGAAATGACATATAATCCCACCATGTAGCCCTTCACATCGTGAGCATTTAAAATTCTTGGTGATGCAAACATTTGATGGCCAACTGAACATTTTTCAGCCTTTTAAAAGTAACCCACCAATGCTTTGAGATGTGGAATTTTAACAGCCATTTAAAACATCTCAAGCTTTGTAAAAATGGATAATTCCATTTTAACTAAATTTTTTATCTAGTCTTGTAGTTTTATTACTTCATGGTCGAGCTGCATGCTTTTGGGCCTTCGTAGCTTCAGATTCTTAGAGTAGTTTGGATGATTTTAGTGTTTATTTGCATGTTTCTAACCTTTGCAAAATATGTAGAGATATCCTAATCACCCCGTTCAACCAGTCCATTGAAATTTTTGTTGAATCCTTTCATTTATCTTGCTAAGGCACAAGATCTATTACAATTGAAACTTCTCATGGACTCAGAATGAAATTTAAAGCACAGGGAGAAATATAAAGCACTTTAGAGTAGTTAGATTAACTGAAATTTTATGAAAAAATTTAATTCAAGGTTTCATAATGGGCAGCAACAATGACTCGTGCTCGGGGATGGGCACCCCTTGTGGGTGCCACAAGAACAAAGACTAGAACAGATGCCTAATCCATTGGGTAAGGAGTCAGGGAGACAAAATACACAGGGTTGATTGAAAAGATAAATTACGTTATTATCAGGTCTCAAAACCTGGTCACTATAGACCAAAGCACAAAAGGGAAACAACAACACAAACAAAGGGAAAAATAACACAATTATACACTATACAATGACCATACTTGATCCCTTGGCTCAACCCAAAAAGTGTTTGAGATGCTTGCCATTAACAAAAAACTCTAGCAAATGTCCTTCCAAGTCCTTTAAAATATGTATGTTCTCTAATCGTGGTATCAATAGAGTATGGTTCCATCCATAGGGCATCAAAATTTCCATGTTTAGCTTTTATCTTTGTGTCTATTGTCTCACAATAGGACTAAGTCTCCAACATTAAAATCTCTTGGAGTGACCGTCTTGTCAAATATTTTCTTCAGTTTTTCTCTGAATTTAACATGTTTTTAGTGGGAATCTCTTCTAACTTCATCTAATTCCATGATTTGATTTATCCTTGCTTAATATGGACTTGCTTCTCTTCCATCTTCAAATTGTGCATAAACTAGTATGAGTAAAGTTGTAAGTGCAGGGGAAAAAGGGCTTGAACTCTATAAACCGGCTCAAAAGGGATTTTTCATATAGACCTCTTGGTAGTAAGTTTGTCTGCTCATAATGCAAACTTGAGTTTCTCACCCCATTTATTTTTTATTGGTCTCTAGTGTTCTTTTAAAGATATTTAGCAGGTTTTTTTTGCTCGATTCTACTTGGCCATTTCCCTTTGGATTATAATTCAATGCATAATCCAAATTTATACCATACTCACGGCATATTTTTGCCAATGGTTTAGCTTTGAAGCTCATGGCATTGTCAACAATTATCTTGGCAGGCATACCAAATATGGATATTATATTACTGAATATAAATTCCATGACTACTTGATGAGTTGCCTTTCTAGTGGTAATGGCCTCAACCAATTACTACCAATACCCACTTATGAAGAGAAATTGAAGAGTATGAGATTTCACCAATAAATTCCAAGCCCCATTGTTTAAATGGAGCTTCTATTTACAAAGGTTGCAAGGGTAGGGCTAGAGAAGCTTTTTGTCTTCCAAAAAATCATCGACAACTTTTACATCTTCAAGCCAGCAAGGAAACATATTTAAATAATGAAGGACACCAATATCCTGCCCTTAGAATCTTATGAGTAGTCACTCTTCCAGAAAAATGGCCTCCACACACTCCCCCAAGAAATTATGTAATTATTTTGGGGGCCTCTTCTTCAGTGATACATATAAGTAAAACTTCTTCTAGATTCTTCCAAGCTAATCCATGATTAGTTAAGATATACTTCTTAGAAAGTAGCTTAAGTGTCCTCCTTTGATTCTTATCGAAGTGCATAGGACAATTCAAGTTCTTCAAATAAAAAACTATATATTTATACCAGGATGAATTTCTCACCTTTTGATGAGGGTGTGGACCATCTTCTTGTGGATCTCTACCACATGAAAATTGCTCTTTTCATCAACCTTGCTAAGTCCAATCCTCGAACAAGCTTAGTAGTTTGTATTTCCATGTCATATTCTTGAAGCTTGTTATCACATATGTACCTTTTACTGGATATTTTCATTTGAGACACAATATCCTTTACCATTATGTGAGGCACATATGCTATAATTTTGGAACTTAGAATATAAGATCTAAAGATTTTGGTTGCTTTAACCAAAGCAAAAGCTTGATTTTCCAAAACATGATATTTCAGCTCATACCCTCGTAAAGCTTTTTTTAAAAATGCAATAGGCTTTTCATAGCCTTATTCATTATTTTATAATATCACAAAGGTAATATTAAATTTAGAAGTAAATGGAAACATTTGAAAATTTTTTTATAATATGGACTGGCTAATACATGGGCAGTCTTGAGTGCTTCTTTTACTCCTTTGAATGCTTGAACAACCCCTTCTTCCAATTTGATAACTTGATCTTTCTTCAGCATATTGGTGATAAGAAAAGTGATTTCAATTAAATTACTAATGAACCTTCTCACAAAATTAATCTTCCCAAAGAAATATTGAATACCTTTCTTTGAAAATGGGATAGGAACTTGGTCAATAGCTTCTACTCATTATAGATCTATCATGACTCCTTGGTGAGAAACTATGTGTCCAAGTAACTTATCCTTTTTCACACCAAGATGACATTTCTTGGGGTTTAATGAAATGCCATAATCCCTGCATCTTATCAAGATTTTCTCTAAGTGCATTAAGTGATATTATCTTCTTTTGGAAAAAACAATGATGTCATCCTAATATACAATAATGAACTAGTTTATAAAACTTGAAAAAGCAACGCCCATTTCTCTTTGAAAAGTAGCCCCAACATTCATCAACCCAAATGACATCCTAATGTAAACATAAGCACCCCAAGGAGTAGTGAATACAGTCTTATATTGCTCTGATTCTCTCACCACAACCTGATTGTAACCAAAAGAGCCATTGAAGGTAGATAACATTTATGAACCAGTTACCTTCTATAGAAAATAATCCATATTAGGCAGGGGATAATTATCTTTAAGTGAATATTTATTCATATTTTAAAATTCACACAAATTCTTATATCACCATTATTTTTTCTAACTGGCACTAAGTTAGCTACCCATGAAGAATACCTAGTGGGTTGTATTATCCCACTATCTCGTAGTTTGGTCAATTCCTCTTGCATTTTGGTTGCAAGGAGAGGATTGATTGGTATTTTCTTCTGTTTAAAGGGCTTGGAGTAAGGTAATAATGGTATATCATGCTGAAACAAATCTTCTCTATAGGATTTTAATTTAGAGTAAGAACAAGCAAGGCAATCCTTTGTATTTTCTTAATAATTGGCCATAAGCCTCTCTTTCTTTTTTACTTAGATTACTTTCTAACCATACATTTCTAGGATCTTTTTTGGATCCCAAATTGCACTGTACAACATCTCTTGGAAAAATAGCAGATTTACAAACTAATCTATCAGTACCGTCAAAACCAGATTCCAAACAGACTAATCCCCTTGGGATTACATTAGTCTTCGTTTGAATTACTTATTTTCCAAATAGAACTTCCTTCCCTTGGTAATTGAGAAATATTTTAATGTGTGAATCATCATCAAATATGTGCCAGTGTTGAATATTATCAAGTATAATAGGTCCAACTAGTACTTCCACTTCAAATTTACAATATAGAGATGAATCCTCTTTGTCATATTATGAAGCTAGAACTGCCAACCTATTAGTTTCCATGTTTTGTCTCCTCCGATGATACTTTATATTAAAATAATCAAAACATTCAAGTAGATCCCATACTGCATTTTTATACTACTTTAATATTTAATTTTTTATTATATATAGTTTACTTATCTATTTGATTATTAGTTCAGAATCTCTCTTTACAAGGAGATCTTTTATCCCATGCTTCCAAGCAATTTTTCAGTCTCAACAAGAGTGCTTCAAATTCTACTACATTATTGGTGGAATCAAAATTTAACTTAAAAATAAAATCTAAATGATTCACCATTCAAAGAAGTCAGAACCACTCCAATTCCATTTCAAAATTTAGAACATTCTCCATGAAAAGCATGGTCCAGGGAACATTTGCATCCTCAAGATGTGCATTAGCATCCATACAATGATCTTCAAAATCTGCATAGACTATGAAGTTACCCAAAACTATATCAATGGACAATACCTCATAAGAGGCATTCATGAGATCCTCAATAAGATGTATCATCTTCTCTTCTCTGTGTAATTTGACTAACTTGCCTTCTAACGGTATAAAATCATAAGACATTTCCATATGAACACTTCCTCCCACACTTGCAGCCCATTTTCTTGATAATAACATGCCCCACTTAGTAGGGAAATCCACTATAACCATATTCATGGTTAAATATTTGCTTGGATAGGGAGAAATTTGTACCACTAGAACTCTAACATACCCAACAATAGCTACTTCTCTTGAATGCATAACATATCACTTTCAAAAAGGTGTTGTTATCTTGATATCCAGTTCACTCATGACCTATAAAGGCATGATATTATATGAAGCTCCTAAATCAAACATGCAGTTATGAAGAAGTCGCCCATTACCAATCAAATTAGTAAATAAAGGATCCACATATAATTGGGAGTCAACCAAGGATGTGCCTAAATATACTTTTGGGGGTTCTTCCATTTTATCTGGTTGTTTATTTATCTCAACTTCAGCTATGGCATGCGTAGTCACCACATTATTTTTACCCCTTTGAAATCTTATTATATCATCCTTAAATCCCAAATATTCAAATGCTCTTTTCCTATGCTCGGGAATTCTTAATAATTCCACAATTGGGACTGCGATATTGATCTAACTTAGAATCTAAGCCATATCACATGCTGCATATTTGGGCAAGGTTGTATTAGAGAAAATGGAGACTATTTTATCTGATGGGATGTTATATTTTATTGCTTGAAAAGGAATAGAAGTGCTTGGCTTTGAAAATACACTAGGACCTTTTTCAGGCATGGTTTTCATATGAGCATCCTTAGGGATATTGATTAATAGAGGCATTTTTTTTTAAGAGCAGGGGCAGATCCTTTTACTTGTCTATTCCTAAGGGTATACTCTTTTTCTTGAGTAACCACAAAATTCATTAATAGCTTCTTATCCTCCTAAGATGGGATTCCACCATCATACTTATTGATAATTAAAGCCATTAAATGCTCAAAATCATGATTTGGACTTTTCAATGACTGAGCTATATCTATATCAACATTAACTAAAGAAGGGAGGGAGAATACTTGATTTATGCAAGCCCAAAATTTCTCCACAGTCCTAGTATATAATAAATCATTTGAAGTATTTTCTTACACTAGATTTTTTGGAGATTCCATCATTCATATATCTTCAAACTAGCTTCATCATTATTGTATTCATCTTCAATAGGTTGTTCACAAGGAGAGTGATGAAATAGACACTTATACACCACTCAATGATGTGATCCTTTTCCACCAGTGCAACTCTTGTTGTTAATGGATCAGGGACTTTTTTATTTTATTTGTAAGCTTGTTTCTTATTTCTTGAGTGCATGTGTCTTTTCCCTCTATCTTCAGCCTAATGATCTTCTTTGGGATATTTCCCAAATATATTTTTTCCTTGTGCTTGATTATAAAATTGAGAATTTGAAGCCATTCCTTTCTCTACTCGAGCCAACTTTTATGATATCTCTTTGACTGCTCCAACCAAATTTTTAACCACTTCTTCAAGATCCAAAACCCTACTTTTCTGAGGTTTATCTGGATTAATTAGATTTACACCTTCCCTCTTTGGAGGCTTCCCAGTTGCTTGAATATTATTCTCAATTTGGAAAGCCATAGAAAAATCCTACCTCAAATTTCTAGGTTTTTTATCCCTCAAATAATAAGCTACTTTTTTATCAAAAGCATTTGATTATTTGATCAAGCAAGAATCATCACCAGGTCTTATATTAGTTGGCAATGT
The DNA here is from genome assembly GCA_019776745.2 of Taxus chinensis. Lineage (NCBI taxonomy): Eukaryota > Viridiplantae > Streptophyta > Pinopsida > Cupressales > Taxaceae > Taxus > Taxus chinensis. Next base: position 829,122,418 of record CM034149.1, on the reverse strand, counting down.
AGCCATAGTTTTATCGAACCTAGTGTTGAAGTCTTGCACACATTCATTAGGATTATTTTTAATATTTTCAAATTCTAATAGAAGAAACCTGGGGTCAGTTCTATCACCATATTAGAGTCTGAATGTATTTTTCATTTATAACCAAGAATCTATTAAATTTGTAGGCAACAAATTATACCATGCCCTAGCATCTTCTTCTAATGTATGTATGAATATCTTGAAATAAACATCTTCATTCTCTATTTCATATTCATCCATAACATTTTGAAAAATCCTAAGATGTTGATCACCACTTATTGCGTTATTTCCTCAAAATCTAGGCAATCTATTTCTGATTTCATTTGGTATTTCATTTGGATAGCCCACCATTCCATGGAACCTTATTGGTCTATAAGTGGTAACTACAAAGGGAGCCCTTGGTGGAGGTTGTTCCATATTATTTTGTGGAGGATATTCAAAAGGAGGATTAAAATGGTATGGAAATGGAGGTCTCTAAGGTAAAGGACTATGATCCACAAAAAAGGAATCCTTTAAGGACTCAGTTTCACAAAATACTTTGTTCTTATGAGTCAACAAACGAGGAAGATGAGGAACACCTTTACTATTTTGAGATGTTGAACCTTCTTGAAATAAAGCATGTGAATATGCTTGATAACTTTCTGAATCAGAGCTATCATATGTGCTTGAGTAATCCTCAATCAAAGATGGATCAAATTCGGTGGGCTAAACAATATTTTCTTTTGTTCTTTGGCCACCCACTGGATTCTAGATCTGTTTCCTTTTTGATGTGATCTTTCTCCAGTTCTGGGAGTAATATTCTATGATCTTGATTGAAAAATGATCTTCTTCCTTCCATATTTGTAAATGGGGAGTAATGCACTAGATTTAACATGATTTACTGATCCAGCTATAGACCTAGATTTTCTTTAAAGGAGCCACCACCAAGTGCTTGCACCTTAGATGTATAGATTAACTCAAATCTCTTGAAAGGGAAACAAAGTGGTAGATAAAGCTTTACAGATCTTTTATGAATTTTACCAATTTTTCCTGGGGTGGAGTCAGGTTTAGTGGACTATATTTATCCTAATTTTAGCAAATTTCTATAAAGGTTTAGTATTTTGAACCTCAAATTAGACTAAAGAAATCCCCGGTAGTGCCACCAGAATTCTTGTTGATAGGTTATTTGAACCTTAATTACAAAAATACCTATCAATTTATATAAAGAAACACTAGAAATTCATACAACCTGAGTAAATTTAACTCAAAATATAACTCTAAATAGTCTAATCCCCGACAATGGCACCAAATGCGTGTTGACGGGAATCCACACTTTGAAAGCTAATTTTTTTTTATTAACTTATATCAATAACTCGATAACTGGTCACAAAAGTGAACTAAGACTATCTTGTCCTAGAAAATGGTGCCAGAAGCATGTTGGTCCTCAAAATTTGCACCCCTGGTGGACTAATAACAATTTTCTTTATGAAAAAAAGTGGGGTATTGGCTTTGAATGGTGGTAGACCAGGGTAGTATGTCGTTTTGCATTCGGGGAGGGGTCTAGCATCTTCTTTAGGGATCAAGCTTTGGGAATATCGAGGGGCACGTATAGAGGAGATGGCCTAGAAAAATCGAGCGAAAAAAACCTGCTAAAGATCCTCAAAAGAACACTAGAGACCAATAAAAATAAATGGGGTGAGCAACTCAAGTTTTCAGTGTGGGTAGACAAAGTTACTACCAAGAGGTCAATAGGAAAAAGCCCTTTTGAGCTGGTTTATGAAGTTTAATCCCTTTTTCCCCTACAATTAAAAATTTCCTCAAATCATTTTTTATGCAAAAATTTGAAGATGGAGGAGAAGTAAGTCCATACGAGGCAAGGATAAATTTCTAGTCACTAAATAACACACTTTGAGTCAATATTAAGTCCCGGTCTCATACTACTATTCATATGGTTTTTAAGTGAAGAAAGTACAAATTAACCCATGTCCTTTGGCCTTTTTACTTTGCTTTTTGTCAGTCACTTCTGATCCTCTAACCATACTTTTCTAGTATATTTTGTCATTGTGTTATTCCTATTCTTGACTGGGGTGCCTAGCCAGGACTGGGGCACCCCAAGTGCCCTGGTCCCCTCTGGGTGCCCCGATCCTCTTTGTACTTTTCTTCCATCTTTTGGGCACTTTCTAGCCATTTGAGCTTTCCATATTTTTAGTGGTCGTACTTTTTGGGGTTAATTACGAAATTAGAACAAGAGAACCATATAAATATAAAGTTATGAGACCATAATGAGGGACCAAGCATTAAGCATCTACTATCACCATCTAGAGTTGCATCCATCAAAGGCACCTAAAGCTACATTGCATCCATCTAGCTCCATCATAAGGCACACAAGGTTAGTTCATCTGCATCACACTTCATAAGAGGGGATTCTATTGTTTCCATGCACACATTTACTACATTCTACATCAAGTTATTTTCTCGCTACTTCACAAATTGTGACTAACACAAGAGCAACCTAGGGAATGATTTACACACACACACTTAAAACTACATTGGGTCTGAGATGTAGTGTGGAGATCAGTTAGTAATTCCATCATTGTGTAGCTGAGGACAAGTCTGACCCCTTCATATGCATCTTTCTTTTTTAGGGTTTTGATGCTTTGTGAGTAGGGTTTTGTAGGTGATTCCTTATTACAGGTCTTACAATGACATCTGGTGATCAGTTCAACGACATTCAATGCGATAAGAAGCAAACATAGGAGAATATCCAATGACACCTTAGAGGATGGTTTTAGGCCATTTCCGTAGACTAGGGCACCCACCAGGGTGCCCCTATCCCTTTCCAGGTGCCCCAGTCTAGTCAAAGAGCTCGGATTTGTACTCTCTCGAGCTTTTGTGTGGTCGTTTCCTCCTCTTGTTCACCTAGTTTACACTGTGACACAACCCTGCACCTTCGTCAAATCAACTAAGGACTTCTTAACCCTCTCTTGCACATTATGGTTTCACATTTCTATTTACTTAGTTGCTTTGAGTCATTTCCTTTATTTATTTAGTTGTTATTTATTGCTTTTCATAACATTAGATTAGGCTCTAGGATATCCCATTTTAGTTTAATCATTTTGGTGAAACCGACCGATCCAACACTTTCTTCTCATTATGACTTCACCATATCAAGTCATGGCTCAATCATGTTATCCCAATTTTACACCTACTAATATTTCTGGTATAGTCACTATTGTTGCTGACTTTATGCAAGTGTGTACTCAACATCCCCCCGCTTTGTCATGCCTAAGGTTGATCCCTCCATCAATGTAGTAACTACTCATCATACTTGTCCTCCTATGGCTCCACCCAGCTCTATTCCTCCACCCATCACTTCGGCAGCTCCTCTTACTGCTTCTAAGGGCTATGACATCATCAAACAACTTAAAAATACACCCGCTAAGATTTCTCTTTATGACTTGTTACGCAATGCACTTGAATGACGTCAAACACTAGAAGCATCCCTTTGTTGCATTCACATCGAAAGTGATAAAAATGTAGTCAAATTTTCACATCATTATACAATCTATTCAGAATTTGCCACATGCTATATCCTTCACTGATGAGGATTTGTCACCTTTTGCTAAAAGCAATCCATGCACACCCTTGCTCATTACCGTCGTCATTAGCACTACTTGCATCAAATGAGTACTTATTGATAATGGATCAGCCGTCAATCTATGTGCTTATTCTCTTTTAAAATAACTAGGTATTAACAACAATCTCATTTCTAAGAATTCTACTCTCATTCGAGGATATATTCCACCACTCAGACATGTTTAGGGACTATCTCATTACACATTAAGGTTAGACCTAAAATTGTTCTCACTGACCTCTATGTTATAGATTCTTCATTCCAATTCAATTTGTTACTAGGTAGGCCTTGGATCCATGCAATGCAAGTAGTCCCATCTACTGTTCACCAATGTGTCAAATTTTTACATGATGGATATGAACATACTATTTCAGCAGATCCTGAACCTTTCAAATTATGTCACATAGACCCCATTACAGTTATGCATCATCCCTCCTACACATCGTATCCCATATAGTAATATTGATACATATGACATTGGTCAGTCTAGTGCTTCCCACTTTTCTACTGCTCTAAATACCCCAGTCATTTCTACTCATACTACTGCCATCATTTCACCTACAACACCTATCTTTGTCCCACGCTACTACTCAACATGTTGAGGTGTCATCTCCCATTCCTCTGCCTAGTATAGCTCCTAGAAATATACTTTACAAAGCTATACAACTTGATAACACTACCACAGATGATTATGAGAGCTATGACGATGAAGTTGATGCTATAGAACTTACTGATGAAGCATTAGGTCAGCTGAATTTTACCCCTCTAGGCGTAGATGACTCTTACTTTGAAGACACCTTTGTGGCTGATGGCCGGGGTGAATATAGATTCAAGACCCCTCCTTCTACCAATGCTATGATACTTTATTAGGGATCCATTAACACTCTAGACGTTGTTCCACCTTCCACTGACACAGTCTGCATCTCCACCACCACCTTTCACATGTACCTTATTTATCAACAATTTCTTTTGGCATAACATCCCACTCGATTGCACTTGTTTAGGTATTGTTTGCAGACTTGAGGGCCTAACAAAACTTGGTTTGAAACTTAATGACATCTTACCACAATTCACTCACCTCATCTATACCATGGTTATTGTCACATTACATCCACCTATGGCCTTCGTGTGTTTCACTTGAAAATATTTGTTTCCCGTGCTCCTCGCACTTCTCCATTGACTCTGGGGAAATCTTGGATTGACTATATTGGTGGTACCTTAGATTACAACCACACTTCTCTCACATTTCCTATGCCATTTGGAAACATATCCATTGGTAACGACTCATCTCCTACTTATTCTCAGAATAATTCTCACTGGTACACACATGACTGTCCACCCATGCCCTTTATCGATGAAGAATATGCAAATGAATGTTTACACACTACATTGTAATGGCTCTCTATACGATCCACCTCATTATCTTTGCATATCATGTCTCTAATGTGGAACCAGTAGGCTTTAATCCTGAAAACGATGATCTATTAGACAGTGTCACATGATTATACTCGCCAATGCACTTGGGGAGGCATCACATTCACATAATCACCCCCAACCTTCATCTTAGTATAAACACATCTCCCCTACTATACTCACATTTATCACTATCCTAGAACATTCACATAGTTCATCTACATTAGCATACATCATCATTACCCGATGACACACTCTTGTGCTTTGGTTCACACTTGACTGTTGAGGGAATCCTACACATGAATCTCACACACTACACATAGTTACTACACATTAGCATCATTTCATCACATTCTACATCATCTTGCATCTTGCATATTACATTTAGGCATTTACTCTACATCATGTTAAAATTTGACATTCTACATTGCATCTACATATCTACACACCATACTAATATTCACCATACATGTCTCACACATATTGTCTTTTTTACACTATACATATACATACTATTTGCATCCTACATAAGCACATGGATACACTATTAGACTATCTACACATCTTGCATTGCATTACATTGCTATTTTACACATACATGATATCATCATCACATTTCATATCTCACTCACACGCGTTGCACTCACTACCTGATGACACACTCTAGTCTCATGGTCCATACTAGACTTTTGAGGGTATACATCACAAATGGATCACATCACATTCACATGTGTTCACTCATTCAATCTTAATTTTTTCTCATGTGAAATTCCTAGTGATTAGTGATATACACTTTAGGCTATAGGGTCACTTCTTCTAGCATCATCTCGTGATAGGCTATATCATCACTTTCATTACATTTTTTAGTGGTATACGCTTTAGGATAAATCACCACCACCTTTCTATTCATCTTTTCATGATATACGCTTAGGATATAGAATCATGCACACTTCATCTCTATGTCACATACTCATCACCAAAAATCACACTCATCAAAGCACACTACACACAACACATAATTCAATCATTTCCCGATGATGCACTCGCATTTTTGGTTCATTATTTACTGTTGAGGGGGCATACCAAATGAACCTCACTACATACAAATCCATTCACTTGAGGGGCATGTGGCTCCTATCATCCATCTTGCATTCCATTCTATCCATCCACAACATGTTGCATATCTTGGTTTTTTTACTCTTGTTTGCATTTGCTTGTACATAGTTGTCTTATTACACATGTTAGATAAATCTCTTGTATGTCATTATCTTTACCATACACACATGTCATTCACGTCCAATTCTTCTAGTTGTGATCATAAATACATGTCTCTTACATGCAACATGGATGTTGGGCTACTACAAGTCCCATAATGGTTATTGGGGGCATCCACATTCATCCACTACATGTTTTATTGTTTCATTTTGTACTTAGAACTTTTCATTATCAGGTTATACATGTTTTGACATACTTGCTTTTTTTCTAACATGCTAACTGGTGCTTCATGTGCAACATTTGTTATGTAGGGATATTTTCTTCCATACTTGTTTATTTGTTTGTTATTGCTTGTTATTGTTTGTGGGCCTTGTCCTTTTGTTGTGTGTACACACTTATTTTATTATGCAGCCATGATGACATTGAGTGTCTTGTGACATCATGAGTGATGTCCCATGTTTGTATCCCACTTTCTGCGTCTATGATTGTTCTTCTTGGGTGATTACACTATCTACTTATGATCTAGCTTACATATTGTTTACACTTGTTCTCTTCCATGTATGCTTGTTCATACTAACACATGTTTTCTAGCCACTTGTTTGTGTGTGCATTAGTCTTTACCAAGCACATTCCTTTCCCCCTGTGGGGCAGAGTTTTTATATATGTTGATCCTCATTTTGGGGCCACATTCTCCTATCCATGGTGTCACATGTGCCCCCAAAGAGGGGGGGCATCATTTGGGGTTTACACATGGTACCAGTACAACTCAGTTCAATCTACAGTCTACAGTCATTTCCATAGCACAATTCAGTTTACAGTGAGTGGGTTTAGACTAGTCTACGAACCCCATACACAATGGATTTTACAGGGTAGATTGTCCTTAGCATTTTGGGGAGTAGTTATAGGTAGGAGGATACAATGGCCTTTCCTCCCTACACTACTTCAGCCAGTGGTGTCATGATCACCTAAAAAACTAGATAGTATAGAGATCTCTTCACCAATCTCAGGGAAGCAGTTACAGGTTGGAGAATAACACAACTTTCTCCCTACACTTCTTCAACCATAGTGGCATGAGATCATCCAAAAAACTTGCACTTCACTGATAATTACTAGGATATCCTTTCTACACCCTTTTGTCTCATCACGGATCAGGTGCACATGTTCCTTTTTCATTGTCATTTTCATACTATTTTTACATGATTTCTTTACATATGAATTTTTTACACATATACATGTGTATTTGACTACTTGATCGTCTTCTCTTTTGCAGGTCCATCTGTATGGGAAGTAAACAATCAACAACAACACACACATGTCAAGTACATCACACGCGCACTACTAACCATGCATATACACTACACACATTGGAATCTACACATGTGCTTCTACCCTAGGTTCACTCTCATCACTTTTACATTTTTCATCTTTAGTCTCCACGCTCCATCCTTTTGTCACTCCACACTTTGTCTAGTCCTTTGGTATGCTTTTTTATAGCACTCTACATGGATATCAGGTACACATATCTATCTACTTTATGTTACGAGCATTATTTTCACCAACATAAAGTGGGGGAAAATGTAGTCACTAAATCATGCACTTTGAGTCAATACTTAGTCTCCGTCTCATATTACTATTCATATGGTTTTTAAGTGAAGAAAGTAGTAATTAACTCCTATCCTTTGGCCTTTTTACTTTGCTTTTTTTCGTCACTTTTGATCCTTCGACCATACTTTCCCAGTCTATTTTTTCATTATGCGTTATTCTTATTCCTGACTGTGGCACTTAGCTAGGATTGGGGCTCCCCAGGCGCCCTGGTCCCCTCTGGGCACCCTGATCCTCTTTATACTTTGCTTCCATCTTTTAGGCACTTTCTAGTCATTTGAGCTTTCCATATTTTTAATGGTTTTCCTTTTCAGGGTTAATTGTGAAATTAGAACAAGATAACCATATAAATATAAAGTTATGAGACCATAATGAGGGACAAAGCACTAAGCATCTACTATCACCATCTAGAGTTGCATCCATCAAAGGCACCTAAAGCTACATTTTCATCCATTTAGCTCCATCACAAGAAACACAAGGTTGGTTCATCTGCATCACACTTCATAGGAGGGGAGTCTATTGTTTCCATGCACACATTTACTACATTCTACATCTAGTTATTTGCTCGCTACTTCATAAAGTGTGACTAACACAAGAGCAACCTAGGGCACAATTTGCACACACACACACACACACACACACACACACACACACACACACACCTAGAACTACATTGGATCTGAGATGTAGTGCAATGCTTAGTTAGTAAGTCCACCATTATGGACATTGAGGATAGTCTGACCCCTTTATATGCATCTTTCTTTTTTAGGGTTTTGATGCTTTTTCTGGGGTTTTACAGTTGATTCCTTATTGCAGGTCTTACAGTGACATATTATGCAGTCCACTGACTTTAGTGTCAAAAGAATAAAATACAAACAAACATCCATGGACACCTTAGAGGAGGGTTTCAAGCCATTTCCACAAACTAGGGCACTCATATCTCATACCAGGGTGCCCACCAACACCCCTATCCCTTTTTAGTCAGCCTAATCCAGTCAGAGAGCTCGGATATGTACTTTCTTAGGCTTCTTTGCAGTCATTTCCTCCTCTTTTTCACCTAGTTCACACCGTGACATAGTCCCGCACCTTCATCGAATTATGTAAGAACTCCTTAACACTCTCTTAGACATTAGGATTTTGCATTTGTATTTACTTAGTTGTTTAAGTCATTTCCTTTATTTATTTAACTGTTGTTTACTGCTTTGCATAGCTTTAGATTAGGATATAATTTCCCATTTTAGTTTAATCAAAATAAAATCATGAAATTAGATGAATTCAGAAGATATTCCCACAAAAAACATGTTATATTCAGAGAAAAAATGAAGAAAATACTTGATAAGAAGGTCACTCCAAGAGCTTTTAATGTTGGAGACTAAATCCTATTGTGGGATAGCAGACATGAAAAGAAAGCTAAATATGGAAATTTTGATGCCCTATGGATGGGACCATACTCTATTGATATAAGGATTGGATAACATACATTTTTTCAAAGGAATTGGAAGGACATGTTCTAGAGTTTCATGTTAATGACATGAATCTCAAACACTTTTTAAATTGAGCCAAGGGATCAGGTATGATCATTGTATAGTTGTGTTGTTTTTCCCTTTGTTATGTTGTTTATCCCTTTATTTATGTTGTTTCCCTTTTGTGCTTTGGTCTACAGTGATCAAGTATGGAGACATGGCAATATTCTGGTTTTAATGTAATTTATCTTTTTCAGTCATCCCTATGTATTTTGTCTCCATGACTCCTTACCTAATGGATTAGGAATCTGATTTAGAACACGTTTCATCAAGAATCATGGTCCAGGGAACATTTGCATCCTCAAGATGTGCATTAGCATCCATACAATGATCTTCATAATCTACATAGACTATAAAGTTACTCAAATCTGTATCAATGAACAATACCTCATAAGAGGCATTCATGGGATCCTCAATAAGATGTAGCATCTTCTCTTCTTTGTAAAGTTTGACTAACTTCCATTCTAATGGTATAGAGGCATAAGACATGTCCATATAAACACTTCCTCCCACACTTGCTGCCCATTTTCTTGATAATAACATGCCCCACTTAGTAGGTAAATCCACTATAACCATATTCATGGCTAACTATTTTCTTGGATAGGGAGAAATTTTTACCACTAGACCTCTAACATACCCAAGAACAAGTACTTCTCTTGAATCCATAGCATAGCACTTTCAAAAAGTTGTTATCTTGATATCCAGTTCATTCATGACCTCTAAAGGCATGATATTACATGAAGCTCCTAAATCAAACATGCAGTTATGAAGAAGTCACCAATTACCAATAAAATTAGTAAATAAAGGATCCACATCTAATTGGGATTCAACCAAGGATGTGCCTAAATATACTTTTGGGTGTTCTTCCATTTTATCTAGCTGTTTATATATCTCAACTTCAGCTATGACATACAGAGTCACCACATTATTTGTACCCCTTTGAAATTTGATTATATCATCCTTTAATCCCAAATAGTCAAATTCTCTTTTTCTATGCTCAGGAATTCTTAATAATTCCACAATTGGGACTGCGATCTTGATCTAACTTAGAATTTGAGCCATATCACATGCTGCATATTTGGGCAAGGTTGTATTAGAGGAAAGGGTGACTATTTTATATGATGGGATGTTATATTTTATTGCTTGATAAGGAATAGAAGTGTCTGGCTTATAAAATACACCAGGACCATTATAAGGCATGGTTTTCTTCTGACTATCCTTTGGGATATTGATCAATAGAGGCATTTTTTTCAAGAGCAACGGCAGGTCCTTTGACTTATCTATTCCTAAGGGTATACTCTTTTTCTTGAGTAACCACAAAATTCATTAATAGCTCTGTATCCTCCTCAGATGGGATTCCACCATCATACTTATTGATCATCAAAGCTCTTAAATACTCAAAATCATGATTTCAACTTTTAAATGACTGAGCCATATCTATATCAACATTAACCAAAGAATGGAGGTAGAATACTTGATTTATGCAAGCGCAAAATTCCTCCATGGTCCTCGTATATAATAAATCATTTGAAGTATCTTCTTGCACTATATTTTTTAGAGATTCCATCATGCATATATCTTCAAAACCAGCTTCATCATTATTGAATTCATCTTTAATAGGCTACTCACAAGGAGGGTGAGGAAATAGACACTTATCACACCATTCAATGATGTAATACTCTTCTCCAACTTCAACTCTTGCTGTTATTGGATTAGAGACTTTTTTATTTTATTTATAAGATTGTTGCTTATTTCCTGAATGCATGGATCTTTTTCCTCTATCTTCAGTCTAATGATATCCTTTGGGATGATTCCCAAATCTATTTTTTCCTTATGCTTGATGCTAAACTTGAGAATTTGAAGCCAATCCTTTCTCTGCTCGAGCCAACTTGTATGATATCTCTTTGACTGCTCCAACCAATTTTTTAACCACTTCTTCAAGATCCACAACCTTACTTGTTTGAGGTTTATCTGGATTAATTATATTTACACCTTCCCTCTTTGGAGGCTTCCCAGTTGCTTGAATATTATTCTTGATTTGGAAAGCCATAGAAAAATCCCACCTCAGATTTCTAGGATTTTTATCCTTCAAATAATAAGCTACTTTTTTTATCAAAAGCATTTGATTATTTGATCAAGCAAGAATCATCACCAAGTTTTATATTAGTTGGCAATATAGCCAAAGTTTTATCGAACCTAGTGTTGAAGTCTTGAACACATTCATTAGGAATAATTTTTAAATTTTGAAACTCTAATAGAAGAAACTTGGGGGTTAGTTCTATCACCATATTAGAGTCTGGATGTATATTTCATTTCTAACCAAGAATCTATTGAATTTTCACCCAACAACTTATACCATTCCCTAGCACCTTCTTCTAATGTGTGTATGAATGGCTTGACATAAACATCTTCATTCTCTATTTCATATTCATCCATAACATTTTGAAAAATCCTAAGATGTTGATCACCACTTATTGCATTATTTCCTTGAAATTTAGGCAATCTATTTCTGATTTCATTTGGTATTTCATTTGGATAGCCCACCATTCCATGGAACCTCATTGGTCTATAAGTGGTAACTACAAAGGGAGCCTTTGGTGGAGGTTGTTCCATATTATTTTGTGGAGGATATTCAAAAGGAGGATTAAAACGGTATGGAACTAGAGGTCTCTAAGGTAAATGAGTATGATCCACAAAAAGGGAATCCTTTAAGGACTCAGTTTCACAAAATAATTTGTTCTTATGAGTCAACAAATGAGGAAGATGAGGAACACCTTTACTATTTGGAGATATTGAACCTTCTTGAAACAAAACATGTGAATATGTTTGAGAACTTTCTAAATTAAAGCTATCAGATGTGCTTGAGTAATCCTCAATCAAATATGGATCAAATTCAGTGGGCTAAACAATATTTTCTTTTGTTCTTTTACCACCCACTGGATACCAAATTTGTTTCCTTTTTTATTGCGTATTCTCCAGTTCTAGTAGTAATATTCTTGTAGGATCATATTTGAAAAATGACCTTCTTCCTTCCATATTTGTAAAAGGGGATTTAATTAGCAAGATTTAAATGATTTGCACTAGTATGACCCAGATTTTCTTTGAAAGACAAAGCCGCTAAAAGTTCTTGCACCTTAGATGTATAGTTTAACTAAAATTCTCTTGAAAGAAAAACTACAAAAAGTGGTAGACAAATCTTTACAGATCTTTATGAATTTTACTATGTTTTCCCAGTGGAGTCAAGTTTAATGGAAAACCTACTTATAATGAGAAAATTATGAACTATACCTTCAGAATGGACTATATTTTCCTAATTTTAGCAAATTTCTATAAACGTATGTATTTTGAACCTCAATTGGACTAAAGAAATCCCCAGTATTGCCACAAGAATCTTGTTGATAGGTTATTTGAACCTTAATTACTAAAATACCTATCAATTTTTATATACAAATACTAGCAATTCATACAGCTTGAGTAAATTTAACTCAAAATATGATCCAATGAGATAAATTTTATGTCCTCGACAATGGCGCCAAATGCATGTTGACTAGAATCCACACTTTGAAAGCCAAAAATGTTTATCAACTTATATCAATAACTCAAGAAATGGTCACAAAAGTGAACTGAGACTATCTTGTCCATGACAATGGCACCAGAAGCATGTTGGTCCACAAATCTACACCCCTGGTGGGTTGACAACAATTCTCTTTATGGAAACAAGGTGAAGAAATTGCTTGGAATGGTGGTAGACCAAGTAGTATGTCATTTTGTATCCATGGAGGGGTCTAACACTTTCCTTAGGGATCAAGTTTTGGGAAGATTGAGGGGCACATACAAAGGAGATGGCCTAGGAAAATCGAGCAACAAAAACCAGCCAAATATCCTCAAAAGAACACTAGAGACTAATAAAAATAAATGGGGTGAGAAACTCAAGTTTTCATTGTGGGTAGACATAATTAATACTAGGATGTCTACATGAAAAAGCTCTTTTAAGCTGGTTTATGGAGTTAAACCCCTTTTTCTCCTACACTTAAAACTTTACTCAAATCAATTTATGCAACAGTTTGAAGATGGAGGAGAAGTAAGTCCTTATGAGGTCAGGATAAATTTGTAGTCACTAAATTTGTGGTCCTTTCTAATCCTCTGACCATACTTTCACAACCTGTTTTGTCATTATGTGTTATTCCTATTCCTAACTGGGGTGCCTAGTCAGGACTGGGGCACCCCAGGTGCCCTGGTTCCCTTTAGGTGTCATGATCCTCTTTGTTCTTTCCTTCCATCTTTTTGGAACTTTCTAGCCATTTGATCTTTCCATATTTTTAGTGGTTGGCCATTTCAGGGTTAATTACGAAATTAGAAAAAGAGAAACATATAAATATAAATTTATGAGACCATAATGAGAAACTAAGCACTAAGCATCTACTATCACCATTTAGAGTTGCATCCATCAAAGACACCTAAAGCTACAGTTGCATCCATCTAACTCCATCACAAGGCACACAAGGTTGGTTCATCTGCATCACACTTCATAAGAGGGGATTCTGTTGTTTCCATGCACACATTTACTACATTCTACATCAAGTTATTTTCTCACTACTTCACAAAGTGTGACTGACACGAGAGAAACCTAGGAAACAATTTGCACACTCACACCTAACACTACATTAGGTCTGAGATGTAGTGTAGCGATCAGTGATAATTTCATCAATTATGTAGTTGAGGATAGTCTGACCCCTTCATATGCATCTTCCTTTTTAGGGTTTCGATGTTTTGAGTGGGGTTTTGTGAAATATCCCTTGTGGGATACCACTTAAAAATGCACAAAATATTGAAAATTTATAGCCAAATAAAATACTGATTTATGCAGATTTTTACAGTAAGGATAGCGAACTAAATAAAATCTATATCTCCCTAAATATTCATTCGAATTACTTGAAAACTTGAAGAGGGATTGATACTATTATAAAGGACATAATAACATTGTTTTTGAAGTTTTACATAAATTAAAATGCTGCCATAAAAAGCAAATCATGCCCTAGAAAGCTGGAAACTTCAGAGGCTAGTAACTCTCCAAATACCAGAGCAAAATTTAAGGGTCTTTGGTAATAACATTAACAAATAAACGAACTAATATTTCCACCTTTAGATCTGGGAATGGCCAATTGGAAAAACCTCCAAATAAAGGATGCGCCTTCACATATGAAAACGTCCATCTGGAAAACCCCCAAATAAAGGTTGCAAGTTGCCTCGCTTGGAATGAGGTCAGAAAATGATGGAGGCACCTTCAACATGTTGCCATGTTTAACCTAAATGGTTACCATGAATATGATCTAGAGACCCTCTGATTATCTTCCCCAAATGCCCCCAAAACCCTCAAGATCCTTCCTCTAAAACCTATGTTAATGTCTCTGCCACATGACCCTAAAAGCGGCTCCAAAATGAAAAACTAGGGTAGATCTCTCACTACCGAAGAATGCCATGCTAGCTAGGGACATGTCTCTCACCACTGAAGCTAGGGTCCTTGTGGGATTTGAATCCACAAGCTGTAAATGCACAACAACAACAGTTGCACGAGAAGGGGTCAATAAAATGTATATCAAAAGTGGTCTCCTTTCTCTCCCAGCTCCTTATATACATTCCAAGGCAAAAGAGCCCCAATAGACCAAGTCACATTTCATTCCATTGAGGGGTCAATAAAAAAAAGTAACTAAAGTTACTTTTTCCCATTTAAGTCACCAAGGTCCAAAGTGACCCCCAAACGCCAAACACGACTATTAGTACCATGCGGCCCCTTCTTAGTAGCCCCCAACATCCCCTGCCCCTTAGATATGACCATGGCTTGGACTCGCTTAACCATTAGGCCTTTGGCATAGGAAAATGGGACATTATAATCCTCCCTTCCTGATAAATGCTTGACACCAAGCATTAACCTGTCCTATTGCAGCAGCTGAATACCACACCGTAAGTTTCTCCACCTCACCCTACCGTCCACCAAGGATCCGTGTAATCCAAGGTAACCACGAAGCCATAAAATAGAATGATACCTAAACTATCTCTCCACTGGTTCCTGCATAGAAATTTCCAATCAGTCCAATCCCTACCAATGCAAGGCTATCATCATGAGATCACTCACGGCCTCTCCAACCAACTCTTGGGTATGAAAGTTTACTCTGAATCCTAAAGAATCCCTCGTATCAGCCTGTGAAACAACTTGTTTATGCACAAATGGTGCTAACTCACCTACCTGACCCACACTCATGTGAGAGCTAGGCTCCTCATATTGTATCGCGATGTGTCCCATGGAGGAAAAGTCCCAAGACTCCAACAAACAGTCAGCCAATAATATCAGCTCCATATAGTCCACCTCCTGCGCTGAATGTGAACCTATTGAATAATCATGGGTCAATTTCGTCTCTCCACTGAGTAATACATGGGTGAGGTGCTCACTGGGCATATAAGCAACAAAAAGCATAGGATTGTTGTCCCATTTCGATTAAAAAAACATGGTCCGGTAAGTTGATACTTGTCATAGTGACAAACTATATATGCCTGTATAAAGTTGAGGAGATCCTCCCTCAACCTCTACCATATGAACCTCTCAAACATGAGCCTGTAGGTCTCATCAAAGCTCAAGTACCCAGTCACAGAAGAACAATGCACATGTCACAATATCTCCATCCTCCACCATGAATATGACACAAGGCTCCATCTTCCCCGAGAGAAGATCATCTCATCCTCCAATCCACAGTTGTCATCCTATATGTGGCCATCCAGAATCTCACAAGAGTGTCAGTTCTTGGAGTACTCAACAAGCAAATGAGATCTCCAGTCTACCGAAACTTCAGATGACCAACATAATGATAAACTCGGATGATCTGAACCTGTAGTCCCAATATTTGTAACTGTCTCATGTGCAACATTTCTGGTCACACCCACATCCATCATTCTCCAAATCAATTCACAATAATTAAACTCCTCACCAAGCTGGAAAGTCCTCTCCATCCCCTCAACTGTAACCACCCTAAATGCTCCTGTAGGTAATCACCTCAAAATCCCATTCATGCCCTCGGATTTAAAATTCATCTCCATCTTCTGAAATTTAGTCTGAGACTCACCAAGGGAGTGAAGCCACTGCACTCTCAACATTATGTTGGTCTCTCCCATACCAACGATGTGGAGATCATTGGTAACTGTATAGTTACCCATCATGATCCTCACTTGGGGAACCCACCGTGTTCCCCTCATATACTCTCCATTGGCTATAACACCGTTGAGGCCCTCAAAATCCTCTGTCTGTAATCCTCACCTCTCCACCAATGAGGCATCAATATAGTTGTGGGTTGCCCCACTCTCAATGAGTACCCCACCTTGCTGACCCTGCATAATTCCTCTAATCTTAAATGACTTCTACATCAGAGTAATAGACAATATGGCTATAATCTCCTAAGGAAAAGTCTCCTCCTCCTGCCCCGCATCAACACTATCCAACACAACCCAATCTCCATCATCCATCTCACGAGTCTCTATCTCCACACCTCTGTCACCCTTGCTCTCCTCATAAGTCATCATGGTGTGCTCTGTGTCTAAAACAAACAACCCATCGGAATAGGAGTCATCAAATATCCCACTTGTCTCATACCTTGTGATGTCACCATGACCCACAAGAGGTTGTGTTCCTTCACAATTCGACCGTTGCAACGATATGCTTCTTTCTTCACCAATCACATCTTTTGCGATCTGCCCTTGTATACCCTAAAATTTGATTTCTTTGTTTTCCTTGAAATTCTTTTGTTTATCCACATGAGGGATGAATGCAAATTTCCCAAAATATGGAAGCCAATATGTCCAATGAATGATTCTAACTTCAAGTAACCCAAATGTACAAACACATTCAAGTACTTCACATCTGTTAATGACAATAAAGAAATGAATTACCTTCTTTGTGCAAGACATATCTTTCCATGGACATAACTCATCAATTCGTTGTATGTTGGGAATACAAATGGTTGCTCCCTCACCATACTTTATTCTCTTTCCCCATATTTTCATTTCACCATAAATGCAAGAGAAAGGCAAATCAATATTATAACTCATGCATCCATAAACTTTATCATAAGGAACTTCATACCCTTTGTTGTACCCATGGATTCTCGTCATGAGAGAAGACAACACATCTAAAATAGCATAATTGGGGCTGCTCATCATACCTTTGCAACTTAGAATTTCTGATATAGGATCAACATCTTCATTCTCCTTTGATTTTTCAACCCATGCATCATCGTTTTCCTTAACATCATGCAACCATTGTATCCCAAAAAAAACCTTACCTCTAGCAAATTCAACCACAATAAATACACCACATACCTCATGTCCTTTCAATATCATGGGCCCCTGCATTATTTTCTTTGCCAACATATGTTTATTGGTTGAATTAAGAGCAATGTGAATGGAAGATGTGTTTATTCCATCTAGCATACCTTGAAACATGATTATGAAATAGTCTTCCTCAATCATCCAAGCATGTAAATGTAGTCCAAAATAATAGAAACATGGCAACATAGGAGAACTAAACAAGCTAGGAATATGGTAACCATTCTCATACCTTAGGATGCTAAAGTCATGAATGCACCTTGAATTCAACTCTTATTTTTTAACAACAAAGTGCACCTTGATTCTTTGAGCACTTTGAGGACCAAATGCCCCCACTAACCCTTCCAAGGGTTCCACCATGTAGCTGGTATAAAAATCAGTCATGGGCTCTATTAATAAAACATTTTCTCATCTCCTTATGACTGCTGTTATACACAGTCCAGCAGGCTGAAGATGATTAAAAAATCTTCTCTTACCCTTTTTAGCAATCAGAAAACCAACACTAGTACCTTGAGAGTTACTCTCCCTTCTTAAACCGGAGTCCCCAATGAAGGAATCGTGCTTGCCAACATAACACACATTTGAATTCCTTCTTTGGCTTATGAAATCAGTCACAAAGTTTTCAACATCAGAATTAGATAACTGCCATATACTACCAGGATCCCATAGTTTATAATGCCCCTAATCCCTTGTATCATGTAAGGTCTGTCATCTTTGCTTCTCTTGCTTCTCTTGTAGAAACCTCCAAAACAACACCATCCCTATTGTGATTCATGATTTTAGACAGAGAATAAGTGGAACAAGAATCAACACCTTTCACAATTTTATGCTCATTACTGCTTGGTAAACCCATCCCATATGATAATGACTTATTCTTTGGAGGATTAATAGGTACTTTTTGGATTGAAATATCTTTTTTAGTTTTGCAACTAACCAGCCGTGTTTGTTCATACCTTTCGATGCCATCAATGTCCTCCGTGTGTTCAAGATGGACATATGTTGAGCTACCCCCCCAACATTGTTTCTTGAGTGCCTGTTGAAAGTATCTGAAAGCTGATCAAAAGTTGCTCCTCCTCCTATGCCAGTTGCTTCATAGAGTCTTCTTTCATGTGTGTAGGCTTCCTTGCATCATTTGTGAACATATTTTCCTTGAACTCTTGTTGGTGTTTTCTTGTTTGGGCGGCTATTAGTCTAGCAGCTCTAGCTCCACTATTCCATTCCTCACACACGTTTTAGAGTTTTCATTACATCCTCTTTGCTTGCATATACAAATTCCTTCTCCCAAGCGAGAATAATTTCTCCAACAAGCAAAGTTTCAGTAATGTGATTATTTTTCTCAATGGAAATCATACCTCTTTCTCTAGAAGCTTCTTCTTCTTCAAGTGAGTTCCTTTGTAACTTAGGTACCGATATATGATGATCTTGCTTGGGTTTGCTACCAATCTTCATTATGTAATAATCTAGAAATGACATATTATCTCTGAAACACTTACTCAAAGATTGATATTTCCTCCAACAAGAATCCTCATCAAACACCTCTATTGGTCACCCTTTATCACTGTTCACACCATGTTCCTTATTGTCCCTAGGACTGCTTTGATTCACATTATGAGTGAGCTGACTCAAATAAAGGTTAGTGGCTTCCTGTTCTTTCACCATGTTGGTGAACATTTCCTTCATAAAACCCCCTTTGAGATCTTTCCAAACTGCCATATTTAACCAACATAGGCTGGAGGAACAACAACTCTGATACCACTGAAATATTCCTTATGGGATACCACTTAAAAATGTACAAAATATTGAAAACTTGCAACCAAATAAAATACTGATTTATGTAGATTTTTACAGTAAGGATAGCGAACTAAATAAAATCTATATCTCCCTAAATGTTCATTCGAATTACTTGAAAAATTGAAGAGGGCTTGATATTATTATAAAGGACATAATAACACTATTTTTGGAGTTTTACATAAATTAAAATGCTGCCAGAAAAAGCACAGCGTGCCCTAGAAAGCTGGAAACTTTAGAGGATCGTAGCTCTCCAAATACTAGAGCAGAAATTAAGGGTCTTTGGTAATAACATTAAACGATAAAGCAAATAATATTTCCACCTTCAGATCTGGGAATGGCTGACTAAAAAAACCTCCAAATAAAGGCTACACCTTTAGATATGAAAACGTTCATCTGGAAAACCCCCAAATAAAGGCTGCAAGTCATTTCACTTGGAATGGGGTTGCAAAATGATGGAGGAGCCTTCAATGTACTACCACGCTCAGCCCAAATGGCTTCCGTGAATCTGATCTGGAGCCCCTCTGCTTATCTTCCCCAAATGCCCCCAAGACCCTCGAGATCCTTCCTCTAAAACCTCTGTTAATTTCTCTTCCACATGACCCTAAAAGTGGCTCCAAAATGACAGACTAGGGTAGATATCTCACTACCAAAGGATGCCCTGCTAGCTAGGGATGGTTCTCTCACCATCGAAGCTAGGGTACCTGTGAGATTTGACTCCATAAGCTATAAATGTGCAACAACAGCAGTTGCACGAGAAGGGGTCAGTAAAATGTATATCAAAAGTGATCTCCTTTCTCTCCCATCTCCTTATATACATTCCAAGGAAAAAGATCCCCAATAGACCAAGTCGTGTTTCATTCCACGGAGGGTTCAATAAAATAAAAGTAACTAAAGTTAATTTTTCCCGTTTAAGTCACCAAGGTCCAAAGTGACCCCCAAAAGCCAAACACAACTATTAGTACCAATGTGGCCCCTTCTTAGTAGCCCCCAACATCCCCCACCCCTTGGATATGACCATGGCTTGGACTCGCTTGACCCTTAGGCCTTTGGCATAGGAAAAGGGGACATTACATTTTGTACTCGATTCCTTATTACAGGTCTTACAACGACATATGACGCAGTTCAGTGAAATCAATGTGAAAAGAAGCAAATATAGGATAATATCTAGTGACAATTTAGAGGATGGTTTTAGGCCATTTCTGCAAACTAGGGCACCCACCGGTGCCCCTATCCCTTTCTAGGTGCCCGATTCTAGTCAAAGAGCTCAAATATGCCCTTTCTCAAGCTTTTGTGTGGTTTTTTCCTCCTCCTGTTCACCTAGTTTACACTGTGACACAACCTTGCACCTTCGTGAAATCATCTAAGGACTTCTCAACCCTCTCTTGCACATTAGGTTTCAAATTTCTATTTACTTAGTTGCTTGAGTTATTTCCTTTATTTATTTAGTTGTTATGTATTACTTTGTATAACATTAGATTAGGATATAATATCCCATTTTAGTTTAATCATTTTGGTGAACTCGACTGATCCAACACTTTATTCTCATTATGACTTCACCATATCACATCATGGCTCAATCATCTTAACCCACTATTGCACCTACTAATATTTCTGGTATAGTCACTATTTTTGTTGACTTTATGCAAGTGCGTACTAAACATCCCCCCCCCTCCCCACTTTGTCGTACCTAAGGTTAATCCCTCCATTAATGTAGTAACTACTCATCATACTCGTCTTCCTACGGATCCACCCACCTCTATTCCTCCACCCATCACTTTGGCAGCTCCTCTTGTTGCTTCTAAGGGCTATGACATCATTAAACAACTTAAAAATATGCCCGCTAAGATTTTTCTTAATGACTTGTTATGCAATGCACCTGAATGGCGTCAAACACTAGAAGCATCCCTTCGTGTCATTCATATCGAAAGTGATAACTTTGTAGTCATCTTTTCACATCTCATACAGTCTCTTCAGAATCTGCCACATGTTATATCCTTCACTGATGAGGATTTTCCGCCTTTTACTAAAAGCAATCCATACACACCCTTTCTCATTACCATCGTCATTAGCACTACTTGCATCAAACGAGTACTTATTGATAATGAATCAGTCGTCAATCCATGTGATTTTTCTCTTTTAAAATAACTAGTTATTAACGACAATTTCATTTCTAAGAATTCTAATCTCATTTGAGGATACGATTCCACCACTCGGACATGTCTAGGGACTATCTCATTACTCATTAACGTTGGGCCTAAAACTGTTCTCACTAATCTCTATTTTATAGATGTTTCATTCCAATTCAATATGTTACTAGGTAGGCCTTGGATCCATGCAATGCACACAGTCCCATCTACCATTCACCAATGTGTCAAATTTTAACATGATGGATATAGACATACTATCTAAGCAGATCCTAAACCTTTCAAATAATGTCACATAGACCCCATTACAATTATGCCAATCCCTCCTACATAACATATCCCATATGGTAATATAGATACATATGAGGTTGGTCAGTCTAATGCTTCCCACTTGTCTATTGCTCCAAATACCCCAGTCATTTCTACTCATACTACTGCCATCATTTCGCCTACAACTTTTATCTTTGTCCCCGCTAGTACTAAATCTGTTGAGGTGTCCGCTCCCATTCCTCCGCCTAGTACAACTCTTAACAATACACTTGACAAATTTAGACAGCTTGATAACACTACCACATAATCTTATGAGAGCTATGATGATGAAGTTAATGCTATAGAACTAACTGATGAAGCATTAGGCCAGTTGAATTTTACCCCTCTGGACATATATGACTCTTACTTTGAAGACACCTTTATGGCTGATGACTGGGGTGAATATAGATTCAGGACCGTTCCTTCTACCAACACTATGATACTTTATCAGGGATCGATTAACACTCTAAATGTTGTTCCACCTTCCACGACATAATCTGCATCTCCACAACCACCTTTCACATGTACCTTATTTATCAACAATTTATTTTGGCATAACATCCCACTCGATCGCGTTTGTTCAAATACTATTTCCACACTTATGGCCTAACAAAACTTGGTTTGACACTTAATGACATTTTACCATCGATTCACTCACCTACTTATACCATAGGCATTGCCATATTACATCCTCCTATGGCGTTTATGTGTTTCACTTGACAATCTTTGTTGCATGCACTTCTCCATTGACACTAAGGAAATATTGGATTGATATATCGGTGGTACCTTAGATTACAACCACACTTCTTTCACATTTCCTATGCCATTTGAAAACATATCCATTGGTAACGACTCATCTCCTACTTATTCTCATAATCTTTTACATTGGTACACACATGATTGTCCACCCATACCCTTTATTGATGAAGAATATGCAATGAACGTTTACACACTACGTTAGAATGGTTATCTATATGATCCACCTCATTCTCTTGCATATCATATCTCTAATGCGGCACCAATAAGATTTAATACCAACAACGAATGTTGAGTAGACAGAATATGACACTAAGATAGGGCACATAGAATATTCGTGTGTGGGAGCAAGCCATATTTGAAGGCACGAAATGATAGGGAAGGAAATGCACACGAAAGATAGATTGATTCGGGACTTAGCCATTTTCATGGTTACGGGCTATTTTTTGAGATAGTGTATGGAGCACACTACGGGATGGAGACTTGCACGACATGCAAATGCTATTTTGGGAAGAGAGTATACTAAGCACCATTCATGGGTTTAAGTTAATAAATGGAATACTACTGCCAGTTAACTATAAGAGGTCTATTATTAGTGCACTCATATGTGTGCATGTTATTGTAAAGGCTCATAACTATTTTCAACATGCGGCCTATTTTGGGAAGTGCGTAAGCGGTGAAGGGAAAGTCCCCGCCCTTATAAATATGTATTAATTTGTGTAGTAAAAGAGACACTATGTATGAGCTATTGTGGAGTTATGCTGCCTAATTTGATGTGCACATAAACTTATGATACTACTTATTGTAAGAAGCTTCTGTATTTACTGTGTTTAATATAATGGAATGTATTGGGTGAATAATGGTGTTAAACATGACTGTAACTGGTGCTTACATGGTTGATTTCATTATGTTTATCATTTGATTCATGATTCTTTAAAGATCTAGATCTGGAATATGTTCTGTGGAATGTTTATGCTATTTATGGATCTGAATACATTATATTTTCATCATGTTCACATCTTGCATAAGCAACTCTAAGGAGGGTCATTATACCTTTGAGCGCTTCGGGTGAGCGCTAAGATCAGGCTGGGTCATGTGTCAGCGTGCCTGGGTTATTTGTGGTAAATTCTAGGCTACATCATTGGTTTTGTTGTTGGAACCTCTTTTTCAATTGTTTTCAGGATGGTTCATAATGAAGACGTATCGGTTGACCCTAGCAAGTGTTGAGGAGTGGATAAAAGATCTAGAAGAAGAGTACGCATGAAGGTTCAACACTAGATCTAAGTTTGACGCATGCGCGTGGGTGGAAAAGAATCTGTATGATTGTTTGTATAAGAGCTTCTTTGTTATTTTCCCAGTAGAACTGTATGAGTAGCTGGTTACTTATGCATCTAAATGGAATTGGAGGTATCACATACTTGTCTAGATGCAGGAAGAATTCCAAGCCCTGTATGATGCTAATATGATTTGGACATGTGTTGTGGATACTTGGTTCCATGGTGTTTTAAATAGCTATATTCTGGAGTACTCAATTTCCACTTATTTCTCCCCAAAGGTAGCTGAGTTTATGTTATACCACTAGAAATTACCTGTAAGGCATTCTATTAGCGATCAAGATCTTGATAGTAACCCTAAACTTGGAGAAAATTTCAATAGCTAGCTAAACCCCACCATGCATAGGGGTAGGAGCATGTTTGGTGAAAGATGGTGGACCTTGTGGCAAAAAGGTAGAGAGAAGAAAGGTGGCTTAAGTACAATGAGGCTCACTAGAGGGAGATAGAGAAGCAGCGTGACATTGTAGAGCAGATGGCATTGAGGAGAGAGATGACTCGTGAAGGATTTGGAGCTCACGCAGAAGGCGTGGAGCCAGAGGATTAGGAAATCCCCCATTTGGGAAAGCATGACAGGGAACCCTCCTCAACCTCACACAGGAGCACCCCAGCAGAGACGACCTGGGCCGCAGAAGTGCATCTGAATCTACCTAGCAACCTAGCCCTTGCGCTTGGTTTTCAAGTATCTAGTACATCCAATAGTCAACAAGCTAATTTGGGTAGTAGGGAAAAGGGAAACATGAGTAAGTCACTTAGGAATTACATCTATGGTAGGGAAAATGTCTATGTTGTTGTTTGGAGGTACCTTTTCAGGCGCATCATCTAGACATAATTCAAGCACGCAGAATTTGGGGCTTACTTATGCGAGTAGTACCACCACATAGACTATAGGAGTTCAGTATATTACTATTGTTGGGACACAGGGAAGTACATCATCTGGTCCACTTCTGGTTACAGGTGGAGGATCAAAGGGTATAGTTGGCTCTATTTCTGGTGGATATGGTGGCTCTGGAGGCAAAGGTAACATAGGAGGTTCTGGATCAAGTGAGCAGGGTCCACACCAATCCCAAAATATCTACATGGAGATGTCTCTTTGTCTTCCAGAGTATAGGGGCATAGAAGATGTTGTTGAGCACGTGCACATGTGTGAGATGATGTGAAATGCAAAAAGAATCGTGGCTTCTGAGCGCAAGGTAAGTCAATTTGCAACTACATTGTAGGGACACGCACACATTTGGTACATGAAGTTTGACCATGATCAAACTTGCGTAGATTATGCATCATTCAAAGATGCATTCCTTAAAGAGTTCTATATTCCTGAATTTGAGCAGAAGAGTATAAGCGTGCTCAAGGATATTAAGCAGGGCACTACTGAGAGTGTTTGAGAGTATGATGCTCATTTAAAAACACTTTTATCTAAGCTTTCTTATAATATTCACGCAAGCCAATGTGCACAGTGGTTCGTTGGCGGTCTGATCACACCTTTTAGAAGGGCATTGTCACATAAGACATACACTGATCCAGTAAAAACACTTGAAGAAGCTTTACACGCTAAGGCAGTCGAGAGTATAGACACTGGAGTTAGCCCATTCTTAGAAGCACAAATTGCAGCTATGATAAAGCAGTTGGAGAAACTATCGGTGAATTCGGAAGATGAGACGCACACTGGGATTTTGTGTATAGACTATGAAGTGTAAGGGCACACCAAAGATAGTTTCCCCCACATAACAGTACGTTTATTATTGTTATACTGTGAGATATGTCATCTGAACCATGACATCAGTTGCTTCCCATTATTACAACACGTGATAAGGAAGAATGTATCTTGCTATTTTAAACTTTTCCGAAGCACGACTCACAATACAAAAGACTGCAGGTTGATTGGTCAGATCCACGATGCTATAGATATTGGTGTGCGATAGACAGGAGTATCAAATAACTCTGAGGGTAAAGGTGAGCACCAGGATCAGAATCACAATCAAATGCACTATGATTAGAATGAGGGGCGCTATAAAGGAGGACGTGGTAGAGGTCGAGGATACCGTGGTGGATTCGGAGGTCAAGCTCATGGTGGTGGATGAAGCGAATTCCCTCGTGGAACATGCTTTACATGTGAATCACCTGACAACTACAGGTGTGAATGTCCTTATAATATTACATGTTCTTTCTATGGGAAGAATCATAGCTATGAGGAATGATTGGACCTATATGAGCATCTTAGCAAGTAGCATAAACATGAGAAAAAAGGCACAGAGATGGTTAGGATACAACACGTTGTGGAAAATCAGTGGATGCCAAAGTTGGCACCGAAACCTGAGGTATTACCTATGAAGATCACTACATGCGCTGAAGTTACATGTGCTAGAGAGACATTATAGCAAAATCCTACCATCACTAAGGAGGATGTTTTTCATACAAGGTATTTGGATCCTATGCACCAGAAGGAGGTTTATCAGGAGACCATGGAAGTACTCAGAGACCTTCAAGGGGAAATACAATGTTTAAAGGAGCAATCACAGAAGATGGAAGAAAAGAAGGTAGTAGAGACGATTCAGTCAAATATTGATGACTTAAAGGAGGTATGCAAAATGTTGTGCCAGGAGAATGTCATTCCATTACTAGGGAGTTGGCTAAAGGGAAACACTCCACGTGCAAATATTGAGAATGGTAAATATGGAAAGTTTGATGCCCTATGGATGGGATCATACTCTATTGATATAAGGATTGGATAACATACATTTTTTCAAAGGACTTGGAAGGACATTTTTTGGAGTTTCCTATTAATGACAAGCATATCAAACACTTTTTAGATTGAGCCAAGGGATCAGGTATGATCATTGTATAGTTGTGTTGTTTTTCCCTTTGTTATGTTGTTTATCCCTTTATTTCTGTTGGTGTTTCCCTTTTGTGCTTTGGTCTAGAGTGACTAGGTTTCAAGACATGGCAATATTTTGGGTTTAATGTAATCTATCTTTTCAGTCATCCCTGTGTATTTTGTCTCCCTGACTCCTTACCCAATGGATTAGGCATCTGGTTTGGTCTTTGTTCTCGTGGAACTCACAAGGGGTGCCCATCCCTAAGCAGGAGTCATTGTGGGTGCCCATTCTAAGCCCCTGAATTAAATTTTCCTTTTTCATAAAATTTCAGTTAATCTAACTACTTTATGTGCTTTATATTGCTCCCTGTGCTTCAAAGTTCATTTTGATTCAAGGAGAAGTGTCAATTGTAATAAATCTTGTTCCTTAACAAAAATGAAAGGATTCAGTAAAAATGTAAGTGGGTTGGTTCAATGGACTTATTAATCAAATTATGAAAGCTTCGGGCTCACTGGTGATAAGGATATGTCTACATCTTTTAAAAAGGTCAAAAACATGCAAATAAACACCAAAATGATCCAAACTGCTCCAATAATTTGAAGCTATGAAGGCCCAAAAACATGCAACTCGACCATGAAGTAATAAATCTAGAAGACTAGTTTAAAAAATTTAGTTAAAATGGACTTAGCCATTTTTACAAAGCTTGAGACGTTTAAATGGTTGTCAAAATTCCACATCTCAATGCATTGGTGGGTTACTTTTAAAAGGTTGAAAGACGTTCATTCGGTTGTCAAATGTTTGCATCACTAAATACTTCAAATTCTTGCGATGCAAAGGGATACATGGCAGGATTCTAGGTCTCTTCATAGCCTTTGCATTTTGTGGACTTCAAGTTCCCGAAATAAGCCACAACAAAATAATTTATCGAGTCTGAGACAAAGTTGAAAGGTCAATGGTACACGTGGCAGAAATTTAGATAGGACAAGCAAAGCGGATCAAAGGTATCAAATAGACACGTGTCGGCATTCCGGTACTATTCCAGCCATTTGAGTTTCGTAGACTTCAAGTCTACGAAATGATTCGAATTTCATAAGGCTTCGGGTCTGGATTGTGAAACCACAAAGGATACGTGACAATATTATTTATGAAGATAAATATTTCTAAGTCCACCCGAGCAAGTTTGAAGTTGTGATGCGAAGGAGCAATCTCAAACCAATAAAAAGAAAGCGCAAAGGAAAGAAATATTGACAGGATTGAGGTACATAGAGCTCTCCTATTGGTTAATATTTCATAGTTGTCAGTCAAAGCTTTCAAACAATATTACATACCGAGGAGAGTGGAGCTCTCCTATTGGTTAATATTTTGTAGTTGTTAGTCAAAGATTTCAAATAGACTGACTTCTCGAAGAGCGTGGATCTTTTCTATTGGTTAATGTTTCGCGATTATCAGTCGTGACTAAAGAAAAGACTGACATTACAAAAAGCATGGAGCTTTCTCATTGATTCATGTTTCACAACAAGAAATTAAGTAAAAGGAAATTCTGAATTGCAAAGCAAGCGTGGAGATTTTTCATTGGCTTATGTTTCGAGGTGGCTAGTACAAATAAAATAAAATCTTGACACTATGAAAAACGTGGAGATTTTCCATTGGATCATGTTTTACGAAGAGTAATGAAGTAAAATAACAATTTAAAGAAGGCGAAGGAACGTGGCATTTTATGATTGGCTCACATTTCATAATGGAATGTATCTACGAACAAAGTCACATAAGAGAAAAATAAAATTGATGCACACATGGACAACAATCGAAGCCAATCAAAAGCTATCATGTTTCGTTCTCATGTTCTTCCCAACACGTAACACTTCAAATGGCCATAAATTTCAATCCACATATCCAAATCATGCAAAATTGGTCTAATTGGAAAGGTCTCCTCAATATCTTCAAGTTGACATCATTTGATTCAGGAATTGATGTCATTTGGAGGGATAAAATGAGAAAGGAAATAAACATAAACGCACCTGGAAATATCAGCTAATTATTTTTGCGTATGTGGCAGTGAAGGCATGAATTGATCCCAAAATGCTAACTAAAAATTAGATATCTTCAGTTAGAAAAAATACTTTCCCACTTTAATCAAAGATCTTTCTGTTAGAATGAGGGGGAAATTTACTTTTTGTTTTGGGGGGGGGAAATGGAGTTGTAGAATTAATAAAATTGTATAAATACGGGGGCTTTTCCTCATATCAAAAGGATCCAGTTCTTCTATTCTCTGGGGGGTTAGTTTTTTCTATATCTAAAATAAGGCAGAGAGATTCAATTGTAAAAATTGCATGTTTCCTTTGTAATGCATATTGATCTTAGTTTCCCAATCTTATGTGTCAAGGTGGTTCTAATGTGTATCCATTGACAAGCTTTGAGAGAATTCAATTGATGTTCCCTTGCCAAGAAATTCTAAGCTCTAAATGAAATATGTCCACTTTTGAGTTTAAATTATATTTTCTGGGTTCTGTGTTTGGAATTGTCCATTAATGAGTTAAATTTTCTGCTATAATCTTGTGTTTTTTGCTTAGATTTTTCGTACACTATATCAGTCCATAGTGGTTGTGCTTTGGCCATTTCTTCAATACTATGTTGTGATGCTATGCAATATTGAATGTAATTGTAAAATCCTTGTCATAGCCATTTTGTGTCTTGATTTTTGTTAGCCTTTGAGTGTATCTTAGGAGTGCGAGAGTATGAGCAATAAATACTTTGTTAAAATGCTTACATGAGTTCTTATGTCAAGTATTTTAAATATTCTGTCAAAGCTTTGCATTTGTTGAGGATCGATGAATGCAAATATGCCTTTGTAGAAACTATGACTGGATAATTCAATTCTCTATGCTTTTCTTGAATTACAGGTTGATCTAAACATTAAATTCTTGATTGCAAGAAATCTATCTACCTATAATCCTACCCCATTTTATCTACCATTCATTGATGTTGCAACTTTGTCTTTAAATATCACTGAGACTGCCCCTTAGCTGCAAACTCTACCAGCTAGAGAATGTAAGAGAAATCGAATCCCACTGTCTTTAGTAACATGTTTCTGGAAAATTAAACATACACAACATCTTTCGTGATAACTTGTGAGAGTGAGCATTGTGTTCATTGGCAACGTTTATCCCAGATTGACCCACCATTTTTAGAAAGAAATTGATGGAACAAAGATCTCATCTTCCTCTCTCCCATTCAGGTTACACCTTGGGTCCTCTCACCCTAGTTCAAAGTAGGACCAAAAGTAATAGGAAAAGGCCATCTCCTTTGTACATGCCCCTCAATATTTCCGATTTAAGAGACCCAGAATCTTGCCACGTAGCCCTTCGCATCGCAAGAATTTGAAGTGTTTAGTGATGCAAACATTTGACGATCAAATGAACTTCTATCGGCCTTTTAAAAGTAACCCACCAATGCTTTGAGATGTGGAATTTTGACAGCCATTTAAAACATCCCAAGCTTTGTAAAAATGCCTAAGTCCATTTTAACTTAATTTTTTAACCAGTCTTGTAGCTTTATTACTCCGTGGTCGAGTTGCATATTTTTGGGCCTTCGTAGCTTCATATTCTTGGAGCAGTTTGGATCACTTTGGTGTTGTTTTGCATGCTTCTGACATTTACAAAAAATGTAAACATATCTTGATCACCAGTGAGCTCGAAGCTTTCATACTTTGATTAATCGGTCCATTGAACCAGTCCACTAAAATTTTTGTTGAGTCCTTTCATTTATCTTGTTAAAGCACAAGATCTATTACAATTGACACTTATCCTCGACTCATAATGAACTTTGAAGCACGAGGAGAAATATAAAGCACATAGAGTAGTTACATTAACTGAAAGTTTATGAAAAAGGAAAATTTAATTTAGGGGCTCAAAATGGGCACCAACAGAGAGATTGCATGATAGGGATCATGAAACATAGAGATAGAAATCAAAACAAGCACATAAGCTCCACATAAAGTCACACACAAGAGGAAAAAGGCCACACAAGAAAGGATACCAATGTTGGAAATAAGGGACATGTGAGTGTTACACATATGAAATAGGCCAAGGCCACACATGCAAGATAAGCAATAAATAATCCAATGTGTGAAAAAAGTAGACAATATCTAATAGGTGCATATAGTTAGATATATTATTCCCATATAATCCACATGTGTTAGCCCGAAATGCTTGATAATATCATATATCACATTGTAAAATATGAACATAACTAGGACATATGTAATAGAAATGTAAACAACTATGTAATAATATAGAACAATAACACCTAATAGTGTAAAATATGTCCCTAGATTAATGACGTCATTGGACAAAGGGAAAGTTTGATATCTAAAAACAAGTAGAGTCTTACGTGTCTTGCATCATGATCATACACCTCATGAAACACATGTGTGAAGATAAATATAATATTTTATTTACCACACATTTGATAAATAATGCATACATCTTAATATTAATATTTTACCACCCTCTATCTCCCATATATATAGAGTCTAGAGGGGGGCCCTATCTATATAGAGAGGGGTACCGAATAACTACTAACTACCAGTCAGAGGCCCCATATATAGAAAATGGAATAGAATAAATAGTTCCCATTCCGAGCCTATGAAGATGAAGTGTCGGCGTCTGATTAAATAATGCATACAAAAAGTACAATCTAGAAAATCATGTCATGTTTAAGTCCTGATTTTGTATTTTTGAAATATTATATATTTTTTGGATTTTTTAAGGATTTAAATATTTTTTAGTTTTAAATATTTTATTTTAAGTATTTTTTTGAAGATGTTTCAAGGTACATTATTTGATGATCAAATCATACACAACATACTAGAAGCATTAACATGAATTTTATGAAGTTGATGGCATCCTAGTCACATGCCATGTATCCAAATTATCTAAAGAACTAAATAATGTGTTAATAGTATAGATATCCACACTTGAAGGGGTAATAAAATATGTCTAGTACATCCATTAATATCTTGAGAGGTGGGTTGTAAATGTTTCTCATTTTATCCTAAAGACTTAAGGCTTTCCATAGTACATAAATATTCACTTGAACCATTTTCAATTATAACACTATTGATATGTTATTTATTGATATGAGATCGAGAAAATAGTGCATTGTTATCCAAAACATCATTCATAATTTAACTTTGATCAAATGTAATAGTTGGTCATGGAGGTAAATTAGTAGTGATAGTTCTAATTATTGCATCCAATGGATAGCTATAATAATCTAGAGGAGGACACACATTATACACATGATGAAACTCAAAATTACCTTTAGGCTCTAATATATAGTGAGGTAATGGGTCATTGAATATATTAAGATTTGCATTCTCATTGACATGAGGTCTAGACTCCATGGGGTTAACATCAAATTCAATATTTTTATTATCAATAAGATCTTGAAATACATGCTTTAGAATGATGCATCAATTTATAAAATGGTCAATACATTGGTAATAGTCATAATACACATTAGAATTGAAATATTTAGATTAAGGTTTATTCATATCAACCTCCAAAGAAGAGGGAGAGATAGAAGGTTACACTTGAACCAATTTTTAAGTAGAATATGCAATGGTGTTTGTATTTCCATGTAAGAGGAGTTTGCAATTGAAGCTTAGTTTGCAAGGATATAACTTTGATTGTTACCTTTGCTTCATTCTTTTTGTAATTTATTTTAACTTTAGAACCTTATTTTCCTTACAACTTAGTATTAGGTGTAGATTGTACATTGGGCACATATTTAAGATTTTTCAATGCTATAAGTTTGATCTCTTGTTCCTTAAGGGTATGTCATAACTCATTAAAAGATCAAAACTTTTAAAATTTGATGGATGTTTGTAAAGGAGGTATTACAATATTTTTTGAATAGATCCTGGAGCTCATTATCCATAAGTGAATTATTCATCTTCATAGGCATAGTTATGGACAAAAAATCATGCACTTTGAGTCATTAGCTAGTCTCGATCACATACTACTATTCACATGATTCCTAAGTAAAAAAGTACTAATTAGCCCATGTCTTTGGCCACCTTTCTTTGCTTTATGCTTCTTGTTTTAGTCTTTCACTTGTACTTGCTCAGTCTATCTTCTCACCTTTAGAAATTTATCATTTTGGACACTAATGGCCAACCAAGATGTCAGCGTCAGGTGCCCCTATCCCCTCTGGGTGCCCTTGTCCTCTTTGTACTTTGGTCACACTTTCTAGGTCGTTTCTAGCCATTTAAGCATCTTATCTTTTTGGTAGTCAGCCTTTTCGGGTTAATTAAGAAATTCAAGCAAAGGAATCATATAAATATAAAGTTATGTGATCATAATAATGGACCAAACACTAAGCATCTACTATCTCCACCTAAGGTTGCATCCATCAAAAGCATCTATAGCTCCATTTGCATCCATCTAGCTCCATCACAAGGGACAAAAGGTTGGTTCATCTGCATCACACTTCATAGGAGGGGAGTCTATTATTTCCATGCACACATTATTTACATTCTACATCTAGCTACTTGCTCGTTACTTCACGTACGACTGGCACAAGAGCAACCTAGGGCACAATTCTACACACACACACAGAACTACATTGGGTCTCAGATGTAGTGCAACGCTTAGTGATAAATCCATCCATTTTGGCAGTTGAGGGCAGTCTAACCCCTTCATTTGCATCTTTATTTTTTTAGGGTTTGATGTTTTGTTTAGAGTTTTGCAGGGGATTCATTCATTGTAGGTTTATAGAGACATTCGGCGGAATTCAGCGACATACACGTGACAAAAGGTGAACAAGTGTGAACCTCTTGCAACACCTCACAAAAGGTTTTCTGAGTGCATTTATGTAGACCAGGGAACCCAAAAATCAGACCAGAGGCACTCAGGGCGCTCCTATACCCTCCAGGTGCCGCAGTCTAGTCAAATTACCAGATCTTTATTTTTCTAGGATTTTGTGTGACGGTTCTCCATCCTCTTTCAGTCAGTCTTCACTACGACACAGTCCATTGAACTCTTTGAATCAGCTAAGGCTCTTCTAACCCTCTTTGCACTTTAGGGTTTCATATTTTCTTGCTTAGTTTTCTTGGGTATTATTTCAATATTTTATTTATTCATTTATTTAATGCAAACTTGCATTAGATTAGGCTATTATATTACATTTTAACATAATCATTTTGGTGAATTCGACCGTGACTTTCATGCTTCAAAGGATTATCATCTTTTCTCTAGCATGGAGTCGTCAAATTCCTCAAATTTATTTGTCTAGATTTACTTAAGATGCATCCTAATTTCCAGGTTTTTCTGAAAAAATCCTTAGACACCATGTATCTTCCTCAAGATATGCCACCACACAAAATAATTCCTATTTTGATCATCTATCTAACGACCCTATCCTTCATGATCCTCCATCTAATCAATCCATGTTGGAATCAATTAAAGCTTTGCATTATTTATTTCTAAGAAAAAATTTAGATTATGGAATCCATAATTGCATCTCTTAAATCTGAAATCCAACATCTTAAGGACACTTCTGAAGATCATGTTTGTTCTCCCTATAAATCTCATCTCATTCTATGTCTTCTACATGTGCTCATATCAGTGAGCCTCAAGTATTACCATTATCGGATCCTCTCATGTTTGATTGCAATGTTAAACAAATATTAGATTCTTACTGAGCTCCTTAGTCATCAATTGATCACTTTAGCATCTACTTAAGGCTATCCTTCTTACTGACTTGTAAAATATTAAGGTCATCCATATTCGTAATTATCATCGAATCAATGGACATAATGACAATGATTTCTATGGTTTACAATGAAGAATCAAACATCTTGAGTGTCAAGGATTTATCTCATTCACTTCACAGAGTCACGTTACATTGTCCCTTCTAATTGTTACATCTCAATGGGTTCCTAAATCTGATTCATCTATGTCTAATGAGTGTCATGCCATCATTACTCAGGTTCCTTCTACAATAAGTCAAGCACCTCCTAAGCAACCACCTCTCAAAATCAATATAACACCTCCTCTTCTCAGGTCATATGTGGCATCACCAAGTCAAATTATGTAGCCACCTCTCAAAATCAGTCCACCTTCTCCTATCAAGTCTTCTTTAGCATCATCCATACCACCAAAGATACCACCATTCAAGGTTCCTCCACATCCTACTCCACTTTCATTTCCAATTCATTTTTTCAAAGCAAACTCGCTCTACCAAGGGTCAAGACACATTTCATGCCACCATTGCATGGTCCTACTATTAATTTTTCTACACATGCTTTTACCGCTTCATGCAAACTTGGTCTTTGGTAGGTGACTCTTGATGACACAGTTATATTCTTATGGTTCTTATATGACTGTTCAGGGATATCTTCCAATAAGAACCTAATTCCATCGCATAATCACTAGCACATAAATTCTATTTACAACCATGACGCATACAAAAAAATTATTTATCGTTTTCCACACTTCTCAATATGTGGATTGGATCATTCATTACCTCTTTGTACAGTTTAGAACCATCACTCTTTTCCTCTTAAACATGTTGCGCCTCATCCTTTACACTCATTTTACATTCGAATCATCATTACCTGATCATGTATATTGTTCTTCAATTCACACTTGATTGTTGAGGGCATCCTATACACATGAAGCTCACTCACGGCACAATAAACACTACACATCGCATCACCCATACCCTGCATTTTTATACATACATATCATCTTACATCAACATCCTACATCTTACATCTTACATCATCTACGCATATGGCATTGCCTTCTACACATCCTACATTACACACTACACATTACACGACGATTTCTCATCACCGCATCTGCTACACATATTGCACATCCTACTCATCTACTTTTACATGCTACACTCACTACCCTATGACACACTCTAGTCTCATAGTCCATAAAGGACTGTTAAGGGTATACATCACAAAGGGACCACATCACACTCACACAATAAATCAATCAATATTTCTCTCATGTGACATTCCTAACCTAGTGATATATGCCATAGGCTACATCATCACTTCTCCTAACATCCTTTAGTGATATACATTTAGGATAGATCATCACTTCTTCCATTATCTTGTTGTGATATACACTTTAGGGTACATCATCACACATTCTCACACCTCGTCTCTAGGTCGCATATCATCACTACGCATTTATCACATCACGATACACACAACAATATAGTTTGAATATTTCTCGATGACACACTCTCGTTATGGTTCATTATTTATTGTTAAGGGGGCATAAAAAATTAACCTCACTACATAAAATTACATTCACTCAAGGGGCACACGGCTCCCATCATTCACTCTGATTCCATGTCCATCCATCCACATCATACCTGCATATCTTGGTTGCATTTACTCTTACTTACATTTACTCGTATATGCTCACTTTCTTGCACATGCTAGATAGGTATCTTGTATGTCTTTATCATCCAACTTGTGTGTTCACTTACTTTCACTGAGTTGTAGACTGCAGATTATAAATGCCCATTACATGTAACATGGATTGCTTGGCAGAATATCCAAGTACTAGTCCCACATGCGGCTTTTGGACCATCCACTTTTATACACTACAGGTGTTATCATTTCATGTTCCATAACACACTAATTTATTATATACACACTTTTACATACTTTTTATCCTTATAACATGGGTTTAGGTCAGGTGCTCATCAAATTTGTTTTGCAAGACTACTTGCCACCATGGTTATTCTATTAAATTCCTTGTAGTTTCATGTCATTGTTTGCCAATGTCATGCGGGCTTTTCCCTTTGTCTTGTGTGCACACTTGCCTTGGCTTAGTCATTGATTTTCTACACCGTGAGATTGTGTCACATGATTGCAACCTATTTTTGGATGGTCTACATTGTCTTCTTGAGGATGTTTACATTAGCGACGTCTTCAATTTAGACCTAGTTTTACAAATATCGTAGTTATACATGCATGTTTGTTGCGTACTAACACTTGTTCCCTCTTCAAGGGCCATTTGTTCTCATGCATTCTTGGTTTCATAGTAAAGGGTTCTTCAAAAGTCTAGGGCACTTAATTTCAGAGTGTGGAAGTCCTCTGTTTAAGTCATAGGACTCAAGAAAATAATCAAATGCACTCTCAGACTGGGGGAGTCATTTCAATTGAATTAGTCATTCCTTACCATCTAGCAATGAATATCGGTTAGGGAATCATCAGTACGACACTGTTTGATGGCATATAAATCGGTACTTGGACACCTTAAAATATTGAAGGATGAAATGTTCCTGGAGGACCTATTTGGACTAGTTGTGTGAATGTTACACAGCGAATTTTGGGTTCAACACAGTTACTCATACCAACGTCTTTTACATGGTAGATCATCCTTAGTGACACGCGTTGGTACACATGCAATGCAAAAGTGCATTATTCCAGGGAGCTATAAAGGTTAGAGGATAGCATGTCAAACATTCCTATCTACACTATGTTTTGTGGCATTGGATCCTCCTCATTGTAAAACTTAACAGAACATAGGGAGTTCCACAATTTGGGCGTATGCAGTATAAAGGTTGCAGGGTAAATCAGATTTTCATTACATACTTTGTTGGCAAATGGCAATATATTTTTACCCCCGAAAATCAGAGGCTTCATAACATGTCATTCTTTCATGAGACTCTTTTAGGTTATCGTGCTTGTCATGTGCAGGTGGATTGCCTTTTTCACATTCTTCAGGGGAGGTTGATCTTGTTACATATAATGGAGGGTTATGGAAAGGAGAATGTGTATTTGAGCATACTTGATCATCTTAGCTTTTGAACATGTTCGTTGCGTATGAAAATATAGTATTGCCAACATTTGTTGAGTTGTGGAGCTTAATTGCTTCGCATTAGGGATGCTTTATTAACAATTGGTTTCAGGTTTACACAGTAACCAACATCGGTCGGCTAGACCGACATCAGTCACCTAGGATTCTAACTAGTCAGTTAGGGTAACCGACATCGGTTACCTGTGCATGATTGTTTTATTTAACTCATGGGAATTAGATCTAATCTTTGATATAAAGTTGATCTAATGATTGTAATTGCATGGCTAAAGTGCCCTAAGTTTGTATATGCCTATATAAGCTAGGAAACTAGGGTTAGAAGTTAAGGAAGAATGATTATTGTAAGAAGGAATTCTTGTGAGAGAGAAAAGAGAAGCTTGTGAGAAAGAAAAGTATTGTACATCCAAGAGGTGTGGAAGATTGTAGATCTTCAATTGTTCTCTTGTCAAAGCTTTTAATAATAGATTGGTTGTTTCTTGGTGGACGTAGCCCACATTAGGTGAACCACATTATATCTTGTGTATTTTCTTCTAGTTGGTTATTTCTTCGCATTTTATTGCTTGTATGCTTATATTCTGATATATATATGTACAACTGGTGAAATGCTAACCCCAAAAACTAGTATCAGAGATTTTTTGTTTGAGGGTTTTGTGTGTTGACAGATTTACTCACAGAGGGATTTCTGATTGAGTGGGAGCTACAACAATGGCAGAAGATAGCAAATACAGAGTTAGAAATTTGACGGCGGTAATTATCAATTATGGAAGATGCAGGTGGAGGATTATCTGTATCAAAGAGATCTATATTTACCATTAGATGAGAAGGCAATAACTACGAAGATGACTGATGAAGAATGGAAAATTCTTGATAGAAAGGCTCTGGGATCTATAAGATTGAGCCTGACAGCATTTGTGGCTTCGAATATTATAGAAGAAGTCAACCACAATAGAGTTGATGAAATATTTAGCTAATTTATATGAAAAACCTAGTGCTTCAATAAAGTTTATTTGATGAAGAAATTATTTAATTCTAAAATGCAAGAAGGTGGATCTGCATCAACTCATTTGAATGATTTCCAATCTATTAGTAAATCAATTAAAATCAGTTAATATTTTGTTTGATGGATGAAGTGAAAACACTTTTATTCTTATGCTCTTTGCCTGGATAGTTGGGATAACTTGGTAATGGTTGTTAGTAATACAACATCTGCTACTAATATTTTAAAGTTTGATGATGTGGTTAGTATAATCTTGAATGAAGAAATACGTAGGAAAAGTATCAGGAGAATCATCATTTGGGAATGCTTTGAATGTAGAAAGCAGGGGAAGGTAGAATGAGAGATCCAAGAGAAAGAGTAATGGGAAATCAAAGTCTAAGAAAGGAAATATCTAAATCCAGAGGTAAAGGAATAACCTGTTGGAATTGTGGAAAGAAAGGACATGCAAAGAAAGATTGCTGGTTCAAGGAAAAAAAAGAGAATGTACCAGAGAAAGGTAAAGAGGAAAATGTTGCATCAGAGGTAATGCAAGATGCTCTTATTCTCTCCTTGGATATAAATTTGAATCATGGGTTTTAGATTCAGGAGCTTCTTTCCATGCTACCCCTAATAAGGGTTATTTCAGAAATTATGTCCAGGGTAATTTTGGGCATGTTTATTTAGGAGATGATGAACCTTGCAATATTACTGGTAAAGGATGAAGTTCATATTAAATTACAAAATGGAAATACATGGATATTGAAAGATGTGAGGCATGTGCCAAGCCTCAGGAGAAATCTATATTTCTGCAGGATAAATAGGTGAAGATGGTTGCATGGTTACATTCACAGCCGACTCTTGGAAAGTTGTCCAAGGGAGCTCTTGTTGTAGCAAGAGGCAAGAAGGTAGGAACATTATATTTGTCTACTTGTATTACTGATTCCTTTTATGTGCTATCTACTTTCAGATTCAGATGCATGCATGTGGCATAATCGGTTAGGCCATATGAGTCAAAAAGGAATGCAATCTTAAAGGCAAAGGGTAAGTTATCATATTTGAAAGATGTAGATCTTGATTTCTGTGAGCATTGTATCTTTGGAAAGTAAAAGAGAGTGAGATTTCTTAAAGTTGGGGCAACAAAGAAGCAGAAATTAATGGAGCTTGTGCACTCAGATGTGTGGGGACCAACCCAGGTAGCTTCTCATGGAGGATCCCAATACTATGTGACTTTCATTGATGATGCTACAAGAAAGGTATGAGTTTATTGTATTAAATAAATATGATGTTTTTGAAACTTTTAAAAGATGGAAAGCCCTTGTAGAAAATGAATCAAATTCAAAGTTAAAATGCCTTAGATCTGACAATGGTGGTGAGTATTACAATAAGATTTTAATGATTATTGTTTAGTAAATGGAATACACAAAGAAAGAATGGTTCCTAGAACACCACAGAAGAATGGTGTTGCATAGAAAGAATGAACAGGACAATCATGGAACGTGCTAGAAGCATGATGATACATTTTGGATTATCCTTATAGTTATAGGCAGAAGTAGTTTACGGTGGTTTATTTAATCAACTATGGGCCTTTAAGTGCACTAGATGGTGGAATACCAGAAGAAGCTTGGACCAGAAAAGAGGTAGATATTTCTTTTCTTAGATTATTTGGTTCAAAATTTTTGTGCATGTTGATAAAGAAAATAGAAAGAAGTTGGATGCTAAATCCAAGAGATGTACTTTCATTGGTTACCCAATTCAATCTGTTTTTGGGAAGATGGGTGAAGAGTTGATGTTGAATGGAATGAAAAGTGAATGTACTTGGGATCAAACTTTGGTACCCAAACAAACAGGTTGGAAATTTTGTGGAAGAAAATGATTCTCGACATTTAGATCAAGGGTACCGACAGTTTTCAGAGCAGGAACCGACGTTGGTTAGGTGACATCGGTCACCGAAACTGATCGGCTACAGAAGATCCAAAGGAACCGAAATTGGTTACAGAAACCAGCGTCGACCGGAGGTGACCGTCATCGGTCACTGTCATTTGGATACGAATGTCCAAGAGGTCCGGAATGAGCCTCAAGCACCCCAAATTTTATGTGAGAAGGTCACAAAGGTAAGTAAACCTCTAGAAATATTTACACCTTCCATTATTTTATCTTTTATTGACTGATAGTGGTGAACCATAAAGTTTTGAAGAAGCAATGCAACATGGTACCCACGTTGAGTGGGAGCATGGCATGGATGAGGAGATGGATTCCTTGAAATAGAACCAGACATGGGATTTGGTTAAGTTATCAGCAGGTAAGAGGACATTGCAGAACAATTGGGTTTACATGATCAAGGAAGAAGAGGGTGGACATAAAAGATACAAAGCAAGGCTTGTGGTAAAAGGATTTACACAGAAACTAGGTATTGATTTTGGTGAGATATTTTCTCCTATTGTTAAAATGACTTCCATCCATACTATTCTGAGTTTAGTTGCAATAAAAGATTTGCATTTAGAACAACTTAATGTTAAGATGGATTTCCTTCATGGTGATTTGGAGGAAGAGATCTATATGAATCAACCATTTGGTTATGAAGTCAAGGGTAAGGAGAAACATGTGTGCAGGTTGAAAAAGAGCTTGTATGGGCTCAAACAAGCTCCAAGGCAATGATATATGAGGTTTGACAGTTTTATGCATGATCATGGTTATATGAGATGTGAATCTGACCATTGTGTTTATTTCAAGAAGCTTGGAAATGGGAGCTATATTATTTTGTTATTGTATGTGGATGATATGCTTATTGTAGGATTTAGTATGCAGGACATTAGTGAGCTTAAGGGAAAGATTAGCTCACACATTTTCTATGAAGGATTTAGGAGTTGCAAAGAAGAATCCTTGGCATGCAAATATTCAAATAGACAGGAAAGAACAATAAATTGTATTTGTCTCAGGAGGATTATATCTACAAGGCGTTAGAAAGGTTTTAGATGTAAAATGTAAAACCTTTTAGTACACGTATGGCTAGACACTTCAAATTGAGAAAATATCAGTGTCCTATCATCACATGAGGAGGTCAAATACATGACACAAGTGTCCATATGCTTCAGCAATTGGGAGTCTTATGTATGTTATGGTTTATACTAGACTAGACATTACACAGGAAATGGGAGTTGTGAGTATATATATGGCCAATCTAGGTAAAGAGCATTGGAAAGCAGTCCAATGGATACTCAGGTATTTGAGAGGGACATATAGCATGTAATTATGCTATGGAAGTTTCAGATATTTCATTATGCATGGCTATGTTGAGTCAGATATGGCTGGAGATCTAGATGGTAGAAGGAGCACTACTGGATATATTTTCACAGTAGTTGGGATGACAGTTAGCTAGATTTCAAGATTGTAAAAGGTTGTGGCTTTGAATACTACAGAGGCAAAGTATGTTACAGCTACAGAGGCTAGCAATGAGATGATATGGATGAGTAGGTTCATGGAAGAGTTGGGAAAGGAGTAAGATGATTGCAAATTGTTCAGTGATAGTTAGAGTGCAATTCATTTGGTAAAGAACTTGGTGTTTCATTTGAGAATGAAACACATTCAGTTGAGGTATCACTTCACACAGAAGGTATTGGAGGATGGGTAGTTAAATATGGAAAAGATTCATACAATTGAGAACCCTGTGAATATGCTAACAAAGCCATTAGCAAAGGAGAAGTTGGATCTACACTCCACTTCTGTTGGCCTTCAAGTTTGAGACTTGAAGAGGAAGAAATAAAGCTAAGGAAGGATCCAAG
The DNA here is from genome assembly GCA_019776745.2 of Taxus chinensis. Lineage (NCBI taxonomy): Eukaryota > Viridiplantae > Streptophyta > Pinopsida > Cupressales > Taxaceae > Taxus > Taxus chinensis. The sequence continues at coordinate 829,079,909 of CM034149.1, read as the reverse complement.
AATGGATATGTATGGTACAGTGCAACAATTTATCTCCAAGTGGGAGATTGTTAAGTTGTGGAGCTTAATTGCTTCACATTAGCATGCCTTATTAACTTGTTGGAATACACAATAACTGACATCCGTCGGCAAACTAGCATTGGTCACCTAGGGACCAATATCGGTCAAGCAAGGAGGAACCAACATCGATTACCTATGTGTGATTGTTTTATTTAACTCACGGGAATTAAATCTAACCTTTGATATAAAGTTGATGTAATGATTGTAATTGCATAGCTAAAGTACCCTAAGTTTGTATATGCCTATATAAGCTATAAAACTAGGGTTATTAGATAAGAAGGGAGAATTGTAAGAAAGAATTCTTGGAGAGAGAGAAAGAGAAGCTTGTGAGGAAGAAATTCTTGTACATCCAGGAGGTGTGGAAGATTACAGATCTTCATTATATATTCTCTACAAAGCTTTGAATAATAGATTGGTTGTTTCTTAGTGGATGTAGCCAAAATTGGGTGTACCGCGTTATATCTTGTGTATTTTTCTTCTGGTTTATTTCTATATGTATTGTTTGTATGCTTAGATCTGAATAATATATCTGTACAACTAATGTGATTAACCCCAACAACATCACACACATTGACACGAACAATAGGTACATCACACACATCAGCATTTACACATGCGTTTTCTACCCTAGGTTCATTTTCATCACCTTTTTAAATTTTGACATCTTTAGTCTCCACGTTCTATCTTTTTATCACTCCACACTTTGCCTAGTCCCTCGACACACTTTCTACATCAATCTACATGGATATCTAGTACGCATCTCTATCTACTTTATGTTACCGAGCAATTTTTTCACCAAGATAAAGTGGGGGAAAATGTAGACAAAAAATCACTCACTTTGATTCATTATTTAGTCTCGATCACATACTACTATTTGCATTATTCCTAAGTAAGAAAAGTAGTAATTAACCAATGTATTAAGCCACCTTTATTTTATTTATGCTTTTGCTTTCAGTCTTGCACTTGTACTTGCTCAGTCTCTCTTCTCACCTTTCAACATTTTTCAAGGGAATCATACAAATATAAATTTATGTGATCATAATAAGGGACAAAACACTAATCATTTACTATTTCCACCTAAGGTTGCATCCATCAAAGACATCTATAGCTCCATTTACATCCATCTAGCTCCATCACAAGGGACAAAAGGTTGGTTCATTTGCATCACACTTCATAGGAGGGGATTTTATTATTTCCATGCACACATTATTTACATTCTACATCTAGCTACTTGCTCGCTGCTTCACGTGTGACTGGTACAAGAGCAACCTAGGGCAAAATTCTGCACACACAAAACTATATTGAGTTTGAGATGCAATGCAACACTCAGTGATAAGTCCATCATTTTGGCAGCTGAGGACAGTCCAACCCCCTTCCTTTGCATCTTTATTTTTTTAGGTTTTATTGCTTTGTTTGGGGTTTTGTAGGTGATTCATTCATTTTGAATTTACAGAGACATTCAGTGGAATTCAACGACATACATGTGACCAAAGGAAAACAAGTGTGAACCTCTTGTGACACCTCACAGAAGGTTTTCTGAGCATCTACATAGACCAAGGCGCCTAGAAATATGACCAGGGCACCCAAATGCACTCCTATACTCCTCCAGGTGCCGCAGCCTAGTCAAATCTGTCAGATCTTTATTTTTGTAGGATTTTGTGCAATGGTTCTCCATCTCTGTTTAACCAGTCTTCACTATGACACAGTCCATCGAACTCTTCGAATCAACTAAGGCTCTTCTAACCCTCTTTGCACATTAAAGTTTCATATTTTCTAGCTTAGTTTGCTTGGGTATTATTTCAATATTTCAGTATTCATTTATTTAATGAAAACTTGCATTAGATTAGGCTATTATATTACATTTTAGCATAATCAATAGTGTTGTATCGTAATACATGAGCACTAACAGTCTCATTAGATTCATGCTTAAGTTTTAAAATTTGAGTGTAAGAGACTTTTTCACCAATATCGATTGAAAAGTGGACTAAAAATTGATTGACCAAAGGATTGAAATCCTTGAAGGATTCAAGAGGGAGGTCGTAAAACCATTTAGGGCATAATCCTTGAGAATTTGTGGATATATCTTAGTAAAGAGCTTATCATTGTAAACATAATCTATACATGCTTCATGGAAGGAGTGAAGATGTTTTGGATCCCTTTTACCTTCATAGATTAGAAACTTAGGAGAAATGAAAACCATATTAGAACCACCTCATTTGCTAATGGATTATGAAGTATGTTGTGTGAACCCATGGAATGAGAGTTTCTAGACACACTCTACTCTAACTACAACACCTAATCCTAAAAATTGTGAATGGTCACCATAAAGGAACATATAACAAATGAGGTATGAAAGAGTCCATGTTTGTGTGCAAGAGGTAGTGGAATAGTAATAGTAGTAATTGGAGTAGAGATATGAATTTTTTGAGTGACGTGAGGTGCCTCTATATAAAGCGTAGATATAGGTGCAATGGATGTAGGCTCAAGATATTGGAAGGAAATTTCCACTTGAGATATATATGTGGGGTAGAGGTAGACATCTTCTTGACTTCATCTATAGTTATATATAATAAAGAGTTAACTTGATCACAATCAAGAGTAAGAAATTATAAAAATCCACACTCTCCATCTTCATCAAATTCAATATAATTAAGAGATTGGTTGGGATTATCTTCATTAAGATCTCCTTGAGAGGTATCGATAGTGATGGTCATGATAAATTTGTCAAGAGGGTGTTCAAAAGGAGTGCGTAACACTTGATAACAATAGTTATAAGGGATAAGATGAGAACAATAAGAGATATGTTCCTCTTGTTCAATAGAGATGTACTTACAATCATGTTTTGTAGTCATAAATATATTCATTACCATCATTGTAGTCCTCATACATATAGATATCAATTTCCAAATCCTGAGAAGATGGTCATTGGTATAAGTATAGCAGAATGGCACAACATGGGTAAAATGACCCATAGGAGCCATGGAATATAGAAATAAAAATGACACCAAGTATGACCAAACCCTAGGGGTTAGGTAAGGTTGTGTAAGATCAATCTGTAGGTTCACCAGATGATTTAAACCTAAAATTTTAGAAGAGGGATGAACGAGGCACCTTAATCTAATTTTAAGATTAAGGATCTAAAATAAGAATATAGTAGAGATATATAGGTGTGTATTTATATATTTCAGATTTAATTTGAATAAACAAAGTACTTATCTAATCTAGCATTAACAGTAAGACATTTGGACATTTAAACACATGTTAAATATAGTAAAACACACGAGAGGATATCTACTTAATTTTTTTGATACTTTGTAGGATGATCTAGGTCTAGAACAAGATGAAAATAATAGAGAAAGTCTAGAAGTTCTTTGTCTTTGAAATAGATTATCAAAAGCCTCAAGGACACTAGTGGTAGGTTGAGGACACTAGAGCACCATGATTTTATCTAGGTTTTATAGTTTTTTCATGTTTTCTTTATACAACTTTGATTTTTGGAGCATGTGCAACAATTACATATACACGTGTGTGCAATCGTGAGCCCAAAATATGGTGGGAGGATATTCTTCCCATAGAATGCACCACATGTATGAAACTGACCCATAAAAACCATCATAGAGACATGCATGGGTGGGACCCACGCGTCACTAATCACATCATAAGTTTCTTGTTTTTCGAATATAGTTGATTGAAATCAAATAGTGGCATGTGGCAGATAGTAGGCGGGTTGGTAAGAACTTGTGTTTGTAAAGAGTAGGTCGTGGGTTCGAATTGTGTTTTTCAACACAACCAAAATCACACATAAAAAACTAACACACCCAAAATATGTGTGGAGGCTCTTAAAACGGAACTTATTTTCTCCAAACCATTCTTTTGGAAGACCTTAAAATTATTTTACCTTTCATCATTCTCGCAAGAGTACAACTGGCAAACCATAGGCTTGGACTAAATACCATTTTTTATATACATAGAGGAATCATTACATATTGCAATTTGGCAGTCTCTACCAAACTCGTTATTATTTATATACTGACATGAGGTTGGGACCACCAGGTGCACAAGTTTCACATCACCTCTGTTTAAACTAAGGCTTAGGTTTTGTACCACCCTCCATACAGTTGGTGTACACTTCATACCGCCTATGTGCAGCTAGCGAACACTCAGGGACGTTGGTCGGACTACTCCAGCAACACCATCGTACAATTGTTGCACACTTAGGGACATCAGTCAAACTAATCTAGTTACACTCAGGGACATCGGTCGGGTTATTCCTTGCACAATGGACATGCCAATGAGGGTTGAACCTTGGACTGGACTAAATACCATTGATTGAAGAAGAGGAAACCACGATCCTTCTATGAAAGGATGTTTTGATGCAAATCCAGTCTAATTGAAATAGATAAATTTCTATAATGTGTTGGAGTTTGAGTCTTGAGACCGAGAATGGTCAAAAGAAGTTTGTAGAACACTATGCTAAGCACTAGCAAATTTTTTGATTATGGGAAATTTTTTGTTTTGCAACTCAGGTCACAGTCAAATGGAAAAATATTAAAATCAGACCGAGTTTAAAAAATTGTAGTTCTCCATGCAATGTCGAGTTTTACAATTTGTTGATGTCCCAGTTCTTTCTTCTAAAAATGTCCTTTGCTAAAATGTCTAGTGATAGAACATTCAATGCACAAAGAAGATCACCAGATGCACAAACCACTGGTGGCATTTAGGAGAATTTGGAGACGAAATAGACAAAAATTAATGATAAAATCGATAAAAAATTGGATGCAATCAAACAGGCCAAGGCCACATGCAAATATATTTTATTCTTAGCAAAATAATCTTAAACTAATCTAAACTCTCACATGCTAAAGAATTTCATACACACTTCCATCAAAACTAGACTTAAAACTATATTCCACTCAAAGAGTATCATTCACATGGGTGAATAACAATATCTTTGCCCCTAATAAAATACCTAAGTTTCCATCAATGGAGGATCATATGTCACTCTGATACCAAATGAGACAATAGAAGTAGATTTACACAAAAAATAATTGATTAATTATTCAATATACAACATATAAATATATAGGTGGATGTATTCCTATTAACAAGGAGGTTGTTCTAACTAAACGACCTATGAATATCACCTAAACTAATGTTAGTGAGTTGAACCAAGAACTCACTTAACCATCCTAACAAGACTCCAATAATATAACTAACTAAATTACCGTACAGTAAAATATCAAATACCATGGAACACTAAATTGTTAACAATCACATCACCCAGGGGTAGGACAAATATGTCAGAGTGAAGATTATAATCTTCCATCACAATACAAACATTAGACACTTTCTCTTACAAGGCAATGTACCACCATTAGCAATCATAACTTCAAAGCTAAAACAAGGATGGCCAAAGTAGTCGACTTGTTTGGCCAGCCATCGATTAATAAAGTTATGTTTGCTACCTGAATCAATTAATATGGTGAGAGGAATATTTTTGAAATACTCTTTTACCCTCATGGTTTGAGGGGTGGTGACTCATATTAAGGCGTGAAGCAGTATCTCTGATTGAGAATCCTGAGGAGGGGATTTGTCCAACAATAATTCTTCTTCTTGGATTTCCTGGGCATCTTTCCAGTTGTTTGATTTGGGAGGTGATTTGACATCTAGGAGGTACAATTTTTATTCCACGCATCGATGGCCCTTAGTAAACTTGTCCTCACAATTGTAACATAGACATTTCTCTCTGCGCTCCTGCATTTCTACTTCAGTAAGATATTTGATTAGGGCTGACTTTAGAGGAGGCACCGTGGGAGCACATTGAGCTACTAGATTTTTTACTAGAGTGAAACTGAAAGGTCGGCGCTATGCTGTGATTTTATCCTCTTGTAATTTGGATAAGCCCAATTATTTCATCATGGTATTGGTTTTAAACATTTTGACTTTTTTAGTGGATTGCCTCCTTGAAGCCGCTGATGAAATAGCTTTTGAAAAACTCATCTAACAAGCCTTTCATGTGATTGGAAATCTCTTGAATTATGTCTAGTAATCACATATTGATCCTGCTTTTCGGAGCTTATTGAGCACTCATGTGAAGTCATCATAAGCACTAGGGCCAAACCACTCCAAAATGAGGGTTGCAAACCTTGGCTATTCGGGTTCATCATGAAATTTTAAATACCAACGGTACCATTGTAGGGCTTCTTGTTCCAAGTGAAAAGAAGCGATGGGAACCTTGTTCATATAGTAGGTAATGTGGAGACTGAAGAATTTCTTTGCCCTATATATCCACCCAATTGGATTTGTACCATTGAAGTGAGGAAAACCTGTCTCGGGACCGCGTGGCATATTTGGAGAAGATAAATTGTGTTCCAAAGTGGACTCGGTATGGAGCTTCTTAGTGAGGAAAACATTTTACTAATTGAGTCCTTACATCATTTGTGTTAGCTCAGAAATTTGTGCCTTCAAGGTGGTGATTTCTTCCTCCATGTTTTTGTGATTGCACGGGTGATAACCATGACCAAGAGGGGTTATGGGGTTCCAAAAAAGGTTGGTTGGAGTTATATGTTAAACTAACCGGGTCAACGAGATGCTTGCAATGGTATAATTTCTTTGAGGAGCCAAAAAAAACATTCTTTTGGAGGCTATGTCCGGGGGGCTAAAATAGTAAATTGTATGGGATTTTTTTTTTTTAAATAAGTTGGTGTTAGAATGATCTACACGGCTTGAAACTCGGAGTGGTAGGGGTGCCCGACAAGTGAGAAAAACAATTTTGTACTCTTTTTTATCGTAGTCGGATTTTCAAGTCAGTGAAATAAATTGGGTATGCAGGTCAAGAAAACAAGTCAGGTTTTCGATTCATGGAAACACGTCGTGTTTTCAAGTTGGAAAAATGAGTTGGGGAGACAAGTCAAGAAAACAAGTTAGGTCTTCAATTCAGGGAAACAATTTGGAGAGACAAGTTGGGGAAACGAGTTGGTGAAATAAAGATGGGGAAATAGGTCAGGGGAATAAGTCGAGGAAACAGGTTGGGGAAACATGTCAGGGAAACAAGTCGGGTAAATAAGTCGAGGAAATAAATTAGGGAAACGGGTCAAGGAAACAATTCGGGAAAGCAAGTTGAGTTTTCAAGATTGTGAAACAAGATACAAACTCTGCCACACCTTTCATTTTGATTCCTTAAGGTTTAGGAAAAAATCACTACAGCTGAAGCAGTCCTAGAAAGATCTCTAATACCAGATGTAATGAACCTCCTTTTAAAGATTAAGTCGAACAACACAATGTAGTACATATTAGTTTATTAAATAGAAAGATTGAAATTGTATTCCCAGATCACAACCACAGGCACTTCGAGGGGGCAACCTCCTTTAAGAAACCTCAATATAATAATGTTCATGGATTATTTTCTTGGCCTAAGCACTCCCTCATATACTAGTTCTATTCTAGAAACTACTACTATCCAATCGTGTGGGATTATTCTTAATAGATCACATGACGACTTACAAAGCATACACATCCATAGTATCTATTACATTAATAATACAAAAAAAAATGTAAGATGAAGTGATACAGGAGCATCATTACATGAACCTCAAAAATGAAAAATTAACCTTCTTCAAAGTCATGGAGGATGAGATAGGTGTTTCATGGTCTGATAAAGATCTGAGAAGGAGCTTTAAGAGGCTAAGTGCTCTAAATTTCAAAATTGTCATTTTCCCTCCAAAAGGACATTCAAATTTCAAAAGTATGTAAATGAGTCTAATGAGTTTGTCAAGGATATGAAAGTGGTTAAGTGAGTGAATACATGACCTAGATGGTGTAATAAATTCATGAAAATGTTTTAAAGTTGTAGAAATGTCTCCTTATGTTGTAAGGACATATCAAAGGTCCATAAGTAAACCTAGAAGTTAGTTAGGTTTTTGGAAGGTATGACATAATGAGACAAAGAGAGTTTGTATTCAGTTGAGGGGAGAGATTTGGTCCTCTAAGAGGAGGAAGAAAGGATGAGAGTTGAGGAATTAAGGAAGAGAACTTGAATTTTGTAATAAATATAGCCATACAAAATAAGAAGCTCTATTTTTGGTGAGAAATGGTTCATGGTCTTCTGTGTTGGTGAATAACTCCAAGTTTAATTTGCATGCATACTGATATGTTTCTTCTTTGTAATCTTCAATGAAAGTAAGGCTTGAATATGATCATTGCACTATCAACAACTCTACGAAGAAGTTATTTAGGTTTCCATTTATCATTGAAGGTAATCCTCTGATCTGTTAAGAAAGCTCAAGTTTAAGACTGTAAGACTGTGTATGGATAAGTTTTGAGGCTAAGTATCTTCAAGTCCTCATGGTAAAGTGATAAGTTAGGTATTGTTATGGCATAAGAGTAAATGGTCTGATACTTAAGTTGAGTATGTGTTACTTCCATGATAAACTTGAAAATTATAAGGAATATGACTGTGTTGAACTTATACAGTGGGGAGTGTATTTATTTTGCTTCTTTTGTCAAGGTATGGTGTGGTATACTTATGATAGTTTCTTATGAACGAAAATAAGTGTAGGGAGTCTCATTACATAGAAAATATGCATGAGAGGGAGTCTTGGTAAAGCCCTTGTGAAGGTGAGGGTTTGAAGTTTATCCCTTGTTCCTACAGGACAGTATAGTGGTGAAAGAATAAAGTTTCAAAGATTGAAACTTGGAGGAACCTCATTAGCAACCATACATGTTAGGTGAGTACATGCAGACCCTGAGTTCATATTACAAGGCTTGATAGCAAGGAAAATTAATTTTATAGTAATTTTTCTCTTCTCAGGCTAAAACCCGTCACAATTAGGGTTTTGCGAGGAAACTTGAATTTGAAGCATTAAATCTTTGAATCTAAGCCTATAAATTGGTAGAAATACTGTATACAAGGTCCTCAACCCGATTCTGAAAGAATTTTAATAGTTTATTGGAGGGGTTTTGATATATTTATGATAGTATGTTGTCCCGAGAGGTGTACACAGGCCATACCTAATTGTGATTGCCCATTTGCAAAGGAAGTGGAACCTAGAATAGTAATTTAAGCCTGAAACTTGGAACATAGAAGGAACATGTAAAAGGGTGTCTCAAAATGCTACTAGTTGGTCTTGGAACCCTTGATAATGAAAATTAAGCTTGACATTGTCTTTGAACAAAGCTAGTGGAAGTCTTGGGAGCTTAGAAAGGAAAAGTAAGTTAACGAGAGCAAGCTAAGGAGCTAGGATCTAAATTTTTACACACACCCTATATATGATAAATGGCATTTGACTACACTAATACATTTTTGTGGGTAGTCTCATAACCCTACAACCATGAACATTCCAAAGGAAATGGTCTTAAGAGACTTATAGGGTAGTCCAAGAGCAAGTTAGGGAAAAGATGATCTATTGATCTTTAAAATCAATTTGATGGTTGTTTAACCCCTTGTTGGAAGTGTGTAACAAAGAGGATTAGTTAGAAGACTTAGTAAAGGCTAAAAGGGGGGAAAGTGCATGCTTGAGTTAAGGAGCTAGAGAAGAGTGAAGAAAACTGTTTGGAGAATATGAGAAAAATAATTGCTTCTTGACGAGGAAACAGTGATAGAGGTATATTTTGCATAGTTTAAGGTGTTGGAGATGAGTAAAGGCCTTTGAAAATCCATTCTAAGTAAAATTTGATAAATTATTGTAGGTTCAAGCCATTCTAAGCATGTTGTCAAGATCCTCATTTTGCAGAGTTTGAATAAGATGATGAATTGACCTTCTTAACATAGTTGAATGAATACATGTGTGAGTATGCTTGCTTGGTCTTAAGAGACTTACTATTCTCTAGTAGTTTATTGATGATGATGGCGACTTGTGTCTTTAATTTTTAAATTCAAAAATTGAAAAAATATTTTAAACATTACGAATAGAAATGAAAATTATAATATATATATACAAATGATTTTTAAAATTAATATTATTACACCCAAGGCAATCCATATTAAATGTTGTTGATAATTTGGCGAATGACATGGATTGTAGGAAACAGGGCGTTGACAATACGTTATAATCTGCTCGGTCAACGTGTGGAACAGTGGCCGCATGAACAGTAATCGGCTCCAGTTTTACCTACTTCTCCATCTCTTCTTTTTGGCCTTTCAACATTTCCCCCTCTGCAAAACTACGATTGTTGGAGAAGCAATGAATGAATGTCGAAATTTCTGGTTTCGTTTTTTTTCTGCTACTATTGTTTGTTTGCTAAAAGAATCACCCTAATCATTTTCTCCCTCCCAAATCCAGTTTATCGAAGTCAATTTTACGCTCCAATTTGTAGGTTTTTCTAGCGAAAAGGTTCAAATTTTGGCTCTTGAAGTGGTGTTTACTACACATAAAACCACCATACATTCGAGCAGTTTGACATTTCTGGAGATTCTTTTTCGACATTTTTTGGGGGCCTTTCTCATTCAGCCAAGTTATGGCAATCAGGTCCAATTTATGTACAAATACTCGCGTTTTTGAATCAATGAATGACATTCTGAGCACAACAGTCTTCTAGACTGTATCGTGTGCTTTCGAACGCATTTAAACGTGGCCCAATTCACAGCAAAATCGAAAACGGTGTGGCCATTGTTAAGAAATCACAGGTTATGCAGCAATGATTATGCAGAAGTGTGAATAACTAAATAACAGCTTACAGAGATGGAGCAAAATAAAATATACAAAATACCGAACATGCAAGAGACAACAGCAGATTTACGTGGTAAATTCCCAGATGAGTGCTTAGGGAAAAATTTACAGTGCAAGATATCAAGCTTTAATAACTCAAGATGAACATTACATGCGAACTCGTTATGAGAGACTTTAGATCTCCACAAAAATATATACACCTAATTGGCGAAGTACAGTTAGGATTCCTCCTCCTAAAAATAGAGTGGAAAAACGTCATTAGAATTTTCCCTACGACAAGAGTGGCGGGGTAAGCCCCCCCACACCCCTCCTTTAAGAAGTGAGGTACAAACCGCACTACAAAGGGATCCAAAATTTAAAGTTTGTTGGCACATATCTAATAGCCATTTTCCCCTTCTCATGTTGAATTGTATTAATCTTAAAAAAATCGCAGACAGTAAATTCATTACACTACGACGCAAGATTTTTGTATACATTACTTATTAATATTTATAAAAACATTTCAGTGGCTGATTTAATCGTTTAATCCATTGCTTATCAGCATTTAAAATTCATTATGCTACAACGCAAGATTTTTTTATACGTTACTTCTTAACATTTAAAATTTATTACGTGTTTCTAAGTTAGAATGGGCGAGTCAATTCTGACAACATGTTAGTAGTTGATTTAATCTTTTAATCCATTGTTTATCAACATTTAAAATTTATTACGTCGAAAGCATTTCTAAGTTAAAATGCGCCAATTCTGACAACATGTCAGTGGCTGATTTAATCTCAAACATTCATCTAACAACATGTCAGTGGCCGATTTAATCTCAAAAATTCATAACTTAAGCCATATTGATGTTCTCTGAATGATCTCCACTGTTCACGTGTGTATTATTAATTTGTTGGCCTTGCTGACACTTCAGAAGTAGATGTGAAAACGTCAAAAACGGTGTTGCGTTGTTGGTGACTTGGTTATTTTTCCCACTCAGCGCATCCTCGAATGCAACTAGTTGTTGTACCAAAGTCCCAAAAGCAGTGCGAATTCGGATTTGATTCTGGTGGAGTTAAATGTCACAGAGAATCACCAACGAAAGAATTAGCAGATAGAGTACGATCTTCAAAACTCTCGGCTTGGATTCGCAAGTGCTTGGTGTAATGCCAAATATTGATTCCAAGATTCAATATTTATGTTGTATTCTGGGGATTCATGCGCTCTGACGTCATTCCAGATCGTAGTAGGTTTTTCTGGATTGGGTTTTCATCACGTTGCAGGTGGAGACAATGTAGAGACACATAAATGGTTCAGTTTTAGTAGGATTGAATTTGCACGGTAGTCGTCCACGTGCGCGTCACGATGACTACTGAGCACGGAGGACCCTATCACAGAGCCACCATTGATGACAGCCAACATTGTTCTGTTGGTGATTGTTGTGATTTATCCTACATATGAGGTTTCCTATTATGTGTCAGATGACGGGTCAGACATGGTTACATTTGATTATTTGTGTGAGACAATAGGATTTGTGAGACAACGAGTATCTTTTTGTAATGGATTCAACATCGAGCCCAGAGCTCCTAAAGCATGGCGCGAGATAAAAGTATGTTAAATCCATTGTTTCTTGATTTCTTTTAAATTATCAAATCGATGTGTTCCAAATTATTAGAAAGATTTAAATTTATTGTTAAACTAAGTCAGCTGTGTAATAATAACAATGCAAACAAATGTATTGAATTTTCTCCATTATTCATTTTGGCCCTTTTAAGTATAAATTGCACTCACGTGAATAACACGAGTGATATTGAATCAAAAAAGTGTAACACAAATAGAAGATATTATTTGGGTATTATAATTTGAGCAGTAGAAAAGGTGTGGTACATGCAGGGATTTAATTCTCACTTTTTTATTTCCAACTTTCCATTGATGTCTTCATCTTATCTAACAAATCAAATGTTGTCCAATCGGAAACTTTGACGTTGTTTGTAGCTAGGTTTTGACCTTGAAACCTATTGGATTTTCCCCATTTTTAATTTTGGTCTTTTAAGTGCAAATTGTACTCATGTGAATAATGCGAGTGAGATTGAGACGATAAAGTGGATCACAGATAACAAATATTATTTGGGTCTTACAATTTGAGTTGCAGAAAATGTGTGATACATGTAGGTATTTAATTTTCACTATTTCATTTCCATCTTTCCGTTGATGTCTTCATCTTTTCTAATAAATCAAACACCATCCATTTGAAAACCTTAACAGTGTAAAAAATAAAATTAAAAAATAGCAGAGCTTGACGGGTAGATAAAATCTACATGTCACTCTTATGACTAATTGTTGGAGGGCCTCGATTATTAATAATTGTTCACATACTACCTAATTTCTTGCATTTACTTGAGCTTATAACTAGATAGTTTGGCTACAAAGTGCTACACAAAGAAATCAATGTGGTTGGGTTTTGACCCTACAACCTATTGAATTTCCCCCAATTTTTTATTTTGGCCACTTCAATATCAAATTGCATGCACTTAAATAATGGATTCTCAATCTAGAACATTCACTCGCTATACATGTATGGCTAACAGCTAGAGGGACTCAGTTACCGATGCTTATTCACACATCGCATGTTTTCCTACAAGTACTCCATCTTCAAGCTTTAAAAGGGGGGGCTATAAAGTGCTCCAATAGGCAAGCACTTTGATTGATTCTCAAACATGAAAACTTTTGGATTTTTCCCATTTTTAGTTTATCCACTTTAAGTACAAATTGCACTCATGTGAATAATGTGAGCGAGATCGAGTCGATAAAGTGTAACTAAAATAGTGGATATTATTTGGGTGTTAAAATATGAGATGTAGAAAAAATGCGGTGCATGCAGGTATTTAATTATCACTTATTTATTTGCAACTTTTCGTTGATGTCTTTGTCTTATCTAACAAATTAAATGTAATCTAATCGATAATCTTTACATCATTCACAACTGGGTTTCGACCTTGAAACCTATTGGATTTTCCCCGTTTTTATTTTGGCCCCTTTAGGGGCAAATTGCACTCATGTGAATAATGCGAGTGTGATTGAGACAATAAAGTGGAACACATATAGTTAAGATATTATTTAGGTCTTATTATTTGAGTTGTGGGAAAAGTGTGATACATGAATGTATTTAATTTTTACTATTTCATTTCCATATTGCCATTGATGTCTTTGTATTTTCTATTAAATCAAACACCATCCATTCAAAAGCCATGAAAGCATAAAATTAAAATTAAATAAAGTAGAGCTCCACTGGCATATTAAATCTACTTTTAACTCGTATGACTAATCACTAGAGGGCCTCAATTATCCATGATTGTTCATGTATCACCTATTTTCCTGCAATTACTTGTGCATTTACTTGAACTTAAAACTAAAAAAATGGGGTTGCAAAGTGCCACATAAAGAAAGTAATGTAATTAGGTTTCGACTCTAGAATGTATTTAACTTTCCCCATTTTTTTGGCCACTTTAAGCTCTAATTGCACGCACGTGAATAATAGAGTCTCAATCTAAAACATTCGCTCGCCCACTATGTACTGACATCCACTTAAATGACTCAACGGTCAATGATTGTTAATTGCATCATATGTTTTCCCTTAATTAGTCCATCTTTAAGTTAAAAAGATGGGCTACAAAGTGCTCCAAAAAGCAAACATTTTCAGTTGGGTCTCAAACATGGAAACTTTTGGATTTTCTCTATTTTTTAGCTTGTTCCTTTTTAAATGCAAATTGAACTCGCGTGAATAATGCGAGCAAGATAGAGACGATTTAGTGAAACAAAAAGCACCGCTCCTCCCTCCAACCCCTACTTCATCTCCCCTCATCCTCTCTCTTTTTCGATTTCTCAAGTTTCAAATTTTCCATCCATCCCCTTTGGCATTTCCATCATACTTTTCATGTATGATTGCTAGTTTTAAAGCGATTGTTATCTTGGTGGGGATTTGTTGAGTTATTGTATTTTTGCCTTTTAAATAAGGATGTTGGCAACAAAGTTCAAATCACAAAGGGTTTGCTAGAACCAATCAATTTTTTTTTTTTTTTTTTTTTGGGAACATATAGGGTTTGATTCCATGTGTTAGGTTTTTATTATTGGAACTGCCCATTATATTAATTGAAATATAAGAGAGTTACAAAAGAAGGGGCGACCAAAAAACTCACAGTCCCACAAAAAAGCCATGAAGGCACCACGAAACGCCTTAAGGGAAAACAGAGAACGCCATGAGGGCAAACACTATATTAAAATCCAGAGAACACTAAGCACATGTCGCCGCTCCAGGAGGAAGAGGAGGATAATCCTGATGAGGGATGTAAACTCCACTAAACAGCTCCGTCAAAGGAGGATCAACTTGTCAGCCATTCTGATCAGGAAATTGAATCCGCAGAGGCACCATATTTCCCTAACTAGGGGGCCATCTCACATACTAATTACACATAGGCTCAAGAATTAAGCCAAAGGAGAAAAGAACACGGCAACCATCTCCTTATGCCTCCCAAGTGGGATAGGTTTCCACCCAAGCCTCCAAGTGCACTAACACAATTTACATACAACCCTTTTCTCTCCATATTGAAAGACAACAAATTAGTTTAATCCCCTTTTAACTCCACATAGGTGGATTCCCTTCCCACACTCCCTTCACAAAGATCCTCACACGCTCCCTTTTACCTTGACAAATGGCTCCATTTCCCTCTCCCTACACCATCCCTATAGCTAATCCTACCCAAATCTCTCACAAGATTTCATTCATACATACATTCACAACACAAACATAAACAAGAATGCTAAAACACATATTACAAGAGCCTACCTTGCCATTGATAACACCTTCAAAGTTCAAGCAACCAAGCTCCAAGCCCTTCCCAATGCAAGCCAATTTCCATGCAAGATCTCCCAAAATCCTCAAGCAAGTAACCCCCAAATAAGGCTCGGCTTATGAAGCATGACATTTGGCATCAACTCTTGAATTTTGTGGATAGACAGAAGATACGAATTAACAAGATTGAATTTCATCTTAAGCTCGAGCTAGGAAATCGAGTCTCCGCGGGAAACCAAATCTTGAATAGTGTGTATCCCTTTTTGAGATAAACAGAGAGATTTGATGCCCAGAGTTTCAACAAGTGGGATACTATCTTCCATGATAATGGGAGAGCACCAGATATTTTGGGAATTGGATGAGAGCCTAGTGCGAAATCCATCTCCAATCCATCGTAGCAATGGTTTCACAACTTCAAAGACCTTCCATATGCTCTTGGTGACGAAAGTGCCAATAATCTTAATTGGTGCCTTGGTAATAATTAAGGTATGTAACCCTATATTATTCTAGCATCTTTTTATGTATGGGGAACCTGAAGCAATGCAATGGCAAAGCAAAATTTTCCTGGCTTGATTACCATAGTCATGTGTTAGGTTTTTTAAATTGTTTCTTTTTAACAACTATTATTAATTGTTGTTTGATAATGGTTAGTATCATTGTCTTGAAACTAATATCAGAGTTGACATGGGTGATACATGTGGGTGCATGTTCTATGTGGGAATCGTTCCTTGATTTTTTTTCCTTGTAGAGATCCTACCATTTTGTGGGTCATGTTTCATTGTATCATTATCAATGCTTTATCTCAATGTAAAAAAAACTCCATCTTAAAAAAAATGATCAATACAAATGGAAAACATGGTATATTGGGAGCGCAAACTCAAGGACATGGATATCCACAATTCAAATGATAACACTAATCACTTTTGTTGACGCTTTGTTGACTCTTAATAAAGAGAATAATCTAGACGACCAAGATAAGCTAGAGGTCGTGGTGAGCAAGGGCATAAGTATGTTGAATTCCTACATATGCAAGCTTCGTATTTGCATGGGAAGGAGACTCTCCAGAACCTTTGATGGCAGGGAGAATATGGCCATCAGGGTTGATGGATCGAGTCTTACCCCTTTAGGGACGAGACATCACGGTCCCTAAGTAAGCTGCGAAGAGGATAAACTTGAAATTGGGTAAGACATTTTCATTGTGTTTCCTCCTCTACTAGTCATGTGTATTGTGCAAACGATAATGTTTTCCGCCGCAAATGTTCGTGTACGCATTCACAACTAGGTGTTGATGCAAGAGACTTGGTAAAACTGCCAAGGGAAAGAAAAATGTGGATGTTATGGTCAATGGTTGGAGTCTTGCCCCCTTACGCATGGGTCATCGTAGTCCCTCGATAGCCTGCGAAGATCTCGGATTTGAACTTGGTTAAAACATTTTAACTCTGTAGCCCCCTCTACCATACTTGTGCATTGTGTGAACATTAATAAAACATCGTATATTAAGAGTGCCCACTCAAGGGCTTGGACATGCACACCTTGAACACCACACCCATTTCTCATTTAGACAATTGGAAAAAATGCCTTTGGATTTCTCTTCACTCCGATTCCTTCTACATTGCCCCTCCTCCCTCGATGTTTTGCTCCCCCAATTTAACTTTTTCTACGCATCTCCTCGACTTTCCATCGCACATTTCATGTGTGATTGCTAGTTTAATTAAGTGATAAACTTAAGAAATCCTTATATTAACAATTTCACATAAAAGGGTAAAAAGATGAAAACCAAAAAAAACGAATCGGCAACGCCTTCAGCTAAAACAATGATTAAACTTGAATTTCTGGAGAAAATATTGACCAAGCAAAATTCTATCCAAAATCGCATACCCATATCCCACAATCTAATCTACTCCGTGAATCCCAAAATGGCCACTGGTAATGTCTTCTCCACCTCAGTCCTGAACCATGGATTTGGAAGCCCTGCTTCATCCAACACATTAAACTCGTGCACTCATCTCGAACTCAAAATTAAACCAGTTGCAGCAAAAAGTAAAGGATTCATACCCACTATAATCATGGCTACCAGTAGCAATAATTCTTCGAGTAGAATTGTCTCTGCAGATGAATCACGACTCTCCCTGTTATTTGCTCTGGCTACTCAGGCTGCTTCCCAGTCTCAACGCCGTAATTATTCAAGCCCACTTCAATTTTTTTAATTGTTCTGTACCTGATCAAACACTTCATTTTCTTTGATTGTGCTGCAATTGTTCGCTTCAATTCTTTCCTTGGTAAATGTTGGCTGAGCTTTTATTGGCCTTTTAACTTAGTGTAAGATAAGCTCGAACCGCATTCCGAAGCTTCGTAAACATTTTCTAGGCTGTGGACTTTGATCACATCCTTACGTTTTGTAAACGTGGATTACGCCAGCTGTAGGGAAAGCTTAGATTGCTTTCTTAATATTTGTTAACATTTGTTAGACTGGAGTATCATAACATTATTTTATCTCAACCTTGCCACGTTAGCCAGATTTAGTGCTCAGCTTCTATTATGGTGTAGAATTTGAATCTGCTCATGTTATTAGAAATTTACAGCATTACCATTACACCATAGCCCATTGTAGATAGATAGAAAGAAATTTTAATAATATCCACCAGACCAAAACAGTCTATGGGACCCCAAAAGCATAAAAGAATAATTGGAGTGAAGAAGCTACCGGAGAAAGAGAAGATTTGCACAGTAGGACCTAAGTTCCAAATTCTGCTATTGTTTTGCCTCTGAAGGTTGATTTTTCTGCCATGGATTTTGGTCAGAAGTTTCCCTTTTTTTAATTGTTCTATCCTTCAAATAAGGTGGACATAGACAACCCTTGTAGGCTGTCCACGTATCAAGCTTGAATGTTGTCATAAGCAGAGCATTCCATGATGTATTGCCATTTCAACAACCATTTTCTGATGTATTTCTCTTCCTACTTTTCTTTTGAGATCCACTGACCCGTCTTACATCTAAGTTGGTGTTATCCGGTTCTTAATTGAGTGATGATCATCTTCATTATCCATTTGTTTTTTACTCATATGTAGGTTTTTTGGTCATGTTCATAGGTGGGGTTAAACTTGGTTATATAGTATTGCCTTCTCCTCCCGAGTTGCTTTGTCCACATGTTTAGTTTAAACATTTCCCTCACATAATTTTTGATCTCTTGATTGGTGGCTGGACAATCATGTAGGTTGATACCCCATTTATCCATCCATAGTTTGTTTTGTTTCATCCATGCCCTCTTTCTTTTGTTCAGCTATTCTCTCATTGCTGCCTTTGGCCATCTATCCTCCTCCATGTTCTCTACTTTCTTTATGTAGCCTAGGAGATGTATCATAGTAGTTGTTTCTATTCGAAAACTACCTGTTTTTGCTAGAATTATCTCATATAGATTGAATGCTTTAATCTTGAAGTTGCTTGTGATTATATGTTTTTTAATTCTCTCAATTTGTCTCCACTTTAGGCCTGAGATATTGCTGGCCCAAACTTTACACATGTAGAGGACCAATGGAACTACTAGCAGTCCAAATAGGACCCTGGGGTTCTTCCAATCCCACAAATCAGCATCTTTGTACTTGTTTTGAAGAGAGTATAGTGCTCTTCCCCCTCCTTTGATTCTTTTGTACTTGTATTCTAAGACTATCTCAAGTGGGATTCCCTTAAATACGAAGCTTAGATGCTTTGTATCTTTTCGGCACGAGAAGATCAAAATCTTCATTTTGTTATTGTTGACTTGTATCGTGACCTCTTTGCAAAAGAGTTCTAAGGATTTCAAATGATCTCTTATATTTTGGCTTGTTGCCGTTAAAATAAGATCATCTACATAAAAGAGTTTAATTACATAACCAGCTATGTGGACTCTATCACCCCCTAGTTTGTCTATCCATTCTTCCGATTTTTCTACTATGGCCTTAATCCTAGGTCATATATAAGGATATGTATGGCCGTTTTGTGGCTAACATAATCTCTTAATTTGTCATATCTCATTTATTTATGTTTTCATATGCTTAGTAGGTCGGCCTAGGTGGTTTATATAGCATAGTAGGGTATATATAGGAGGTAGTAACTAGTAGTCTATCATCATATTGATCACTTGAGTTTTATTGTATGGTTTGGAGGTTTCCCCCTCGAAGTGGCTAAGTCATTATACTTGCATATTGTGATTATTTCCCTATATTTTGGTGTTACTTGGAGTTATATTACTACTGATATTCATATCTATCTAAGTAATTTCATTACAAGTGTTATCAAAGCTTCGATTTGGGCCAAAATCAAGTCGAAACTTTAATTTTAAGGACTCACATATATCTTGCAATAATTTGCGAATTTTTCTATCATTTTTTTCTTGGAGTTGAGACATAATAGTAGTAAGCTACCCACAAATTTTCAATTGATTCTTATCCTATTTGTGGAAGTTATTGCAATATTAGGGTTTTTCATAAATTTGCTCCACAAACTGCAATTTTTGGAATTTTTCTAAGTTTACATTTTCGAAAAGCTCTCAAAGCATTAGAGGGGATTTATTCTTTGTATTTGTTGATTTAAGGACGAAATGATCCTAAAATTGGACATTTAAATCTTGGTTAAAGAAGTCTATTCGTGAAGCCCTAATTTTTGTGCATCATGGGGATGTGGTCTTTCTATAGTAATGGAGACATGATGCTAGATAATGGTGTGTCCAATTTAAGAAGAATAATTTTTCATCTAGATGGACGTGGTTTTGGTTTTCATTTTGGCTTGATGGTCCAACACGGAGTTGGGTCTCTCAAATGAATCGAGAGAGTTCAGATTGGTCTTGGGAGGAAATGGAACAAATTTCCTTGGCCGGGGGGGAAAAAAGAAGAAGAATAGGATGAGAAAGAAGACAGGGATGTTGTGGAAGAAGAAGTAGAAAAAAAAGGAGAAGTAAGAGAAAGACAGAGAAGAAGAAGAGGGAGGAGGAGGAGGAGAAGATGGAGGAGGAGGATAAGAAGAAGAGGCCATGGGTGATGTAGAAGGAGAGGAAGAGGATCCAAATGAAGAACAAATAGAGGATAAGGATTCAAATAGTGTAGCTCCAAAGATGGAAGCTTCAATATTTCAGTTTGAAGAGTGCATCCATATGAAAAAGAATATAAAGGAAGTTCAAGTGGATGGTTAGAAGATTCAATTTTTTGAAGATTTGAAGCTCTCTTGTCTCAAAGAGAGTTTTCCACTTTCACATACTTGTCATATTTTTAGCTTGGAGAATGTCATTGCACAAAATGTTTTAGCCGAAACAAAAATACCTAAGTTGGTGATGCAACTAGGTTATCCATTTTGTCATGCTTTCATTCAATGAAGAGAATTCAATCAACAACTTATTCAAAACTCTGCAAAAGGAGGATCATTCCAAGCTCTACAAGGCTTAATTCTTACTAAAACTGATACAATCTCCTTAAATGGCCTTATTAAACCATATACCCTGTCTCGTATACTTCAAACAGACTTAAACCAACTTGTATGAGGGCTCATAGTTCAAGAAATAATCTACTTACTCAAATCCTCAAATCTGTCCTTGTTCTCACTAGCTTCTTAGTGCAAATAAGCAATTTGACCTAAATGGTCTTCACCAAGGGTTCTAACTTCTTCACCCTGTCAATGCACTTCCAACAATATTATATCATTCACAAAATTTGAAGGAAAAAAAAGAACAATAGTCCTCTAATAGTTTGCCATTCATTTACTTCCACTTGCTCTACCCCTTCACTCACTAGTTTTCCTTGTCACATTAAGTGATTGTAGCTTCTTTCATTTACCAAGGCTTGCCATTTCATGTTCCCCTGTTCAATACCTTCAAAGCACTGTTAGATCCCATTGAGAGAGGCATTCAAACATTCAAAACCTCACACTACCCTTCCTTCCACAAAACTGTCCGTATATGCTCCTTAAGACAAGATCTTGCAACAAGTATGGATAGAAGAATCTAATGATGCCCAGAAAGCTTTATAAATTCCATTAGTTCTTATTTGCATTCCCCAAGGTGCTCACAAATTTTTGAGACTCAATTCCTTATACAACTTCTACTGTTCCACTTTTGCAAATTTGCTTCTAAAACCCTCATTAGGTCTTCCTTTATAATTTGTCATGCATATCTTCACTTTGAGGGAGTTTCATTGTAAAAGGAGATTTTTGAGCACCCTTTAAGGCCTTTGATATTCATGGAAAATCGAAAGTCTTGTCTCAAAAGGTAAATGACACTTCCTTTGTAAATATTCTCCTACAAACTAGGTTTTGCAGTGTAACAGACCTCCTACAGGACTGGTAAAGAATTCTGCCAATTCCACCGATGAAATCCAAAACTTCCTCATGAAATGCTTCAAGGATTCACTCTACTTTCTTCCTTATCAATTTTGGAGCTAACTTAGTTGTTTGTGGATTTTTAACTCATCTTTCTCTTTGAAACCCTAACTGTGTCTGTGCAGAGCCCGAGAGGGTTGATTTGGCAATAACTTTTAGCAAACTCCAATTTAAAGCTTGAAATTTTACTCAAAAGTCTGTCATACACCTATCTCCATGTCTGTGTTAGCAGTGAGGAACATTTACTTGGTTTTCTTCATCTAACAGAAGTTTGGGGTCTTCACTTTGCATGTTTGACAGGGGATGCAACTCTCAAGATACCCTATGAAGGACCAAGGTATTTTTATAAACGTGAAACTTTACTCTCCACCTACTAATCCTCTGTTTAGACATCCACACACTTCCTTCCCCAATATCATAGCACAACTACTTGCAAAAGATCAAAACACTGCCCCTTCAAACAATGAAAATACAGTTTCAATCCTAAGCTATAAGGTATTGATGCATGTAATAAAGAATAGAAAGTTATTCATCCTTAAAGCTTGAGACAGTCAATTCATTACCTCTTCTTCACGTGTTTGTCATTAAAAGAACCTCTTACCACAGTTCTTAAGTCTCAAAATGTCCATAAGCCTTAATGGATCTATTACACAGTTTCTAGCATTCACTTGCATGTTGAGGACAGAGTAATCCTAATCTATCCACTTGAAGACTTTCTTGATACCCGAGAACCTCCTTTACATACTCCTAGGAAGTGATTCAATCACACAAATGTCTCACAAGCATGGTTTACCAATATCTTGGACAATATACAGTTACAAAAACAGAGTTTATTGCATTAATTAAGTCTTACATACAAAATTTCATGATCCTCTGAGTTCATTTCTCCTCAGTCTCAAGAAATCTCCTCTTCCTACCTTCCTCAGGAGGTCTTCCCTTCCTTTCTCCCCACCAACTAACTCGAATACATACTCCTCAAGACATTTCACATGTAAAAACCTAACTAACTCTTGGTTCTTGGTGACTCTTTTTCATGCCCATTAACATACTAGGGGGCATTTTAACATTAGTTTAATCATTTATTACTCACACATACATTGGAGGACTTATTATCTACATGACTAGACCCACTTTACACTTGAAAACACCAAGACACTTTATAACTTGCCCTTTCCTCTCACATAGATGTTTTAGAAATTCAAACTAGAATTGGAGGGAAACCTGAAATTTTGTACTTATGACTTATTAGACTATCTTGTGCTCTGTCTTAGGACCTCCACACATACACACTAGCATTTTTATCATAATTATGACAAATGGAAACATATTTAATGATCTTCCCCTAATGCTCCTGCATCAGTTGGATAAAGAAGGCCAAATCAGTTTGGAACCAAAGAAAATTCTTCAGATGCGCAGTAAGAGAATGAAGAGAAGAGAAATTATAGAGTATATCATTAAGTGGAAGAATCAAAACAATGAAGCTACAACATGGGAGGAGGAATATCCATAGGAAAAAGAATATAAAGGAAGTTCAAGTGGATGGTCCGAAGATTCAATTTTTTGAAGATATGAAGCTCTCTAGTCTCAAAGAGAGTTTTCCAATTTCACATACCTGTCATATTTTTAGCTTGGAGAATGTTATTGCACAAAATGTTTCAGCCCAGACAAAAATACTTAAGTTGGATAAAGAAGACCAAATCAGTTTGGAACCTAAGAAAATTCTTCAGATGCGCACTAAGAGAGTGAAGAGGAGAGTAATTATAGAGTATATCATTAAGTGGAAGAATCAAGACAATGAAGCTACAACATGGGAGGAGGAATGTCTTGTACCGGCATCTAGAGATCATCAACATGGAGGATTACGTGTGTTTGAAGCAGTATCAAAAAATTCCCAACATTGGGAACAATGTTTCTTTAAAGGGGAGGGGCATGCGATGCCCTTAATCCTAGGTCATTTATCGGGATATGTATGGCTGACTTGTGGCTAACATAATCTCTTAATATGTTGTATCTCTTTTATTTATGTTTTCATATGCTTAGTAGGTCGGACTAGGTGGTTTACACAACACAATAGGGTATATATAGGAGGTAGTAACTAGTGGTTTATCATCATATTGAACACTTGAGTCTTATTGTATGGTTTGGAGGTTGCCCCCTCAAAGTCGCTAAATCATTATACTTGCATATTGTGATCATTTCTCTATATTTTGGTGTTACTTGGAGTTATATTACCACTGGTATTCATATCTATCTAAGCAATTTCATTACATTGTCAATATACAAACTGAATAAATTTGGTGATAATGGACAACCATGTTTAAGCCCTACGTCGTTACTAAAGCTTTATGATAATCCTATATGGGTTCAAATTTTGGCTTTAACCTATTCATATAGCCAATGCACTTCTGCCCTATGTTCTTTCGGAACTCTTAAGTTCCTCCATCCTTGCTACAACTTGTCTCTAGGAACTATGTCAAATGCTTTTGTAGAGTAAAAAAAGCAGAAAAAGACTTATTCTCCCTTATTGTCCCACACTATTTTATTAGATCCCTGAGACTGATGCAATTGTCTATATTTGAATGCTTTAGTCTGAAACCTGCTTACTTCTACACTCTCTTTTCTTGTTTTTTGGCCCAACCATTGATTTTACACTCAACCATGCTTCCAAACAGCCTTGCTGTTATAGGGTTGATCATAATAGTTTTGTAGTTTGACAGGTTGTTGACCTCTCTACTTTTGAAAGGGGTATGACTAAACTAGTGGTCCACTCTATGGGGAAACCTTCTCAGAAATGTTGTTGAAGATGTCTCTTATGTGAGGTGACAAGATGTCGGTCCCCCATATTAAACATTCAGCCTGTAACCCATCTATATCTCGCGCCATACCACTTGCAAGCATGCTAATTCCTTCTTTCACTACTGTTGTGGTACAGAACTTTTCTTGTGTGCTGATTTCTAGGGGGTGTTCTGGTCTTCCTTATGCTTGTAAAGTTGTCTCACATACTCTAGCCACTGCACCGACATGATATTGTTCTTTGTTTGTTTTCTACTTGTTTTTAGCTCTTTCAAAAAATTCTTACGGTCCCATTTCCAAATCTGTATCAACTCTTCCTGCTTTGTTTTCATATATTCCTTTTTTTTCACCAGTTGCATGTATACTTTATTGCTTGCTTTCTTCCTCAGCTCTTTGTAATTCTTCTTTGTTGCCTTACATTCTTTGTCAAACCAAACATTTGCTGGAAAGACGTCTTCTCTTCCCTGGGTTTGAATCTTTTGCACTTGTTTGGTGCTTCATGAATTATGTCAACTAGTTTGCTTCTATTGCTGTGTCTCACGTGTGAACTGTACTGCCTCATTTCTTCCTCTTGTAAGCTGACTTTCAATGTTGTTTTGAAATTTTCCCGATTTTATTGAGTCATGTTTATGTTTCCTTCCCCTTATTTTCCCTTTGGTCTTCTTGAATCTCATCGTGGTGATGATTGATTCTTGGGATGCTGATTTTTTATTATATCAGCTTGTGATCATATTTGAGATCAATTGCCAATTCATCAATTTCTGTAAGTATATCAGGTTGTGATCGCATTTGAGTTCAATTGGCAATTCACCTATTCGTATCTCTTGAATCTTCAGTCATGTCTCAAGAGCAAATGATATAATCCACCATGCTTCTTGCATTATAGGTCATGCAAGTGTATCCCATGACTTTGACCACGCCCTCATGTCATTGCATATGATAAGCTTGTGTATGCTGCATACCCTTTACAATTCTTCCCCAAATTCGTTACATTCTTATTCCCATCTGCTGATCTCCTTTCCTGCCATCCGTCTAAATCTTCTTCTAGCCATACGGGTTGTCGGCTGTGTCACAGTTGTCTCTTAGGGTATTAGCTTGCTTTTTTGCTGTCCTGGCATTGAGATCCCTCGTTAGCTTTACCTCGCCGATTTTGCTATAATCTAAGATGACCTTCCCTAAGGCTGCATATGGCTCTTCACAATTTCAATTCATTTTCTTATACGCTTTTGACTCTGGCGGGGCAAAGTAGCATCCTACTATACCGATTATTCTTGCATTTTCAGTGATCTAAATCCAAAGGTATTGTTTGCGGGGATTTTTTTCACTATTTGTATAAATCTGCCTTGTATTTCTTTATTGAGTATCATCACCCCTCCACGTCCTCTCCCCTTTTTAGCTACTTCATTCCATACTGATACTTTTGCGTATCCTACAAAATCTGGGGTTTTGCATCCATTGTGTCAGTGTCTCCATCATGTACTGACTAATCATTTTTCAAACTACTTAAAGAAATTTAAGTTTATAGGAACATGCATGTGTTTTAAAAAAAATATCCTGACAAGGTTGAAGACTGGTGTACTTTGATACAGTGATTCAAGATTTGGTTTCAGAAACATTTAAGTATATCAGCCCTCGCAGATTTGAAGCTCGTAGTCTGGAAGAGGCTTTGATGGCTGGTAGCTTCTTTTTCTTCTCTTTAGGCTCAAATTTATTTACATTATCATTTATTATGCTGCAGTTTTGAGGGAACCTATTTGTGGGCTTTATTTTGGCATAATGTACAGTGGGTATACGTCCTTAATTTTATTGGCACTTAAGGGTAACAGCATAACCTATTTTGTTTTATAATTTTGGGTGCAGTTCCAGATCTTGAAACAGTGCCGTTCAAGGTTTTGAGAAGGGAGAAAGATTATGAAATCAGAGAAGTTCAGGTGAGTGTTCAATAATACAAATGAATTAGTGGTATCTTGGTTGAGATTGCAGAATTTGAACACTTTGTTAGAATTTTTCACCCAAATTTATTTTAGTTAGGTGGAGGGGAGAACAGTGGTAAGAATGATGGGTGTAGGGGGGCATCTTAATGCACAAAATGGAAGGCATGGGGCTGTTGGCAGAAGAAACACTAAGAAAGAGAAAGAAGAACAAATCTGCACTCCCAGAATGGACGCAGCAGAGTATATTTATTTAGGAGAGGTGGTTACTTTTAGTTAGCAGTTTTCATATACTTAGAGACAGTTCCCAACTGTCTAACCGATGTCTTTTAGTATAAATATTGAACACTCCCTCTTAATGACTAAACCGGAAACAATACCAAGTTCGTCCCGAAATTTTACAACTGTCCTAAAGCCTGTATGTTTAGTCATTAGATTTATAGACCGTGCCATAGGTAGTACTTTGAAATCAGCAGTCCATTGTTGTGTTGCGGTGGTTGAATGGATAAGGACCACAAAATAAAAATCTGGTCATTTGAACAAAGGATGTGGCAAGTGGTCCACTGATTCTTCATTACATAATTCACTAACCAACAATGAATCATCAATGGCTGAGAGTGTCAGCCCCAACTCCAGATTTCTAGAATCAGAAACCCGGAGAGGTGGATTGAGAAATATGTTCCAGGAATGTGTACCCTGTTGGAGTCTATACAGAGACTCTGTTAGCCTGCAATCCAAGTCACCTTGCAACACTATGTAGGTCTCATCCAACCTTTTCAAGAAACAACACACTTCTTCCCACAAAAATCCACATAAATATTGGAATTTTCAGTTAATTGACGAATAGATAGAAGATTCTTTTGTAAAAAAGGTACATATCTAACATTCCGTACCAACGGGGTATGAACGTTATTAAATACAATGCATGTATCTCCTATCCCTTCTATTGCAACTTACAAGTGATTCTTCATCAGCTAGTACTAATTCAAAACATATATTTGTAGTAAATGAAACATACCAATCCCTGGGACATGAAAAGTGTGCGGATGCACTGGAGTCAATGATCTAGCAACTAGTATCATAGTCATGCGAGCATGATGTTGTAAGGCAATAAAGAGCATGCCCATCATCCGAATCTTGTTCTTCTGCAACTGCTGCCACATATTCCTCATCACATGGCTTTTTGTTCTGTTGCGAAAGATCATACTTCCGCTTATGGCAATCCTTCTTAAAGTGCCCAATCGTGTGACAATAATAGCATTGACTTGATACTGAGTGGAGATCACTATTGGATTTTGCCCGCTCCTTTTGCAATAGGTAGGAACCTTGTCAAACATCAAAGTTTGACTTTCAACCATTAAATGGAGTGCCTCCACACAAATGACTCATATGAAGAAGGTACCATATCATCGTCGTCCACCTTTTTGTTGATGGAAAATAACTGGTCTCATAGGCCTTTCATCTAAAGTAGGTGCTCAGACAGCGATCCACCTTGTAACTTCATAGAAAAGAACTTATTCTTTAGGTATAAAAACCCGACTATTTTCTGATGTCTAATATTTATCCCTCAGACTAGTCCACAACAAACTAGCCCCAGTGGCATTCCGCCTTCTGGGATCATATCATCCGACACCGACAACTTGAGAAGTAATAGTCTCGTTATGTCGTCTGTTATAATCAGCAAAGTTCGCAACAGGCCTGCCTTCATTGCCTATGATTATTTTATTACAATCTCGAAATTCTACAAGCGTCAAAATCTTATGGCTCCATACATTGAAATTTGTGCCCGTTAACTTTTGTGAGTCCAGAAGAATCGGGTTTGATATATTTTCCATAGCTCAGTGTTCGATCTTCTGACTTTTCCTTCGAAATGCCTTCAAATAGACTTACTGCCCTCTTCCCAACCGCTGTGCCCTTGCAATTAAATGCTCTTCGCGTCTGTTGAAACTTGCGACTGTCAAAATAGCAAGAAACTGGAAATCGCGACCGCTAAAGTAATTGAAAATCGCGACTGCAGGAAAACTTTCGTGACTTATTGGCGAAAACGACCTCTCCCTTTGTATTTGCGATTGTAGAAAATCATTTTTCTTCTTTGTATTTTCCCTCGCGACTATGTACAAATACAGACTTTATTTCATTCAAGTAGCGACTGGACTTCCCAGTACGGCTTCGAAAATAAAGCCCGCGACTATGTGTGAATACAGACTTCGAAACCGAGCAAGGTTTTATTTCTCTTTGTCTTCTACAACGAGTGAAAAACGAAAACGACTTCAGTTTGTGCAAAACGATTTCAGTTTGTGAAAAACGACTTCAATTTGTGCCCTATTACGGCTTCCTCAAACTTTGTTTCACTCTCCTGGGCTTCCTCGGGCTCTGATACCAATGTTGGCAGAAGAAACCCTAAGAAAGAGAAAAGAAGAACAAATTTGCACTCCCAGAATGGACGCAACAGAGTATGTTTATTTAGGAAAGGTGGTTACATTCAGTTAGCAGTTTTCATAAAGTTAGAGACAGTTCCCAACTGTCTAACTGATGACTTTTAGCATAAATATTCAACAGGGGCAATCATACCTCATCCTAAGTCAATTTCGAGGGGGCCGGCTATTCTGGCGACAGAATTGCACGGCCCCCATGATCGGCATGCATCATCCATGTGCAGTTGGGACTCACAAAAACCCCAACAGTTAGAATTGTTTTTGGTTTTTGTGAGTTTGTATTCCACATAAGAAATTTGTGATTTGAACCTGCAACCTCTGAAATATTAGGGGTTAGGCCTACCAATCCACCTAGCAGATGCCACATAACCCAATTTGATCTCATTTGTATTTATTTTAATGATTCTCAAAATGTGTGTATACCACAGCTGGTGTGACCTGCGCAGGCATGTATGGATGGACGCATGCATGTGGGCATATACCGCGCGCGCTATTCTGTCGCCAGAATAGCCACGAGCAGTTTGGGGCATTTTTTTGTCCCATAAAAACTCAAAAGGTATCCTGTTTTTTTATACTCGTTAGCTCCGGGCTTTGTTGGGAGGTACTTCCTTCAAATGATTGTTTCTACTTGTACTTGGTTCTTATGGTTTGAGATTTAATCACTTTTGGTTTATCCTCTCTCTTTGCAATGGCTTTTTGTGTTTAGTTACTTTCATAATCAAGACCTTTTTACCCTTTTACTCTAAATGTACATTCGAGTCCCATTGACCTACTTTCGTCATTTCCAGACATTAAAATAATTGCTTTCTTTTTGCTGCCTCACAAGTCCTAATTTGAATTTGGGCCTGGATTCTAGACAGAGAGATTGACATTAATCTCATAATTTATACCTGGTAAATTACTTGCATCCATCTCTAACATGTTAGACAAAACTCTCTTTATCAAAGTATCTGTCTGCATTCATTTCAAATGCTTTTAAAGCAATGAAACGTGGGAGATGACTTCAAATTTGCTTCCTCGTTATACTGAGTCTCGTACCTTTTTGTGGACTTTAGAAAGCATGCCAAGACTCAAGATCGAAATGAAGAAAATAATAGAAGGGACCATAGTTGACATAATTAAGATGGGGCTTCAAGGTGGATAAAAGTTTAATTTCTCACTTCTTATTCTACACAATTTCAGTGGCCGAAGCTCAGTACAAGATGAACATCTCAAGAGGATTTGGTCTCAAAAGTAGGATGAGGGTGGTTTTGTTTCATTGCTTGTGAAAACAGAAGGATATTATGGATCACTCATTTGTTAGCAATAAAAATGATACTGTACATTTGTTATATGCTTTGTAATCTATTCTGCTTATCTTGCTAGATTTATCTATGATTGAATGCATTTCACGTATCTTTTTATATTTGTTTTATGAAAACAGGAAAAATGACTTTATAATATCAGTCAAGAATCAAATATAAAAGTCTACAGAAATATTTCTTGGGTTGGATCTACTTGACTTCCAAATAGTCATTGGAATCACATATTTGAGCAGCCCAAAAATTACAAAAATCTACTACTACTGCATAGAATGAAAGTATCATCAACTGGGTTTGCTTTCCATCAACCGGAATCATCAACCAAAATTTGGCTGCTGCTGGAGGTCAATATTAATGTTCATAAAGACCAAAGTAGGTCAATGGGACCCGAAAGTACATTCATTTACAATAAAAATATACTAGGGTGAAAAGAACCAAAGTAGTTCTGAAAAGTGAGTAAACACTACAAGAATGAAAACAATGAACATAACTAATTATAAAATTAGTCCTTATTTAATGCAACAACAAATTGTATGATGCTCTCTTCAGGAATTGAAACCATAAAACCATGACACAATGATTGCATTATCTTTTTTTTAGCTCAATGCAGGATATTTTGCTTGATATTTTAGGCATCTTTGTGTGTAAGTCTTGATAGTTTTTAAACAGGCCTTCTATGTAGCAGAGACAACAATGCCTGGAAAGACAGGATTTGACTTTTATGGATCATCTCAGGGCTTCAATGCTTTAGCAGCGTATCTCTTTGGTAAGGTACAATTTATGGCATCACTTTTTAGCATTGTTTTTTAGTCTGTCGATACAAATAGGTTTTATCACAGTATGATCTAATACTAATATAGTATAGTATTGGGTAACATGCACATGATCAGAACAAAAAAAATGAGGAGATGGAAATGACTACACCTGTTTTTGTCCAAAAGGCCCAAATTGATGGGGAGAAGATGGAAATGACAACACCAGTAATCACAAAGCAGGTGCACAAGCTTTTTCTTTTTTCTGGAAATCAATTCCTGGTACTTCCCCCCTTTTCTCTTATCTTCTGACCCCTGAAACATTGAATATCCTTATGACTATCTTAGGAACAAGATCAAGGAAAGTGGCAGATGTCCTTTGTTATGCCCTCCAAGTATGGGGCAAACCTGCCAATCCCAAGCGATCCTTCTATCAGGATAAAAAAAATAACAGAAAAAGTTGTTGCAGTAATTGCTTTTTCAGGTAGAGAGCTGTTATTTTTCATTGTTGTCATTTCTGAATTTTCAGTAATGGTCCTGGATAACATCAGAAAACTGTCCATTGTCTTTTTAGTTTTAGTTCTAGTTCGTTCATAAACAATAGATAATCATGTGATTAGTACATTAGCATTGATAAGGGGGGAATTTTGGTTCTCAATGGTTGTCAACATGAACTTGTGTATGATGGTAGCGAATCAGGAGTAAAAACGTATTGAGGGGTAATGTTCATCATTCTTCATAACTGCTGCTTCGAGATCCAGTGAGTCTATCCTTATCTAGGGATTTTTGAGTTTGGCAGGTGGTAATTTCCTTTTTGGTTGCTACTGTAAGATGGGGATATGTTTCTTAACTACTAATTCAAGCGTATGCAGTTCAATAGTTTCCCTTTAATAAGTCTGTAGGATATATTATAGTTTTCAAGGATTTGTGTGGCAGCAAGTGTAGGTTTGCTTTAAGCATCTTGAAAATTTGAGTAATCTTCTTTAGTAGGGGATGGGAGCTTTGAGTTAATTTCAAATTTACCTTCGGCGATCTAAAACATTGTCTCTTCAGGAAATTTTTTGTCTATCTCTGATATCTATTTATCTAAGAATTCGAGGATATGTCCTTAAAGTTGCTGGAAACTCGGCATAAATTTGAACGCATGAAAAATTCAGAAACAGTAAGCCTGAGCTTTGTAACCATGCAATCTGTTGTAGGAGGAAAGAGATTGTGCTTCACGGGTTTATCAGGTTAAGGATGTATGATTGGGTTTTACTTATCGCTTTTGTTGTTTATTGATATCTTTAGCATTTCAAATAGGTCTTTTTGTCACGTGTTCCCATTAAGGGGCCATGTCTGGTCTCAGTTCAAGAACCATACTGATGGGTGTTCTTATTATTCTGTTTATACATTGGTGACAATCTGTTGATTCTGAGCTTTAGATTTCTGATTTGATTAATCGTCCTTGGCTTTTCTTCTGCTTCTCCCCGGATTAGATGTGCTTTTTACAGTCTTTTTTGCATTTAAAAAAAATTCTATTCATTGTATTTGATATTGTTGCCCATTTCACCCAGGAAATTGACATTTTACATTTATATATGTTGTTTTATTGTTTCATTAAAGACTGTATCAATTGGAACTACTGCAATTAGCAACTACATCTGCACGGACTACCACTGTGTCCGGTGTTTGGATTGATATGCTTCCTTTTAGACTTTAGTAGACATGTAATTCCGTATAGTTTTTATTTGATTTGATTTTGAGCGGGTGATTCTCAGAGCTCAACTGCACTCCCATGCTTGTCGTCTGTTCAAGTTTGAGCTCGTTTGTTGTTGTTCATCCACTTTCAGATTTCACTTAATTGCAGGGGTAATCAGCCCATCCATGTGAACTGTAAAATTCCAATAGTCTCACCTCTGCACACCCGTCTGGAGGGTTTTCCCTACCCAATTGGGCATTGGATCAGTAAAGGGATTTGACCAATAGTGAGGATTAGGTGAGTCACCCCTATGAACTTGTCTGCTTCATCTGTCTCAGCATTCTTACAGCAAAACATTTGTACTTTGTTTTATTTGAACATTCAGCATTGACTATGCGTTTCTTCCAAATCTGTAGATTGATATGTGCTTTGACTAGATAAAGACATTCTAGATAGTCTTAAGTTTCCTCTTTGGTTTGTTTTCTCAGAGATTTCCACTAGCAAGATTGTGGCTCTGCATGTAGTATGGATACCATTGTGGTCATGTGACTTGCAAATTCCTCTTCTTGCAAATATGTGTCTTTGTGTTAGAAGTAGAAATGGAGAATGTTGGGCTTATGTTTTACTACATCTCAGGATTTGTCACTGATGAGGAAGTGCAGCGTAGAGAATCTCAACTACGTGCTGCTTTAAGCAAGGATCCTCAGGTGCATGTAAAAGAAAATGCAACAGTAGAAGTTGCACAGGTATGTACATAACTGGTTTGGATGGATTATATAATAATAAATCTTAGGATGGTGAAAGCCGAAACAAATAATTTTTTTTTTTGTTTATCATATTTTACTATGTATTGTAGTATTTGATTGAGAATTATTTCCATTGGACAACAGTATAACCCTCCATTTACTCCTCCATTTATGCGGCGCAATGAGGTATCCCTGGAAGTAGAATGGAACCGAGATTAAGTTTACTGAAAAATCTACTGAAAAAATACATCTCATCGTATTCTCCTACTTCTCGTTCCAATGTAAAAAGAGAACAAGTACACAATATTGTATATTAAATGTTATCCATGTAAAATCCATGAAATAACAGTTATTTTATGAAGGTGTTAATTGTATTTCAGAGATGTTTGATTGAGAAGGTATGTTCTATTGTTACACAAATTCCCTACATGTGTGCATCGGCAAGAGGTGTCTCAGAACGTAAGAAGTCACCTTCCTACATGTGTGAGTAGGAAGGAAATAGTTGTAAAGGTGTCTTTACATATATATGTCTCGTAAATGATTCTACTTTGCAATTTTTGTACATGACCAAGAAATATGTATATATTATTTGTTAATATTGAATTTATCTGGAGTATAAAATTATATAAAATTAAATAAATGTTAGATTAGTCGGAGGCCTAGATTTGTACATAAATTATTTTCAAAATGTTTCTTCTTGCACAACATAGTAATAGTTTTTTTTAAAGTAATTTTTCCCTCACATGCTCAATATTTTGCTTTACAAATCGTTGTGCACCTAGTGGCAAGGTGGAGAGATTGCCATGTTGACACCCTGAGGACAAAGCCTTATCAGGCATGCTCTCTATGTTAAAGTTGCCTAGTGGTTCTGTGCAAGTCCTTGCTGAATTTGTTAGAATATTGATGTCATGAATGTGATTGTCAAGCCTAATGGTGATCTAAGGCTTCTAGTGCTTCTTTGTGTACTAATGGAATCCAATTGTAATGTAAAATCTACTTCATTCATGTTGCATCTCTGCTAGTAAAGTCTTGTAAGAGTTTTTATGAGCCTCGGTGCATCATTCTTATGTAATTTGATCTCACCTAGACTTGTAATAGACTAAGGCAGAATTGTATAGGTGTCTGGAAAATGTTAGAAAGGGGTTTCAACCATTTGAGAAGAAGTGCAAGAGGCCCCAAAAGGATTTCTTAAGTTTTTGTTTTGTAAAAACAAGTTACAAAAGATGGGTCTCTGTTGGACTGAATCAGTCCCAAAGAATATATGATAGAATTGGTCGTTACTAAAGCCATCCTACAAAAAACGAGTCATGGGAATAGGTCATGCAGAACCACACATGTCACCAAAACAATGGCAACATGTTCATCCAAGATTGAACCTGTCATGAATAAGACAAAATCTGAAACCAACATCCTAGCTTGGAAGATAATCGATTGGTATGTCCTCTATTGGGTTTGTACATCGTGTGGAGCTTTCCATGTCGAATGTTGACCATGTATTGGTAAAAAGAGCGTCTTGGAGGGGATTCGAAAGGTCATGTAGAGGAAGCAAAAGGGACAACACAAAACAGAGATAAAGGGATGCAAAGCAGGTAAGATAGGTGTTTTTTGTAATCCATTATTTCGAGAGCTTCTAACCACGCATTCTTTCGGCCAAAATAGATTGGAGGCACAATCTCGCTTGTTGGAGTTTAACTACACTAGGTTTCTCTATGGCAAATCTTGTGTGCTCCCCCTTTTATGTATTCTACGTGTCATTTTCATGTTTCTATATTCATTTCTCATTTCGTCTTGTAACTTTAATGCAATATGGTGCAATGAACTTACTATATTGGAAGAAGATTCACCATAATAGATCACAATGCAACATATGGCTTGATCAAATTAATAGTGATAACTCGCAAAGAAGAGCATAATAAAGTAGATTTATGTAATATAAGTTAAATAACTAACATCATATTGAGTATATGATTAAGCCACTTCGAAGAGGAAATCTCCACAATCCCTACAACATGAACAAAATTCATAATAATATGATCTAATACTCAAGTGGTACAAATCTATATATAACATAATTAGGTTATTGGGACTCCATAATCTCTGTCAGATTAGTTATGCCTAATATTATGAATTATAGAAATTATCCAATGACTAAATCAAATTTTATGCATGCCATGAGTCGGGCACACATCCCAAGACATATAATAGCCTAAGGGCTTAGCATGCCCCCCTTCTTCAAACAAGTGTTGTCCTCAATGTTTACTAGTTGAAGAACTTGCCCAAAGAAGAACCTCGTCAATGCCTCCTCTTCTTTTGGGTGGTTTCTTCCACTTGATGAGGTAATATGTTATCACCCTAGTCCAAAGACGCTTCATTTGCGTGCAAAAAATCACTTCATTGTGCAAGATTATTCTTCCTTCTTTATCTAGCTAAGGTAATTTTGTTTGGGATAGGATCTTATCGCCAGTTACTTTTTTCAAACAAGAAACATAAAGGTGTGTTTGTTTGTGTACCGAGGTAACTCCAATTTATATGCAACACTACGAATATTTTGTAGGATCTGATAAGGACCATAATATTTAGGTGATGGGTTGTTATATTTCTTTTGTTGTTTCAAATACATTTTCTTATTCGGTTGTATCCTTAGAATGACATAATCTCCTACACAAATTGTTTCCCCCTCTTATGGCATTCGACTTCTTGTTTCATTTTGTTTTGACCCAAGTTTCTCTTTGAGACTAGAAAGTACCCTATGTTGATGTTGATTGTGTTCCACTACAAGAACCATTGGTTGCACTTTCAAGTATAGCTAAAGATGACATGATAGAGAGAGTTTGGTATCTATACAATGCCATAAATGATGACATTTATGAAAAAATTATGGAAAGAAGTGTTATACCACCATTAAGCGAGTGGATTCCAACTAACATAACCCTAGTTTTTCCATAAGATCGGGGGTGATAAGAACTGAGACCTAGTTGAGTATGTAAACAAACACACAAATTAGTCCAAAAATTATTTGTATCATTGGATCACCATCTCTTACTATGATCTTTGGGATACCATGTAGCTTATGAATTGTCTCCACGAATGTGTATGCCACTGTGCTTGCTACAAATGTATGTAATAATACACAAAAAATGGTCTTAGTTAGCAAGTCTATCCATCACAACCACAATGACAATTTTCTCTTTTTATATTGGAAACTGTAGTACCCAAAAATTGATCCTATGACACTTGGCAATATCATTTTGCATTTATTCCAATATTATTTCATTCACCTATTTATTGACCAATTTAAAAACCCATGCTCTATTGTATATCTTGAGTCCAATAAGTCGCATCTATTTAACACTTCAAGAATCATTGCATACATTACTAGATACATTTATAGTTTATCTATAGATTACCTCCTATCTCAGATTTGATTCCAACTTTATCTTGGACAAGTTCGTGTGTCCAAGGCAGGTTTGGTTGGTAAATTTGTCTGCACGCTACAAACATATCCCTGATATTTGCAATTGTCATAATTTCAAATGCACAAGTTAGCTTGATTGGCTTAGGTGTTACTTTTGAGTCAATTGAGTGAGAAAACATTTGAATGGTCATCTACATAAACATATCCACCTCAAGCCATTAGGGTATCTAGGGATCCCATATGAAAGACACAATCTAAGGACATCGAGGCATTGAAGCACCTTTTCCTTAGAGCGCACCACAACAAAGCTACTCAAATCTGGATACATCTTTATTACTTTCTCATATCACAAATTCAAACACTACAATCAAGCCAAGTGTCAATTGCCAAGTGTAAGGGTCTTTATTACTCTACATGTCATCATAAGATTAGGAGAATTGTGTGTGGCTTGATCCATGTTTGAAGTAATGGTACATAGTTTAACACTCATCACATTAGTAGAGGTGTGGTGAGGTCGGTCTAGCACAAATGATGACTAACTCCTTATTGAGTCAATAAACAAGGAGAAGTAATATCCCAACACTATCCTTGTAGTGATCTAGATACATGAAACAGGTGTAAAGACAAAATATCTCAGAATTAGATTGCAACGTTGAGCCCTAAAGGACACATTCGTAGCTCCCTGGATAGTTCGGCCACGAATTTGTGTCATACTCGACAAACTTGTCTTGTGCACATTTCGAGGTTCTAAAATTTTATACACAACTTGACAACAATCTCCCCATTCTTCACCCTTAGGGTTTTGTATTTATTTTCTATTAGGGCTTGGTTTTCAAATTTAATTTCTGATTTCCCTTTATTCCAGGAACAAAATCTTAGTTTCATCCCTTGCCCTAAGGTTTTATGCATAGTTTTTCTATTAGGGCCTCTTATTAGGGTCCTTTATTGGTTTTCATACCTTTCATATCATATCTCACTCACAACATTTTTCAAAATGCTTAGAGGTTTTTCTTATTTGCATCAATGCAAACAAAAACTTCTTTTTATATTTAATAATTTACCACATATTTGTTAAAATTCAAGTTTCTTTACGTTCCTAAAAGGTGACTTAATAAACGAAAGACACATTTATTTTCAAAAAAATTGGAGGCTTTTCTTAATGACATCAAGATTATCAAAAACTCTTTTTGTTTTGCAAAAATTCATCATGGTTTTTAAGAAACTACCATTTCTTTAATCTGACCATTTCAAATTAATGTAAAAAATTTTGGTTTATAATCTCCTCCCTTAGGGTTTCTACTTTGAAATTGATTTTATGTTTCTTCCTTCTACCCTCTTAGGGTTTGGCTTGTGGTTGTGTTATTAGATCAAACTACCCACGTCTTCTTTATTTAATAGGTATACTTCTCCCAGTCATGAATCATTTATGGATGAACTAATGGACGACTTTACTACAAGGCAAACACTTGAAAAGAATGACACAACAAAAGAAGAATATGATGTTACATTAGAGGAAGATTATAATGATCCCTCTACTTGGTATTATGATAGCTCTTGCAATCCTCTTCCTTCTACTCTCAGGGGAAACTAAGTGTGCACCCTTATAGCTTACAAATGAAGTTTCTTTCTTAAATAATATGAAAAATTCTTCTAATAATATTACTGGTATGGATATTTCTCTTGCACATCATGATGATGTTCATTTAGGTTCTTATGCTAAAGGTGTGGATACATATATTGTTCATGTTCCTAGCTCGTGTTAGCAATGATTTCCCTAATGACATCTCTTGGTCATTTGATGCTTGCCCTGCTCTTAATACCACATGTGTATCTTTGTTTGGTAACAATATGTAATCAGAACCATTAGATGCACTTTATTCAATATATTGACATTTCTACTTGTTAACTACAATCCATGATGCAAGCATAAGTGAGTTATAACATGAAGTTAAGAATTTACAAATATCCTCTACTATGATTAACAATTCTCCTTATCTACTAGGATTGCACATGCCTAAGTTTATCTTGTTTATTGGACCTTACAGTGTTTACAAATATCCTCTACTACGATTAACAATTGGATTGATCACAATAATGTTCCTAACCAACCAATAACACACAAAAATTACAATTCTCCTTATCTACTAGGATTGCACATGCCTAAGCTATTTCCTCATATATCTAAAGCCATATGTTTATAATGAATGTGTCTTGCTCAAAGAACTCCCTTCAAGCTTAACAAGGTAGGCCTTAACTTGGTTTTGCACCTTAACTTATGGCCTATCGAGACTTTTGCAATTTTACAAGATTAGTTTCTCTTACCCTTTGGATCACACGAAGATGTCGATGTTGCTTTATATAATTTAGACACTTTATGAGAATACCTTAATGGGCCCATCCAATAATACGCTAAACACTTCAAAGTATAATGTACCAATCGATATTACAACCAACTAACAAAGAACAACACATGTTTTTTAAGAGTTTATCGCTTCCTTTGCTCAACTCAAAACTCAATAAAAAAACATGAATACCTTGTGCACCTTGTATTTAGTATTGTGGCTTATGAAGTGGGTGTGTCATATGATCATTCCCAACCAAATGAGACCCATACTTCCAAGTCCACTTCGAATTTTTGATATGTGCATTCTCATGCCCATGGGACTCATGTTGCATATACTTATTCTAAAGCCTCTACTTCATCAAGTGTAAGAAATGATGCCTCTAATAAAGAGCAACACTCGTCCAAATCATGTAATGGCATACCTTCAAGAGTTTCTCATGCCAACAATGAATATATCAAATTGCAACGCAATAAGGATTATCCTAGCACAATACTATGCAAATTGATGGAGAGGAAGCTAATTGCTTTAACTACCACTTGGTATACATCGTCTCATATGACATAGGGGAAGACCTTTTGTAACTACCTTCGGATCAGTGGACATGGCACAGAGAAATTCTTCACCTTAAGTAAATGCATTTAACAATCAATTCATAATGGAAAATGGAGGATTGGAAAAAAAAGCACCATGGTCTTCTCATAAACATGATAAAGTCCCTAAGGAAGTAAGCAAAATGCCTAAACAGGTAAGCAAAACACCTAAACAAGATAAGGTATGTATGGAAGAGGAGGCTACAAAGGAAGCAACTCAAATCAAATTCTTATATAACAGACGATGCACTGACCCAATGTTCATATTAGCGATCATCAACACCCAATATTAGAAAAGAAGCATAATTGAGTAGGAGCAAACAAACAATGCATGCAACATAAACTTCATTCACAAACTAGGACATAGTGAAGATGAATTTAATCATACTTTACATCATGAGGGGCCATTGGTGCATATCACTCTACCAGTTGTAGTAGGAGCTAGTGTTGTTGATGCTACATTCTTTATCACACCTATTTCTAAAGAGTTCCATACAATATTGGGACAACAATGGCTAACCTAACTGAAAGTAGTTATGGATAGCAATAATGAGAAAATTAATTTTCATTATGATAGAAACCTAATTACAATACCTAGAGATAATTCACATAATGAGAACAACCTTCAAAATAAAGAAGAAATTTGTATGGTCTTGCCTACATTTGACCAACCATAAAAAATCTACACCAAGCAAGGAGCAAGTTAAAACTACTTTCCAAGTATCGCATCAACCAATTTTTAAATGTGGTCAATTGTATGACGACATACCTTTACATCAAAGTATTTCATATCTAGGGTGAAAATACACCAAACACCCACCTACAACTTCTAATTTACGCATATTTTAAGAATATCAGGCATATGTGGATACATACGGGTAACCTAAGTTCACTGAAATTATCGGATGATCATTTTCTCTAAACAATGTATTTTAATGATAAATCCTATAAATTCAATCAAGTGTTCCTAATTCAAATAGGCATAATATTAAATGTTCCATTTGGTCTAACCAATTACAAGCAAGCAATCAACCACTTAAAGAAAATTCATCAATTAACAAACAAATTCCAAGCATCTACAAGCCATCTCATTAAAAAATCTATAACCTAATGCATGAAATTTGGAATTAAAATCATACACATACAACAATGGAAATAAAAGACAAATCATGTATGTATATGTGTATATGTGTATATATGTATATGTATACATACATACATATATTGATTAAGAGTTTATAGATACACAACGAAATCCCTAGGTTACTATGACTACCCATGACTCGGGGCTTGCACATTTACATATTACTAATATTGGCATTCCAGGATACTATATTTCACATGGCTACATCTTAGACTTAAATGATGACTATGTTATCCCTAGCACTATTCCTTTAGATCCTACGTGCTTTACACCACTTGATATAGTACATCTATAGAATTATCCCATTGACAAGATGATAACTTTTCTATGATCCCCTTACTTACATTTAGTGCAATCTCTTGTACATATATTCTTCAATGTATGCATGCTCCTTCTGCTTTGACAACATCAGCAGTTTCTTATGGCACAACACTCATTTTTTGACACCTAATTTGTAATTTTCCATTAAGACATAACCTAACTATGTAGTACATTCCAGGGGTTTAATGTGATTGTTGAGGGAATAATCATTACCCATAACCTTTACCCCTTTCATCTTTTGTCTACAAGCCTAGGGGCATTAGCACATTACAAGTTGGTACTTTTTCATGTTCTCTCTTATTAAAAAAATACAAAAGTAATACAATATGACAAAAATACAAAACTAGAACTTGCATGTGACTAGCTTATTCATTATATTAACTTAGACATTGTCATTATTTAGGTTTGACATTTTACACGTCCAACTTCTATACACACTTGCTCCTTATAGCTTACATGAGACAATTGCATATGGTCCATGAACACTTATACACATGTTTTGTGGATTCTTAAACTTTATACCCTAAGGGAAACCTACCACATTGGGGAAAACAAACTTTTTTCCAAATCATAACTTTTTCACACTAGTCCATTGATGATACATAGATTTTATTGTTTATCTTGCACTACCTTATATCTTATGACATGTACCCTATTGTGTTATATTCGATGATTACATTGTTTACTGTGCTTAGTTTTTTTTTATATTGATTAATTGTTTGTTGCATGCTTTTATGCTTGTTTGACCACTACTGGCCCTAGGATCTTGTTTATTCTTTACACACACATTTTCTATTACACATGATTTGATTCATTACTTGTGTCACATACACATTATTTGTTGCATTACTTGCATCACATAAACCTTTCCTAATACATTCCTTAATTTGCACAATAAATTTTCTAATACATAATAGTATCTACACACATGATTCCTGACACACATATTGCTTGAGACAAATTTCTTATGAAACAATTCTTGAGAGACATTTCTTATGACAGGTTGCTTGATACGACTATTATTTGCAACATATTGCTTTGACGTATTTCTTATGAAATATTGTGTGACCTATTATTGTTGACACATTGTTTGACAAATGTAGTGCCTAGTGCACATATTGTTTGACACTTTCTCAATACACACAAATACTACTAACATTGGTTTAGTTATCACGATGTCTTTTCAATCGCTTTTGTTATTGTTCAAATTCATATTTTGTATATGCATTGTTGTAATAAAGGTGAAAAAGCCTTGTAGTAGTGGTAATAGGTCAAATTGACTAAGTAAGAGTGGTTAAATAGGTGTGAATGAGTTTTCAAGAGATTGATAAGGTCATGAAGACCATAATAGGAGGTTTGTTTACAAGTTGTCAAGTGATATTGGATGAATATTATCCCCTGATTTGTTTATGTTTAAGGTGTAGTTGAGTTTTCTTAGGGTGATTTGGTCAATTTTGAAGCTAGACTGAGCTTCTTAGGGAGAGAAATAGGGATGAAAAAGAATCAAATAAAAAAATAATTTGAGAGAGGGGCATGTAACAGGTTCGATGAGGAAATAAGCATGTATGATGTTTGAAAATAAAAAGTTTGCCTTTGTTTAAGTGAATTCTTGCATGTTTCCTTAACATGACTGTGATAGCAAATCCCTTAAGAGGCAGTGTGTACATGAACCCTCAATGTTTTTATTCATGATTTAATTCTTGACTATTAAGGTTGAATAGGAACTACATGTGATAAGTATCATAAACATAATTTTTGTAAGTTCTTGAAATTGTGTATTTGGAATTGTTATAGCAAAATGTTCCTCTTGGGCTCGTTGTAGGGCTTTGAATATCTCTTGACTGTACCAGTCAGAAATTGTTGAAATTTCAAATTTTCTCTATCTCCTTATGATTAAGAAGCCCTCCAAATTTCATTCGTGATTAGTTGAGATCAAAAGTGAAGATCTCGTTAATAGAATTTTTGAGCTAGATTCAAGAACACAGTGTACAGCCAAAAGGGAAATTAGATTTTCATGAATAACTGGATTTTCATGATTCTAGACTGATATGAGAGGTGGATATTAAGTTATGAATTCCATGTGTTTAAATGATTTGGTGGCATAATTAAGAGAAGAAAACTCCATCATTTTTATTGAAAAAATGACTATACAGTTGGTATAACAATTACTAGATCACTCTAAGGCTACTATTTGAAAGCAATTTGAGGTGGAAATAATGTGATTAAAATATAATGCACAGGAAATATGCCTATACATTTATCTGGTTATCTTGAATGATTGGAGTGCTTCTATGTCTTGAATTTGTCTTCATTTGGGTATAGCAAGGACTGTATGAGAAATTGGTAAGACTAGGTTAAGTCAAATATAAAGGAGTCAAGACAGTTAAATTGGAAAAGGTATCCATAGACCAAATATGGAGGGACCTAAGTAAACTTATGGGATGATGAGAAAGTTTTGAAAATACATGACATGCCTCTAATGAAAACCTGATGTAATCTCCATTGATTAGTCTTGAATTAAGGCAAATAAGGTTTCAAGAAGCTTGAGGACAGATTAGAGGTATAGAAGGATATAGAGGCTTAATATTTCAATGGAAAAATATATACTATCATAACACCTTGGTTAAGGTGAAGACGCTTAATGAAAACTCATGATTGCATAAGCCAAGAAAGGTCTACAAAGGGTTAATGGATGAATATCAAGAATCCTTTAAAGATAGTATGTTGAAATGGTAAGGGATCCTTTGGCTTTACATCATTTTCATAAGATCTTTAACATGTTCCACTAGAGGTGATATAATAGTCTTGTAACTCAGCATGACATTATAAGGGTAGTATAATTAGTCTTGTAAGAGGTTTAAGTGGCATTCACCAAGGGTATGAGTTGCCAAGTATCATAATTTCAATGCATGAATGTTTGTAGGTGAACCTAAGAATGTGCTATATTGACATTGTTTTAGGTGATCATTAGAAGTCAGACTTCTTAAGTTTTTAACTTGTTATAAGACCTAGCATGTATGGTCACCTTAGAACGAGCTTATAATCCAAATATGTTGAGGAGAAAAATCATGTATGTATTTGGAAGATTAGTGAATGACCTATGACAATTCAGTTAGGTATGAAGCTGAATATGGTAATGTGAATCCTATACATCAAGGAAGGTCTCATAAGTAGGTATACTCTAAATTGGCTATTAGAATCCCTTAATTGAATTACTATAGACAAGTAGATGAACCTATGCAAGCATCATTGAATAGGGAATTCAAGTTATAGATTAGTAAAGAATTCACCTTGATTCATAGAAAAGATAACAGCTTTATTTGGGATGCTATGAAGACTTATGTCATTCTAGATGGTTTAGAATTATCAAGGGTGAAAAATGGACTCTTAAGTTCAGTCTAAGAAGGTGTACTTAGTCAAGACCAAGGCTTGAGTGATATAAATAAGGTAAAGGTCTAGCCATGAATGAACCATAGAGTCAAGTATGGAGGTTTGAACATAATGAACTAAATGGATTTGAGAGGACAGTGAAGAACACGAGTTGGAGAACTT
Organism: Taxus chinensis; assembly: GCA_019776745.2. NCBI lineage: Eukaryota > Viridiplantae > Streptophyta > Pinopsida > Cupressales > Taxaceae > Taxus > Taxus chinensis. The sequence continues at coordinate 829,035,009 of CM034149.1, read as the reverse complement.
GAATGAAAAGGGTAATGAAATAGGGAAGTTAGGAGAGTTGAAAACTATACATTTTCATGGAGATTGAATATGTTGGAAGTCTAGATCTGAATGCTAATTTATATAGAGTTAGAGGAATGCATAAAGTCAAGGTTATACAAGATTGCATATAGAATCCTAGAACATGATATGTGACATGATATATGTCAATCATGGATTTGCTGAGCTAAGGATGCACCATTTTTGGTATTAGAGAAGGTCTCACTTTTAATTTGATTAGCTAATATATTGAAATGAGTTGTAGGATGTTTTTTTTTTATTTGTATGTTATTTTTCTAATGATTGAATGAGTAGATGTGATACAAAGTTGCAGGTGAATGAGAAGAGAAGAGAGACTCAAATAGCCAAGAAGAAGAGAATAAGTGAGCTAATAAATCCTAAGAAACTATAGCTAGCAAGAAGAAGAGTGAGCCAAGGAAATTGGCCTAATGCCACTAGAGCTTGCACAGTGAAAGGTTGTGAGAAAGAGAGAAGAAAGAGGTAGCCAGATATCCAAGAAGAATCTTGGATAAGAGAGAGAAAGGAGGCTACAATCCAAGGTGATAGAGAGACTTGGATGATAGGAGAGAAAAAATTATGGATTTGAGACAGGTAATGGTTTTGGTGCAGGAAATGAGAGAGGTAAGAGTGGTAGGAGAAAAGAAGATAAAAGAAAAGAAGAAAGGCAAAGATAGCTGAAATAAGGAGACATGGATTGAACTCCTTGAGAAAGAGATAGTAGCAGTAGGAGAAAAAATAGTTGGTAGAGATATGAAGAGATTGAAAGCACACAGGAAGATATAAGCTTCATGAGTGAAGCATGTGAAGAATCTTGCAAAGAAGATACAAAAGGTGATGAAGAGAATGAGTGGTCTAGTGAAAATGAAGAAGAACCACAAAGAGAAATGAAGGAGAATGATGGAAGGTCCATGCAAAGGACATTTTTGGATGCTAATGTCATGTTTAAGTCTGATTTTGTAGGTATATAAGGAAGCCTAGCCCAGAGATCCATTATGGACAAGAGATCAAGCAGAGAGTCCAAGATAAGAGGACAACAAGGAATGCATTTGAAGGCATTCAAACATGAAGGTATGCAACAAGAAAAAGAGAAGAAAGAGCAAGGAATGAGCATAGAGGACCTTGCAAAAAGTATGGATACATAGTGCCCAAGTGGCTCAAGAAATCAACATCAAGCAAGTTTATGAAGCCAAACAGATGCATATGAAAGCAAGAAGACTAAGGAACCAGTTAGTGTTCCAAGGAGCTGCTGGAAGAAGAAGGTTGAAATCATTCCAAGAGAGGTAAAGGAGATGAAAAGAAAAGGTAAACAAATTGCATTTGATATACCAGTTGATGATATTTAAGCATGATTAGTGGAAACAGTGATGAATGCATGATTGAATTTTGCAAAGAAAGTATAGAATGGGCTAATGTGGAAGCAGGTGAATGTCTCTTATGGAGGTCAAAATGAGAAGATGAAGGAAAATGAAAACTTCTTGAAAGAAGAACAACAATGCTTAAGTGTTGGACCTAAGTTTGATGATTATCATGAAGATATAGATGAAAGTTTTGTTGCAGGAAGAGCTAAAAGTTTTAAATGATAGAAAGTTTGTATTTAAGTCAACTCATGGATGAAGAAGAGATGGAACATGGAATAAATGAAGAACAGCCACAAGTGCATGAGAAATAAAATGTGAAAGTTTGAAATCATATTTTGTTTATTTTGATGATAGTATGGATGATATAAACCTTGTTCAGGAGGTGTTGAATTTTGAACAAGAGGATGAGTTTGTTTATGAGAACATGGATCAGTTACAAGCTGAGGTGAATGCATTAGAGTATGCTTTGCATAATGAAGGACTCAATGACTGTCCTAAACCAGCTGAGATGGAGAAATTGGATGAATGGAAGGGAGGAAAATGAGTTTCAAGGAGGAAGAATTGTGAAAGAAGAAGAAAATGTCCACAGTGGTAATGATATATTGGAATGAAAGGCTCATTTGAAAGCCTAGAAATGAAGCAATGCCAAGCAAAAAACAGGGATAAGAAGACCAAATTGAGAATTGGTCAATGAAAAAACAAAAATAAAAGAGGAGGAGAAGAAGTATGAAGAAGCTTCAAAGCTTCAAAATTTTGTGTCTAAAATTGCTTTTTAGTGCTTTATATGCAGGTATAACAGGAGGAGGAGGTGTACTGAAGTTCAACTATTTCATGAGGATAGCTCTTGAAAACAAGAGAACAAGTTGATTTGAAGACCTAGATGAAGATGAACTAGCAATATGGAGCCTAGTGGATGAGAAGCAGATAAGAAGAGGCAAATACAAGAAGAGGCAAATGAGTAAGAAGATGAGATATAGAGAGTACACAAGGAAGATGAAGACTAATATGGCCAAGAATGACATGGGACCCAGGTACAGTTCAAGAAAGAATGAAGACTAGATAAAAGAGAGGAAGTTGCTCTTTTGAAGAGTATGACAAGCCAAGACCATTGTTATCATTCAATGAAATTAGAAGGCTTATACAACCATTGAGATAAGGAATTATTGAATGCATAAGTGAAAGAGATGGAAGAGTTTTGGGAAACAACAACAAGATCAAGGAATATGAAAGATGAGATTCATGACCAGGAGCTCATGAAAGTTTTCAAGGTGGATAGCCTGATGCAGGAGCATCATCCTCATGGCTTAGGAGAGTGAAATAAAGTCTGAGTAAGCCTATGAAAGGCACTTAAATATACAAAAGGACTTGTCAAAGTATCCTATCTCCATGTTTGTATTGTTCAAATTTAAATTTTGTGTATGCATTGTTGTAATGAAGGTAAAAAGCCTTGTAGTAGTGGTAATAGGTCAAATTGACTGAGTAAGAGTGGCTAAATAGGTGTGAATGAGTTGTCAAGAGATTGATAAGGTCGTGAAGACTATAAGAGGAGGTTTGCAATGAGTTGTCAGGTGATATCGGATGAATATTATCCAAGATTTTCTATGTTTAAGGTGTAGTTGAGCTTTCTTAGGATGATTTGGTCTATTTAGAAGCTAGTTGAGCTTCTTAGGGAAATAGTATAGGGATGCAAAACAATAATGAATGGAAGAATTCGATGGGAAATGCATGTACCAGCTTAAGGAGAATGAATAATACATGCATGATGTTGGAAATAAAGAAGTTTGCCTCTGTTTGAATGAAGTTACATGTTTCCTTATGGAATGTGTTAAGAATCTTGACAAGGTAGTGGCATACAAACCCTCAATGTTGTTTATTTCTAATGAATCTCTTGAATGTTAAGATGTATAGTTGCTACATGTGCCAAGAATCATAGTAATAATTTTTGTGTCTCTTGAAATTGCATTATTGGAATTTTATAGCTATTTGTCTCCTCTCGGGCTCTATCTAGGGATTTATATATTTCTTGATTGTATTGATGAAATTGCCTAAAAATTTCAAATATTCTCTGTCCCCACATGATCTAGAATCCCTTCAAATTTCATTGTGATTGGTGAGCTACAGTGGAAGATCTCATTGATAGAATTTTCGAGCTAGATTCCAAGAACACAGTGTATAGGTAAAGGGTGAAATTGTCAAGAATGGTGGATTTTCATGATTCTAGACTAATTTGAGAGGTGGATTAAAGTATAATAAATGTTTTTGAATGAATTTGTGGAGAATTCTATCGAGGAAAGGCCTTTATCTCAGAAAAATTATAACAGTGTATAGATTTTGAATGCAAAGGGACTAAGTTTGGCATATTACTTGATGTTCATGCCTTTGATTTGGTTGTGGAGGAAATATTATATTGAATTGGTGTAGTTGGAATGATTCTAGGGAGAATCATGTAAAGAATTGGTCATCATTGCAAGTATTTGACCATTATACAACTGAGAAATCATTGCAAAGCAGGATAAGGAGGTATTTTGGTGTCTTTTCCACAAATTGGGATATGCCAAGACCTATATTGGTCTGAGATGGGACTTAAGATTACATAAAGTAGTGGGATGAGGTTTTGAGAGTATTTTCATGTATAAGAATGACATCACTCTAATGAAAACATGACTGTACAGTCTTAAATGATTGTCTTAGAGTGAAGGAAAAGGTTTCAAGAAAGGTATGTTGGGAAAATTACTATAGAACTAGTGGATGGAGGCTTAATATCATCTCAACCATGAAAAATAGAGTCTATATAATATGGAAGCATGATGAAATCCCTGAAATTGTATAATAGGTCTTGGAATGAACATGTTTGAACTCAAGAAGCCTATAGCAGTGTGTTGACAAGTAAGAGGAGTCCAAGACATTATTTTGATGCTTTTCACATGCCTTACCAGGTATGGTGATGTTATACCTTCAATTTCTACATGACTTTATAAGGGAAGTAAAGCATAGTTTCAGAGGACCCAAGTGACATAACTAGGTGGATGGAGTTAAAGTATGAAATAGTCAAGTGCATGTGAATGTTACAGACTTGAATGTTTATGAGGCATTGTTTTAGTGATCATAGCTGCTCAAGTTGAGAACTAGAAATATACACCTAATAAACACCTTAGAATGAGGTTATAAACCAAATTTGCACCTAAGACTAAAATAGGGCAATATTTAAATAATTAGTGAATGATCTTTGCAATTGAGTTAGGAGGAAGCTGAGAGTAAATGGTGTATTGAAGGTCCTATACATCTACTTGATGGTCATTAGGTATAATCTTCATCATTTCCCTTAAGACATTGCTCTAGACAAGTCCTTGATCTTGTAAGCATGTGAATAGGGAGTTGAAGTTTAGAACAGTAAAGACACCTTGATGAGTTTATCTTGATTTGGAATTATGAAGACTTGTGTCATCTAGATGGTGTGTGAGGAATCATCAAGGTGAAGTAATGGAGAACACTCTATGATAGTGTGTATCTTAGTTTGAGACCAAGGTTGAGTGTGTAGGAATAAGGTAAAGGGGATAAGAACCACAGAGTCAAGTATGGAGTCTTGAACTAATGAACTACATGGAGTTGAGAGACACCAAAACATAGTCCTTGAACAAGAGAAATAGGAAGCTAAGAGGTTGTATATCAGTTGAGATTGAATATGCTTGGAATCAGTTCAAGAATGCTAATTTAAACAGAGTTAGGGGTATGCATACAGTCAAGTTTTAGAGTCAAGATTGCATATAGAATCCTAGAACATGATATGTGACATTGTATGCATCTTTAAATGGATTGGCTAAGCTAGGATGCACCACTAAAAATATGTTTTTCCATGACATGACACATATAATACAAGTTCTCTATTGATTAGATATGACATAAATTTCTTTTACAACTGTTATCCAAAATTGGACCTCTTGTAACTCTGAATAACTCATCAAGATGGAGTTAACCATTCTCATGCTCTGCATGAGCCATGAGGTTCTCTTTTAGCTTTGTGCGGAATTTGGGAATATAGTGTTATGTGGGTCCTCAACAAATCTTTGGAACAAAGGAGGTGAGAAGATGATGCTTTGGGAAAGTTTAATCTACTGGTGAAGGATTCGAATGTCGCGAGGCTTCCATTTATAAGAAATTTAAGAATGTGGCTAAATCTAAAATTTGTGGGACACTTATTCAATGTTCCACTTGTGTCTCAAAGGCTAGTGTTCCGTGGACTCCAAAAATCCATGAGACACTAAATAACCTGCCGACAAACAAAATGACATGGAACGAGCGATGGATAATTTTTCCCTTAATTCTCGTTGTGGTTAACCAAATCAAGCAAGATTGATCTTGTTAGAAAGGTCTCATCAGCATCTACATTCTAGGATTAACAATTTAATAAATGGATACAGTCTTGGGGACCAAAATATCAAACACGAGTTTAAGGTAAAAGGAATGGTTCTGAACACGCAAATTTATTAAATCATTCCCCAATCACCTGCATTAATGAGGAATGGTGCCCCTTCTCCTTCTGTAAATCAGGTAGTCTATAAAAATGATCTTTTAAAGGTGCCCAGGCATTTTGCAGATAGATTAATGAGTTTTGGTCGATGGTTAGATGATGATTTTGAATTTCCCTCTCTTTTCCCTCCTCTGTTTCTCCCCTCTTCTATATATTGTTGAATAATTTTCATTTGAAAAATTTGGACCCTCTCATAATGCTTGTGCATCCTTCTACACGTGCTACATATGTATTTTGAGTTGTAGGCCTCAGATCTAGGCCTTTGCAGTGTGATTTTTTCCTTTCTCCTTCATTGTAATGGATTGTGCATATCTTTAAAGAAATAAAATATGTGTTTTGTGGCTATTATCTACCCTATTATGTTTTTAATGCATTATCTTTCCTCTCTATTGCATTTGTGATGTATTGCGCATGTTTTATTCTCTTTTGCAAGGTTCTTTTCTTTTGTGTTCCATGGGAATGAGAGTTTAAAAATTGTTTTGGAATCTGGTAATCATGTACATGCCCTCTCCTCCTTCATTTTCCTCCCATTTACACTCATCTAAGAGTGTCTTTCCCCCTCTTCTTGGTGTTGTCAACTCTCTTTAGCTTAGGATTTCCATTTTATGCATTCCCATCTCTCATTGGTCCTTGTGGATTGTTAGAATAGGATTAGATAGTTACATTTCCAGTAGGAGTAGTTTAGCATGAGAATTAGGTAGCGGAACCATCCTTCTCTAGAGGTTTTTATCAAGTAGCAAGTTCCACAACTTGGAGTCAATCCCATGTTTCCCAAAAACATTGATTACTCATCCATTCATTCATGACAAATTAGAGGGTGATGTTTTTCGGAAATAACATCTCTGGCACACCCGGTGGGACAATAGATACTTTTTTGTTCTTTCACTTATTTTTGGTCTGTATCTTGGTGAGTTTCATCCTTTTAGAGGATTTTTAGCAACACATCTTGTGACTCAAAACATTTATCTACTAGTTTTAGCTATTTAGTGCCTCGGTTTCATGAGAAAGATTCAGACAAGGTCGAGAACATCAAGGGAAGAACATTTTGACTACTTGGAGCTATCACCGAGAAGAAGAAGAGGTAGACCAGTCCATAGATCACTATCACCACCAAACAGAGTCCTCTCTAATCCTCCTCCTGGTAGGCCCTTCTTGTTGTCATCTACTGTCACATTCATGGATCTTTAAAGAAATTTGCCCTTTTTCAGTTTTAATGGTGGTATTCCTCTGACTCTGAATGCACAACATGATCTGAATGTGTCTGCAATAAAAAGTATCCCTTTCTTCACTTGTGAAAACCATACTACCCCAGCTGACCACATCCAAGAATTTGTTAATGTTTGTTCAGTCCATTTTATCACTGAAGAGGATGTTGTAGTTAGACTCTTGGATTTTTCATTCAAAGGAAAAGCTCTCCAATTGTACAAAATTTTAAGTTCTACTTTAATATGAAATTGGGATGAACTTGACAAAGCTCTTTGCAATCATTTCGAGGACAAATCAGATCACATGTCTTTGATAGAGTAGTTGACTACAACAAAGATATCCCAAAATGAGCATATGACTGATATTAACATCATATTTTAAAGGACTTAGGAAAAAATTCCTCAAGTGGTAAGACCTACACCCCAATATGAATTTATCTATTATTTGAAGGCTTTGAATAGTGATATTTCATTCATGTTTCATTCTATGGGGAGTAGAAAATTACCAGATGCTTATGACATTGCTATTAGAGTTGAGAATAATCTTATTTGGGCTAGGAAACTTGCTCCTAGACCTCCAATGCCTATATTCCTGGATATTGAGACACCTACATCTCATCAAACCCCTGAGTTAGCTCCTATTCCAACCCCAAGGAATCAAAGATATAGTCAGGCATCTATTTCCTCAATTATCTCATCGGAGTTCCATGAAGTGATGAAACAATCAAAAAATTTTGGGAATGATTTGGTATCCATAAAGAGGCAACAAGCCCAAAATTTCAGACCTTATCAACCTCCATACCAACCTAACAAGTCCCCTTATCAACTGTACAAACCTTCCTTCCAAGCTGCTCCTCCAAATTACAATCAATTTCCCTCTACAAGACCATTTCAACCATATAACCCAAATGTGGCTAGTTCATCTCAAGCTTTGGTTCCTATTCATAATAACCTTGCGAAAGATCATGAGTGGTGTTTCCTTTGTCATCTTCCACACAACCAGGAAATATGCCCCAATGGCATTCTGAACTAAGCTTTATGGTGCAAAGTGTGTTTATCCCTCAAGATACACCTGCAAAGAAAATCAATAGTAAATGGTCACTCGAGAAACACCACTAAGTGATACTTCACTTGTAAACTAGAAAATAGATTATTTTTGTGTTGTTAATCAAGTTGCGGATCACTCAAAGAGGTCATAACTCCATGTGGCGAATAACACAAGGTCAAAGAAAAATAAAATGGATGTAAGGTCTCCTCCTCTCATTGTTCCAATTCAGTATGATCTCCCTAATCAATCCATGGACTTGGGAGATTTTCTAGCCCCATCATCTTGTAGCATGACATTCAAAAACCACGTAACACTACAGATCCGTGGAACACTCAAGTTTAGCAAAAAAAAGAAATTCCGCAAGTTGAGAAAAAGGACAAGGGGAATGTCGTTTGTCTAATACACAAACCCACGAGCCTCCCCTTCAACATTATTGAGTAGATGAAGAGAACCAATGTGAGAATATTTGGCAATCCCTAGACAAAGGGATCTATTGCAAGTAGCCATGGTCAATCTATCTATCCCAAGTGAGCCCCCTAAGGAACAAGCCAAGGCTGTTCTTACTAATGCCACATGGAAAAGGGAGGATCAACTGAGCATGAATTTGAAATATCCTCTCTTCTATGTATCTTTAATCATTGGTAATCATTTAGTTCACAATTTTTTGATTGATCTAGCTACAAGCAACTCTTTCATGTCAAAGTAGATTGTAGACTAGCTAGGCCTTAAGTATGAATCTCTTTCTAAGGGTGTGGTGCGGCTAGATGGGATAGCAGTGGGGACTATGGGGGTTATCATAATTTTCAACCTCACATTGCATGCATACACCAACTTTTCTATTGCCTAGGATATTCATAATTGATCTACCTCCACTCTTTTCTCTATGTCTATCCAGATACTTCACTGCCAAGATTGGAGGGTCTTTATCAACTGTTTGGTCTCATATGTTCTTCAGAACCAGATATGGCACTAAGGCTACTATTAAATCTGAACCTATTGCTACCTACCATATAGCACCTTACATTCCCAACCCCATTAATGAAAATTGTACCATATTTGATCAAGAGGATTGTCAAACGCCCAAGATGTGGATACTCAGATTGAGGGTATTCCTTATTTTCTACTTGATAAATGGGGAAATGAATGTCATGGTTTTTATCCATATCAATAGATTGAATAAACTGGTCTTAGTATCTCTTTCCTACATGAGGAAAATTCACTTTTGCCTAGCATTGTTAAACCAAATATTGAGGAGGAAGATGGCATTTGGAAAATGTTCTTTGATGGTTCAAGAAGTAGACAAGGAGCAGGAGGAGGTGTAGTCTTTATGTCTCCTATGGGCATGAAATATTACTCCTCTTTCAAATTTCAATTCAGTTATTCCAACAACACAACAAAGTATGAGTCCCTCATCCATGGCTTGTAATAGGAAAGGAAGAAGAACATCAAGAAATTGCAGACCTTCGAGGATAGTGAAATAATAGTGAACCAAGTAAGAGGGTCAAATGCAACCAATAATGAATTTCTCAAGGCCTACAAACACATAGTATGGGATATTTTGGAATATTTTGAAGCTTTCAACATCCATGTCATTCTAAGGAAAGAGAATGAAGTTTTTGACAGACTGGTTGCAGTTGGATCCAAGTTTGATGTGGTTGAGAACGTTAAGAGAGACAAAGTGGAACCACATGTCAACGTCATAGTGAGGCCTACTATACCAGATAATGAAATAATCATTTTATGTCAAGTGATTAAATCTAAATTGAATTAAATCTAAATTTTAGAGTAACTAATGGTATTGAAGTGATAAAATACAATAATATATAGGTAATAAGCATACAATAATGTGACAACCCCAAATACACAAGGGAGGAATGATGACTTAGCTGGTCCTACATAACTTAGGAGTGATCTGGATTTTGTATTTGTTAGATCTGGCCAGAAAGTGTCATCAAGACTCGATGAGTGTTTAGAACCATAGAAAATGTGTAGGACAAAAGTGCCCACAAGAGGATAGGAGCGCCCCAAGTGTTAGTGATTGATTTGGGCACCTATGTTTGTTTAGATGATTAGGTTTTGGTCTTTTTTGGGCTGGAGGATCTTCGTTGCTGATTTCTCTTTGACATTGAGGTTTTGTTGTAATGTCATTAGTCATACTTATAACTAGAAAAATAGATTACTACCTTCACATCCGCACAAACCACATCAAATATAATAAAAAATATGTAGAATGTGGAGTCGGACTGACCATAACGGTCAGCTGAAGAGTGAACTTACGACCGAGTGTTGCACTACATCTTAGACTCTATGTAGTTCTTTATGCTTGTTCATGTAATGATGCCCTAGGTTTCCCTTATGCAAGTTACATAATGATAGTGGGCTAGATGTAGATTGTACCGAGTATGCAAGATGTGTGTGATGAAATAGAATGAACTCCCCTCCTATGTTGTGTATGCAAAATAATGCAGCCCTTGTCCCTTATATGGATGTGTTAGATGTATGCCTTGTAATGCTCTTGTGCCTTTGTGCAAGCTTAGGTGGTGATAGATAATGCTTATATTGTTTGGTCCCTTATTTAAGAGCAATAACTAAGTATATATATGATCCCCTTATTTGAATTTCATAATTGACAACTGAAAGATTGACCCAAAGTTTTAAAAAGTGACCAACAGGTGAAAGGACCCAAAAAAGTAAGAAGAAGATAAATAAGGGCAGGAGAACTCGGAAGGGACAAGAGTGTGTCCTAGTTGGGTGCTAGTTTCTGAGGTCATCAAAAGATAAATCAATCAAGTGCCGACAGAGCTGCAATATGTGTAAAACCAGTAAAGTGCAAAAGACAGTAACCAAAAGGCCCAAAGGAGTTTTCAACCACTTATTTTCTTGCTTGGGAATCATGCATACATTAGTATGCTCTAGGACCTAGAAATGTACCCAAGTGCATAGATTTTATGTCTACATTTATCCCCACTTTATGTTGTTGAGTGAATACTCGATATCATAAAGTAGATAGAAGATGTGTACCTTGTAGTCCAAAGAGAAGAGTCGTTGATAGCGTGTTGAGTGGACAAGTAGTGTGAAGTGATCGTAATGTGAAGCGTGTTAACTAGGAAAGGGAGGTATACCCTAGGGGTGAAGCATATGCATAATAACGTGTTGTTTGAGCTTGTGTTTGTAGATGTGAGCTACTTCTTGTAAGGACATACCTGTAAAATAAGAGCAAAAGAGTAGTCAAAGTCTTGTATTTAAAAAATTAGAGTAACGTATGTATAAGTATGTAAAAGTAGTTTGTAAGAGTAGTGGTTAAGGAAAGAGTGCACTTGATGTATGATAGAGTAAAGGATAGAAAGTTGTCCTATTTGTCTTGGAGATGTTTCCGGATTTGTGTGTCTTGTTGCCAAAGGTGAGGTTTTTTGGCGATCTCACATCGAGAGCAAGTATTTTGGTTGATCTCACACCTAGAGCGAGTTTTCTGGGTGATCTCATGCCAAGAGCGATTTTTTTGCGCGATTTCATGACAATAGAAGAGTGTTGGGGAGAGAGGTTTGTTTTTCTCTCCTTTTATGATGCCTCTTGAATAAGTGCCACTTCAGATTGGAACATCCCAATTTGTAACCAATTGTGACCATATTATAACCAAATTGTAACCGATTGAATGTATTTTTTAACTGATGGAAAGTGACTGATAATGTGGATCTGTATTGTAGCCTTCTAGAAATTGTGTTGAACTAAGAAAATGTTTGTTGTTTCCCCCATGACACTAGCACCCAAGAGGAACACAAGCTCCCACTGTTCTTGTTTGTACTGGGCGCTAGTGTCTATTATGTGTTTGTGATCCAAATATGCTTTAGACCACATGGTGACTATGTGCCTTTGTCATTTTTGTACTGTGTTATTTTGTCCCATAGTTCTAAGTTGTTGTAAGGTTGATTTGTTCACCCATTAGATGCCCCCTTGTTTGGGGTGCATGTGACGAATGTAGGAGGATATAGCCCAAACGAGAGGACCTAATTCTGATATGCATATCTAAGATCAGATACCTGTAGGGGTAGGGGATGTGCATGGTAGAAATCAAGGTGCGTGAAAATAATGTAGTCTAGAAACAAGTATTAGTGGAAAAGAAATAGCATGCAATAGATTACTATGTAAAAAGCAGCTATGAAAACAAGAGTGACTATGAAAAGTGGGTTGCATACATGGGACATCGCTCACAATGTCACAAGACAATCAGGGCTGAGGTGGCCAATAGCAAAATATTATCAAGCATGACAAAGGGCATAGCCCATAAATAATAGCGCAAACAATAACAAGCAATAACAGGTAAAAAGTGACAGATAGCCATAGTTGTATAGAGTCCTGTAAGGTAAACGCTACACATGAGGCACCCATTAGCATGTTAGAAATATAAATAGTATGTCAAAGCATGTATAGATTGGTGAAAGGTAAGTGATAGTGACTATAATTATTAAATATTGTAACAATACAACCTGTGAGTGTGTAGTATGAGATTAGCAAAGGTAGATGCCCCCATGAGCCTCAGCGAGAATGGTAAAGAGAAGTGTTGAGCATCATGCATAGTGTAAGAATATGTGATATTCTTGCAATCACCTCAAGAGACCACATGAACATGCATGTGTGTATAGAAAAATTATAATGACATACTAAGTATCCAACTAGCATAGGAAACAAAGTGCAACACGTAAGTAGTATAAGCTAGCAAGACTAAGTACAACCAATATTTACATATGTTATGTGAATGTGATGGTGTGTTATGATAAGCGAGATGTGTAGATAAGAGGAATTGTGTTGCCCCCTAGCGGATGTGTGTGAGATGAGGTCCATTTAGGAATTCTCCCTCAACAATCAAGTATGAACCGTAGAACTAGAGCACATCATCGAGTGGCAAAGGTATTGCATGTGATTGAGTGTAGATGCTAGGGAAGATTTATAGTGAATCCAAGAGTGATGGAGGGGGTCATAAAGTGTGATGCCCCCTGAGTGTGTGAGTAAGGTTCATTTAATGCCTGCATTAGTCATGTATGAACATTGAGAACACAAGTGTGTCATCGGGTAACTAAGGTAAATTATAGTTACCAAAGATGTGATGATACTTAGAAAGATAGATATAAATCATGGACTGTGAGTAGCCAAGATGCGACAAGTGAGGTTCATGGAGGAATTGCACCTCAACAGTCAAACATGAACCATGGAACAAGAGTGTTTTATCAGGTAATGAAGGTAAAGTATGCTTACCAGAGATGTGGTGATGCTAAGAATGATATATATAAATCATGGGGCGTGAGTAGCCAAGATGTGACAAGTGAGGTTCATGGAGGAATTGCACCCTTAATAGTCAAGCATGAACTGTGGAATAAGAGTGTGTCATCAGGTAATGAAGGTAAAGTATGCTTACTAAAGATGTGGTGATGCTCAAAAAGATAGATATGAAGCATGGAGCATGAGTAGCCAAGATGTGAAAAGTGAGTTTCATGGAGGAATTACACCCTCAACGTTCAAACATGAACCATGGAACAATAGTGTGTTATCGGGTAATGAAGGTAAAGTATTCTTACAAGAGATGTGGTGATGCTCATAAAGATAGATATGAAGCATGGATCGTGATTAGCCAAGATGTGACAAGTGGTTTTCATGGATGAATTGCACCCTCAACAGTTAAGCATGAACCATGGAACAAGAGCGTGTCATCAGGTAATGAACGTAAAGTGTATTTACCAGAGATGTGGTGATGCTCGAAAAGATAGACATGAAGCACAGAGCGTGAAGTGTAGTACATAAATTATGAGTAGACATTAGAGACAAACAATAGCGATGGTGGGGAAGTGAAATACCCCCCAAGTGTGTGAGGGATATAATGTTATCCAATGATAGTGAAGAGCGAGGGCCCCTTATCTGGTATCCAAGAAAGAGAGCGCATGTGACCTTAGTCTAGGACCAGTAGTATAGGAGAGTATCTATGTGTATGTGAGAGAGACCGATGTGGTAAATGAGGTGGAGAAATCCTATGGGATAAGGCTTCTCGGGTAGGGGACTTAGGCTGATGGGGTGGACTCATGGACCGGTGAGGACAGCGGGGTCCTGATATAGGTCGTGCATGAATGGGAGAGCAAGTTACAGAGATGGTTTTAGACTTAAGAGGTGCAGGAGGCCTAGATGTCATGACTGGTTCTGAAATAGAGGAAAGAGTGGGTCGAGGTAATGGTTTATGTGGTGGAATACCTTTGATGGTGACAACTTTCTTATTATGAATGAATTTAAGACATGAGTGGAGCACGGAAGGGATAACTTGGGTAGCTCAAAGCCAAGGGAGACCTAAGACCATGTCACAACTCTTGATTTCATATGTAACGAGGAATGATGTGGGTATGGTAAGGGACCTAATACTAATGAGAATATGATGCGTCCAAGAGAATTAGGGACTAGAAATCTGATTTGAGAGGTTGTAAAGTTGATAGCTAGAAAGAGTTCCATAAAGCATGCATTAGAAAGGGCGAAAGGGTAGACCGTAGTATTATTGACTATATGAGTACCAATAGAAGAATTAATATGCAATGAATCAGAGGAATGTAGCATGGTAATCATTATCTGAGAATATAATGACTGGTGGTGGCGCATCAACAGTAACAATGAGAAAATCAAGTGGTCCCGATAAAGGGGGATTCACAACATGATATGCATGATTGGAAGATGAATTAGTAGTTGGCTTGTTATGTTTTGGTAATAGTTCATTGAAAATTTTAAGATTTTGATTATCATTGACTAGTTTCGAAATAGAGAGCTCTTGGAGCTCGATTGCATTATTATAGATATCTTGAATGATATTCTTGAGTTTAAAACAACGATCAGTAGAGTGCCATTACATTGATGGTAGTCACAATGTGCATTTTCATCATAATTACGGCCACATGGTTGAGAAGGATCTAGATTGAGCAGTGGAGGGAGAGTAATCAGATTTCTTTCAACGAGATGTGGTAATAGGAACTAAGGTATGCAAGGTAATTTAGTAAAAGTGTGTCTCGTGGATTGCAATTAGAGTTTGGATGGTGAAGAAATAACGTTGAAAATAGCTTTAGCATCGGTAGGCATAGTAGATGGTTTAAATGTGAATTTGGCTTGAAACTTGTTAGAGGATGAGCTTGAGGAAGTATCGTAATACTTTAATTTTCCCATAGATAGTAGCTTCCTTTTGCGTAATTTCAGTGTATGCCATAATTGATCAAAGGAAGGAGAGTCCTAAAAAATGACACTCTCTTTGAGTGAAGGTAAAAGACTTTGAACAAATAGATCTTGAAATTCTGAATCAGCAAGGACATTGATCATTTTGGCAAGGTTGTTCTTATAGTGCAAGACATAGTCCGTAAGATGTTTGTTGGATCCTTGTTCGATTTTATCTAGTTGTGCATATGATATCTTAGTGCTGATATTTATAGAAAAATGAGGAATGCATCAGCTAGAGATGTAAAACATTTTATCGAATGGATAGGTAGATCGTAGAACCAATGCATGGCATATTCATGTAAGCTTTAAGGAAAAAAATTAGCCAATAGTGTAAGGCCATCCGCATTGTCAAGAAATACAATGTGAAAAAGATCGAAGGTTCTCCTTAGGGTTACCATTAAGTGCGATGAAGTTAGTAGGTAGCGGATAAGAGGAGATGGTGGGTGCAAAAGGGCTATAAAGGAGCAGTGAGCAATATAGAGATGGAGAGAAGGATGAAGAAGCTTGTTGCAATTGGAAAATTTGGGTTTGTAAGTCATGGTATAAAAAGGCTAGGTTAGGAGTTACTAAAGAGGAGGCATGTGGTGTATGAGAAGTAATAGGGAGGGTAAAGTGATTTGTAGGATTAGGCATAAAAATGGAGACAATAGATGTAGGTGGAAGAGCGGTGGTGGAATGGGGAGAAAGTGTCACAATAGGAAGGGAAGTATTATTAGAGACTAGAGGGTTGAGCTCAGCTAGCCACATGGCTTCATTAAGGGTGTCGAATAATAAAAGATCAAGGTCTTGAGGGTGTTCAATAATATGAGCATGGATATCATGAAGATCTTTGTCGATAAAGGGTTCATAAGTCATAGCCATGTAAGAATATTAAAATAATTCCTTGAAGCAAGGTAGGGTTTGAGTGAATGGGTTCACCAAATGATTTAATCTAAATTGAATTAAATCTAAATTTTAGAGTAATTGATTATATTCAAGTTATAAAATATAGTAATATACAGGTAATAAGCATACAATAATGTGAAAACCCTAAATACACAAGGGAGGAATGATGACTTAGTTGATCCTAGGCAACATGGGAGTGATCTGGATTGATTATCTATTGGATATGGCTAGAAATAGTATCATCAAGACTGATGAGGGTTAGAAACCCTAAAAAATGTGTAGGACAGAAGTGCCCATGGGAGGATAGGAGTGCCCTAGGTGCTAATGACTTATATGGACGCATGTGCCTACTCAGATGCTTGGGTTCTGGTATTTAATGGGCTAGAGGAGCTTTGTTGTTGATTTCTCTTTGTTGCTCAGGTATTGTTGTAATGTCCTCAGTCATACCTGTAATCTGCAAAATAGATGACTACCTGCACATGCTCACAAAACACATCAAATCTAATAAAAAAAAGATGTAGAATGTAGAGTCACACTGACCTCAATGGTCATATTTTACGATCAAATGTTGCGCTACATCTTAGACTTTGTGTAGTTCTTTGTGCTTGTGTGTGTAATGATTCCCTAGGTTTCCCTTGTGTAAGTTACACGATGAAAGTTGGCTAGATGTAGATTGTACCAAACATGCAAGATGTGTGTGATGAAATATATTAAACTCCCCTCCTATGTTTTGTATGTAGAATAATGTAGCCCTTGTCCCTTGTATGTATGTGTTAGATGTATGCCTTGTAATCCTCTTGTGCCTTTTTGCAAGCTTAGGTGGTGATAGATAATGTTTATATTGTTTGGCCCCTTATTTGAGAGTAATAACCAAGTATATATATGATCCCCTTGTTTGAATTTTGTAAGTGACAACTGAAAGGCTGACCCAAAGTTTTAAAAGGTCGTTAAAAGGAAAAAAGGACCTAAAAAAGTAATAAGAAGGTAAAGAAGGGTAAGAGCGCCCAAGAGGGATAGGAGCGCATGGGCACGTCTATTCTAGTTGGGTGCTAGTGTCTAAGGTCATCAAAAGATAAATCAATCAGGTGCCAACAGAGTTATAAGATGTGTAAAGCCAGTAAAGTGTAAAATATAATAACTTAAAGGCCCAAAAGAGTTGTCAACCACTATTTTTCTTTCTTAGGAATCATGTATACATTACTATGCTTTAGGACCTAGAAATTTACGCAACTACATATATTTTGTGTCTACATAAAGACCCATTTGTGACTAGCATTTGAGGAAGGATTAATCATGTCGATGAAATTGAGATCCCATTGGGAGAATTGCTGATCTTCCTGGATTGGGTGAAGTGGAAGTGCAACCAACGTCTTTTTACCAGTGAAAAAAAGGCACATTCTTTACATTTTTTTAACCCATTGATGTGCATACAAAACTAATGTGGGCCAAAAGTAACTTACTCTAAGGATTTTCATTTTTGTGGCCTTGGAAGAGAAGTTTCCACTAGAGAAACCATCATGAAATTCCACCACTACCTTGTTCACCTGATCACCATCAATACATCTTAACAACACTCCATCAAGATTCCTTTTAAAGAGAATCCCACCGATTAATGCATAAGGAGTTGATTGTAATATCATATGTCTTCTTTTTTATTTTCTTATAACAATAGGTTATGCATTAGTAGAAAATAATTTGATCATTCTTTCAATCCATATATGGCCATTGGGTTGATTTCCTTTATTTTTCTAAACCTCAGTGTTGTGTGGAAGTCCCTCATCCATGAAGAAAGAGGTTTCTTGATCATCTTGAGCGTCCAAGTCCAGTTGCTCATAAAGTTATCTTCCTCTTACAATTTTTTTGACTTTAATAGTCACATCATAGTCCATAATAGTGGTCACTCATCCAGCTCTTTTCTTGTTGATTTCTTCTCTCATAATGAAGTCTCTCACATTGGAGTATGAGGCTAGAACTTTAATGTGATTAGTGACAAACATACTCTTGAATTTCTTAAGATCTCTCATGATGGAAAAGACATGTTTTGTACATGGTTGTATTTCAATTCATAATCCTTCAGTGTTTGACTAAAGTTCCAATGGTTTCTCTAAACCTTGATCATTTTGTGTTAAAACAACAACAATACTGGATCATATCCATATGCATATATGATAAAATCTTTGGAGTAGTCCGGGTTAATAAGTATGGGAGCTTGAGCAATTTCCTATTTGATCTTGGAAAAAAAAAATTCCTTCTATTGTCCATTTAAAAATAGAATCTTTCTTGAGAATTAGGGTGATAAGCCTCACTAATCCTGCAAAACTTAGGAATAAACTTCCTAACAAATTTAATCTTTCCAAGGAATGATTATAGGGTCTTCTTTTGAGTTGGCAAGGAGAGAGAGATGATGGCTAAGATTCTTTCTGGATCAATTTCAATAACATATTTTGAAATTATATGCACCAAATCCTTTCCCTTATGAACTGTAAAATTACACTTCTTATCGTTAAGAGACTCCCAAAATTCCCCACATCTCTCAAAGAATTTCTCAAGATGAGTGATATGATCTTTACTCTCCTTTGAGAATGGTGATATCATCCAAGTAAATGAGGATGAAATCATTGATATGCCCCTTAAAAGAAATGTTCATTTCTCTTTGGAATGTAACACCTACATTTGATAAACAAAAGGGAATCTTTTGATATGCATATGTTCCCCACTTGGTTGTAAATGTAGTTTTGAACTGATCCTCTTCTTTAACTTTGATCAGATTGAAACCTGAGTAGCCATTCAGCATGGAAAACCTTTCAACTCCTACTACCATTTGTAAAATTTGTTCCATAGAAGGCAGAGAATAATGATCTTTTAAGGAAGCTTTGTTCAAATCTATGAAATTCACGCAAAATCTGATTTCTCCATTCCTCTTCCTTACCAGAACTATATTTTCCACCCAAGTAGAATATTTGATATGAAATATTATTATTTCCTTAATTAGTTTGGATAATTCCTTCCTCATGAGGGGCTCTATACTTGGGGTTGACATGCCTTTTCTTTTGTCTAATTGGCTCGGTGTTAGAATCAATATCTATAGAATGTCGAACAATACTGGAGTCAAATGCCTTAAGATCTTTAAAGTCCCATAAGAATATATCATTAAATTTTTGACATAACGAGATAAAAATTATCTTGGTTTTCATCTTCATCACAATAGATTTTCCAAGCAATAGCTCGTTGCCTTGTGCAATAATAACTAATTGACAGTCCTCTTGCCTTGATATTATGTTCTTCTCTTCTCCTCTGAATTCGTCATCGGGATTGGAAATATGTTCAAGAGTGACCAATAATTTAGGAAGATTTTTTTCCCGTAGCTCAATGATTTGATCACCATAGATATCATGCAAATAAGATTGCATACATTGAGAAGAATTCAACTTCATTTTGGATAAATTGAACAATTTGTTCATCACTTTAAAATATTTGTCAATTGACTTCATTATCTGGAATTGATGTCATAACCACCATCTTAACATGTTGTTGATTTCCTTAAATGAGGTCTTCAATTGGTGAAAATTGTGATCGAAGTGTTGCCATCCAGTTTACTTCTTTATTCAATTTCCTTGGCACCACTTTGAAGATTTACAACATCAAAGCTCTCCAAGAGATCACAAACTCTATGTTTATAAGCTTTCAGAAGTTTTTTCTTGGTAGCACATTTCCCCCTCACTTTGTGTATGATCAATTTTATATCTCCAAAGATCTATAGGGGATTTTATTGGTGAGTTTTTAGAATAGTTTATTTTGTAAGAAACCTCTTCTTCTTCTCACAAGGGAGGAATGAGTGACAACTATTTCCTGCTAAGATTTTGATAGCATAATAGACCATGTTATTCCTCACTTTCCTTTGTAATTGAATTTGTTTCATACTTATGAAGCATCGAAAGCATTCTTTTTCTTATAGGTTTTTAAGGCTTCCTCGTTGTTTTCTTAGAGATTTTTCCATCAGTAACAATGGAAGGCAAGGTCTCAGGAGATATACCAGTTTGAACCTGACCCTTAGTGAATTTTTCTTTAGCTTATCTATACTAGGGGGAAGGTCTTGTTTCCTAGTATGTTTTAATTTATTCAAGTTAAAGAAAACTTCTTCCATAATTCTTCCCCCTAGGATTGTTTAAGAAAATTGATCAGGGGATATTTTTCAGTGTCAAAAGTTCCCTGAAATTCCTTAGACCATGCCAATGTAGTAGAGCCTTCAGAGAGATTTCTGATGACTTTAATATGTGAAAAATGGACACTCTGAGCTCACCTTATGTCTGGTCAAAGTTCAAATCCTCAACTTTGGTCAACAGGTTAACAAGTGGACCAATGACAAGGTGACACATGGAAATTGGCGATACCATTTTTTTTAAAAAAATCAGTTCCATTTCGTTGCAAGATTTCTGACCATTTTGAACGGACCAAATCCAGTATGCGAAAGATATGCATAGTCAAAGTTGTGGTCATTGATGACATGACACAATCTAACATGCTGGACGTGACACTTGGAAGGGAAGTGGCTTTGGATTTAAAATAATAATAATAATATTTTATTTAATCCATTCTGAAATAAGCCTAATCCCATGGGATAAGGAGGATTTTGTGGACAAAAAGCTATTTAAAGTTATCCTATCCCTTTCCCCACCAAATGTGGGGTCAATGGCTAAATTGGGAGCCTAAACCTATGGAAGGGGGATTTGAACCAGTGATCCTCCATCGAAAAAGATAAGCAGCATTACCAACCCACCACCCTCTTGTAAGTGATATAAATTAAGCTCATTGTATTTGTAATGGAAAGTGTCAGGTCTGTGTCAAGCCAATAAACAGGCAGATTTTGGAAAAGTACAATTTTGGGGCACTTCTGCTCACTTGGCCTCATAATTTCAATAAGATCGTAATTATGTGATCATTTAAAGCTTTTTTGAAGAGTTATTTTCTTTTAAAGAACACATTGGTAAAGAACCAAAGGGAGACACTACTGCAAGTGGATTAGGAAGGTGAAGAACAAAGGCTGTTCCATTAACATCCTTCGATTGTCTAAAACATAGACATTATTGGTTAATGTAAAGGTTATTATATTTACATATTTAACATTATTAATTGATCGATTCATCACGAACCCGGGTTCTTAGGAATTCTGAACCCCGTAAACAATCTGGTGTTGTGTTCTAATTTTTATTTTCAGTTTCTAATTATTTGCAGTAATTTACATTCCCAATTTGAATATGGATGCAACTATAATCAGAATTGGGGAAATAGGAAAAAATCAATTAAATCTGAAACAATCATCAAACAATGATTTTTTTAGTAAATTACTCTTAACTTCAGTTCTGAATTCAGTCTATAAATCATATTTTGATCAGTTTTTAGATATACAATCCTTTTAAGTTGATTAAAATTGAATTTCTTTGAAAGCCTTTAAAAGTGGAAAAAATAAAACACCACGTTTTCGGATCAAGTTTGGTATCAGAGCAGTTAGATTGTCGGATTAGCTTCTAATTGTGTTTAAAAATTTGGCTTTGGATTCAGTATTGATTTCATTTTTTCAGTGTGCAGAAATTTTAGGGCTTGTTAATCTTCTTTTGTAGTCTGCAGTTTTGGAAGTACATGTTGTGTTTGCAGGAACAGGGAATCATGGGCAAGTCATCCAAATAAGAGCAACTGGATGAGCTTGAAGCCATAAACCGCCAACTCCAGGAAGAAAACTCTTTCTTGAGATCTAATTTTTATTCCTTGGAAGAGGAAATAGTGCGGTTAAAATATGAGCCACAATCCTCTATAACCGAGAAAGAGGATTATGTCAATGAGATGCTTGCAGAGATCAAGAAGTTGATGATTTTTGTTAAAGAGTTACAGGAAGAAATACGGACCAAGGATGCCCTCTTGGCAAAGCTGCAACAAGGTGAACACAAGAAGGAAATTCCTTCCAAATCAGATGCAAGTACTATGACAGAATGCACTGTAAGTTGTTCATTTTGAAAATACTTCCTCTAATTTAGTTCCAAATATTCCTTTGGGTCAGTTTAAAAAACACACTAAGGGAATTGGGTCTAAACTAATGGTTAAAATGGGATATAATTAAAAATGCCTTGGTAAAAATGAACAAGGTAATGTTAATCCCATAAAGGTAGAGGATCAACCTTGGTTTGCAGGTTTGGGTTATTCTAGTGGGCAAGTGGAAATTGGAGAAAGTTCTAAAGCAGCTGAAGGAAGACAAGCTTACAATAGCCAAGGATCTACGCCATTGGAATTGCAGGATTCCGCCATCAAGAGGAATAATGAAAGGTGTAAGAAAGAAGGTAAACGAGGTAATGAAATTCCACCTCCTCCCACTTACACTAAAAATAACACTAAGGGAAAATTAAATCCTAATACTTCTAAAACTCTTTTTCAGTCTGAACAATATAGCTTTGGTAGACAGAAGTATACTTTCCTTGCATGTTTTTTGAAGGTACTAATCATTCTGCAACATATTTTTGGAAGAGAAAAACAATGGTTAAGAATTTAATGCCTTTTATGAATGATAAGGCAGGTGCAAAAGACCAATCTCACTCTGGTAAGGTGAGAAATGGAAAGAAACGGTTACCTCTCCTAAACAAGGGAATCATTCTCCTAGACAGAGTTCAAGGAATGGAAAAATGGGTAAGACTACTAAAAATAGGGAAGTTAAATTTTGTTCCCATTGTAAAAGGAATGGTCATGATGTTAAGATGTGTCAGTATGTTCCTTTAATGCAACATTGGAAAGTTGTTAAAAAGGAAAATAATGTCAAAACCAAAATTGTTGAATAACTATGTAAATGCTCATTTTGGTACTGGGGAAGTAAAACCACCTAAACGAAGAAATCCAAGTGGGATGGGTAAAACATTCCTCAACTTTATGTTTGCATTGCTAATTGGTGATAGTATGCAAACATTTTCAAAGCTATATTTTAGGGATTTTGATCCTATGTTAATATTCAGCTTTGAAATAATTTTGAAGCAGCCGTAAATAAGATTTGAGTGATAGGTTCATCATACTATATTCATCTTCTCATATTTTGGTTGGTTATTCCATTTCTAACAACAGTATGATGGATATGGGCATTGGAATGTCTATTCTTGTAGTTTTATAGTGTTTTCATTTGTGCAAATTTATGGATGCTTATAAGACTTTGTTTGATATTGTAATAAATAGACAAACTTGTTGTATCCACATGTGTTATTTGCACTAATTTATAAGCCCCTTATTTTGGGAGAAAAAAAATTGATTTTTGTAACTATCGGATGTGGTTGCAATTAGGGTGTAAATTTATTACACTAACAAACTAGTTTGCAAAGGTTCCAAGTGATCATTGCAGATTATGGTAGTTCACCAATTTGGGTAAGCATAATTTATAAAATCCCTTGACAGTTCAGTGTATGGATAGAATATTTGCATATTCATGTTGATTCAGATTTTGATCCATTTTTGGTGTTTAAATGATTCTGGATAGTAAATATTTGCAGTTGTAATCAACATAATTACTAAGTGTTAGTTGAACACTAGCTTTCGTTATAGCTGGGTGTTATTATCTAACTTATTATTTGTGATGGTGATACACTGTTTTGGGAAGATTCATGTGGATTCAGTTGTTGACTATAGCTATTTTTGGGCGTTGATAGTCTATTTTATTCTTGATAGTGAATACTTGCAGTTACAATTTCAGATGGATAGTGGGCACTAGCCTAGTTGTGGGCAGTTTAGATGTCTTGTATACTGATCTGTGTTATGGAATTGTAATTTAAGTAATCAGCTGGATCACAAAGTGACAGTTGAACACTAGCTTTCCGTAATATAATGGGTGTTATTATCTGGTCAATTATTTGTGATGTCATTACAGTGGGGTATGACAGTTCATAGTTGTGCGTAGAGTTGACATGGTTGCAGCGTTTCAGTTGAACACTAGCTTAATTAGGTGTTATTATCTAATCAGTTATGTGACTAGCTAATCAAATATTTGCATTTATTTTAACCTATAATTTTATTTTGGGTTCTTGTAGAGCAGATAGCATGTTTTTGAGGGTTGATACACAACTTTTTGTGGACAAAAAACCTTTCTCAGTGGGGAGGTGTGATGTTCTAAACCTTTCTTGAGCTTTCCAACGTGTCCAATGTTGGGATAAATACCTAGTCAACTGGTCAATAATGGAACAATCGCCTGCGACACTGGCGAAAAGGCAAAAGGAAGTTGTTTGTTGGTTTTCGATCACCGATTTTCCTATGAGCATTAGACGACAAAGGTGCTCGGGAATGTCAACTTATAGTGGATAATTAGTATTATGGCCGACGTTGATAAGTCCACTGGCTTGTACACCACTCTTTGAATTCCTTCCTATCTGATTGTGAAGGAATGAATTGTCTAGATTAGAAGAAGAGGCTTTATTTTGTTAAATTTCTAAAAATCTCTGTGTTGTCCCCAAAGTCAAAGTGCCCTCCATCATATAGAGATGGCTTGCCAATTGAAATGCGCACCCTCCATGTCATTTTTAAATGCATTCCATAAGTTTCAAGCGCCCCCAGTGGGATAAACCTTTGGATTCCGCCTAAGGATAAGCCAAGTGGAGATATGGGGGGGATTGGAACTCGTGACCTCCATGCAAAAAGACAAGGGTTTTGACCGCCATGCCACAAGAAACAATATTAGATCTTGTAAAAGAGCTCAAGAGAACAACACGAGCGTATGGTATGTTCGAATTGCCCACAATTTGAAACATTCATTGCACAAAGCTCATCAGCCCCAAAGTTGCACATGTAGGTTAGTCTCGGGGTTAGCTTCTTGAGACAGTTACTGGGGTTAGCTTCTTCAGAGCCCCTTTCGAATTAGAGTTGGTTGTCTCAATTAGTGATTCATGTTGATTGGAATAATTTTGAACCTTAAAAGCTTGAGATTGCAATGCATTTGCACAAATATACTAAATATGTGGTTGATTACATAGAATCAACACCATCATAATGTTCATTGGCCCATCGCATCTACTTTGCACTAGAAATCAGAAATTGAAGGAGGGATAAGATGTTGTATTGAAACTGACTACATGCTATTACTTCATTTCTTGTATCGCAGTTTGGATACTTTGCACTAGAGGACCAGTGCTTTACTTGAGCTAGCAACAGGAAATATAGTGGTTGGGGTTAAAAGAGCAACTGTTTGAATCCCCAGATTCAATCATGAGGAAAGTGTGGATTCTTGACCTTGCTTACTTGTTATTGCTTTGCTTGTTACAAATTGACTAGAGGATAGACCTTTCGAATCTCTGGATCAGGTTGAGGAAGTTACATTCTACTGATTTTTCCCATATCTTTGATTTGCATATCAGTTTCTATAGGGATGATATCTTTGAGTTGTGGAGCTCAATTACTTCAGATTAGCATGTTATATTAAACTTGCAAAAAAGTACAGTAATCAACATCAGTTCATCAGGACCCAACATCGATCATCATGTGGTTAGTGGGGTTAGCTTCAGCCCCTTTCGAATTAGAGTTGGTTGTCAATTAGTCAGTTGATGGAGGAATGCCGACATCGGATCATCTATGACCAGCAGCAGTCAGGAAAGGAGGAACCATAGGGATGATACATTGTGGAGCTCAATTACTTCAGGTTAGGGCTAACCAGTTATGGATGGACCGTCGGTTAGCTGTGCAGGAGTGTTTTAGATCGGTTAATTGAGGAGTTGGGAATTATATTTATTTTTAGTATTAAAGTAGATCTATTGATTGTAATTGCATGGCTAAGTTCCCTATGTTTGTATATGTCTATATAAGCATAAAATCTAGGGTTTAGAAGTCGAGGATTGTAAGAATTGACGATTATTGTGAGAATAATTGTGAGAGAGAATTCTTGGAGAAGAATGAGAAGCTTGAGAGAAATAAAGTATTGTACATCGTGAGAGGTGTGGAAGATTGTATATATTCAATTATATATCTTCTGAAAGCTTTGGATAATAGATTGGCTTGTTTCTTCATGGATGTATCCCACACTGGGTGAACCACATTAAATTTGGTGTTGATTTATATCTCTTATTTTGTATATTTCTTCTGGTAGAATATCTATTTTTATTACATGTATGCTTAGATATGATATATATCTGTACAACCTTGAGCTAACCCCAAGAACTAGTATCAGAGCTTTATTTGAGGGTTTTATGTGTTGACAGATTTACTCACAAAGGGTTTTCCTATTGAGTGGGAACTACAACAATGGCAGAAGAAAACAAATACTAGGTAGAGAAGTTTGACAGCCAAAATTATCAATTATAGAAGATGCATATTAAGGATTATTTGTATCAAAGATATTTATACTTACCGTTGGATGAAAATTCTAGACCTACGAAGATGATTGATGAAGAACGAAAGATTCTTGACAGAAAGGCTTTGGGATCTATAAGATTAATCATGGCAGCATCTGTGGCTTCCAATATTACAGAAGTGACTTCTACGGTAGAGTTAATGAAATATCTTGCTAATTTATATGAAAAACCTAGTGCTTCAAATAAATATTATTTGATGAAGAAACTATTTAGTTCTAAGATGCATGAAGGTGGATCTGCATCTAGTCATTTGAATGATTTCTGATCTATTGTAAATCAGTTAAAATCGGTTGATATTTCATTTGATGTGAAGTGAAAACACTTTTATTCTTATGTTTTTTTCCTGATAGTTGGGATAACTTGGTAATGGTTGTTAATAATAAAACATATGTTAATAATATTTTGAAGTTTGATGATGTGGTCAGTATAATCTTAAATGAAGAAATTCGCAGGAAAAGTATAGAGGAATCATCATCTGAGAATTTTTTGAATATAGAAAGAAGAGGCATGCAAAAGGAGAGATCCAAAAGTAAGAATAATGGGAAATCAAATTCAAGGGATGACAGATCTAAGTTTAGAGGGAAGGGAATTACTTGTTAGAAATGTAGAAAGAAAGGACATGCAAAGAAAGATTTTTGGTCAAAGAATAAAGATAACCAACACCCAGAAAAATGTAAAGAGTCAAATAAAGAGGAAAATATTGCAGCAGAGGTAATGCAAGATGCTCTTATTCTTTCTTTGGATAATAGAATAGAATCATGGGTTTTAGATTCAGGAGCTTCTTTTCATGCAACCCCTAATAAGGGTTATTTCAGAAATTATGTCTAGGGCAATTTTGGACATGTTTATTTCGGTGATGATGAACCTTGCAGTATTACTGGTAAAGGGGAAGTTCATCTAAAATTGCAAAATGGAAATACATGGGTATTGAAATATGTGAAGCATGTGTCAAGACTCCAGAGAAATCTTATTTCTGCAGGGAAACTAGGTGAAGCTAGTTGCATGTTTACATTCACATCAGACTCTTGGAAAGTCACCAAGGGTTATTTTATTGTGGCAAGAGGTAAGAAGGTATAAATGTTATATTTATCTATATTTACTATTGATTCCTTTTCTATTTTATCTACTTCAGATTCAGATGCATGCATGTGGCATAATCGGTTGGGCCATTTGAGTAAAAAAGAAATGCAAATATTAAAGGATAAGGGTAAGTTATCATATTTGAAAGATTTAGATCTTGATTTCTGTGAGCATTGTATCTTCAGAAAGTAAAAGAGGTTGAGATTTCTCAAAGTTGGGGAAACTAAGAAGGAATAAAAATTGGAGCTTGTACACTCAGATGTGTGGGGACCATCCCAGGTAGATTCTCATGGAGGATCCTAGTATTATGTTACTTTCATTGATGATGATATAAGAAAGGTACTGGTTTATTGTATTAAACATAAATCTGATGGTTTTAATACTTTTAAAAGATAGAAAGCCCTTGTTGAGAATGAATAAAATTCAAAGTTAAAATGCCTTAGATCTGACAATGGTGATGAATATTTTAGAAAAGCTTTCATGATTATTGTTCAGTAAATGGAATATGTAGAGAAATGATGGTTCTAAGAACACCACAAGAGAATCGTGTTACAGTAAGAATGAACATGACAATCATGGAACGCACTAAAAGTATGAGAATATATGTTGGATTGTTGTTGTATTTTTTGGCAGAAATAGTTGATACAGTGGTTTATTTCGTTAACTGTGGGCCTTCAAGTTCACTAGATGGAGGAATACTAGAGAAAGCTTGGACCAGAAAAGAGGTAGATCTTTCTTTTCTTAAATTTTTTTGATTCAGAAGATTTTTTGCATATTGATAAGGAAAATAGGAAAATGTTGGATGAAAAATCCAAGAAATGCACATTCATTGGTTATGGATTTGGTGATTTTGGATTCCGTTTTTAGGATTTAAAGAATTCTAAAATTATTAGGAGTCGTGACATTGAATGGAATGAAAAGAGAATGTATAGGGATGAAATTTTTGGTACCCAAGGACGAACCAGTTGAGAAATTTTGTGAATTAAAATGAACTCTCGGATTCAAAATTCATACCTATAGGGTTACACAGTAACCGACGTCGGTTTACCCTTGACCAGTAGCGGTTAACTGAACCAATATCGGTTATCGAAGAGCCAAACCGGCATCGGTTAGCAAAACTGGCATCGGTTAGAAGTGGACCGACGTCGGTCACTACTAGAATTGGGAATAAATGTCCAGGAGGTCCAAAATGAACCTCTGATACCCCAAAACTTCTATGAGAAGGTCACAAATGATAAGTAAACCTCCATAAAAATTTACACATTTTCTATCTTATTTATTATTGACTAATAATGGTGAACCAGAAAGTTTTGAAGAAGCAATGCAGGATAAGACCCACGTGCAGTGGGAGCATGACATGGATGAGGAAATGGACTCCTTGTACAAAACTAGAGTTAGTATTTGAAAGGAACGATAACTAGATCATACCAAGCCAAGAACACAGATGTTAATCAAACACCACGATCTATAATATGAAAGTAATTTGGCAGAATAACTTTACATAAAACCTTTGTAAACAAATGAGCAACAATATCATATATTATTATGGAACTCAATGCAATACATTGAGAATGGGCCTTGCTTAAATAGGCAAGGAATAACAATCTAAGAACCATTCAAGGTCGTAGATCAAGTCATAAATCAAGGAAATAACTAGTCATCAAAGAACTAGTCAAGACCAATAGATTTAGGAGAGAACTAGACATCAAGGATCTAGTCAATACCATAGATCAAGGAAAGAACTAGTCAATACCATAGATCAAGGAAAGAACTATACCTAACAACTAGATAATAGCTTCTAATATCTAAATAAAGATAAAAGAAATATCCACACACATAAGTGGGTGAGGATAAATACAATAAAGGTAAATAAAGTACCTAGGTGAACATGAGCTAAGGTAAATACCTACTCTAACACCCCCCCTCAAGTGAAGCTAGGGGCCAAAATAGAAGTGGCATGTCCACAGTATGAGTCCCGATAAATAGGCTTAATGAGGTACTCAAGTACAATAATTGGGAAAAGGGGACACCGCAAGGTACCCTAAACCAGTAACAATAAAGTAAAGAGAGTAAAAACCCGCTCCAAGGCATCCCAAGAAGCTCGGCTCAAAAAACTCATACAATGCTGAAGAAGTTTGGTGTGTACTATGGTCTGAATCCACTTCTTGATCAAAAAACTCAAAAACAACTGACACTGGGTTTCACCAGAATAGCTCCATACAAGGAGACTGTCAATGGAGTGATGTCAAAAGTTCAGAAAAAATACCAAACATAATTCGATCAACTATTGCAAATAGGTGTGCCACAATCCAAGAACAATAACTAAAGCAACAAGGGAAGGACACAAACTCTAGAGTGTCACAATCCTAGAAAAGCCAAGGTAACAAGGCATGGACACGAAACCTAAAGAAGCAGGGTCAACACCACACCTTCCCATACTGCTGAATGGGTTGAGTGACACTACAAATCTATACGAGTTGTCAAAAAAACTACTCAAACACTGGGCTCCACCAGAAAAATCTCCCCACAAGAGATACTATCAACATGCCAAAAGTTTCGAAAATACAGATACAAAATCTCTCAACAAACAAGAGAGATACACTATACCTGCTAAAGGAAATTGCTCAAAATAAGAAGCATCATAATACATAAGGTATAGAAAATGGAGCAAGAGGACGAATGGTGGAGGATTAATGCATGTAGAGTCTTCTCAACGAATGCCTATGTCACCTCCACGAGTGATCAAATATCCACCCCAAATCAACACAGATGGATGGAGAAGATGCATGCATATGACTTGGTGTAAAATGCATAATGGGTGCATGCAAAAGAACATCAAAATGTGTGTCAAGTTGATCATGTATGATAGATGAAATATTAGGTTTCTCAATCCTGAGTGAAGGTGTAGAACTCACGTGTTGCTCATGATCCTCAAAAAGAGTTAAGCGAACAAAAAAGGAGCTATGAAAATGTGTGATCCCAATGAAGTATCTTCTCGAAAACCAATGTCATGATGAAAATTCTAGTTAACTTGTGGAATAGAGGAAACAAAAACCTCTGAATGTTTGCTAATGACTCTGCTAGTGAGACCCATAGAATAGAGCATGCGAGATCTGAATGCAGTGGTATGCTTATCAGAAAATCCATGCAGCTGAGGAGAAATAGGATACACAACATGCGGCACTGTAATAGGAAAAGATGTGGAAGAGCATGCAGTAACAAGCTTCAAAAGTGTTTGAGCATCAAGAGTAGGAACAGAGTCAAAGACAGAAAGATCAATGTCAGTGGGTTCATGAGCAATAGTTGTAAGTGGACTAGAAACATGAATATGGTTATCCACAATATGATGGTGATGTTGTAGGCTAGCAAGTTTGTTCTGCAGGAAGTGTATTATTGTATCCTTATCATGAATGAGTGATTGTAGAAGAGAATTTCACTTCTTGAGTGATCTATTTTCTTCCAAAAATTTTACAATATCCTCTTCAAGTCCACATACTTCAGAGAAAAGCATATCATTGTTAGAATCCATGATAGATACAAAATGCAACTCCCAAAAGTTTAGGACGTCACGCGCTAAGCTGAAATTGTGTCCACAGTTGATTACAAAACTTCTCCATATTTGGCATTGTATATAGTGCAAGTCTTAAAATAAATATTTCCAATGGAAAGAACATGAAAAAACAATCACTTTTTTATAAAACGACACTCAAAACCGAGTTACCGATCAAAAGTTACAAGGTTTTAAATATTTTTCTCTATTATTTATTTTAGCTGCCACTAAACCAAAATAAATTGTTGTTTCCTTCACCACACAAATAAAATTAAAGGGGGCTGAAGTTAAGCATGACCAAGGGCTAAGGATGTTAATGGGTGTTGTCACAACTTACTATTTCTAAACTGTGTAGAAAGTGACCTTTACTTGTAGAAAATAGCAACCTATGGATTTGCGCGAATTAGTAAAAATCGTGCACAACATCCGTGGACCCTTGGCAAAAAAGGAAAGACCCAAAAACCTTCCTACATGCAAACCAAGACAAATACGACGCACCAGAAAATTATTTTTTGCAGATCTAAATAAATCCAACATACCTAATTTATAATCATGTGATTTCTTCTCTGGTGGGTACAAATCTCGAGGTGAACCAATGTGCTTCTCTGCAACAACAAAAAAACCAAAAAAATTACTGTATGCAGAAACAACCAAGTTTGTAGTTGATATTAGGGTTTTCATGCCTTCTGGATCTAATGGAAGCCTCTTTTTTCCATAAAAATGCATGCAACAACAACATATGGCCAAATCCCAAATATATGAATATACAATGAATTTATTTGTAAAATAAAACTTACAGATAGATGTCAACAAAAATCTCCAGCTCTGATACCATGAAAGGAACGATAACCATATCGTACCAAGCCAAGAACACAGATGCTAATTAAACACCACAATCAATAAGATGAAATTTATTCACGATAATAGCTTTACATTAAACCTTTGCAAACAAATGAGCAACGATATCATATATTATTATGGAACTCAATGAAATACATTAAGATTAGGCCTTGCTTAAATAGGCAAGGCATAATAATCTAGAACCAGTCAAGGTTATAGATCAAGCCATAAATCAAGGAAATAACTAGTCAAGACCGTAGATTTAGGAGAGAACTAGACATCAAGGATCTAGTCTATACCATAGATCAAGGAAAGAACTAGTCAACACCATAGATCAAGGAAATAACTATACCTAACAACAAGATAATATCTCCTAATATCTAAATAAGATAAAAGAAATATCCACACACATAAGTGGGTGAGGATAAATACAATAAAGGTAAATAAAGTACCTAGGTGAACATGAGCTATGGTAAATACCTACTCTAACATTATCGTGTATGGCGCTTAATGGCATTCAATATTGGATGGAGTTAGTAGTGGAAGATGTTGAAATTGTTGATGATACAATAATGTATATTAATGGAGAGGATATTTGTGTTCATTTTGAGGAATGGTTATATGGGAAGATAAACATCTATTTACGAGGCTCTATGGAGTCATAACAGGTATTGAATTTGGTGAAATATTTTCTCTGGATTGTAAAATGACTTCCACACGTACTGTATTGAGTTTAGTTGCAGTAGAAGATTCACATTTATGAGCAACTAGATGTGAAGATGAATTTCCTTCATGGTGATTTGGATGAAGAAATTTATATGCAGGTACCATCCACTTGGGTATCAAGTCAAGGGTAATGATAAATTAGTGTGCATGTTTCCAAAAAAGTCTTATATCCTAAGCTCAAGCAACCTCCAAGGCAATGGTACATGAGGTTTGATAGTTTTATGCATGAGCATGGTTACTTGAGATGTGAATCTAGACCATTGTGTTTATTTCAAGATTCTTGGAAATAGGATCTATATTATTTTGTTATTGTGTGTGGATGATATGCTTATTGCATGATCTAGTATGCAAGACATTGGTGAGCTTAAGGGAAAGCTAACTCACACATTTTCTATGAAGGTTTTAAGAGCTAAAAAAAGAATCATTGGCATGCAAATACACCGAGATAGGAAGAACAAGAAATTGTATTTGTCTCAGGAGGATTATATCTACAGGGTATTAGAAAGGTTCAAGATGTAGAATGCAAAACATGTTAGTACACCTATGGCTAGACACATCAAATTGAGTAAAGATCAGTGTCCATCATCACATGAGGAGGTCAAATACATGACACAAGTGTCATATGCTTCATCAGTTGGTAGTCTCATGTATGTTATAGTTTGTACCAGATTAGATATTGCACAGGAAGTGGGAGTTGTGAGTAGATATATGGCCAACCCAGGTAAAGAGCATTGGAAAGTAGTCCAATGGATACTCAGTTATTTGAGAGGGACATCTAGCATGTAGTTATGCTATGGAGGTTCGGATATTTTATTATGTGGCTATGTTGATTCGGAAATGGATGGAGATCTGGATGGTAGGAGGAGCACTACTTGTTATATTTTCATAGTAGGTGGGACGTAAGTTAGCTGGATTTCAAGATTGCAAAAGGTTGTGACTTTATCTACTACAAAGGAAGAGTATGTTGCAGCTACAGAGGCTAGCAAGGAGATGATATGGATGAGTAAGTCATGAAAGAGTTGGGAAAGGAGCAAGATGATTACAAACTGTTCAGTGACAGTCAGAGTGCAATTCATTTGGTAATGAAATCAGTGTTTCATTCAATAATGAAACATAATCAGTTGAGGTATCACTTCATACGACATGTATTGGAGAATGGGAAGTTGAATCTGGAAAATATTCATACAAGTGAGAACCCTGCGGATATGCTAACAAAGCCATTAGCAAAGGAAAAGTTGGAGCTACACTCCACTTATGTTGGTCTTCGAGTTTGGACTTGAAGAGGAAGAAAAAAATCTAAGGAAGGATCCAAGAATGATGTTGTACATAGATAAGGTGCAGTAATTAATATCCAAGTGGGAGATTGTTGAGTTGTGGAGTTCAATTACTTTGGATTAACATGCAATATGAAACTTTCTAGAAAATACAGTAACTGACATCAGTTATGGAGGGACCAAAATCGATCACCTATGACCGACATTAGTCAAGAAAGGAGGAACCGACATCAGTTAGGGCTAACCGACATCAGTTACCTGTGTGGGAGTGTTTTATTTAACTCTCAGGAATTAGCTCTATTTTTAGTATTAAAGCAGATCTATTGATTGTAATTGCATGGCTAATATCCCTAAGTTTGTATACACCTATATAAACATGAAAGCTAGGGTTTAGAAGTAACAATTAAGAAGAAATTGCAAAAGTTGATGATTATTGTGAGAATAATTGTGAGAGAGAGAATTCTTGGAGAGAAAAAAAAAGCTTGAGTGAAATAAAGTATTGTACATCTGAGAGGTGTGGAAGATTGTAAATATTCAATTTTATATTATATCAAAGCTTTGGATAATAGATTGGCTTGTTTCTTAGTGGACGTATCCCACACTTGGTGAACCATGTTAAATCTGGTGTTGATTTATATCTCTTGTTCTATATATTTCTTCTGGTAGAATATCTACTTTTATTTGCATGTATGCTTAGATCTGATATATTATATGTAAAACCGGTGTGCTAACCCCAAAAAGTTGTAGGCTCAACTCACTCAGGAGAAAGTTTGAAGTGCAAGGTAGTGGAACCAAAAGCCCCCTACTACAAAAGGTAGCACAAAAAGGTTAGAATAACAGATGATCCTATGGTAGAAATGGAGCTAGGAGAGAGTGATCCAATTCACCTCTCAGTCCCTCAACAGTCCTTAGCTTCTCAAAATTCACTACCACATCAACCCCTCTTACACAAGTTTTTCTTCCTCACTCTGAGTAAGAGAAAACAATCATGCTAGTTTTTGAGCCTGAGATGAACGAAATGTTTCCTTGGATGCAATAAATGATCACAAAGGATGTTTGTACATATCAATAGGTGGCATTCCCTGATTTCTCAGCTATATCCTCATAGGTCAAGGGAAGGAAGAGAAAGGTTTCTCAAGAAACTTCACAATTTTTTAGTGGTATCTTGGGAAATCAATATTTGGAAGTAGTTAGGTCAAAGGTAATCAAGCCCATTTAAGACATGACCCCGACTGACTACGAGATGAGAACCATTTCCCTAGTCCCTGCAACTCATGAGAGAGATGCACATTTATTCAAGGAGTCTTCCACTCGCCTTCTTGCAAGGAATCAAGAGTATAAAGAGAAAATTGATCAGTTGGAGGATCATGTGTGAACACTCACCTCGTATGTGCAAAATTTCACGGACCCTAATGCCTCTTCACATCTTCCAATTAAAGAAGTTACTCCTATCAGTAGATTTGATCCATAGTCCATTCGAAAGACACATGGTTTCACCATGCAAGGACAAGCCAATGAAAAATGGGTAACAAGATTGTGAGAAAGAAAAAGTGTTGCAATCTAGATATGATCTCATTGTACAAGTATATGTGCATGACTGCTACTAAAGTTTGAATGACAAGGGATGAAATTAAGAGATAAAAATAACACTAGGATCAAGTACATCCATTGGTGATGGAGATGGGGAGAGATCATTCACAAGTATTGGTAGACATGAAGGTGTTCGATTCTCCATTTGAGAACTTGTTATAGGTATGGGTGAGAACTCTTGTCTCGTGGTATGAGATGCTAAACCGTGCTCTAGACGAGTTGTATTTAAATGAAGAGCGTGTCTCCAAGATGTAAGATGATGTCAAACTAAGATATAATAGCTCAGAGTGCCTGCCATTAATGAGAACACCTCAACAGATGAATTTTTGAAGCCATTTGAGGAGTATGTCAAGAAAGAAGTCAGGGACCCCTTGTATTTCAATGAGGATACATTTGATTCTCTCACCGAGATTAGAGCTACAATATCAAGCATTGTAAAGAAACATCAATATTGGCTCAGTAAAAGAAAGAACATCAATGTCATGTTAGATGGTTGGCTCGAGTCCTTGAGTTGTGTCTGCATTCCTCAAGAAAATAAAGTTACACCTACGACAACCCGATATAATATAGAGTTCAAAAGAGTGGAGATTTTTCCAGTTGAACTTGGCAAGGATCCATTGGGAAACGAAGCAGAATCAACAAGGGTAACGTTTATTAGACTACTTATCTCTCTTATTTACTCTCTCTCTTTCCTCCCCCTTCGTCCCCCTCTTCCTTCATGTTCTATTTTATCATTCGGGTTTTTAGTTTTTCATTTTGTCTTATTCATCTTTGTCCTAGTCATTTAAATTGTAATAAGCTATTCGGGTTTTTAGTTTTTCCTTAGTAATGGTAGTACATTGTAATAAGCTACCCTTAATTAATAAAAGGGTACTTAATTCTATTCTAGGAATACAAAGAGTTACATGTTGTAAAGGATAAATGAAAAGTCATGTGGGGGGTAGGCGAAGAGTCTTTCTAAAGTCTATACATTGTAATGACTTCACCATTCTTAAGGGTTGTCAATTTTGTATGTTTAAGAGTAAATAACTACTTATGATAAGCAAAAGAGATGGCTATTTTCCTCTATTCTCCTTCTCATATGTTCTTCCATTCCTCTCATTATACATCTTTGTGATAATGTCAAGAAAGAAGAAAGGAGTTTCATGTTTTTCTAGATGAGGGAATAAGTGAAAATTTGTGTTGATAATTCCATCTTGCTTGGTGTTGTTAGTAAGGTTTTTATTCTTCCTAATTATGCGTGTTGATATGCTCTAATTAATCTTTGCAAGCATCTAAGGTTTCCTACTTGCAATGTTGACCCCCCTCCTGATTTCCCACTCTCATTTTCCCATCCACCTAAAAATGTGTGTTGAAATTAATCTTTGCATCTTCTCTTGCAAGAAATTGCAAACATTTGCCGCAGGTGTAGTGGAGTGTGCCTGTTGGATCCCCAGATTCTAGGTCAACAACATATTTAAATTTTAGTTCACACACAATAATGGAGTTTCCCCATTTAAGCAGAGGGACCTAGTTCCAGAGCGTTGGCAAAAATTCACCAATTTGTCATATCAATTTTTTTTCTCGCCAACACATGTGCACCCTCCTTTCAAGAGAGACATTCCTCTATCCATTTTATTAGAGTCATGCCTATTATTTTTTGCACTCATGTGTACCCCTTATAACTTCATAGACTTTCTGACCATAGAGACTGAGATATCTAGCGCTAGGGAGAGGCATGCAGATAACACAAAAAAAACATATTTTGTGCTAAAAGGAGGGCATTATTTCATTGTATGTATGATAATTATTTCATTGTTTATAATCATAATATCATGCATTAAAATATTGGTTGTGATTTTTCCACTGTGCTTTTCGTTACAACTCTTTTAAATTTGTTTCTAACATTAAAATTATTTTCACAAAATAAGAAGAGGATGTGCATGAAAAATGAGATGCGCAAGATGAAGCCAAACACTCTAAACCTACACAAAATGATGTGCAATCCTTTGTTGCAAACTATGGAGTGGTGAATTTGATGCCTAAAGACCACCCTTTCCCATGAAGTGAGCACAATAGTTTAGATACATTGAATGGCATGATCCTTATGCTTGCTAATGAAATATTTGAAATACTACTTAAACTGAGCTATAAGTCCATCTATGAAGGTTTCAAGGTGTTACAACTATCCCTACCCAAGTTACGCAAGATTAATAATGAACCACATGTAGAGAATACTTATTAGGTTTTCCTAACAATTATGTGAAATTTGAGGATTGAGATACTCAAATCCTACCTCTTCCTCGAGTGAGGATTGAGATACTCAAATCACCTAACGAGAACCTTTAACTATGATGTCATTGACTTCACCATCCTATGAACCAGATTAAGAGAGTGTTGGCATATGGATTTGCATGCATGCAAATGACATACAATAGTGTGGGAACGAAGTCCCTCCTCAATGAAGGTGAGGCCGCCTTTATTGAAAACCAATACTGTATTTACATCTATACATTCAACATTGTATGTGGGGGGTGTTTTGGAACATCAATGGAAAGAAAAGTGAATGAAGGAGATGGAATGGAATGAAGGAAAGGAGTGGAATGGAATGAATTGAAAGAACATGTAAGAGTTAGGTAAAAATAGAACCTAATATTGCATGAAGAGGAAAGATGAATAACCAACACAAATAAAATGGAGTTTGAGTTAACCAAACAAAAACGTGTAAAAGGGAACACACATGAGCAAGTAGATAATCAGAGCTTGATCAATGTGAACTAGAACAACCGATTAATAATGTTGACAATAAGATCAAAGATAATATTTGCATGCAAGATTCAAACACTTAACATCTAGTGAACATAAGAACAT
The DNA here is from genome assembly GCA_019776745.2 of Taxus chinensis. NCBI lineage: Eukaryota > Viridiplantae > Streptophyta > Pinopsida > Cupressales > Taxaceae > Taxus > Taxus chinensis. The sequence goes on along the minus strand of CM034149.1, from coordinate 828,996,445 downwards.
CAAATGTTACAAGAGACAATGAATGAGACACAAAGTTCGTATTTCATTAACTCCAAAATGTTTTTCACAAAAGAACACAAAGATTCTTCCAGAAGCAAAGCTTGCACACAAAAGTATTTCCTTCTCCTCTCTCAAAGTCACCCTTTACAAATGAGCCCCTCACTTCCTTTTATAACCCAAAATTTGGTTACAAAGTAGTTACGGTTTTACATGATCATTAAATAAGGCACTTAAGTGACCTTTGACTTTTTCAACAACTTTATTAAAGACAACACAAAAATAGAAATTACTTAAAATATCCATCGTTTCCCAAAAACAAATAACAACACCTTTTAAAATATACAATAATAACCAGTGCCTTAACCATTGAAATGGGGTCCGCCTATCTCAAGCGTATGAGAAATGGACTCTCCCACTTCATTAGATACCAAGAAAATCAACTCCCTGAACTGCCGGTGAAATTAGGATCTGCCGCTTTTACCAGTTGAAAGGATCTAAACCTTCCTAAAGTTTCAAACATCTTTTCTTCTTCTGGAGGTTCACTTGGTCGAAGAATAGCCTCACAAAATACTTGCAATTCAAGAATTCTACTCGACATATCATTTAAATTAACAATTTTGGATTGAGCATTCTCAAATAAGTTCTTTAATTTGATGCACCACTCCATGGAAACTGACAAGAAGTTGTTGGCAGGAGTGTACATGTCTTTAAATAGTTGTGAAAAATGTTCTTCCACCTGCTCCGATGAACACCTTTGATTATGCTCATTTACAAGGTTATAAGGAATCTCAGACATGAATTCCTGAATCAAGGAGAGTGAAGTGAAGGCTTCATTGCACATGCTTTCATAATGGATCATAGAATCCTCAAGAAGCATTTTTCTTGATTTGAGATGCAAACACCAAAGAAAACGTGTCCCTCAATGTTCAAATTCAAGAATTCCTTCAATAGCTAAAACTGAAGATTCCATACTTGTCATCTCCTATAAACTGGGCAATATCTCATCCAAATTTGATATAGCAGAAAACAAAAGTTTTTTTGAAAGAAAGAATTGGATCAAGATACACACTGACATCTTCATGAAGCTTAACCACGGTTTTGATCATCCCCTGGCCTAAAACGAGAATCTCTGAAAGCCAGGTTTTAGTTACATGGCCCAATGTGTTTATTTCCTTTGACAAATTGAGAGTATCTTAATATGGGGAAGCCACTGCATCAGGTACTAGGAATTTGGAAACTTCATAGTCGACAGGTGTCATAGCATCGCGCTCTTTATCAACTTGTGGAATGGCAAGGTCTGCAAATTTGTTTCCATCATTATCCACCATTATTCGAGAAAGCACCTTAGGATTCTTAGGAATGGTGTCATTTGAAAGTTTAAAAAGGACATCAAAATCAATGTCAATTGGCTTGAAAACTCTCTTCCTTTTCTTCACTTTTGAATCAACCCAGGAAGGAGTATCATTCACTATATCAACATACAAAATCCTAGAGTTTGAAACAATATTCTCATTATTTCCAACATCATGAGATCCTTCTTGAATCCTATCTATGACCTCAATTTGAGGAGACACAACCTCAATATCCACCTCCTGATTATTCGGGAGATTTTGGGAAATCCCTTCATGAACTACATGCTCTGAAGTGTTTGATATTTGAATTACCTGCACCTGGGTGGATGCTTATTTGAAGCATGGCTGAGGATCATTTGCTACCAACTTTTGAGCACTGTTAATGATGTGGGTAGAAGAATCTCTACTCGAGGTAGAAAATCTGGACACACGCTCTCTTCCTTCTTCGGGGTTAGGATCTTTAGATCTTTCTCCTTGTGACACGTTGCTTGGCGAAGTGGATTTCGGCAACCACTCCTTTCTTGCTTGTTGTGTATGATTGGATGGTAATGAGGTTGATCGAGAAGAGACTTTGGTCGAATGGAGGCCCCCTCGTATTGGTAATTTTTGTGATCCTGAAACATGATCTGGAATTGATTGCAATTTGGCAAGTTCTCTGTCATACCAAGATATGCTTCTTTCAATAATTGGTTGATTCTTGCCATCAAGAGAAAATTCATCTCTTTTGGTCCAGTCGATTCAAGGCAATGGGGTAAAGGCAATGACATCATAGGAGGGATCGAAGACATCCTCATCATCATTTATGAATGAATTGGGAGGACTCTTGATGCGGAAGGCCTTGATCTGAGCAAGTGTTAGGCGAGAGTACTTCCGGCTTCTTACCTCATGTTCATCTGAACAAGCAGCCTAGAAATCTTCCATGGTAGGATTATGTTGGTACTTTGTTCCCAAAATCTTTTACATATATCCATTGATATCAAACTAGACTCTCTTCACATATGGATGGATGGTTATAAGAGCGAACTCTTTTTCCATGAGTTGTGCACTGAAAAGATTTGGACATTGGTATTCCCCAATTTGAATTGGGAAATGAATTCCTGAACGGTGCTTGTCACTAAGAAGGCAGTGAACTTGGAATAATTGTCACGCCAGCTCCATTAATGCCCATCTGTCGTTGACATACTTAGGAATTTTCCACGGGGGGTACCAGCAAAGCCACTCATGCGAATGTAAGAAAAAGATGAAAATTGAATAAACCAGGTTCCCCATTAGGAAATGACACTCATGGCTTCTTTAGAAAACCTTTCCTCAGTATTCCAATTCAGGTTCCGGATCACGCGGAAGGTGAATGCATCGTTGAATCTTCTAAATGGTGAGAACTATTTTTGAAACTGAGTTAAGGGTAATAATGAAAAATATTGTTCGACCAAACCCATGACTCCTCTCGTTTCATGTCTTGAAAATAGCTTTCTTCTTGCTACCACATAAGTCAAATACAATGTCATGTAGGAATGCATCTAACCATCTTAACTTCTATCAATTACTTGTGGAGGGTGTTCACTAATGATGGTGACCCAGTCCTATAAATTATCTCTTCACAAGAATGATGCCGATGAACTGATACATCCATCTGTGAAAAATCTTGGCAGCAGGGAGACCGAAGACTCAGCTCTGAAGAGTGATCATACCACTGATTTCCTACATAAATTTAGTGTGGAAAACTTCCTTGGGAAACTATTCGACACAATTCCTCTTGGTAACTAACCAATTGTTGTTGACCATATTCGTCCACCTAAGGATTTCTTTATTCCAAAAATATTGTGCTAGTTATTGAGTGAGTTCAACATTCTTAGGGAAATTGAGTATGTTGAGAAATTATTTGATGTTCTCTGGTGTGTTCAAAATTAAAGGCTCACGATTATCTTAAAGATTCCTCTCCTTTCAAGATCATAATGCTTTAAATAGTTGATGAATATCACAGGGCTTTGCATGAAAATAGGAAAATCTATTGCTTGAGGTAGACCTCTATGATAAAGTCTATCCAAGAAGATATTTTTCCCCGTAGCTTCCACCCAATCGCAAAATTATGTTCCGTTGATGTGGCCAAGATCAGTGTCGGTGATATTTTCATATGTATATTTGATGGAAGTGGGAGGAATGATCCCTTGGAATTCATATTTGAGTGAGGAATTTTTTGACATTTCTACATATTTATTTCACTTTCCCATAGATTTGTTATGTTTTTTGCCATTACAGATTTTAAGGATAAACAAATAACCATGTAAAGCAACGGTGTCAAGACTTAGTCTCCATACCACCTTAACCGCAAGGAAACATATGGCTCTTTATTTATTATTATTATTATTATATATTTTAAAATAAATAAAGCCAAGAAATTTCTGAGTTACAATTTTTACAAATGGCAATATGAGCTCAAGTTTAGTTCAAGGTAAAACCCGATATTAGAGGAAATAAAAATATTTCATTTTGATTTTCCTCATGAGTATGAACATGCATCATCTCTCCCTTACATCATTGTTTTTTTCATGTAACATAAACTAAAGTCCATGTGGTAATATTTGATCCCCATCCAAAATGTCAGGTCTTGAATACAAGAAGACCCTGACACTACAATACTATCACCATAGCTTGGTTTCTTGTTGGTCCTTCATGCTCAGGAGGATGATCATTTGTTGGGCCTTTGTATGGCTTGTTTATGCATGGGAAATGTACTAGTTTTTTCTTTCTTTCATAGCTATAATTTTTCTACCAAGGTGAATGCATGGACTATGGCCTTAAGCATGATTAATCTCCTTTTGGTCTATGTGGCCCTTTATTCTCTTTTGGCTGTGTATGGATTTTTCTTATTCTCTTATGGATGTGATTGTGAATGCATGGAGAGTATTAACTTTGCCTGAATTTTAGATTGATATGTGGATAAAAAAATCTCTGATTTGTGTTTGGATAACCATTTAACCTCCTTAATTTGTGTGGTTGTGCTAGGAGTGCCATGTGAATGCGCGAGTCGATGTGTGGAAATTCTATATTCCTTTGACTATGTGTGGCTTGAATTTGAGTGCTTTGGCTTGTGTGGCAAGTATTTTATTTTTAAAACCTTCCTTTTGTCTTCCTCTTCGACATCTATGTGTGTATTTTCTTCTATTTACACTACGTTAACCTTTCTCTTTGCAAATTCGTGGTATTCCTTTCCTTAGTGTAGACCTCCTTTCACCTTCGTGGGTTGTGTATGGAATTTTTCTTTGTGAATGTGTAGCCTTTTTTGCTTATGAGGAATTTCATCCTTTTAAATTCGTGATTTGTATATCACCTACCTGAGAATGTATAAACATTTAGAATGTTGGAAAATTACTTCTTGAAAAATGTTTCTCCACAAAGAAATAATAAGGAGTTGTAAATGAAAATCCTCAAATATTCTTTCTGTAGAGTTCACACAGAGAACTTTTGAATATCCAAGAATCTTTCTTGATTTTGTAATTGCTTCTTCTTTCTTCCCATTGAATAACCAATTCCAATTTTTTTAACAAATTCCCAATTTCTTCAGGTAGTGGGCATTAATTTCCAGGAGAATAGAGGGAGAATTTAACCAATTTCCGATAATAATAGCAAAGTGGCATGACAATTCCTCTCCATTTCTCCGCATGGGAAAATGGGAGATATTTTTCCTTTGATATACAACTACGCTAGAAAATAGAAAGTAATTTCCCACAAGCGGGGAAAATGAAAGCTTTTCCAGGAAAAGGGAAAAACGGAATCTGAGAGCCAATTTGGCATTCCCATGGTAATTGGAAGTGGAATTATAATTGCCCATGACAATTTATAACAACAATTGGGGAAAATGAGAAAACTTTTTCTAAATTTGTCAATCAAATTTTACGTGTATTAAATTAATATTTATTAATTAAACACCCCAAAATTTAATAAAATTAATTTTATTAAATAAAAAGGTAAAATATTAATTAAATATTAATTAATTAATTAAAACATGGTTTAAAACATAAAAGGAGGAGCTCTCAACTTAAATGAACTAAATGAAGGTCAAAATTATCAGAGAAATAAAATGATCATACTGAAGGTGATAAACCATGAGAAAGGACACTTCCAAATTTTTTTTAAAAAAAAATCACGTTATAATTTTGTGAAGTCAAAATTAGCTCAATAACATCTAGCTCTTATTGGGGACAAGGACTTCACGGAACGTAACAATGGACCCAGACCCAAAAAATTAATGAACACGATACTTGAAATGACAACGCACGAATACAGGATGAAGAAAGAGATGAAAACAAGAAACAAAAACAAATAAAAAATAACAAAACCCTAATTACCTATGTACATAAAGGGGACAACCTATTTTCAACTTGGATAGTGCTTGAGATATTTATCATTGTAGAGAAAAGGAAAATGAGTTCCATAAGAATATGCTAAGCAATAAAAATGTTATCTCCACAAAAATTTCTTATTTTAATAGGGCCTAGCCACAACAAATCAAACTTCTCATGATTTACTTTTGGTTCACGTCTCTTGTCCTATAGAAGAATTAGATCATTAATTTGAAATTGTCTCTCCTTATTTATTCTGTTAAAAAATTTATTTACCTTGGACTGGTGTTCCTTGATCCTATTCTCTACTTGACTAATTTTGATCTTCAAGATTACTTAGGAACATGATCCTTTATATAAAACGCATTGGTGAAGCATTCATTGTCAACTTCTTGAGTCAGTCATAATTCCAATAACTCCAATGTAATGGGAATTCGAGCATCGGTTCCATACAGTTCCAGAGTTATAATGGAGACATTCCAATTACTCTTTTGGGAGTCATGCAGTCATCCCAAAATGCATCATATATATTTTTGTGTCAAGTCCTTTGATTTTCATCGACTGACTTACACATGATAGTAATGATGTTTTTGCTACTAGTATTTTTCTATACTGCTTCCTTGAGGATAGAAATATTATGAATGAGATAAAGATATTCCATACCCATAACAAAAACCTACCATCTCTATAAAAGATAAATTGGTGGCATTGTCTGTCACGATATTTTTTGGATTCCCATAATGAACCAAAATGTTCTCTTTAATGAAGTCACAAATTACCGCAGTAGATGTTTGTTTCATTGGAATAACTTCTACCCACTTTGTAAAATAGTCATTTTCCATGAGCACGTTAGTACGAGAAACATTGGAATTTGGGTATAGGACCTCAGTGAAGTCTAAAAAACATAGTTGAAAGGGTTCTTCAATGAAATGATTTTTCAATGGAACAGATACTAATTTAGGTCTTGTTGACAATTTTTGACCCATGGGAAAAATTTCCTAACATGGTTCTTAGTGGAGGCTTGGCATCAGAGGTGTGAAGAAAACCAATTTTCAGCCGGAATGAAGTCTCAGCATTAGGTAGAGAAAAAGGAACTTAGCCCGGGCGAATGCTATGGTTAGTGGAGCGAGCTCAGATGGAAAATGATGTCGGAGGAAAGAATGGAAGGGTGGTTCAACTCCAAGCTTGACCATTTTGGACTGAAAAAGATAGAACCTAGGCCTGAAATCAAGCTAAGAAAAAATAGGGACCTCAAAGTATGAAGTTTTTAGACTTCAGAGGTTTTATATTTCAGAGTTGGACGACAGATAAGTAGGTAAAGAATGTCAGCCGAATCCCAAAATTATGAAATGTCAAATTCTAAAACGGTTGATCATTTCAGGATCAAATCCCCTTTCAGGGTCAACAATGTAATGGATTTAGGAATTTTAGAGTCTGAACTTTGAAGTACAAATTTCAGACATTGGAAGTACGGAGGTTTGGAGTGATTTGGAGTGTCGCCGAACAAAACAGAAAAAAAAAATGGAAAAAAGTAACCAAAATCCTCAAATCCCAAAGGTCTGAAGTCTGAAAGGGTTTGGATTTTGGAGGTCATCTTAGTTTTGAGGTCAACGCGGTGGGAATTTTGGACTTTTAGGAGGTCAAAAGTGTCAAGGTCAACAGGTCAATAGTGTCATTGTTCCGAAAGGTGAAAGGTTTGAAACCTGAAGTCTGATATTTCAGACTTTGGGGTTTTTGAGGTTCGAGGTTCAGAGTTTCAGAGGTTGGGTGGATGAATAATGATAAAAACCACTTAAAATCAAAAGGTCTGAAACCTGAAGTCTAAATTTTGTACTTTAGGGTTTTGGTGTTTCAGAGGTTTCACGTACCCTGGTCAGATGAATAGTAACCTAAAATTTGAAATCAAAAGTTCTTTAGTCCCGAATCAAAAAGGTCTGAAATTTCAGATTTCCTCTTGAAGGTAATTTTGAAGTCAGAAAAGATGGTTACGAGCCACTCGTAATTGTTACAGAATGACACCCCCATCTTCAGATGGCCATATCTTTTGATTGGGAGCTTGAATTTACACAAGAAAGATTTTTTTTGAAATCTCTTAGAGTTATCTTAAATGCTAAGTGAGATTAAGTTCTTTAATATGAAGAAATATAGTAAACCATTTTATAGGGTGTTTCAGACTCCCCACATACCACAATGATGAGGTATGGGATCCTTTCTTCTCCAACAAGGAAAAGTACTAGAAGTTATGGGTTTTGTACCCCTCATAGTTGTAGAGTGAATCAATGCATATAAGGTTGGTTGAAGTAAGATTTTTAGTTTCTCCCCCTCTCTCCCTTCTCTTATTCTTCCTATAAATTATAAGGAGGGAATTACCAAATTCTAATTTGGATAATTTTTCTTTGCACACTCCCTTATTCTCTTGTCTGCAAGTGAATTTGTGGAGTTTTAAACTCTCATTAAAGTTGTTCCAGTACAATGAGTTTCTCCAAAGTCTTTAAATTATCTATTGGGATATTATAATGCACTATATCAAAGTTTGTGGAAAAATAATAGTCAAGTCATGGATAATTTCAACTCTCTTTATTTTCATTGCCAATCTTGTTTATCTATGATGATTATTGTGTTGCATATTTGATGGTATTGATTTAATGGATAGAATCTAATTGGTGATAAGATACTGATTTGTGTTGATGTTCACCTCTTCAAAAACCTACAATTCATTTACATGTAAGGAAATTGGTTCAACATTCCTTTGGTGCATGATCTATTTTAGTTTAGGAATTTATTGTAATCTTCTTAACCCTGTCTCCTTGATATGCAAGTCATAGTAGATTTTACAATTTGGATGTTTGCTTCAGAATAGAGGAATAAGAACCTGCCTTCATTCTGGAGATATTTCCTGATTGAGTAGTCCCACACTTTGGGTTCAAGCTCCATGTTATGCAATCACAATTACAATTTTAAAGGGTTTAAGTTGAAAACTTCAGGCTTAATGTGATTATGCTATCAATTTAGGTCTTCCAACAAATTTTTGACAAGATTCACATTTGGCTACACATTTTTTAGCATCAGAAAACATAGTGGGCTAGTAATAATGTGCTCGTATGAATCTTATGAGTTATTACTGGTCTAGAGAAATGACCACTACAAGCATGATTGTGAAAGGATTCAAGTAACCTGGGTTGTTCCTTATCAACACATCTAAGGAACATGTCATCAATACCTTTCTTGAACAAGGTGTTATCCCAAATGACGTACATGACAACTCTTAATTTGATATCTTTTTTTCCTTAGCTGTCAACTTCTTCGGACATTCACCATATGTGAGAAAGTAAGCTATATCAAATACCACTCATCTGTGGTACTGACAAAAACTACAAGTGGTAAACTTTCTTCTAACTGGTTCTTCCTCATAGTCATTTCTTGGCTCATCTTTACGATGAGTTGGAAGAGTCCTCTTCCTCAAACTAACTTGGTAGGCTTGATGTCCAATTCATATTCCTGGATCTTGGAGACCTAGTTACCTCTTTTAGATCTTGGTTTATATTGTGTCAACATTTATTTAACTATAGTGTCTGAAACTAGGACTTTGGTGTGAGAATTCAACACATATATCTGAAAATTTTCAAGGCTCTAACCACGTCATACACATGTTTCTCAAGGGGAGTATTATTTAGATCATGTTTCTTGAATCTAGAACTCATGAATGAAATAGGACATTCAATTCCCTCTTGATTATGGTGAGTCAGGATGGAATAAATTGTGTGTGAGGAAGCATAAAAATAGACTATGAAATCTTTTTAAAATTTGGACACACCAATGTAGGAATCTTTTGCAATAAAATCCTTGATTTGTTCAAATGCTCCCTACCTTCATTTGACCATTTGAAGGATTATGTTTCCTTAATCATGTCAGAAATTTCTTTGGTTAGCTCAGAAAAATCATGGCATGAACCTCCTCAAAAAAATTCACCTTCCCAAAGAATGAGTGGACTACATGATTACTTGTAGGTAAGGAAAGTATATTGATAGCTTGAACACATTTCAGGATAAATCTTAGTTCCTTCCTTAGAGACAATATGACCTAGGAGTTTACCCTTCCATAACTCTAAACACATACTTCTTTGGATTCAAGGAGATTCTATGAAGTCTGCACCTTTGTAATATTTTCTCCAAATCTCTTATATGATCTTCTCACTTCTTTGAGAAAACCATTAAGTCATCTAGGTATATTACGATGATCTTGTTTTTATAATCTGTGAATGCCATGTCCATATCCCTTTGAAACATTTGTTCAACATTGATCAAAACAAAAGGAATTCTTCTATATGCAAACATACCCCAAGGGGTGGTGAACGTGGTTTTATGTTGATCTTCTCTAGCTACTTCAATCTGATTATAACCAGAGAAACCATCTAGCATGGATAGCATTTCTGATCTAGTTACTGCCTACAGAATATGGTCCATGACTGGAAGTGGATAGTTATCCTTCAAGGAAGCTTGATTAAGATTGTAGAAATCCATGCAAATCCTAATTTCTCCATTTTTCTTGTGAACCGGGACAATATTATCTATCCAAGTTGAATGTCGAATAGGAAACACTATTCATGCATCCAACATCTTTTGAACCTCATGGAGTATCATCCCTTCTATCTTGGGGTTATATTGTCTTTTCTTCTTCCTGAATGGAGCTGCACCAGGTTTCAAAGGTATGGCATGCTCCATTTCCCTAGGTTGAAAAGACTTCAAGTCTTCATATGAGTAAGCCAAGACATCAAAATATTTGGTAAGGAGGCTTACAAATTTCTTGCACTCCTCAGGTGAGAAACACTTACCAATGTTGACTAGGTGAGGTTTGTCCTTGGTACCAATGTCAACTTCCTCATAGTCAGTAGAATTCACAGGTCCTGCCTGCTCTTTCTCTTTGATAAACATGTCATGTTTATCAAAAATTCTTCAAGTGAAACCAATCCTTTTGGAATTTTATTTCCTTTGAGTTGAATGATGCCATCGTTCCAGGATCCTCACTCTCAACTCCTTCTTGAATGGGTGAGGTCATTGAATTCACAAAATGCAGAATCACTTCCTTCAAAGTACAAATGTTCAAAATTATCCCTTTTTTCTAAGAAGGCAATAATTTGTTGATCATCATTAAAGACTTGCCAATTTTCTGCATTGTCAGGAACGCTTGGCCTAAAAATCATTTCAATGGTGTATTTGTCTTGATCAAACTCTGAATGAGGGATCATCAATGAAGCTGAGACTGCTAGAGAATCTAATTTGTCATTCTTTTCACGAGGGACGAATTTTATGGAAAAAATATCGAAGGCTTCAATCGCATCCCACACTTTATTTTTGTAGTGTCTCAAGTGATCATTTTTTACTTGAAACTGATTTTTTACTTGCTTCATGATCAACTCTGCATCTCCCAAGGCTTTCAAAATTTTGATCCCTTTTCTTCTACAACTTGGAGGCCAAGGATTAACACTCATATTCTACAGTGTTGTTAGTATTTGAAAATTGGAGTTTGTAAGAAAAAGGAAATATTTTACCATTTGGAGATATAAGCACCACTCCTAAGCAAGAACCTATTGAGAAACAACTTCCATCAAACTCAAGAGTCCAGATCTCATTGGGATCTTGGAAAGTGACCTCAGGTGCATGAACCTCTGTAGTCATCATATAATTACCCATACTAGAGTTTTGAAACAGGACTTGTGCATAAGGATCTTTGGTTTTTGTTACCATGAACTTTTCTTGAGTCTCTGGTATTAGCTTCTTCATTTCTCCACTGATAGGGATCATAGCATGAGACCAGTCCATTTGAATCTCACCACCCATATCTCTACAAAATTTCCTTCTTAACAACATACCATATGAAGTGGGAATGTCAGCAACTAGAATGGTTACCTTGACTCACTTTTGAGGAAATTGAGCTAAAGCCATTTGAGCATCTTTAATCTACCCAATCAGAGGAACTTGTCTTGTCTCCATGGAGTAACAAGACCCAAGTGTTCTCATACAAGTCAACCCAAGAGCATGTGCTACTTTTGCAGGCATCACATTATCCAAGGCTCTAGAATCTATAATGCAATTACTTAATTTGCATCCATTGATCAGAAAGGACACAAAGAAAGGTTCAACCTTTTCATTTGAAGGTGTAGTGGCCACCACAATATTTTGAGTCTTCCTGTCTTTGGGAGTTTTTCAGAATTCCTTTAGAGGAATGAACAGTAGAGTCACCTTTGATAAACTGGACCAATTTCTCGAGTTGATCCTTATTGGACTTCAAGTACTCTGTTTGTGACATGGAAATTTTTGTTTTATTGATATGATCAATAATATCAAATTTGGGAAAAATGACCATACTTGATGTCTCAGATACAAGTTATTTCAAACTTGATGATGGCTCACTTTTGACCTTTACTTTGGGCTTAGTTGATACTGATGTGGAAGAAGAAACTTTCTTCGTAGCTGATTTATCAACTGATTGACTTGGAAAAGGTTCTCCTTTCTTTGAGATAGATTTGACCTTGGAAACTTCAGTCATCTTGGAATCTTTAGGAATCTCAGTTGTTTTAGATTCTTTGGAAGTTTCCTTAGTTTTAGATTCTTTAGGAACTTCCCTGGAGCTCTTTTTTCTTCCACCTTAGTGGTACTCTGCTCCTTTTTTTGAGAGTGTGTGAAGACCGCAAAGGATTGACTATTCATATCTTCTACAATTTCTTCGTATTCATCTTCTTCTTCTGAATGGTACTCAAAGAAATGATTATTACTTTCTCCTTCAGGCTCTTCGACTTCAGGTTCAGATGTCCCAGAGTTCTAGGCTCTTCTTCGTCAACCTTGACGATCTCAACTTCATCATCACTTTCCTCAATGACATCACACTTTGAGTTAGTTGCGGGAGCTGCTTCAATAGCAAGCCTCATCAGAGTGCCTACAATTTTGGATTTGTTGGGAATGTATCCTTTTCTTGGGATGTCTTTATAAGTAGGAGGTTTACTACTTTGAGAAACTTTCTTTTTCAAAGCTAACATATCATTAGCCAACTTAGTGAGTATGGCCTCTGAAGCATTGGGGGTTTCTTGACTCTTTCCCTTGGGGGAAGTTTTCTTGAATTTTCCCACCATGATTAGATCATCCTCAATTTCTATTGTCATGGATTGAGAAAGTTCCAAAGTAGCCACTCTATCCCTTCTCAGCTGATAGCATACTTCTGGTTGTTGTGCATTAATAAAGAAACATTTTTGTCTGTCAAGGTTCAGGGGAATTCTGGTAGGAACTTTGTTCACCATTTTGTTGAACTTAGCCATGAAATTCCTCATGGGTTTTGGCTCTTTCTTCTTCACTGAGATAGTTGGGAAAAATGGCATGTTCATCTTCTGTCCATTTTGAACATGTCTTCAAACTTAGTTTTCATATCATTCCAGTTTGTAATGCATCCATTCGGGAGATGATGAAACCAATCCATGGAAATGTCTTGTAATGTTTCAATGAAGAGGAAAATAACAACATCTTCATATTCTACTGAAAAAACTACACATGTAGCAAAAGAAGGTGGAAATGTGGTCATCAGGTGAAGTCTTCCCATCTCCATTGAACTTGGGAAGGATCTTCATCGATCCTTGTGGGAGGTCATGTCGAGTTGGTAAGGCCAATGGGCCTATGGAATTTCCCCATGGTACGTTAGCAACCATCTTGGGAAAGGTTGTATGCAAGGGTAAAACAACATGAGAAAGAACAAGTGCTTGACTTGTAGTGATTCCTCCCTTACTTGCTCTTTTAGGACTTGATGCAAGGCTTATGGATTTATGGGGAGTGTTCCTCCTTGGAGGAGATAACTTGAAACCAAACTTTCCTTGAAAATCAAAAATTAGATCAGATCGACCTTTTCCTTTTTCTCCTCATAAACCTCCTTCCTGTCAGTTTGAAATATTTACTATGAAAGAATCACTGCACGTTCTGATCAGCTCTAGCCTTTTCTCTTTGCTCTCTTTCTTGATCTCTTTGCACCTGAATGACTCTAGCAACTCTCACAACTTGATTTTCTTTGTTATCCAATACTGATGTGGTAAGATGAAAATGATAGTCATTCATGTGCTTTTCCCAAATAGCTTGCCTCAAATCTGATGATATGTCTTCTTGAGTATCTGTAAAAAGAATATTTGGTTATAAGATAGGTGAGTTACCTGTAATAGTCATACAAATTATTGCCTTGGTGGAAGAGGGCCACGTTATGAACAACGATCAACATGTGTCCAGGAGGTCTTCTGGCCACAAGTGTGGGTGCTCTTCTTCTAAGGTCTTCAATGTAGATTTCTCTATCAATGGCTCTATCAACAACCACAAATTGCTGTAAGCTTTTGCATTTTTCCCAAGCTACTATCTGAAGGTTGGAAACAATGTCTCCTTGAAAATATTCATTGGGCACAAGATTCGGTTAAAGAATTGGAGCTTGTGTAGAGGGGATAGTCATAAATATTTAACCAAGCACTGGTTAATGATTCTTGAATCCCCATTAGAGTCACCAAAAACTGTTAGCAAATGGATTTGCATACATGAAAATGACATGCAACAGTCAGGGGACAAAGTCCCTCCTCAATGAAGGTGAGGTTTCCTTTATTGAAAACCAAAACTATATTTACATCTATACATTCAAAATTGTATGTGGGGGTGTTTTGGGACATCAAATGGAAAGAAGTGTGAATGAGGGAAATGGAATGGAATGAAGGAAAGAAATGGAAAGGAATGGATGGAAGGATATACAATAGTTAGGTAAAAACAAAGCCTAATATTGCATAGAGAAGAATAAGAACAATGAATAACTAACTCAAATAAAATGAGTTTGAATCAGCTAAACAAGAATAAATGAAAGGGAACACACATGAGTAAGTAGATATCAGAGCTTGATCATTGTGAACAAGAACAACAAATTAATAATGTTGACAATAAGATCAAAGATAATATTCACATGCAATATTTAAACACTAACATCTAATGAACATAAGAACATCAAATGCTACAAGAGATAATGAATGGGACACAAAGTTCATATTTCATTAACTCTCAAAATGTCTTCACAAAAGAACACAAAGTTTCTTTCTTGAAACAAATCTTGCACAAAAGTATTTTCTTCTCCTCTCTCAAAATTCACCCTTACAAATGAGCCCCTAACTTCCTTTTATAACCCAAAAGTTGGTTACAAGGTAGTTAGGGTTTACATGAACATTAAATTAGGGCACCTTAAGTGACTTTGAATTTTTCAACTAACTTTTAAAAAGTAACTTGAAAATAGAAATCACTTAAGTGATCAAAAGTTTTAAAAAAATGAGTTTAACAATAACATCACTTTAAAATATCATTTTAAAACATAAAACAAGACCCAGTGCCTTATCCATTAAAGTGGGGTCCACCTATCTCAATCGTATGAGAAATGGACTCTCCCACTTCGTTAGATACCAGAATGTTATCTCCTCACCCATTGGTGAAATTAGGATCTACCACCTTTTCCAATTGAAAAGATTTGAACCTTTCCAATGTCTCAAACATCTTCTCTTCTTTAGAGGTTCACTCGGTTGAAGCACAGTCCTCATAGAACACCTGATAATTCCAAAATCCTACCAAGAATATTATTTAGGTTGACCATTTTCAATTGAGCATCTTCAAACAAGTTCCTCAATTTGATACAACATTCCATTGAAGTAGAGGAGAAGTTGATGGCAAGAATGTACATGTCCTTAAATAATTGTGAGAATTATTCCTCAACATGTTCTGATGAATGCCTTTGATTATGCTCATCCACAAAATCACAAGGGATTTCAGCTATGAACTCATGAATTGAGGTGAGTAAAGTGAAGGCTTCACTACATATTCTCTCGTAATGAATCATGGAATCTTTGAGAAGCATCTTCTATGACTTGAGATGTAAACACCATAAGAAAGTGTGTCCCTTGAATTCAAATTCAAGGATCCCTTCAATGGTTAGAATTGTAGATTCCATGCTCATCATCTCTTGTAGACTAGGAAATATCTCATCCAGATTTGATATGCTAGAAGAAAAATATTCCTTAAAAGAAAGGATTGGATCTAGGTATAACTAATGTCTTCATGGAGCTTTACGGCCACTTTGATTGTCTCTCTCCCAAAGATGAGAATTTTTGAAAGCCAGGATTTAGTGACATGGCCCAAAGTGTTTACCTCCTTCAATAGATTGAGTGTTTCTTCATTATGGGAAGCCACTACATCAAGTACTGGGAAAGTGGAGGATATTGGATTTATCAAATGTTGAACATAATTCACCAACTGATTCTTTTCGGCCTTGAGTTGAGAATTCTGAGATTTATATTTCTCAAGCCTTCTTAACACAATATCCATGGAATCTTGGGCCATTTCCATGTCACTTTCCAATGTAGACTTCCCAAGTCCAAGCCTAGATACTTCATAGTCAATCAGATTCATGGCATTACATCCTTTCTTGACTTGTGGAATGGCAAGATCTGTAAATTTGTTTCCATCTCCATCCACCATTATTCTCGAGAAAACTTTAGGATTCTTGGGGATGACATCATTTGAAATATTGGAAAGGGCATCAAATTCAATATTGATCACCTTGAAAACCCTCTTTCTTTTCTTGACTTCACAGTCAACCCAAGAAGGGGTCTCCTTGACCAATTCTGCACATAGAAGCCTAGAGTCTGAAAACAACATTCACACCATTCTCGACATCATTAGATTCTACAAGAGTTATTTCCACAACTTCAATCCTTGGGGAAATAACTTTGACATCGACCTCTTGAACCTCAGGGAGACCTTGAGAAACATCTTCATGAACTAGGGGTTTAAGAGCGTTTGATATTTGGACCACTTGCACTTGAGTAGACTCTTGTGCATGACATGGATGAGTAGTGTTTATGATGAGCTTCCTTGAACTATCAGTAACGTGAGTAGATGAGTCTCTACTCGAAGTGGAAAACCCTGAGACACATTCTCTTCCTTCAATAGGGCTAGGACCCATTGGATGTTTCTCCTTGCGACATCTTCTTTGGAGAAGTGGATTTGGGCAAACCATTCTCTCCTTGCTTTATGTGTATGGGTTGATGGCATGGAGGTTGAACTGAGAAGAGGTTTTAGTCAACTTGGAGACCTCCTTGTGTTGGAAATTTTTGTGATCCTGGGGTATGAACTTGGATGGATGGTAACTTTACAAGTTCTCATTCATACCAAGTTATGCTCCTTTCTAGAATCAGTTGATTCTTTCCATCAAGAGAGAATTCATCTCTCTTGGTCCAATCAACTTGGGGCAATGGAGTGAAGGAAATAACATCATATGAGGGATCAATCAAATCATCACCATCATCTACTAATGAATATGGAGGATCTCTGATGTGGAAAGCCTTGATTTGAGCAAGGGTCAGGTGGGAGAATTCTCACCTTCTTACTTCATGTTCATCTGAGCAGGAAGCCCAGAAGTCTTCCATGGTGGGATTGTGCTGGTACTTTTCTCCAAGAGCCTTTTGCATGTATCCATTGATGTCAAATTGGGATCTCTTTACAAATGGATGTATGGTAATGAGAGAAAACTCCTTCTCCATGAGTTATGCACTGAAGAGATTCGGGCATTGGTATTCCCCAATTTGGATTGGGAAGTGGATGCCTGAACGGTGTTTGTCACTGAGAAGACAATGAACTTGGAAAAGTTTTCATGCAAGCTCCATTAACACCCACTTATCACTGACATACTTAGGAAGCTTCCATGGAGTACCTACAAATCCACTCACATGAATGTAGGAAAAGGATGGGAACTGAATGAACCATGTTCCCCACTAAGAAATGACCACCATGGCATCCTTGGAGAATCTTTCTTCTGGATTCCTATTCAGGTTTCTAATCACACAGAAGGTGAAAGCATCATTAACTCTCTTGAAGTTATGAGAGCTATTCTTGAAAACTCAATTGTGGATAATAGTGGAAAACATTATTTGATGGACCCATGATGCATCTCGAACCCCAAAAACAACTTAACTTATCACTTACATACTTAGGAAACTCCATGGAGTGCCTACATCCGTTCATACTCTATGTAGGAAAAGCATGAAAAGAATGAACCATTTCTTCCAAATTGATTGTCATGGAATCCTTGGAGAATATTTCAGATTCCTATTTAGGTTTCTAAGAAGGTGAAAGAATCATTAACTCTCCTGAAGTGATGAGAGCTATTCTTGAAACTTAATTGCAGATAATAGTGGAAAACATTGTTTGATGGACCCATGATGCCTTTCATCTCTAACCCCGAAAACAACTTCTTCTAGCCATTGCACGTAGGTTAGGTATGATGTCATGTAGAAATGCCCAGTCATCTTCACCTCGATCAACTACTTGTGGAGAGTGTCACTAATGATGGTGGCCCAATCTACAAATTCTCTCTTTGCAAGGATGATGCAGATGAACTGATACATCCATGGGTGAAAAATCCTGGTAGAGGGGAGACCAAAGACTCGGCTCAGAAGAGTGATCATATCACTGATTTCCTCCACAAATTCAATGCAATATAATTCCTTGGGAAACCAGTCAACATGAGTCCTCTTGGTCACTAGCCAATTGTTGTTGACCATCTTGGTCCACCTGAGGGGTTCTTCATCCCAAAACTCTTGCGCTGACTTTCGAGTGATGTCAGCATTCTCAGGGAAATTAGGGATGTTGAGAAATTCTTCGATGTGCTCTGGTGTGATCAAAAGGAAAGGCTCATGATTATCCTTGAAGATTCCTCACCTTTCGGGATCATAATGTTCTACACAGGCAATGACTAGCTCAGGGCATTGCACTGAAACAGGAAAAGTTGTTGCTTGAGGTAGACCACTATGATAGAGTCTATCCGAGAAGATGGTTTTCCCCTCGACTTTCACCTGATCACAAAATTGTGTTACGTTGATGTGGCCAAGATCAGTGTTCATGATATTGTCATACACAGATTTGATGGAAGTGGGAGGAATGATCCCTTGGAATTCATATTTGAGTGCGGACTTGTTTGACCTTTCTACTGGGTTTCTTTGACTTTCCTGTAGATTTGTTAGAGTTTTTCTAGCCATTATGAATTTGAAGGAAAAACAAAGCAAGCATGCAAAATGGTGTCAGGTCTTAGTCTCTCCAAATCACCATGAGCACAAGGAAAAATACGGCTCTTTATTTATTATTATTGTTTTTTAAAATAAAGATAGCAATTCTAGGTTATAATTTTTTTAAAATGGCAATATGATGATAGTTTAGTTCGAGGTTGAAACCCAATTTGCCAAAATAAAAGAATATGGGTTCATTTTGAATTTTCCCACGATGTTTGATCTCGCATTGGATCTCTCCTACTGGTGAATGAGTTAATTAGGTGCAAATAGAACAAATGGGTTGGGCCACTTATTTGCAAACTAAAAGTCCTCTCATTTGTGTAGGCTCGGGATAAGCTTTTATTGATCGCTCTTGTTCTATATTATTCTCCTCTAGTTGTTATTGCTTTGTGTAGGGTCAATTTGGATCTCGAGCCAATGGTTTGGCTGCCTAATGAATCACGTGGTATTGTCTTCTCTTTACCCTGCGTGGCTTGTTTTCCTTGCCTGGCATATGGAATCTCCTTTCTGTTAAATGTGTGAGGAGCTTTTCAAAGGCCTGTGTGGCATTTTCAAGAGCTATTGTTGACTTTGCACCTATTGGTGCATTTTACTTTGACCCAACATGGCCAATGTTATTCCTCTTTCTTCTTAAAAATGCGTGACAACTTCTTATTTTTACTTTGGTTGCGTTTTGGATTGTATTGCTCTCCTGCAATAAGTGGACTGGTTTTTTTGGTATTATGTGCATGATCTTTCTTTCTTTTTTTTAGCATGGGCAATTGCTCTTATTCCCTTGGAGTGTGAACAATGTCCTAGCAAGTAAATGTGGTGGAAATAGTTGAATGCATGGCCTTCTTTTCCTGTAAATGCATGGAAATGCTTTGACTATGGTACGTTGCTATCAAGACTCAAATGCATATATACTACTCCTTTTTAACTATGTATGATGCATGTGTGATGGATAGCCTTGGTTGCGTGGGCAGGACTGTCTCCTTTTGCTAATGGTAGGTTTTGCTCTTATTGTTTATGCCTTTGAATGCGTGGGAGTTGTTTTAACTTGGAAAATCAATGTGTGGCCTTTGTATCCTTTCACCTGCATTTGGGTGACTGGACTGGTGAGGACAATTCTACGTGGATAATGTATGTCCACCTCCTTGTCTTTGGCCTAGTGTTTTATTTCTCCTTCTCAGACAATTTTCTGAAGAACTCTATGGTTATTTTTTCCCTATGACCTTGCATGTAATATTGTTCACAGTGGATGTGTGATGGATCCTTGAAAAAATCTTTCTGCATGAAAAATCCTACTTCACTAAAAATAATTAAAAACAAAACTTCTTCTCTGTCAATATTGCACTCGCATGGTTTTGCCGTAGAGTTCTCAGAGAGAGGTTATGAATATCCCAAAAGCTATTTCTTGATTTGTAACCACTTCTTCCTTCTTCCTGTTAATAACCAATTCCCAATTTCTTTTCTTCGGGTAGTGGGCATTAATTATCTAGGGAATAGGGGAAGAATTCAACCATTTTCCCACGATAATGGCAAAGCGGGCTGCAATTCCCCTCCATTTCTCCACATGGGAAAATGGGAAATATTTTTCATTTGACATCAGGTTGGGTTGGAAATAACAAGAGAATTTCCCACAAGCGGGGGAAAATGAAAGTTTGCCAGGAAAGGGAAAAACGGAAGCGGAGAGCCAATTTGGCATTCACGACAATTGGAAGCGGAATTATAATTGCCCACGGCAATTGCTCATGGAAATTGGGGAAAATGAGAAAATTTCTTCCAAATTTGTCAAACAACTTTTATGAGGATTAAATTAATATTTATTAATTAAACACCCTAAAATTTAATAAAATTAATTTTATTAAATAAAAATTAATTAAATATTAATTAATTAATTAAAACACGGTTTGCGACATAGCGGGAGAAGTACTTATCCGAAATGGACAAAACGAAGGCCAAAACAATCAGGAGAATAAAACGATCACAATGAAGATGATAAATCATGAGAAAGGACACTTCCAATTTTTTTTTTAAATTTTCACGTTAAAATTTTGCGAAGTCAAAATTAGCTTATAACAATATGAGGACCATGGAAAAAAGGATTGGGTTCAACATATTTAAGATTACATTGCTTTATAGGCTCCATTATGTTTCAAATTTGACCAAAGTTTCAAGTTTTGATGTTTAGAAAAAAATGGTTTTGATTTCGATGGAGTCTTAGGTTGTTAGTTTTGAAGAATAGTCACCGACACATATAGAGTTTTACATTTTAATGTTTTTAGAAACAAGTTTTAACTCAAACATAGTTTCACATTTTAATGTTTTTGGAAATAGTTTGTGACTTGGACAAAGTTTCACATAATTTGTTTTGAAATAAAAGGAGGAGTCAAACAACACAACAAATGCAACCTACACTAGTAAACATGGACAACTATGTTAGGTTTAATAAGGTGGTCATGTTTGTCCTAAATATGCCTTACAATACGTGAAGCCCAAGTATGTGAAATTGAGTATTATCTAATGGCGTGGTTCACAAGTCAAACCCCCTTTCCTTAACTCTAACCAATTTAATAAAGTTTCATGAAAAATGATATTTCATACCTTTTGGGTTGTTGTTTAAGGCTTGGGTATTGGCGGAAACTACACACCTCATTTTATAGTAGCCATGTAAAAGTGAACCCCTCTTAGCCAAAAATGAAATATCCTCCCTCAAATTTATGTAGCCCATTTTTACATAGGCATTTTCCAAATGGCTTGGTAATAACTTTCAAGTCACCGAAGACTGTGAAAGTGAAAAACAACCTCTAAACTATTTATGATTCCTAAGCTCAACTTGTAGCTCATGGGAAAAGGATACACAATTTGAGATGAGGTTCAAATAATCACAAAGAAATAACAAGAGTAAATGTCTTGAATAAAACAATATGATAAGGAAATTAATTAAATAAACAATATGATGAGAAAAATTTAATAAATAATAAAGTAATAAAATTATTTGCACATGATGCAATTAATAATTTCATTTTTTTTCTTTAAAACATGATTATAATGCTGAAAATGGATTAGAAGTGTATAAAAGTAGTAAATAAGACCCTGCAAGTTAATGTAAAGAGATGAAAAATGATGCAAAGTGAAAAACCAAGTCACCAAAATATATATGTTAATACACAAAGCAGAAACAATGATACACATAATAGGTGCACTACTATATTAATAAAATGCATTAAACTAGAAAAAAAACAATAAAAATTGTAGAAGCATTACGAGTTTGCGTACAGGCACAACAAGGGAAAAAATGTTACGTACCTTAACAAAGGCACTATTCCTAAAGACTAGTTGGTAGAAGGAAAATATTTCATGAAGTGAAGTGGAGACATCCTTGCATAAAACACAAAAGTTTCAAGTGTCCGACATTTTATTTCTACAAAAAAAAGTCTTCCAAGATTACTACACAACAATGATGCACATAAGCGCTAATATAGAAGCAAAATTTCTACTATTGTAAGTAAATGCGATGATCCTACAAAGAATGATTAGTAGAAAAGAAGCTACAATTGTGAACAAAGGTTCTTAAAATCATGCAAACTAAATGGTTAAAGTAGATATGTTGATATTGTGAGTAAAGACCAGGGTTCATTTTAAGACCCCCCTCTAAAAAAAACTTAGAATATTTTGGGGAATCTCCAAAATTAACTTTCAAAAAAATGGTGAATATCTAAAAAGATGCATTTCATTACAAAGGCGATTCGATACACCATAGATTTACTAGGGTTCCGCAAGGCTATTGGACGTGAGTTAGACAAACATCCAACGACAACAAGATTTATTATACATCAGTTAGATGATCTTTTATCAACTTAACATAGATGACATTGGGTTAGATGGATAGTCATTTTTTTTATCTATCTCTACACATTCAGATGTGTGTTGTGCGAATTAGATAGACCAAGTTAGAAACTTATCTTACGCATAGTTAATTAAAAGATCATCATTGTCTTGGCCATCTCTACACTTAATACATGTTGACATACGGATTAGACGGTTGTCATTACTATGATTAGGTGATCATCTCAAACAAAGTTAGTTGGACAAACATCATTACCTTAACCATCTCTATATGATTAGTCGTATGACATATCCTGAACCGTCCCTTTTGATCGTGTTGGTCTGTCTATTGAATGACCGTCTTTAGACATGTGTGACCTCAAATCTCTCCACCTATAATTTTCCTCCACGTGTCCTAACTCGGAACCCTCGACCTATATATATCACTATGAGGTTCATTTCTTTACTTTTTGACAAAACTTCTATGAATCTATAGCAATCTCATGACTCCCATTTTCTACAAAACCATTCCAGCCCCAAAACAACCAACATGACCAAACCTACAGTTGACTCTGCCCTCCAGTCCCTCCCTCTCATGTAACTTTTCAACAAAGCTTTAAATGATGTCTAGTTCCACAGTTACTTCTGCCCCAAATTGCAGTACAAAAATCTCATGTGCCCTCAAATCACTGCACTAATGAAACTCAAAGAAACACCTAAAAATTGGATGTAAAAAACACAATTCATGGGGCTTGTCAACATGCCCCAATTTTAAACAAACACTATTGTCCTTGATTACCTGATCAATGCTTACAAATCCCGAAGATGGAAAGGTTTAACCCCCCTCTAACTAGATCATATAATTTCATTCAACGTGGAGCCCGTAGACATCCATCAATTAACTGGTTTACCATATCCACACCAGATGGTTATGATTACCAAGGCTATCTTAAATGATACAGACAAAAAATATTTGGAATCTCATTACAATGTGCACATTTGATGGTAAGTTCAATTTTATTTTTCAATTATTTTCTTTCTTAATATCAGTTGACTATCCCCATGCATCTAACTTTTCTTTTGTGTTGTTGCAATTGCAGTTAATCAGTCGAAAAGAGGCCTTGTTATACAATGTGTTACACATAATTTCTTTCTTGCAATGATATCACTCTTTCAATCCAAGATTCTATTGTAAGGTAGATCCATGAATATTCCACATTGGGGCAATTCAATATTTATTATGGACACTGCAGGGCAACAATTCGATTGGTGCATGTATTTGTCCGATCGAATTAAAGAAGATGTCAATAATGCTCGTTCCAATATCAATGCATCTGATAAATTAAAGAATGTATTTTCTTGTACCAATTATCTTCTTTCTTTCTATCGAGAATCTTTCCACCAATTGCAGAACAGATAAATTTTGACTGCAACAAACCAAAAATTGCTATCGATAGGTCTTTAAGTTGAAGAACAACAGGTAACAATTAATTTTAACAATATAACAATTAATTATTTTTGAAATGTAATAATAACACTAATAGTAATTTATATTCTACAAAGAAGAATTGTAGCTACAATAGCTCATAAGGAGGTTATTTCTCAGGGTAAATCCCCTCCAAAGGCTTCTGTTGATTCTGATATGGATTCAAAAAAATCAACCCCGGTTCGATATACTCGATAGAAAAGAGCTAGGGGTTTAATCACCCCTCCTTTAATACCTCCTCCACCACCTTTGCCTCCACAATTTTCTACAAGTATTTATATTATTATTTATAACTAAGCTACTAGTAGGAATCACTAACAAGCTATCTACTTTTCTGTAAGTGTTAAAGTGTTTTAATATTTTTAAAAAAATTTATTTGCAACAACTTCTGACTTTGACGAGTGTAGATCATTCTTAGGCTCAGTCACAAAGTCATATGGTCTCTTCTCCAACCATGCCAAGTAATTTATAATGTTTAATTTCTTTTGTTTACTTACAAATATTATATATAGTATTTACAAGGGTATAATGTTTAATTTTGTAATACTTTGTTTCTTGCAGTTAACAAATGAACACAACAGATTTCAAACAGGCCTCCTCTGATCCCACTGCCATCGGTTGTACAAACAAAAAGAAAAATTCTAGGGAAGAATATTAAATTTCTTGCTGACTTCGCATAGGAATAGTTCACCCTGCAACCTCTGAATTTCTAGGTTTTTCACTAGGTGGTATCCAGAGTGCAACTGGTACCCAGATTTTGAACTAGATCAAGCTCGATGATGATTTTTTGGGGTTTGATAGTGTTGACGCGAGGTAGGTAATTATTTTGACACCCATGATATGATACAAAGTACTCCTCCACCTGCTCAACCATAAGCGTAACAAACTATCCATGAAATCAGATGATTCCCCTCCTCAACCAAGTCAAAATCCACTCATATATGATCAAAAGACAGATTTTGCCTTCGAAAATCTAATATCAGACGGTATGGGGGCCACAATTTAGGAATTGGTTATGGTAGATGTGGAATTAGTGCGCAAGTGGGAGTATAGGGCCAAAGTTTTGATCAAAGAAATAAATACTCGTTACCATAATCATGCTCAAAGGCACTCATTGTTCACTTATTGTAGAGAGCCAACCAATAAGGCTTGAAATTTTGCTAAATAAAGCTCAGTCTGGTACAATTTTGTATAATAATGATTATGATGATGAAATTTTAGATATAATGTTAAACAGGTTGGAAAATATTAATGTTGGAAGCCCAAACATACTACAACAAATGGGCTAGAGACAAAAATAATGTTTTAATTGCAAATGCAAAAAAAGAAAAAACTATGGTAGGTCATTTTTTACATGTGAAAAATTGTGAAATTATGAGTATTGAAATAAATTATTTATAACTTATCTAATACATTTCAGTTTTGCAGCAAAATATATGAAAATTTAAAGAAAGAAGTAGTTGTATTTGATGTGCATTTGAAGAATGCTCACAAAATCTTGAATGCATTTATACAATTGAAAGAAAACTTTATTATTAAATAAACAAAATAATACATTGAGAAAGATAATCAAGAAGCATGGGATGGATCTAGAAATCTTACTGAAAGAAAAGACAGATGTTGATCCATCACTATTGTCGTCAGGAGATGTTGTGAGGGAGGAGCAGAATATTCTTGCCAATATCAATAGCAACAGCATAGGATTTGCAAAAATCAGGAGTTTTAACACAAATACATTATAAAAATTGAGCAAGCTCCGCCTCCATTGCAAGAAGAAGCTCAAGTTACCCTACAACACAAAATTGAAAAAAAAGTTAGTTTCACCATGTGACAAGTGTGTTGTCACAATTCCGACACTTGATGTAGGAATTAAAAGATAGTGGCCACCTAATTTTTCCTTTTTTTATTCCGTGTGGCAGACGTAAGGACAACTATGACTCAAAATCATAGGTAGAAAAGAGGATTCCCTCAGTAATGTGTTCTTATATGACAAAACTTTCTCGGAAGCTTTGAAAAGAAATTGATGACAACCCAGAATTTTGTAATTGTATTGGCCAACAATGCTTTATGAAAACATGTATGTCTTCATAAATTAATCTGCCACTTGTTAGTATGTATACAGTTTAATTGTGAATTGGAAACTCTATTTACAGTTGTGACACATTTTTTGAAAGTTTTGAACAATTTAATATGCACTCTTGTATTTGGATTTCTGTTTTCTTGCTGAATGTTTTTATGTTACTATTTGGAGATGTTTTGCATGGTTTTAGATGTTTGGTGTGTGTTGTTTGAGTACAGAAAAGAATTATGTTTCATGCAGAGATAAAATATTAATCACACAGAGATGGATCTAAATAAATCACTATCCTTCTTAAAATAATAAAACAAAATATAAAAAATGAATTTGTTACAAGTAAAACAACATATATAGTCTAGTAAGACCAGTTGATACTTATTCGATATGAAATATATAAATAATCAAATAATTTTTTCAATAGTGTCTAGAATGTAGATGAGAAATTAGGACTCTAGCAATTGAAACACCACTGTTGGAGCAACCCGTTCTTCATAAGTGTCCTCAAATTCTACTGAATTGGAAGCGTGTTCGGTGGATATGTTCGGATCCCCCACATCAGTCACAATATTACCTACTCCTCTTCTTTCTATGAGTGAATTCCATAATCCAAGTGCTCTTTCATAAGGAAAAGTTTCCATGGAATAACTTGAAAACATACAATCTCTAACAACTTTCTAAATTTCTATCCAATTTGTTACGAACTTTTGATTTTACAAAGGATAATGCACTGAATACTCTTTCATCTTCAACAGATCCCAGGATCATAGTTTGGCACAGTTCATATAGTCGAAAATACTCGCTGAAATTGCCTCACAAAATACTGCTTGAATAAAGCTTCTTCCAAAGCCTTTTAATAGAACCATTTTTGTTGGCTCGTCTAGAAAACGAAATTGCTCTAGCATAGTAAGAGAAAAATGTTGTGACTGAGAACTCAGTAACTTATTTTGTAAAATACCTTCAACTACAACATCATTTATCTCTTCATGCTTACAAATATGTTCCATTAGACTATTCATGTATTTTATAAATAAATTACCGATGGAAATTTCAGTAACACCACCAGTTGTATTCCAAAACAGTGGATTCACAACTCCCATTGCTTCAAGTAATTTATCTTTTTTAAATCGTTCACAGATCTCCATAGATAAAGATTGAGAAATATTTTTCAATTTATTTCATGTCACATGTAATACTATTTCATATAAATTATGTGTCACTCATACTTCTTCCAACTCTAATCCAACCAAATCTGCTCTTCCTTTGAAAAGTGTGAAGTGGTATCTCTTTCCCATGAACTATTATACACAGATGATCATTTATATTAAATTTTAAGTAGCATATTTGGATTCTTAAGGTCGGTTAATGTATTCCAGCTTTCAAAAATAGGTCCTTGAAAACTTCCATTTGACAAATATAAATTATCTAGAGTCATGCATACATGTTTTTCTCAGTCGTATGAAGTCAGTAATGTAGATGGAACACTCTTGGGCATGCTTCATCAAAACATTGATCTCATTCAACATTGGCAAAATACCACATAATGTAAGTAAAGTTTTAATATTTGTTAGACAGTACAACAAATATTTAGCTTTATCTACTTCCCTACGGTATTTATACATAAAACCTGTCAATGAAGGATATTCTTCAAATATTCTACAAGCAGGCTCATACATGGAAATCCATCTGGTATCTACATCTTTAAGAATATTTTTCCCATCTATCAATCCAATTACAAATTTATGAAATTCTAAAAAAAAATTTGGACTACTCGAATAATATGCATGCAAGTCATGATATGAGCTCCTCCACTCTAGCAACAATTTCAAATGTGCTCACAATTTTATACACCAGATTCATTCTATGAGTCATACAATGAATTACAATCATATACGGTGCAACTGTTGTTTGTAGTCTCAATGCAAAGACCATTTTTGCCCCCCTGCATTATTGTTGTGTTATCAGTTCCAACATAAACTAACTTTGTGGAAATGGAAAAATTCATCCATACCTGTTATATCCTTTAAAATTGACACCACCAATTTGTAAAGGTTTTCAGAATTGCAATTTTCACCCATTTTATGAATAGCTAGGATATGGGGTTTTCTTACTTCATTTACAAAAGTATAGACATGAATACAAACCCATGAAGTGTTGTCCACTGTTGTGACCTCATCAATTGAAAGCAAAATAAACTTTGCATTTTTAATAGCTTCTTTCAAATCCTCCTTTTCCACCATAGCAAGACATTTTACAATTTCCCAGCCACTTGCTATCTGACCAATGTGATTGTGGAACATTCTGTAATCCAATAACATGATACAAAATTTTTATTATCTGAGAAATTTGAAATAGGTCTTCCCTTTTTCAATAAATGGAATACCGTAGAAAATTGAATACTTTTGGCAAACATTTCAATCTGCATAGATTTGCCTAATTTTGGTGCAATTGTGTCACCTTTTCATTTAGATTTTTCAAACACGTTTTTGTTCTTTTTCATACTCTTCTACATACTTTACATGCAAGCATTCTTTTGCATTTTTCCATTTATGAGTCCTTACTATGTGCCCATCCTTCTACTTTTGTGAAATATATATTTTCCCCCAGTGTTTTTCAATAGTGTCTAATTTGAGTTGCATTGTATGATATTTCCCTTGTTTCTAACTACATATTTTACATCTATGTTGAGTTGGAATATCGTTACCATTTTTTGGCTCCGCGGGTTCAATAAAAGGATATTTGGCTACCCAATAAAACTTGAAAGTCTTTCCTATTGTCCAGTTAGTCCTCTTTCTTCTCACAATTTTTTAATTACTTTATTCAACATGTGCCTCTAGGTATTTTGTAAGTCTGTTATGTTGGTGCTCAAATTAGTCTCACCCCATTTGTCATTGAAATTCCTCAGTTTGCGGACTCTGTTATGTTTTCTGTCTCCCCAGGCTCAAATAGTGGTTCTCCTGCATTTTACGATTTGAGGGGTGAAGTTTCTCGGTCAAAATGACTTCTTGGCATTAATTGAAATGTGGCCCTTTCTAATTGGATGCAGCTCTGTGAGGCACTTTAAAAAATTGAAGGCTCACTTCAACCCAAAATGTGTCCACGTGGTGAGCTTGCGCTTGCTCAGGGTCTCTGCTCTTGGGGACCATCTTGAAGTTGCGCCACAAAGACATGTGGAGGCTTCCGTTGGGCCTTCCCATACTTAGACTTTTCAAGCAACTTCCTAAAGGGCCTGGGACACGTGGAGGGACCACGCATGTTTGGGGTCTCTATTTTTTGGAACCATCTCAAAATGTGCCATTGAGACACGTAGCATGTGGGGAAATGAAGAAACGGATCTTTGGGTTCATTTAAGGTTTTTTACCTTTTGTAAAAAAGGGATAAAATTGTAAGTTGAAGCGCAGGTCTGCTGGGACCCCACATCAGAAGCTAAAGGCAGAAGGGCAGAGCTGCGGAGAAAATTTAGAAAATTTTCCTTTTTGCCAAAAATGAGGTGAAATAGTATAGTCAATCCGCGGTTCCTCTGAGACCCACTTTAGGACACGTGTCAAGCCCATTTTCTAAGGGCGGAGGGGTGGAGGAAAATGTCAAAAATTTACTTTCTTCCAGAATTTATAAAATGTCAAAAAATGCTCCCATGCCTGTTTCCAATCACATTTTTCCACATGGAGGGCTCAGATTAAAAGTTGAAAGGTAAGATCAACAATAGTTGTGCATTTCATTTTATTTTGCCTCCATTGAAGCTCCAGGATGTTTGGAGATGCATTTTTGCATCATTCTTCATCAAATTTTTGGCAAATCTATGTCGTTTTGGTTTACAAAGTTTAATTAAATCAATTTGGGATCTCAATTTGTAAATCTAAAGTACTCTTGAAGTAGATTTTACTCGGACTCGTACAAAAACGGAAAATGCCAGATCCAGAAATTACAGAGTAAAATTTCAGAGGAAAAGGAGGGAAAAGGGATGAAATGATGAAAGTGCAGGCATAAAAGGTGAAATGCCTCGAGAGTAAAAAGGGGTGACTTGTCAAGCCCAGCAATGCAGAGGCTCCAAAAAATGATTAAAGGGACTCTCAAAAAGTTGTGGCATGGCATCCTAGTCAGTAGTCAAGGTCCCAAGAAACATGATTTGTTCACTGTTGGTCCACCTGGCAGATTTTGGATCTGAATTTGTTAAACATCGTTGTCTAAAACAAATTGGTAACAAGCAAAGGTCCTTCGAATATTCTTCTCTTTTGAGGGGAAAAGGTGTTGCAGGTGCAAAGGGTGAAGAATATGCGTCCAAATAGAACAATGATGCAAATATTTACAACGATTCACCTTTTTTGAAAACACCTGGCAACTTTTTTGCGAATCTGTTAAATCTCACTTTCTGCAAATCATGATCCGATATGTGTAACAAATGTGCTTCGAATATTCCTCTTTTTTTTTGGGGGGGGGGGGAATTGGACGTAAAGGGTGTATTATAAATGCAATGAGATTACTCTTGCAAATGGTCGAGGTATGAATTCTTGAGAATTTTTTTGAGAAATTCATCTTCCTGAGAGACCAAAGCCGAGATTACCTATTATTTTCTTCTATGTTAGATTTTCTATCATGTCAAGTTGGTTGTAGATGTATAGCCATTGACAAGCTCTGAGATTGCTCTGGAAGCTTTCCCCTGCTAATGAATCTAAGCAATTTTAGAATTAATCTGTGTCTACAAATAATTTATTTCATTCCTATTGCAATCTTATAGTGAATTTTTTGTGAAATCACACAGGATCTCGTCCCTGTGACAGTCTAATGGTATTCGTAATTTCATTTCAAGAAGAGCCTTCATTTTGGATGAGATAAACAAATTTAAAATCAATTTACTGTCATTTGTTGATAAAGATTGTTTGTAAGTCTTCGGGTGTACCTTAGGTGTGATTAATCAGAAACTTTAGTGTTTAATTGAGTCTTTAAATTTGAGCCTTCATTTTAGAGTCTCAAAGATTATGTGAAAACATGCTAATCTAGGCCTCCATTGAAGAACACCTTCTGGTTGAAGGAACGTCTTGACTATTCTGGAGCTTTCTGTTGTGAAGTTGTTCATTATTGTGAATTCCCTACAAAGATATGGTATAATCAAATTTATCCTGCTTCATCTCCCACCAAAATCATTTAAAAAACCATTGATCCACCCTGAACTACACCTATTTTCCCTGGGTATCAACAAAGGAACAAAAATCTACTTGCAAATATATGCAGAACAATCAGGATTCCATAATGTCTTTAGTAACCTTAGCCTTGTGTTGAAAATATCTCCATCTTCTGGTAGTGACAACTCATGAGAGTCAGATTTGGTGTGTTGATCATATTTTCCCAAGGTTTTATTTATAAAATTTATGCAAAAGAAAGGTATCTACGTCTCCTTCAATAATAGAGGTTACAAAATAGGTTCTCTTGCATTGTTTGAAAGTCACAGCCTAAAATAGTTAGGCTAAGATCAAATCCTTTTAAGGTGTTACCCACTTCTTCAAGGTCTGAGTGCTAAAAATTCAGATAAATTGCTTCCCCAGCTACAAAATGACATACATAATCATTTATCTGCTTTTGAGTGTCCTGTCAAATCCATGATGTTGCTCGGTTTGTGAAGAAGATTAAATCTTGTTATTGTACCAACATATTCTCATCGACATAATATCAAGATACATGAATTATATTGTAATCAATATGATCATCTCGAAATACAATACTATATGATGGTGTAAAAGGTGCTTGCCTAACCATGTATACCAAAATATAAATGTTACAAAAATATATTATTAATTATGTATATGATTAATGACAACCAAAGTCACACTCATATAGTGGAAAAAATACCCCTAAATCCTTAACAATTAAACTCAAAAATTATCTCCACCTAACCTTATTCAAACTTCTCATTGAAGTCAAAAAAAAAAAAATCTAAACCAGAAGGACATATCATGATTAAAATAGAGTATATATTATTAGACAGTACAAACCTTATATTATCCGTTCTTTCATATGGGTAAAAAAGATGGTCAACTTTGTTATATGTCATTTTCCTTAAAGAATTTAATAAATGCTTCATGTTACTCTTTATGAGACAAATCTAGCTGATATCAAATGCATAACCGTAAGTTTTCCACAATCATATATGCATTTTCCTCGTACAAATACATTAAGAATTTACAATTAGTATATTCCATGTCTGGTTTACACTACATATTTTTATGATAGAGGGTATAGGAATTTAAATGGGTGCAATTTTTAAGCCATTTAAAAGATTTTGCCGACTTATTTGTGGCTGGCAATGGTCGTAGGTAAGTTGGACGACTAGAAGTATTTGGAATCAAGAATGAAAAATTGCAAGTATATAGATGAAAGTGGGTAGAAGTAATTGTCAAGATGGCATGTATTGGACATGTTACGAATCTATGAATTATATAAAGGAGATACACATCTATTTGTCTGAATAGCTTGAAACATAGTTAGATGTTTATGTATTGTACATTTTTGAACTATGAGTGTAGTCTTGATGTGAAACGTTGGTGAAGTACTTGCATCTAGGTTCATTTTTAGTATAAATAGTAGGCGAACTGACATTATACAAGTGACTAAAAGACTTTTTTTTTAGGCTTTTTTTTTTAGTGCAACCGACTATTGAAAATATATTCCATAGAATATAATAATACAAGTGAACCCCTACATTTTCGTTAGAGTGGTATTAGAGGTCATCACTAAAAGTTTCCCTGTGTAGATGCAATAAACCCATATTAGTCGTAATGCATTGATCTATAGATATAGGTGTATCCAACTCTTATCTTAGTTTTTTTGCATACTATATTGATTAGTAACTTCATTATATTTTAATATGGAATTTCTTATCAACTTATGATGAGTGGCTCTACAATCCAGTAAGAAGAACCCAACTGTGTCAAAACCCTGGAAAATGAATTCTTTAAGTAAAAACGAATTATAACTTCTAAATGGTGGTCAAATGAGGTGTCAAATTTAATATTAGAATTACTTTGTGGCATGTCATATGGACTTCAAATTTAAAATCAAACATAATTATTAAAAAATCACTAACAAATGACCTTATTGTAACAAAATACCTTGACATTATTCTAATTGGTATTTAAAGTGGTCAATTCGTGACCCCACAATACCTAAAACAAAGGGTCTAGATGAAAGGGGTATTTCCCTTGTTTTGATTAGATGTGCTTCAATGTGGGTGTTTGCTTATGTACCAACTTCATCAACATCATGTAATCATCATCATACATACATGGTTATAAAGAATAATTTGAGAGGTTTGAACCTGGGTGGGGCTAGACTTGAAAAGATACCCACTTTTAGCAACCCACCTACACCTCATTGGCAAAGGGGTCTATTCTCAATTAAGACATGAAGTATTTCTAATAATATAAATATGTACATGAAAAACAAAAACAAAAATTAAGCTCCCTACGTAGTTTAATGTAGATAGATTTTTTTTTGGAGATCATATGAAAGTGAACTATTGAAGAATGTGGGATACTGAAGATACATAATTAAAAGGTTGTTAATGTAGGATTACAATGTATTTTCCTTTTAATATTAATTATTCATTGGGATTTGAATCGTAGTTGGATGAGAATGATAGGATCATATTAATTCCCATGAATTAAGACATTATTAATAGGACTTATGTTTGTGATTTAAGGGAAAGTTACGATGTCATAAGATTTATAGTGAATGTACAATAGTTAACTCTAACAAAGTAAAATTAAAAAACCGAAAAAGCATAGTAACTTTAAATATCCCATCTCTTTCGATGCCTTTCTTCATCCACAACTATATGCAGAAACATGCCCTACTTTCATTAAGATTTTTCCTCCTACTTATAGTACATTGATGAAAGAAATAAGTTGAATAAAACAAGTAATTTTTTGGGATACCAATCATTGTAAACATAGAATCTCTAATCAAATCTTGGCTCCATAAGATTTGAACATATGCTCAAAATCAAATAGATTCAAGTCATATCATTAGTCCTCATAAACCATTTGAAGTTCTTGAGAGATGTTATTACGATAATCTCTAAAGAGACAATAAGACTATTCATCAACCTATTGATCTCATAATAAGGATAACATTCTAATCAATATTATGGTTCTCATAAAATTTGGTATTCAAATAATGTCACAATCTGATAGTCTACAATAGTCCATCTAAGGAGATATGATGGGTATGTCTCTATGTGGAGATGGACTGTGAATCCAAACTCTTAATTATGCTAAAGGAAACCTTGTATAGTATGTGTTGGTGAAATAATTTGTCATGCGGTGCAAATTATTGAGTTTTCACCCATGGTACGTAGGGCTAACCCCCTCCTTCTTGTGTATGGGGAGGCTCCCATTATTGAATGTAAACTAACCTAAAGTTGTGGGTGGACGTAGGTCCAGGGATCACACAAGAACACTCCATTGAACCTGTGGAAAAGTGCTTGTATAAGGTACAAGGGAGGAATTTCCAGTTAAGAGAGGTAAAGGGGAGTTGGGGAAATAAGGAGAGAGAGGGTTATTGTTGTGAGTAGAGCACTAGAATAGTTCACATACAATAACCAAAGTAGGTCCACATTCAATTAGAAGAACACAACAATGAAAACAATGATAAGAACAACAAATCATAGACACAAAATTCCATTGATTCATTTATCAAAGGCACAGACACCTTTCTTGGTTTTACAAGATCATCATGTATGCAAAGTTGGAAAGAGAGAGTAGAGGAACATAAGACAAGAAATAGAATAATTATAGCTTTTATTGCTTGATGTAGAAGTGGTAATCTCAACAACATACATTCAATCAACAATTGTATAACCCCTTGGAATGGAGAATCCATTCCAATTTATAGCATTACAAGTATGTCTCTTTGTCTACCCCCCACATGACTTTTCACCCACCCTCATCACTTGTGACCTTTCATATTCTTAGGAAAGAAAAGTGGGTCCCTTTTTATTAATGAAAAATGAACTCTTACAATGCTTGACTATAGGTCACATTTAAATGAATAAGATAAAAAGTGAAAAGTCTCTTTCTTAATGAGAATTAGAACATGAGAGAGAAGGAATGGGAGGAGAGAAGAGAAGGGTTGATTGATCGAATGAAGAGAAGCTTTGACTGATGAAGAATTTGTTGATACATGATCCCTGAGGGGAGTTCCCATAGGATGAGCTCTTTTCCTTTGAATTATTTACTGAACCAAGAAGCC
Organism: Taxus chinensis; assembly: GCA_019776745.2. Classification (NCBI taxonomy): domain Eukaryota; kingdom Viridiplantae; phylum Streptophyta; class Pinopsida; order Cupressales; family Taxaceae; genus Taxus; species Taxus chinensis. Next base: position 828,961,029 of record CM034149.1, on the reverse strand, counting down.
GCAGGTACCACCTTATCTACTTTTTGAATGCAATGTATCTCAACACTTTGATCCATGTCTTAGGAACATCCTTGATATCCTTGCACTAACTAGACCATACTTTTATGATCTCTTGTAATGTTAGAAATAGAGCCTCTGATGTTGGCAAGGGACTCTAATGTATCTTCATTGAAGGAAAGAGGATCACTTGCCTCTTTCTTGACCAATTCCTTGGAAGGAAACAATGAGTTATTATGATGATGAATTCTCAATGAGTGGAGGGAAACCAATATTCTTACATACATGTTGCAGACCTCATTCAAAATATCAAAAGCATTTTTGTCCACTAGAGTCAAGTTTGGAGATGGAATATTCTATTATATTCCATATCTAGCATTCATAGTGTGGATCCAAACTAGGGACAAATTAGTAGCAACTGATACAAACACATTTTTACTCATGAAGAGTGTGAGATTCGAGGGATCTCATCTTCAAACACAAGTGGGAACACCTTATCCTAATGGATTTTCTCCTTTCTAATCGTCGTTTCATTGCTTTCTTCACTTCTGACAAAGTGGAAAGAATATACATGAGCAAAGAGATAACCTCTGGGAACAATGTCTTTCCTCTCTTGATGATCTTCTCAATTCATCTCTCACTACCCTTAGCTTGCATCATATGCCCTTGTGCTTTCTTGATCACCTATGGCTCAAAGCTACTGATTGGAGGAATATCTTCCATAGGGAGTGGAGGTATATAATTGGGATCCAAGAAAAGGTTAAATGTAGGCAATGGGAGCTTTCACATGCTCCTCCAATTTCTCAATTGTTCATTTTGTACTCTTCATTTCGAGAAAGAAGGCGGGAAGAGGGATTCCTTGAATAAATGAGAGTCACCCTCATGTGTTATTGGTCCCAACAAAATATGTTGTCATCTCATAGTCTGATGGATTCGTCTCCTTAATGGACTTTACATTCTTTGGCCAAGTAACTTCTACATATTGGTTTCCTGAGGTAGCACTGAAGAAGCAGGAATTTGTTTTGGCTTTCTTCCTTTGCTTGGATCTCAATATTTTTTTGATAGCTCCAAAGTTAGGCATTGCATCTTATTGTTTTATTTTTGGTTCACTTTCGACCAATTCTTGGATCCAGGAATGGATCTTCTAGAGTAGACATGATGTTTGTCATGGGGGAACTTTCAGGAGCTTGATGTAGGATCACATCTTGTTCATTATGGGAAAGCTTCGCCACTGGGGAAGACATACTCGAATGCCTCTAAAGAGAAGGAAGCTACAATGGATCAATCTTGCTTGACTCAAAAGGATCTATGGGATCTACAAATGAACCTTACTTTCTTATGAATCCTTTCTAGAATATGGAACCTATGTGCACCCTCCTTTCATTATCTTCCCTTTTTGAATACTCATGCTTAATGGTCCTTGGTTTTACTAAAATGAGGTTCAATTGAAACTTTTCCTTCCTTGGGGGAGTGACCACATTACCAAATATTTGACCAAGTGTTAAAGTGGTTTTTAAGAACACTATTGTGAATGACATGGAAGTGAGGATGATTTCTCATTCTTGATTACCTACATACTCTTCTCAAATCTAAAGAAATTCTTGAGTGAAATCAAATTCAAGAATTCTCACATACCTTATCATTCATATGATTCTCATGGAAAATTATGAATTCTTGTTTCTCTGCACATGATGGCTTGAATACTTTGATGGCTTACCTAGCTCACTTTAATTTGCTTCTCAAAAAGATGATGATGGATTCAAAACATGATGTTTCTCAACTTCCCTGGTGAGTTTATTTTTTCACTTATGATCATGATGGAATCCTTTGATGAATTTAAATTCAAATGGGGCTCTTGACTCCTTTCAAATCCTTTGTAGACCACACAATGTGTCTGACTTTCACCTGTTATGCCTTGATATACTCTATCATGCTCCTTGACACAAATGTGGTCAAAATGATGCTTTAGAATCCTTTTGGAGAGTTAATTTTCTTATTTAATCTATGAGAAAAATTTACAACTATGTGATGATGGAAAAAATTAGTGAGATGAGTGAAAACGGAGCCAACAACAACTTTCTGTGCTGACAATTGAAACTTTCTATTTTTGGCATGTGGGGTCAGTAGCCGCTATTTTGGGAAAAAAAATTACAAAATTTATTCTCTGAAGCTCCTAGCACACTTAGATTACCTCAATTCATGATTCTTTATTATTTTTTATAATTTTAATATTTTTAGCATGTTGTTTTTTTGGAAACTACTATTTTTGGAAAATTGCCCATTTTGCCTTGTTTGATGGTTTGCATTGTTCCCAGATGTTCTGAGCAATGGGAGCTTGTTGTTTCAAGAGAATAACTATTTTTATTAATTCAGTATATAGAACACTTCTGTATTTTAAAAACTAATCATACTGGTGTAAGTTTTCAATGAAATCACCATCGTTGGATTCGGCTTTGCATCGAGATCCCATGCTCTGATTTTTACTATGTTTCTTCCATTGTAACTTATGGAAATGAAAAAGGAAAGTTTGGAAGGTATTGTTTTATATTTTTCATCTATAGAAAAACTAGGGTATCATTTGGTTTGCAGAAATTTTTGTTTTCAAAGGTGCTTGGGAGGAGAGTCTTTTGTGAAGATTTTAGTTGAATATTATTTCTAGTTGAAGAGTTATGAGAAAAGCTTAGTTTAGGAAGCCATGGATGTTCTAGAATATCTTGAGCAACATTTATGATATATTCTAATGTTTTTTGAATGTTTACTAGCAACAACAATGGTGGGAGAGTGAACATTCTATAGGAGATAACTTAAAAACACTTTATCTTTCGTGTTGCCATGCTAACTGCAATTTTACCCTAGGTTGAATGGAGTTAAAAATTCGGTTAAATGAGCTTGCACATGGGGCGCCCATTTTTTACCCTATGTTCCCTTAGTGAAAATGGACAAGAGGGATGCAAATGGGAACTTTGGGAGATATTGTGCCAAGTGTCTAGATCTGGTGAAGTGCACATCAAGTTGAAAAAGCCACGAAAGCACTCAGGGAGCTAGAATAAGGTCGCATGAAAATCCACATGAGGGGATTGCACATGGGATCCCATTTTTCCATATATCCCCTTGGTGAAAAGGAATAAGAGGGACACAAAATGGCACTTTGGGAGAGATTGTGATAAGTGTGAGATCTAGTGCAGTGTGAGGAAGATAAGGTTAGCCAAATAAGCACTTTACAAAACAAAGAAGGGTCATATGAGGAACCAAAGAGAGAGCTTGCACTTGAGCACACCATTTTTCCCCTATTTCCCCTTGGTAAAAGGAAAATAGGGATATAAAGGGGCACCAGGAGTGGAAATCATGACATGTGGCAGTCAAAATTTTGGTTAAGTATGGGATCAACACTCTCTTAACTCGTGAGAGCTTGATAACTTCACTCTCAGAGCTTGGAAATGTCTTTTGAGATGAAATTTTATATTATTATGACTCCAAGAGACCTTCCAAGATAAATGGAATAGGTTTTAGAACCTAATAATTCCTGAAACTCCAAAAAATGGCCTTATTTGATTAAGACAGTGACGTGCACATATAAAAGTTGAGTTGCCTTGTGAAATCCTTAGGTCTTGTGTAAAATATGATCCTTCCATAATGAAGAGGATTATCTATAATATTTTATTTTCATATAACTCCCTACATAGCTCTTGGAATCTTCTAGGAGAATTTCAAGTTCATATTTTGACTATTTATTCCTTGCACTTGAAAACCCGCTTTTGCACAGACTGTCCCTAAACCACCAAACCTTTCCTAAATCTTCCTAAATTGCTTCCAACACATTCTTGTCTCTCCAATACCACATTTTAATGTTTATGAGCTTTTGGAACCTTCCTGAAAGAAGCACACATGCCTAGAAATGGCTATAATTGGCCTTTTTAAGCATGTTGAAGAACTAGTTGTTTATCGCACTTCAATGAATGGAATGATGAGCCTTATCACACCCTTTTGAAATATTTCACATGTTTATTCAATGCATTAGGATAACTTCCAAGGTCAATATGATCATACACATGATACTGACTAACAAAGAGAGGGATTTGGGAAGGCTTGGGAGTAAATTTTCACATTTGGCTTAGTTGTCATGTTTAAAATTTTGAATTTTTGGGGCTTGCAAAAATGCATGACAACAAGTAGTTATCTAGTCAACAAGCTAATGTTTAAATACACCAATCTACAATAATTGTAATACCAATTAATTTAGCACAATTATTATACTTCAACTCCTATCTTTTCACAACCTTAATTATAATGCTTTGGCACCATCATGTTCATCTTTCATGTGCTCAACCTTAAATAAACTTCAAAAATGTCAAATTTTAGTATTCACATTCATCATTCTCAACTAGTAGAACATACAATAATTCTTAAATTGAGATACACAATTGTATGATCAAATGTAGTGTTGATTGAACATGATATATATTGCATTCAAATTCCTATAAAACATCCCGAATCAAAATTAAATGAACTCTATGAAAGATGATCTATTATAACTAAAATAAAAATGAATCTCTCTCAAAATCTTTATAATATCATCTATGTTACTAGGTGCATGTCTAAATGTAACATGCACAAAAACGAAAACTTGAATCAGATTATAGTATTAGGTTGAACTTCATTTCATGCTTGTAGTGTGTAATTTTCTACAAAGCCTAGAACTAAAATAATGGTCCCGAGTGAGAATTTTTCCTTGCATATCTTGATTTTCCCATCCATCTCTCTCTCTCTTGGTGTGTGTGTGTGTGTGTGTGTGTGTGTGTGTGTGTGTGTGTGTGTGTGTAATTTTCTACAAATCCTAGAACTAAAATAATGGTCTCGAGTGAGAATTTTCTACAAAGCCTAGAACTGAAATAATGGTCCCGAGTGAGAAATGTTCCTTACATATCTTGATTTTCCCATCCATCTCTCTCTCTCTCTCTCTCTCTCTCTCTCTCTCTCATCTCTCTCTCTCTCTCTCTCTCTCTCTCTCTCTCTCTCTCTCTAGCTCTCTCTCTCTCTCTCTCTCTCTCTCTCTCTCCTCTCTCTCTCTCTCTCTCTCTCTCTCTCTCTCTCTCTCTGCACGCGTGCGTGCGTGCGTGTGTGCGTGTGTGCATGTGTGTGTGTGTGTGTGTGTGTGTTATTCATAGGTACATGGGTTGTAACAAACTAGTATATTAATAAATCTTATCCATCTTTCAATGTATACTTTTCATATTCGTAATTCTTAAGATCAACAAATTTCTTTGTAAATTTATGTGTTATTCCCTCATGTATACAACCACTTTAATGTGATAGGTTGCCACAATCATTACATGTTTCAACTAAATATTGTTTAGCAAAAATATTGCCTACCGAGTATTTCACATAGAAGATTAGGGAATAGTTCTTTTACATATTTCGGTGGAGAATACACCCTACAATCTTGCATAGCGTTGTTAGTATGTAAAATGTAATGTCTATAACAGAAAAAAACAAAATGCCTAATTTTTTTGATGTGGACCTTATAATAACAAGTGGTGTATGTTTAATTTATTTTGACATAAAGTAGCTTACACGTCTCAAATGACCTTTGACTAAGTTTCAATTTATCCTTATATTGTTCAAGAAAATTTTTATAGATTTTTGGTTAGGTTATTTTTAACAAATGTTTTGGATGTTACTAACATATTTTAAAACTTTTTCTTCTTCTTAATACATCTTTAAGATTAGGCAAGATCCTTTTGTTCTCAAGCCAATTTTTTATCAAATATCTTATTGCTTCAACTAATATTTTGTCTTTTCGTTGTAGTCTATTGCTAAATTACCAATACTCTGACTAAAGGATCATCTAATCATGTTCTTCTTCATACGACTCTAATTAAGTTTTCTTATTCAATTTCAGGCCTATACTTGTTTCACTTAATATTCGATGTGTATTTGTCACCTTACTCAAAATAACCTCTATTAATACCCGTCTTGCAATATTAGTATATTTATTCTAACTATTCTTACCTCTTAAAATAAATGTTCCGCTTAGAATTTTTACTTTTTCATTATTTTCCCCTCTAATTTCTTTATTCTCAACATATGCATCACATGGCGTATGTTTTTCATTTTCATCATTTCAAAAAATAATTGACATTTTTTTGTATGTATTTTCTTCTCCAATGCAAAATTTCACACATGTTTAACATGATATCTAGTTGTACATTTTGTCATTTTACCTTCAATATGTTCTAATATCATCTCATCTATTTCAATCAAATATCTTGATGTTTGTTTTGAATGCAGGTATCGACCTAGAAAATATATCATTTCTTATATTTTTCGGTGTTATTTCTTCAACCATAGGAGGGGATGCATATATCAATTAAGATCAAATTCTACATAGCTAGAAAATTCCTCTTCGTTTGGAATGAGTTTGATAAGGGTCACTATGTGTTCATTCATATTCACTATCATCATGCTCTAAAACTTTGATATGGATAGATGTTCCATTAGATCATATTTTTCTTTGTTTCATCATTTTATACAAATTCACTACCATATCCCACATATTGATTTTTATCATTCAACGATTAATTTTCATCTCTTATTCTACTTGAAGATGTTTTTAGTATTGCCTAAAGCAATGTAATTATAGGTTTCACAATTGTATAACCAATTATTATTACTCATACTTTTCAACCAATTAGGGTTTGTTATCATTTTCATAAACTAATAAACACTTTTCACCTCCATAATAAATATAATTACAAAATTTTATTTGTCTTCAATTTAATTGGCCTACACATTGAGATGTTATTGTGGCCTTTAACAATTTCTAGAAAAAAATGATATCATGATATTTATTACACTGAAACACAGTACTAAATTTGATTAAACATTTTTTGTGTATCTTGTATCTCACTGCAAATGGCTAATATGTATTGAAGTCCATATCTATGGAAATTGCAAAGAAGGGAGATGGAACATGGCCAACATGGAGAATCAATGATCTCATTTCTTTTCTCTTTATTTAATTTTCTTTTGCAGATTTCCCAGATAACCGTCGAACCGCTCTTTGATTTTGTAACCAATCATTAGTTGGCAGGAAAGGAGCAATTCCGACAGTCACGATTGGGATTTTCTCAATTCACCACTCAATTTCTGTGGTGGAGGTCGTTGCTCCTCCAAGATGTACAGTGGAAAATTCTGTGTAGATGAGAGAAGCTGGTCATTTCCTCTGTTAACGAGAGCTTGGAAGCGGTGTGCAATATGGCGTAACTAAAATTGTATCTGCAGATCTTGTGTGGTTGTTCTTGTGGGAATGGAGTATCACCATCAATAAAATAAATTCATGATACCACTTTCTTATTTAAATCATCCTCTGTTTGTCAATCTTGTGGAGGACGTCGAGAAATTGTATGGGTTCGAGTACAAGGAATGTCTGAGAATAAAATGCATGCCTGGAAATTTTCTACACACAATGCGAGCGATCATGAGAAGCTTTGGGTAGATCGCCCTCCTATTAAATACGTGGGAAAAGTTCATTTTACAACGTTCACTTAGCTGTAATTTGTTTTTGGTTGATTGACCCATTGCTTGCAAGATTTATTGGCACGCCTGCATATGATTGGAAGTTGTGACTCAGTTTGAATGAGTCTTTTTGCTCACCGCCCTCAGGTAATATTATACAGATACTGTCAGAAATACAAAACATTGGAACTGGTTGTTTTTTCTATGGGTCATCTCCCAGCGAATGTGAATAATAAATGTACTACAGCTTAGATCATTGGTGCAAAATTTTTACACATTAATATTGTATATCATGATGTCAACTAACTCCCATGTTATTAGCACTGCCTAAGGCAGTGTAACTATAGGTTTCACAATTGCATAACCAGTTATTATTATTCATACTTTTCAACCAATTAGGGTTTGTTATCATTTTCATAAACTAATAAACACTTTTCACATCCATAATAAATATTAGTAAACTTGACAATAGAGAGTACAACACTTGATTAACTTGACATTTTTACTTATCTCATATCTCGCTACAAATGGCTAATACGGAAAAAATTAGTTTAAGGACGTGTTAATACATAACGGAAATGTTGAAAAATAAAACATTTCAATCGAAATTCCCATCGTCGGATATGCAGAGAAGGGTTCTTAGCATGGGAAACTGAGGGGGACCTTTATCACCATGCCTTTGCGCTATAATTGTCTGGTGATCTCTCCAAGCATTGGAACCAAGGTCATTTTATCTCAGTCAGTAAGATTTTCAAAAAATGGGGCCCCCACCTTGGCGCCTAAGGTATATCAGCGAAGAAACTCTACAAGGAAATCCCATAATCAGAGGGAATATTATCATCTTCTTCTACAGTTTCGAGCATGGATTCAAACTACGGTTACAATCTGCGCCTTTAAACTCTTTGGGAAACCTGTAATCCATGTAATCTGCGAGCTTAAGGCCTTCAAGCCAGGTATCTTATTAGGATATCCGATCACAGAGAAAATGTTGTAGAGTTGTTATTGTGGGTCAGAAGAATATGATAAAATCGCATGTATACTGTGAATTTGAGCAAGAACAATGCCCATAGACCACATATCAATGGAAAAGTCGTAGGAGGATGATTTTAGGAGCAACTCAGAAGCTCAGTATGGGAGAGAAACAAATTAAGGATGCAGGGGCTCTCCCCTCGCATTACCTTCCCGCATGTTGATTGCATGACCAAAGTCTGAAATTTCGATGATTCTTTTTTTGGAAAGGAGCAAATTTTCAGGCTTCAGATTGTAGTGACAATACCCTTTGTTATGCATGTGCGAGAGGCCTTTGAGAACCCGATGACACACATTCCTCACTTGAGTTTCCAAGAATGGTTTCATTCTTTTTTCGATCATGTTGAACGCATTGGGTTTCTATGAACTCCAACACCATATGCAGATCCCTGCGTTGATCAGTGTAAGTGTCGCGTAGTTAACCAAAACTATTAGATGTTTCAATTATCGTAAACACTTTGCTTCTTCTCGGAACAAAGACTTTTTCCAATCATCACGCATTACGTCATGCAATTTTTTAATGACACCACTTGTTCTTGATCGATATGAGTTACACCCTTCTTAACACCCTTCCATACACATCCAAATGTTCCTTCTCCCAACTCCTTTATCAAGTTGTACTTGCCCATTGACAAGATCGGAGGCTATCCTCCACACAAAATGAACCACTTTTACACTAAGTATAAAAATGTCCCTCTGTAAAAGTGGTGCATTTTGCGTGGAGGATAGCCCTCACCTTGACAATTGCTATCTGCTTTTTTGGTTTTTATTTCACTATACCAAACATTATTCAACACACAATTAAGGTAAACTTGTGAAATAATTCACAACTTTGACCACTCCACATATATTTTGAATCCTTACACCAACCAACATTTCGACACCGCTTGCCAACTACTCGTATTTCTCTAAATGCAACCACCACACCTCCTATGAGATCATTTCAATTTTCACCTTTAGCATGATACATGATCATTTCAGCTATGGTAGTACTTCAAAGCATTGTTTCTCTTGTTAAATTTAATTCCATTAAATTGGACATGTTATTCTCAAAAGATATATTATTTGTCGAGGAAGTACATTGACCTTGATTAGCATTTTTATGTTGCTCTCTTAAGTGTTTGTTTTTTCTCCTTTAATTTCAAGTTCTTCATTTGTTTTCTCCTTAATTGGTCTTTTGTGGAACTACCAAACTCTATGGTTGATCTTTATGCTTTGTAATTAAAAAGGATCAAAATTCAAACAATTTTTTTTTTTTATGTTTGAGACAAGGAAAACTAGAGAATTTGATGGCTATTATGTATAAATTCGATTTAGAGCTTAATATGAAAAATATATAAAAATGGTAGACAATAATAATTTAATAGTTTTGTTATAATGAACTACAAAGGGCATATGCCCTTTACAAAACTAAGCATGCCCTTTGCAACCATGAAAGGTAAGAATGAGCAAAAACATTAATTTCCTTAACCATTTGCAATGGGTGTACACCATTTGTATATTTTACATTATTTCTTGAGGTTTCTTCTCTTGTCATCAACCTTTGATTTTGGCTATGTGATTCGAACCCAAGCTTTGGAGTCTGAGACCTACACTCGATCAACCAATATGGCTTTTGGAGAGTTTCAAAAATTTAATCATCTTCATGGGCATATTTTGTTTTGTCAATTTAATGCATTTAAAAAAATTATATAGGTTTGTAGAGGAGAGAATCTAGTTTTTGAAAATATAAAATTTTAAGCTTAAGTTATTATTTTTATTTATTACTTAATTTTTACATAACATAACTTATTATAGTTCATTTATGTAGTGTTACTAATAGTTTAATAACTTTATGATGATTAGTCAACATACTACAAACCTTATATTTCAATAATCTACACATTATTGGTTATTATTTTAAGAAAATGAAATCTATCAAGTTAATATTAAAAGGTTGTGTCTGTACGCAGACATTTTCATTTTTCATAATTTTTTTAATTGTAAAATTATTATATTAATTGAAAATAAATATCAATAATCTTTAACATTTTTTGAATTCTTGTGTGAAATTTTATTTAAAAATTCATTCAAGGAATAATCGAAACAAGAAAACCATATGTAATTGATGCCATCCATCAAGCATCTTAAGATGCGACATTCTTAGAGCATTCACCTCTTTTACTACTTGCACCAAAAATATTTGCAACATCTAATATTGGTGCATCAACAATCCATTCACAACTTTGAATAAAAATCACAATTTTTGTAGAATTAGAAGGAACAAGACTTATAACATGCCAAAAAGAGATATACCCTATAAAATATATATCGATTGACAAAATGAGCTTCCTTAGTCATAAATTGCTACAAAACATTAATTTTTACTTTGTTGAGAATTTCATGAAAAATTAGACATGAGTTTTGGATGTTGGTGTAATACACACACACACACACACCTTTTATTTTAGTTTATTTAACTTTATTCAAGGTTTGTTGACTTAGTGATATGGATCCAACTGCAAGAGGTTGAAATGCCTCCAAAACACACACACACACACACACACAATTTGCAAAAACTCTAGAAGCTTGAAATTAGTTTCTTTCTCATTCCTGAATCCATACTAATCTTTTACAACATTACAATATGTTTTTTATTTCCCACTATCTTGAAGAAAAACCCTAAAACATAAAAACCCCTAAAACACAAAAAGAATCTTGAAAAGTAAAACACGTCATATGCCCCCCAAATTTTGTGTACAAAACATGTCTTCATAAATGAAGGCTTACGCCAAATATTGACTTATTCCATAAAGCGGAGAAAAATATATTAAAACTCAAAGTTCTAGACAAATCCAAAAAAAATCCAATCAATTTTAGACTATTAGATGAAGGAATTTGGCCCACAAAATATACCAAAATTACACCCAACGTTTATAAAAATTTTCTTCATGACATATTACTAATCAAGATCTACCTTCCTAGGAAATTTCAAGACAATCTAACGATCGGATCAAAAGTTAGGGTCTCTGGAAGTTATGCACCAACATCACTTAGTCACTTTCCACACCTCCTAGGCTTGGATTAAGATAAGTGGTAGCTTGACCACTTTCTTATGTTTGCCTATTTATGTGGAAGTTGTTGCACACATGTCTATCGTATAGTCAAAAGTAGAGTTGAACAATAACTCTTTATTTTGCTATATATAGACCACTTCTATTTGTAAATTAAATAAGCTTATTGATATATAAATTCATTTAGTTGAATTATTGGCAATACTATGTTTCTATTATTGCTTATTATTTGCATCAGCTTCTAGAAATTTTGTAGTGAGTTCAAATTTAGGAAAGTTCCTGGGTTTCACTTATTCTTTCATGGTTTCAGATTGATACTCCTTCAATTGGTCATTGTGGTGTTGAAATTTTTTGCTTCTTCTTTTGATCCATATACTTATCCAGATTTTTTGTAATATTTTAAGCATATTAACTAGCTAGTATTCAAAAGAAACTATTTGGGTTTTTTATTCTTTCCAAAAACCTCCTTTTTAACCCTTTTAAAATTATTTTTGAATTTGGGGATACAATTATTCTTTAGTTCTTCCTAACATTTTTAATGAAATCTACATAAAAAATATGCATTGAACAACTAGTTTTTTTCAATGCACGAATTGTTTTTAGTGAACTTTTTAAATTTCATTTCTATAAGACAAGCCACAATAAGCAGATTCTACATAAAATATATTACAAATTTATGTACGTAGGAGGCTCAACTCATTTATTTTCATATTCTTCATGTCATGATCCTTTCGTAAAGTCTTAAGTTTTTACAATTTGAACTTACGGTGCTCCTGGAGCGTCCATTTCAAGTTTGCAGTTTCTTGGGCAACCCTTTAATTGCACATACCTACACATGATATTTCATAAAGATAAAGTTTGGATATTGTAATAGTGAGCATGAAAAGTGACATGACAATAAGTATTAGTTTATAAAGCATGGACTACCAAGAATTCCAGAGTTCAAATCCCTTCGGCTACATATTTAGTTTTAAGAGCCATATTTAAGTTGTTGGTTGCCCACGTGACCCTCTCATGTCTCTAAATCAGTCACTTGCACCCTAATCAGCCTCTATTTTCTTATTTCATCCCTCACACGACTTACAACTATCTTTTATAGCCTAGCACCATGTAAATTATTTCACATAGCTTACACCTTTGAGCATCATTTTTTGAATAATTTTTTTCCAGAGGCTGTATTCTCTACTTTGGAAGGCCTACATTTTTTTTCAAAATGTGTATTTTTAATGCTCTACATATTGGACCAATTTACAAGAAAATGTAGTTTTTGCAAACTGTTGTTGTCTTGTCCTGGTTTTTGAACTTTCAGTTGGCCATATCTTTGATTTATGTGTCAAATCAAAATGTTGTTTTTAAGTGCATGTTTTTTCATGTTCTTCAAAATGGTGGGTTCATATTTAATTCTTATTAGACTAGGATTCTACTTTCAACATAACTTTTTAATATATTGACTGTATTTGTTCTATAAATCACACTATTTTAAAAGTGTCACCTATTTCTTAGTCAGGGGTTCATATTTGTGTATTACAACAAAATTTTGGGTTCGACTTATTTCATTCTTCACTTGCACGCCTACCATTATATTGAGAAAAAAATGTAAGAACTCCATTCATTCTTCACTTGAACACCTACCGATTAGTGTGTTCGATCTTTGAGGTTCTTCCAATGTGTTTTTACTTGCTTTTATAAATGGATTCCATCCATGACTTCCACACTCTCATGCATGTAAATAATAACATGCTTTCAAAAAACACCATACTTTTTTCAGAAGTATGTTCACTTCAAAAATACATGGTTACAAAGAGAATAAAAAGAAGAAAAACATAACTCTCTATTACTCTCACTAATTTCTAGAAAATAAACTCTCCTTCATTCATTGCAGAACATAGTTACATGCATACAATGCCAAATTGACACCATGGATATACCTATCATTGAGAATAGTCTACCTTATGTGACTTATTCAAATCCTATTGAGACGTCATAATCCTCTGCTCAACCTAATCACAAGCTACCAGTTGAATTTGAAGCACCCATTATTGCACTTGTTGCAACACACACTTCAATTTCACACTCCATTGTGTTTGTCTTATCTGAAAAACATAAAACTGGTTTTGGATCCCATGCTCTCTATTCCATGATTCATTTTGGTAGAGGCATAGGTAAACATTTACAAGGCATCACTTCCCATAGCCAACCTATTCATTGGATTGTTTTCCATAATATTAGATATATAGTAGCTTATTTTTCATCGAGTACACTTTGTGCACACTCACATGTTTTTATTTTCTTCACTCTTCATGAGGATATTGAGTGATACATGAGTTCTTCTACAAACCTTGTCAAGTATGAGAGACCTAAGCCTACTTCACTCATATATGAAATTCATGACACTTATAGATATGATTCCTCATATATATCGTTTGTACACATGACACTAAATCATATGAAAACATCTTCATTTACCATCCATATTCATCTAAGACGGATTTTAGATAAGTCATGATAACATCATCAATGTGCTTTACATGGACTCTATAGGCATGGATCTTCTCTCGTTTAGCTACATTGATCGCACACTACTCATTTTGCCTAGAATTTCTCTTTTATCTTGGAAAAACTCTAATTTTATTATTTGGCATTTATTCGACTATTAGATAGCTTCATGTTTTGAGTTATTATGGTGTATTCATCATCTTACCTGTCTTATTTTGTTCTTTCAAGATGTATACTTGCACTAAGTTACAAAGTGTCATAGTTTTTTTTTCACAACCTAGTCTACCTTCATATGTTTGTTCCTTATTTTACACACCTTATCTTAGTATGTATTCTTATCAATATTAATGTCATCTTATCTGTGAAAGACCCGTTTTTATTGTTCAACATCTTGACGGTCAGATCGTCTCCTTTTAGTGAGCATTATTCTGGCATACCCAACTTTTATAATCATTTAGTGTTCAAGTAGTGGATTTAGATCACTCATGCAAATATATTATTTTGTCCACTCCACCCATTAAACATTATATGGGGTGTAGTCACATTACTTCTTTGGGTGTTGAGTCGCTTGCTTACCCTTGACACATCACACCATATACTTTAGGTAGTTGATGGCATTCTTGTTTTACTCTTGTACTTTTATCACCTTATTTAATAGATTTACAATCTCCTTGGAGCTATTCTAGTGCATACAGTATCATCTTATATTCTTTAGTTGATCGAGTAGTGGATTTAGACCAGTCGTGCAGATTTGAAATCTTCACCATTATTTATCACTTACAGTTCTTACATATTCTTTAGTGATGGATTTAATCCCATCCAATGTTTTTTTAGTGACAATTTTCATCCCATCCAGTGCAACCTTCATAGTACATCATTCTAGTTTTTTTTAGAGTTACTTTGTTTTGTATCTCATTTTTTCCAAGTTGTACTTATTGTACATGAGGTACCTTATCAAACCTCGTTGTCAGTGACCAATTTCTTTTTTACTTTTGACTTCCCTAAGTATAACATTAAGGGAGGGTGTTGGTGCAATATTTAAATTGGTGCAATATTTAAATATATGCACCTTTTATTTTTATTTTACTTTGTTTGTTTAGCTTTATTTAAGATTGGTTGATTTCGTCTACTTTGCACATGGGCATGTGCACGAAAATAAAGGGATGAAAAAGTGACCAGAAACACGTTTTGGTAGGCATTTTGAACATGACGTGCTCATGTTATAGCTCGGTCATGTTATAACACATTCAATCCATAATGTGAGCACACTTTTTAAGATGAAAAAATTGATTTTTTATTAAGAAAATAATGTGAGCACATTTTTTTTTCTTTGGCTTGGAAACCACCCACCCTTTGGCTTGGATATCTAAGATTAAGGGTTGGATTTCCTATTCCATGACTGAATCCATGTTTTGCAAAAAAAACATAGGAATCTTGAGTGTACACCCCATTTTAGTGTGTTTTAAGACAATATTTCAAAAAAATGACTATGATGTTAAGCTTTGTCTTAAATTTGTGTCGATGCATTTCTTTCTAAAATATGAATAGTTTAAGGTTTTGATCCTTAATTTCTTTTAGTGGTGTCTTCATTTTTCACCAAAACACATGTATTATTTTGTTTGATATGCTCATCCAAATTTTTAAAAAATTACATTGATACTATAAACGCTCCTTTCTACACACATTCAAAATAATAATAAATAATTTTTGGTTATTTTTCTTACAATTAAGGGGGGTGTATACATGATGTGTTTCCTTTCAGGATGTGTGCACTTTAAAAATTATTAAAAAATAATATAATTATTGAAAAAATAGAAAAGAATAGTGGGGTCTAATACATGATCTTAGATAACTTTCTACCAAAGAGATTTGTAAAATATTTTACGGAACTCAGAAAAGGGGGGCACACACATGACACTATGTTATGTTTTTGACACAAATATAGGACCAATTTATGTGCACAACATATTTTACCCTCTTAATATCTAACATTTTAGTAAAAATAATAATTTATAAACTAGATTATGAGAACTACAATTCTTATTTGTATCAAAATTGTCAAATTTTGAGCATAGACGTGTCAAATCCCTTGTTGAAGTTCATTTTTTGTTGATTTCAAGAAAAAAGAGGCCACATTTAACCCCCTTTAAACCTCCATTTCCATGCACATACCCACACCTCATAGGCTTAGATTAGGATAAGTAGCACTTATAGCTTAATAACTTGTCTCATGTCTACATAATTCATGTGGAGGTTGTTGCACACACGTATACCATATAATCAAAATTAAAGTTGGATTACAACTCTTTCTTTTGATATATTGATTTAATAAAAATGGAATTAAATCTAATTGCAGAGTAACTACTATAAATAACAATGTACAATTGCTAACATACAGTAAGACGCAAGCTAATAAGCATGATAAATATAAAACTCTAAGCAAAGGAGGGAGATAAGAAGATTTATCTGATATCTGACACAATATGGAAGTGATTTGGGCAGGGTAAAGTGTTGAACAAATTGTAAAGTGTGTCGTAACTACTCATTGTAAATTCTAAGGTGCAGGAATGAGGCTGGACATGGGCATCTGTGGTAGGGCAAGGGGTTCCTAGGTGATGAAGACTAGATTTGGGTGCCTGTGACTATGCAAATGCTTAGGATCAAATTTTTTATGTGTCGCAAGATCTTCATTGTTATTCCTTGTTGATCACTCGATAGTCACTCCTTGATTGCCAAAAGGTACCTATAACCTGCAATAAATAGATTCACCTGCACATACCCACAAACCACATCAAACCTAAAAAGGAAAATGCAGAATTGGGAGTCAAACTGAACCCCACTGTCACTCTGATAGAGTGAACTTACGACCAAGTGTTGCACTACATCTCAGAATCCATGTAGTTCTTGTGTGCGTGTGTAGTAATGGTGCCCTAGGATGCCCTTGTGCAAGTTACACAAATGATAGTGGGATGTAGCTAGAATGTAGTAATGTAATAGTATGTGTGGATGGAATAGAATAGACTTCCCATTCCTATGTTGTGTATGTAGAGTATGTAGCCCTTTTCCCTTGATTGGATGCTAGATGGATGCCTTTTGAGTGCTTTAGTGCCTTTGGAATGCAATATTAGGTGATGATATTAATGTTTAGTGTTTGGTTCCCTCATTTTGAACACATAACTATGTATTTATATGATTCCCTTGTTTTAATTTCATAATTGACAACTGGAAGGCTGACCCATAAGTGAAAAAGATGCCCAAAAGATGAAAGAGACCCAAAAGGAGTGAGTAAGATAAGAAAGGGTCAAGGGCGCCCATAAGGGACAGGAGCGCCTGGGCATTGTTGTCTTAGTTGGGTGTTAGTGTCTGAAGCCATAGAAGATAAATAAGTAAAGTTCTGAATGGGTTGTAGGGTGTGTAAGACCAAAGAGAAAGCAAGAGATAAAAGAAAAGAGGCCAAAGATAGTTTTCAACTACTAGTTTTCTTGCTTAGGAATCATATAAATGTTAACATGCTTTTAGGACCTAGAAATGTACCCAAGTGTGTGATTTTGTGTCTACATTTTCCCCCACTTTATGTTGTTGAGTGAATACTCGATAACATAAAGTAGTTAGAATATGTGTACCTTGTGAATCATGTAGAGAGAGCCCAATAATGTGCTGAGTGGACAAGTGAAGCGTGGAGTGATTGCAAACTGAAGTGTGGAGACTAGGAAAGGAAAGTGACCCTAGGGGTGAAGCGTATGTATAAAAATGTGCTACCAAAACCTGTGTTTGGTGAAGTAAGTTACTCCTTGTTGCGTATTAAGGACGAACCTAAAAAAGAAGAGCAAAATGAGTAGTCAAAGTCTTGTATATGAAAAATCTTAGCAAAGTAAGCAAAAGTGTATAAAAGTAGTAATAAAGGAAAGTGTGCACCTGATGTATAAAAGTGTAAAGGGTAGAAAAAAGTCTTGAAATGTTGTGGAGAGAAAGTTTTTTGGGTGATCTCATGCCAAGAGTGAGTTTTATGGGTGATTTCACGCCAAGTATGAGTTTTTTGGGTGATCTCACGCCAAGTGCGAGTTTTTTAGGTGATCTCACGCCAAGAGTGAAGTTTTGGGGAGAGAGGTCTAGTTTTACTCTCCTTCCATGACTCTACCCTCATAAGCACCACTACAGATGGTACATCCTGATTTAGTTCTGATTATCCCAAATTAGTTCTGAATTGTTTTTATTGAATTGGTTGAAGGAAATAGAATGCATTATGTAATTGGAGGCATGTGCATGTAACTTTAGAACTACTATGTGAATTGTTGCTGAATGTCTTGATATGAGAAAATGATTGTATGTGCCCCCAAGACATTATTGCTAAGGGGAGGACATAGGTGCCCTGGCACTGTTGTCTGATTCTGGGTGTTAGATTCTTCTCTATGATTCTGACTCAAATCTGATTCTGGGTCATTCTGTGACTGTATGCATGTGCTTTTTTTGTAATATGTGGATCTAAATTTTAGCTTTGAGCTATTGTACGAGTGATTTATTCACCCAATGTATGTCCCCCCTCATTTGGGTTGCATGTGAAAATGGTGAGGAGAATGCGGCCCAAAGGAGAGGACCTGATGTTGATCTGAAGTGGATACCTGACAGGGGTAAGGGATGTGCATGGTAGAAACCAAGGCACATGCAAACAAAGTGGGATAGTAACAAGTGTTAGTAGTAAAATCTAGCATGCAAGAGAAGACAAAGTAACAAGCAAGTACGTAAGACAAGATGGACCATGAAATCAGGGTTTCATACATGAGACATCACTCATGATGTCACAAGACAATCAAGGCCGAAGCAGCCAATAGACATACAATGATCATACAAGACATGGGGCATAGCCCGCAAATAATAGCATACAATGGCAAATAATGGATCAAACAAAATAGTGATAGATAACCATGGTTGTATATAGTCCTGCAAAGAAAATGCTACACATGTTAGCATGTTAGAAAGATAAATAGTATGTCATAAACATGTATAAATCAGCGAAAAAGAGTAAGTAGTTGGTAAGAAGATAGTAAATGATGAAACCTGATAGAACCTATTAACGTGTGCAAGTAGTATAGATAGATGCCCTCAGGAGCCTTGGTAGGACTGGTGAAAGGTACATGTGCCAAGCATCATTGCATCATGTAAGGAGTTGTAAGAGATCTGCATTCACCTCAAAAGATCAAGTGAATGTGCATGTGTATATATATAGAAAGATAATGACATACTAATAATTGGTCTAGCATGGAAAACAAAGTGTAACATGTAAATAAAATAAGCTTAGCAAGAGTAGATTCAACCAAGATATGCAAATGCAATGTATGAGTGTGATGGAATGATATGCAATGTGTGAAGATGGTAGGAGCAGCGTGCCCCCTGTGGATGTGAATGAGATGAGTTTCATTTATAAAATCCCACTCAATAGTCAAGAATGAACCATAGAACAAGAGTGCGTCATCGAAAATAGGTATGAGATTGTAGATGCTAGAAAGATGTATCAGGAAGCATAGAGCATGAAGAATGTAGGCAATGTGAGGTTCATTTTAGAATTAGACCCTCTATAGTCGAGTATGAAACATGGAACTAAAGTGCATCATATGGTAATGATGATACAAGGTTTGTATCAAAGTGTGTAGGGGTATTAAGAAAGAGTTAGACATGAAGCAAAAATCATAAGGTGTAGTAGGAGATGATAGAAAACTGATGATATTAGGATGGGGGGAGAAAGTGTTATGAGCCCCCTAAGTGTGTGAGGGATGGAGTTCTATGTGGTGATGTGAGAAGGACCATGTCATGGTGGCAGAGTTTGAAATGTGTCCTGACCATCAATGTAAGGATTAGCTTATTTGACAAAATTAATTGGACGCCAAAGTGAAGGAGGGTGGAGAGGGACCTTGAATGGTGGTGGATTATTTGGGATTGATAATGTTATAGATGACTTAGTACATGAGGAGATAATGGGTTAGATAGTTTTGAATATGGTCTGAGACTGGGTTGGGTAGGCAACGTTTGACTTACCGGAAGAGGAACATTAGAAATGATGGAATGATGCTCACTAGACATAGATGGATCAAATTTGGGAGCCCAATGGGTTTTAGCAATTGGAGATGAGCATGCAGTAAAATTTTGTGTAGAAAATGAAATGAAACCATGATGCTTAAGGTGGCAAATTCTTCATTTTAAAGCATATAAATCATTGTCATTATGTCTATTGATTTGATGATAATTGGATGACCTCAGTATTTAATAAGACGATAAAGAGGGTAACAATGAGTAGTTGGCAATTTGATCAATTGATGATTGAGGAGCTTAGGAAGAATATTGTATTGCTTAACATTTGAATCAAACTTGAGAGGTGATGGTAGTGGTAAGACTTGGGGTTCACTTATAGCATGTAGAAGACATAGAAGTAAGATGAGATGCAGAAGAAGAACTAGGATGGGCTTGAGAAACATCCTTGCGATGTTGGATTTTAGCTTTAAGAGATGTAATCGTTGTTTCCATAGCTTGAATTTTGTCTTGAAATAAACAATGTAAAGCTTATGGGTTGATTGGATGGAGTATGAGGACCGATAGAGTCATCAGATAAACAATCGAAAATGGCACTTACTTGAGTGAGTGGTGTATTGTGATGGAGATATATAGTGTCTAGGGTTTTTTGGAGAATAACTTTGCAAGGTGGATGCATTTGAAGCAATTCATGCAAAGATATTTGAGGAATTTTAGGAGCCGTGAAAGAATATTAGATAGAATAAGAAAAATGAGGATCCAAGTGTATGATCACAAGTGGGGCTCACCAAATGATTTAGTAAAAATGGAATTAAATATAATTACAGAGTAATTATTGTAAATAATGATGTATAATTGCTAACATATAGTAAGACGTAAGCAAATAAGCATGATAAGTATAAAACCCTAAGCAAAGGAGGGAGATAAGAAGACTTAGCTGATATCCGCATAAGTTGGAAGTGATTTGGTAAGGTTAAAGTGTTGGATAGATTGTAAATTATGTTGTAACTACTCACTGTAAATTTTGGGGTACAACAATAAGGTCAGACACGAGTGCTTGTGGTAGGGCAAGGTCGCTTAAGACTGGATCTCGGTGCATGTGACTGTGTAAATGCTCAAGATCTTATTTTTTATGTGTCACAAGATCTTCATTATTGTTCCATGTTGATGCCTTAATAGTCACTCCTTGATCATTGAAGGTACTTGTAACCTACAAGAAAAAGATTCACTTGTACATACCCAAAAACCACATCAAACCCAGAAAGGAAAATACAAAATGGGGAGTTGGACTGACCCCGACACTCACCCAACATAGTGAACTTACAACCGAGCACTACACTACATCTTAGAATCCATGTATTTCTTATGTGTGTATGTAGAAATCATGCCCCAGGATGCCCTTTGTGTAAGTTGTACAAATGATAGCGGGTTGTAGCTAGAATGTAATAACATAATAGTATGTGTGGATGGAATAGATTAGACTTCCCCTTCCTATGTTGTGTAAGGATAGTATGCAACCCTTGTCCCTTGAATGGATGTTATATGGATGCGTTTTGAGTGCTTTAGTTTCTTTGGAATGCAAGCTTAGGTGATGATAGTAAAGCTTAGTGCTTGGTTCCCCATTTTGAACACATAATTATGTATTTATATGATTCCCTTGTTTGAATTTTATAATTGACAACTGGAAGGCTGACCCATAAGTGAAAAATATGCCCAAAAGATAAAAGATACCCAAAAGATAAAAGATACCCGAAAGGAGTAAGTAATATAAGAAAGGGTCATGGGCGCACAGAAGGGAAAGGAATGTATGAGCAATGTTGTGCTGGATGGGTGTTGGTGTCTGAAGCCATAGAAGATAAATATGTAAAGTTGTAAATGGGTTGTAGGGTGTGTAAAACCAAAGAGAAAGCAAGATACAAATAAAAGAGGCCAAAGATAGTTGTCAACCACAAGTTTTCTTGCATAGGAAAAACGTAAATGCTAGCATTCTTGTAGGACCTAGAAATGCACCTAAGTGCATGATTTTGTGTTTACATATATATACACCACATTTATTTGTAAATTAAAGAATCTTGCTAATGTCAAATTCATTCGGTTGAATTATTGACAATATTATGCTTTTATTATTACTTATTATTAATATTAACTTCTAAAATTTGCAAAGTGAGTCCAAATTGAGGAGGTTTTTAGGTTTCACATATTATTTCATTAGAGGTATATTTATGATTTTAGTTGGAGATTTGGGATAATTGCCTCTTGTTAGTGATATATCACCATACGATACTAATAAATGTGTCAAGTTGTTTCATGAATAGTTTAAAACAATTGTTACTTCAGATAAAATATATAAATATGAAGGAGAAAATGAAGAACGAATATGTTTCAATAACTTCTCACAAATCTAAGAGATACACATTTGATGATTGACAATATGAAGTTATCGATGAGAAGAATTAATGTTGGATTAAAAAAATCTAGTAATGAAGAATTTGACAATAATATACATTTATTCGTAATAATAATGTGGAGAACCACAAGAGATGAAAATTACAGTTTGCGTTCAAATGACCTATTGCACATATCATTCCAACCAAATATGGAGTAACAATGCACCAATAGGGGGTCCAAATGATGAACTTGATATGGAGTTATTAATTGTTAAGGATGTAAGGGTCATGTTAACCTTCAATCCTTAGATAAAAGTAAGTTTTGTAGACTAAGAGATGCACATTTGACAATTGACAATCTAACGTTATTGATGATAGGAACTAATGTTGGATTAAACAAAGCTAGTAATGAAGAATTTGACAAAATTATACATTTATTCACAATAATAATGTGGATAACCACACTAGATGAAAATTACATTTTGCGTTTAAATGACCTATTACACATATCATTCCAGCCAAATATGCAATAACAATAAACCAATAGGGGGTCCAAATGATGAACTTGATGTGGAGTTATTAATTGTTAAGGATGTGAGGGTGATGTTAACCTTAGATCCTTATATAAAAGTAAGTTTTGTAGATGGATCTCTAAGGTATATTTAAAGCATAATGTACAAACTTGGGAGTGCGCCATCAGAACCACTGATATATACATTATGGGGGAATTTGATAGTTACTCTAGAATACCATTTAAATATTAAAATCTAGATACAATTCCAATCACACCAATATAAAGGGGGAGCACACACCAAGTACCCTTATAGTTGGTTTGGGCATTAACGATACACAAATCATAAGGTTGGACTCTTTTAAAAGCTACAATTGATATGTAACAAAATGAAAGTATGATGTTCCTATTGGTGTCTATCTCTCATGTAAATTTTTTGAAAGGACTAAGAATATTACCATCATTTACATATGACCACTATGAAAAGATGAAAAAAGGAAAACACCTTTTCAAATGGAAAGCTATGGAAGAAAGACTAGAACCTTAGAAAATAAATAATGTTCTCTACTCATTACAAATTTATTTCTATGAATTTGTTATTTTATGTGATGTGCATGTCACATTTTGATTAATATTAAATGTTTTTTTTTTTAGTTATCTTATGTATATTATATACATTTGAAAGAGTTGAAAATGCTACATTTATTATCATTTAATGTGACATATATTACACATATAAATTTTAATGAAAAACTTAATATGATATGTTGGAAAATAGAATGATACTTATACCTATCTTAGATAAATACATGCAAAATATGCCATTAGATATCATTTTATTGGCAACAATAGAATGATATCCAATAAAATAATATCTCTTGACGTCTTTTGCATAGATTTATCTAAGATATGTATACTAGTTTAGAGTTTTGAGATATTTTAAAAAATAAACTATAAGAAAAATAGGAGAAATAATGTTTTCACAGTCCATTAAAGTTGGAGAAAAAAGCTTTTAAAATTTTCACATGATTCTATACGAATACTTTTTTCAAAAAAATTAAATATGATTTTGATAGTTGTGTTGAGATAAAAGTGAAATGTCTACATGTACGAAAAATGAAGGGGATAAATAAAACAAAAAACTCTTCTAAATTCGCATTCCCATTTATTTATTTTCCCATGCAAATCCCATCTATATTAAAACTCTATAACCTTAGTTTACTTTCAATCAAAATAAAATATAGATATCTTTTAACATCCACAAGGTAAAGAGAAACCTATGGGACATTAAAAACCTACCATTTTTGTTTTAAATTTGTGCCTGTTTACTATTCAAATTGATAATGAAATATCCCATTTTCTCCACCCTCTCCTTGGTAAACATATCATGTAACAAGGTTGTCCTTAAAACACATGCATATTTGGCCCGGATGTCATTGTAAGCATTACACTAAAAAATAAAGTATTTTTCTGCTTCTAATACCCCACTAGTGCAAAAGAAAAACTCTCTCTTCCTATGTCTCTTTTGGCCTTTTCCACCTGCATGTTTCACATGGAAGGCGATGTAAATTTTTCCTTAATTGAGCTATGATAAACATGATGATCACAATTGGAGTTAAATTTGTCAAGGGAACATTTCTTCTTCCTCCCTAACACTTTATCCCACATAGACTTGCAAAATTTATCTATAACAAATGCCTTTATTTCTTTGTTATTATTGGGACATGCATTCAATTCAATGTGTTATTTCCTCATCCACTTGTTATTTGCATTCATCCACAACTTCTTTTGTTGCACGAGATCTCATTAAAGACCACCTTGAGCCATCTACTTGCCTCCATCTGCCCAAATATTTAGATATCTTAGATGTAATGAAATTACTAGTATAATTCAGATTATGAGTAGTAATAGAACACCAAATAACACAATATTTCAGAATAATAATCTCAATATGCAATTATAATAGCTTTGCCACTTCGAGGGGGGCAACCTCCAAACCATATAATAAGACTCAAATGCTCAAAAAATAATGAACTACTACCTACAATCCCCCTATATATACTATTCATATGCTATGGCCTTCACCAAGGCCGACCTATTAAGCATAAGAAAGTATAAATGATATAATAAAATGATATGGTAAGCCACAAGCCGGGTACTCATATCCTAATACAAGCAATAGGTTAAGGGCGTAGCATGCCCTTCCCCTTCAAACCAATGTTGTCCTCAACATTGAATAATCCTGCATGTTGTTGCAGAAAACCTTCATCCTCCCAGGTTGCATCTTCTATGCTCAGATTCTTCCACTTGATCAGATATTCCTTAATGTCTCTGGTTCTTAGCCTCTTAGTACATGTTTGTAGAATATTCTTTGGCTCCAAAATGATTCTTCCTTCCTCGTCAAGTTCTGGTAGCTCTGTCTGGGCTTCAAATTTATGTCCAATAACCTTCTTCAGGCATGAAACATGGAATACTGGGGTGTATGTGTGAAGATGGAGGCAACTCTAGTTTATAAGAAACACTGCCAATTTTTTGTAGAACCTGATAAGGGCTATAATATTTAGGAGCAAGTTTATTGTCCTTTTTATGTTTGATTTAGGGACATTTTTTTGTAAGGCTAGAGACGTACAAAAACCCAATCACCAATTTCAAAATGTCTTTCACTACGGTGTTGATATGCTTGTTGTTTCATCCTGTTTTGTGTTAATGCTAAATTCTCCTTCAAACTAGCCAAAACCTTGTTGATGTTTGAATGTGTTCCTCAACATCTCTAACCTTAGTTTTCACCCTCAAGGAGGAAGTGATAGAAGGTGGATGGTAACCATATAATGTTAAAAATGGGGTCATTTGAGAAGAGGTATGAAAAAGTTGTGTTATACCACCATTCTGCAAGTGGTAGCCATTTAATCCACCTTTCCTGCTTATCTGATACAAAGCAACGTAGATACCCCTCTAAGCATTTTTTGACCACTTCCATTTTCCCATCAGTTTGAGGATGATAAGATGAACTCTGAGCTAGTTGAGTACCCAAACATGAAAATAATTCCGTCCAAAAATTACTTGTGAAAATAGGATCACGATCACTTATCATTATCTTTGGGGTTCCATGTAGCCTTTGAACTGTCTCCAAAACAAATAATTACGACTGTATTGGCTGCAAAACGATGTGATAGGGAAAAAAAATGGGCATATTTTGTGAGCCTATCCACAATCACAAAAATAACATTCTTACCCTCTGAACAAGGCAATCCGATGATGAAATCCATGGAGACATCCTCCCATCTTTGGCTAGGAATTAATAAGGGTTGCAACAGACTTGGCGTCTTAATTATTTCCCCTTTGTTTTGTTGGCACACTAAACACTTTGATACAAAATTTTGTACATCCCTCTTGAGTCCTTCCCAAAATAATTCTCTTTTTATTCTATGATGTCTTCAAAAACCTAGAGTGTCCTCCAATAGGCGAGGCATGTAGCTCTGTAAGAATCTTATGCTTCAACTCAAAATCTTTACTCAAGTATAACTTGTCCTTGTACCATAGGGCATTACCTATCCACTCAAATTT
This sequence comes from Taxus chinensis, assembly GCA_019776745.2. NCBI lineage: Eukaryota > Viridiplantae > Streptophyta > Pinopsida > Cupressales > Taxaceae > Taxus > Taxus chinensis. Next base: position 828,934,456 of record CM034149.1, on the reverse strand, counting down.
GTTAGATGTCATAGATCCTTGCTTATATTCTATATTAGAGATTGTGTATCCTTGTCTTGATCCCATTTCAATCTTGCTTCATCCAACCAATCAGCCGTCAACATGGACATTCCACATAATAAGGCATCTGCGGTTGTATCCCTTCTAAACAATGCATCGGCTACTACATTTTTCTTTACACTTTTTTGTATATGATTTCAAAATCATAAACCCAACTTTTTTGTTACCCACTTTTGTTGTTCCTTAGATGATAACCTTTGCTCCAAAAAGTATTTGAGACTATCATGATCAATTTTTACCTTGAAGTGTCTACCCATGAGATAGGGCCTCTATTGCTTGACCGCATGAAGAATAACCATCATTTCTTTCTTATAGACATGTTTGAGAAAATCTTTTCCTTTGAATTAGTGACTCTCAAATGCAATTGGTCTTCCTTCTTGCATTAGAAATGCTCCCAATCTTGATCTTGAAGTGTCACATTCAACAATGAAGGTTTTTGAGAAGTTGGGAGTAGCCAAAACTGGGGTGCTGCACAAGGCTTCCTTCAGCTGCTCAAAGGATTTAGTGGCTACGTCTGTCTAGTGGAAGGCATCCTTCTTTAGCAAGTGAGTGGGGTTGTTATTCTACCATATCTTCGCGTAAATATTCTGTAGTACCATGTTAGTCCTAGGAACCCACAAATATTTTTGAGAGTTTTTGGCCTTGGCCATTCCACCATAGCTTTGATCTTCTGAGGGATCAACTTTGACGCCTTCATGGGATACAATGTGACCCAAGTACTCTACCTCTTGTACACCAAAAGAACATTTGGATGGCTTTGCATAGAGAGTATGTTTCTCCAAAACTTCCAACACTTTATTTACATGTTGTAAGTGTTCCTCTCATGTCTTACTGTAAATCAATATGTCAACAAAGAAAACTAATAAAAATTTCCTTTAAAATGGCCTAAAAACAGTGTTCATCAAGCTTTGAAAGATTGAAGGTGCATTTGTAAGACCAAAAGGCATTACCAAAAACTCATAATGGCCCTCATGAGTCCTAAAATCCATTTTATGAACATCTTCCTCTTTTATTCTAATTTGATGGTACCCCGAATGAAGATCTAATTTTGTGAAATAAATGGCACCATACAATTCATCAAGTAAATCATCAATTATTAGAATAGGAAACTTATCTTTGATGGTGTACTTGTTGAGTTTCTTGGTAGTCTGGACACATCCTCTATGTTTCATCCTTCTTACATACCATGACCACTGGTGAAGAATATGCAGTCTAGCTAGGCCTAATGATACCTACCTTCAACATTTCCTGAACCATTTTCTCGATCTCACTTTTCTGGGAATATGGGTACACGTATGGTCTAATGTTAGGTGGTTGGCTCCCTAGAATCAATTGAATGGCATAATCATGATCCCTAATTGGTGGTAGTCCCTTTTGAATTGCATCAAAAACAAATGAGTGAGTGCAACAACAATCTTCTGAAGATCAGGTGGCATTGAAGACTCTGTATTTTGTACTTCTATGGAAAATAAATTTGCTATAAATCCATCTACTCCTTTTCTGAGAACCTTTTGCATCTGATGAGAGCTAATAATATGTGGAGACTTAGCTATCATCCCATTCAATTTTATTGTCCTTCCATCCAAATGAAATCGCTGAATGAACAATTCTTAGAAATTCATCTCTATAGTACCCTAAGGTTACGAGCCATTAGACACCCAAAACAATATCTGCCCCTCCCATAGAAATATCAAACATAGGCGAGTCTAACATGTAGTCTACCATGGAAAGCTTGATACTATGGCACTTTCCTGTGCACTTGATTGTCCCACTATTTGTAATCATAACTTATATTTCTGGAGCTAGGTAAATAAAACAATTGAGGTGGGCAGCTAACTTAATATTTATGAAGTTATGAGTACTCCTCGAGGTCAATCAACACTATCACCTTCTATTTTTTGAGATAGCCAATAACCTTGAGTGTTTGAGGAGTACTAATACCTAACAATGCATGGAAAGAAATTATAGGTTGGTGATCCTCTACTTCATCTTCTACTAGTTCCTTAGCCTCTACTATAATTTCAACGTCCTCATCATCCTCATTACCTCCATCAATATAGAACAACTTCTTCCTCAGCACATTTTTTTCCTAGTCCATATTTGTTATCACAGTTAAAACATAATCTTTTTTCTCTCTTTTCTTCCATTTGTTGAGGAGCCCACTCTAATTGGCCTAGAAAATGAAGGGGAAGAGATACTATGGGTCTCTAGTGTTAATGAAAGGGGCGGCCTCCTACTACAAAAAACTTTTTCCTTAGCTCGACATGCCATGATAATATAATCAGAAAGCTTGAGTGGATTAAACATACGTACCTCATGCTTGATGTGGTCCTTAAGACCCCCAAGAAATAAGTCATCCAAATTCTCTTCTGGAATATTCTCCACCCTTAAGGATAGGTTCTGGAATTGATGCACATAATCTTTGACTAATCTTGTTTTTCGTAACTTTGCTAATTGACTAAAGTAGTTCTCTCAAACACTGGAACTATAGTGCAATTGTAACTCCTCGGTAAAAACTGTCCAAGTGACACCGAGACCATTCTTCTGGCTCTGAGCACATAACCATCGATACCAAATGAATTGGTCTGGTTTAAGATACAGGGATGCCAATGTCACATTTTGTCTTGATGGTGTTTGATGTAGCTCAAATAAGTTCTCCATTTGATTTATCCAATTAAGGGGATCCTTACCATCAAATTTGTGCATATCCACTTTCGGCATCATGTTCTGTGGTTGCGAATAAGTTGGATTCTTATTAGGTTGGAAAAGTGATCCAACATGGTTGTTTTGTCCATGATTTTGAACTGAAGGTCCTCCTTGGTTGATATGGGATGGATTTGGGCCATATTATTTACCCTTTACATGTTGCATGATATCATCCAACCGATGATTGATTTGGTTTATGTCTCATTTAGAGGCCATCTCAGATTCTACATTTCCCAGCTCATACTCAAGTTGGCTCACCTTATGATTAGCTGAGGTAAACCCTAGTGTTGAGGAATTTGTATTTACCTTTTCTGAATTCATCTCTTTAATCACTATCCCATCTCTATCTGGGCTTTTGCAAGGAGTAAACCGAATTCTTTTTTACTCTTGTGGAAGTCCCCGCCATGATATCAAACCTTAGGGTTTAGGGTTTATATACAAATTTGGTCCGAACAGGAAAAAACACAGAGAAGATACTAATACTATTTTTTTGAGATCTTTTTTGAAAATGTAAATAACTTAAAAAAATTCTATAATTTACACCCTAGGGAGTGATTTTATGAAAAACCCTAAATTTGTAATAACTTGTGCAAAATAAATCAAAAAAATTCTGAAATTTTCAGGGAACCTTCCTTGAAATGTTTTGCAACTCTGGTAAAAATATATCCCCACCAATTCGCTCTGGTTCGAAATAAAGTGTGGAAACAAAAAATTAGGGTTTTTGCCCTAATTTTGGCGCAGATCGCAACTCTGATACTACTTGTAATGAAATTACTAGTATAATTCAAATTATGAGCAGCAATAGAACACAAAATAACACAATATTTCATATTAATGATCTCAATATGAAATTATAATAGCTTCGCCCACTTCGAGGGGGCAACCTCCAAACCATATACTAAGACTCAAATGCTCAAAAAATAATGAACTACTACCTACAATCCCAATATATATTATTCATATGCTATGGCCATCACTAAGGCCCAACCTATTAAGCATGAGAAAGTATAAATGATATGGTAAGCCACAAGTCGGGTACTCATATTTTAATACAAGCAATAGGTTAAGGGCATAGCATTAGTAGATCCACCATAACAATGGCTTCAAATGGGACTGCCCTTATTTCAGTTAAAAGAATCTCATATGAGACTGATACTTTTAGTTTGAACTTGTTTGTGGTCATACATTTTTTAATTCTCTCTATTTGTTTCCATTTTGAGTCTGAAAATGTTCTTGGCCCATAGTTCACACCTGTAAAACACTAATTGAAAATAAATAATAGACCAAAAAGAGTTTGAGTACTTTTCCAATCCCATAACTGCACCTCTCAGCATCTATTTTGTAGGGCGGATAATTCTCTCCAGCCTCCCAAAGTTCTCTTCTTCCTACAAATTTCCTAATCAATCTTGTTATTGAATTCAATCCCAAAGTATTTATACTCAATTACTTTTTCTAGAATATTTCCTTAAAAATAAAATTCAAGTTAATTTTCATCATTTCTATTGGAGAAGACCATCATCTTGGTTTTATTGGTGTTGAATTACATGTTCACTTCTTTGTAAAAATGCTCAAGGGCATATAAGTGCTCTTGTAACCCCTGAGTAGACCTGACAATGAAAATAAAGTCACTTGCATACAAAAGGGGCCTTAACACGTACTCTCCCAAAAGGACTCCCTCCCCACTTGAAAAATTTAACAACTTTTCAAGTTTGTCTATATATAAGCCAAAAATAGTAGGGGATAATGGGAATCCTTGTTTAACTTCAATGTCACTTCTAAAAATCTCTAAAATTCATACTTGAGTTTTGATTTTGACTTGCATCTCTTCATAGAGTCTATGTACAACTATTCTAAATTGTTGTAGAATACCAAACTCCTTGATTTTTTACCATAGTTTATCTTTAGGGACCATGTCAAAAGCCTTTTTGAAGTCAACAAAACAACAATAGACTTCCTCATTTTCACTCTATATTTTTTCAATGATATTTCTATAAGTAATTCCATGATCTGTTGTTAAGTGTTTGGTCTTGAAACGTGTCTTCCCTTTTACTCTCTTACCTCTTTCTTCTAACCACTTATTAATTTTTTGCTCAACCAAGTTTCCAAACAAATTTGTAAATAAGGTATTTATCATTATAGTTTTTTAGCTAGAAGTATTGTTGATATCCCCACTCTTAAAACGAGGTATCATAAGACTGGTAGTCTAGTCAGATGGAAATCCATATTGATTGATTTTGTTGAATATTTTCACAATGTGAGGATTGAGTATTTTTTACCCTCATTTTAGGTACCTTGCCTAAAACTCAACCAAATCCTTGGTCATTCTTGAACTACATCATGTGGATCAAGGGTGGGGCATGTTTTACTCATTTAATTATTTTGCATGTTTAAACCAATGAGTGGTTGTGCTAATATTTTCGGTTTGTTTTTTTGTTGAAGTTACCTCCAAAATAATTTTGGGTTATTGTTCCCTAAGTAGGTAAAATCTTTTCTCCTTGTGCTATTAAACTTGCCCTTTTTTATTTTTATGATTTTTTTGTACAAATTTGCGTTATACTTATCTTTTCCTGGCTTTTTAAGAGCTCTCCATGCAAATTTTCATTCTTCATCAGACCAACCAGTCATCAGAAAACAATTTGTTTTCCCCCTTATTTTTTACTCGTTTACACCTCTTAAGCACCCCCTGGATTATGTTTGTTAACTTGTGGCTTTTGAGGCTTTCTAACCTTGCTTTCTCCTTTTCCATTAATTATCTTAATGTTTCCTCGAAGATACCACAATTTTCTTACATTAAGAGAATTATTCCCTTTGTTGGAGGTTGTTGTTGAGATTGTGTTTTCATTGCATGCCATTTTTTTCCAACTAAGATACCATTATGCAAATTGGGCGATGGTATGATTTTAGATCCATAAAAAGAATCATCAATCTTAATTTCTCTTATCCTTTTAATCAAACCTTGTGAACAAATTGTATAATCAACAACACTTGCCCCATTGTGGAATTTGCATGCAAAATTTCCAGATTTCTTCCACCTACCCACACCATTGCAAATAAGCAAGTCAAATGTAACAACTTTTCACCAAAATGATTAATGTCCCTGTTATCTTTTGAACACCTTGATCACTAATAGCTTTCCTCTTTGGCAACATATATAAGATTATAGTCTTCCTTACTACACAATATGTTAGATTGTTCATTTGTTGTTCTGACATTAAAATGATCCCCTAAAAGAAGAACTTCCTCTTGTTGGGAATACATTGAAATATCTTGTTTTAAAGTTGCATATGGATCATTTCCATCTAAACCATCTTTCTTCTACATTTTTGATCCATGTAGAGAAAAATAACAAGTTGCAATGCTAATGTTCCTTCCATTTTCTAATATTTTGAGCCATATGTATTGTTTATTTGTGCCTTCTCTTTCCTATTGAATGTTTCTACCATATACTTATCTTACTAGAAGCATTATGTTTTCATAACCCTTGTCATTACTTCTTGCATTATTTTACACAGTAAACTTCATATATCCTTTTAAATGTAGGAGTATTGCATCCACCGTGCTCATGAGTTTCTATGAGCCATATTGTGTCTCTTCTTTTTGCGACAGAATCTAACCTAGCCCCCCTCATCCAAGAATAGCCTTTACAATTCCAACAAACTAATTTTAAATATTCTCAAGGGGGTTATTTGTTATTTCCTTTGGCATTGAAGACTCAGGGTATAATCCTCAAATCTTTTCACCCATGCTTGCTTTGACATACCCTTTGATGTTATACCTTTGTCTGCTCTTTATTTGCTGCCACCCTGCTGTGATTATGTATTTTGAGGCATTATATTGACAATAATAGATTTTCCATTATACAACCATGCTCTTTTACCTTCATCCCTTGCTACCTTGACTTTATCTTATTCTCCCCTTCTCTCCTCTACTTGCATTGGGGTTAATTCTTCATCTAGAAAGAAAAATGAACCCTTCAAAAGTCTATTTTTGCTTAAAATTTTATGTTTGTCTTCTATTCTCATCACGAGAACTTTGATATGCCCGTAACTCTTTTCACTTAACTTTCCAACCCTTCTAGCTTGACAAATTTTCCCTCTCCACTACAACTTCTCTTTTAGAAAACCACTTGTATGATTTAGAGTACTATGGTTTTTACCATAGTCTCTTACTACTTTAATAATTAGTTGTTAGGCTATATTATAAGGGATTGGGCCCTCCCAAAAAAATAATCTACATGGTCCCACTCTTTCTTTAAAATCCACCGCCCATTTTTGAAAAGGGCAATTCAATAATATATATATTTACTTTCAAACATGTCAAACTTCCATGTATCTCCTAGTATACTCTCATTTCTTATCTCAATAATATGCATGCATACTCACATTTTTTGTCCCTTCTGGGGCCAATAATATGTTCCCCACCTATGGAAGAATTTAATATAAATTGTTTCATAGAGACATATATAAAGAAGTGTCATGTTTGCATATATTCCCCATATTTCCTGTAACGGCTAAGTGTTGAGAGGGTTCTTCATATTATGAAGTTGTTTTATAATGTTTACAAGATTTATATGAGCATTATAATATACCGTGGAAGCCAAAAATATATTAAAATGATAATAATGAAGGATATATAATATTTTACACAAGAAAAATGCATAAACACCATGACATATATGTAAATATTCACTAATTACTAGTTAAGAATGTTAATAAGTGTTGACCAATGGTTACCACGAGTCATTATGAGTGAAAAGACATAACTTTTGTCTTTTAAAGACTATATAATGATGTAAAATGAGGGGGGAAGAGAATATCAAGAAAATGAGTGAGAAGAGTTAATATAAACATGAAGAATAAAGAGAGGAATCAATGTAAGAAGTGAGAGATATGAATATAATCAAGTCAAAAATATAAATCTGAATTTTATGTAATTGAGATCAATATATAGGTGACATTTGTGGTTTGAACCATTGATGTGTTGAGTGTTATGTTTATTCATGTTTGATAAATGATAAATACTTATTTTATAAGAGAGATCTACCCTTCTTTGTGATGTTAGATCTATCATTATTTGTGATATTCTCTTCCCCCCTCATTTTACATCATTATATAGCCTTTAAAAAGTAAAAGTTATGTCTTTTCATTCATAATGACTCTTGGTAACCATTGGTTAACACTTATTTACATTCTTAACTAGTAATTAGTGGATATTTACATATATATCATGGTGTTTATGCATTTTTATGTGTAAAATATTATATATTCTTTATTATTATCATTCTAATATGTTTTTGGCTTCCATTGTATATAATAATGCTCATATAAATCTTGTAAACATTATAAAACAACTTCATAATATGAAGAACCCTCTCAACACTAACATACTTGTGTAATGAACATTTTAAGTAGAGAATATATATCACACCCCTTATCATTATTTTAAAGGTGTGTTAATAATCGATATATACATCTAGAAGGGTAAAGACCATGTAGAGTATGTGGTTACATCCTATAAACATATTAAAAGTTAGTATATTAAAATTTTAATAAATGGAAATCAATGATAGCACATTTATATATTCTGGGACATTGTTTAGAGGACATTTAATCATTTTAGGTTGCATATTTTTTCTCTTCGTTTGAGTTGCTTCACTTTTGTAATCCAATATTGATCCAAAAATCCAAAGCAAACTTACACACATACACTCAAATTTTGGTTTTAACGATTTTTAATGAAAATTTGAACATTACAATATTTTTTGTAATTTTAATAAATAATTAAAATCTGTAAGTACTGTGTAAAATCAGAGAAATATAGAAAACTAATTTCACCAGTGAATTCGACACATGAGACGTGATAATGGAGTTTGGATGCAATTGAGGCCTACGTCTCTGGGTCCAGTTGAATGGGACCAATCTATTAAAATCTTGAAAATAAATCTTTACAAATGATTTCTACAAGAATTTGACCTTCTCACAGTCTTCCCTCTACCAAAAATAATACTAGTCTCCTTTTACAACTCATCTCAAAATTCCTCTCCTAGCTCAAGTTATAAGCTTTACAATAATAACACAGTCACAAATCAATGCCTGTAACATATACAACAGACCCCATTTTATAACACTTCACACCCATTGAGTGCATTGGTTAAGCACTTATCCTTTTACACCAGTGACCTCAGGGTCAACTCCCCTCCAAGCACATTTTGCATTTTCTATTTAAGGGTATTTAATCCCATATTTGGTGCACTTGTACCAAAGGATATGGAGTTGGCATTTAAAACTAGTGGGCGGTGTTTGTTTTACATATATCATTGGCTTTAGAGCCATTTTGGTTGGGAACATGTATTATTAGCCTGTTGAAATGGCTAAGTTGGGTGCATAGATGTGTGAAGTTATGGTTGTGCTTGTGCAAGGTGGCTACATCCAGTGATTTGGAGGGATAAGGTAATTGAAACCCGACAGGGTTAAGGATATACATGACAAGGGTTTGGCAAGTTATTATGTGTAGGTGGAAGTTTAATAATATGTGCTGGAGATATGCTTTGAGTGGCCTAATGTGGAGTAATAAGGAGGTGTGGCTCGGTGGATAGGTCGACTCGGTTGACCGAGTCGGGCTATCCACCGAGCCCTTTACAATTAGCAATGTTAACAATATCCCACATTGATCTAAGAATTTACATATATGAGAAAATATATACAAAAGCTCTTGCAATGTCAATATAAAATAGAAGGAGGCCAAGACACCCCTCCATAATTGAGTGTGTCAAACCTGGCTGAGGGCCCCCAGCCAGCAAAATAGTGGGGCCCACCTATCCGTCACCAAGTTTCCAAGACCGGCGTTCAAAACAAAATTTTACTCTTTCGTTCATATTGTCCACGTGTCACATTTTCATTGGTCCACTTGGTGAGTGTGCACGCGTTCAACCTGCACATAGTCTTGAATTTACTAGTTGCCCAAAAATTTCAGCTGAGCCATAACTTTTGCATATGTGCTCCGATTTCTTTGCAAACAAGATATCATGCCGAAAAGATCAATTTTTTCTCCACACAATGAAACTACCCGTAACTGATTCTAAGAATATTTTAGATTAGTTTTTCTCAGTGAGGATCCTTTGGATCATTCCTCCCCACTAAGAAAATTTTGGACTTCTAAAAGTCAACTTAATTGGTAAATAGGTGAGGGTACTTCTCCCTCACCTTTCCGGTTTCCATCCATTTTTCCTTGTTCGGATACATGCCTTTGAACCCAACACGAAGATATTCAATATCACCCCTTCATGAAGTTCTAACCTTTCTGTCCAAAATGATATCATCATGTCAACTCATCCATATACTCAAGTGTAAAAATCATCAATGGAAGGCATAATGTTAGCATCATCATGATCAATAATCATAGGCAGTTCATACAATTTCAAGTTCTCAACATTTACAACTGAATAAATTTACATATATGGAGGTAAATCCAACCAGAAAGCATTGTTACCAATTTTCTCCAATATTTAGAATGGACCATACCAAATAGGTTTCAACTTTTTACCTTCACCTGTCAACCTTTCTTTGCTGATGTGAAGCCAAACTGAATCACCAACTTGAAACTTGTGATCAGTTCTGTGTTTATCATGTCTTGCTTTTTACTTAGCTTGAATTTTCTCCAACTTTTCTCTAACATACTGATGGACCTGTTGTATTCTCTGCACAAATCTTTTAGCTTTGTCATAATCACTTAACCCATTAACAACAGTATCCTGTCCAAAAGAGAAATCTAATGGAGATTTAGGCAGATAACCATAACAAGTCTCAAATGGAGAATTCAAAGTAGAAGAATGTAAGGCATGGTTATAAGCATGTTGCACATAATATAAATGTTCATCCCACAATTTAGGATGTTTACCACAATATCCCCTAAGAAAATGTACCACTATGTGGTTCACAACCTCTGTTTGACCATCGGTTTGTGGATGGAAAGCAATGCTTTTCTTCAATTTAGTGTCCATTAAACCCCATAAAGTTGACCAAAATTCCCCAAGAAATCTAGAATCCTGATCTGAAATAATTGAAGTGGGCAATCCAAAATGAACCCATACAAACTGAAAGAATAAATGTGCAGTCCCTTCACCAATTATTTGTTTAGTACATGGAATCAACACACACATCTTGCTAAATTTGTCCACAACCACATATAAATAGTCATGTTTCTTTCGTGACATGGGCAAGCCTCCTACAAAATCCATGGAAATACTTTCCCATGGTTGTGTAGGGATAGGAAGAGGAGTGTAAAGTCCTAATTTTCTGTTACTTGGCTTTCTCATGGCATAAATAACACATCCTTTTATATACCTGGTTACATGTTCATGCATTCTAGGCCAATAACAATACATCTGTAAATGTGCAACTGTTTTACCAACACCAAAATGACCAGAAATAAGAGAAGTATGAGCTTCCCTAATCATATGCACATGCTCATTTTCTGGAATACAAAGTTTACCAGAATGATATAAAAAGTCCATCATGCACATGATAATCCATTTCTCCTACTTGTTTCCCACTCGTTAAATCCTCATACACTTATTTAAAATCAACATCATAAACATATTGTTCCTTATAACTATCATGAGCCAAAGAACTATGTTGTAAAAGAATAGATGCAACAACAACTGGAGGTCTAGATAACATGTCAGCAACCTTGTTTTGTATACCTTTTTTATACCTGATCACGAGATGAAACTACTGTTAGAAGAATCCCATCCAATGGAAATGTCTAGACTATTGTAGCTTTGTTTGTGTTTGCAAATACTGAAGGGGTTGATGATCGGTATGTATAATTGTTTCCTTGCCCATTAAGTAATGCTTCCATTTCTTTACACTCTGAACCAAAGCATACAACTCTTTATCATAAGTTGGATAATTTCTTACCGCACTCGTGAAGGTTTCTGAATGGTAACACACATGTCATTTTTTATGCATCAAAACTACCCCCATTGCATAGTCACTAGCATCTGTCTCAATTTCAAATGATTTTTGCAAATCTAGAAGTGCCAAGACTAGATCAGGAGTGATTTTCTCTTTCAGTGCATCAAAATCCTTCTGTTGTTTTCCTCCCACTGAAAGACCTATTTAATACTTGTCAAAGCATGCAAAGGAGATGCAATAAATGAGAAGTTAGAAATGAATTTTCTCCAATATTGTACTGCACCAAGAAAACTCCTAACCTATGTCACATTACTGGGTCTAGGCCATTTCACAATAACCTCTACTTTTGCAGGATCTATTTTCAATTCACCATTTCCCACAACATAACCCAAGTAAATTAAAGATGTTTTTCCAAACTCACATTTTGACATCTTCAAAAATAATTTTTCTCCCCTTAATGCATCTAAGACTTTCTGGATGTGAATAACATGATCATCCCAAGACTTACTAAAAATAAGAATATCATCTAAGTAGACAATAACGAAATCATCAATGAATGGTCTAAAAACATCATTCATAACTCTCATGAATGTTTTCGGTGCATTGCACAATCCAAAAGGCATCACTAACCATTCAAATAATCCATGTTTTGTTTAAAAGCAGTTTTCCATACATCACCTTCATCAATCCTTACTTGGTGATAACCACTTCTTAAATCTAACTTAGTGAAGTAAATTGCATTCTTTAATTGATCCAGTAAATCATCTATTCTAGGAAGAGGGTAACAATTTTTCACTGTGATCTTGTTTAAGGCACGAAAATCAACACACATTCACCATGTGTCATCTTTCTTTGACACCAAAATAATTGGCGAACCACATGGAGATGTACTTGGATGAATAATACCTTTGGCCAAAAGTTCCATCACCTGTTTCTTGATTTCCTCATTTTCAACCACAGACAATCTATACATACCAATATTGGGAAGAGGTGCATCCTGTAGCAACTGTATCTCATGTTGAACCCCTCTTTTGGGAGGTAGACCTTGTGGATCCTGAAAAACATCATCATAGTTAGAAACAATTTTTACCAATTCATTACCATGTTTAGGATCACAATCCTCAAAATCTTTTTCGTGATCTTTCTCTTTGGCTTTGATCACCATGAGTACAAAACTCTTGCTTGAATTAACAAGTCTTTTCATCTGTCCTACAGTAACCAATGAAAGATTTGTTTTTACACAATGAGCTCTAACAATATAATCAATTCCATCCTTTACAAGAAAGTATTTATTTTCTTCCCTATAGAAGATTGCTTTACAATCATATAAATAAGGACTTCCCAAAACTACTCCACAAATATCCAAAGGAACTACATCCAATTCAACCTCATCAATAAACTTGTCTGTAATGGAAAACTTGAATCTACAAGTTTTAGTTACCTGTAGCTTCACATCATCACAAACCCAACCCAAAGGATAAGGATTAGGATGGATTAGTTTTGAGTCCTAGTTTCTTAACAACCTCCTCTGAAATCAAATTAGCTTGAGATCCACTATCAAAAAGAGTATCAATTTTTGTATGTTTTGAAATAACTCTAAGGTGGAAAATCTCATTTTGTTTCTTTTCATCATGCATAGATTGTTGATTAGAAGAAGATGCAACATTTGAAGTACTAGTGTTGGAAGAAGAGAAAGAATGATTACCTTGAAAACTCATGGCTGTGATCTTGGTTTCATCCCCTGAATCAAACCCAAGATCATGAACTACAATATTCGTTTTCTTCTCTTTTCCTTTCTTAACCATCCATTTAGGCTTAGTTTCTGGATGTAATTTCCAACACCTAGACTCATCATGGTTCTTTTTACAATGATTACAAAATGGTTTTTCATCTTCCTTCTTAACAGTAGAATTTTTTTTTGCTTACCCTTTCCTTTTCCTTGTTCTTTCAAACCTTTTTCTTGTCCTTCAGATTGCTTGTTCTTTTGTTTAAAAGAAAAGAGAGGACTCCTTAGTCATTTTCCCTCATGCTTCCAAATGGGTTGCTTGAACACACACTTGCATCAAGATTAGTAGGACCTAAAACAAGAATCATATGCCTTAGGTAACTATGCAATCCACCAATATATTTAAGCAACATGTTTCTTGTGTGTTTAGAGAAATTCCAAGAATTAGAGCCCTTTTCCTAAATTCTTGTGTGTAGTCTTGAACACTTTATCCCTTAGTTTGTCTTAATGTTTTCCAATCCATCATAGCTTGTTGCTTGTAACCAAGAGGATAAAATTGTTGTCTAAGATTTGAAACAAAATCAGACCAAGAAGTGATTTCATTACCTTTGGTTTCATCTACTTCCTGAAGCTTACTCTCCCACCATATGAGTGTTGTGCCACCCATACGAAGAGTTTCCAAATGAATCTTTGCTTCATCATCCACAATTCTCTGAAACCTTGCAATATACCTCTATCTTCTTGATCCAGTTATCCAATTTCTCTGCATTAAGCTCTCCATTATACATTGGCAATTCAAACTTGATATCTAATTTTAATGAAGGAAAATCATATTTTTGAGGTTCACCTTTAGGAATATCAGAACTAGAGCTTTCTTCTTTTTTACCTTCTCTAGTTACCTTTTCCCTTTGTCTATCTTGGTACATTTCTTCCACCATTTCCTTCATCTTGTAGGAATGATTGATGAAATTCTTCTTCCTCTCGATCCTCCATTGTAGGACTTCAAGATCGTCTTGTACCAATTTTAGGATCCTCTTCTACTAGCTCTCCTTCACCCTTCTTAGATCGGGACCTTGTTAACATCAACACAACAACAACTTACAATCCAAAAACCATTAATATGATCTAAAAACTAAAACCAACTCTGATACCAGTGATCTAAAAATCCAAAGCAAACTTGCACACATACACTCAATATTTTGCTTTTAATGATTTTTAATGAAAATTTGACATTACGATCTTTTTGTAATTTTAATAAATAATTAAAATCTGCAAGTACTGTGTAAAATTAAAGAAATAACAGAGAAAATTCACCAGTGAATTCGACACAAGACGTGATAACAAAGTTCAACGCTTGAGGCCTACGTCTCTGGGTCCAGTTGAATGGGACCGATCTATTAAAATCTTGCAAATAAATCTTTACAATATTTCTACAAGAATTCTGACCTTCTCACAGTAATCTCCTTGCCAAAAATAATACTTAGTCTCCTTTTTACAATTCTCTCAAAATTCCTCTCCTAGCTCAAGATATAAGCCTTCACAATAATAACACAGTCATCTGATCAATGCACTATGTAATAAATAAATAATAATACAAACCCCATTTTATAAAACTTTCACACTCACGAGCCCATCATTGGTAGGTGCTTATCCTTTTACCCTGGCTGATGGTTTGAGCCTCCCTAAGTGCATTTGCATTTTCCATTTTGGGATTTATATCCCACATTAGCTTCGTGCAAAGGATAGGTGAGGGAAGTTGTTTAAATGGGTGGTGTTTTCTTTAACATTGGCTTTAGAGCCATTTTGATTGGGTCATGTATTATTAGCCTGTTGGAATAGTGCTAAGTTTGGTGCATTTGGTTATGTGCACCGAGCTATGTGCATTGGATGGGATGTGTGGAGGGATAAGGGAGTAAGTGTGGACGTTAAGGAAATAGGTAGGTAGGTTTGGATAATATGTGTGGAAGGTTTGAATATAATGTGTAGGTGGCAATTTAAATATAATGCATATGGAGATATGAGTTTGAGCAGCCAATGTGGAGAGATAAGGGGGTGTGGCTCAGTGGATAGGTCGACTCGGTCGGCCGAGTCGGGTTATCCACCGAGCCCTTTACAATTACAATGTAATCAATATCCCACATTGATCCAAGAATTACAGTATGAAGAAAATATATACAAAAGCTCTGTAATAGCAATATGAGAAAGGAGGCCAAGACACCCCTCCATAATCGAGTGTGTCAAACCTGGCTGAGGGCCCCCAACCAACAAATAGTGGGGCCCACATGTCCATCATCGAGTGTCCAAGACTGGCGTTAAAACAAAAATTTTACTCTTTTGCGATCATATTGTCCACATGTCACATTTTCATTGGTCCACTTGGCAAGCGTGCACATGTTCAACCTGCGCACAGTCTTGAATTTGCCAGTTGCCCAAAAATTTCAACGAGTCATAACTTTTGCATACGTGCTCCAATTTCTACAAACAAGATATCGTTGGAAAGCTCAAATTTTTCTGCACGTAATGAAACTTCCAGTAAATTATTCAGAGAAGATCTTAGATCAGTGTTTCTCAGCAAGGATCCTCTGGATAAAATATTTTCATATTTTGAACTTTATCTTATTTAAAACGTCAAATGCTTTGATTTTTATTTTGTACGATAGTTTATAAATACACTAAACAAAACCAATTTTCACATTTTAAAATAAAAAACTAATGTTCACAATTAAATAATAACATTGACTATGATGTTAATAAATGTTATCCAAATAACTCTCCTAGTTATTTGGGTAATTGGTATTAATATTCTAGCTCTCAAGTCCTTACTGAAGGTTGTGTGTGCTCAGGTTCAGTTGACACAACTCCTTGGTTGCAGCTTCCCCTTGGTGCCCATTCTTTTTCCTCAAGTGCCCTTACGCACTTTCTATTCTCTCCTTCCTTTTTACTTTTCCTTTTTGTTCCACTCCTCCCTTGCACCCACCTTCTGCGCTTTCACCTTCTTCCTAAGCAGCTTCTTCACCATGCATGCGTCTCAGACTTGCTTCAATCAGCTAAGTCCTTGATATCCTCATCGTGAACTGCACCCATTACTTTGTAATAGTTACGTCTTAACCATGCATTCTCTACACACCACTTTTCCTCATTTCCTGTGCACATCGTGCGCATGCCCTTCTGCGCCTTCCTCTATTTTCTGATCCCGTCCCTTGCCCTCCTTTGTACCCTTCTAGGTCATCTTCTGACATACCTTAATATGCCGTGCACAACCAGTCAAATATGCCAATAGGGTGTTGAATCCTTGCAACAAATCAACAAGTGAAACATGGGCAGAAACGAAAAATATTTGCAAAGTTGGCCATCATTTCAGCCAATCTACATGCGTGCCACATGTTTTTTGTGCACTGACAACTCTAACATCTTCTGACAGTCGTATCTTTTGCTATAGAGCTCAGATCAATGCATGCACTGGACTTATCAGAAAGTTGCTGACATCAGCTATAGTGCTAGAAATTCAAATTCAAATTCTTGGTGGATCTGGTAGGTGAGAAATGGGAAAACGTCTCTCTGAGAATTAATGAACAGATCTGATTGCTCCAACCACCCGTATTTGATATGATCCGCCCTCCTTTCTTCTTCAACATGCCAAAAAGGCTTGGGGAAGCATATTTCACAGATCTCTAGGTGGATTTGTAGGAATTGAATGCTTCTTATTGGTGGTTACATTTCAAATTCAAGTTTTCCTCCCTTTCTTCCCTTCTTCCTCTATGGATTCATCTATAAATGTAAAAGATAGACTCATTTGTTAAGTTGGATGCTCTGGATCCTTACGCATTTTGCTAAGGACTCCATACTTTCTGTATTTTGAGTTGTAGACCTCTAGATCTGGCTCTTGCTATGTGGATATCGGCCTCCTTCATCATTGTAACAGATCTATGCATTTCTGGAAGTAATAGAAGCATCATTTTGTGACTATTCTCTTTCCTAACATGTTTACATTCTTTCCTTTTTCCTTTTCTTTTACGTTGAATGCTGGTTGTGCCATTTCATGTCCCTTGTAGTTCTTTATTTAGTTGTGTTCCATGAGAACGATCTCAGTGAATACATGTTTAGCTGTGCTACTCATGCCTAGCCTTCTTTCACGCATTTCCTTTCATTCTCACTCTACGAGTAGATAGTGTTTCATCCCTCTTTTCTGGTGCTATCACCTTTTAGTGTAGTTTCCTTTCATGTCATTCTTCTATCCCTGGTCCCTTGGCATTATTAGCTTAGTTTTCCCTTCCATCACTAGGAGTAGCAGTAGCAGTAGAAATAGATAGAGGAACCAGCCTTCTCTGGAGATCTGTCCCAAGTGCAAGGTCCCACAACTTGGGGATGGTTCCATTGTGGTCTCAAACACCTCAGCCCTTCCAAGGTCTGAGATGCGGGTGCATGTTTGAGTAACCAACAGTTTCTGGCATGCCCAATGGGACCAACATTGAAAGCTCAAATTTCATATCTCTAAGTTCATGGTGTGTGGACTTAGTGTTTCAGCCTTTGGAGGCTCATTTCAACACATCTAGTGACTCCCAACATTTTAAGATCTTTATTTCAGCAGTCCTGAGCTGCCTTTCATGAGAAGAGTGCACACAAGAAGAAGTGCAATCAATTGAAGATTCTTTTGAATACCTCTAGCTATCCCTGAAAAGAGTTTGTTCCAGAAAATCCAACATGCGCATCCCCATCTCTTGCAGCACATTGCACCATTCAAATCCTCCTCAAAATAAACAACTTGTGCTCCCTGCAATGGTGCATCAGCAACCTCCTCCACTAGAAAATTTGTAAACTTTGCTGGAGGGAGTCCCTTGCTGTTGGCTGTGCAACATGATATGCCAAATGGCATGCTCAAGAGTATTCCATACTTTATTGGTGAGAATCAAGTCACCCCTCAGAAGCATATCCAGGATATAGCAAACATGTGTTCACTCTATTTGATCACACATGATGATGTAGTAGTCAGGCTACTTGTAGCCTCTTTCAAAGGTAAAGCACTTCAATGGTACCGAGGTTTGAGACTTGGATCTATCACCACCTGGGATGAGATGGGAACAACTCTTTACAATTAATTTGAAGATAAGTCAAGATCACCTATCTCTGGTGGAGCAACTGACAACAACAAGGAGGGTTCCTAACGAGCAGATGACTAATTTCAACATCAAATTTTAGAAGACTTGGGACATAATCCCTCTTGTGGTAAGACCTACAGCCCAACATGCTTTCGTGTATTATCTTAAGGTGCTCAATAGTGATATTTCAGTTATGATCCAATCCATGGGAGGTAGGACTTTACCAGCTGCTTATAGTATTGTAGTAAGGGTAGAAAATAGTCTTATTCAAGCGGGAAAGATATCTCTTAGACTAATTATTCCCTTGTTCCCAGAAATGTCACAAGCACCTCAGCCTTCTGTGGCCTCTTTCCCTATTCCTTGAGCAAAGTACATAACCAGTTGCCTCAACATCCTACTCTCCAGCACAATAGAGGGAAGATGAAGAGTTGAAGGCCTTAATTAGAAATTTATCAAACAAGGTCATATCATTAGAAAAGCAATAGGCACAAGCCTATACAAGTAATTCTAATCAGGCACATGGCCAAAGAAATTAGCTTTGGTAGAAATTAGTATGGAAATCAAAGATATGCACCCAACCAGAAAAATGATACATGGTAACCCAATACACAATCTACCCTTGCAAGTTGTTCCTCCCGCGTCTTGCTCTTCCAGCACCCAGTGCAAGTCAGGTGCTTGTTCCAGCTCAAAACAATTTGGCACAAGAGTCAGAAAGGTGCTTCCCTTACAACATGCCTCATAGTCAATATCATTGTGCCAATGTTACATGTGCCAATGTTGTGTGTGCCCAAGCCTTCATGATCCATAATGATTTAGTGTGCAAGCCTTCAACAAGCACCCCTGAAGCAGAAAATACAGAAATACCAGAAGCTCCTCTAGAAAAAAATTTGATGTTCTTTGGCATGGAGGAATTCTGTGCAATCAACCAAGCTACAGAAGATATAAATAGACCTCATGCCCAAGTTGCAGACAACACAAGATACAAGAAGAGGATGTTAGATTCAGGTGTGCATAGGTCCCACTCCCAGCAATGTAAGCAGACCCTTGAAAGAAGAAAAATGCAGACATGGCATCTTGTAGTAAAAGTTCTCAAGTCCCTATGCAAGAGGTCCCACACAAAGCTCCTTCTGAAGCAGTGCGCCTCTCCTTTGGTAGGTCAAGCCTCTACTCTAGCTAAAGTCCAAGATTCCATGCCTAAACACTCAAGAAGGGATGGTGTTCCCCAAATGCATAAGACAGGGGGCCTTCCATTTAGCATTGTTGACTAGATGAAGAGAACAAACATAAATGTCACAATGTGGGATTCCCTGACCATTTCATCTCAGTGGGATCTATTGCATGAAGCTTTGGCGCAACTCCCACTTTGATCTAGCTATGTCATCAGAAGTCCATGCACTTCTATCAATGTCTACCAAGAAGAGGAGAAACAAGTAAGTAAAGTTGTTAAAACCCCACCCTTCTATATGTCCTTGATCATAGGAAAACACCTAGTGCATAATTGCATGATTGACTCAGGTGCTAGTACTTTTGTCATGCCTAAGAAAATAGCCAATGTCTTAGGTCTGAAATATAACCCTTTGTCTAAAGGAGTCCTGCAAATTGATGGTTCAACTATCACCACCTTAGGAGTCATCAAAGATCTTGAGTTAACTCTCCATGCATGTCCAAGCCTAACCATTACTCAAGATGTGTCAATCATTGACCTACCTCCTTTGTTTTCCCTATGTCTTATCAAGAGACTTCACTGCTAAAGTGGGTGGCTACTTGTCTTCTAATTGGTCTCATATGTTACTCAAGACAAGGTATGGTACCCGATTTACCATACAAGTTGAGCCTATATTTTCCTGTCATGTAGATTCATATGTCCCATCCCCTCTCCAAGCCAACTGTTTAATCCAAGAAGAATAAGCTTCAGTTATGGAAGAGCATTCTCTTCCACCCTCTATTCCCAACCTAGTGCTTGATGAATGGGTGGAGAGGCACCATAAATTTGATCCATATGTTGAAGAACTTGAAGCTTATGAAACTGGGCTTGGTACTTACTACATTCAAGAAGAAGAAGTTATGTTTCCACACATGCACTCAAGAAATATAAAGTTGAGTAGGGTCTGTGGAAGTTGTACTTTGATGGATCCAAAAGCAAAAACGACACGGGAGTAGGAGTGGTTCTCATTTCCCCTAAGGATGAGAAATTATTCTTCATGCATAGGTTGTAGTTTGCATGTTCTAACAATGTGGTAGAGTATGAAGTGTTGGTGCATGGATTGCTCATTGCTGAGAAGAAGAAAATTAAGGTGTTACAGATCTTTGGGGACACAAAATTGGTTATCCACCAGGTTACCAACAAATGTCAGACAAAGAATAAGCTTCTCAAAGCTTATAAACATAGAGTTTGGGACCTCCTTGAGAGCTTTGATGCTCTAAATCTGCAGGTGGTGCCACAAAATGAACAAGGAAGCTGACCAGATGGCCACACTTGGTTCACAATTTTCTCCTGCTGAGGACTTTGTCAAAGGAAACACTCAGCACATCAAGATGGTGATTAGGCCATCCATTCCAGACAACAACACCAGCTAGAAAGTGTTTGACAGTGATGCACAGAAATCCAGTTCATTCAAAATGAAGATGAGTTCTCATCAAGCATGTAAGATGACTTGCATGACAGCTATGGTGACCAAGTGATACAGCTAAAGACAAACAAGTTGCCTAAAGGGCTGGTCACCTTAGAGAAAATATTTATCCCTGATGATGAGTTCAAGGGTGAAGAAAGGTACATGCATGCACCATGTAAGAAGACTACTCCCCAGTCACTATTGCACGTGGAAAGATTTGTTGCTCAATAAATTTTGCACGCATGAAGAGAAACATGCCTTCATCTCTCTCTGTCAAAAATTTAGTGATATCTTCTCATGGGAGTATGAAGACCTCAAAGGTTTTGATCCAAGTGTTGCTCAACACTCCATTGACCTTGATCCTGGTATCAAACCCATCAGACAGAAGCAATGACCAATCAATCCAAAGATAGAGCCCCTCATGAGAAAGGAATTATCCAAACTCATTGAGGCAAAAAATATTTTTCCTATCAAATACTGTACCTGGGTCAAAAATCTAGTTCCAGTGCACAAGAAGAATGGTGAAATCAGACTTTGTGTTGATTTCAGAGATTTGAATAAGACATCTCTAAAGGATCATTATCCTTTGCCTTCAATGGAGAAGATTCTGCAGACTATGGCCGGCACGCGTAGAGATTCTCCATGCTAGATTCGATATTCAAGTTTCAATCGGATCCTGGTCAAGGAAGAGGATCAATTCAAAATGGCATTTACAACCAAGTGGGGAACTTATGCATATCATTTTTAATTATTATAAACACAGGTGCCATTATTTCAAGAAACGCCATGGATATTGCCTTCAAAGGATACATTTATATGAGTTAATCTTGGTTTACCTTGAGGATATAAAAGGCTTCCAAAGAAAAGCGTGGATCATATGGCCACCTAGAGAAAATATTTGAGAGATGTAGAATGGGGTGTCTCTTAACCCCAAGATAGTGCATTTTTACTGGCACAGGGAAAGCTCTTGGGACATGTGGTTTTAAAGATCGTAAAATTGATTGGAGAATTTAAGCTATCCTAACACTTTCCCTACCGATGCACAAAAAGGCCCTACAGTCTTCCTTAGGGAAAATCCTTTTATTAGGAACTTTTATCCCTAGCTATTGCAGGACTGGTTTTGGGTCTCATTACTTCCTTTAAAAAGGAGAAGTCGACTTGAAGGGAAGAGAAAGCTTCAATAATATTTGATAAAAATTCTTGTGTCTTAAGCTTGTAATATTTATTCAAATGATTTTACTTTATGTTATGCTGATGCTGTTGTTGTTATGTTGACACAAAAAAATGCATAGGGAACAATCCTTGGGCCAAACACTAAAGGATTATTGTACTAAAGGTTGTATTGTGGGTCACATAAGGAGAAGTTGACTTGAAGGGAAAATTGGACAGATATTCCATACCATTTGAATGCTCATTTGTGCTTAAGAAATTCAAGAGTAGCTTATGCCAATCATTGAAGGTTTCAGTGTGCCACTCTGTCTATCAAAGATATCCATCATGGGAGTATAAATCCCATGAGAAAAGAGCATGATGGTGAACAAAATCATGGAATATGATGTGCTATTAAATTCAACTGGTAGTGAGGTAGATCTACTATAGGATTATTTCTCAAGTTTGGAGCTGAATTGATGCCCTTCATTATTCCTAGTTGGGTGACCTACTTTTTGAGTAGAATACAGAAAATGATTAGGACATGGTTTCATTTCTGCTGGTGCAAAAATCCTAGTTTAAATGGAATATTATGAGGTTACTTCTATATTTTTTGTGGCCCAAGAGGAATCCATGAGTTGTTAAGCTATCATTTGGACTTCAAACTAGCAAAATTGTAGAAGAATTTCATGAAGTCTTAGTAGACACTCTTTTCCAAAGGGCACGTTGAAATTTCTAATGGAGGTATTCTAGCCTACCCTATTTGAAAATACATTCCAAAAACAGTTCTATACTATCTGTTAGCGCTTGACCATTCCAAGTGGATCAAGCTCTATACATAATGGGGTCTCAACTTCAAGTGATTCCACCTTCAGTGATGGATATTTTGGGTGTTATTAGATATAGATTACTTTCGCTGCCCTAGGGAAATAAGCTATTGCACTGCAAGGAATCAAATGATTTTCCTGTTTCTCAAAGGTATGCACAAGGTTTGTCTGTATTTTACATCATTTAAATCTTTGGATAATGCCTAAAATCCATTTAGGGTACTAAAATAATGATTGGGCTCTAATTTTGGACATTTACCTAAAGATTCTCCATGCTAGATGGATATTCATGTTTCAATCAGATCAAAGTCAAAAACAAGAGGATCAATTCAAAACAATGTTTACAACCAAATGGGCAACATATAAATATCAGAAGATGCCCTTTGGTCTGATCAAACATGAGTAGCCAAATTTTAATGTGCCATGGATATTGCCTTATAAAGGATACATCAATGAGTTCTATCCTAGTTTACCTTGATGACATAACAGATCTTCTCAAAAGCAGAGTTCTATATCATATAGTGCACCTGGAGATCATTCTTTGAGAGATGTAGAAAGTTTGGGGTGTCTCTTAACCCTTAAGAAGTGTATTTTGAAGTGGCATAGGGTAAGCTATTTGGGCCATGTGGTTTCAAAGGATGGCATCATATATTGATCCTGAGTGCATTACAGCCATCTTGGCTCTTTCCCTTACCGACACACAAAAAGGTTACTATCCTTCCTTGGTAAGATCAATTTTGTTAGGTGTTTTATCCCTAACTTTACAGGACTGGTTCACCCATTACCTTGATGCTCAAAAAGGACATAACCTTCAGATGGAAACAGCGGAAGGAAGAGAAAGCTTCAATTTGAATCAAGCAAGAGATTGATTGTGCGCCAACACTCATCAATGAATACTCAAAGGATTTCATCCTTTATGCTTATGGCACTGATGCGAGTGTTGTTGTTGTCCTAACACAAGCAAACAAACAAGGGCTGGAACAACCAGTGGCTTACTTCAGCCAGACATTGAAGGATTACGAATTAAGATATATCATGTCACATAGGAGAAGCAGGTCTTCACCATTATGCACGCAGCTCAAGAAATTCAAAAGTATGCTCGCCACCAATCATATCAAGGTGTTAGTCTCCCACTCTTCGGTTAGAGACTTCATCATGGGAGCAGAAATTAGTGAGAAAAGAGCATGATGGGTGACCAAAATCATGGAGTATGATGTGACTATCAAAGCCACACAAATTGGTAAGAGGATAGTGCGCTCTGTAGGTAGATTGCTGAGGATGCGCTGAATGAACCTAAGGCTTTATTATTTCTAGATGAAACCTCCCGTATAGCAGAACTTGAGTAGAATACAGACCCTGGCGTGCATGTGTTACTGGATGAAGGACATGATCACATTCCTTTCTGAGGGTGCATACCCTCCTGGTTTAAACAAAGCAAAGATAAGACATCTGAGGTTACAATCTATCCCTTATGTATTGATTGATGGACTTCTCTTCAAAAGGAATCTTGATGGTGTGTTGTTAAGATGTATCAATGATGCACAAACTGAAAAAGTGTTAGCATAATTTCATGATGGATTCTCTGGTGGACACTTCTCTGCCAAAACTACAACAATGAAGATCATAATGACAGGTATCTTTGGCCTACCCTGTTTGCAAATGCACACAAGTGGGTCACAAAATGCAAGGAATGTGCTTTCTTTACAGGAAAGAAAAGATTGACAACACTTCCCCTCTGACCAATCCAAGATGGATCGAAACTTTGCACAATGGGGTCTCGACTTCATAGGCATGATCAATCCACCTTCAAGCACTGGACATAAATGGGTGTTGACAGCTACAGATTACTTCACTAGATGGACAGAAGCTGTCGTGCTCAAGGAATCAACCGAGTTTCATCCTTGAATTTCTCAAAGGTATAGTCACAAGGTTTGGAGTTCCTCAAACCATTATCTCTGATAATGCAAAAGCCTTCCTTGGTACTAAAATCACTGATTGGGCTCTAAGTCTGGGCATTTACCTAAGACTTCTTCTAACTATTACCCTCACTGCTAACGATACTGGTAGAATCAACAAACAAGAACCTAATCAGAATCATGAAGTGCACAATGAACATCAACCAAAGACAGTGGCATACAAAGGTCTTACACGCTCTGGGCAGATAGAATCACAGTCAAAAAGGCAATAGGAACTTCATCTTATAAGCTTGTCTATGGCAAAGGAGGCTACCCTTCCTTTGACACTAGAACTGAATTCATTAGCGCTTGCCCAACAGCTAGAATTTGAAGGTGCAGACCAAAGAGAAATCAGAATGGCAGAGCTGGTTAATCTTGAAGAACTAAGGAACTCTGTCATGATCAAGCTAGAACAACATCAAAAAACAACAAAAAAATGGTTCGACAGAAAGGCTAGGCCTCAAGCTTTCAAAGTTGGGGACTTGGTTCTAAAATGGGATGCTGACAGAGCTAAACCAGGGCATCATTCAAAGTTTGATGCACTTTGGAGTGGCCCATACATCATCAGTTCCTGTAAAGAAGCTAACTCTTTCAAGTTAACTCATCTTGATGGAGGCGCACTACAAATCCCAGTAAATGGGATCTATCTCAAACCCTTCCATTAAGTGTATTGCATCATGTTGTATATATTAGAGTAGTTTCAATTCCTCTAAGTGCACTACGCACACATTGTTTGTTTGTACATAGTTATTCTTCTCATGCACTTCCTACGCACGCTCTTCCATTGCTTCCAGGATACAAAACTTCCTTCATCAGTTGCAAGATTCAATATAGAGTCAAGAAATGATCTTCAAGTGACTACAAGGGTAGTTTCATGATTACATAGCAGACCCCATGCCCAATGGATGCTTCAGGCTACTGATCTTCTTCATCTAGCAGGCAGATGGCCCCGAAAGTCACCAAAACTGTTATCCAAATAACTCTCCTAGTTATTTGGGTAATTGGTATAAATATTTTGGCTCTCAAGTCCTCATTGAAGGTTGCACGCGCTCAGGTTCAGTTGGCACAACTCCTTGGTTGCAACTTCCCCTTGGTGCACCCATTTTTTTTCAAGTGCCCTTTTGTGCTTTCCATTCTTTTCCTCCTCAAGCACCCTTGCATGCTTTTATGGGTATCTCTCCTTCCCCTTTATTTTCCTCTTTGTTCCACTCCCTCCCTTGCACCCACCTTATGCACTTTCACCTTCTTCCTAAGTGAAATTCTTCACCCTGTGCGACGTCTCAGACTTGCTTCAATCAGCTAAGTCCCTGATCTCCTCACGCCGTGCCCATTACTTTGTAATAGTTGCACCTTGACCATGTGTTCTCTGCACACACCAGTTTTCCTCATTTCCCGCGTGTGTGCACATGCCCTTCTGCGCCTTCCTCCGCGCGCCCATCCCTCACGCCCTCCTTTGCACTCCTCTGTGCCAAGGTCATCTTCCAACATGCTTAAATATGTTGTGTGCAACTAGTCAAAGCGCGCTAATAGGGTGTTGAATCCTTGCAATAAATCAACAAGTGGCACGTGGTAGAAATGACAAATATTTGCACAGTTGGCCATCATTTCAGCCAATCCATGCAAGTGCCACATGTTTTTTGTGCACCGACGACTCTGACATCTTTTGACAGCCGTATCTTTTTCTATAGAGCTCAGATCGGTGTGCGCTTGGACTTGTCAGAAAGATGTTGACATCAGCTACAGTGCTAGAAATTCAAATTCAAATTATTGGTGGATCTGGTAGGTGAGAAATGGGAAAACGTCTCTCTGAGCATTAATGAGCAGATCTGATTGCTCCAACCACCTGATTTGATATGATCCACCCTCCTTTCTTCTTCAACACGCCAAACAGGCTTGGGGAAACATATTTCACAGATATCTAGGTGGATTTGTAGGCATTGAATGCTTCTTGTTGGTGGTTGCATTTCAAATTCGAGTTTTCCCCCCTTTCTTCCCTTCTTCCTCCATGGATTCATCTATAAATGTAAGAGATAGACTCATTTGTTAGTTGGACACTCTGGATCCTTACGCATTTTGCTAAGGACTCCATACTTTTTGTATTTTGAGTTACAACCTCTAGATCTGGCTCTTGCATGTGGATATCAGCCTCTTTCATCATTGTAATAGCTTTGTGTATTTCTGGAAGTAATAGAAGCATCGTTTTGTGACTATTCTTTGTCCTAACGTGTTTGCATTCTTTCCTTTTGCCTTTTATTTTGCGTTGCGTGCTGGTTGTGCCATTTCACGTCCCTTGTAGTTCTTTATTTAGTTGTGTTCCATGAGAATGATCTGGTGAATACGTGTTTAGTATGTTCTACTCATGCCTAGCCTCCCTTCATGCATTTCCTTTCATTCTCACTTAGAGCAGATAGTGTTCATCCCTCTTTTCTGGTGCTATCGCCTTTTAGTGTAGTTTCCTTTCATGTCATTTTCTATCCCTGGTCCCTTTGGCATTATTAGCTTAGTTTTTCCTTCCATCACTAGGAGTAGCAGTAGTAGTAGAAATAGATAGAGGAACCAACCTTCTACGGAGATTCATCCCAAGCGCGCAAGGTCCCACAACTTGGGGATGGTTCCATTGTGGTCTTAAACACCTCGGCCCTTCCAAGGTCCGAGACGTGGGTGCATGTTTGAGCAACCAACAACAAAGATTGTTATTATTTCATGTTCTTCATGAACATATAGTTGGTGCACACGAGTAATAACTAGATCAAATATAGTCCATGCTCCTTCATCTTCAATTTGGGTGTCACTGCAAATGTCATTGGAGGCAATGCCTGATAGATTTTGTTTAACAAACTTATATGCGAACCAATATTGTTATATACATCAATATATGATCTAACTATATAATCGTAAGTATTATTTACTACACGGTAAATATCAAATACCCCTCTAATGTGAACACCAATGATTTCCTAACATTCCCCCCTCAGTGCGAACATGGTAGGAAAACAATCACACTTCTTCCGCAACTTGCCACTTGTGCATGCTCATGATTTGGATGGTTTTTTAGGAGAGCCAACAACCTTAAAGGATGGTTTTACTAGACAACCACCAACCAATAAGGATGGGTTTTTAGGATAGCCAACAACCTCAACAAGGATGGTTTTTC
This sequence comes from Taxus chinensis, assembly GCA_019776745.2. NCBI lineage: Eukaryota > Viridiplantae > Streptophyta > Pinopsida > Cupressales > Taxaceae > Taxus > Taxus chinensis. The sequence continues at coordinate 828,906,256 of CM034149.1, read as the reverse complement.
ATGACAATCAACAACCTTAACAAGGATGGTTTTCCAAGGACAAGCAACAAGCTGCACATACATATGGTTTTATAGGACAACCAACAACCCAAACATACATATGGTTTTACATGACAACCAATAATCCATATATTATGATGTTGTTTTTTCTTTTGCTTTCATCTGTTTACTATGTTTTTCCTTCAAAGAATTATGTAGGAAACACCGCTCACTGAATACAAATTTGAAAAAGGAGGTAGAAATGGAAATGGAATATTGAGACCATGTTCCCCCCCCTCAATGTGAATTTTCCACTTATTCAACACAAAACAAGAACTCTAAAATATAAGCACACTGTACACAACTTGAAACAAGAACTCTGAAAATTATCACACAACTGAAACAAATTGTAACTCTGAAATGAAAGCAAACTCACACCACAAAAATTCTGCCACAACTGCTATGCGGCCCCATCGTTGGTGACTGATGAGAGGTCGTTGATCGACCTCCTTTCTCCTGTGCCTCCTTCCTCCATTATATGTGTTGTTAACTCAACGGAATATGAACATGAAGGACATTTGTTTCGACATTGAGCTTATTCTTTTTTTTCCTCCCGTAATGTGAAACAAATTTTTTTTTTGGACGTCGGGTAACAATGAAAATGCATCTGTAAGGCAATTTTCAAACTTTTGACTTTGACTCACAATAAAATTTTGACGAGACACTCGACAATGATACATTTAGACAAGGCGACAATGACTCAAATTTAACTAGACGACACTTTTGGATTTTTAGACTTCTAAAATGACAATAACTTTGAATTTTATGACAAAACATAACACTATTGGACGCATTGACGACTTCTTCTAACATAAACATGACAAGACTACCTTTAATACTAACAACAAACATTTTATTGGAAAATTTGAGTCACGCCTATTGTGTTAACATATAAAATTATATTAAACAAAACTATACATTGACACTATATACTAAATGTGTATAAACTCACACTAAGAATTTGACTAACCTAGAAAAAATATTAAATTTATAAGATTAACCTAAATATGGTTTAATACGACTATAAAATCATGCAGACTTGATGATAGAGCCACTAACATGAAAGAATCTACGTCGTTTTACCAGGAATAACAGATATTGTGATGAGGAAGACAACCGGTCTACTTGCAGCCTTTGATATGATGGCAGAATGATAGCTGTCATAGAGCTGAGGCGCAGGGGCGTTTTATACCCTAGGCAACCTAGGCAGTTGCCTAGGGCGCATTCTTGGCAGGGGCGCCATAAATGTTTTTCTCAGGTGACAGGTCGGCTCTCCATAGCTTGCAAAAATAAGTGTAACCACCATTCACATGTATAAACATTGGAAAGTAAATTCAATTTCATTGACAACCTACAAGTTTATCATTTATGCCGCATGCCATTAATAGTTTTCAGTAACTGTAAATTTAGTAAATTCATTATTCATTACAATGTACAGTCTAAAGAACAACCTGATAGGTCTGCTGCTCCGTTCACTCCACAGGACATGCTGATAGCCACATGTGACAAGACAAAAATTTAGAAATTTTAAATATTTTGCCATTTAAAATTTTCGAGGCAGTCATTCTTTGATTTTTTGTGGGAAAATTGTTAGGGGTTGCGTGTGAGTTTGGAGCACCAGACTTCATTTTGACATCAGAAATTTGGATACTTTTTCATTTTGGTGCTATTAGTACACCAATACCAGCCAGGTAAGCCATATTTGAATAGCCTTCTGCCAATTTCATTAAATTTGTCTTGTGTATGCCAAAACAGATATTAATGCTCTTCGTATGTATAACCTTTCGAACAAGGTTTAATTTTGTAGTCTAGGATTTTGATTATTTATCTTAATTTATTTAAGGCTTTGATTGATTTCTCCTTTTTAGATTGAGGGGTTAGCATTACAATTTATGATAGATAGTCAAATGTCTAATCTTCGAACAACCTTCTGCTAGTTTTCTTTAAATGTGTGTTGCGTATACTAAACCAGAGTAAATATTAATGATCTTCACATGTTTAACCTTTCGAACATGGTTTAATTTTGCACTTATTTGCCTCAATTAATAGTTTTATTTTGTGCGCTGCAAATGAATATAAATGGACTAGATGTCTACCATTGGATATTTTGTGAAATTGGGATTTGTATATTTTTTGGCTTCGGGAATTAATGTTTCAATAGGGATTAAATTTTGTTTATACCTAGTGGTGGTGGTTGGTCCCAGAGAGGGGGGCGTACACTTAGAGTACTGCCTAGGGCACTTTGAAACCTTAATTCGGCCCTGCTGAGGCGTCAAAAAATACTGATGCAAGATGTTTCAAAGACATTTGAATCCAGAACTAAAGTATGAGATGCAAACCGTGCATGAAGGTTTTTAGAATTTCATAGTAAATAATGTTACGGAATTTGAGATACACGTATACCTCAACCAATTTCTGATGCAATCTCTGAATGTGCCTCTTCAAGAAGCTCTGTGAATTGCTGGGTGCTTGCTTCATTAACACCTTCCTTTGATGTTTGATGCCTTGCAGTGGTATTTTTGCAAACGAACAGACTGTACAAGATCAATCAGTCTTCAAATGAACAAAATGTTATTATGATAGTCACTAAAAATAGATATTGCTCATTCAAATGGACAGAAATCACGATATGAAAATATTTGTAGAGCTTTCCAAGGAAAGGATATGCGCTAGAAGACCAGAGTAAGGTGGAAGAAAGAGTTTAAATGTAGATCCGACCAAACTATACAAACAAATTTTTTGATGCAACCAAAAACGTGGCACTACTACAGCTGATCCAAAAGGAATTTTTTCCAACCTTTACAATTTTAGGCACGTTGATACGCAACAAAGATAATCTAGGTACTATCTAATGTCGTTCAACACAATAAAATTTGTTGAGATCAACGCCAAATACTGTGAGATCAGAATAACCCACACATAGAGCTAAACACTGACCTACGAACTTCCTCCTACGTATTGTATAAGTAAACTAATCTCACTATCAAAGTGAATTAACTCGTATATCTTAGGCAACTATATAGACTAGCAATTGCAAATGAGTTGCAAATTACGTCGGAGATAGTAGCAATATTTAGTTTATTTGAGTTGTATTTTGGGTTGATAATGCATGGATGTCTCTATGTTGTTGTTGCAAAGCTCTTATTTTGCTATTGTCCATATTTTTGTAAGACACAATTATGATAGTCGCCAAACTAAATCACATTTCATCATTTGGTCAAACACCGAACATTTATCTATTAAATCTTTCAAATCTAAAAAACTTTAAACAAGATATATGACCAATATTATTTTCCAACAAGTAAACTATATAATTTACTTTATGAAGAATAAAATCAAAATCAAAAAAATTTTGAATCTCAAAAACTTTGAACAAGATATATGACCAATATTATTTTCCAAATAGTAAACTATAGAATTTATTTTACGAAGAATAAAATCAAAATCAAATATCTAGGATAGTAAATATCTATGACTGTAGAAAAATATTTAAAATCCGTCAACCTTTAAAATATCTAAAATCCGGCAAGACAGTAAATATTGGAGCCGTCGGAATTTGACACTTTCCAGCAAGGGCATCTTCAAAGTAGACGCCTACCGGCGAACTAGGACGTTGCCCCGTTAACAAATCTTAATCCCCCATTACAAATATGAACGTGCTCTGATACCACTGATAGATTTTGAAGGAGTTTTATGAACTAACTGAGCCAAACACACATAGAATAAATGTAACTATATTATAATAGATTCAACATACTCATGGTAATATTACAAAGGCTATTATATAGCCATAAAAATAACAATCCAACTTCCTAATTAATAGGAAGTACAAACAAATGACCCGTTAATAGTGATACACGTTTAACAAACTTATATGCGAGCCAATATTGTTGTATACATCAATATATGATCTAACCATATAACTGTAAGTATTATTTACTACACGGTAAATATCAAATACCTCTTTAATGTGAACACTAATGATTTCCTAACAACGACAATGGATATGGTTGGTGTTGTGGGCTTAATGCATCTTGGAATTGCTTCCATGACTCTAACAATATGCATTCAGTTAACAAATCATTCTTGCCTATGTTGGTTGTTCTTTCTAGCGGTAATAAATTACAATCCTTATACCAATAGGGGCAACATTACAATAGAGGTGACCCTCTCACTAACACAATGGTCGATTAATTACAAAGTACATATATTTGTTATCTTACTACTCAACTTGAATATACCTATTTAGTGCATCTTAAAATTATTTCAACGACCCTACAAATCTTATATACCTTACTAGCTAAATTATATATACCTCTCTAATATATTTCGAAACCGCTTCATCACTCTACAATCCCTCATATTTCTAGTATCATAGTAACACTATACCTCCTCCTTTTGGTGCTAGTGCAAGTGCAAGAGCAAGATATAAGTACTTTGAAAGGAAACTAAAACAAAAGGAAAAAGAGGTAAGTGGAGACTCGATCTCACGACATGGCGGCGCTATACGGAGCAACCCGCGTTAACATCTAGATTTCTTAAAAGCCGTATACAAATTCCTCGATTCCAGCAATAACAAGAATTGGACCCTTTCTCGCCCTTCAGCTCGAATTGGACCTGGAGAAAGATCTACCACACTTGCCATAAAACTCTCGGTAATTGTAGTGCCCGAAATTCTTGCAGGGAACCAATTTATCCGAAAAAAACTTCGCTGGATACACACAGCGGAAAAAAATGGCGAAGACGGGTGCGGAGGAAGACGAGGTTGTTAAGGCCGCAGAAATTGCACTGCAGGACTCGAATGACAGAGTGGTGATGGCGGTGAAGGTGTCCAAGAGCCGCGGGATCTGGGGTGTCGCCGGTCGCTTGGCCCGTCACATGACAAAACCCAGGGTTATTGCTCTAACCAGTAAGTTTTTCCATCTTTCTTCTCAAAATGTTAAAATCTTAATTGGGAGTAATGTATGTGTAATTGGCGCGAGTCTTGTTCGAAGAAGGCGATAACGTACAATTAGCACCAATTGGGCCTGCTTAACCGCAATTAGGTCAACGTTACCCTGGTTATACCTAATTGGGGGCAATGCTCTCACGAGTATATTTACCTTAAGATTTCTCAATATCGTTCTCCTCAAATTTGCCACAGAAAATGTGACAATTGAATTATATTCACCAAACACAAATGTTGACAATTGAGTTCTTCCTGTTAGAGACTTCAAGCTTCCGTAATCCATACTGTTTAATAAAAACAAGTTTCGAGGAAAATTTAGGTACACAATTCTGTTACAAATCGATGTAGCCTATCATCAGGATCCGAGCGGCTTGTTGAATGATCTATTTATGGCCCATTGTCAGGAAACAAGCGACTTGCTGATTCCGAGGTCACGACTGTAAAGTTTGTGGCTGACTTTGAGGGTTTTTAACGTTTTGAACAATTGTTAAGAGTCTGTTTTTCCCATTTGCTTTAGGTTGAAGGCGATCTTGTAATGAGGCGCAAATTGTCCCAGAAATAAGACAGGAATAAAGCTATTATAGGATAGCAGGATGAGGATAGAGCGTTAAGCTGTTTCAGGGAAAATAGAAACAGGATAATAAAAGTTTATTTTATGAAGATAGAACAAAACAAATAATGCCACAAAAGTAGACAGTTTTTCTGTTTCAGAAGAATAAAGTAAAGATTGCTTTAGGATGAAGCAAAGATAGGCTAGCTTTAGAGAGGTTTTTCTTGCTCATAAATATGGCAAGATGTATTGTAGTAAGTTTCACACTTAATTGAAGATATGCTTGTTTTCAAAATTGGGAGTGGCTCACCTGTGAGCTTGTGCTGTTCTGTTTAATGGCTGTAATCATAACAGAGTTATACTTCTTGTTCTTAGTAAAAAGTTCACTTTTTAATTTTTTTTCCCTTTCACAATGTCCTTTGGAAGACCATGCAAGCTATAAATATACTCCATAAACAGTTCAGCAACTTGTGAAGTTTATTGTCATGCACGACATAAGCTGAAATGAAATGGGCATACTTATTCAACTGATCAATTGTTACATAAACTGAGTTCATTCCCCCATCCCCCGGTAGGCCTGCAATGAAGTCCGTGGTAATGTATTCCTATTTTTGTTTGGGAATGAGAAATAGTTGCAAAAAATCTAGGCTTTTCACATTTTCAGTTTTGTTTCTTTGGCAAGTTTCACTTGCAGCCATAGTTTTTCACATCTTTCAGTCCCTTCCCCTGTAAAAAAATGTTTTATATGCCATATTAGGTCTTGAAGAAGCCAATGTGACTAGCAACAGGCAAGGAATGACACTCTTCTATTACCTTATTTTTAAATTTAGAATTAGGTACAAGATATATACGATTCTTATAAAAATCAGATCAATTTAAAAGATATACTTGTTGTCCTACTCTTGGGCCTCTCTATGTCTTGTAGTGTAGCAACAGCTCTGTCATCTTTTCCATATTCAGCCAATCTCCAACCCAGTTCAAGCACAGATACTGCATGCAGCTCATGTAGCCTAGATAAGGAATCTACAACTATGTTATTCATTTCCATTGTGTGTTGAGTTTCAAAATTAAATCCACCTAGTTTTCTGATGCACTTTTTGTTGTTGTTGTCACTACATTTGTTTGAGATAATAGATACTTCAAACTTTGATGGTTTGTTCAGATGATGAAGAGCTGGCTCAATAAATACCACATGCAGAATGGCCAACCCATTCTTATAATAGATGCATAATGACTTCTCCTTGTGATTGAATTTTTCTACTTTCAAAAGTATTAGGTTACTGATTTTGCATGGGTGCAACCCCTATGCCTGCGTCAGAAGTATCATATTCCACCATGAAGGGTTGCGAAAAATATGTAAATGCAATCACAGGGCTAGAAGTCATTAACTTCTTCGTTTGTTGGAATACAGCTTTTTCTGCCTCTGTCAATTTGAAATGATCTTTCTTTGTCATTTAAGTAAGGGATTCCATGATGCATTGTAATACACCCAAAATTTGAACCAAAAAATTTCGTTGCATCAGTCCCAAGTTTCAAAATTTGACGTCTAATGATTACAGTTAATGAATTAAGAGTTGCATCAGAGCATGGTGAGACCACTTGTCCGCATGTTTCCATATTTTTAAGTCAAAGTTTAATGATCTAAGTCTAGATCAATACCAATAATAATTTGTCACCTTGAATATCTACAATGTTTAGACTTAACCTCAAGTCCTGTCTTTGTAATAGTTTGCATGATTTCACTTATTTGTTGAAGTTCATTTCTCTTCAAGAGATGTTCACTATATGATTTTAAACACCAAGTTTATTTTATAAGATTTACAAATACCTTAGTATCTTCATAATTTCTGTGTTGAATCAGATTTCAAGTCTATTCTCATTTTACTTTCTTAGTTACCTCCAAACACTATAAGGAATAACTTCCTTTAAAAATCCGATCCTTAAGTCTTTGTGTGTTTCTAAACTATATTAGATTAGAATCCAATCTCTATTTCAAATTAAGTCATGTATGAATGTTGTTAAGAGCATTCATTGCATAACAACATGATTCAATAACTTATGGATATCATGTAGTAGCTCAAGAAATACGATCAACATATTTTCTAACATGTATTCGTAGTTGAAATAGTTCATTAGTTTGTCACATAATATAGTGAACACCTTATAATCCAAGTATAAACAAATCATGCCTTTATTTCCTTTCCCAAGAATAGTTTACAAGTAATAACTGATTTACAATTTTCTAAACGTAGTTCTACCTTTCACTTTCTTCAATATGGAATATGAAATCAAAGATCAAATACAATAGTAGGAATCAATATTAGTCATCAATCCAAATGATCAGAAGTGCCATGTCTCAAAAAGTGCAAATCTCAATAAAACAAGTCCTCAAGATTGCCGAATCCAAACAGGTACAGCTGAGGTGTCGAAACCAAAGTGAGCTGCAATCATGGTATGGAGTGGAACATATGAGCCCAAACATTGCTGACCACATGCTGCCACATTCATTGACTCAAACTGTCTGGGAACACCTTTGAGCTGAGATAGATCAACAATTGGAATATATCCTCAAGGGGACCGCAACTCAATCAACATGCATCACATGAATAAGGGTACAAGTACAAATTAAACCTGACCCACACAAACACATAACAATGTACAATAAGTTTTTCTTGTCACAAGCATGCAACTTAAATGACTTTTTCGGAAAATAGATTGAATTAATTGTTTACCTATATGAATTTCTTGTACCATTAGTCACTGATGAGCATACACGGGTTACTTGCGCATGCGTGAGTCCTTGTATTGCCGCTAATCTCTGACCGTACGATGACTGCATACAAAAAGGCGAGTCTCTTGCTCTTTCTTACAAAGTGTCGTAATTAAAAGAAACTTTTAATATCAGAACAATCTTTAGTTCAGACATAAATAGAGAACTGCTGTAGACATTTATTTTGACGTGCAATCAAACACTGTACAACATTTAACATTACAGTTAATGTACAATCACGCACTTCACTCAAATAAATTGAATGTATAAAATACATGAAATTCCTACTATAGCCACTGTACAGAGTTAACAATAGCCATTTTATGATTAAATAGAAGAAGAAAATGTAAAAACCTGTAACTATCATTGTTACTTATACATTAATATTTAGACTCACATTAAGATTACCAGTCTTTTAGCAAATTCAAGGAACCTCAAATTGAAACAACATGTTCAACATTCGACTGACGAATTATCAGTAACTCAACAAAATTTCATCATGGCTGGCACAATCAACAAAATCAATCACTGTGTCTTTTGCAAGAAGAATTAAAGACACAGTCACGAGTCATTAACACATTCAAGGCCAATCAAGATTAATATCTTAATGTAGAAGGTTAAGAGAAAAATCACAACTGAAACCAACAAGTGCGAATCACAAGTCATAGATTTATATCACACTCCTTTAGTTATAGTATGATTAATACCTTAGTCAAGGCCATTAAGCCCTGTGTCCACTTCCAACAAAAGCTCAATATGAAACAAAAGAGTAAGTCACATCATTTTGACTGTCACAGACTCACAACCATGATCGAGCAAGAAAATATCATATTTAAAGTTGATATTCTTAGATCTTATAAGAGTTTTCTACTATGTAATATCAACCAACTAATGACAAGTGTTGACCGAAAAACTCGTCGTAAATGCAGACCTAACAGAATAGCATATCGATTACAAGGTCAATCAAGGTGTATGGTTCTGACCCAAGTTATTTACCGCGTCAAACTTCAAGATTCAAGATCAAGTTTATTTACATAAAATGCAAGCATGGTGGTTGTGGTTGTATCTATCCATATTGGTGTGTATTAATGCGAATATCTACAATTACAACCATAAATTTTTTATGCCATCTATCAAAAACCAAGTCACAAACCATTTACCCTCTATTGTTTTCTCAAAGTGAGTAGAAACCCTTTATTCTTTTTACTTCTTCGAGTCGAGCAATGTATGAGACAAAAACAATCATAGTTACCTAAGATGGCGGGATGTAGGGACGGGGTTTCTAGGATGGCAAAAAATTTACAAATTTTGGGGATGGCTAATAAAATAATATGTAAAATTTATATATATTACAAATATAACATGAATAATCAATAAACTAAGACTTAAAGCTGAAACCCTGGAGGTTGAAACCATTAATTCAATTATTCATCACATAAGCCAAAATGCTATATTTAATATTTATATTTCATATTGTGTCATTGACATTAAGTTATTAATTGTTCTCAAGCACTTTCCACTAAGGTGCATATGCAATGGAGATATATAAAAATTGTGATAAATAATCATGATTAATCTTCTACTTCCAAGTATCTGCAGAATTTTATCAGGGTATAATTATATTTATCTCCCATTAGTAGTCCATCCAGATGCTCGTGTGATCGTCTTTGTACAAGTGAATTGCTCTTAATATACTTAGCAGTAGCTTAGTGATCCAAGACAATGGATTCTGAATAATGTAAGACAACACAAGACTTTGATGTCTCAAATCTTGGATGTAAGATTTAACCATTGTAACTGCTGCGTGGTTGGAAAGGAATAGTTCAGCAAGATGGCAAAATAAAATATTGTGTAATTTGAGGAAGTAAAATATACATGATAAGTGTGGGAATAAGCCCTCTTGCAATGTGTTTTGCTGTAATGACCCATTTTTAGAATTAATTAATTCTAAATACCTGAAGCCTATTTTTACTATTAGGATGAAGTGAAAATCAAGCCTTTAATTTTGCATATTCCTATTATTAGGATGGGCTGCCAACATGGGGGAGGAATTATATTATTTTTAATTGTTTTTGGAGCATGCATGTATTTCCAGAAGGGGCACCCACTTTAGAGAGGGATTGGAAGTTATAAAAGCAGATTTGGGGTTTCTTATTGACACATCTTGGAAATTCATCAATTTTTTTTTGTTTGCAAGTAGCTTCCGCTTCTGCTTCCTTAATAGAGGACAAAAACCCTCCTTTACATAGATTTGAGGACGGAATCCCTCACTTCTTAGCTGGGCAATTCCATTTCAGGGGTTGCAGTGACAATTCAGGGTGCAAGTGTTCCGCCAGTTCAACTCCAAACAATTGTATTAAGACATTGGTATTTTTATTGTAGCTGGTTTCTATTCAATAAATAAAACACTATTTTTTCGCATTATGGTTTGTTTTTTTTATATAAAAATCAGATTATTGCTGTTGTCATAAAAGACAATTTTTTATACTAATGCCTAGGGTTTTGACAGAAATATCCAAAATTTTAAAATTATTTTCAGGGATATTACAGTGGTATCAGAGCGAATTTCCGCCAACCATATGGAAGGAAACAAAAAAATGCAGCGTTGAACTTCATGCAGGGTAGTGACAAAGAAGTCATGTACCAACAATGGGAGAAAAAGAAAGCTTTAAAACAGCCAGAGGAAGGATTAAGGCAACAAGATCTAGAGATTGTTTTAAAGAAAAGACGAACAATATTCTCGCCAACTTGTGGACGAGATAGAGAAGGAATCCATGACAATATTTATTCAAGCAAAGTTTTTACGGCGGAAAGAAAAATATAGATCCCATTTAAGAGGTGGTGGTAAAAATAGAAAAGTACAAAATTGAGGCGGCCATAATCTTTGACTAGTATCAAGGGATACCTGATTATCTTAAATTTGAAGTTTCCTTTGATGATTACTTGAAGTTACCCAAAATGAGGAATCCAAATAAAAAAGGTCTATGTGAATACATAAGAGGGTTGAAGAAGAAAGAACAACTAGTGTTGCAAGAAATTGAGAGGAAACAACCCATGAAGGAATTCACCATACAAGAGGAAGTTGAAAAAGATGTTCCTGTTCAAGAAGCACCCATCAATCTCCCAAAGATTGCGTTCATGCCATATGAAGAGGATTTGTACAATAGCTGTAAAAATAAAAGTGAGGAAATCAGGAGGGAAAGGACATCACTTGTTGGATGCAACGAGCTCAAGATGGAAGAAGATGCACAAAATCATGAACGATCCTCTGAACTTCCAAAGGGTTAGCCATTGATTGATTTTTCAGAGTAGCATTATGGATGGATATGAATTGGAGGAGAACATTTTGATTAACACTAATTCGGGAGTCTCGAGTCCCAAAGACGGAGGTGTTGAGGGTATCTCAACAATTCCTATTTCGGCACAAGAAGATGAGTACTTTGATTACAGACTAAGGTATAAGAATAGTTTAGATATGTTACTCCCTATTATGTCATTTCAAGATAGGGTGAAAGATACAACTTGCAACATAAAGCATGCACCTTTAACAAATATTAATGTTGGCATTGAGCTTGTTGAAATTTTTGGAACGACAATTAATGATAAGCAGTTTGGACAAAGGTAGTTTGCACAGTCATTTATGCCGACATCGCATGAAGCATTAAGGGTTGGGAATTGCAAATTCCCAAGGTGGATTTGGGATCTTGACTTGCAATTGCTTGAGGGCAAGCAATTCTAGGAAGGGCGGACCGTAATGTCCAATTTTCAGAATTAATTAATTATGAATACTTGAAGCCTATTTTTATTATTTTTTCGTAGGCTAAGGGGAAATTAAAATAGGAAAATAAATTAATTTAAGTGTTCCAAGGATATTTTTATATTTTAATTGGAAAAATGACACTTAAATTATATTTTAATTGGAAAAAGGACACTTAAATTATATTTTAATCCAAAAAGCATTAATAGAATAAAATAATAATAGAAGGTTGACTTATATTATTGGGCACTAGAGTTGAATTAATAAATAAATAAAATAATAAAGGGGGCACCAGAGTTAGAGAAGGCTGTATGAGTACCAAAGTCCTAATTTTAGGATGGGAGGTGGATAAAGTGTTTTGAAATTTGTTTAATCCTATTTTTAGGATGGGCCGCCAACATGGGGGAGGAATTATATTATTTTTAATTGTTTTTGGAGCATGCATGTATTTTCAGAAGGGGGCGCCCACTTTAGAGAGGGATTGGGAGTTATAAAAGCAAATTTGGGGTTTTTTATTAACACATCTTGGAAATTCATTAATTATTTTCTGTCTTCAAGTAGCTTCCGCTTCTGCTTCCATAATAGAGAATGAAAGCCTTCTTTACACAGATTTGAGGACGGAATCCCTCACTTCTCAGCTGGGCAATTCTATTTCAGGGGTTGCAGGTTCAACTCCAAACAATTGTATTTAGACACTGGTATTTTTATTGTAGTTGTTTCATATTCAATAAATAAAATACCGTTTTTTACGCATTATGGTTTGCTGTTTTTATATAAAAATCAGATTATCGTTGCTGTCATAAAAGACAATTTTTTATACTAATGCCCTAGAGTTTTGACAGAAATATCCAGATTTATTTAAATTATTTTCAGAGATATTACAGCTGTAGCCGTGATCTGAAGACAAGTCCAAATGCAATTGATAACTAGTCTTTGATATGCTTATTAAAAAAAAAAGGTATTTGACATGGAAATGGAACGTGTAATTTACGTCAAAATAGGTTGAATTTTTATGTTTTAAAAATGAGTATTTTTTTTTGCAATGAAAATGTGCTGGGCCATAGGAGTTGCCAGGATGTCCCCGGGACGTCCCTCAACTGTCTTAGCATCCCCTACGCCATCCCCTTTTAAATGAAGCACTTAGGATATCCGAGACATCGGGGATGCGTTCGTTGAACTCAGTGAACGTCCCCGAGACATCCCCCAACATTTTTGATTTGCACGGGACATGCGGAAGGGTGTTTCGTCCTTGTCCCCGAGCACCTAAAAAGTCTTAGACGTCCGAGATGGCTTGGGGACGAGGGTAACACTGATAACAATAAACTAGGGTTTAGAGGGTAAATGTATGTCCATCCCTGATTACTGTTGTAGTCTCGAAAAGCTTTCCTCCTTCGTTGACTGATTCTTGCATGTCTTAGACCAACTTACTCTTCAAACCCTTCTTCCCATTCACGACTGACCCTTCTTAACTTCTTCCAGTGTCTTTTATAACGATAATGAACTCTAATAATGGCCAAACAAATTGCATTGTCTCCCAGTTTGAGCCCCCTCAAAATAGCTCAAGATTGTTATAAAAATAGATACACTAAAACCTAGCATGCCCTCAAATGCTTCCATGCATGAGTAAACAAAGAAAGGATTACAAAGATGGCAATTGACCGCAACGATGGACTGATTATCTTCACTAAATTTCTCATACAAAAGTTCATGCACAATTTCAAAACCATTTTGATAGGGCTCTGCCATAGCATCCGACCTCATAATGTTATGATTATCTAAACAATTCAATTATAGATTGCAATTTAAACCCTAATTGAATCCTTAATCATATGTTAAACTCAAGTTTAATTGAAGTTCCAATAGCTTTCTCAAGAAGCTTCCAAAAAACCAACGTATTCTTATCCCATCGAAATCTCAATACATTATCCAGTTGAATATCCGCATAAATTAATTATCGTTCGATAATACAAGTTTGTATCTAAGTCCTATGACGATCTACGTTGCACGGATACCTGAAACCCCCCCCCCCGAATCCTGCAGGATACGTATCCGATACGGATACGGGTCGGATATGCGCCGGATCCGCCCCAGATCCGTACGGGATACACCCGAATACGTGGCGGATACGTCTATACGTATCCGCCACGTATCTGGGTGTATCCCGTACGGATCTGGGGCGTATCCGGCTCTAAAAACGTTTTTTTTAAGTTCTATTTCATTTTTTTTTAATGTTTGACTTTTTATATGTATGGCAGCCACATGAACAATGAAATCATAAATGTAAAATCTTAAGTATATTGTTTGCATACTTATTGAAATTTAATACTGATACATGGAAAACATATTTTAAATACTTTGAGTTATTCATAGTAAAACATAATTTTAACTTCAAATTTCAAGTTCTCATTCTTGTTCGTATTCATGTTTCAACATTATAAAAGCCTAGAACATATCATCTAGATGATCCTAAAATCATCTTTATGGATGGCACTTGCATTTCCACTCCCACTAGTTCTCTCATCAATAAGCTCTTTTTCTCTCTCTCAAGCTCTGAATTATGCCAAAGTGAAACTCAAACAAGTATATTGAATGTTTTAAGAACATTATTCTTCTAGTTCAAGTTTTGTATTACTATTCTCAGTGGTGCGAACTTTGGCTATGGACTGAAAAAACCTGAGTAAAAATGAGTAGACATGTACATATGCAAAGTATTAATTACATATAGCATACCTAGTGATATCATGTACTTAATTGGTATACTAGGTACATATCATATACGAGGGGGTAGCATATTGTGAGAGCAATTTGCTTGGAGTATGCGCCAAGTATTCCAGATTATCGGCCAAAATATTGATTGTGATTTTGGTTAGCCAAGGCTTTTTTAGGTCCGAGTGCCTAACTAATCACTATTGTTCAAACCCGCATCTTTTTGTGGAAGGAAGGGCTTCTGCGATTCTAAACAAGGGGCCTCCAAATGGGCTCTCCGTTTTCACCCCCTGCTGTCAACTATGGTGTTGTAATCTCTGTTTTATTTGATTCTGGTGATATAATTGTACCAGGATTTAAGTGGAATGTGAAATTTAGCCATCAAATGTGGATTGCATTTTATATTTGTCTGCTGTATATGCCTTTAAGCGGAGTGAAATTTAGCCATGGAACCTTTTTTGTCCTTGAGAATGAGTCCATTTCCATACGATTTCACTCACCAACATGGAACGAGATGCCAGATATATAACTTCCACAGTCCATAATAATGAGGCAAACGTATAAAAACAGCATGTAAAGAATTTTTAACATTAAAGATTCTTGATCAAAGATCGAATCACTAAAGACTGATATTTAGTATGACTCACACACGAGATTTGCATGAAAAATACCTCATTTCCAGGTCCAGAAATCAAAGATGGTACAACTTTATTTCCTTGTCTAAAAAACATCCTCCTCAAAAAGACCTCATTTGCAGATTGAAGAAGTGGCCCAAGTCTTTACCCGCATTTTGACCTTCAAATTCCTCAAGTTGGGTTGGTGTGGATCTGAGCCAAGTTCCAGTCTTGTAAATATGATTCAAGGATGCATGATTCCAGTGTTAGAAAACATAAGTAAATTGATAGCTGAAAGTTTCAATAGCGAAGGTTCAGTTTTTCTTAACATTTGAAAATGCTCCACTGCCCCTGTTTGCAGAAGGCCCCGGTAACCTCGCTATAGTGTTTCCCTTATTTGTTTTAGCTCGTAACAGATAGTGGACTTCATTTGCAGCTTACTCTTTCGGGCATCAAAATTCTTTGGCCAACTCTTTGAGAATGCAAGCCATTTTGTTTGTTATATGGTGCTTGTAGATTTTTGTTTGGTCTTGTCAATAATTTAAACTATAGTCAATTAAGAGTGAAAATCATCCAACAAGTCATATTTCAAGAGGCAGTGCAAATCAACTAGAACCTTAGTTTCCCATTTGAAGCTTTGGTCAATAATTTGATTCCTACTTTGGGAAAATATACAGTTTAAGATCCACACAGGCACAATTGTAATGGTCATGAACTAAGAAATATCAAAGAGCGTCATGGCCCCAACCCCCCCTCCCTGCCCTCGGAAATAAATGCACTTCAATTTTGGGATGTTGGCATTAGTTTGGGATCCAAGCTAGACATAAATGCATGTTTTTTAATTTTGTGCCTTGATGTGTTGATCCATTTCCTGGCTTGTGACATGACCCTGATGCTCCAATGTCAGAAGAACCCTTCTTTGCTGGAATATGACTATATGTGTGATGGCAGCATCTGTAAAACCCTTTTCTGTGGTTCTTTTTTCTTTAAGTTTTTTACCTGCCTTGTCTAAATTTATCTTCTTGAATGTGCAAGCTAAGTTGTTAGATTTCTGCTAGGTGCACACTTATAGCCATATAGTTTTCTTTTTGCGCAATAAAACTAATAACAAGTTTTTAGAACATGGAGTTAAGCAATGACTTTTATTTTTGCACTTTTGTATATTATTTTTTAGTTTGTATTCGGACATATTATTCCTTTCAATTGGCCAGAAAATTGGGATAGACGAGGAGGTGTTTGTTGTGGACCTCAAAGTATGGAAGTTACCAAAGGTACTGATGGTTGTTTACTTATGCTGTTGATTATTTTGATTCAATTTTTTCTATTTAATATAAATGGAAGACCTTTGAAATTAGATTTTGGCAGAGAGTAGATAGGAAGTTATGATTTGAAAAGGCATTGAGACTGTTTTAAGTTCTAAATCAGCCCCTGAGAAACAAAGCTAAATAAAAGGAATAAGATGTGTTAGACATGTCTTGTATCTTGGATGATTTGCATTCAATCACATAAGTTTTCTGTATCTTGCAATGGTCTACATGATGTTAAGACGTTTAAATTTTTAAAAGCTAATTATCCTGTTATTTTTAAAATTATGCAATTAACCTTTTATTTTAACAATTATTAGGTCCTTATGAAGGGAAGCCTAGATGCAACTTTTCCTTTGTGGACAATGATTTCCTTAAAGTGGTTACAGGCAAGATGAATCCGCAAATTGCTTTTATGAGGTAAAAACTTCTGTGGCCATGCCAATTTTGCAAGCTGTCCTGCTTCTAGTTTAATAACTTCAATACTAGATATTTTCAAGCTAAAAAAACGTAAAAACAGTGCGCAATACTATTCAGAGAGCTTTCCCAAGGTTTAGCTATTATTTATCTTTCCATGTCTTTAGATGTTGTATGTGAAATATTCATACAATTTAGCTACGTTGCACGGATACCTCAAAACCCCTACCGACCTGAGACGTCTCGGATACGGATAAAGGATACGATACGGATACGGCCCGGATCCGTCTAGGAAACTCCAGGATTCGTGGCGGATACGTCTGTACGTATCACGTATCCTGGAGTATCCTGCACGGATTATATTTCCTTCAAAAACGTATTTTTTAAGTTTTTTGAAGCAACCGAATGAATCCGGTTCGGTTCGGCGTTGTTTTTGCAGGAAATTTTTAGGGAAGGAGTTTTTTTGGCGAAAAAATCGCAAGGATGGATTTGCCATTTTTGGAAAGGGTCCGGGAAGATGTAGCAACAAAAACTTGCATGTGCCATAACTTTCATTCTGTGGCTCCGTTTTAGGTGTCGTCTTCTCTAAAAGTATATATTTTCTTGAGCTCTACGCATTGATGGCAATATTTTTCTTATTTTCATAAAATCCATTTTTGTATTTTTTTGACCAAGCAACTTCTTGCAATCTTTTGAAAGAATCATTATGATGATGATGATTATGGTAGATGGATGCTTTTTTGTATGATTTGTCTATATATAATGATATAAGTATACAATAATATAAATTTATAATAATATAAGTTTATATATTCCGAACTGGATTTTTCCGTATATCATATGTATGACAGCCACATGATCAATAAAAATGCAAAGTCTTAAGTATATTGAATGTTTTGAACATTGATTCAAGTTTTGAATTACTATTTCAGTTTTTTATGGACTAAAAAATGAGTAAAATGAGTAGATGTACATAAAATATATATATATATATATATATATATATATATATATATTAATATATATGTACGGACGTATCCAAGACGTATCGTATCCAAGGGTTTTTTAAAATTGACGTATCCGCGTATCGTATCCGTATCCAAAGAATTTTCTTTTGTAATTACCCTATTTGGGCAAATGGGCATTTGCCCTATTTTACAAATCTGGTTTATAAGTTGAGAATACACTCATTTTTTTTGAGTATATATACATATGTATATATCTCCATAAATATGAATATATATATATATACACACACACACACACACACATATACACTTGTGTCAAATTTCTTATAATATTAATAAACCCGAAATTAGATATTCTCCTCATATATATATATATATATATATATATTCTACCCTCTCCTAGGGTTTGATAGTAAATTTATTATAATTTCGGGTATACGACATTTGCACAAAGATGTAGTTTTTTGAAATATTAGACACTCTTGTTTATTAATATTATAAGAAATTTGACACAAGTGTATATTTATTTATAAATATTATTTAATAAATAACATGGCCGCGGCCGAAGAAAGCACATATTGCGTTTAATGAAGAAGTTTGGCCGATTAAGTTGAAAGAAGGCAAGTTTAATGTTTGGTGGAGGGCTCAACCCCCACCCACCACTGTATTCTTTATTAAAAGGGGGGGGGTCGCCGACATCACCCCCCCCATTCCCCACTTAATAAAAACAAAACCCACAACCGCATGGGTATAAGCGGCCCTTACAATTTTGTTTTAAACATTTTTTTTGTGTTATAATTATATATATATATATATATATATATATATATATATATATATATTATAATTATAATTATATATATATATATATGAATATAAATTAATAATAATAATAATAACAATAACAATATTATTATTATTAATATCATATTTAATATGGACTACTATTTCATTAGAATACCAAGTGATTATACACAACTAGTTTTTTTTTTTTGTAAGAAGAATTAGACAAGGTAAGTTTGAGATAAATCTACTTGTGAGGGAATTTGGTTAATTTAACTCAATTCTAATTATATTTAGGTATAGGTATTATATAGATACTTTTTATTTTGTTGGATTCAAGAGACCAAAAGGGAGTTGGATAGTATTGTGTTATACAAGACAAAATACCATAGTTTTCTAACTATACCAAAATGAATAAAATGGGAAACATTTTAAACTTCTTATTCAACCTTATTTGCTTTGTAAGGGAACAATTTTCCTTCAACATAGCTAGAAATTCCTTAGGTTTAGGTGTTGCAATGTCAAGTCCTTAGGTATAGGTTGAGTCTACGAGTTAGGTCTCGGGTCCAAGTAACTGTCTTGGTAATCGAGTCTACGGACTTCATCAATATTGCGAGATACAACTGAACAGTATAACAGAAACCAAAAGCTCACATCCAAGTAATCACATCAACATCATTCACATATTTGCAAACAAGGTAAAAATGAATACTAAGACCAAAATGCATATCAAAACCAAATCGCAGCATGTTGACACTTGACAATCAAGTCTCAAGTTGAACTTTAGCAGTGATCAAGCTAGTCGATAACATTGATAAGGTTTATTAATGTGACTGCCTTAGGGTATCCACATTAATAAACTTATCATCAAAGCGACTAGACAACTCTACAAGCCGACATATCACAAAACCCAAAAATAAAGTACGACACATACTAATGCAGTACAGAAATCATGCCATCATTAATATAAAACTATAAACATGGATCAACAAACTATACTGATTATGTAATCACATGATAACCATTACGTAAACAGAACACATCAAGACAACAAAAAATGGACCCATAGATGTATACTAGCTGGTGAGGTAGCTTGCTTCAAGGTATGCCCATAAAGTAGGAATCTACTTGTCATTCCACCCCATACCATGACCAAAAATCTTTCTGTATCTGCACACATATGCATAGTACAGAAAAGATCAATAGCATCTGTCGGGCAATGACAAATCAATAATCAATAATAAATCACAACTAGAAATAATACTACATAAAGTGACTGATAAACTGAATCATTTAACAGGATCTCATCATAAATGAATTTCCATAATAGTAATAAAATACTATAACTGAATCAATAATAATAACATCAATGTCAAGTAATCAATGGATTAATGCAATTTTTTTTCAATGCTTCTGACAAAGATGACAAACATGATCACATGTTAAAAATCAAAACATAACAATGTCTCTGAAAAGGGGATATGACTCGCATCCAAAACCTTTGGCAACAATGTCTATAGGAATCACACAACCCAATTAATTATCTCAACGGAGCTACATTCTTAGGAGTTGGCCAATCAATGAGGGCTTAAATCTTAGTAAGATCAGCCTCAACTCTGTACTTGCTAATTATATAACCCAAGTACACAAGCTCACACTTTGCAAAGTCACATTTTGATTCCTATTGCAAAATGCACGTCAAATTACCCTCCACATTTGTGTTATAAACAATGATATCATCAAAAAAAGAAAAGAAATATCTTCTTCAAATAGGGCTTGACGGTTTGGTTCATTGGACCTTGAAATGTAGTCGGGGAATTGGCTAGCCCAAAAGGAATCATCCAAATACAAGGTTATGCAATCGATATCATATAACACTCTGTAACAGTGTAAACCAATAGAACATAATTGTAGATGAACTTGAAGCACAAAATCCTCGCAAATGGCAGTATCATCATTATGAACATTTGTATAGACAAGGCACAAGATACTTGTAAATGACATTATCTTCATTATGAACATTTGTAATGTATAGTCTTTTCAAAATACACCGGCAGTGCAGTAATGGAAATCAGGGTGAGCTTTCTCAAGGATTAAGCATGATTGGGTATGATAGGTGTGTCAGTTGTCAACATCTGCCCAAACATGTAATGTATTTAGGCATATGATATCATTGTTTAAATGGGCTACTCCATAACTTACCATAACAGAGATCACATAAGTGTATGATCCTTAGGAAGTAGTCCATTATGATATTATAACTCATATGCCTAGATTTTTGATTGTTCTTCACTTTAATTCTGGCAAATATCTAACAATCTTTGCAGGTGAACCCTTCAGGATTTTAATGTGGCATGGGAAGCAATATGCCAATTGTTAAGAGCAGAATCTATCAATGTTGGTTTCTTTCATATGGAGTAGGACACTAACAATACTACCACCATTGTAATGGGTTTGATATGATAGGATGCATGATCATTTTCAACACATAAACACCATAAAGAAGAGAATTTCTTTTGGCTTTTAGTTAGTGGCTAATGAACTATTAGAAAAAAAGTTGTTTTGATACAGCTAGCTGTTTGAAAAACTGTATTTAGATTCTAAAGTTTGCAATCAATCCAACACACTTTCTTATCCAACATGAGCAGCAACATATAAGCATAAAATAACAGAATTGTTCTTTCGCAGTCCGCAATTGCAAATAAGCCCCACTGTATATTAGCAATCATTTAAGACTTTGTGTTAAGTAATTAAAAGGAAAGAGGCTAGAGGGTAAGAAGCCCAAAATGGTCAATTACATTCACCATTCCTTCCCCTTACTAACAAATGCCTACGGTGCCTGTGTGCTAAGTGGGGCCACTTGCCTTGTGATTATTACCAAAAATACACAAATAAATATGTCGTTATGTTTTGATTAATTTACACCTAATGACATGAATTAACTTAAAACTAATGCATATAATTCAGATCCTACGAGTCTGCAATAAAATAGTAATCTGAACCTGATTTTGTTGATAAGGGGGAACTGTAAAAGAGCATGAGTAAAGGAAAGACCTAACCTAGTTCAGTTCACTGGATGTCTCCACAAAGGGGACACAAATTGGAAACATGGTTAGAAGGACATCGTCAATAAACCCTGCAAATTTTGTGCACTGGAACTGTGTTTGGGTCAAGTTCAGCAGAGGCGGTCAGAATCAATACTGAACCTGTCTACCGGTGGACGAACTTGTCTTCTGCTGCTCAAAACCACTAACAACTTCTGGCACTTCTTTGCTTGTCTTTGTACTATTGGAATCTTGCTCGGTAATCTTGTGATGATATGTGATAGTACAAAATCGACTTCTCTTTTGATAAAATCTTAGAACCACTTGAAATTGTAGGGGAAGATAAGCCTAGGACTAACCCGGAATGTTGGGAGGACACCCCACTGTGTAAAGGCATTGCAGTATTTATTGAGGATCAGGGCCCATGTAGTTCTCCCAAATTGAGTGAAGTTATTCATGCTTCACTCGCATTCATACATGCTCAATCAAATGCAACTAGATATATCAATGTACAACTAGGATGATCCTTCTTTTGGCAAGAGACAACAACATGCAACTTTGATTTGGGAGTACTTCAGACTTACAATTCTGCTCTTGGAGTGTTCTTGAGAGATATGATGTGTATAAGCCTTTTGTATAATGATCTACATGGTTTGTTAGGTGACGAGATGTAAATAACCTTTACGGTCATTTGTATATATATGACTCTTTGTTAGTTTCACACACAAGCTGACCTGAAAGTCGTACCTAGGCCGACCTGATGAAAGTGCCCAATTTGAAAAAACTAACAGTTGCAAAGGAGAAAGATAGGTGTTTGGCAAGGGACAAACATGTTCCGTATTGAACCTGTCTACTAATGGCCGAACCTAACCTGTGGGTCTAAAGACATGGATCTAGAAATGGAAAAACGCTTACAAAGGGTTAAGATGATTCTTGAGCAAATTATAATCGATCCAGAGTGTCCAAATTTGATAGTCCAAATTTGATAGATGAGGTGACCAAGGGGATGTGAAGCTAAACCGGAGGAGGAAAAGGATGTCAAGAGTCTACTGTTGCCCTGACCTAACGTGTAGGTCAAAAGACATGGATCTGGAAATGAAGAAATGTCTATACAGGGTTAAAATGATCCCTAAGTAAATTAGAATGATCATGTGTGTGCAAGATTGACAAATGAGGTGAACAAGGGGACGTGAGTAAATCCTACAACAATTAATAATCAATCTAAGATTTGTATCTTATATGCACAAAAGTAAAACAACAAAACAATTACTAGGCGGCCTGCAGTTGAGTATATGCTATGCTACATATTTGATATCTTTGTAAGATGTCATTTCTAGAATAGAAGGCACCTAAATTTGATAAATTGCGTGAAAAAATACCATCTAGTGCTGGAAGGACTAAATTAACTACAGTTAACTGTCTTGTTAAATTAGTAGCATACTTAAATCACAATGTTGAAATATCTAGTAAAAGTACTGATTTTAAAAATCTGAAGGACTTAAATTACTTTTCTTGTGGACGTAATCCCCTTGGCTCTAAATCAAGTTAATATTTATAAAGAACAATTTTTAATGATTTAAATGACAGAAAACTGTAAGTGTGTACAGTATATGTAATTGACAAGCAGAATAATGCTTGAGAAGGCAATGTGATGCAGTTCTACTAAAATGTAGCAATGCAAAGCAGAATAATGCTTGATATTGGACTGTATATTGGTTACCAAAAGCTCATCATTTGACAACAAAGATGAGGGGCAAATCTATCAAACAGCGCATGTAAATGTTTATTTAAGCGCCAAAACCTTTTTGGCAGTTATGTACCCAAAGAGAACATATATTGGTTTTCTATGAAAAAAATAATTTATGTGCTCTTCTAATTTAATATATCTTGCTTAGAAATGAAATGAAAATATGGTATATTTTTGATAGGGAAAGGCCGGCTTTTCATACTTATTTCAATACTTTCAGCTATTTCTACTTAAAATTCTCAACTTTTCTGCTCTATGGACCACTGCCCGCTGTTTTAATTTTCATGACCTTATTTGCTATTCTTATAGCGACTAGGTGGGGAGTGAAATCAAACTGATCTACTGTATCTTTTATGCGAACTGTCTTTTAACCTATGTGAGCCGGCAGGAATTTACATATTATGTAAATTCACATATTACGTAAATTTACATTTTTGCTATTTTTATAGCAACTATGCGGGTAATGAAATCAGACTTATACACTGTATGCTTGTGGTGTTCCAGCAATCACAAGAGGCATGACTACTCAAAATGCTAGATAAAATGGGGGCATTCGCACACCCATGATATAAGAGTATAGGAGGATTGAACCTGCAAATCCAGAAAGTGATGGAGGAAATACTTCTCCAAAAGATGTGAATAAACATGTAACTTGTATTGATATGAAATGGATTGATTACATAGAGGATAAATCATAGTTACCAAATCTGTCTGGATCTACACAAAATGCAGCTGGATCCGGCTTTTTTAGCCGACCCGGATATGTTCGGTTCCAGGTTGGCCATAATATAGGGAAAAAGAGAGTAGTTTTTACAAAAAACAGTCACCCAACAACCTTGTATATTAAATAATATAACATTTCACATTATGTTATTTAAGTTTTTCATTGTATTTGCCAATTTTGGATATTTATAAAACTACGCTCTTATATAATATGTAATATGTATATATTTTTGATGGGATTTTTCCGAACTTTTTGAAAAATTCCAGATTTTAAGGATTTTTTGCCCTCCCGAATGGACCCAGATTTCCAGACTTGGTAACAATGGGGTGAATCCCTTATCTATAACAAAGCAAATAGCTTCTCGCACAAGCTACCTACATTTCTGTTTTCACTAGATTCAGTGAACCTTCTAGTAGCTTATCATACAAACCACACGCCCTTATTAATTACTTACCTAACACCACTACTTAAATAATATCATGTGTCCAAATGTGAGATATATAACAAACAGCTAATTTACATCATATAACAAAAATATGTTATGTTTAGTAACTCAGATACCCAGAAACGCCAACCAGGCCAGTGTACCTGCGTATTGACGTACCGACTATTGGTCCTAGTACTTGCCTGAAATGTTTCCAAAACTCCAAAACAATCCCAGATATGGCTCTACTGTACCTGCACTGTTTGTGTAGTGTTTAAGCAGTGCTTGAGCTGTACATGGGACGTTTTGCTACTGTTTCAGTAGTGCTTTTGTTTTTAAAACTCCAAAAATAAAAATAAAAGCGAAAACACCAGATTCGTTTCTGTTTCAGTGGTATTTGACAGAAACCTAGATGATATATTCTAGAATCTAGATTATAATCATGTACATATGAAAATTTAAGCATGTTGAATGTTTTGAACTTTCATGAATACAAAGTATTTTAAGTGCTTTATTTTTTATGGACAAAATTGAGTATTATGCAATTTTTATATATTTTTTATATTTTGTTAATAATATATTGTATGGATGTTTCCGTGTCATTTTGTACCCAAAGTTTGTTTTTAAAATTGGCATTTCCGCATTTCAAACCTGTACCCGTACCCATTTCTTGGCAACCTAGTTTAGGAACACAACAATCTTTTCCATGAATGGACTTGTGCGAGCTAGGAGTTTGCATACCATGTAAGTCAGCAGAAATTAACATAGGACTAAGAGTGGATTCATGAAAGTATTCTTCGGAGACAATCATGTACCAGTATGCTCATGTTGGAGAGAATTTGTTTTCCTGGTTTCTGTAATTGATCGATGAGGGCTTGTAACTAAAAGGAAGCCAACATTTTGTTTATACAGGGAAAAGTTGTCTCTTTGGCTTTAGTGCACAGTAAATTGAAGTTCTTATCTAAAAGAGAGTATTTACTTCCTCTCTTGTTTATGAAGAATGCTTGCTTATATCCAGAAACATTTCTAGTTTGATGGTTTCCTTTGTGAAAGATCCCCAAATGGATCTTGCTTGTTCTTCAATGCAATTTAGATCAATTAAGACACCAAAAGCTGATTTATGACTTTTTATAGCATTCACACTAATACAGATCTGAATTTATGAAAGAAGTGCGACTAGGGTTTTGAATAGAAACTTAGCCTAAAACTGAACCCGAAATGTTTTGAAGACTGTGCAGCAATCAATATAGCAGTTTCAGCTGTATTCTAGCAAAGGCGACTAGTTTTGATGATGGAAAGTCCACATAGAATCACTATCAGCCCTATTTATCCTTGCCCTAACAAAATTCAGAACTGTAACAGTTTATTATAAAGCAAAATCTGATGTTTTTGGACATAAAACAGGCTGGAATTTTATATCAGTAATCTGCAGACAGTGTGGACTGAAATGATACCCTAAACTCCACCGAAAATACTGAAAATAGATTATTTAAAGCCACAGAATTCAGAGTAATAAATGACAACGCTGTTCAGATCTAAAACATCACCTGTACAGTACAGATCAGCTCATACATGGGTCGCTCCACATGTAGAATTTGCAATGACAGCTGCTGTCATTAAATTCTTCAACCCTTGATTGCAAAACTCAACAACTAAGAATGACCAGAAAACCTTTGCAAGCTCTATGGAAAATCTACTGTAGAAATTCCTCCTAATCTCCAAGAGGGTTTTCGTCCTCTAGAGGCAATATACTAAGGGTTTCCGTCCTTAGAATATTTTAATACAAAAGCACCTGGCTTAAGATCAAATTCAAAAATGATAAAATGATTACATGATGCTCTACCCAAGCCGCCCCTCTCCTTTTTATAGGAAAAATATTACAAAATGACCTTTTCATCATCCAATGAGAAAAGAGTGCCAAAATACCCTAAAAGTATACCCAAACCTAGGCGCACTTCCTCCTTGGACAAATAAACATTAAGTAACGGCCCTCCATGCCAAGTCGCACTTTCCTTGGGAAGAGTAATAATTGTTATCCTTTCTAAACTTCACTTTCCTTCCTTTGTCCAAGTCGCATTCTTTGCCTAGGGATGACAAAAATAGCATGGGTCTTCTTTTCTACTTTCCCTAGAAAGGATACAACATAATACTAGACCCAATGCACCTATTTAGAGATTACAAATTTATTATAAAGTCAAATAAATTAATACAAGGGCTTTATTAATATTTTTTGCACTTTGTAATAACTTATTGTGACTTAAGTCACCCTTATGTTTTTCCTTTGGCCGTCGGGTTGACGAAATGGGACATTACACTTTGATTGGGAAAAGGGGACATTACACTTTGATTGGTAAAGCAGGGATTTTAAGAAAAGAATTAATTCTTCTATTTATTTCAGGAAAGCAGCTTTTTATGGTTTTGATGCTTTCTTGCCTATGTATTGTAACTAACAGTTATCTTATCGCAGCAAGGAGCTCTAGTACAGGTCAGAGAGTCAAGGCTGATTTGCATGTCTTGAAGCATTCCTCAGGAGGGGCTCTCCAGGTGATGGTCATAACCACTCTATATTTATTCTAAATGTTGTTGGTTATTAAGTCCTGCTCTAGACATAGCTGCAAACTTCATGAAAGCATCACATTATTGGAGAAATTCCTGCATTGAACTTTTATTTTCCTCTGCTCTTACATACAAGTGAATGCCACTTTATAAATGCAGTGTTTTCACCTTTTAAAAAACTGGGTTTAGCCTCTGGTGGCATTATATGCCGATGTTGAAAAGAAACAAATTTATGGTATTAATGTGCTAGAAATTCAAACTTATACAGAGAAATAGCCTTTTCCTAGTTTTGGACAATTAACATTTATTTATCAAGGTTCATTGCTTGGATAATGTCAATCAGGACAATGATAAATGCAGGAGTTGAATGGATGGGAAATTGAATAGACTCAAGTTGTATGTGAAGGATTGTCGAATGAGAAGCCCTAATGTATTATAATGTTTTAAGTATTCTTGTCCATTGCATTGTAAATTAAAAGAGTTCCAATCATGTGTGTTATCATTAATATGTCATCTCTTCCCTAATTCTTGTTCATAATTTGCTTGTGCATCATGAATCAAAGGGGATGTTTTTTGCTATTTGTTAGGATAACTTGTATCGTTGCTAGCTCTTTAGTTTTCACAGAAGGATGAAAGCCTAAGGTCATACAAAATTAAAATATCAGTAATATAAAGATGTAATGTTGTCAAATGCCAGAGCAAGTTCCATATACCAATTAGGTATGATGGCTAGCCAAGGACGTAAAGCATATCCTTTACCTTTAGTGGTGGTTGAGGATGTCAAGGCCGAGGATTGAAAATCAAAGAAGTTTGTAGCAGTGGTGGAGTTTTCTATTTGTACGAGATATGTTGAATGCTCAAGCTGATCCCTAACAGTTGGTAGGGAAGGTGTTAGTGTGCAATACAAGTTTACCATTTATCTTTTCGTAGTTCAAAGTTCAAGTCTAAGCAGGTATTTGGCTGAAGCGTTTGGCTATAATAACATCAATGTAGACATTGTTAATCTATTGGCAACATTGAAAGAAATCTTTTTTGTTTGCTCATGTGTTGTGGGAATGGCCGTTAAACTTGGTTTTGCGAGCGTGGGATATGTAGCAGCTTGAGCTATTATCTATTAACTCATGTTTGGCTTCAGATGCAGGCTTTCCATAAACAAGTTGCAGGTGCCTCACTTGTTCCATTTCAAAGCATCTATCTGCATTGGAAAGATGTGTGATTTATATGAGGCATCAAGTCATATATGGGACATTAGTTTACAGCTGGGGTTGATATATCAAATGAGCAAATAAGGCAGATAATTATATATGATGAATAAAGATTGGAGTGGCAATAATAAGATATCTGATGCAGACATTCAACAAAGGGATGAATTCATCGGTGTGTAGGTTGACATTTCATTGATGTATGCTATAATTTATTGATGGAATAGTGGATTTTTAAGTGATGAGCCTAGCTGATATCATTCACGAGAACATGACATCACTAAGGGCATAACATGGTGACATAGAAGCAATTAAGATAAATATTTTCATCCTCAGATTTTAATAAAGCTCACATGAATATATTAAAAGGGTCTTGAACCATTGGTTACTTTACGGGAGAATGTTTTTTTAGTGGGGAGTGCTGAATATAGCTGTGTCAATGTTTATCCAAATCCGACGTTTCAAGTCACACTATTGGACTCGTCATTAAGGAATGAAATCTTTGCTTGGAAAGGAGAAAAAATATTCCTGTTTAAATAAGCTTTTGTTTGTTCTCAAGCCTCAATTGCAGATAATGGCAATAAGGAATGGATTATTGATCCTAGTTGCAAAAATCACTTGACAAGTGATGGTAGTTTGTTTACATGTCCTGAAAAGATAAATGGTGAAAGAATACGTATTGCTGAGAATTCCACTTTAGAAGTTGAAGGGACTGGTACAGCTAGGGTTTCCAATGGAGTCGTATAATGTACAATATGTTACTTGATTATCATGCGATCTTTTGTTTGTTGTTCAAGAGACACAACAAAACAAGAAAGATGGTTTTTGGCCAAACTTATGTGTTGTCAAAGACATCAAACACAATTATAAAGTGGTTGCAACAGACAATTTAGACAAGGAAACCAAAACATATGCTTTCAAAGGCTTGGACAACAAAGCCAACACTAGGGAGCATCATGTGTAGATTGCAAAAATTGACGATGAAAGGAATTTACGCCATCTTCATGTGAGACAATTAAATTTACGTAGCATTTGTGATGAACAAGAGCACGATGGTTCATGAATCATGGACTTCCTCGAATTACTTCTAGCAATGGTGTATGCGAAGGTTGTGCTGTTGGAAAACATCACCATGAGAAATTTGAGAGAGCATTCAATTGGTGTGCAAAGGCACCATTAGAACTTGTTTGTTCCAACCTTTGCACAATGAATCAGCCAATGAATTAGAACTTGTTTGTCCAGTGCAAGTGTAAAATATTTTCTCACATTGATTGATGACTTTTCTAGAAGAACTTGGGTTTATTTTCTGAAAAAGAAATCCTGTACTCTTGAGAAATTTGTTGAATGGAAAACCATGGGAGAGTGATAGTCGGGGCACCTTGTGAAAATCTTGTGATTAGATCAATGAGGAGAATATGCTAGTAAAGCCATGGAGAATTTTTGTAAGAGTAATGACATTGTTTAGAAAACAAAAATAGAACTATCTCCTGAGCAAAATGGTGTAGCTGAATGAACAAATAGAACAATCTTCTGGGCAAAATGGTTTTAGCTGAATGGAAAAATAGAGCCTTAATTGAAATGGCACAATGCATGCTTTAAGCTAAAAGGATGAAAACTATATTTTGAGCAGAATCAAGCTAATTGTGCCAACTACATCTTGAATAGGGTCAATACAAATGCTGTGAGAAATATCACTTCACAAGAAAAAGGAGTGGGAGGAAATCAGTGATTTCACATTTCAGAACTTTTGTATGCATTACATGGATTTATACTTTGGATGAGAAGAGGAAGCAACTTGATCCTCAAAGTCACAAATGCATCATGGTGGGATATTTAGAATAATCCAAAGCATGTAGGTTATGGTATCCTATCAAAAGAGATGTAATGTTGGAGATATACCTTAGGTTAGTACATCATAGTTTGTGATATATTGCTCTTAGTTTATTAGTCATAATATGTGCGTGCATAAGTTGTAAACTTGTAACTACTCAAATAGAGATTAGGATGAGTGAGTGAGAGTAGGGAGAGATGATAGTAGGCTCCTCATTAGTAGGAGATCAAGCTTGTATAAGAACCGCTCTGTTTATGAATAAAATTAATCCATTGAGTGAATGCTATATGGTATCAGAGCAGATGATTCCTGTGTAGTGATTGTGAAGGGTCAGACCTGTGTTGCATTGCCCCTGTGGATGAAAGTTCTATGTCTCTGTAGGTTGCAAAGTTTAAGCCTTTTTACCATTATTAAGGCAATTTCATTTTTTAAGGTAATTTTGGTGTAGACTCTTGGTTTTCTATGTGGCTCTTCCGACGCATGTGCAGGTCTGCTATCTTCCTGCAAATATTCTGTGTTTCATCAATATACCATGCATATCGTGCTCAGCGTTGACCTGGTTGCTTTGTGGATCTTGACATTTTTTGATGCTGTAGATCTGTGTGCATCTGACTGCATGTGTAGTCATTCCGTCCGTCACCTGTGCTAGCTCCGACAACTGCCATTTCCATGCACAGGCAGCATTTGTTTTCGTGTGGTTGCTTAGACTCATAGTCAAGGCATCTGTGGACTCTGTGCATTCTTCATTTGAATGGCTTGAACAGCCCCATGTCTTCTCCCATCTCCACATACGCTGATTCTTCCCACCACTGCTCTTGTGCATCAATCCACCTGTTATCTCCTTCATGCATCTATGACTGCTCCAACAGACCTCCATGTGTACTGACCATCCCCCACATCCTTGTGTGTTCTCAAAGAGATCTTTTCTCATCCAGAACCATCCCTTCAATCTATCCCGTGCAATCCATCAATACTGCACTTTACCACCAAGCAAACTTTTTCAATGTCGGTATCGGATAAGCCTTAAATAGCTTTAAGCTATAAGACATGAATACCAAATAAATTTGTTTATAGCTTGGTTAGGTTTTATTTTTATTATATAGACATTTAGCTCTTGTTTTTTATTTTATATAGTTTGTTTATAAACTTTAAGAGTGTCTATTTAGGTTTGTAGTCTAGTCTATCGTTTCAACTTTCAAGCTAACATTTGATGTTTTTTTAATATAGAGTTTTAGGTTGTAATTGTTGATCAACCCCGTCCCGTGAATCTATCTCATGCAATCCATCAATACTGCACTCTACCACCGAGCAAATTTTTGTCTTTAGTATCGAATAAGCCATAAATAGCTTTAAGGGGATATTGAATAAATTTGTTTATAGCTTGGTTAGGCTTCATTTTTATTATATAGTCATTTATGTCTTGTTTTACTTTTATATTGTTTGTTTATAAACTATAATCTCGTCAATTTAGGTTTGTGGTCTAGTCTATAGTTTCAAGCCCACATTCGATGTTTATTAATATAGAATTTTAGGTTGTACTTGATCAATATTTGCTGTTTTTGATCTATAGCCAGTAATCAAGTAAGTGGTCAATTCTACTGTATTCAAAATTTGAGCTTTTCCAGTTTAGTGTCATTAGTTATTCTATGTATGTCTAGTGAGCCCAATACTCGTGTTATGTTAATCCCAGGTCTGAAAAAAGCATGCGTGTGTCGTGTAAAATCAAATCCAAATATCTGTCTTATTGTAAGGACACTTATCGGGAGAACTTGACACCTAACCATATGTGTTTGTCCATTCTAGGGGAAGGGAATTTGTTCATTAGCTCTAGAGGAAATGAAGGAAGGAGGCCCCTTTCCAATCTCGAGTTTGTCACTAACTCCGAGGTTGTTGTTTGCTATAGTGGTAAAACAAAGTGCCAAAAAGACTGCATAGCTGAAGAGTTGTTTCCTTCAATGGTAGTGGTGATGTACTTTGGAATCTGGATACATACGTTTCAGCGTAAACCCTGATCCAAATCGACCAAAGCTATGGATGGTGTTCAGTGCAGTGTTCACCATATTGTTGTTTGTGATATGGTGGCAGTTATCAAGTGCAGTGGCTACATATGCATTGATTAGTGAGGTGGACAACGCCCACTGGAGGCGTAGTGAGGACCCAATCCAAGTATTTTGATTTATGCTTCCTCGGTGAGGCCCAACCAACCAAAGGAACAAAGCAAAAGAGGAAGTGGAGGCCCATGCCACACTTAACATGAATAGAGTGTTTGTCCCTATTTACTTGTTATTATAAAGGTCAATCAGGCTCAGTGTAACTGATCATGTTGTGAATAATTGTGTCATTGTTCACAGTTTTGGAGATTGGATAATGTGTTTGTCCATATCCACATTTGTTTGTACGATCTTGGATATGTGTGTGATCCTATCCTAGATTATAGTGGTAGCGATGCCATTCCCACTATAGTTGTAATCTGTATGAACTCACTGTATTTCCTAGTTCATACTACCCCTCTTG
This sequence comes from Taxus chinensis, assembly GCA_019776745.2. Taxonomy (NCBI): domain Eukaryota; kingdom Viridiplantae; phylum Streptophyta; class Pinopsida; order Cupressales; family Taxaceae; genus Taxus; species Taxus chinensis. The sequence goes on along the minus strand of CM034149.1, from coordinate 828,873,358 downwards.
GATTGGCAATATGTTCACATTTATCATTGTTGGCTTGGTGATAAGTTTCCATCCATTGTTGTTCATTTCGAATGGGATTATGTCCTAGTTCTCATGTAGTACTGTTCTGTTCCCATTGAACTATGTATATACTGGGGGGTGAATGTTGGAGATATATCTTAGGTTAGTACATCATAGTTGTTGATGTATTAGTCTAATGCTAGTTTTGTTAGTCATATTTGTGTGCATACACATTATAACAACTCAAATAGAGATAAGGATGAGTAAGTTAGAATAGGGTGAGATGAGAGTTGACTCCTAATGAGTAGGAGATCAAGCTTGTATAAAGACCTCTTTGTTTAAGAATAAAAGTAATGTATTGAGTGAATGCAATAGTACTAAGTAGAAATGTCATATTTGACGAGAATATCTCTTATGAGGCTGCCCAAAAATGTATTTGTCGTAATGATGAATCTTCACACGAATTTCACATTTTATGAGTATTTCTAATGATGGCGATGAAGAAGAACCTAGTATTGTGAATCAGTCTCTTTCCATACTCAACATTGAAAAAGTGTTATGGAAGCTGAAAAATAGAATTATTTTGCTACAGATGTACAAGAAAATACATGTGAAGATTTGTGCAATGAAGAGGACACCCAACACTGAAACTATTGCAGCATCCAGTGATAATTCCATTAGTATTCCAACACCACAAGGAGATTATCAACCTATAGAAGCCACTGAAGACCATTACAATCAAGGGGGAGTGACTGGTTTTCCAAGATGGGCTGCTCAAGACACTTGAAGAAGCAAAAGAAGACAAAGGAGATAGCAACGAAAAATGGAGTACCTTAAGCAAAAATAAGAAAGCTAACTATGCATTACTTGCAAAAGGAAATGAATACTTGTGATCCTCAATCATACAAGGAAGCTAAAGAGAGATACTAATGGAATCAAGCAATGAAAGAAGATTACAGTTCCTTGATCAGAAAAAAAACCTTGGGAGCTAGTGCCCTATCCACCTAGGAAAAATATGGTAAAGTGCAAGTGGATCTACAAAACAAAGTACAGCCACTGTGGATGTCACATTGTACAGATATTTGGTTGGAAGCTTATTATATCTGACACATATAGACCAGATTTTTCCTTTGCAGTTAATATGGTGTGCATGTTTATGCAGGAGCCCAAGGAAAGCGATTACAAGCCGTCAAAATAATCATTTGGTACGTCAAGGGTACTATTCACATAAATTTTACCTACTTAAGGGGTGGTTGAGGAACACCTCATCACTCACATTTGTTTAGTTTTGGCCGGAGATGTTGATCAAAGAGATTCCAATGTTGGATATTCATCCCACTTGGGATTTGGATCTATAATGTGGGCACGTATGAAGCAGAAGGAAATAGCTATATCTACAACAAAAGTTGAATATTGAGGAGCAGTTGATGCAGCTTAAGAAGTTTCTTTCTTGAGAGTTTTTGAAGGAGCTCAGGTATACAAAAACATCACCAGTAATTGTGTATACAAATGACCGTGGTAGCTTTTGTATTGCAGAGAATTCAATTGAGAGGCAACTGACTAAGGAATTATATCAAGGAAGGATTGTTGCAGCTAAAGTTCGTACAAAGCTAGCTACAAATTGTGGACATCTTCATGAGCAGTTAGCTGAAGCCAAGTTTTCAGTGTTGCAGAAGGAAATATCTATATCAACTAAAGTTGAATATCGAGCAGCAGTAAATGCAGGACAAGAAGTTTCCTTCATGGGTATCCCCCAAACTTCACCAGTAATAGTGTATACGATATTGTGGACAATGGTGGAACTATTTCTACTGCAGGCAATTCAATTGAGAGGCAACACACTAAGGATTATATCAAGGAAGGATTATTGCAGCTAAAGCTTATAGAATGCAAGTTGCAGACATCTTCATGAAGCGGTTAGTAAAGACAATGTTTTTTGAGCTGCACCAGTTGCTTCGGCTTTCTAAAGATGGTGGGGGGGGAGAAAGGAAGCGGCTCTATCCTATAGTGGGGAAGACTATTGGCCTAAATTATGCCATCTTCCTCAATGCCCTCTAAGGAGTAAGGAGTGACTTAGAGAGAATGTTAGAGTGGGGTGTAAATCCCTTTATAGGGCCTACACAGGTTAAGGGCCTATATATGTATTGTAGAAAATATTTAAGGCTTACATGAGTTAAGGGCCTACACATGTATTGTCGAATATATTAAGGAACTACATGGGTTAAGGGGCTTTCTGCTAGCAAAAATATAAAGGAAGAATATATTTATAAAGGGACATGATATTATCCCATTGTCAACAATTCAAATTGTTTTCTTATTATTATATATGAAGTGATATCTTGGGATGCTTTGGGGATTCCTCCCGTCTCTTGTGTTTGTGATCTACATGTGCATGTGATGGATAATCTCTTCTACTAATCATAAAATATTATACTTTACACAGTCAATATCTTGTGTATGTAGATTTTACGAGTAAAAAAGTGAGGACAATAGATAGTGGATTTTACGCGTTTTCGGTGTTGCAGAAGGAAATATCTATATCAACTAAAGTTGAATATCGAGGAGCAGTTTATGCAAGACAAGAAGTTTCCTTCGTGAGAGTTTTTGAAGGAGCTCAGGTATCCCCCAAACTTCACCAACAATAATGTATACAATATTACAAACAATGGTGGAACTATTTCTATTGCAGGGAATTCAATTGAGAGGCAACACACTAAGGAATTATATCAAGGAAGGATTGTTGCAGCTAAAGCTTATATGATGCAAGTTGCAGACATCTTCATGAAGCGGTTAGTAAAGACAATGTTTTTTGAGTTGCACCAGTTGCTTGGGCGTTCTAAAGATGGCGGGGCAGAGGGCGGAGGGCGGGGGTGGGGGGAAGGAGTGACTCTATCCTATAGTGGGGAAGACTGTTGGCCTATTTTATGTCATCTTCCTCTAAGCCCTCTAAGGAGTAAGGAGTGACTCTGAGAGAATGTTAGAGTGGGGTGTAAATCCCTTTATAGGGCTTACACGGGTTAAGGGTCTATACATGTATTGTAGAAAATATTTATGGCCTGCATGGGTTAAGGGCCTATACGTGTATTGTAGAATATGTTAAGGGACTACATGGATTAAGGGCCTTTCTGTTAGCAAAAATATAAAGGAAGAATATATTTATAAAGGGACATGATATTATTCCATTGTCAACAATTCAAATTGATTTCTTATTATTATATATGAAGTGATATCTTGGGATGCTTTGGGGACTCCTCCCTTCTCTTGTGTCTGTGATCTACATGTGCATGTGGTGAATAATCTCTTCGAGTAATCATGAAATATTAGACTGCACACTGACAATATCTCATTTATGTAGATTTTACGAGAAAAAAAGTGAGGACAGTAGAAAGCATGAAATTTTCTTGTTTCTTAGTGATTGTAAAAAAAGCACTTCCTGCCATTTACATAAACAAATGTCTCTCTCTTTTCTGCTCTAATATCTGATTTCAGTCTTTGAATCCTGCCCCCATAGATATCAGGTCAATGCCCTCTCCAATATAAAAGAGAATGTATGCTTTTAACACTGAATTTTTCACCGAAACCCTTGATTGTATCCTGATTTTCTGCCGAATGTAAAGCGACAAATGGTTCTCTCATAAGATTTGTGTTTTTGAGATTTATGTTCACTTTTGCCTGAAAGTGATAAAGGGTCAGAAGGTGGAAATGGCTTGAAACAAAGAATAGGTGACCTTCACGTGGACTAAAAGCAGAGAACTGCTCCAGGAAACCCAACAGGTTGTGAGATGATAAAAATGCCTTCTACTTTGACAGGTGGAGAGCAGATATGGATATAAGATTTTTGCACAGGGGATGCAATTGCAAGCTATGGAAGCCCAAGTTTGTTGATTAATGCTAACTGAAGGAACGTGGTTCAGAGCCCACTTCTTGGTAGCTCCTCTAAGACATGGTCCGGTGGAATCCCAAGACACATCTCCAAATCCTCTTGATACAAAGCTCATCAGTATGTATGGCTGCTCTTGCATCTGAAACTAATCTCGTGAAAAGGTTCATTTTACTTAACCAAATAGTGATGCAGATTCTGATTAAGCAACGCCAATTTTCAGAATATAATTCAACGGGTATCTTGCTCACATAATCTGCATAAGCATAACACATCGAATGGAAGAACCATATATCAATTAGCCATACATGCAACAAGAATTACACATTTAATTGTTGTAATGGAGAAGTGCAACTGCTAAGAAAGGACACAAATTTGCATGGCCAAAATCCCATAAGTGATAGAATAACAATTTTACATTCCAATTTATGTCTTTTTGTATAATCTTTGGTTGCATAGCTACCTCAACTGCCAACCAATTCCTTTTAACTATTTTCCGCTTTCACTCCTTTGCTTTACCTGATATTTAATCTAATAATAACTAATTCATCATTATAATGTGCAAATATTGATACAACTTGACCTTGGACTCATGTAACGTATACCTAACTTACCATGTTTACCTTGACATTGGAAACTTATAATTTTGACAACTTATAATTTTTCTAAGGCATAAATAATTGCTACATGACCTTACATTTTATGCCCTAGAACATTTGACAAACTAAAGTACTACATATACACGATTTGCCAAACATTAATACATTAAACAATTGATGGCTTTTCTCTAGTGAAAACACCCCAGAAATTGACAATAACATGGCACATTAAACAATTGATGGCTTTGTTCTAACGAAAACACCCCAGAAATTGACAATAACATGGCACGACATAACTTCTCTAACGCGATTACATATATTGCACAATGTGCCCCTTTAGAGTATAATTCATACAAATGAATTAGTTATATTTTTGTCTATGGAGCAACTTTGACAAACTAAACACTTTGGCAATTCGGTGATCCCTAAAAGATGTAATCAAATTTGTGATTTGGAGGCTATGAAAAATCTGTAATGTCCCCAATTCCGAAAAGTTGGCCTAACGACCATATTTTGGTCTTAGCCTTGGTCATTCCCAAGGGGCTAACGACTTTGGAGGTTATTGGGGATGGTTGTCTGATTTCTTACTATGTTTTTGTTATATTTTGGGCGTTGGGAGGATCTAATGGGCCCTTTGTGTTTTATTTTGTCGTTGGGATCACTTAAGTGGACACTTTTGGCATTTAATGTTATGTTTCTTCGTTGGGGCCACTTAAAGTCCCTTTTTGGCGACTTGGGGGGATATGTATTGCATTAAATGTTATATTTCTTCGTTGGGCTCATAAAAAGCTATATAAGGAGGTGGAGGGTGGAGTTGGAAATCATTCTTGCATACATATTTTCCTTGGTGATACTTGATAGTGAGCAACTGCTGTTTGCTTGTTCTGCTTGTGGAGTGAATCCCACAAGATCCCTAGCTTCGGTGGTGAGAGATCCACTCCTAGCTAGAAGGGCACTCTTCGGTGGTGAAAGATCCACCCTAGTTTGCTAGGCTCTTGCACATTTTCAGATCTGATTTGCAGTCATCTTCAGGCAGGGTTTTCCAAGGGCAGTTTCGGGAAAATCACGATAACTTTCTGGGTTTTTCTCTGTTTGAAGCGAAATTCGTTGTGGCAGCTAAGGAGAGGTTTTTTGACGAAACGGCAGGGTTTGTTGAGGGTTTCAGCGATTCCTAAGCAAAAACGACCTGGTTGAAGAATTGCAGGCCCTAAATTTAGGGTTTCGGGTGGAATTTTCCAGATCTGAAGGTTGGCCTGTTTTTCTCATATTTTTCATAAGTTATTTCCAGAATTTCAGCTTTTTATGTTTGGTAGTCGAAAAGATATGAATTTTCCGGCATTCTATCATTTTCAGAGCTTATAAAAAAAATTCCTGGCAGTTTCCTATGTTATAAAAAATACAAAAACAGTTTATTATTGTTAGTTATTATTTTTTCCAGCTTCCGGTGAAATTTGAAGTGTTTTGGGCAAGTATTTTTCAAGATATCATATTTTTATTGTTCGCTGCCCTATTTTTGCAAAAATCAGAAAAAAAATCAGATTTAGTATTTGCTGCAAATTTCTGTATTTTGTCAATTTTTTGTAAAATCCCAACAAGGGATATTTCAAAATCTGCCTTGAGAACCTTTGTGCACCATGTGCCCCTTTAGAGTATAATTCATACAAATGAACAGTTATATCTTCGTCTATGAAGCAACTTTGTTAAACTTAACACTTTGGAAATTTAGTGATCCATGGAAGATGATATCAATTTTGTGATTTGGAGGTTTTGAAAATCTTTGCACTAGCTGAGTTAAAAATGGAGACTAAGAAAAAATGTGGCCTTGTTTGCTCTGGAAGGGTTGTCTCCCATTGGTAAAAATGGGGAATAGGAAAATCCAAATGACAATTTGTCCCTAGGGAAAAGCATACAAATGTGCACTTGGTGGTGTTCTGTAATGTCCCCTTTCCTTCGCCCATGGCCTAAGGGCCAATGCGTGCCCTAACCCTAGTCATGCCCAAGGGGTTATGGACTCTATTTTGCTATTGGGTATGGGCATCTAGTCCAGTTATTATTTTTTATTGACTGGGTCATAAAGTACTTTTAAAAAGGGACAAGATGTTATGTTTTATCATTATGGCCACTTAAGGTACCTTTTTGGCGACTTGAGGGGACATGCATGGCATTAAATGTTATATTTCTTCATTGAGGTCACTTTATGGGCCTAGGCGCCTAGGAAGGGAAAAACAATTTTAAGTTATTTTTAATTAGGCCCTCTTTATGAGAAAGTGCGCCTTGAGTGTTTTAGGGTTTCTTTGACATGAAAAGGTTATAAAAGGAGGTAAGGGGTGAAAGGATAATCATTCATGCATACACTTATATTTCTTTTCATGGTGCAACTGCTGTTTGCAAACTTTTAGCTTGTGGAGTAAGATCCCACGGGAACCCTAGCTTCGGTGGTGAGAGATCCATCCCTAGCTAGCAGGGCATTTTTCGGTAGTGAAAGATCTACCCTAGCTTGTCATTTGGAGCAGATTTCAGGGCTGGTTTTACAGAGATATTTTCAGAATTTTCAGAATTAGGGTTTGAGGATTTTTGAGAGTTTTTGTGGAGATTTTCAGCTGGTTTTTGGATCAGACCTATGGCAGCCATAGAGGAAGGATTCGGCATCATCTACAGAGGGTTTCACAAGGGTTTTGACCATTTTCCAAAGGGGCGACTTGTTTGGGAAAGTGCAGCCCTAATTTCTAGGGTTTCCAGCTGGCCGTTTTCAGATCTGAAGGTTGGAAAATCATCTACTATATTTATATATGTTATTTCCAAAGTTTCATCATTATTGCATTTGTATTCGGAAAGATATTAATTTTCGAAGTTTCCTGGCTATTTTAGGCACGCTGTAATTTTCTGGCAGCGTTATATTGATTGAAAAATTCCAAAAATATTTCCCTTGTGTTCTTCATATTATTATCTTGTTCCAGTTAAAATTTCAAGTATTTTGGACGGGTATTTTGAGAGTTATTTATATTTTTCTGTTCGCTGCCTTAGCTGTACTTTTTCTGCATAAAATCTGCAAAAATCAGATTTAGTATTTTTGCTGCAAATTGCTGTGTGTTGTCAATTTTGTGGTAAGATCCCAACTAGGGATATTTCATGTTCCTCCTGTCTTAGGTAGATAATATACACCTTTCCATGAGTCATAAGTGTCCACAAATGTTTTTGGTAGTTTAGGATTCCATTTGAATTGATTGTCTCATATTTGGAATGAGAAGATTCAGTAAAATCATAGTTCGCATACTCGTACTTGACAAACCAATTTTTTTTTGACTCGGCAATATTTGGCCAATACTCGGGAATACTTGGCAACGTAAAAAATACTCAAATTTCTGTAAAAAACATAAATTTTAAGCAACACAGCTACAAAATGTATCAAATGAGCCCATAAAATGTTGGAGAAGTGTTTTTTATTAGATTTGAATACAAATACAATACAAAATCGCATCATCATGCGAATACAACAACCGACTAATAAGTAATATGAATTTATGATGATTGACATTGAAAAATATCATCATAAATTTCATATCTATGCAAGTTACAATATATAATAAGTTACATTTTCCTCTTCCCCAATCTAGAGAAATATTGGGGAGAGGGTCTAGTGCCTCTATTAGTCCCCACACTCGGCTGCGTCTCCTCGCTCCTCCTAGAAGGCTGTGACTCTAGCTCGAACTTGGAAGTAGATGGTAGTGCTGGTGGCTCCTCTGTTGCATGTTGGAGATCACCTCCAAAGATGTCATCCAATCCAATATCTCCTCAGAGTCCTGCTAGTGTTTCTCCTGCCATAGCCTCCCTCTCAAAAGAAGCAATCTCGTCCTCTGTGAGTGCAGGGATTTTCTCTTCTCGCACAGTCCACTCGCTGTATGGATCTATCTCATCCAAATCAATAAGTTCCTCTGATGTGGCCTCCACTTTTCTTGTGCGAAGCCGAAGATTGTATTGCACAAAAACCAAGTCATTGAGCCGTTTTTGACTCAACCTGTTGCGCTTCTTCATGTGAATGGCCTCAAACAAACTCTAGTTGTGTTCACATTCAGAAACGCTACAAGGTTGAGATAGAATTCTAAGGGCTAGTTTTTGAAGATGCGGGGTATTCTCTCCCCAATCCTCCCACCAAGAACCTACAAACAATATAATAAATTTTTTATAAGTAATTAATAAAATCAAATCTGTAACTAATAAGTAACTTGGTGATCATTCTAATTTTTATTACTTGGTGACTGCGTGGCTCTCCCTCGAATAGCTAGCACTGAAGAAAAGAGCCTCACCCTAGCTTGTTTGTAACTCTGCAACTCTAAAATGACGAGGTCCCTTGTCTCAACATCTGGTATCATCATCTCAATACATGTTGAAATGCCCTCCATAACCTCTCCGTTCACATCTGTGAAGTTGTCGGAGAAAAAATACTTGGGGTTGAGGTAGTACCCCGCTGCATGAATAGGTTGGTGGAGTTGATTGTTCCACCTCCGATCAATAATCTCCCAAAAGGGACCATATCTGACGATATCCCCCCTGTAATAGTTTTGGATACTCTTTGGCCCTATCCATGGCCTCATAAATAAACCCCCTTGGGGTTTTGCTCCCCATCAACCAAACGCAAAACCTACACACAAATTAAAATGCAAGGTTACAAACTTACAATACAAATAAAGTAAAAAAGTGAAAATAATGTATTTATTTTAACAAATTAAAATAAGGGAATGAAATATAAATTGAAGGTTGAGATTACCTTAATGATCTCTATAGCTCTCTTTGCAAAGATATCATCAAAAACTATCTTTGCAACTCTCTCTCCGTCAGCTTTCTTTGAATATTGTGAGTCTAGCCATGCTTGACTCACAAACATTTGTTTCAAAGATGTCAACAAACTAGAAATACTTTCAAATGTCAAGAATTTAGTTGCAAACCTTGTGACACCGACTCGAACAAGTTTTTTCCCCTTTGTGTGTTCTCTCATCAAGCTCAGAACCCAAGGGTGATTGTATAAGTACTTTGTTATGTTTTTTGCATCTTCTACAACCGGCCTCACCCAATCAATTTTGCCTGTCCTCCAAAAGAAGGTCAAGGCAATGAGTTGCACAAGGAGTCCAAAAAAGTGATGGATGTTTCTCCTGTAGTAGTCTCCCAGCCGCCACATATGTTGCTACATTGACTGTGACAACTTGCACAACACCAACCTCTAATTCAACCATCTCTAACATAACACTCAAATTATCTACGTTTTTTACTATGTTAGAGGCATCAATAGACTTCCAAAACACCATCTCACCGTTTGAAGCCCCTAAAAAATTAATGAGGGTGCGGGTCCTTCCATCCGTCCACCCATTTGAAAGAATTGTGTATCCGTATTTTTGCCATTGTTTCTTTTGCTCTTCTAGAATGGTAGTGGCATTTGCAACTGCACCCTCAGGCAATTTCCCACTCAAATCTTTTGGAGAGGGTGCCTTGTACCCTTTCCCTGCAACTGTCAACGCTGTCACCAAGTACTCCCAGTATGGGCTCTTTGCCACATTGAATGGCAGATTGTTGTAGTACCAGAAATTTGCACAAGTTTTACCCGCTTCCTCGTGCATATCTTTGTTCTAGGCTGTACCTTCCAATGAAGGTTGTGCTCCAGGTGTGTTCCTTGCCACAAAAAGCTCTGTATGCCTTTGCTCGAACTCGATGAAGATGCACCTCTTCCGGCTCTTCTGCTTCATATGCATGGACCACGAGTAGAGCCCTCAATGTCGCCGCATCATCCTCTAAATCCTCTGTCATTGCAGCCCCAGGTCTAATAGCTTGTGTTATGGCTGCCTGCACCCGTGCCCTCTCTAGTTTTTTCTCCTCTAGCTCTGCTAGCTTTGCTCTAATCTCTCGCTTTGCCTCTTCTGTCACGTTGGGGCAAACCACAACATCTTGACAAACAATAGATGCAAGTTGATATTTCAAACGATTGATGCCTCCAGACATTTTTCTACCACAAAAATTGTAAATAACATCATTTTCACCACCTCCACGTACACCATACTTCCATGCTTTGGTACGGGCATTTTTTAGGAACGGTCCCTGCTAGTGATGCTGACCTAGATGCCGAATTTGATGCCATTGTTAAGCTCTAATCTGCAACACAATGCACATTTAAAAAATTAGAAAAACGTAACCTTAATTAAATAAATAAAAAAACTGTATGAACAACAAATTTTTGTAAAAGAAAAATATACACACCTCTGGCTGTAAATGACTATAAAAAAATTACAAGCATTCGATTTTACATTACATGTATTTAGAATTACAAAACGAATCAATTACTATACACATACATAAAATTTAACTAGTTTAGAATTAATTTGCGTAAAAAAATAATTCATACCTCTGGCTACAAATGAGTATAAAAAAATTACAAGCATTCGATTTTACATTACATGTATTTAGAATTACAATATGAATCTATAAAACATAAATAATATACACAAAATTTGAAAAAACTTGAAAGAATTAAAAATAAAAAACCTACCTCCAAATGCAATTCTTCAAATTCTCTCCAAAATCCGCTCAACACAAGCAATGCAAGCTCAAATGGTTGTGGTGAGTGAAAATGAGGGAGTGGAGGGCCTTATAAAGAGCAAAAACCATGTATTTGCAACGTTTTTTTGAGTGTAAAAGCCGTGTTCCATGTATATACAACATTTGGGGAGTTATATTCACGGACTCGCCGAGTTAACTCGGGCGAGTACTTGCCACAACTTGGCGAGCCAAAATAGCAAGTTTTAATGGCAAATATTCGGCTGCATAAATGAATGGCGAGTACTTGTCGAGTTTTCCAACTATGAGTAAAACAATTTGTGGCTTGTCTTCAAAACATCTTGCAACTGTTTTGCAATCTTTTGTTTTGAGAAATGCATCTTATATCACATCAAGATTAGTAACAGGGTTATAAGGAATATATCTTCCTTAGAAAGCCATAAAAGCTAACATCTTTACAAAGGCATAAACAAAACATGTTTACAAAAACACATAACTTCGACTTTGGCGAGTAGAGTAGACTTTCTACTTGAAAAACCTCAACTCCCCTAAGCTGAGTGGGGAAAGGTCCTCATGAAAAGTAGCTTTACATCTTGACCTCTACTGGAAAATCTATGTTGCTAGGAAACGGAAACGGGTACGGGTTATGGGTCTGAAACGCGGGAAACACTGATTTTCAAAAAAAACCTTGGGTACGAAACGTTATGGAAACATCTGTACAATATATTATAATTTTTTTTTTAAATATATATATATATATATGCATAGTACTTATTTTAAAATTTTAGTCCATGGACCATAAGAGAACTGATAAACCACTCAAAATATTTTGTATTCATTGAAATTTGAATTTCTAAAGATTCATCATTCAACATGGTTACAATTTAAATGTTTCATATATACATGATTATAATCTAGATTCTAGAATATATCATCTAGATTTTCCTAATAATCATCTCCATGAATACCACTCCCACTAGCTTTGCATTATTCATCCCTTGTGTAGAACTTCGTGAGATCTTCTGTTGAATGTTATCACCGTGCATGTGAAAGCTTGGCTAAGAGTATGCATTGAAGTCATGGGGAGATTCACGAGCCTCAAGATCAATATCCCAAAGTTTGTTGACCCTCTTAATTGTAGCTGATGTCAGTCTTGTGTTGATAGGATGCACAAATTGGAATGTACATACTCTAAATCCGTACACTGTCTTGGATGTTAACTTGTTTTGTTTGGCTGAGTCAGCGATGAAGGTATATAGTACTCCAGATTCCGCTAGTCGATGAAGGCATAATGGACCAGCCACCTGGATGAAGCAAAAACGTTTGTTAGGCATTTACTAAAAATATAATTTTATTGCAATGTATCCCCATGGTGGCTCGATCAAATGAGTGCATGGATAGAGGTGTGAAGGTGTTGTTTCCCGAAGACTAAGGAGTAGATAAAAAGGTGTACAATTTATCATAACCTGAATTAATTATAAAAGTGTAAGTATAAAATGGCATATTAAATGGGGCAATTTATATTAGCATTTTTAGAGGTGTATACAAGTTGTCAAAGGTAAATCAAGAAAATTGAGATAAAGTCATAAAGTAAAAATAATGAAAAAAGGTTTTGAGGTATTGCACTTAGATCATTTATTGAGCTCTGCCTATCCTAGAAAAGGCATGATGATCATGTTGGAGGGTGACAAGGCAAAAAAAAGCATGGATAGCAAGCAATGGAAGATGATTCGTGGTTTGTGGGTGGCTACTTCAAGCCATGGTTTCATTATAAATTAGCAAGCCGACTGTGTTCTTGTGAGAGGGATCTCTGTCGATTTTATAAAAATTGCATGAACTTTGTAAGCTTTACAAGAGGCAAACTCCTAAGGATGAAAACCCTTTTGCACGTTAATCCTCTGCATGAGGACAAAAACCCTCTTGAGCTGTTAGAGAAAGAGGAGTGAAAACTATTCTTTCTCGTGAGCAAAGATTTCCCTGACATTTAGGGTTTCCAATTGAGTATCAAGATCTTTATGATTTGTCGTTTTCAACAAAACTGCTCTTGAGAGCTTCCTAAAACCCTAGTAGGGGCTTGATGATTGTTGATCTTACTCAAACAGGATCAAAATAGGGTTGGTCATCTACCTATTTTCATGATTTTCGAGCCATTTTGGGTGCCTCCCACCCAAGGCAGATATAATGTCCCCCTTTTCAAATGAGAGAGGAAAATATGCAGGTACAAGTTTATTTTCTGAAGTATTTGCTTTAGGTCTCAAGTTCCCCATTGGATCAAGATGAACAAATAAATGTCTGAGGGTGTTGGAAATCCATACTGCAGGTCTATGATGCATTTCTCGACATGTAAAAAATATTTTATTGTGCCCATGCAAGTCAAATACAAGGGATGAAATCGATCTTACCTGGAGTCAATTGACAGTGATTCTCTAGAGGCTAAATTAATGGTGTAGATGAACAGTTGCAAAGTCTATTCATGCTTGGAAAATGGTTAGATTATTTTTATGGGCACATTTATCTTGATAAGGTTTTTGTGCATTGAAGTCGATTCCTTGATTGGGCATCACATTTAATATTAATAATTCATCCTTATGTATTTTTATTTTCAAATCTTGCCTTGTAGAATTAACTTCTTGCGTTCTGAAGGAGTAAAAGGCCATTTTCAGGCTATTGCAGACCAAATGAAGCTCTATGATCTAATTATTACTATGTTTTTCAAAAATTCTAGGAGTCTTGAACCTTGGCCGACCTGAGAAAGGAAAAGCATATAAAAAAAGACTGAGCTGGTTTCACCCTTTTCTTGAGTCATGTATATAAAGGTTATTATAACTTTAGGCTTCATGTTTGAATTGGAATGAGATGACCACTGAGTGATCAAAAAGGGCTTGAGAGAGGTGTTCATTAGAGCGGCACTTGTACCCCATAAGGAAGTGTGTGTTCTTTCTTGAATATATGAATTGATGAGTTTTGCTTGTAAAAGTTACTTTATCTATGCCTGAAGTCGCCATTAGGTGAAAGTGTTTTAATGAGCGAATAAGCATACCATGCAGAGTTTGAGTTGTGATTTATAGTGTATGCAGATTTCATTATATGTTGTTAATTATTCCTTGAGGAAATCGACTTGTTAGGAGTTTGTGTTGGGCAAACATTTGGAGGTGGCTGATTTGAGTGCTCAAGTCACTTAGCTACGACGTCTGGATTTTTAATTAAGCTAAATCGATTGGTTATGTGGCAGTTTGGTAGTTCTCTTTACCGGCGATAGATCTAATCTGAATTGAGGTTCTTGCTATGGGCCTTTCCATTGATACACTACTGCTTGGATTTGATGTGTTTTGGTACCTCTACATCATCTGCTGGTCTTCCTGTTCTAAGTGGGTGCGACTGGATTATGGACAATTTTTTATCATTGTTTGAATATGTTTAGGAGAGGTTCATTACCAACTGACTGTCATAAAAGAATTATTGCAGCATCTGAAATCAGCTTATTTAATGTGGAAAGTCAAGTATTCCAAAATCTGGACATTTATTTTACTGCCATTCTAACCTTATGGACTTGATATCTCTTTGTTATTTGTGGGCTGTTTTGAGGGAACGGAATAAAAAATGCTTTCAAGCAAGAGATCACTGATTTAAAGGGGTATGGTTGGTAAAGTGTACAATTAATATGGCAGAAACTATCAAACTGCAAATCTCCCTTCACTCTAAAATCTCTCACTCCGTATTGCTTGAGATAAGTTTTGTAAGTTTCTAGCTGATTTTAGCTTACATTGTTAATTCATTTACTACTGTTGCAATTAAATTGGTTAAAGAAAGAAGTTTTATCTAACTAAATTAGGTTCCTCATCCTAAACAGGTTGGTAAATTGAATCCAGATGGGGCATTCTAGGGTTGTATTCCGGGAAAGCCGGGCACTGCGGGGGTAATTGAGGTGAATGCATAGATAGGAGAATTGCTTTCCTCTTTGCTGAAATTCTGGGAACTACTACTAACAAGTAGTTTAGTGAGATTTTAATTTAATATCCCAAAAGAGGAATATTACAAGAGGCCATTAAGTTTGGATGGACTCGTGTGCAAGTAGAAAGTGATTCCAATTTTATCTGTCAGGATGCTGATTATCATTTGTCCAGAAATTGTTGGGTATTTCACGATTTATAGAATTGAACATGAAAAAAGAAAAATCAAAGGCTTACAGGGTAATTTTCTAGCAATGCTAAAAATCATTCAGATTTTTAGACAGAAAAAATCAGGTGGCTGATAATCTAGCAAACTGGGATTAGGACTATCATGACATCGGAATTTCATAGATTTCCCCCTGAACGGTGTTTTGAATGCTGATTTTACAAGATATGAATGGTATTCTAAATCTTGATAAGGTTTTAGCATGACGTTCATTATGTTTATTTTGTTTCATAATGCTTAGGATTGGGACTAATAGTTTCCGTGCCTGACATAGTCAAAATTGTACGAATATTTTCCTTATGGGGTTAATAATATGTTGTATTTGGGGACATTACATTTTTAATTAATAAACAAACTATTTTGATTTCATTTTAATATTTTATAAATGTGAGTGGATTTTGATGGCAACAGGTCGTAGGTACTTGGCATTATGACCATGTACATACCACCACATGATCTGGGGTCATGTTGTACATGTCACATAATGCCTCCATTTCACCCATGCTACCATTAGACGCAAAGACAAAGATATTTGTTTCATATCGGACCGCACTAGCTATAGCTGGATCAACAAAAATCCTCTTGAATGTTGCCTTAATTCCATTTGCAACTTCTTGGTCATTATATGGTGGTTGCCTATCATGTAGCCTAGCTATTACATTGTTATAATATTTGGAATTTAGGGTATAGGCAAGGAGATGCAATGGGGTGGTCATTTTATTCCACCTTCTCATGATCATGTTTTTAACTTGATTGTAGAAGATTTCTTCAGGATCTTGCTCTTTTTGTTGTATGATGTCTCTAATTATTTCAAAGCATAGAGTCAATGCCATCATAGATTTCCTCTATGCAAGCGTGATCTTTGTTTGTATATCTAATCATGGATAAAATAGGCTTAGTAAAATTGAATAAGTATGCAATCTTTGCCCACCAATCATCATCAAGTATCAATGATTTTATTTTGATGGCTTGTTCTGTGTTTCCTTGTCTCCACACGGACCAAACATCATCAATCACCATAATACTGCTTAAGGCGAGTTTTACTTTGACAAGTCGTCTCAAGAAGAACGTGTGAGAGGGAAATCTTGTTTCAGCAACCTATTAAAATAAATTCTAAACAAGTTAATAAAGTATAAAATTAAATTTAAAAGAAATTCAATTGATAATTTCATGGAAAGTTAGAAAATAAAAATTAGAAACTAGTAAATTGTTTCCTTACCTTCAGCAACTCCAACCTTGTGAACCTCCTAAAGATAGTCTAGGACATATGATGATTTGTGACAAACATCCTGAATCTCATTTGTCTCCGTATAAATTTCCTCTATCCATGGGATTCTGCCAATCTTCTAGCAACATCAAATTCAAGGAATTTACTACACAAGGTGTCCAAAATATGTGTTCATATCTCCCCGCTATAATCAACCCTGCTGCTCTATAACTTTTTTGTATTGTCCCGTGATGACTTTGAACAACATTTTGAGGGCCCACCGACTCAATAACCTCAATCAAAATATTAGCAATAAATTGCACATCTTTTACTTTGCCTTTACAATCAACATTCCCCCCTTTAGGGCACACTTCAACAATGTTGATTAGGGGACTATTTCGAGCATCTTTCCATCCATTTGAAATAATAGACTACACCCTGAGTCCTTCCATGAATCACTTAATTGGTTGCAAAGAAGTATGCATATAGTTCACTTCTTTCGCCAACAATGATGTTTTAACCTTCTCATAACTAGGGTTTTTGTACCCTTGTAGTGCCTCATTAATAACTCTCACCATTTGTTGTCAATATGGTGACCACAACACATTGAAGGGCAACCCACATGCATAAATGCGTCGAGCAACCAACTCATTAGCAATTTCTCTTTTCTCATTTGCAAATGCAATGCTCTAATGGACCTTTTGTTCTCTTTCGTGAGAAGCTTTTTTCCTCTATGAGAGTTTCAACTTCAAATGGTTGGGTGGGAGTTTAAATGAAATGATGGTATGATGGGGTGAGTCCGTTTTTCTAAACCCCTCCTTTGCAAAGGAATGGTTTTAGATCTAACTCTTGCAACTTGCAAAGTCAACCTCCTCTTGCTCTTTCATATATGCCAAAATTTGTGTATTTTCAACCTTGGAACATTTTCTAATCTCCGTTCCCGTCTGCCCCATTAAATGAGCTTTGAGTCGGGTATATGAGGACTTGAAATGCATATTGCAATGACTGCATCTCCAAGATTGAGAGCCACTGCCAGCAATATACTCCACCACTTGCACATGTCTCCAAAGAGGAGTTTTAGGATTTTGTTTTGTGGGATCCACACCGCCACTTTGGCTTGCTTCCCCATGCCCTCCCCCTGAAGCTGAAATGGATGCCATTCATGTTTTTTATATCTCAAAAACTCAAAAGTTCAAACCTACAATGAAAAATAGAAACAAAAACTTAGATAACAATAAATAAAAACTACACCTTACATATCCTATTTTGCTTTTGATCACCAAGTTCACCGTATGGGCACGAGGTGAGAGCATACACACAATTGTTTCAAATTTTTTTAATTAAAAAAAAAAATAAACTTAAAAAAAACAAAAAGAATTAAACCCTATGCATCCTATTCTGCTTTTGATCACTAAGTTCACCGTATAGGTGTGAGGTGAGAGCATACATAGAATTCAGATTTTTTTAACTAAAAAAACAAAATAAACTTTTAAAAAGTAGCAAAAAGAATTAAATTATTAAACCCTATGCATCCTATTCTGATTTTGATCACCAAGTTCACCGTATAGGCACGGGTTGAGAGCATACACAGAGTTTGGATTTTTTTAATTTAAAAAAATACAAAAAATCTCTTAAAAATAACAAAAAAAAGAAACTCTATGCATCCTATTATGCTTTTGATCACCAAGTTCACCGTGTAGGCGCGAGGTGAGAACATACACAGAGTTTGGATGATATTTTTAATTTAAAAAAAACATAGACTTTTTTAAAAATGAAAAGGAAATGTTACATTTTTTTTGTTTTTTGACATAGAGTTTAAAAATTATTAAATTAAAAGTACCATATTGATATCATGATCAATGACCATGAATGATGTGTGCATTATGCACACATCATTTGTGATCATTGATCACATTAACATTTAAAAAAAAAAAAACTTGATTTTTCCTCCTTGAAGTTGATCCCCTCCTTCCAAAATTGCTTTTAAACTCTTTGATGCTCTTAGCTCTTAGTAGCACCTCCTAAACTCTTCCTTCAAGCTTGCTCCTTATGTCTCTTTGCTCTTCACAATGCTAAATGTTAGTTTAATGAAAACTGAATTTAGCAAGAGAAAAAAAATAGTGTGATTTAGAATGAACCAAAGATGTCATTATATAACTTTTAGGAAGTGTCGTAAGCAAGTTTGGGGTGGGTAGATTAGCTTTAGGTATAATAAATGTTAGGAATTTCTTTCTTTTTAAATTTTTTTAAAGCTTTTAAAAAGGAAAAAACCGACGGAAACGTTTCTAGCAGGGTATGGGAGGCCCAGGGGCGTTTCCTGGTAACATAGCTGGAAATTAATAGCAATCAATTGAATTGCTTACTGAAAAGAAATATAGCTATCTCTGTTCATCCAATTGTGTCCTCAAGGAGTGCCTCACCACGAAAGGGAGACACTGAATAAGCAATTAAATTCAGCTCGAAACCACACCTCAAAGGCCTTGGCAGAAGTGCATGTCCAAAAGGCCCAATCAACTGTTTCATCTCTCCCACAACGATTGCAAAAAGAATATGTGGCACCAACTTTTTTATGCCTTGTTTTGATTGCCAAACCTTGGCGTAGCATTAAACAACCCAAAAATGTGTGTTTGAAAGAAGACCACAATATCCAAATATATTGACACCACCTTTGCCATCGCACTTTAGGATCACTCACCCTCACTGCTTACTCAAATCGTGGAGAAATTGAAGAAGTGTGTCATTAATATGTATAGATCTTGGTCACAAATTGTTCACAAATTAACATAGTTGTAGAAGGTCAACACATTAACTCCGTTTTCAATTTCTCCAATAAGGTCCTGTCCCTATGTGGCTGCATTTTTAAAGAGATAAATTTCAGGGACGATTCTACATGGTTTTTGATAGGCTGAATCGTCTGTTCCATTCAAATTTTGCACTTGGTTTAAATCACACCAAGTATACCATCGTTGTAGCTCAGGATTCCAATGATCTTCACAACAAAAGAACCCTTTTCTGGACTTTTTTTTGGCAGCAAACCAAAGTAAGAGACCAAACTGACCCCTTGGGAAATGAAATTTCCAAATAAATCTTGATGCTAGATTGCAAGCATCCCATGGTCCTTCATAGTGCCATTGAAGAAAGTCAGATACAACTTTCCAAGCAGCCTACACTCTCTTACGCGGGGCAGATCTTGAAAGCAAGAATGCCTTAGCATTTCCAATTATGTCATAAAGTTGAAAGGGCCCTGTGAATCGTTGACTATTCTCAGCAGTTTCAACCTGGTGACGGAGTAAAATCTGCCATGGTGCTGCACCGTCGCTCCTTATTTAAAGCCCAGTGGAGACTCTTCATGGGCCTCTGCAAGTGTTAGTGAATGCAGTTCATTCAGATCCTCTTCATTTACATTGATCTATTTGGCAGGCATTTCCTCTTGCTCCATCCTTATTTGTGATTGCAGCAGGCACTCGTCATTACTTATTGGAGGTGGCTAGAGTGTGACACCAAACTAGAGGAATTACCTTACTAAGCAGGACTTAATTTTACCAACGATTCGACCTTAACTCCTGAATTGTTGAGGGCACTATTTTTTTATTAGACAATTTGCAGAATTTGCTGGTGAATGTGATCAACGAGGCAAATAAGATGTATTTCTTATTGGCTTGGATCAGCCTCTAATCTGGCTGAACCAAAATCGAAGCTTGCAAATCCAACTGAGATTATCCGTTGATTATTCCCTTTGGCATTCAGCTATCTATTGCTGATCAATGGGAGTTAATGTGTAAGTTTGAAATGTTCTATAATCTTATTTCTGTCTAGGCCTCTGAAATTGGCTTTTGTTTGTAGGCAATGTGGATAGGCTGGCGTGTTATGTTTCCTTTAGCATTTCTACTTTACAGCTTATCAAGCAAAAATGCATTTTTTAGAAATAAAAAATGGACAGAATCATTATTCTTATAATTTTTCTAATACAAGTTGATTATCTCTTTGCCTTGACAATCTGAATTCATTTTTGCGAGTAAGGTGGGTTGATAACCTTCTAAGTTGTCCCTTATAATCATCTAACACATGGTTTCTCACATAATTGTTTTTTTTTGTGTCCCTGAGCTGCAGCCTGCAAAAGTTTATAAGTTGAGGCATCTTGTAAAAGTGGAGGTCATTCCAAGTGATGTTACTGGCTGCACATTTGTGCTGGTAATTCATTCTTCACATATTGCATGCTTGCTTTTTTTGTGTAATACTCTTCAGTTATAGATTATAAGAAATTTTGCTAGTTAGAATGTCTCTCTCTCAGTTTTCTTTCCAAACCATCTTAACTCTACTCGAAAGTACTCTTTAGGGTTTACTCGTGACTTTATTTTCCTTGACATACTTTTTTCAGGGTTTTGATAACCTTAAAAGTCAAAGCGTTTCCCCTTCTCAGTGGACGATGCGTAATATCAATGACAGGTGATCAGTTTCTTGTTTCTGAATTTACCTTTTACTATATCCTGTAAAATTATATTTGGATGGTTACTGGTAGACATATATTTATTCACATGTTACTTCTCATGCAGGAACCGTTTACTTGTTTGTATTTTGAATATGTGCAAGGAGATACTTGGTCCGGCCTCCAAAAGTCATTGGCATGGATGTTGTTGAGATGGCCCTGTGGGCACAGGTATGCTTTGTACATAGTCATCACACATAAAGCATCCCATTTTGCATTGCTTAATAGTTGATAGCAGTGACAAGGAAAGCTTGATAGAAATTTATTATTTTTCCAACTACAAATGTCTTGCGTGAATCTGTTGTTGACATGCAAGTAAACACTTTTGATCATAGTGGTCACTTGTACACTTTCTCACATTTTTGAGCATGAATCTTCTATCAATGCACATCTCGCTCACTCAAATGGGTTGAGCAAACTTTGGCATGAGTGATTTAGTCAATTGAACTATCACTATCTTCAACAACTTAGTAAGCAGAATATGGTCAGTGGACTTCCATAGATCTCTTTCACAAATGGCATTTACCAAGGGCCTTGTCCTTGGAAAGCATTCAGAGACTAAGAATAACACATGGAACGCATGGTATGCATCCAACGTTGTCCCAACTTGTTCACAATGACATTTCAGGTCCTTAGCCATCCTTGTCCTATTAGATATGTAGATACTTCCCCACTTTCATTGATGATGTCTCTTTGAAGAAGATGAATTAACTTCCTAAGGCATAAAAATTAGGTGTTCTGGAAATTTGTGGAATTTAAAGCCGTAGTTTAAAAGCAATTTGGAAAGTCTTTCAGTGTACTTGGTACAGATATTGGTGACAAATATGTCAACATGGCATACATATGCAACATACAATGTCCTATAGCCCACAACAGAATGGAGTTGCTAAATGGAAAAATTGCAGTTTGAAAGGAGATGGCAAACAACATGATTCAAGCCAGGGACTTGCCTCTATAGGCTTTGGGAAAATGCCATCAATTGTGCTTGCTACATTTTGAACCGCACACTCAATCAAGTAATAGAAGGAAAAAATTCTCGAGGAAGCGTTGAGTAGGCGTAAACCTTCAGTAGAGAATCTCAAAGTGTTCTAGTGTAATGCCTGGGTGCACATTCTCAAGGACAAATACAACACAATGCAAAAGCAAAGCAAGCCTTGTATTTTTGTTGGTTACCCAGAAGATGTCAAAGGATATATGATTGTTTGTGCCTTGACAAACACAAGTTGGATTATCGCTAGAAGTGTTCAACTTAAAGAACAGACTTCTTAACTAACATTTGACTCTTAAACCCCTTCTCTAGCCAACATACTTCATCTAATGCATTTGAGGACTTCGTCAATTTTGATGATCTTTGATTCTCAGGAAGAAAATGGACAATCCTCTTTTTTCATCACCACACCACTGCACCATCTCCTCTCCCAGTTCCGGAATGCGCTTCCAAAAAGGGTCAGACATGGTATGTTGGGCCTCCTGCAAATGACTGAAGGAGACTCACCAAACACTAGTCATAGTTTCATGGTAACAACACCATGTACTGGGCTCCAAGTTCAAATCCGGTCGTCTTCAGATGGGAAATTGGAAAATAAGATGCGTAGAATTCAGCAATGCACAATGAAGTATTCTTCTTTTATGAGGAACAAACACTTGGGACGTAGTTCCTATTCTGAAAGGAAGAAAGCTGATTTGATGTAAATGGGTTTATTGGACAGAGTATGCTGCACACGAAAGCATATCGATAGGTACAAAGATAGCTTGGTTGCCAAGGACTGTTTCTTTCCAAGTCAAAGGAGTCGACTATTCCGAAAAACTTTATTATCATAGATCAAAGATGAACTCAGTTAGAATTATGGGCATTGCCCTTTCTCTCACAACTTCTCAGGATTGTGACAGTACATTAGACAGAACATGAAGAGTGCATTTCTTCATAGGGCCTAGCCGAAAGAGATTTCCATGGAGCAATCCTCAAGTATTTGACTGAGGGTCCTTCACTTGTGTGTAGGCCAAGAAAACCCTTATATGGTCTAAAACAGCCCCCAAGGCTTGGTATGAAAAAATTGATCAATTTGTACTTGAACATGGATTCCCTAGAGGCCTCTCCCCACATGACACTCAAAGGAGTTAATCATCATTGATTCAGGATGTGAAGACTTCACTTCATGAAGAATTCGAAATGTCAGACGTCTTTTTGCACTATTTCCTTGGGCTTCCGGTCACTTCTAAACTGAGTACGGTATAAGTGTCTTACAACCCAAGTATGCTGTAGACCTTTTCGAAAAGTTTTGCATGCTTGATTCCAAGTCCTCACCTACACTATTTCTCTTAGGTGTCAAGTTGTCAACCACATATTCCATGCCTTTGGCAGATGCAACATTGTATGTGCAGTTGGTTGGCAGTTTCATTTACTCAACACACTATAGGTTTGGCATCTCTTTTGCAATTGGCCTTGTCTATCGGTTCATGCATGAGCATCATGAGAGCCGTTGGAAAGCTATGAAGCTTATTCTCAGATATATAAGGGACACATACCGTTTGGGATCTGGTATTCAACTAGAAGATTACAAAACTAGTGCACTTCATAGGCACTGATTGGACTGACGACATTCACAATCAAATTTCCACCTCATGATATATTTTTTATCTTGGCTTTGGACATGTTGTTTAGTTGAACAAGAAGAAGTCATCCATTGCCCTTTCCTCCACAGAGGTTGAGTACAAAGGAGTTAATGCTACTATAGAGTCCATTTCGATTCATTAGATTATGTCAAATCTTTAATTTCAACTTGAGCAGCCCGCAACTCCTTGGTGTGATAGTCAAAGTGCAGTCCACGTTTCCAAGAGTCTACTGGAATATCAACGCAGCAAACACATCGAATTCCACCTGCATTATATACGGAAATTGATCCATGATGGAGTAATTGACTTGCAGTATTGTTTGAGTAGAGAAGGTGACAAACATCTTCACCAAACTTGTAAACCATGCCAAGTTTGTTTGACTATTAGCCATGGTGGGGGCCAGGAAGTTGCTATTTGCGGGGGATAGTTGTAAATTTCCCCTTCCTTCCCTTTAATCCTCAGGTCGATCTTAAGGAGGTATGTTAGATTACATATTGATTTGAGTGTAGTCACGTCGGTTCGTGCTTTTCTCCTAAGGGCATTTAGCACTCCACGCACACCTGTGCAACCTTGCACACCTTAGAGGCATCTTGGGGCAAGCAAACACCCTCACACATGTTAGCATGCTTTGAGTATCTAGTGTATGTCGGCTAAGAAGATCAATATGATTATCCTCTTTCTCTTCTCATGAAAATAGATTAGGATATAAGTAGAAGACCATTCTAGGGCCAACACAAAACCCAAGATAGTAAACCAAGAGTACGAGTCGTGGATCTAGAAGTCGGTAATCCACACACTATCAAAGGCATAAGGCTCAAATGGGTCTTATTAGGATCCTCGTTTGTAAGAATATAGATAGTAAGCAAGTGCATGCCAAAGATCTAAACTAAGGTTGTAAGGCCAAGTGGCATATGTTGGTCAGGGCCAATATCAATAATAATGCAATAGGCAAAGAATATGCTACTCCATCTTAGTCTAATACTTGATACACCAAACATAATTAATCAAGCCAAATATAAAGGAAAAGGAAAGTTTATAGATACCTTTTGAAGACATCATTGGCGCATTAACCCCTCAACGGTTAATAACACCTTATGCGAGAGTTATAGTAGGAAGATCACAAGAGGTATAGGTAGAAGACCTAACTAGACCAAGGATGGGAACTCTAAAGACTTGGATAGCCTTGCAGGTGCAACTCCTATTTTTTGGCTCCTAGTAAGCCAATGCTTGAAAGTAGACTTCCAAGTATAAGTTCCACTAAATTTTAAACCTTTAAGACCGTCTAGGGAAACTTAACGAGTGATTATTTGTTGATTCCTTGTTAGAGAAATGACAACAATGATGCCTATTTATAGGGGAACATAACTTGAAGTCATAGTCTCTCACAGTCGATGCCATATGATAGTAGAAAGCCATGTCAGATGGCATTGACTCGGTTGTCACTATTCAACACAAAGGTTCTAAAGGGGAAAGAGCATGGAAGTGGAGCAAACGCTTGAGAGTAGATGTGAAGGTGATTTGATAGGGATTTGGAGGTGTTGTAGGCAGGTGTGAAGGTGGTTGTAAGAGGGTAGTGATGCATGCTGACTCTCTCTTTAGGTACCGGTAACCAACCTGCTCGTTCCTGGTATGCCCTTTAAAGCATGTATTCAGGGAGATTAATGTGCCAACAACTTGCAAAGAGAAATCATTAGTAAGAATGAAAAATAAGGTGTATACATATGCCTCAACCAAAGATCATTGTGTGTCACAATAGTGTAATGCAAGATGGTCTTTGGGAAAAAAACATGCAACATTGAAATCAAAAGAAATGACAGTAAATGAAGTAATAAGTGATAAAAATATGAACTCAACCCAATGAATTATACTTACATTTCCGTGAAAGTGAATGCATGTTACCTCTCATCTTTGCTATGGAAGGCACAAATCTCTGTAATGCCCCCTTTCTCGAATTAATTCAATCGGACGACTCGAAGCCTATTTTTATTCTCTGTAGGCGAGGGGGATTAAAAAGGGAAATAATATAAAAATAATTCATCAAGTTGTCCAAAAAGCTACTTTAAGTTATGACTTGTAAAAAAGACAATTAGTGTATTATTATTGAAAGGCGCCAAAAAGAAAATATTAATCACATGGTCAAAAGTAATTAATAATTATGAGGATTGTAAAAGGTGAATATCTAATTAACAGTTAATTACTTTTAAGGTTTTGGATGAAAAAGAGCTTATTAAAAGAATTGATTGGAAAAATTGAACATTTCATTTGAACAATTTCACAAACGCTTGTTTTGCAAGTTTGGGGCAACAACTTCTGTTTTTCACACAAAGGACAAAAACCTTCATGTGCAAGGGCATGGGGATTTGGTAATTCCATCTAGGGATTACACCAGAAATTTCTAATTAAGAGGAAATCCATCACACATGTATAGACAAGCTGATTTATGGTTGTGTATGGGGCTGCAATAGTTTAGAAAATTAATAAAATATTCTCCAAAAGTGACATTTCAGCTTGATGTCACCATTCACGATGTCACTATTCACATCACTATTCATTGCTATACTTGCAATTATAGCATGTTGTACCACTTGCAGTACACTTCCAACCTTGGCATCATTCTTTTCAGGGAAAATTCTGCTGACATCACACTTAGAGGGATTTATTATTGCTACCAGGGGTCTGCCGTACCTTCCAGCAGTGTGCTGTACTTCCAGAATTCCTCTTTCAGCTAGGGTTTCAGAAAAAATTCAGTTTTCATGCTTTCTATGCAATTTTAGGTTAGGATTTGATGTAATAAATTCATGTTCAACATATTTGAATAAATCTTGCATTTGGGTATTTTTCAGTTTTGAATATTTCGGTGATTTATTATTATTTAGTGTTTATATCAGTATTGATACTAAAAAATTATAAAAAATTAAAATATCGATTTTTTTTGTAATAGGGATATTACCAGTGTTACGCGGGGACGTGTCCCCCCCAAAAATATGAAGTTTGGGGCGTCCTGGATGTTTTGGGGACTCCGGGATGGGGGGCGAAACGTTTCCCCCATGTTTCCGAAGAGGCAGGGGCAGAGGAAACGTCTTCGAGACGTTTGGCGAGTAGTGGAGATGTCTCGGGGACGTGGGGGATGGTTCAGGGACAGTAGGGACGTCTAGACGTCCCCAGGATGGTCAAGGTACGATGTCCAGACGTCCCCGCCGTCCCCTGCGGAATTTGCATACCTTTTAAATAAAAAACACATTTTAAAGACTTATAATTATTATTATTTTAATTGAAAGGTAATTCTAACTTAACGAACATCCTAACCTAACCCTAACCCTAAAAGTGTCATTCTATGTCATAAAATGACACTATGGGGCTCATTCCATATTCACACTAAGCAAGAGCAAGAGCAAGAGCAAAGAGGTATTTATAATTTTATTTGCTTACAATGCTTGTCAAAGTCTCTAATTTTAAAAAATTTAGATTCTATTTGCATTTTTAGGGCGCTGTTTTTTAGCTTTAGTATCTACATTCACAATGTAATCATGTTTATAGTTTGTAGGATTTTACAAAATGCATATTGCACAGGGTTTGGTTGTAATTGGATAGTTTTTTTTTTTTTAAATTACATTTGTAATTGCATTTTAAAAAATCTAAATTCTATTTGCATTTTTTAGGGGCCATTTTTTTAGTTTTTGTATCTACATTCACAATGTAAGCATGTTTATAGTTTGTAGGATTTTACAAAATGCATACTTGGTTAGGTTTTTTTTTAAATTACATTTTAAAAGTTAAAAATAAAACATATTGCATAGGGTTTGGCTGTAACTTATGGTTGTTTTCATTGTTTATAAATTAAAATTAAAATTATGATCATTGCTTATACTTATAGTTATCTTTTAAAAAAAAAATTAATTCATTACATAATCATATAGTTATGGTTGTTTTTTTTAATTCATTGCAGTAATCATCACCATGAGTTCTTCTTCTGAGTATGAGTATGAATCAGAGCAAGAGAGGGTTGAACAAGAACTTGAGCTAGGTGGAAGTGTTGGTGATGCCACAATGGGGGAAAGTGGAGAAGGGAGACAATGTAGTGGTAACGACAACTGGTAGTGCTACCAATTGCCCCTCTCAAATGTTGTCCAGATTTGCCATTGGACCATTTGATAAGAAGAAGCCATTTCAACAATTTGCTGAGATAGTTGAAAATCCCAAGTCTGGAAGGGGGAGTAAACTATGGAAGTGCAACATATGTGCACTGACTTGGCATGGTAGCATCACCAAGACCAATGTACACTTGTTGCACCTTATAGGAAGGGGGTTGACATTTGTAAGGGCCTTTCACTAGAGCAGAAAGCAGAGATGGTGAAAATTTTTCAATGGAAATACCACCGACAATGTTCCTAAAGTTCGTGGTACTAGCACTGTGGTTAACACTCCTTTGAGCTCTCATAGAATTGGCAAGAATAGTAATACTTTGGCTGGTTCTAGTTTTGGGATGTCAGAAGTGGAAAGCAGAGGGAAGAGAGGCCGTGGGGGCAGCCCCCCAATCCAGTTGTAGACATGTTTGATTCAAAGGCAAGGGAAGAGGCAGATGATGCTATTGGGAATTTTTTTTATATTGCTAGGATCTCATTTAATACCGCTCGCTCTCCTTATTACAAGGAGGCTATGGCTGAGGTTGCAAAAGCAGGTACAAGTTATGTGCCTCCTGGAGACACCAAACTGAGGACAACAATCCTGGATAGAAACTATTCCAAGGTTAATCTGTTGATGGAGGAGATGAAGGTCACATGGGTGTCACATGGATGTAGCATTATCATGGATGGGTGGGAGGATATTAGACATTGTCCTCTCATCAATATCATTGTCTCTTGCAAAGATGGACCATACTTCTTTAGAGCAATTGATTGTTCTGGGAAGCGGAAAGATGTTGAGTTCTAGTTTTAGATTTTGAAGGACGCCATTGAGGAGGTTAAACCTTCAAATGTTGTACAAGTCGTCACGGATGCAACTTATGTGTACAACAAGCTAGTGGAGCAAGAGTATAGACATATTTAATGGACCCTAGGTTGTGCGCATGCCGATGAACAATGCACCGAAAGACAGGGAAGATTCAATGGCTCAACCAGACAGTGAATGAGGCCAGGGATGTGCAGAAGTTCATATGCAATCACCAGACATCATTGGCACTCTTTCGAAGAAGGAATTTCTGAAACCAGTTGCACCCCACTTTGCATCCTATTTTATTTTATTGGAGAGAATGTCTGAGTTGTAGGAGCCCCTGCAAATTATGATTATGCCACAAGATTGGACTAGGTGGCATGAGTCCAAGACAGAGCAAGGGAAAAGAGTGAAGGACTTGGTGTTGAGGGAAACATTTTGTGTTTATATAAAATACATCATATCAATCATAGGCTCCAGTTTTAGTGTCATCAAATATGGGGATTCTAACGACCCCAATCTTGGTGAGATCTATGAGTGCATTGACAACATGCTTGTGGCAAATGAAGGCAACTATTCAGGTGAGGGATCCCACTTTTGAGTTCTACAATGAACATATACAGGCCATTATTCACAGAGATGGGAGAAGTTGAACACCCCTCTTCATATGGCTGTGTATGCATTGAATCCCAAATGGTATGTGGAGAGGCATGGTAGAGTTATCCCTTTGGATGATGATTAGGTGAAGAAGGGGCCTTATGAAGGCCTTTAAAAAAATGTATAGTCCACAAGAGGCTTCACAGATTAGGTTGGAGTGGCTCAACTTCACTGAACTTGATGGGTACAAAACATCATCAAAGACGGACAGGGTAACATTGGCATAGGAGAAGCCAATGAGTTGGTGGTGATTGTATGGGCTTCCAAGACTGCTTGCGACCACTTGCCATTTGCCTCCTTTCCCAGGGTTTTTAGCTCCTCTACCTCTAAGAGGAATTGGTCTACATATGGTTGGATCCACTTTGTTAAGAGGAATAGGCTTACCTCTGCAAGAGCGCTTGTCGCTGTACACAGTGATTTGCGTCTTATGGATCGCAAGATACCTTAGTTTAAAGAGACCCCAACATACGGTGGGATGTAGATCCTGAGGAGCCGAGGCAAGTTGAAGAGGACAATATTGTGCAACGAGGATTAATTGGGCTTACCTTTGAGGACGAGGATGATAGTGCCAACGAGGAGGAGTTCATGGATGTTGCTTTAGATGTTGATTCTGATTTTTAGGTTGATACTTGTCCTTTTTTTGTAATATTGACAATAGACAATTGTTGGTGTATTTGAAAAGGAGATTAATGATATGAATATCAGCTATTGTCACTAGATCAATCATAAATTAGAATGGCTTTATAATTTATTTTAGCTTATTTAATTTTGAGTCTCAAATTCAAAATTCAAATATGACATATGTAACTTACATTAACATATTGATATTATGATATGAAGGAATGCATTTGATGTTTATGAGTTCAAGTTTCAACTTATTTAAATCTCAAATGGTTTTATTTCAGCTTATTTATATAGTTTAGTCACTATATTTATATATTTTTTTAATTAGCCGTCCCCTCGCCGCCCCCCTCCGTCCCCAAAATTTAGAATTTTTTTGCCATCCCGGAAACCCTATCACCGCCGTCCCGGAGTCTTAGGTAACTACGGATATTACACAATAGTGTAATGCAAGATGATCTTCGAGAAAGAGCATGCAACATTGAAATCAAAAGAAATGACTATAAATAAAGCAATAAGTGAAAAAAATATGAACTCAACCAAATGAAATATAGTTACCTTTCCGTGAAAGTGAATGCATGTTACCTCTCATCTCTGTCGTGGATGGTGCAAATCCATTTAAGGAACTCTAATGATACAAGACTAAAATGAGAGAATAACAATGCAAGTGTACATAAGTTAGACAATAAGTAGATTTACAAAAAATATGGGAAGAGAGCTCATAGGAGGGCACTGGGATAGGTACATGTGGCCTATACTACATCAAAAAGGGGCTAGTTGGGAAATAAATCAACCAAACTGGTAGGCTTAAAGAGTAGGGAGTAAAATAGAAGAAATGAAGATCTAGGTTGGGTCTGGATAGTCATATATAGGGAAGACTAAATCAGGTCCAGGGAACCTGAAAGGCGTTAAAAAGGTGCTAGTCAAGAAATGAATCAACCAATCTAGCAGGCTTGGGAAAAGAGAATAAAATAAGGAGGTAAAAAGTTGTAGGTTATGTCCTAATAGCCTTATAAGGGAAGACGTAATTAGGTCTAAAAGAACCTAGAAAGCGTCGGAAAGGTGCTTTTTTGGAAATTAATCAATTGATTTAGTGGGCTTGTAAATAATGAATTTCCAAAGTTCCAAACATAACAAAGAGAAATCCAAGAAAGAAGATAACAATGATTGAGGGAGAGGGATCTTGAAAGCCCAAAGATGTTGAAGATACTCAAGTAGTGATGTTATAAGGGGATATCCTAAAACCTTCATGCTTGTCACGATCTTTAACATGTTTGAAAAGAGATGGAGAAAAGGATCTAGCTTGTCCACCAATTTGGGCACCCAATAGGCCAAAGAGTCTGTGTACTAATTCTTACTAGAGCTTACTTTGAATCAAGACACTCTAATAAGATTGGCATGACTTAAAGTTTTTGACATCAAGGAGTGAGGGAACCTAAATATGTATGTTTCAGCCCAGGAAAACTAGTTAAGTATAAAGATATCCCATGTCAGTATATGAGATGCAAGGAAAATAAATGTTCTTACCTTCCTGGGGCATTTTTCTCACTCTTTAGGATCTCACATAAGGAGCCATAGGCATACTACAGTGATTAGGTACTGACATGAAAAGGCAGGGGCACTATTAATAAATATGTAGCCTCCTACCCTAGTAAGGAAAACCTACTACACCCTAAAGGACCTCAGGCTCTATGAGGGAGCCAATTGTGGAGTTTGATCTTTCAACTAGGATAGGGGGTGTGTCAAATGATCACGTGTTTTTATGTTTATGATTGACTTTCGATTGTATAATTTGCCTTTATCTATTGCCTTTTGTTTATTTTTTCTTTTCTAACAAGACTTTTGATTTTTTTGACTTTTTTTGTTCGTCCTCCATATGGATTTGGAATGCTGATCAAATGGGTATGGAAGATGACACACACTAGAGAACGTACACCTAACCACTATAATGGAGAACCTACAAACCAAAACACTATGATATCTCTAGACTCACACTTTAAAAAAGAGTACTATCTTATAACTGACCTAAGTGTGCCCAATAGCGAGTGTGTAATAAAGGGTAGATAATGAGCTAAGATTGGGTTGTTTGAATTAGGATGTATAAATGGGTGATACCGTAATAAATAGATTTGAGACTTTTATCACGAGAAGAGAAGATGTTGATGGAAGACAAGTAGATAGATTGCGATAAGTGAGTTATAAGAAGCACAATTGACTCTAGGAGACAAAATGAAACTTTTGATCATTGCAATTTGTTTTTAAGAGGACGCCGAGGTATGTTTGGGAGCCTAATGTAACAAGTAGTAAATCATAGTAGATGGGTATTTTTGAGGAAGGCTTGGCTGATTTTTTAGGGTTTAACAAATGTCTCTCACAAACCGATAGGAAAGAGACGTAGTATGAGAGGTAATAACTTGTATTATGTGGGGATGTGCCTCCCAAAAAATAGATGCCCTAGGAACTGTGGGGCGGGGGGAAAATCCACCCCCCCCCCCCCCCCCCCTCCACGTTTCCTGTGATTGAGTAACATTCTTGTAAAAATAATACGGTGTGAGGTGCTAGTTGATAAATGAATCGATCGGACTAACAATCGTGTAAAAA
Organism: Taxus chinensis; assembly: GCA_019776745.2. Lineage (NCBI taxonomy): Eukaryota > Viridiplantae > Streptophyta > Pinopsida > Cupressales > Taxaceae > Taxus > Taxus chinensis. Next base: position 828,841,049 of record CM034149.1, on the reverse strand, counting down.
GAAAAAGTTGTGAAGTACTAATTGGGAAATGAATCGACTAGACTTACATTCTTGTAAAAAGAGTAAAAGTGAGGTGCTAGTTGGGAAATGAATAGACCAAGCTAATAGTCACGTAAAAAGAATAGTATGTTTCAAGATTGAAGATATTGTGGACACCTAACTTCAGTAATTTATCATTTGGCAATGACAACTTCGGCTTTGCACATAAAACATGACTTTTGTGTACATTCCAAGCCTAGCTGACTTATCCCTATCTCCTTTGAATGACTTGCTTCTCTAGAGTTCTACCATGAACATATTCAATCCATCATTCAACATAGATGGGAGAAGTTGAACACCCCACTTCATATGGATGCATATGCATTGAATCCCAAATGGTATGTGGAGAGGCCAGGTAGAGTTATCCCTTTGGATGATGATGAGGTGAAGAAGGGCCTTATGAAGGCCTTTAAAAAAATGTCTAGTCCACAGGAGGCTTCACAGATCAAGTTGGAGTGGCTCAACTTCACTGAACATGATGGGTACAAAACATCAACAAAGGCGGACAGGGTAACATTGGCACAGGAGAAGCCAGTGAGTTGGTGGCGGCTGTGTGGGCTTCCAGAACTGTTGCAACCACTTGCCATTCGCCTCCTTTCCCAGGTTTCTAGCTCCTCTGCCTCTGAGAGGAATTGGTCTACATATGGTTGGATCCACTCTGTTAAAAGGAATAGGCTTACCTCTACGAGAGCGAAGAAGCATGTAGCTGTACATAGTGCTTTACGTCTTATGGATTGCAAGACACCTCAGTACAAGGAGACCTCAACATTACGATGGGATGTAGATCCAGAGGAGCTGAGACAAGTTGAAGAGGACAATACTATGCAACGGGGATTGATTGGGCTTACCTTTGAGGACGAGGATGATAGTCCCAGTGAGGAGTTCATGTATGTTGCTTCAGATGTTTTTGATTTTTAGGCTCATACTTGTCCTCTTTTTTTTGGAATATTGACAATAGACAATTGTTGGTGTATTTGAATATGAAATTAATGATATGAATATTAGCTATTGTCACTTGATCAATCAGAAATTAGAATGGTTTTATAATTTATTTCAGCTTATTTAATTTTGAGTCTCAAATTCAAATATGAAATATGACATATGTAACTTGCATATTGATATTATGAATTTATGATATTAAGGAATGTATTTGATGTTTATGAGTTCAAGTTTCAACTTATTTAAATCTCAAATGGTTTTATTTCAGCTTATTTATATAGTTTAGTCACTATATTTTAGATTTTAAAAATTTATATACTTTTTAATTAATCGTCCCCTCGTCATCCCCAAAATTTAAAAAAAAAATTGTCGTCCTAGAAACTTCATCCCACCATCCCAAAGTCCTAGGTAACTATGCTTACTAGTGTCAGATTTCTATGAAAACACTTTCAGAAGTTTTGGTTTTGCTCCAGGACTCTCTGCTCCAATTTTCAAGCTTTTTTTGTCCGTAAGATCTCCATAGAACCAAAAAGCAACTTGCTACAAATTTGTTGTTGTAGCATGTTTGAACATTGATGGAGGTCGGGAGGGAAAAACAACAGCAATCTGATGGTTAAAATGGTTAAGTTTGTGATGGGAGAAGTTATCCAAATCTTTGCATGATTTTTGACCTGCTCGTGACCATGGCAGCTTGTCCAGAGTGGAGATTGAAGTGGAGGAAGGGGAGTCACACTTTTGTGTCCCCCTTGTCCCTTGGGAGATAGAGGGGACAGCTGAGGTGAAAAAGTGCAACCTAGGCTTGAGCAGGGGATTAAATTTGGTTTTTCAGGGGCTTGTGCAACCTAGGCTGACAGGGTTGAGTGAGGTTGCACTTTTGTGTCCCCATTGTCCCTTGGGGGACAGAGGGGGAGAGCAGGGGTGTCTAAAATGCAACCTGGGAGAGAGGGGCTCACACTTTGGTGTCCCCCTTACACCTTGGGGGACAAAGGGGATAGAGGGGGACAGTTGAGAGGAAAAAGTGCGACCGTGAGCTTGATGGAGGAGAGGGGGTCGCACTTTGGTGTCTCACTTGTCTCCTGGGAGACAGAGGGGACAGCAGGGCGTCCAAAGTGCAACTTTTCCAGATTAGGAAAGCAGATTTTGCCTTTCGAGTCCAGATTGGGACACCTGAGTTGATTTTTTCACCTTGAGAGCATAAGAAAGTGTTTTGGGGTCAAACATTATATGATTTTGACTCCAAAACACTTGATGAAACCATTAAAACCATTATTGAGACCCAATTCTACCTAAAATTTCAAATTTTGGGCCTATTCCATCTTGGACTGAGAGGAGCAGCTGCAGTGTTTTGAACTACCTCAGAAAATCCTTAGGTATTGGAATAAAGTTCATGTTTCCATCTTGTAGAGGATTCCAAGAGCTTTCCAATGACTATTTGTTTGCCTCCTAACTCCTTCCCTAACTCCCGAAATCATCCAGAGAAGTCAGCTCTCATCGTTGGGGCCTTCATTCTTTATAGCCAGAATTACCCGATGTTGAACAGATTGTTCCTGAATCAAATTTTCTTTACTAAACTTTCCTAAACTGCCTTAGACACCTTCAAAGTCCTCCGACATCACCCTCAAATGCTTTAGATTTTCCCTGTACGCTTCCGGAGGGTGTTTACTTAGTTGCAGAATGGCCAAAAATGACCTTTTTAGGCCTCCAGAGGAAGTTGTCTTTCATCAAATCTCAATGAGTTCTTCAATCACATTAGACACTCTTCCCTGCACATTGAAACACACTTAATAATCTTATTAGCACTTTCCTCTAAGCCTGGGTGAGGGTTGAATTGAGAGCAGGCTGGCCAAAAGAAGGATTCACGATGACCGGGAAACATAATTTTCACTTATGGGCTTAGTTGTCATGCTTAAAAGTTCCGATTTTATGTCAAACATTTTGCATGACAACAGGTACATGTCTAGCAATTTTTGGGATAGAGGATAGCCGAATTGAGGCATATGTTAGCTGCCTGCCCAAAAATTGAAGTCAAACACTAAAGAAAAAATTTCTCGAAACAAGCCTATAAAAAGAATCAAATAGTAAATCTTAGATGGTGCTAGACTAAAGTAGATTGCAATTGTGATATATTTGTTTTGTTGTCCATTTGTGAGATTTGAGTAGCCCTTTAGTTTCTATTACCACAAAGTATGGCGCCCTCTTTCTTAATCAAAACTATATGTAGCACAAGTAATTATTAAGCTCGTGTACTATCGAAACCCTATAGTCAACTATAAATAGTGATTTAAATATTCTAGAAAACCTAAATATAAACTATGAAAATCTCTTACTGCTTCTTTGATGGGCCATACTAATAGATATGGTAGAAAAGTACAAACAAAAGCTAAAAGATTGTTTGGCGGTAGGAAAAGTGAAAACGATGAGCATGTATTTACAATCTAAACTTGGACGCAATTTTATATGATAAGTATGAGAAGGATTTACAAGAGATTACAAGGAAATTCTTATTCAAATCTAATTTCCATTCATCTCTCTCAAATATCAAAGCAATTAGAATTGTGAATAAGATAGCAGCATTAAGAGAATAAGAAACAACAGAAATGGTCCAAACCTTGAGTTAACTAAATCTCTAATGGAATCAAAAAAAATGTATTAAGTTGCTTCAGATTTTAATGCTAGCTTTAATTTGGCCTCAACAAATTCAAAGAAACGGTATAAGGAAATCAATCTATTATCCATAGAAACATAAACTCATGGTTTAGGTCCATCAACCTCAATGTAGTTTGACACAGAAGAAAGGATAATGCAGGTATGAGTCAATACAAGTACAAAACGCAAGTCAATACAAGTGCAAGTCAAAATCATGATTCCAAAAACAATTATCAGAGCTGAAGCAAGTTTCACATAAGGAGATTTTAGTTTAATTTGGCTACTAGAAATGTAGGAACATGTGGATTGGGTGACAATTATAGTCAAACTATCCTCTTTATAATAAATTTTGAAGACAAAGTTATAGTACAATTGCACTTTTGATGCACCAAATGCATTAACATTTGGCCAATTGTCCATGTCAAACTGGGCATATAAGGTTGCTTTCGGGTGCCCATCCTTGATTCAAACTTTGGAATTTGCTGTTTACAGTAAAAATTTCAAATGCGTAGAACCTGTATTTGAATGTGTGTAACCATGATGTGCCAGAGTGGCAAATGAATGTATCATGTATCGTATTGCAAACAAGGTACAGGGCTGGGAGCAACTCAAATACAAGGGAAGGTATTTCCCTTTGTGCCAAATACATTGTTTGAGCATTCAAATGGACACACAGCATGGAAAGTTTATACGCATAAAATCGACTTAACTGTTTCAATAAAATAAATCTCCTACTCCATTCTTGCCCTAACGAACTCTTAAAGAAACAGCCTTGTGGCCAACATTCTTTTCTAGTTTCAAAATGAGATGCACTAACTTCACAGTCTCTTTATGGTTAAATTACCCTTTGGCATGCAGCATTGGTCATGAAAAGGCTACATAGAAGCCATACATAGTAGTTGACCGTAGTAAGTTGCATTAAAATACGCTTCAGCTTGGGCTTTGGCCTATAGTTCTCCACTAGATAATATATTTATTTATTATCAGTGTTACCTAAGTTTTTGGGACGGAGGGATGGGGTTTCTGGGACGACAATTTTTTTCTAAATTTTGGGGAAGGCTAATTAAAAATATATATAAATATTTAAAATATAAAAATATAGTGACTAAACTATATAAATAAGCTGAAATAAAACTATTTGAGACTTAAATAAGATGAAATAAAACCATTTGAGATTTAAATAAGCTAAAATTATGATTATCAAATACATATAAATTATTAATTATACATAATTTAATAAAACCATTACAATTTGAGACTCAAAAATTAAATAAGCTGAAATAAATTCTAAAACCATTGTGATTGATCAAGTGACAATAGCTGATATTCATATCACTAATCTCAAATTCAAATACACCAACAATTGTTAATATTACAAATAGAAGAGGACAAGTTTTAGCCTAAAAATCAAAATCAACATCTGAAACAACATCAATGAACTCCTAGCTAGAACTACCATCCTCGTCCTCAAAGGAGAACCCAATTAATCCCCATTGCATAGTATTGTCCTCTTGTACCTACCTCTGCTCCTCGGGATCTACATCCCATCGTTATGTTGGGGTCTGCTTGTTCTCAGTTGTCTTGCAATCCATAAGACACAAAGCATTGTGTACAGTTACAAGCTTCTCCACCCTCACAGAGATAAGCGTATTCCTCTTAACAAAGTGGATCCAACCATATGTAGACCAATTCCTCTCAGAGGCAGAGGAGCTAGAAACCTAGGAAAGGAGGTGAATTCCAAGTGTTTGCAACAATCCTGGATGCCTATACAGTTGCTACCAATTCACTGGCTTGTCATGTGCCAATGTTATCCTATCCATCTTCGCTAAAATTTTGCACCCACCAAGTTCAGTGAAGTCGAGCCACTCCAACTTGATCTGTGAAGCCTCCTCTGGACTATACTTTTTTTTGTAAAGGCCTTCATAAGGCCATTCTTCACCTCATCGTCATCCAAAGGGATAACTTTCCTTGGCCTCTCCACATACCATTTGGGATTTAGTGCATATGCAACCATATGAAGTTGGATGTTCAACTTCTCCCATCTATGTTGAATGATGGGCTGAATATGTTCATGGTAGTTCTCTAGAATGGGGTACCTCACCTGAATAACTGCCTTCATTTGCTCAAGCATGCTGTCAATGCACTCATATATTTCACCAAGATTTGGTTTATTAGAATCCCCGTATTTGATGACGCTAAAAAATGGAGCTATCATTGATGCGATGTATTTCACATCAACCCAAAATGTTTCCCTCACCACCACTTCACTCTCTTCCCTTACTTTGTCTTGGACTCACTCCACCTAGTCCAATCCTACGTCATAATTATAAATTGTAGGGGCTCCTGCAAATCTCAAACATCCTATCCAACAAAATAAAATGGGATGCAAAGCGGGTGTCAACTGGCTTGAGAAATTCCTTCTTCAACAAGCTTATAAAGAGTGCCAATAACGTGTGGTGATTACATATGAACTTCTGCACATATGTAGTCTCATTCACTATTTTGCTAACCCAATGAATCTTCCCCATGTCTTTTAGTGCATTGTTCATGGCATGCACACAACACGGGGTCGAATAAATACGATTTTAGGCATGCGCCAAAAGCTTACTTGTTGTTCTACACACAAAAGCTGCATCTGTGATGGCCTGTATAACATTTGAAGGTCCAATCTCGTCAATAACATCCTTCAAAATCTGAAGTTGGAGCTCAGTATCTCTTCACTTCCCAGAACAATCAATTGCTCGCAAGAAATACAGTCCATCTTTGCAAGAGACAATGATATTGATGAGTGGACGTTGTCTAATATCTGTTCACCCATTCATGATAATGCTGCATCCACATGTGACACCCATGTGACTTTCATCTCCTCCATCAATAGATTAACCTTGGAATAGTTTCCATCCAAGATTATTGTTCTTAGTGTGGTGTCTTAGGAAGCACATATCTTGTACCTTCTTTTGCTACCTTGGCCATTGCCTCCTTGTAATAAGGAGAGCAAGCGACATGAAATGGGATCGCAACAACGTAAATTTTTATTCCGATAGCATCATTCGCCTCTTCCCTTGCCTTTGACTCAAACATTTCTACAACTAGATCAGGGGTTGTCCCCACGGCCTTTCTTTTCCCTCCGCTTTCCATTTCTATCATTTCAAAACTAAAACTAGCCAAAGTATTTCTGCCAGTCCTAAGAGAGCTCAAATGAGTGTTAGCCTCATTGCTAGTACCACGAACTTGTGGAATGTTGTTCGTTGTATTTTCATTAAAACGTCTCACCATCTCTGCTCTCTGATCTAGTGAAAGAGCATTACAAAGACCAACCCCCTTCCTGTAAGGTGCAACAAGTGTGCATTGGTCTTGGTGATGATGCCATGCCAAGTCAATGCACATGTTGCACTTCCATAATTTACTCCCCTCTCCAGACATGGGGTTCTCAAGTATCTGAGAAAATTGTTGCAACGACTTATTATCAAATGGTCCAAGGGCAAATGTGGACAACATTTGAGAGTGGCAATTGCTAGCGCTACAAGCCGAACTACTAGTTGCCATTGGCACTATAGTTTTTGTCACTTCTCCACCTCCCCCAATTATGTCATCACCAACAATTCCACCTATCTCATGTTCAAGCCTTCCTCTTTTGATTCATAACCATACTCAGAAGAACTCATGGTGATGGTTGTTGGAGCTGTAATGAATTAAAAAAACAGGGATAACTATATGCAATGAATTAAAAAAACCCGATAACTATAGGCAATGATGATAATTTTAATTTATAAACAAGTAAAACAACCATAACTATATATATTATGTAATGAATTAAAAAACAGAGATAACTATATAGTATATGCAATAATTAAGAAAAAAACACAACATTCATAACCATATGCATTGTGCAATGAATAAAAAATAGCTATAAGTTATAACTACATGCAAATTGCAATCTCAATGATTTAAAAAGAACAACCATAGGGCTCTTAGGCCCATAACTATATGCAAAAGAAAATAAAATAAAAAACAAAAACACAAAATCTGAAACATCAAATATAGCCATAGGAGCATTAAGTTTTTCATTTTTGTATCTACATCCATGTGTATCAAAGTTTTTGTATTCCTAATGTTATTGTTTCTAAGAACGTGTATCATACTATCATGGTAAAGTTAAACTTAGCCAAACCTATTCAATGAATCAACAATCAAGAGTTTTATTTTTTAAGATTTTAATTTGTTTTTTTATCCCTAACTAGTAACAACCAAACCCTATGCAGTATGCATTTTGTAAAATTCTACGAACTATTAAACATGATTACATTGTGAATATAGATACAAAAACTTAAAAACAACCCCTAAAAAATGCAAATAGAAGCTAAATTATAAAAACTAGAGACCATTATCAAGCATTGTAAACAAATAAAACTATAAACACCTCTTGCTTGCTCTTACTCTTGCCCTTCTTCTTCCTCTTGCTCTTGCTCTTGCTCTTTGTACTTTGGAGGTGGACCCGGGTTTTGTTGGTCTTCAGAGGGAGTCTAATGATGTGGCAGGGCCCTTGACGACATATGGCCGACACCTTTTACAAATGGGGGAATCTCATGACCTACTGATCCTTAATGGCATATCTTGCTTCCCGGATTCCCATTTTTTCACCTGTAGACCTCACTGTGGTGGTGCTAGTGTAGTTGATTACGTCATGACTACTCTTGACCTTCTTCCCTTTATCCACCACTTTTTCGTCTCCCCCATTCCCCTCGCTGACCATGTGGCCCTCTCATTCTCCTTGGAAACTACTCCCCCCTAGACCCCTAACTCCCCTCATTGCCCTCCACGTACCACTCTGAGACTTGATGAGGGTGACCCCATAACCTTCTCCTTTCATCTCCGTCAGCTTCTCCTCCCCTTATCCCAATTCACTATGCTCCCCACGAACAAGATGTACAACCTTCTTGCCATTGGTATCCACGAGGCACCTTGCTTTCCTACCCCCATTCCACCTCCAAGCCCCTTGGTACGAGGACATGCTCCATGAACCAATGATATGGTGACGACTACAAATACCTTCACCGCCAGCTCTGTATGGCCTTTACCCATGACCTTTCGTCCTTCCCCTCCCTCAAAATTGTGTATCATAATCTCCTCGACCACAAGAAGCGTACCTTTATTGCCCACATAAGAAGGGATCTCCGCACCTCACTTTTGCATTCCGCCAAACGCTTTTGGCGCATCATCATTCCCTGACGCCCCCCCTTACCCCTGGACCTTGACCCCCACACTATGTTCACCCACACCTCCACCCTTTATGATATCCCTGGTCAGCCTCAGACCCAGGTTGTGTCCCCACCCGCCACCTACCACATCTTCACCTACACAAATGTTAAGAAGGCCATTTCGATGATGAATTGTAGCAAAGCAACAGATGAGGAAGGCTTTCAGGCAAAGTTTTTCAAGCATGGGATCAACATCAACAACTATTTAGTAGACCTTTTCAATCAGGTGGTGTGTACTGGCTTCCTGCAACCTTGGTCCCACCATATTATCCATCCTATTCACAAATCCAGTCCTACCTCTGATCCTAATAATTACAGGGCAATTATGGTGGGTCACACTTTCTCCAAATTGTACACTACTGTTCTCCACTTGCAGTTATCTGAGTTTCTTGAGTAGTACCAGTGCAGAGCTAGAGGACAGGTAGGTTTCAGGACAAGGTATCAGACTATTGATGACATTCTCACCCCTCGTGCTATCATTGAGGAAGCACGTCACCATTCATCCAGAGTCTTCTGTTGCTTTGTGGACTTTTGGAAAGCCTTTGACTCTGTTCCGTGGGAAGCCCTTTTCCACAAACTTAGAGACATTGGTATTTTCGAAACCCTTCTTGTCACCATCATTCGGCTGAATGAGGAGGTCTTGGGTCGCCTTCGTACTACTGCTGGGCTTTTCGACTTCATCAGAAGCACCATCGGGGTTAAGCAAGGCTGCCCTCTCTCTCCTACTTTGGTATTTATATTGATGAGTTGGAGGAATTTCTTTGGGACCACGTACAGGACGAAGGCGGTTGTCTTCTTCACCAAGTTTTGATCTACATTCTTCTCTTCGTGGATGATGTGGTCCCTTTGGCTTCTTTTGCTGAGGGGCTACAGAGACAACTTGATGCTTTAGCCATCTTCTGTGATCATAGACAACTTATAGTTAACTTGGGTAAAACCAAGGTTATGGTTTTCAATGTGCTGAAGACCTCCGATTTCCATTTCTTCTACAGAGGGGAGGAGCTGGGGATCACCAACTCCTACACCTATCTGGGGGTTCTCTTCTCTGAAACTTGCTTCAGTCTACGCTCGACTATTCAACCCTGCATCAACAAGAGGTATGGTTCCCTTGCGATCTTTGAGAGACAGTGCTTCTGCCACCACTTTTAGGACACATTATCCAAGATGTCTCTCTCGGACTCTCTTGTGAGACCCACAATTCTCTATGGTTTTGAGGTGTGGGGTCGCTCCCTGCTCAAGTCGGATTGGGCTTCTATTGAGTGAGTTTAGATCCTTTTGCTCAGACGGATCATCAGATGTAAAGAGATTGTTCCTCATAATATCATCCTTGCTAAGTTTGGGGCTCGCCATTTCAGACTAGAGGTCATCTTTGGTCTCGTCTCACTCTTGAACCGCATCTAGGGACTTTCTGTTTCTTCCACAGGAAGAGATAGGCACATCTACCTTGCCTACCGTTCTTCTAAGGCCATTGCTCTTTCTGACCGTAGTGGCTGTGTTCGCTGCTGATATGCTGGGGCCTCTCGTCTCCTTGGATCCCTTGGGATCAACATGGACCATCTCCCACCTTTCAGGTACTCCATGGATGCTCCTGTCCACCTCCTTTCGAGCACGCAGGACATGCACAAAATCATTAGAGACAATATATACAGACAGTTTATTCAAGTTACTTGGACCAACCCCGGGATGAGCTATGCCCGAAGATGGCCTTCTACGCCAATCACTTCCTCGAAGTCAACAATGGACTCATCATTCGGCCCACCTATATCTCCCAACATTGGATGCATGTTCTTTGCATCTCCCTGGGCTAGTTCAAAGTTGGCTCCCACAGGCTTTGGGTCGAGAGCGATCACTAGTTGGATCGGTCCGAGTGGATTTGCCAGCTTTTCTCCCTTCAGGAGATTGAGACAGGAACACTTTATTTTCCGATGCCCCATCTACCATGAGATCAGAGGGAGGTTTCATTGTCTATTCTGCGAACGTCCAACGTTCACGACCTTCTTCAAGTATTATGATCAGAGGTGTCTCCCTCTCTATTTACAGGAAGCTCTTAAGCTCCGTGACAGGGTCCTCCATCCTCCTTTCAAGGAGACTACTACTCTACGGATCACATCTTTCTTTGATGTGCTCCTGGGTGAGAGGGGCACCAATCGGGGACTTGATCCTAGTGGAGATCCTCATATCAGATCTGTCAGGACTAGAGGAGCTTCTTCCTAGACGAGAGATATCCGGACTCAGACATAGGCAAGGGCCCCCTTTCATAGGCGACAGACCACCAAGTTCACCTAGAGAGCTCGACTTCCCACAGATCATAGGCGCCTCAAACAACCTTTAGTTCTTGACATCGGACATCAACACATCAACAAATTCTTTCCGGCTGGCCTTGGGCGCCAGTCGTGAGGGTTGGTGTCGAGGATTTTCCGTCCACCCCCTCTCCTTCTTTGTACTCTCATTCTTCCTCTTTTGTTGTTTTCAGAGCCCTTTTGGGTATCCCCGCTACCTCTACTTTTGCTTTGTATGGTGCAATCCCATTTACCTATTTCTGTGGTCACTTGTTGGACATTTAATATTATTATCTTATCTATCTTAAATCCTCTTCTTCCCTTTACTTGCTTTGCTCAAGTGTGAATATTGAATGTGATATGGAGTGAGGCCATAGAGTCATTTTATAACCTAGAAGGTCACTTTTAGGGTTAGGGTTATGTTATTATGTTTGTTTTATATGATTATTACATTCCATTAAAAAAAGTCAAAAAAATATTTTTTATTTAAAGAAAAACTTTCAAAAGACATGTTATGACGTTGGGAACGTCCCTCGACTGTCTTGGGGATGTCCAGACGTCCCCAATGTCCTCAACACGTCCCCTAACTTTCATGGACGTCCTTGGGACGTTTCGCTTCTTCTCCTACATAGTGAAAACATCAAGGGGACGTTCCCCCCCGCCCCCAGTCCCAGCATCCCCATGATGTCCTAGACAACTGGTTTGCAGGGGGGCGTGTCCCCACGTAACACTGTTTAATATTATGTGCAATTAGTTTTTCGTCACAAATATCATGCATTTAAAATATTTATTATATATGCATTATATTCATTAATTTTCTGAACCAAACCGAACTGAACCTTTTATAAAATTCCATACTTTTGAACTTTTGCCCCTTTGGAACTATCATAATTTTTCGAACATGGTTACAATGTCCTAAAGATAGAGGGTCAGTAGAGTTCATTCATTGATTTAGAAAGAGGCAATATCAAGCTTGTCATTATAGTTGTAATTACACTATCTGTATTGTGGGACTGCTTTAAAAACTGCAATGTCTATTAAATGTTTGTACTCTACTATACATTCTTGGTGTCTATGTTATAGTACCTTATGAAGCTTCTAGGATTACTGATGATGTTTGTTACGTGTTGAGATTTGTGTTATTCTGGTTTGGCCTTACTAGCTTTCAATTTATAACATGATGGGTATTTGATACTTATGTTTTTGAGAATCATTATTGATATATATTTATCACAGGCAAATACAAAAACAGTTCCAGTCAAAGTAAATGCACAAGACGGAGCAATGGAAGATGTCGATAGGCCAAGTGACCTGAAGGTGACAGTTGAGCAGGACCTTGTTTCACAAGCAGAAGAGGATGACATGGAGGCTCTTCTTGGCACGTTCGTATATTCTCTCTTTCATTAACCTTCTTTATAATCTAGGTCTCTTATAAGTTACTACGTATGAAATAATATGGAAACAGGTTTAATATCTGTTTCCTTCTTAACACTCCAAAGCCGGAGTGGAAAGTTATTTCATTTGATGTTGTTCAGTTGGCTGCTGAAGGTCATTTATTGATTTCCAGCTGCGTCATTACTTTAGATGAATAAAACTATCCATTAATTCTTGTTTGCTAAATGAGGATTTTTTTCGTGGAGCCGCAACTATTGGGACACAAACAAGGACCCAGTCCCTGGGCAGTGCTAGAGCACGTGCTACCCAAGGGGGATTGACCTTAAATCTCGTTGTTTACAAATATGCTCAATTACCACAACACCTCAACACCTTGGGTAGATGACTGAATACTATCGTACAATAAAAATATACTAAATTTTTGAGGCAAGATATTCTCATAAACTTGCTACTGAAATTATTTTATCTAGGTTGCTATGAGGCTTTGTTAACTTGCAGGAGTGTGGCACTAGACGCGTTAGCATTTGAATATTTCTTCAAGTTCTGGCACAACTAAATAGTTTTTGCAATTGACAAAATTTAGCAAAGGAGTTTATAGATAATGAGTTTAAATGGAGACAAGTGCATTTTATCAAGGCTTAGGGAGCTAAATGGGGGTAATATAAGAGTCGCAAGCCATTTGGATAGTAAATGGTGTAAGCATCCCTTGATAATTTGAATTGAATAAACAATCTGTTACATAATTTTTTCAATTGACAAAATTTAGGAAAGGAGTATATAGATAATGAGTTTAAATGGAAAAGGGTGCATTTTAGGCTTACTGACCTAAAAGGGGGTAACATAGAGTCATAAATCATTTGGATAGTAAATGCTTAAAGGTCCCTTGATTATTTTGGTTGAGCAAACGGATTACACCTCTATACATTCTTATCCCTTGATTATTTTGGTTGAACAGACGGATTACGCCTCTTCACATTGTAAATTTCTTACCATGTTGTCTAGTTGGCATGCCTGTCAAGAAACAAAGTCTGTCAAACACACTCATCGTACGAAATATGGAAGAGACAAACAATGTTGAACTCCACTTCTACTGAAAGCATTATTTGTGAAACTGTTCTCTTTGGTGGAATTATTTTGCAGAACATAGAAACAAGGTTCCTCTCATAGTGCCACAGAGCAGTACCGCACAAGATTCATCTATATAGCAAGGTAGGATTGACTATGGTATGGAAGATAATCTGAGCGCAACCCTGATTGTCTTGTTTAGCAGTCCTTTGCACTGTATTTACATCTCATGTACTAGATAATTATTGTTGTTTCTCAGTCCAACATTCCCACATTAAAGACAGCAACTGTTTTTTTCTGAGCTTTGGGCCAGCAGTCTCACAAGGAATGGTTGGAAAAAGCATTTTAAGCTACCTGTCCCATAAGGGATGATTCCATTACTATGACTAAGATGTTTGGCTACCAGTCCCATGAGGGATGTTGGTTGCCTATTAGTCAGCACTTACGCAAGGGGTGATGGCAGACTGTGACCTAACAGTCTTGCAAGAGATGGCTGAAAAACATTTAAAAGCAGTCCGCAAGTGATTGTATCAAAATAAAAATCAATATCGATTCTAATTAAAATTGCTTTTTTTTGGGAGAAATTTTATCTGATTTACTTTCAATGCAAATTTGAAGATGGAGATGAAGGTTTAGCAACGCCTTGTGAGGATGAACGCCAAAGGATGCCTATCTGTAGATCATTGTTTGGTGATGGTTGTCACTCAGGCCAGACCCATCATGTTTTGCTTCTTGACATTTGTGATATGTGTATGGGTATTTAAGCTTGCGACCTTGTATTCCATCGTTATTCGTAGTCATCCTTTGGGACTGTAACCTCATTACTTTTAATGCTAATAACCTTACAACTTTTGATCTTAAACCTTGGACTGGCTGTTCTCGTATTTGTTTGGAGCATTATTTATGTTTCGAGTTGTCCATATATCCACAATGCTCGTGTTGCTTCCTTAACCGAATTCTATCTACAATGTTGCACGCCATACCCCTTTGCGAAAACGACCTATTTTTTCTCTCCATTGTTTTGTGCATGAAAGCTAAGTAGCCCTGGTGCGATTCAGGTACGGGTATGAAGTACCTGGTACGTAGGTACGGCGATTTTGTTGTGCCTTGGGTACGTCCGTACAAAAAATATTTAAAAAATAAAAAGTATAGAAATTATAGCTTAATAAATCATAAATTAGAGACATTATCCACATATAAAAAACAAACCAACCACAAAACATGAAAATATTATCTGAATGCCAAACATCATAATAATCAAATATCTCAAATGTCGTGTGCTGATCATAATTAATTACATCAAAATTAAAATTCACAGCCATCTTGATCTTCATCGAGATCATCAATATCAACATCATGTGGTGCATTAGTTTTTTTAATATTACCACTACCGAGTACAAATTCCCTTGCACCTGACATCATCAAAACTTTGTAATCGGGAAAAGCTACAGAAAGGACATCAAAGGCTTCCTTATCCTTTTGCTCATCTCCCAATACAAGAGCAACAATCCCTTTGTTTGAAATGTAGATGTTTATATATGATGCTGCAAGTCTGGCTCCAGCAAGTCTACTTTGCACATGCCATTGATATGTTTTAGAAGGATCAATCTTTCCTCAAAGTTCTCACTTCCAGAAACAGAACTATCAATATTAACCCCTTATGCAATTTCTTCTTCCCTTACAGAACATAACCAATCTCTGTAGATCCATGGCTTGTCCACTGAGGAAGGACTGCAATGATATTTTGCACATGAGAAGCTCCAGTAACAATACTCCATAAGTTTTTATAATTTAGTTATATGTTGATTATGTTCAATTTGAAAAATCTAAAATGACAATTTAACAATATATTTTAGACTGTCGGTACCCCTTGGTTATCTCAGGGTACATGTCTTGGTTGTATGCGGGTACGCCAGGGTACGTCTGCAGTACTGTACCCGGGCATACCCGATATTGGTCCAGGACATAGGGGGCCTAGAAACCAGTACCGAAATGTACCAGCATATGAGGTATGTACGGATACGTGGGTGGGAGCGGGTAGGGTCCATGTCCGGTACCACTGACAACAGGTACGGTCTTGTACGTTCCACAATCGTATCCGCAACTGGTACCGAACGTACCCTGCCTGCTCCCACCCACGTATCCTAGCAAAAACGAGATTTGTTTTTTACATATTTTTAAACTACATTTAATAATAAAAAGTTTAAGTTTCTTTTATTTAAAACCCTAAAAGTTAACTAGAAACAATAAAACAAAAGTAAAACACAAAAACAAAACATAAAGCAAAGAAACTTACCTCTCCTTCCTCATTTTATCTTTGCCTCTCTAAACTTTCATTTTGCTTGTCTAGGGTTTGATACTTCAACAACAAGCATTGCAAGTATTTTCCTAAGCTGGTAGGAGTGTGTATTCGCTGTCAAGGCCATTGAGGAGCTGCAAAGGAGGAGGATTTGTGGTTTATTAAGTGAAGATAAGGTTTTAAGTTTTATTATTTAACTTCTAAGTTTGTTTCTCATTTTTTTTTTTTTTATTATATAATCTTTCACACACTTCATGTTTTTGCTTATGTTCATTATTTTATTTTTTTCCCAATTGAAATTTTTATTTTTAAACCGTTTTTTCTTTTTAATTTTTGAAATTTTCAATACATGCTATCATGTTATGCCCTAGGGCAAAGAGTTTAACTTTTAAGTTTTATTTTTAAATTTTAGCCATTGTTTTCTTTGCTTATGTTGTTGGTTTTGAACCTTGTAGGTACTTCTACAATGGCAACAAGTTCCACCTCTTCTGGGCAATCTTTGATCAAGGAATTTGACCCAAATTCGCCATTATGGAGGCATGTAACAATACTTGAACAACTTCCAGGTGGTGGGTGTTTTGTTTGGAAATGCAACGAGTGTGAATCAGTATTCAAAGGCTCTTATAGTCGGGTGAAAAGCCACTTGTGTGCAATACCAGGTCATGGTATAAGAACATGCAAGGGGAAAAATAATGTTGGGGTGCCAAAAGCACAAGTTTTGGCATATATCAAAGAGCAAGAAGATGCAGAGGCAGCTTTGGCTTTGAAAGCGGGTCATCCATTGGCCAAAAGAGGAAGTTCATCTCGATCAGTGAGGCTCTTGTTGCCCCATCAAGTAGTGGATCCCCAATTGTGACCATGCCACATCCATTTGTGATGCCTACCTCCATGGATGATGAGGATTCACCCCTTTCACGAAAGAGAAGTAAGACAAAAGGACCATTGGAAAAGGCCTTTCAAAATGAGAGCAGGGATATTGCAGATGAGCACATTGCAAGATGTGTGTATGCAAATGGACTTTCATTTAATGTTGTGAGGTCACCTTATTGGCAAGAGATGGTGAAAGCAATCAATGAGGCCCCAAAAGGGTACAAATCACCAGGCTATGAGAAGATCCGCACCACCCTATTTGATAAACAAAGAAAATATGTGGAAACCTCCTTGCAACCAATTAGAGACTCATGGGCCAAAACAGGTGTGTCCATCGTTTCTGATGGATGGAAAGATGCAAGAAACCACCCTTTGATCAATGTGGTTGCAGTATGCCCTAAAGGGCAATGTTTTTGAAAGCAATTGATTGTGAGGGGCAAGTGAAGGATGCCCAATTCATTGCCAACATCCTCTTTGAATCCATTGAGGCAATGGGGCCTCAAAATGTTGTCCAAGTCATAACAGACAATGCCAAGAATTGCAAAGCCGCGGGGATGTTAGTTGAGGCAAGGTATGGGCATATTTTTTGGACACCATGTGTTATGCATTCACTCAATTTAATGCTAAAAAAGTTGGCCAACAAAATAGAGTGGATTCAACAAGTGTATGCAGAGGGTGAAGAGATCCAAATGTTTGTGACCAACCATCACCAGTCGCAAGGCATCTTTAGATCATTCTCGCATTTGGAGTTGCTAAAGGTAAGGGAAGCTACCTTTCTTTTTTCTTTAATTTAAATATAAGTTTTTTATTTTTAAAATATAGTATAATTAGTATTCAAAAGTTTTCAATTTTCTTTTTAATTTTTGTTTCTCATTCTTATTAGGTTGTTGAGACTCAATTCGCATCACACACAATCATCTTGAGACGACTTGTGAAGGTGCGAGCAGGCACTCAGCAGGATGGTAACTTCCAACCTATGGGCTGTATGGAGGCAATCAAACACTGTACGGGCTCAAAAAGTGAAGACCATGATCTTAGATGACACTTGGTGGGATCGAGTAGACTATTTGTTGAGTTTTACTGAGCCCATTATGAGCATGATCCGCTTTATTGACATGGATCAGCCATGTCTAGGAGAGATATATGATGGTATCGACTCAATGATTGAGAAGATAAAAGCCGTCATAAATGCAAAAGAACAAGATCCTGAGGAATTTTTTTTCAAAGAAGTGCAATCAATCTCATTGAGTGGTGGAACAAAATGACCACCCCGCTACATCTACTTGCTTTTGCATTGACTCCTAGATTCTACAACACAAAGATCCTTTCCTTGCCGGGGAGGATAACACCATACAGGGATGCGGAAGTCAGTGAGGGATATATGGCGGCATTGTCTAGGCTCTTCCCTGATCCTGAGGCCCAAGACATGGTTATGATAGAGTTTGGCAATTTCATAGCAAAAACAGGTCATAGCCTTCTCGCTCTTCAGAGCAAATACAAGATGGATGCTCATATGTGGTGGTACCTCCATGGTCATGCATCAGTTTACTTGCAACCTCTTGCAATCAAGGTCTTGGCACAGGTAAGTTTTTTTATTCTCTTTACCTTTTTTTGTTGTAACTTTTATTTTTTTAAATTTAAGTTTAAGTGTTTAAGTTTGAACTTTGCATTGACTTTGTGTTGCCTCAATAGGTTGCAAGTTCATCTTCCTCTGAGCGCAACTGGAGTACATATAGCTTCATCCACTCACAGAAGCGCAACAAGTTGGGGGCTAAAAAGGCTGAAGATTTGGTATACATACATTCCAACTTGCGCCTTTTATCCCACAAACAGTCGAGTACAAGGAAGGCTCAACAAAACATTGGGATATTGATCCAGAGATAGTTGACTTGGATGCTTCCATTTCCCACCTACCATTAGATGATGAGGGATTGGAGACTTCTTTGGCACCGCGAGACCTACATGCACAAGGGGGTGCAATTGGCAGTGGCCCTAGTGGGAGTGGTTCGAGTCCATGTGGTTCTAATGAACCACATAATGATGATGATGTTAATGCTCTTGATGAAGAGGAATATGATGAATATTGAAAGATAGTTTGAACTTTGATAATTGGAATTTGGTGTAATAAATTGAATTTAATATATCATGACATTCACATTGTGTTTAATTTAAGTATTTAACTTTTAAGCTTTTAAGTTTCTACGTTTTAACAAATTATGACTTGTCTGTTGTGGTTATTTACTTATTTAGCTTATAACTTATAAGTTATCTACTTATCTTGTCTTTTATCATATGCATAATATGTGGTTGATAACTTAATTCCTATTTAGTAGGCTGAAATTTATATATTTTTTAAATTTTATATATTTTTTGTACTGCATATCCGGGGCCAAATTTTTTTTTGCCGTATCCGCATATCGGATACTCCGTACCCATACCCGTATCCAAAACGTATCTGCTACTTAGGTTATTTGTATAACAATATAACAAAAATATTGTATTTATAATTTTTTTGTTATTCTTTTCTGAAGAGGTGTTGAAGTGAATTGTTTTTTTTGATAGAAATGAGATACATATGATGGATAAAATTTTATGTCCAGATAAGCTTGTGGCATGCACCATCCTACTATTTCTGACATAAAATTAGTGCTTGTACTTCAAAACATGAAATATGAAAAATAATGCACAAATATAGAAATTTAGTTCTCTAATTCCTCTCCAGAAGTTTCTTCTTCACTTTTCATTCTTCATTTGCATTTTGTCAATGTTCATGGAATTAAAGCAGCTGAAAGACCACCAGTCGGCAGGTTCTTGTCATCAGATCTCAATTTTGCTTTGCATCTGCTAGTTAATACTTTCTTATAAGTGGGAAATGCAGTGGAATTAGAAGACTGCATTATATGTTACAGTGCTTTGCCTAGTACTGTCAAAATTTCATGATTTCAAGCGAATTTTTAAATTTTCTTTAGTGCTGTAATTAATCTGTATATATTTGTGGCTTTCAGAGACAATGGCAATGAAAGGTCTGATATTAAATTGCATGGATCGTAAGACAGAAGCTTATGAGCTTGTTCGGCAGGGTTTAAAGGTAAAAGAAATAAGTTTATACCTTCATGCAATATTGATCAGCGTGCCTGTGTAATCTGACGTTTGCTCAATTTTTACATGTTGCAAAATGGTTTCAAAAGACAGGCTTACCTTCATTGTGTTGTATTGATGCATCTATGCAGAATGATTTGAAAAGTCATGTGTGTTGGCACGTATATGGTCTTCTGTACCGTTCAGATCGGGAGTACAAGGAAGCAATCAAATGTTATAGAAATGCTCTGAAGATCGATTCAGAAAATATTGAAATTCTACGCGATCTATCTCTTCTCCAGGTGAGCTGAGTGAATAAGTTCTGATCAATAATTTTTCTCTCAATTTTTTTCTAACAGTGTTCTCTGTCTGCATTCCATCAGGAGATATAATGCCTAATGTATGCTTAGTTTTTATTGCTTGTTATGGAGTGTAAATGAATGCTTGCCTTGCACAAGGGTCAAGGTGTTTAAGGATTGACACTAAAGACTTGCTAAATTTGAGCAGTGGTCAAATGCAATGAAGTAGGCTTAACTCTGGATCAAACTCCTTTTAAATGCCTGCACTGTTTAGTAGAAAAAAAAGTAAGTTCCAAAATGAGGTGTTGTAACATAAAGTGAAACTACCCCCAATGGTCACCTGACAGTTGTCAGCGCAAAGAAAATGCTGAAACAAAGGCTGAGAAGAGTGAATGAGATTCTAAATTCTGTGCTTTTCCTTAACCTGTAGCTAACCAGAAACTATGGCTCCTGTAATCCTTCTCTAATGATTTGGAGGCTAAGTCGCTCTAAGTATGTATTTCATGTCTATAATACAATTTTATGAATTACTTGGGTCTAAAATCAGCACCTAACTTTTATTTCTCCAATAGACCTGAAACTTAGCATAGATTGATAAAGAACATCAGATGTATTGGTATGCACATCTTCTATGTCAGAAAGAGTTGCCCAAGGTAACTTCTGAGCTTTTAAGAATACATAAGCTGGGACAAAGTCAAGTTACCAAAATGCCACCCCTAGGGCACCCGGTACAGGTATGAAATATACCTAGTATGGGTATGGTCTGGATACGCACCTGGAAACGGCCAGGGTACGGCTAGGTACATTTGCGTTTCCAGGCCTAAAACAACTTTTTAAATTTTTTTTCTACCTTAAATTTAATTATGCCGAGGGGCATCCTACAGTGGCAGCCAGGGCTGTAATGGCGTGAGTGGTTCATTTTTTGGGCCGGCTTATAAAACATTTAAACATTAACATTACAATTGTCCGTAAAGATTAAATAATAATATATAAGAGATTTAGGGTTTTAAAATTCATATAAATAGATTTGATATTTATATAAGTTTTTATTTTTGAAATTAAATGCGGTAAATTTTTTATTACTATTTATTACATTAAATGTTTTATATATTATGTGTCAAGTAAAAAGGTTATTTTCAAAATTAAATGCTGTAAATGTTGTTAATGTTTATGAAATGAACTATTTACTTTTTGGTAATTTTTTTTTTATTAATATTTATTACATTAAATGTTTTATGGTAATGGTAAATTTTTTATTTCTATTTATTACATGTTTTATCTATTATGAGTCAAGTGAAAAGGTTTTTATTTTTGAAATTAAATGTGGTAAATGCTTTTAATGTATATGTAAGTGAACTATTTTATATTTGGTACCAATTTTCATTTTGAAAATTAAGTGGGGTAACTTTTTTTCATTTTCAAAATTAAGTGCACTAACTTTTATTAGTATTTATTATATTAAATGTTTTATATATTATGTTTGAGAGAATGAAACTTTTGTTCATAATTATTATATTAAATGTTTTATATATTATGTTTGAGAGAATGAATATTTATGTAAATGAATTATTTGTATAAATACTTTCTATTTTATAATTTTTTTTGGTATTGTTTGATTTTATTAGTATCCTCATGTAATTAATATTATAATTTTTTAAATTTGTAACAGATATTAGTATTTATATGAACACTTTTTCTGAATATTTAATATATAGTGATTTATTAATTAACTAGCATATATATCTTTAAAAAATCTGCGTAGAATATGCGGAGAGGTATCATTCTCGAGGCGCCTATATTAAAAATAAGACATAGGAAGAATAGGCGCCTCGAGAATGATACATCTCAGCATATTTTACATAGATTTTTTAAAGATATGTATGCTAGTATATCATTACAGCTGAATCACAGTTTTTGTGGCAGCATTATTCTACAGAAGGTACCAAATACAAGCCATCAAAAAATGTACAAAAATAGCATGTATGAGATAAATGTAATAGACACCTTGACTAGATGTGGTAGGGATGATGCTTGTGCCCAGGTTCAATGAAATCCTGATTGGTTTGTTGTGGTTATTTAGCTTGTTTTGTTTTTCATATGCATATTATGTGGTTAATTCCTATTTATTAGGTTGGAATTTATATATTTTTTAATATTTATATATATTTTCTACGGCTGTATCCAATGCCATATCCGGGGCCAATTTTTTTTGCTGTATCTGTGTATTGTATGCTTTGTATCCAACATGTATCGGCAACTTAGAGGGACATACTAGGTGTCTAGGTGGAAGGGTGATTAAGCAATGATGGATATCGACGTCAGCCAAAAAGAAGGGGGGGCAATATGAATGGTGAAGGGAAAGTTTAATATGAGGCCCAAAGCTAATCATTGAAGTAAGAGGAGACATTACTTAGGAAACTGGGGGTAGATCGGATGGAGGATTTGGGATATCTTTAGAAAGAATCTCCTGTAACACATGCCATGGAGAAGTAATGTTATCAACTTTTATTGTCTATTTACTCCACCTTGAAGTTGGCAAGTAGATCTGCAACTTTATTGGCTTTGCAGTAACAATGTTGAATGTTCCAATGTGAGAAATTTTTCAATAGGTGATGGGCTTGACGAAGAATGCCATCAATCCACCAGGTCTTCGACTTGCCTGAGGTTATGGATTGAACCATAATTTGAGGATCGCCTTTGATGATGATGCGATCAATGTTGCAATTAAGGGCCATTTATAGCCCTCTTACCAATGCGGATACTTCTGCTACATTGCTGACGGGAAGCTGAAAGGATCCAATCTTGATTAAGGAGCCTGGAGAATCTCAATTGATGCAACCTGCTCCACAAAAGCCTGGATTGCCCTAAGAAGCTCCGCTGAAATTGAGTTTGAAGAAACCTGTCACTGGCAGCGACCAACGGGAATTAAGATGTCTTAGATAGCTCTTGTTAAGAGCGAATGCCATAGAGGTTTAATGGGAGGGATGGAAAGGAGAGGCTAGGTAGTAGTTATCGATATCCGAAGTTGTGAATGAGACTCCAGATTGCTTAGCATTTGTCATCACTAATTTGGAGATCGCTGATTCGAGCCTATTGATGACTGATGCGAGGGAGCAGGATTCAACCCTGAGAATTCTCTTATTTATCTCCCATCAAATGTGCCAAATGAGAATAAAAGAATCACTAAGTCGGGTAGAAGAGAACTGATCTTAGCAATACAGCAGTGGTCGAGATTGAAGTGTTTGAGCGAGAGTGGCAGTGAAAGTCAATCAAATATTGAGCCTGAAACAGATCCAATCTCGATATCTTTTGGCAGAGGAATAGTGCAATAGAAGGTGATCAATATCTTTCTTGCTGTCCTGGCATAGGAAACATATTGTGGTGCCATGGTGATCCATTGGTTGTCTGCGTTCTAGGTGAGGATTTTCCTGCGAGCTGCCAACCAAGTGAAAGCTCCCACCTTTGGGAGACACTCACTAGCTCAGTATCCACACCTAATTTCCTCCTCTTGCCTTTCGAAGTGAAGGATGACTTTATAACCTGTTTTGACCAAGTATTCACCTGGTTTAGTCACCACCCAAATAATGATATCTGCTTCAAGGCAAAAGTGAGCTTGTATGGTATTATTAAGCTCTTTGATGAATCAGTTCACTGTCTCTTGTGATTAGTGTGGGATATTTTATTTTTAATGCTCGTGTCCTTATTGTTTGGATTTTCTCTATCACTTAAGTTATGGACTAGGCATCTCTAGTTTGACAGCAGAACATAGAGATATTAGCCCCAGGATTGGTATGCAGTCAATGAAGCCTACCACAGGGGAGTCCAAGTGTGGGACAAAATATTCTATGCAATATGCATGAATAATGTTTAACTACACAGGACTATGTTTAATTGATTATGTCACCAGGACTGAGTGAAAATTGTGTTGTGACTAAGCATCTCAATTGTGAAATTGTGGAATAGATTGTTCAAACTCATAATTCTGCCAAAAGAATCTCATGCACATGATGACCTATACTCCAAATCATAGCCTCTGTTTCTTTAATCTAATAGGCCCTTATCAAAGAAACTTCTATAGGTTACCATTCTTTCCTCCCAACCTTGCTGGAATTGTTACAAGAGTATTCAAATGTAAAATTACTTTGTCTATATGATTATTATAAATTGTACTTATCCTGTAGTTTTGCAATATGATTATCACAAATAGAGCAAAGAAAGTCGGGTTATTTCCAAATGATGCAATTACCCTACAAATGGAGACATCATTTTGTAAACATATCTGACAACAAAATAACTAGTCTCCTTTATTAAAAAACCCTTAACTGAAATTCGTTCTTAGCTTGCACCGCATGGATAAAATTACATCAAGGAATGAATAATAAAAAAAATAGCATCCATCGTCTAATGGATAGGACAAAGGTCTTCTAAACCTTCGGTATAGGTTCAAATCCTAGTGGACGTAATATGGATATATAAGCCTCCTCTCGGGTAGATAGATGGGCCCTAGCTGCCACTCGGCCAACCCCCTCTACTAACCTTGACCTCACCTCCTTTCATCGGCATAAATGATTTACGTTGAGATAGCCAAATAGATAAGATAGTTCAGTAGGGGGGGGTAGGGGTGGGGGAGTCCCCCTATCTATAATGGTACTATAACATGTAACCTCCTTCATCCACCTAAATAAAGAAAACAATTAGAGACTATATTTAGAATAAGGAGCCTCAAATTGAAATTGCTTGACATTACCTCAATATTCAATCAAGTCATAAGACATGATTGCATCTGAATTTATTCAGTCAAATACAAATGTATACAACATCAAGAAGAGTGATAGATAGACCATAGCCAAACATTTTCGGAATTACTTTTTAGAAAATGGAAATCTCTCACCAAACGTGAACAATATTACTCCAAAAATGATTGTGACTTTCAAAAGGCCTTTATAATTATGGTCACCAACCTAGGTGAAATAACAAGGTACAAGAGTTACTATGTCAAGCCACATGTTGTTTTAATATATGGAGCTTTTAAGTACACGTTGGATGGGCAAGATTTTCTTCTTTACCAAATTGTAAAAATCTTTACTCACACCCATCACCTACCTTTGGTTGTGTCACCTACTCATGAAAGCCCCAAGGTCCCTTGGATATTGTATTCCCCTAGTCAGCACATTTTCAAAGGTACAATTCTCTACGGAATAGATTTGCGTGAACCACCCGGTTCCTCCAACAATCTTCTTTCTTTTTACTAATTTTTCTTCACAACTTTCTCCATCTTTTCTTCAGCATAATTTGTTCTATATAGGCCTAATGCATTGTTTGGTTTGTTGTTATCCCATCTCACTAGCCATGCCCCCCATACATCCTTTCCCTAGTAGACTTAAGTCCTGGTCCCCTCATGGTCCTGAAAACAAGCCACAGTTCATCATGAATTCTTTCTGTAATGATGAGATATATCTTAAGGATTTTGTTCCACCCTTCACTCGTCTGTTCTACTACTTTGTTCACCATGCCTTTGGCATGGGGAATTTCAGCCATGTAGCACCACCAATTGCGAGTGCTTTGCCACGTCACCTATCTAACCTTCAGCTCATACCAATAGCTTGTTTAAACTGGCAGTTTTGGGAGAAGCAACCTAAGATGTGCATGCCACAGCAGCCCTCCCCTCTACGGGCTCGCTGAATGACACAATACCTCTAGAACTACAAAATGGAGACACAATTTATATGGGACCAAAATATTTGCATCTCAACTATTTTCCGTATGTCTCTAATACCATAATCTTGAAGATCCGAATCAATACTTGCAGTGTTTCACCGCATCTAGGTACACAGCGCATATTTTCAATGGGTAAGATGAAATTCAAAACTACATGCAGTGCTGTTAGTAAGACTAAGTGTAAGCGCATGAAAGACTTGATGAATAAAGACAATCTATTGAATGTTGGCATCAAAATATCCAAGATTTCACAACTTCTCTACATGGTGCCCTAACACAGCTTCCACCTTCAACATTTGCTAAATTGGCAGGCATTAAAGGGTTTTTAAATCATTTTGAGCTCATATTCAATACCTCACGTGGACAGATTGATAGCTTTACTCCTTTATTAAGCACTCAGATGCAACTTTACTACAATGTCTCCCATGGTCAAATTGATATATTTACTCCTTTATTAAGCACTTGAATGGAACTTTACTCAAGGGAAAAGGCTGGCACCTCTCAGAAGCCCTAAGCTTATGGCATTGGCTGTAAGTAGCATTCCACAATTTTGTAAATGCAGCTATCAAATCAACTAATATGTTTTCATTTTGAAATAGTTTGGTGTTGGTGAATTAGCTATGGAATATCTATGCTTCGTACAGGTCAGTTCTGCCCCATCATTGCTTCCTAATTTGCTTTAAGCTGGAGATTCTTGGTGTAGGGCTGCATACTTCCAACATTCTTCTTTCTCTGATACGATCTAAGCCCTATAACAGCCTTAATTATTTTTGAAATCAACGGCACGCATTAATCTGTGACTTCACCATATGTTTTGTCGTTCCCTATGAAATTGCCAATGAATGACCAAGATTGAATCTCACAAGATCAATGATTGTTGTTGTTTTGGAGCTTGATGCCATATATTACATTATGCCCTCTGAATCACAGATGAGCGACCAAGATTGATGTTAGCAAGATCAATGGCCATTGTCGATTAGTAACTTGTTGCATTACTAACCTTGAGGAATCGCAAAACACCAATGGACTGTTCTGATTTCATCTTAAGAAATCAACGACGAGCGTTTGGCCAACCCTTTTAATCTCGCAGATAATCTCCACAACTCTGATGAACCTTTGTAATTGCAATTCAGTGTAAAATTAATACCTTAGATAAACCCCACATTTTTACTCATTGCGTTATCAAAAGCCACCCATTATTGGGCACTATACAATGTGAGTGGAAAATCATATTGTGTATCTGCCATATCTGCATATGCTATTACCCCATGATGGCCATATTTTGATTAACAATCTTTGTGTGAGCTCTGCAGCTCTTATTATGGTAAGGATTCCTTTTCTTCTCATTATTGTTGTTTACCACTACACTTCTCTTATTGTATGAGCTTTAAAGTGGCATCGTGTGGTACCAATAGGTAAGATCATATTTGAAGAATATCAAGGGCTATTGTTGGTTTGTGATTACAAATTGCATTAATCAACATGAATCTTGAAATTTTGAAACTGTGAATAATGGCTTTGACCATGGTTTTGCTAATGCAATAATTGGCAGAACCAATATAGTGTATGCAAAGGAGAAGAGTATTACATACTTATTCACATTGCAAATAAGGTAACAACAATCATCAAAGTATCCCCTCTTAATATTTCAAAGGGTTCAGTGACTTAATTGTTTAAGCCTTTAAAAGACACAAATGTATCCCAACATTGGCCCCAGTTTGGGGACATTTACCTCCTGCAGGTACGGTGAGATCCCATTAAAACTCTTGGTGGTGCATTAAAACTCTTGGTGGTGCAGATCTGACTACAACTCATCACAATATATGAAAAACACGCAACCATCCAAACTATATACAACACTAACATGGAAATATATACACAACCTCACCACGGAAGAAAAGGACAAAAAAGGTTCAAGATAAAGGGAGAACATCTGACAACAAGCACACCTATCTTAGGAAAATCGAGCAACTAAGATGCACAGGGAGAAACAACACGAGGAAAACAAGTACATGCCTTATACACACTTTACAAAGTTGACGTGATGTGGATCACTGCATGAAATGTTTTTAAGTGCTTCCCAGTCACAGGCAGCTCTATTAAATCCCCATGTACATCTCTGAGGTAGAATGCATTCTCACCATATTTAATGTTGATGAGCACTCATAAACTTATAGAGTACCAACGTTTATTTCTTAGACTACAGTTTCTATATTTTACGTCATGTGTTTGTAATAAATATAAAGTACTTTATAATTCTCACTCACTTGTAGATTTTCTATCTTAGGTGAGGATAAGATAGGTCACCCTCTTTTCTAGGAATAAAGTTTGCTATTTACTTTGATTTGCTAGGCCCCCTATGTTGGTTGCACCCAACTTAATAGGAGCCTCCTAAACATTAGTGATGAATGCCAATCCCTTGACTATAGGATAGTGAGAGTCCTAGAAATATGGTGTAATCCCCTGTTTCAAATTAATGAAGATTTGGAGTATTGTTTTGTCACAGTCTGTATAGATGCTCTAACAGCTCCGCTTTGTTCTTTTGTGGATTCCACTAGAGAATCCATTATAAATGTCAATTGAATAGGGTCCATTCCATAAAAGATCAAACTTGCTATGCTTCCCTTTGCAGTCAAATCTGCTATGCACAACTACACCATATCTATAATCGTGAATTTTATGGGAGAGACCTTGTCAAATATTTCTTTGCTCGTTCTTTGTATTTGATGCGTTTTTCATGTGCATTCTTTCTCATTTTATCAAGCTCCATTAGCTGATCTAATCTGACTTTGACAGGATTAGGATCATCCACTTCAATCTCTCGCATCGATTTGTATACTGAAAGCTCCAATTTTCTAAGTAGCTGAAACATTTTGGATACAGGAGTGGGTACGGAGTATCCGATACGCGGAAACGGCAAAATCTTTTTTGACCCCGGATACAGCGTAGGATACTACAGTACAAAAACTATATAAAAATTAAAAAAAATATAAATTTCAGCCTTCTAAATAGGAATTTAATTATTAGCCACATATTATGCATATGAAAGACAAGTTATAAGCTAAATAAGTGAATAACCACAACAAACAAGCTAGGATACCGATAAAACTCAGAAACTTAAAATCTTAAAAGTTAAATTAAAATACTTAAATCGAACACAATGTGAATGTCATGAATCTCATGATATATCGAATTCAATCATAGATCGATATTCAAAGTTCAAACTATCTTTCATTGTCAATATTCATCATATTCCTCTTCATCAAGAGGATCAAGATCCGCTACATCATCATCATTACGTTATTAGATTAGAAGAATATTTAATTTTTTAATGTTATTGGGCTTTTAAAACATGAAAAATAAAAAAAACAAATTAAACAAGTCGTATTTTGGCTTGGGAGCGGCCAGGGAGTGGCGAAAACACTGTGGAAATGCCCGGGTACGGTCTGTGCCGTACCTGGACATTTCCATAGTCTTTTCCCCGCTCCCACGCCGCTCCTAGTACGTTTTCACAGCCTGGGGGTGCCGTATCGGCTTCTTAGCCAATTTTTTAAAGGCAACACAACTTTCAGTGCATATGCTGGTTCAGAAGGGCTTTTCTCTGTTGACTTCTTAGGAGTTATCATGTCAGCCCATATTGCAAATCTGAGCTTCTCATGCCACCTTTTCTTGTCTATCTCAAAGGTCTTAATGATTTTCATGAAGTTGTTATTGTTGGATTCTACTTGTCCATTCCTTTGTGGATTGTAGTTTGAATAAGAAGCTAAAGTTATTCCAAATGTGGAGTACATATCAGCCCATCCAGCAGCATTGAAGCACATGACATCATCATCCATATTCTTGTGGCGTACCCCAAACCTTGTGATGCCATTGTTGTGAAGAAAGTCTATCACAACTTATAAGTAGCATTTCTTGTTGGGATAGCATGAACCCATTTGGTGATGTAAAAGGTGGCTACCAAGAGTCACTTATATCCATTACTAGACTTCTTAGTGATTTCGCCAATGAAATCCATTCCCCACTATTGAAATGGCGCTTCAATAACCATTGGCTTCATAAAGAGTGCACCTAAAGCTTTTCTTCTCCCTGCAAATCTTTTGCATTGGTCACACTTTCTCACAACCTTAGCTACATCCCCTAACATGTTGCCCACTGATATCATGCTCTGATAATCCTATGAACTGTAGTTTTGACAGTGTAATGGTCACCACAAAGTGTCTCATGGAACTCTAGAGTTCGTGAAAATCTGGAAGTTCAGTGAAGGAAATCGAAGGCACAGTCACGTTTTTCAGAGGGCACAGTCACGTTTTTCAGATTTGTTTGATTATTCTATTGAGTTTGTGAAAATATGGAAGTTCAGTGAAGAAAATCGAAGGCACAGTCACATTTTTCAGAGGGCATAGTCGAAAATCAAGGGCATAATTGCATTTTTCAAAGGAGTGCACAGTCGTGTTTTTCTTTCAGAGGAAAATACCAGTCCACGAGGAGCCAGTAAAATACAGTCTTTTCCACCCATTTCCGTAGCCGAGCCAAAGTCGTGAAAAAACGTTGTGGTAGGGCAGAACGTTTTTAGAATACAGTCGTGATTTTTGACCACGAAAATAGCCATAAAAAATACACCAAACTAGACAAAATACAGTCGCAAAATACCGATAAAGGAACAGTTGCAAATATAAGGAGAAAGATAATGTTATAGATGGAAAGAAATCAAGAGGGCTTGAAAAGAAATCGTAATGGCTGGAAAAGCCAGAAACTGAGGTCAAGGTAGCAAAAACGAGGTCAGATTACAAATTTCTGGGGTTTCACTGCATTTTCAAAACCTCCCTTGCATTTTTAGAAAGTCTAAAAAACTCTGAAACTGCGACTGCTCGCTCGTATTTGCCTCTGTTTGGATTCGTGGCTCATGGGATTGCTCGCGAGGGCTCATTTCTTGTATCGTGGCTCTGTTCCTCGTGCACACAGTTGAGGCTCACGAATACCCTTGCTCACAAACAACCACCAGCAGCTGCTCGAATCACCCAGTCTGTTTTTCGTGATCTGTACACGAGGAACTCGTGGGTGTTTTACTCCTGCTCACTGTTGTGTTGTCTTCTGCCTTGACTGGTATTAGGTTCCTTAGGGTTTTCCCTAGACAACATTGGTCTCTCTATGCAACATTGGTCTCTCTATGCACAAGGTAACTCAATTTGGAGGATTTGGAGACTCTACTCCTCTAATCGTATCACCTCTCCAGGCAATCTACCCATCACTGATGTCTCCTACTTCCCCAGCAGCACAGGTGCCCAGCCTTGGGTCTAACGACCAGGGTCAACATGAAGGCAGTCTCCCCAACATCATTGCCGAACTGCTTCGCAGGTTAGAGACTCTGGAATCCTCGAACAGAACCCTCTAGGCTGAGGTCTTCGGATTAACCTCTCGGGTTGATATGGTTGAAGCAGACAATATCTCTTTGCGTAAACAGCTAGTGGAACCCAATGCATACACAAAACCTTATGTTGTTAATGATCAATTACAAGTTGAGCTTTTAGATTTAAAACATAAGCAAGAAGAAATCAGAACTCAGCAAGAAAGTCTGCAAAAACGAACTGATACCTGGGCCCAAGTGGTGAAGGGTAAGGATAAAAATCCCCCTTTAACTGCAGTTGAAGAGGTGGTTCAGGCCAAATTGCTGGAAGAAAGAACTAGGCATTCTATGGAGCTGAACCTTAAAGTTAGAGGATTGCCCCCTCCCTCTTCTGATCCCTTGGCCACTGCCTTGAAGTTCCTCACAAAAAACTTGGGACTGTCTGAGGTGCAACTTGATAGAGCTTGGTTTGGACTGGATTCTACTCTTTTTCTTTGCTTCAAATCCGCTGAGGACCGACTTAGGGCTCTCAGGGCCAAACGGAAGCTATTCTCTCTACCCAATAAGGTCTTCCTTGATGAAGATCTTACCAGGACACAAGTTGGGGAGCTCAAACGATTTAGGGAGCAAGTCATGGCAGCGAGGAAAGCAGGTAAATGGGCGGTTATCAGGAATCTCCGGGCTGTTATCAGAGACTCTCCTCCTCCTGGCTGGGAACCCCGCCAAAGGGCTCCCCAATGACAGGCCAAGTGGGAGAGGAGCCAGGCCAAAGACTTATATATCAGTTGCTGGAATGGGAACGGTTCCCTTTGGTCTTCCCCTAGCCTTATGTTAGACGCTCTCGGGGTTGCCGACATTCTCTTTATCACAGAGACACACGAGAGCCCGGTTCGTCCTCTCCCAGGTATTACTGGCTTTCGCTGGTTATCAGCTTGCAAACAGGAGACTCGGGGTTCAGGTGGTGTCAGGGGCTCTGGTGGGGTTGCCTGTCTTTATAGGGGCTCCCTCTGGAACATGATCTCGATGGTTGGTTTTGATGAGTCTGCTAGGTTCATGTGGATTTGTATCAGGGGATCCACTCTTTTTCTAGGGACCTCTATATAGCAATATGTTACTTTCCTCCGACTGCTTCCCCCTATGCCATCCACAATGGCCCGGACGGTGATCCTTTCTTTGACTTATACAACAACATTAGCTAGAACTCTGTTGCAGGGGAGGTTATCATTTTAGGTGATTTTAATGACCCGTACCAGACACCTACAGGTCCCCTCTCCATGACAGATAAGTGGATACGTTCTGCACACAGAGGATTGACCCTATGTCAGCTGGTCTACATCGGATTTCTGTGGATACAGATGGCCCTCTCACTGCTTATGGACGGTTCCTCCTCCAACTCGGGGAGTCTCAGTGGATGGTGATCTTCAACAGGATCGAGCACTTTCCAGATTCACGTTTCTTCACATGTCATCCACATGGCGGGGGCACTAGTGTGGTAGACTATATCCTTGCCAGCCCGGACATCTCACCCCTCTTCTGCTCCTTTGTTTCCCCCATTCCCCTTGCCGATCATGCTGTCCTATTTTTCTCTTTGGTTGCCAACTCTCCTACCACCACCGCTCCTCCTCCCCCTCCCCCTCCCCACTACCCGCCTCGCGTCTACTTTCAATTTGATAAAGGGGATTACGGATCTTACTCATCCCAAATCCTCGACCTTCTTCCCTCTGAGCCCCTATTCTCTAACATGCCTAGTGCGGAGGCCAAGTACTCATTCCTTTCCTCTGCCATGTGGGAGGCTGCCCTGAGATCCTTTCCCAGCTCCACCACCCTTCCCACGGCCACTAGTACTACTAAATCTTGCCCCATGAACCAATGGTACGATGTAGAGTGCAAATCCCTTCACCGTTGCCTTCGCCAGGCTTTTACCCAAGCCCTCCCCTCCTTCCCCATTCTTAAGGTTGCCTACAGGTGCCTTCTCCGCCGTAAGAAGTGATCTTTCATTTCCCACCACAGATATATGCTTTACACCTCCCTTCGGACTAACCCTCGGTCCTTCTGGCGTACTGTCTTTCCCCGCCACTCCCCCTCCACAACGATCGACCCTATCTCCATTTTTTCCCACACCTCTACCCTTTACGATGTTCTGGGGCAGCAGTCTACCCAGATTGGCATCTGGCCGCCTGGTAATCCCTTCACTCACCGTAATATCAAAGAGGCAATAAGGATTTTGAACTGTAGCAAGGCAGCTGATGTGGACGGTTTCTAGGCCGAGTTCTTCAAGCAGGGTTTTGAGGTTTTTGGTACCTATTTGGTAGATCTTTTCAATCACGTGGTTAGCGTGGGCTTCCCTCCTACCTTGTCTCATCATATCATTCACCCAATCCACAAAGTTCGGTCCATTTTTGATCCGAACAACTACAAGATTATCATGGTGGGCCATTCTTTCTCCAAACTCTATGCTACAGTCCTCCACAGGTTGTTGTCCGAAATTTTGGAACAGAAGTAGCTCAGAGCCAGAGGTCAGGCTGGTTTTTGCCCTGGTTACCACACCATCGACCACATCTTCACCCTTCGGGCTATTATTGAGGAGGCTCGTCACCGCTCTTTGAAAGTCTATTGTTGTTTTGTAGACTTTCGAAAAGCTTTTGACTTTGTACCTCGCATGGCCCTCTTCAGCGACTCCGAGACATCGGTATTTCTGAGACTCTTGTTGCCATCATGCGCCTCTATGAGTCCATCCTTGGTCGCCTTCGTACTGCACATGGATTGTCTGATCTCATCAGGAGCACCATTGGGGTTAAACAAGGGTGCCCCTTGTCTCCTACCGTCTTTGGCATTTACATTGATGAGCTGGAATCTTTTCTTCGGGATCACATTCAGACTCTCCTCCTTCGACGTTTCATCAGATGCAAATAGACGGTCCCCCAACATATTATTTTGGCAGAGTTCGGAGCCCGACCTTTCCGTCTGGAGACTATATTTGACATATCATCTTTTCTTCACTGTATCAGGAGGTTTGGTGATCTCTCCGATGAGCAGGATAAGTATCCATATCTCGCCTATTGTTCATTTGTGAGTATTGCCCAGGCTATGGGCCGGTGTTGGTTTGCCGAAACTTTTGCCTTGTTTGACTCAGTTGGTATCCAGATTGATCGTCTCCCCCCCTTCCAGTACTCTCTGAATGCCCCCAGTTATCTCTTGCCCACCAAGCAAGTGTTGAACAGGTCCATCCGAGAGGATATCTACAGGAGTTTCATTCAGACTACTTGGGTGAACCCCCCTGGGGCTTTGCGCCCTAAGATGTCCTTTTATGCAGAGCACTTTCTTGAAATCAGAGATGGACTCATTATCTGCCCTCAGTACACCTCTCGTCACTGGGTGCATGCCCTTTGTATACCATTTGGGTCAATTTTGAGTCGGCTCCCACAGACTTCGGTGCGAGACTGATCACCACATTGATTGGCAGGATAGACTTTGTAGGCTCTGTAGCCTTCATGAGGTGGACACAAAGACTCATTTCATCTTCCGCTACCCCATATACTATGAGATTAGAGGATGATTTCACTGTCTCTTCATAGGAACTCAGACTCTCCTGATCTTCTTCAGATATATTGACCAGCGATGCCTTGCCCTCTACATCCACGAGTCTTTGTTGTTACGAGACCAGATTCTTCATCCCCCTCCGAGAGTCGTCCCCATGAGATAGATTACAACCTTCTTTCCGGTTCTACCCATTGGTGGAAGTACTAAACAACCGAGCCTTTCTGACCCAGATACAGTGCATAGATCAGTTCGTCCCCGGTTGGACCTTCACACTTCTCTTGATTACTGCCAGCAGAATCGGTTGCACATATGTACCAGTGGGTAGTCTAGCTCCATTCGCCCCCCCTGTCTGTCACGTTAGTCTTATATCTCAGCAGGGAAAGAGGTTTTCACCCCCATCGTCGGGTTGCTAGTCCATCAGGAGCTTCTTTTCGTCGACCTCTAATGTTAGGAGGGATGTGGCTACCATTCCTGATTAGACCATTGGTCCTCGTTTGTCCCCCCTTCTTTCCTTTCTTTGTTTCCCTCGTTTGTCTTCCCCGCTTGCTCCATTGCCCCCGCTTGTGGGGGTATTGGCTTCGGGTTTCCTTTCTACTATCTTTTCTCTTCTTCTTTTCTTTTCTGTTTTTGGGAACTCGTTCTAAGTTGTCCCTGCTCGCACTTTGTATATTGTTTGGGCTGCAGTCCCATTGACCTACTTTTGTGGTCATTCGTTGGACATTAATATATTTATCTCAATCTTATCTTATCTCTAATCAGCATTTGAGATTATTCTTTATCAACACATCTCATCAAAATTCCTTCTGGGTTCCTCCAAGCTAATCCTTGGTTGGTGAGCATATATGTTTGAGCTGCTAATTTGAAAGGCCTTTTAGCTTTGCTCATATTGGGTGGGCAATTCATGTTGCAAATTAGCTTTTGCCATTAGCTTATCCAGGGTTTCCCTTTCAATAGCTTGGTGGTCTATACTTATATATTGAACTCCTGCAACTTGTTGGCCCACCTACATTAATTGCTAGAGGACTCCTTTTGGGTGAATATGTCCTTGACTATGGTGTGGGGTACATAAATCTTGACCTTAGCACTCAATATATAAGCCTTTAAAGATTTCACCACTTTGTAAGCTTGCTTCTCCATGGTTGTGTATTTCAATTATGCATCTTTTGCTGTAGAGAACTATTGATTTCTCATGTTCCTTGTCATTCTTCTGCAATAGTACAATGATAATTGTATGAAATTAAGCAAATAAAAAGATTTGAAATTTCTTGCTGTAATCAGGTCTGATAAGAAGATGGGCCTGCTTTAGAGCATCTTGTATGTTGTCGAAGGCATGTTATGAATCTTCAGCCCTCTTTAATGACTTGTCTTTTTTCAACATCCATGTAATGGGGATAGTTGTTTCAGCGATATTTGAGACAAATCTTTTTACAAAGTTGATTTGCCCAAATAGGATTGTTTTCCTTTTTTAGAGCAGGGCAAAGATATAGCATCAATGTCTTTTAACTTTTCAGGGTCTATTCTGATTCCTTTTGTGGAAACTATACACGCTAGTAATTTCCTGTCTTCTACCCCAAACAAAGACATCATAGAATTTAAAGATATACCATACTTATTACTATTTTTGAGAATGATCTCCAAGTGCTTGATATGGTCTTGTTTTTTCTTTGACTAAGCTGTCAAATTATCTTGATACACCAAAGATTTCATTTGTCAATCCAACAAAAGCATAATCCACGGACCTCAGAAAAGTTGCTCTTGCATTCATAAACCAAAAATGTATTGTGACATATATGTATGGGACCTATGGGGTAAAAAATGCAGTTTTGTGTCTATCAACTTCCTTGACCAACACCTGCTTGTAACTTGAAAATCCATCCATCATGGATAGTAATTCAGGTCTAGACACTCTTTGCAACAAATGGTCCATGTTGGGCAGTGGATAATTGTCTTTAAGGGACATCATATTGAAAAATTAAAATCCACAAATAGCTTAACGAAACCATACCTATTTTTGATCGGTACCGACTTTTCTACCTATGAAGAACTGACTTAATAATATCCCCTTCCTACAACTTATGTAACTCTCTCTCCATTTTGGGGGTCAAGGTAGGATTTATGGGCCTTTGCTTTTGCCTAAATAGCTGGGCTTCAGGTTTTAAGAGGGATCTCATGTTTTAACAAATCTTCTCTATATGCCTTTAGCTCACCATAAGATGACTCAAAACAATCCTTGTTCTTTCTTAACAGTTTATGAATCCTTTCTTTTCTTCAAAAGAGAGGTACTTACCAAATTTAACAATCCTTGGGGCTATTACACTTCCCAAATTTCCTTCTTCAATCTTCCAGGTTCAATGATATCCCATACAACATTTCTATACTGCTTCAATCTCTTATTTTTTGTTGTATATCTCTTTCTCACTTGGTATACTACCAATTAAGAGTCTCCCCAAATTTGTAGACATTTAATTCTACACCTAATTGCAAGCGTCAGTCCTAACAACACTGCTCCATATTCAACAACATTATTTGGGCATTGAAATTCTAGCTTTAAAGAAAATCTGTAAAATTTTTCTTGGGAGAGCTCGATACCACTCTAGCATGAATACCAACCCTAGAACATGCCCCATCAAAGTGCATGTTATATATTTCATTAGTTTGTTCTTTAGTGGATGAAATTTGGGTGCCAGGGTCTATCACATTCTCCACCAACATTGTGATTCCTACATAGTTTTCCAATTCAACATAACAATATAGAAATCATTTAGTGCCCTAGTAGGGTCCTCAATGATGTGCAACATTTTGGGTTTCCCACAGAACTTGATTTTTTCATCCTCCAAAGTCATAGTAGCATATGACATATCCATTTAAATACTGGCCCCAATTGATGCAAACCCATTTTCTTGATAATAACATACCCCACTTAGGAGGGCAATCCACCATAACATCCATAACCAGAAACTTCACTGGGAAAGCAGCCAACTGGACTATCAGGCTTTTGGCTCATCCAATCACTGGAACTCTTGAATCCTTTGCATAACACATTCCATAAGCTTTACTAATTCTGATTTTTAATTCATTCATGACAGCTAGTGACATGATATTGTCATTCACAAGTAAAGAGGTGTAAAAGGGTCCACATCAAATTGGCTTTCTGCAAGAGCAGTCCCCAAAATACACTTGGGGGGCCATCTTCCTCAACTTCTTAGGAGGCTCTTTATTGAGAGTTTGTTTCAACTGAGCAATATGGGCACCAATTTGGACTGAAGCTCTATCTGTATGTTTAGGAACTCTCTTTAGTTCCACATCAGGGATTTGAACTTTCAGTTGATTAAACAAGGCATTTGACGACAGTTGAGTGCTCCTTACATGCCACGAGAAATGTTGTATTTGAGAGATGCAATAGTACCATCATGGAAATGGTGCATGGTATGTTGAAGGATTCCCATGTGGATCGTCCATATTGGGCAGAAGCTTTTTGCATAGCAGTTTTCTTGCTGAACCATGCACCTCTAGAAGCATGGTCAGGGTATAAGCCTTCTATTTCCCATCTTCGTGTTTTAGATTACACAACATAGATGCACATTCCAAAGAAGAAGAGGAAAAAGTTGGACGAAAAAGTGGTGTTTATGCATGTGTGTTTGCTTTAAAAAGGTGCAAAAACTGTATTTTGGCCGAAACAGTAGTCTGATTTTGTGTAAGGTTCGACCGAGGTTGTGAATGTGTTTGAAGAGGATGAGAGATTCATTTTGATTATTCATACACCCTATCTCCTCTCTCATTCCCACAGATTCTAAGCTTAGTGCAACGACTTACTAGTTAAAAGTTCTCATTACAAAGGCAGAAATTTCATTCATAAAGACGGCCACCGAAAAGTATTAGATAACATGGAATAAGTGAGAAATTCATAGAGAAGTTGTACTTTGGTTGCTAGGGTTTGATTGCCATTCATTTGGCCCTGACCTAGACCCCATCAATTGGTATTAGAGCAAGGTCTTTTCTTGCCGGGTTGAGTGTATGAGGCTCTTGTATGAGTCCATTACTGGCTGCATAAAAGAAGTCTGTTGGATATAGTTGCAAGTTGTGAAAAAGCAAATTGCATAGAAGAGAGGATAGGTTTATTGCAGGCGTGAGAGAGGTCCTGCAAGTATAGAGATCGAAAGAGAGGCTCATGTTTGATTCTATTGTAGGTTGTGAAAGAGAAGCCTGCTTGTTGAAGATATGGCACACAAGAAGGGAGGAGCACTATGAGTAGAAGACTCGGTTGAGATGTTTAAGGAACTCCGGACAAGATTGGACATGATGGAAAATGCACAAAGTGAAAATGTTGCAGCAGTAAGTGAGGAAGAAGAGATGATGGAGATGTTAATATCCCTACAAGCAAAGCTGGATGTCTTGGAGAGAGGACAAGCTAGTAAAACAAAGAGACCAACAAAAGTCAAGGTGAATGAATGAGGTAAGCGCACTTGCAATATACTTTTGTTTTGTGGTAAAGAAACTCTTGACGAATGCATGAGATGAATATAGCATTGAAGACCCCATGAGGGTAGAGGTTGCAAGCGCTAGATTATGTAGACTTGGAGCTATGTATTGGAGGGTTCTCCAAGAGAGAAGAAAATAGAAAGGAAAGAAGAATATAAAGATTTGGGAACATATGGTTTCCAAGATGATGGGTAATGTTGTGCACCCTATAATGCAAGAAGAATGGTTGAAGAAGCTTAAAAAATTGAGGCTTGAGCATGAGGAAAAGAAGACGATTGCCTTGAGAGGCAATGAGAGTGGGAAGTTGCCATGTGAGTAGGTCAAAACTATTTTTAAAAAAAGCAAGAAGGATGAGTAAGTGAAAGAGATTCTTCCAAATGGTGTTGTAAAGAGTTAAGGCAAGAAGGTCGCCTTGAAAGGTAACACGAGAGTAAGGTTTTCATGTTGGAAACCAAAGTCTGTTTTGCAGGACAACAAAGAGAAAGAGGGCTATGAACAGCCCATAGAAGGAGAAATCCTCATGAAAGAGGATGTAATGGTGATAGATTGTGAACTGGAAAAACGAGATCCATTATTTGATGATGGGAAACAGTTTGTGGAATCCCATAAGTGGAAAGAGGCTGAGTTTTAATTGAAAGATAAATATAAAGAATTTCATGTGTCTCTTTTGTAGGGAAGAAGGGCTGAGGACAACAAAGAAGAGTTTCAGGTTTACACGAAGGAAACAATGGAGGTGGCTAAAGTGCACATTAGTGCACATGAGTTGAGTGTGGTTGAAGACCATGCATATGAAGGGGAAGAAAATAGAAAGAAGAATGAGGAAAAAATAGTCACGGAGATTGTTGAGAATGGGCTTTTCGGAGTCCATCATGTGAGCATATGTTGTGAGTAGAATGTAAACAATAGAGAAGAGTTGGACAACATGTTTATGAGGCGTGACAAAGAGCTGGAGAAAGTGTTTGTGGGAACTCTTGATTCCTTTAATGTGTTTGTTCAATGTGTAGGTCGAACAAAGGTAAAGTATGCAGAGAAAAGGAAAAAGTGTGGTTTAGTCTAGCATGCTCATATGTATAAGAAGAAAAGTGAAGGGGTAGAACAAGAAGGTAGTGTTGCAATAACAATTGAAGAGCTGGTTGGTAAGGATGTGGTTGTAGAAGAGGATTGTCTTCAAGTCATCATGGAGACAAGAGAGAGTGGGAAAGTAATGGTACAAGAATGTTCTCAAGAGGACATACGCGGGGGATTTCATTTGCGGCCAATAGAGGTGGGAGAGAAGACCCTCACAAGGGCAAGTGGAAGAGATTGTTATGATAAAAAGGTCACTCATGTGGCAATGGCATAGAAGCAAACATTAAGATAAAGATGGTGGACATGTTTCTACCAAGAAGATTGAAGAATGCAAGTCATGTTGCACATGTAGGAACAACCCACCCACATAGGTGTTGGTGAAGAAACTCTTATGAGTCAAGGCATGCATTGTTCTCATATGGACAAGGAGAGTGCAAGATTCTTTGCACATGGCATGGATGAGGTGAAGAAAAAAGATTGCAATCAGACTACAGTTGATGTAAAGAGTTCAAGCATAGAAGAAAGCAAGGATAAGATGGATCTATTGAGTTTGTTACCAGCCCAAGCATGTGATGAAAGGTATGAGGTTGTAGTAGAGATGCAGTTTGAAGATGACGGGATGGAGGAGATGCTTCTACAAGCCTTAGAAGCACATGGTGAAGAAGATAAAAAAGATGATGAGAGCCTATTTGGGATAATGTTCAACAAGGAGATGGTCTTTTTGATGACACATTGTAGGCTGTAAATAGCAAAGAAAATGATGTTGCAATAGAGATAGAGGAGTTGCTTGACATAGCAATGAGGACAATGGGAGAAGAGGAAGAGTTGGCAGCCATGAGAAAAGAGGAGCTGCAAAATCCAACAACAGGTTGGATGGTGATTAAACAAGCCTACAAGGCTCTAGAAGGAGGTGGTTGGATGGTAGTCGGTACAAGCCCACAAGTGAAAGTAAGATTCAAGAAAGATCATCTTAAATCTGGGTTTCAGCCCACAAGTGGATGGGAAGAGAAGCTCAAATATTTGGAAGAACTATGGTGGGATAAAGCCCACAGCACATAGATAAATGAGTAAGAGTGAACCCATGGGGTGGAGGACAATTTGTGCCCAAGCAAGGACAAAGAAATGGAGAAAGAGATACAAAGTGAAGGAGACAAGTTCAGAGACCAGAAAAGAGTTGGAAAAGAATAAAGAAGACCTAAAGCATGCAGAGGTATTTGGCTGCTTGGAAAGGTAAGTCTTGGTCACGAGCCTCAGTGATCAAAAGAGTGGTTCATCCACTCAGTCAGTCCTTTTGATTAGGAGATCACCATTTTTCTAGTTGGGGTGTTTGATGCAAGGGCATATCAGCCTTGGAAGTAATCTTGCGTCACCAAACCAAATAAAAAAGAAGAATAATAGTTTTTTCAAATTTTGGCTTCATTTTCCCTTGTTTGCATTTCGTCAAACACTTGGCATATGCAAATTATTGGTTGGAAGTCCTTGAAACATCTCACCACAAACAAATCATCTTGGTGTTGGAGTGACATGGTGTAGCCAAAACCTTTTGGGGAAAGAAGGCTTAGGTTGGGAGTTACATATGTTTGAAAATTAGTCAAGAACACTCATGACAAGACCAATTTTTTTTTTTTGGAATGGCTGTTCGAATTTCTCATAGAGGAGTTTTGGGATGCCCTAGAGGTAAGAAAAACACAACAAATAAGTGGAGATAGGGCAGCCACAAAAAACACAGAAAACAAGTGAAAGAAGAGCAAGGAATAGGGGCAATTTGGAGAGGTCTAGGCTGGGAGAACCGAGAAAATGATTGGAGAATCTAAATACATATTTGTAATGGGTTTTTCATGTGTAAGGTGCAATGAGAACGTCCAAGAGATATTCCTTGTTTGTAGAGAGTACGACAGGTTTGAAAATACACTTAAGTGTTTGGGAAAATGCCCGGAAGCATCTATAATGTTGTAATCCAAGAGTGTTGTTGGGCATGCAATATGCCCATTTGAATTGTCTATGATCTGGAATTCATGTGATTAGATAGCTAAGTTCATCCCATGGAGTTTTGTGGTGTTTATGCATGTGTGTTTGCTTTAACGAGGCTCAAAAACTGTATTTTGGCCAAAACAGTAGTCTGAGTTCTGTGTAAGGCTCAACCGAAGTTGTGAATGTGTTTGAATAGGATGAGAGATTCATTATGAGTACTCATATGCCCTATCTCCTTTTTCATTCCCACTGATTCTAAGCTTAGTGCAATTCACTAGCTTACTAGTTAAAAACTCTCATTAAAAAGACAGAAATTTCATTTTTCAAGCAGACGGCCACCCAAAGGTATTGGATAGCATGAAATGGGTGAGAAATCCATAGAGAAGTTGTACTTTGGATGCTAAGACTCGGTTGCCATTCATTTGGCCCCCGACCTAGATTGCATCATGAGGTCAGAATGCAATTTTTAGTGAAAGGTCATCTTTTTCTTAAAGAAGCTGAACAATTTGACCCCAAAGATTACTCTGATCTGGCTGCTCTTATGATTTGCTTAAGAAAATTGTAACTTTTTTGTATTTTTCCTGCACATTTTCTGATTCTTCTGTACAGGCTTTTTGTAAGTATCTTTCAGTTAATATATGAAGCATGTAAAAAAAAAAGTCATAGAGTTGAAAAATATATATACAAGAGGCTTGGTATATATGGTTAAAATATGAAGCTCATTTGAAAGTCTAATTCTGATTTAGAGAAAGTAATTTCTTAAGTCAGATCTATTTTTAAACTACCATTTGGACTGGGAATATGGATTTGATGGTTCTTGTTAAATTCTGGTAAGGGTAATATGGCAGGAGGGCAGAGGCTGGAAATTATTTAGGGAGAAAAACCAGTGGTAACTTAGCATAGAGTTTTCCCATAGGATCAGAAGATGCACCTAAATCGAATGCTTTTGGCCATGAAAAATACAAACTCTCTAAAGGTTTTTCTTATATTCAAAGATTCACCAAAAAGCAATATTGTGCATTTCTTTGCTAGGTGCTCTTTGGTTGTTTGAACTTTTGCTTGGGCTGGGGAACCTTATTTTCTTTCATAATCTTTGAAGTGCTTGAAGGGATCATATCATTTGCTCTTGGTTT
The DNA here is from genome assembly GCA_019776745.2 of Taxus chinensis. Lineage (NCBI taxonomy): Eukaryota > Viridiplantae > Streptophyta > Pinopsida > Cupressales > Taxaceae > Taxus > Taxus chinensis. The sequence goes on along the minus strand of CM034149.1, from coordinate 828,797,629 downwards.
GATATTACTAGCAGCTTTATGTATAATACCTAGTACATGTATGTGACCTTGAATCTAACGTCTGTTTCTTGGTATAAGATCTTTTGATATTTTTTCTTTACTTGTGATTTACAGATAGAATCTAGAAACAATAAGATGGAGATGCAGTCTGTCAATAATAAAGCTCTCATTGGAGAACTTAACAAGCTTCTTGAGCGCTTACGTATACCTCCAGAGGTATGTTATACCTAAAGTCTAGTAAGCTCTTTGAAGTTTAACAAACTTTTTTCTTTACTGCCATTGAAAGTGGTTTTGGGGTTTTATCTACTTATTTCTCTCATGTTTGATTTTATAGAATATGTTTTGCTTGGCCGGGTACAAATTCTGTTTCTGAACTATTGTATCTGAGACTGCTGTGGACAGAGGAAATGTATTTATCATGGCTGGTACTGAATCCGAGGGTTTGATTGCATTTGCAGTATGCATCTTCACTGACAGGAGGTCCATTTGATGAGGCACGGATGCTGCAAAATGTCGAGGCTTGTGACTGGTTAGCTGGTGCTTTGCGTGCCCTTGAGCCACCTAGTTTGGATTCTAACTATGCAAATATGCGAGCGGTATGTGCAGGGTATCTGGCCAAAAATTTGGTGTTCTACCTGCAGTCACTTAACTGGGATTATCCTGTGTATCAAACACTGTAAATATAGTCTAATAATAGTTGTATCTTTAGTGAGTCTATCTCATTGTATTTGCATCATTGTTCTTCTCTCAAATTACCACAAAGTGTCATTTCCTTTTTTTAAAGAGATGATATAGGTTGCAGGATTATGTGATTTCTGGATTTGATAATGATGTAATGTGCAGGTTAGAGAAAAGCGTACAGAACTTGAAAATTTGAAAAGCACTTTTGTACGCCGTGCATCTGAGTTCCTAAGAAACTATTTTGCTAGTTTAGTGGATTTTATGATCTCTGACAAAACATACTTTTCTCAGGTAAATTTGTTTCCACATACAAGCGACTAGATGTGTTTTAAGGAAACTATTTTAAAATAGGAATCCTAAATCATGGGCATGATTGATACTTGCAAATGTCCTTTTCTGTATTTGCAGAAAGGCCAGTTGAAAAGGCCTGACCACGCTGATTTGAGATACAAGTGCCGAACATATGCAAGGATGTTGCAACACTTGAAGGTCTTCTGTTTGATTGAGCATTCCATGAAGCTATGTAATGTTTGTTTCTATATTATCTTGTCTTTGGGATTATATCTAACGGATGACCTCTCCAGAGTCTTGACAAGAGTTGTTTGGGTTCACTTAGAAAAGCTTACTGCCATTCTCTCAACCTGCTGCTTCGACGGGAGGTGAGAGTACAGCTCATATGGAGGAGAGCCTCTGTAATTTTGAATTTCGGAAATATACAATTCAGTTTGGATTTTGTGCCTATTGTATGCATTGTTGTAGGTGTGAGAATCGTTTTTGTTTTGTTAACTGTGTAATGACCAATTGAATATTCTAATGGATCATCTTAATGGAGTATGTAAGAGGTGCATAAGGAATACAGATTGTTGTATAAAGCTCATTGTTCAAGAAATGCAGACCAGTGGCATTACTTCATCAAATTTAACGCATGTCTTGCATGTTTCTCTGTCCACGGTTTTTATAAAATCAACTTGCTGACATCTTCTACATAATGCATATTATACCTTTGCCTGTGTTTCTTTGCTCGAACTCAACTTCTTCTTAACTTCATTTATGACTGTTTTTCCTACATCAATATACAGTTGGCTATAAAAAGTTAAAAACCATATTTGGTTCACATAATCATTTTCATGGCTCCGGATGAGCTTTGATTGGCTAGCCCACTTTCTTAAAATGTTAAACTTGTTTGAGGAATTTGAATGTGCACCCATAACTTAGGACTATTTTGCTGTGAGTAGAGAAACAATATTTTATTTGAACGTACATGTTTTTTAACGGTATAGTGGCTATTATACAGGCTCGTGAGTTTGCAAATGAACTTCGTGCTAGTACAAAAGCATCAAGAAATGCTACAGTGTGGCTTGAAGGATCTTCTGGTTCCAATTCAGGAAGCAATGCAGACACTTCTACTGTTTCAGAAGCATATGGAAGAATGCTCACTATTTTTATTCCTTTGCTTGTAGATGAGGTGTGTCATCTGAAACAATCCTTGCTTTAAATTTTTTACATTATGAATGTGATTTAATGAGTTCGCGTTTGAATCGTCTTTCATTATTGTTGCAGAGTTCGTTTTTTGCATCATTCATGTGCTTTGAAGTTCTCCCTCTTGTTCCCCCAGGAACCCCTTCTAGTGTCAGCATGGGAGGATCCAATGATGATGAAAATGACGATGATCTGAGTCTTATGGACCTTGATGGGAACGATATTAAGCCAAGTATACTTCATTTTCCGAATGTTGGAGATTATTGTAGACATTCTCTATAAAATATTAATCTTCGTGTCAAATTTCTCGTTTGGTGCCAGTTTTGTCATTCAGGATTCCATTTTTCAATAAAGGGAGTACACTGTTCTAATCCATACCGGGTTTTTGCTTCTTATATGCTAAATTTTCTCTGTTACAGACCAAAGTTCTATGGAACTGGATTCCTTAAACGAAGCTCTTCAAGAATTACTTGATGGAATCCAGGTAAAGTTAGAATCTTGTGACTATGCTCTGCAAAACTTTTGAGATATCAATTCTGGACGGTACTGTTACTATACTAATCACAGTGGAAGATGTAGAGGCTGATATAAATATGAACCGCGTTACTGATTCTCTTATTCTTTCATTTCTTATTTTTAACAAGAGAATTGTAATTGAAAAACTGCTTCACCATGGTACCCAATGGCGTTAAAATTAAATTAATTTTTATGCTATTGACTAATTAATGAATGTAAAGTGGTCCCACCGATATTATGTAGTAAACAAGCAGTGGGCACTAAACAACGTACGAGAAGTGTAGAAAATTATATCTCAAAATTATATTAGAATACAATGATCATGGAATGTCTTGAGATATTGATGATAATTTCGTAATCACCCTGTACATGATCCTGCTCTCTAAATCTTTCAATGTGTACCCTAAAGGCAATTGTCCATCTATATTGGAAAATACTCATCGTTGAGAAAGATTATGAATGAAAAATGATTATAGAAATAAAACCCTGAATGCAATGCAATCCTACGGGTGTCTTAACTTATTAGCTGGCATGTCTGCTAAACCACTCTGGTGCATGTGTGTGTGTGTGTGTGCGCGTGCGCATGGACCTACACTTTCTCTCACACACACACTGCATTATTTCCATACGAGTCATTTTATTGTAGTCAAACCATAAAAAACTGGCCCAAATGGCTGACTGTAATTCACATAATAAGCAGGTTTGACCTAACCTCAAGTATTTTTGCTGAACCTTAAATTTTTTTGGAGGGCTAAATGTACTGGACCGGATCTGCTAATCTCCCGTACTGTGGACACATTGAATGCAACACCATTAATCATTTTTGTTGTGTAAACTATGTTCTCCAGCTTGTGTGATTTGAAAACTGTGATGGACATGGTAAATATTGTAGCGGTAGTGCATATGCGTTGGATCTTGGTTGCTGCTAATTGTATTAATGATCGTGTGGCAATTTTTAATTTTGATGATGTTTAAATTGTCGTTTTAGATGCTAGTAGCACTAGGGCCTAGACTATAGAGACCAGAGAGCGATTGCCACTCTTTAAATATTTTACGATAGTAGGACATATTGGATGTTGAAATATTGTGAACATTGGGCAATGACCGTTGAAATATCTGTTCTATATCTTAGTTGTATTCTAATTTTACAATCATGCATATTTTTGTATGTTTTATGGCTTGGAAGTTGATGGAACCCTTTGGAAATTCTGTACTTTGGCAGACCTTTGATCTTCTTGAGCCTACAAAAATTCTGGAGGTTTTTACTAAGGTAAGCTAAATCAGTTGTTTGTAATGTCCCTTTCTAGGGCTGAAACTAAAAAAAAGGGAAAATAGCACAAACCCAAATGAGAGTAATCTGATATTTATAACAAAAGTTTTAAAAATATTTGAAACCCTAGCAGCAAACTGAATCGACACCTTTAGGACATCAAACACCCTCCAAACAAACTGAAAATAGGTGTATAAGTCCTCCTAAATATTTTATTCAATCAATGGAATAAACATCAAGCCAAAGTACTTCAAAACATGTGCAAATTCTTAAATTATACCCAGCTGCAATTAAATACATGACAGCAGAAATACAGCTCACAATAAGGGCTGGAAATGGAGATTCCAATCCCCAAAAATATCATAAATGTGTGAAAGCAGCCTTATTAATTATGAGGAAGATGAATATCAACTCCAATTGCCAAGATGTGCCCTAGAAGGGACTCATCTCCTCCAACCCAGTCGCTACCCTAGGAAAGGGTCCAAAATTGATGTAAAAACCTTAGTAGCTTTTCCTCTATCAAGCCTTAGCTGAAAACAAGCAACAGCGCTTTCCTCAAAGACCTTAGGAACCACCAATTGAAGAGTTTTCATTCCTCAATTTGAACAAGGAAGTGTTTTGTCCTCCTTGTATGCCACACCAAAGGATTTTAGCCCTCTAGTGGAAAGAAATTGAGCAATCAGCCCAAAAACCAAGCAAGTATATTTTTATGACAAGATAGATGCCCAAAACGAGTCCAAGCGACCTGTTTTATATCCTTTTGGTGGCCCCAAAATCAATTAGGGAGTCTTCCCCCATAACTGACCTCGTAAGGATGTTTGCCTTTAACTTTATCTTGGCTTTTCACCTCTTCAACCCAACTGACCTGACTTATAAGAAAAACTATGAAAGAAGAATGCAAATGCTCACGAAGAAGACTGAAAAACATAGCAAACACTTCTCTTGTCCACTTCTTGCCCACGGGAAGTGGAATGGGCTAGAAGTCTCCAAAACGAACTAGTTTGAAAAAGGAACATTACATTGTTTCTGGGTGGTCCCATAAACAGATTTCAGGCATAGGAAACACAATGATCTGCACTGAAACACTCTTGCTGGGGTGAATTTTTGACTGTTGGAAATATAAATGTAGGCCCCAAGTTGTCTTCTGACAATATGGTGACAAAGTATGACCTTTCAATTTGCTTCAAGAATTATGATCTTCGATGCAGACTAACTGTACTTCAAACTGGTTCTAGCCCATTATATTGCAGTGAATGAGTGGTTACAGACCTTTTGACTCTTGAATTCCTTGGGAACTCTTTGATTACTCTGGTGGATTATAGGATTCCTCTATGTAACAACTCTTAATATTCCTCCAAATGACTTATATTTAATCCGAATGTCTCTTGAAATGCCTTTGGATGACTCTTCAATCAACAATATAGAAGTCTATTGCCGGAGATAATTCTCGGCCAACATTGAGAATGGCAATGCTTGAATAGCGTGTTCTAGAAAATCATGCTTTCTACTCTACAAACACCTTAAATTGTGGGCTCATCGTTCGATTACAAGGGTTGTCTGCAGGATATTTTTCCTCTGCTTGATCTAGCGTGATAACTCATCTCTTCATGTCGCAGGGTTCTAGGCTTGTGGAAATGATTGTAATGCACCAAAAACCAAACTTCAATTTTTTTGTTGGATTTCCCAAAGTTACCCAATTCTTATTGACTAATGTTGAATCGGAGTTGCATTGGATCATCGTGTTAATTCCTTGGTTATTATGTGCTTATCTAAATTTAGATCAATACATTATTGTTTGTCACTTTGTTATTCTTTGAGACCTGAAATTCTGAATTCATAAGTGTATACACGATTTGCTGAGCGTATTCTGAAACAGGAAGACTAGAATAGTTGTGTAAACTTTCACATTCTCCCCAGCCTTCCAAATGGAAGCAATCAGATCCATAAAAAATAGATTCTTCTATTGAGGCCTGGCTTTTGAAATCAACCTAAAATATTGTTCTTGACAAGGACTTTCCAATGTTCTTTTCATCCATTGCCTTATTAATCCATTTAGTGGCAGAGAAAGAGAATTTGGAGCCTTATAGGCTGAATTACTTTGGGTGTCACCGTAATTCCTCTAGATGATTACTTGTGAAAATCTTTTGTATAATAACTCTCATATTTCTTCTAGATAACACGAGGCATTACCCCTGATAACTATTTAGAATTCTGTGGGAAGTCTCTGAGAACTCTGCAGAGGTTCTCTAGAATCATTGTCAATCAGTGGACAGTGCCCACAATTAATATCACGATTTTGTATGAGATCATTTAAGGCTATCACCATGACCTCTATCCGTGTTCAATTTTTTTTAATGAATCCCAGGTTTGTGGGTTAACCCACAGACAAACAGTAACTACTTCTTGAGTTCTAATATTTCAGAGTGGGAGGATACTTTACAGTTTATCATAATGATACATCTGTGGTATAGCTCGACCATGCAAAGCTTCAATTTTTGCATTCTTCAAGAGTTTATATCATCTTATTGTTTTACTATTGTTCTTTTCTTGATATTATGCCCTTTGGATTTGGGTGCGGGAGCTTTCTGCACATGATTGCAAATACCATGGCAAACTTACTGCATGATATGATGGATTGGATCATATCGTTATTGGTTTTACAAAATTTTGAAGGACTGAAATTAGAATGATCATAATTTCCAAGAATTTTTGTGTCATACCCATGTGCTATTTTATTCACTAGTTTGTGTTCTCTTATAGAGTCATCAGTGCATTATTTGTATGGTGAGAAGGAAAAGCCCGTTGGACTACATGTATAAGTACCTGGCTTTTGTTCCGGTTCTTACATATAAAAATATACTGTAATCTTCATTGTAAACTTTGTTCTTGTTTCCTATTTTCGTTGTTTTAAGAATTTCAAGATGTGTCATTCATTGGTCTATAGATTGTGAGTTGTGGACTAGTATTTTATGATTTTAAAGTAAAATGCTATAACATAGAGTTGTTCCAAAAACCGTGTTAGTTTTTTGTGTACTTCAGGTTTTATAGTGCATTGCTTAGTTTTGGATGGGCAATAAAGCATTTGATGCATGCTTTTGTCATTGTTTGGAATCAGGACGATTTTTATGCAGTTGTGGACTGGGCTTACAAAATTGATCCTTTGCGATGTATCTCCATGCATGGAATTACTGAGCGGTATTTCTCAGGCCAGAAGGCTGACGCAGCAGGTTTTGTGCGCCGTTTGCTTGGTGAGCTACAAACGAGAATCACATCACAATTCAACAGGGTTGGTTATTTCTTTTTCATTTTCTATATCAAAACTTATAACTATTCTAAGTGGTATTCCTGAAAAGAAGGTTCATTAACTAAGTGTTTCCCTGTGCTGACAGTTTGTTGATGAAGCTTGCCATCAAATTGAGAGGAATGATCGCAATGTGAGGCAAGTGGGTGTCCTTTCATATATACCAAGGTAAACCATATTGTCTGTCTGCATCTACAACTCATTATGAATTGTGTCTATGACTATATATATATATATATATATATATATATATATATATCCAATTTATTAGTGTAAAGGGACTTTAACACAGTTTGAAGGTACACATTTGGTTCGCCACTTTTTCATTCACAACCAATGCAGATCGTAGATTGATGTATATGAATTAGTATCATGAAATTATACATACACACACACATGTTTAGATACATACACACACATACATATATGTATATATGTATGTATCTATATCCAAATTTATTTGTATAAATGGATTTTAAGAAAATTTGAACTTGTACATGTGGCTTTCCACAATAATCACTCATAACCAATGTAGATCTGAGAATGATGTGTAGAGATTAGAATTACAAGATCTTCATGGAGTTGTGAGATATCGACTTTTCTATATGTCTAGCTGATGATTTGCAAATTTGAAGTATGTTTTCCTTATAAATGCCAGGCGCTACCTGATGCCTAGATGAGGGTGGGGAGCAATAACTAGATGTGGCATGGATAGTATCCTGATATGCATGACCATATTTAGGCTGTATACATTGCATTTAATGATTTCAGTTCATTTTATCACCTCAAACACCAGGTTTGGGCCTGCATCACAATCAGACTTAAGTCGAGCATTTCATAAAAATAAATATTCTCAATTTACATAGCTTAAGCATTTATTGCTATTGTGTTCAAAAGAACAATCGATAAAATATGCAATCGTCATAGTAGGCATCAAGAGAAACAAATATACATGTATGCATAGAGAGATGTATTACCATATTATGATTTTAATGGATTTACACGAGCTGCCATTTATGTAGCTCACAAATGTTTTTTACGACACATGAAATGTTACAATATGTAATTGCTTTGGACTCATAACCAACCTTGTACATGTCAATGAGTGTTGACAAGGTGGTCAGTAACCATCACTATGTTACTATTACCTGACACTGCTGTATTGTTATTCATACACAATATAGACATGGTTTTATTGTTTTCCTCGTATATATATCATGGTAGCAAAAAAAATTCCAAATTGAAAAACAAACAAACAAACAAACAAACAGTTTTTCTAGTTTATGTTGCCCTTACATAATACATATTAAAACCTCAATTTTTTGGAGTGGGTTAAGATTCGCCCACAGGCTCTGTAACCTTAGTTGATTCTTAATCAAAAATTCTACATACTTTGAAATATTTGCGTGGAAACTATTCTGTGTTATCTTTTTCCCGAAAATGCTTTCTCTTTAGTGTATTTCATGATTGTCTGAACCTCTCATATGTTATTTTTAAGAACCTGGCTACTATGATATACGTATCATAGCGGCGAGACTTGAACTTGGTAAGAGAATTTCACGGTTGCTCTCAGACTCCGTGAAATAACTTGGGTATTTTGAAAAAAAATACCAAAAATAGCTTCTTCACCAAAAATTAAGAAAAAATCAGGTTTACCATTTTTGAGTGAGTGAAAAGTCAGTAGGGGGGAGTGGATTGAGCGAGAGAAAGGTCATTTACATCTCTTAATGTGACCTTAAACTTTTTTGATGTTTTTTAAAGTTTTCTTTAATGCATTTTTGTTGTTTTTTAGTCTGTCAGACTGGTGAGTCTAATAGACTTGAGATTTAAGTGACCGTTTACTTTTTGTGTGTTTTAAGTTTTTTTTTTTAATGCACTGTTGTTTAAGTCTGTCAGACTTGCCGAGTCTAACAAACGATCAGATTCACGAGTCCCACTATCATCCTCGGCTGGTCAGTGCTACAGACTTGCATCTGCTTCCTCAGATCGTGACTCAGCAAGTACTTGTCATGACTTGGCAAGTTTCAACACAATATATTTGTGTGTAGGCATGTAGTATCATAGCTCAGGATCTCTAGAAAACTATTTTAGTATTTAGTATCGTATCCTAGGTTCTCTAGAAAACTATCATATCTGTATCAGCGAAGTCACAAGGTTTGTGTTTGTGTTTGGCGAGGATAAAATACAAATGAAATTTGTGAATGGATTAAAAAAATCATAATTTTGGAAAATAGAATTGTGATTTTTAATTTTTAATTTATCATTAAGTTAAAAAAATAAATGCAAGATTATGCCAAAATAAGCAGTTTCTTACCTATCTGAGTATGTGCTTATTGCCTGTCATATTTAGTAACTCAGATAGAGTTATTAGTTAGGATGTAGTTCTCATTGTGCTTATTCCTGTAAACGTTAGTCCAATTTATTCCTAGACCTATAGTACAAGGGTCTAATCACAAGAATAATATCCCGCCTACAAGTTTTTCTTTCTAAACAATTTGTTGTAATAAAATTAGTCAAACAATTTGTAGTAAGAAAATTATTCCTGGGAATACATAGTTCCTGTGACCTTTAGTAAGAAAATTAGACCTGGGAAGACTACCAACTATATGAAAATCAGAGAACCTGGATGACATTGACTGGAGAATCACAACTTACAGTCTGACTCTGTTTATGATAGTTGCCCTTGTATACAGTAAGGCGTTTGTCGGTTGACTTGGGATGGAATCTGACCACCTGAATTTTAATTGTAGAAGAAGCTTTCTTCCTGTCCCGGGCCTCTGGGGATACAGGTCTTTATATTGTGAAGTTCGAACCAGTGTCTATTTTTTCTCTACGTTACCGTGTACTGCTGTGCATGGTGGCCTGTTCTGGTACAGTATGTTCTGGGTAGCAGTGTGGGTCCAGTTCCTCAGCGGGTTCACACAGGGTATGGCAACACAGTCCCGGGTATGGCTGGATTTGTCCTGAGATGAAACCGGCTGTAAACAGGCCTGTGTTGCTGTATCTTGGGTATATCTGGTCAAAACAAACATTTGTTTTTGTTAAAAAAGTCAAACATGGACTTAAAGAGAAAAACATAACCCACCCTAAAATATGCTACTAAACTCTTTTTAAACAAACACAATACATTTACCTCTCATTGCATACTTACCTCTTATTGCACATTTTCTCACTCACCATATTTTCAAAGTTTTAGGGCTGAAACTCCATCCTTTTGCTAATCATCAAGTGTTGATGTTCTTAATGAAAACATTGAAGAGCAATTTGATTATGAATACCATGAATATGCTGATTTATCTTGATTTTTGTTTATACATTGTAACATTTGCGCAATGTACTTGTTCTAAGTTTGATCACTGAATATCATGACATTTGGCATTGAATTAACGTCATGTTTTGTTGTTATTTAATTTATTTTGTTTATTCTGCATATTATACGGTTAGTTTTCCGTATTTGGATATATTTGTACATATTTTTTGTATGGCCTTACCCAAAGCCATACCCGGGTGCAAAAAATATCACTGTATCAGCATACCGGACCCCCATTCTTGTATACGTAACAGTTTCAGGATCGGCTACATAGATTTTTCCTTCACGTACATGATCTCATTTATATTGTATTATATAACTATAGGCCCTCTTTCTTTTAGATACTGGATCTGATTGGAAGGGGAAAAAATGACTGGTCATAAAATCATCTTTGTACTTGTCAGGTGTATTATGCAGGTCTTACAAGAGGAAGCTTGCCTTATCTTTGTGATCAACTGTATTATTCTATGATCTAGTCGCTGCATAAGTTCTTGCTATACTCTGGTACTTTGATTCCTGAATTTTGTCAAGAGAGTTTGCACTCATATCTAGGAATGTCCAGAGATGAATGGAAGCCTTACTCGCAAGATTTTTATTTAATTCTTTGAAGGCTACTTTTTTTTTCTCTGATCGTTACTAGCAACTTTCCCACAATACAAGCGCAAGTGATAATGCCAATTTGTTTTTTATTTTCCGTTTTTCGAGGATATTTGTTACAATTTATTATGAATAATCTGGTTAATTCTTGTTGTTCTCAATGCTGGTAAGTGGTCCGAGAAACAACATGTTGAGTTTACCATTTTTTCGTTTTTAGGCGTGTTTCTAATCTGATGAGTATTAGTAATTACACCCTTCACAGATAACAGTAAGTTTTAAGACAAGTTACAAAGATAGTTTATGTGTGTATGTTGTGTAGCTGCTTGGAATCAGATTAGCACGTGAATAGCGTATATGTTTTTAGTTTAATTAAAACAATTTTTAATTTATATAATCCATTTTTGAACAGATTTGCAACACTTGCTGTTCGTATGGAGGAGTATATTCAAGGACAATCTAGGGAATTAGTTGATCAAGCATATACAAAATTTGTAAGTATTCCCAACAACTTACCTTTCTTATCATTTCTCAGTTTGTTTTTGCAAAAGCACATTTCTCTATCTTTCGTGGATTTTTGTTTATTGTCTATTGAGAATTGAACATGTGGCGGCTTTTGGCAATGCAATACTTATACTTTTCACAATTGTTTTTTATGAGTTTACAGAAAGGGAGCTGAAAAATAACTGAATATTTGTGAACAAATCATTTGCATCAGATTGTAATCCCATAGTTGGTACCAAGTTGTGGCTGCTGCAGTCAACCCCCTATTTCTGGGGGATGGGCAATATCTGCATGCTAGTAAGATTTGTTATCTGGCTAGCGTATGCAAATGTCTTTGCTTGACGATGACAGCTACCTTTACATACTACTAAGGTTTATGTTATCCCTTGGTCATGTTATGGCACGTTTGATATCGATGTCTGTTCAGCTATGCATATTTCCCCCAGACGTTTTGGTCGTGTTTATGTTTGTGCATGAAAAGGAGATCCATATTATTTAATTTTTGTTGTCGACATTGTTGATGTTCTAAGACTAATTTTCTCATCCAGCCTATTGGCATCTCTATTGATAGGTTACCTCCTTTTAGGTACTCTTTGGATGACCCTCCTCTACTTCTTCCCTCAAAGGAGGTCATCATTAGAGTTGTCAGAGAGAATATCTATAGGCATTACATCCAGGTCACTTAGACCTCTCCTTAGCCACTCAGTCCCAAGCTTGCCTTTTACGTTGAGCATTTCTTGCATGTGGTGGACGGTGGCATTTGTTGACTCGACTATCTCCAACATCATTGGTCGCATGGCTTGAGGTTTCCCCTTGACCAGTTAAGCATATGCTCATGCTAGTTGCTAGGTTTCCCCTTAATCATCATATTCCATGTGGGGATAGGATTTGTCATCTTTGCCCCTCTAAGAGTTTGAGATTGAGGAGCACTTCATTTTAAGATGCACTTTTTATCATGAGATCTCGGGGAGGTACCATTACTTTCATAGAGACTCAGGAAAATCCCCATCCACTTTCTTTTGGTATTCGGATCAATGGTGCCTAGCCCTTTTTCTTTCAAAGGTTGTCACCCATTGATATAGGTACCAGCAGGGAGCCCCTACGCTGATCACTTCATTATTTCAGCCCCTCATAGAGATTGGTGGCATTAAGCGACCTTTGGATACTGTTGCTTCACACACTGCTCCGAAGGTACCCCAACACAATGGCTCTCGGTGACAACAATCCACTCTTGCTCAATGTCACGGATTTGCTCCTCAACATCATGGATCTACTTCTTTGTGACCACCTCCCAGACTATGCAGGAAAACACACTACAAGTTTCTTAATTGCCATGGGAGCTTCTTCTGCCTTATATGTTATGAGCGTTTGCTTCTTGCTAGGATTACCCAACTTGGCTGCCTCAGCTCTAGACATTCCTTGAGGAGCATTATCAGATCTTGTTACACCTAAGGCATTTACTAAGTTGGATTGAGGGTGGTTCATTTAGACATTGGTCAGACTGTTCGATGGCGGTGATGGAGTGTGGGTGGTCGTTGATGTCCAACTCGGTCCCGACCATCCATGTCACAAGCCTCGAAACCATGATTGAAAATTGGAAACCACCTTTCCTGTTGTTTTGGTGTCAACCGAGCTCATTAAACAAACATAGGGGATTGAACAACATTGTATAAGGTGTACAATCAAAAACCTCCACAGATTAAACGAATTAAATGCCACGCAATCCAAAACCTTGACACTGTAAAAAATACAATAAAAAAATAGCAAGCTCATTTTCCTCGTATTTTCTCAAAATTTTCAGTTTCTTTCAGTTTTTAAAGGGCCAGTTGTTGGCGCCCTAGAATTGACAGAAAGTTAACAACTATGCTCCACGGGGACGCGTCCCCTGCCCTTTAAGGCTCGTCCCCATACCAGGGACGTTTCGGAAACTCGAGGATGGGTAGGAAACGCCCCCTACTCGTCCCAATCTGTAAAAAAAAATCGGGGATGTCCTGGAAACTTCGAATTTTGAGCAGGGGATGGTAGGGGATGCCTACAAGTCCCCGGTATGTCCAGGGGACTTGTACCAGGGACTTCTGGGCGTCCCCTACATCCCTGCAAAGGTAAAGTTAATTTTAAAAAAACACAAAGTTACTTAAAAAAAAGGAATATGGGGGCCCACAAGGACCCCCACACTCATTTCTAACTAACCTAAACCTAAAATAACCTCTCTTACAACTAAAACAAAAAAAGAAGCTCATTTTTGTCATTTCCCATCTTGTGAAGGAGAAGACAAAGAAAGAAAATAACAGAGAGAAGAAAAGAGAACATTAGTGAGAAGAAGGCAAGAGAGCAATAATATACAATGAATTCATTTAATAGTTTTGTATTGCTCATGGAACAACGTGTCTATGAATAGAGAACATAGAATTATATGTTTTGGTGATAAACAAATTGTGGTATTATGTTGAATGGTTTGTTGTGCAGCAGAGGGTGTATAAATAGAGCATCGAGTAATATGCTTTTGTGAAAAACACGGGTATTTACCCAATTCTCTAAACTATGTGTATGAATACATAATGTAGAGTAATATGTTTTGGTGATAAACATTGTGGTATCAGTTTAATGTTGTGTTGTGCAACACAGGGTGTACGAACAGAGCATAGAGTAATATGTTTTCCAAAAAAGACTGTTTTTGACTCAATGTTGTGAAAGGTGTGTGACTACAAAACACAGAGTAAAATGTTTTGGTGAAAAAGAGTGTGTTATTCAATGCTGTGTTGTGCAGAAAAGTTGTATGAATAGAGCATAATGTAATATTTCTTGCTGAAAAAAAACAGCGGGTTTTTTACTCAATTCTAAAAAACCCTATTATCATGACCGCTCCAATATGCCTGCTCAAAAGTGTGACAATGCATTTGTTAATTGTCTTGCTGATGCATATGATTGCATTTGAATTGTTAGAATTTTGTGCAAGTGTTGTGTATAATATACTTTTTCTATGTTTCAGATATTTTGTTGTTGTCTAGTTGAAACTTGCAGCCCTTGGGCATTTCATTGTAATTATTATTGTAATTGAAACTTCAACTTTATGTGAAATCTCAATTCAGCTCCAATTTTATGTATTAAGGTTCTATAATGTGTTTGATTAATGCTTTATCAATGTTATCATATGAATATTTGAAATTTCCTATATTTTTTTATATTTTCCCTTATTTACTTTCTAAAATAACTCCGATGCCGTGTTGTTCAAGTTCAAACATCATCTCTCATCCCCAAAATATTGCAATGAATGGACCCACTATGGTGTGTTATAATTGATGTTGACCTACACACCCAAAAGCCTTTGAAGAAAATAGAAATAAAGTTTCCTTGCTTTGGGTATTCTTTTTCAATTAAGAAAATGATGGTTTATGATGTCCTAAGCTTGCTCAACAAAGGATTTCATGCTAGACAAATGTGTTCCACTCCAATGTACCATGATGGAAAAGGTAAGTATAATTATTCATTGTAACTAGCAATCACACCCGGGTGGTGCACTAAAGATGCCAATAGGGAGGCACTCAAGAAGTTAAAGTTGAAGTCACATATGGACCCACATGTCACTTTTTCTTACCATCATCACATCGTCTATTTAATGTAATATTTGTTGAACATTAAATCTATTTTAATAGCTACCAACTTGAAAAGGCTTGCTTTTTATTGGATTTGCAACTTTTAGGGATTACTACAAACACATTATTGTGTTTTAATAATGTAAGTGTGGAAGACAAACAAAAAAATGGTAAGTAGACGTGAAAACATGGTATATACTTCATGCAGGAGCACCAACTCAAGGGCCTGAACACCCACAACTTCAACGACAACGCTGATTGGTTTTGTTGACACTATGTTGTCTCTTAATGGAGAGGATAAGTTGGATGACAAGGATGAGTTGGAGGGCATAGCAGGCAAGGGTAGAAGCGTGTTAGACCCAAACATATGCAAGCTTCCTTTATGCAGGTAGTGGTGAAGGAGGCTCTGCAAAGCCTCCAAGGCCAGGGAGAATGTGGATGTTAGGGTCAATGATCTGAGGTTTGCCCCCTTAGGCATCGGTCATTGCGGTCCCTCGGTAGCCTACAAAGAGCTCGGCTTTGGAATCAGGTTAGACATTTTGAGACTGTGTTTCCTCCTTTACTAGGCATGTACATTGTGCGAACAATTATAATTTCCGGTGGTATTGTTGGTGAGCTCATTTGCAATATCATGTGGATCTATTTGAAAACAAACTTGTGAAAACAAACACCATCACTTATAACAAAAAAGATAGGACAACAACAAATTATCCACAAACAATATTGCACAATATCGGCTGTTGAATTTGTAATGTTAACAAGTAATTATGTTGACAGTCGTTTCTCCAAACTAGACCGATGCGAGCAAATTCTGACAACCGGTCAAAAAAATCATAATCTTCAAACTAATACGTTCCCTATTTATAACCTTGGATGAGCTAGAGGATTGAAGGAGGTGTGCAAACAAACAAATATTTTTCCTCTTTTGCCAATGCCTCAAACATTAATTACACTGATAGGCGTTTCCAAATGGAATTCTTGATGGTTTTGCTTCAAACACATTAGGGAAATAAAATATCGAGGTTTTGTGTCGGTGATCATTGATGGATGGTGTCATCAGTACTATCGATGAGGGGAATCCTTAATTGCTAACGAGAAACCCTAAGTGCAAATGTGCATGAAGTCGACAACATAAGGAATCCTAAAAACAAAATTTCCGTATCTAACATATGTAGAGTTCGAGATTAACCTTGCAAATTTCTCATCGAATTATTCACTGACCATGTGTTGCTTTTTGAGATATCTCAAAAGTATGTTGCCTCAACAACCTGCACATTGCAACCGCTTTCTCTTTCAAATGATCGACAAAAATGGCATGTGGTTCATATGTGCTTGGTCGTAAGAAAGATGCGTTTCCCATTGGTTCCCCCCAACATTTTCCCCCACCTCAAGACTTCTCCCACAAACCCCTTCTTCATTACCCCTCTTACTCTCCCACTGTTTTTCTCCCTCCAATTTTACTTCTTCGACTCATCCCTTTCGGCTTTTCCATGACACATTTCACATGCGATTGCTAGTATTGGCCCTTTCATAGTGATAAACGTTGACTCAAATGATTCCTCTATCTCTAACATGGTCGGAAATGTGTGATGAGACTACAAATTTCATTAGCCTATGCTCCTAGGGGATTTGTACTCCCTACGCATGACTATTCGTATTGTTACCCCACCATATGGGTTTGGGGGGTTTACTATGTTAGGTTTACCACATGTTTACTTTCAATGCTTTTATTTGTCTTCTTTTATTTAGTTCCTGATGTTCCTAGGGTCCTTTTACTGTAGCACTTCTTATGGTGTTTGGGTGTATTCTTGAGTCCCATTGACATACTTTTGGTCATTCATGGACATTGGCATAATTTATTTATTTCTTTCTTCCTTTCTTCCTTTTGTGTACATGCTTAAGGGCATGGTTATTAAATCTAGTCAGATCTGTAACAAATCCAGTCCAATCCATAGTTTTTGGACATAATCTGTCTAATATGGTCCCCATCTAGATTTCTTTTCTTATTGTCCGACTGTCATATCAATCAACCATGATGGTTTAGACTTGTATAGATATATCTGAGTTGGAGTGAGATGAGAGATTCATAGATTGGAGAAAAGACAAGGGTGAATTGAAGTATATTATACAAAGTTAGGGGAGGAGGTTGAGGATAGAGGACATGGAGTGGTATGGCTAGAGGGGCCAAACCTAGTAAGAAACTACCTATATATAGAGAAGTTAGGAGTTGCCTTTCTCTATATTCTCTATATTCTATAGAGAAGTTGGGAGTTGCTTTTCTCTATATTTCTTTGGTTCACCTCTAGGATTCTCTCTTCCTAGAACTTTCTATTGCTAGTCGTTGTTTACTTCAGTCCCATTGACCTACTTTTGGTCATTTGTGGACATTAATATAATTTCTTTCTTTCTTTCTATATGGAATAGGTCGTCCCTCTATATAAATATATAGAGGTGGTCAAGAGATAGTCATTATAGAGACGGCCCCCTTATATATCTCATCTATCTAAGACGACCTCTTCATGTACATCTATGCGGCAATGACCCTACAAAAATGTACCATATGTTTTTGGGGTATTTCTGGCATGTTTTGAAGGTGTTTCTAGTAGCACAAACCTTTAAAAGAAATAAAAAATGAAGAACGTGTTGGCTAGATTTTATGCACAACCTAAAACCTAGGCAGTCATGAGATAAATCTCCCTCATTTAACGGTGAGGCTCCCGTGTAAGATGTTTATCAATTTGGTAAGGGTGAATCTAATAACTATTTTCAGGGGTTTTACTTTAATTCCCTCAGCTCGTGAACCAAAGCTGGACAATTTGGCAGCAAGTAAGCAGTTGTGTTGAGAACATTTGCAGAAGGGGGAAAAAATAGAAGTAAGGAAAGAAGAAAGGAAGATGTGTTGAATTTAACCAATAGCTATCAGAGTTGGTCTCATCCACACAAATTAAATAAACATAGAAAACTCACAACATTTCAGCAGTAAGGGAAAGAAATAACTTCTAACCTAGATCTAAGATAACACAAAGTTTATCTAAAACCTCAAATAGAAATGATGAGCAAAGCACCGTAGACACAAAGTTCTCCGGAAATCCACCTTTTATTCAATCCCCCAGCTTTCACAGAAATCACACCAAGGGTTTCAGCACAAAGTCTGAAAACTCAAGAATGCTCTGCTAAACAAATTCTGATGAACAAATTGTGATGATCCCTTAACCCGTAGTCTCTTCCTCTATTTATAATGCATAGAGGGAAAATACAAATAGGAAACTATAAATGAACTCCCGCATGTGGAAGCTATAAAGGAAACAACTGACAATCTTTCTCCTAGAATTCCTCTTTGCATGACATGCATCTGAAGACTAAATCAAAGTCTTGCATGGCTGCCACCTATTCTTGATTAAAGGAACCTTTTCAAACAACTTGAAGTAATGGCTTTTAACCAATTACTTTAGTTTTACAATTTTGTCCGAGAAAATAAGAAAGAAGAGAAGAAAGAGGAGAAGAAAGAAGGTATGCCAGCTGCTACACTTCACGCTTTCCCTTTGTTCTGATACTGAATGTACTTGTCAAGCATGTGATTCATTGTTTTCCCATCTGCTTTAGCAATAGCTTCTCTTTCAGTCTTGAACCTCAGTAATTCCCTGGATAGAATATCAATGCCTGCCTTCACCTTCTCTAAACTAGGCCCAAATTCTTTGACATCTGCATGAAGTCTTACTAGTTTGCCAATTGAATCCAACGTGAAAGGCATGACGACTTCATCAATCTTCTTCTGGAAGACTGGAAGAAATTCCTCAAGGGAAGCTGGCGACTTGTCTGGAATGTACCTTGTATAATAATGAATACCATCAATTTCCTCCTCTATAGTGAAAGCAATTATGCTCTCTGGCACTTCTTCCATCTCGTCTTCCAGCAATTGCATTCTATTCAGCATATGTTTGAGAATCTCTATGCAGAAAGACATTGTCATTTCCAACTGCTTACCCTTTTCTATCGATCCATCAGGTACAAGCTGCACTCTGCAACCAATACACTCTTCGACAGTGAATTTATCTTGGCCAAAATCTCCAAGTGGCTCTCAGCAACTGTATTCTCATCCTTTATACCTTGTCATCAGTTCTTTCAGCTGAGACAATGCCCTGTGCATACTTTCCAAGCTAGTTGGTACTTCCTTGAATTGCTCTGACGCTTGGTGGATGATTTGCCTCTTCCATTCATCAATAGCTTTGACTTTATTACCTGCATCCTCAACCTCTTCGATCAAATGACAAGCTCACATGCTCCTGTACTAGCATTGGCTGAGAGGAAGGTTTAGCAACCTTAGTGATAATCTCACATAACTAGGAGATCTGCTCACGAAGTTTGGCTTTCTCTGCTTTCTCCCTGTCAAGCTTGAGGAATAAAGCATCTATCAATGTCTGGGTATCCTGCTTCAATCCTTCCAGTGGTGACTTGCCCTACTGGCACTCTGGTCATTGATACATCTGTTGTCGTTAGCTCTCCCTTTTGCTTTCCCTCAGCACGGAATTGATAGTTCTGCAAACTTCTACCCTGATTCTTCAATGATCAGCTTTGAAGTCACTTTGGCAGCTTTAGACCTTTTGCCTTTTCCTCCCAAGCTCATGAGCAGTTGCAGGTCTTCCTCTTCCACGTTAATTACTTCTCTCGCTTTGGAACTGTTTGCAAAGCCAACCAAGATGAGAAGTTACTCTCCGGGGAATGAGAGGCATCAACTTGCATTATCTTTTCTTGTTCGGGCCCTACAGTATTAGAATTCAGCACTGTATCATGGTTGCCTCCTCCCGTGCCATCTAGGGAAAGTGCTCTCTCAAACTCTACCATCTGTGCCCTCAATTCTTCTGTAAGAGGAGGTGGAGAACTGGGTGGGCTGAGTAACAAATATGAATGATGCTGGATTCAATACGGCGGAATAACTATGTCTGCTCGGGGTGCCGGAACTGCTGAAGTGTTGTGAGTTGATGCAGGAGAAGCTTCGTCCGTAAGTGACACTGGTGTAATAGATGAAGACTTGCCTTTCTCGAATGCCTGAGACTTTTTGTGCACTTTTAGCTTCTCTGGTCTTCTGCTGCTCTCACCATCATGCTTTCTTTTGTTGAGATTCCCCGTGCTAAAATTCCCCGTGATCTGGTTCATCAAAGCCTCATCCAAACAATATCCTTTTGTTAACAACCAATTTGAGGTATTAACCAAGACCGTTGAAGATCTTTCCTCGATTGTCTGGCCACCACCTACACTGGCTTGAAGAGCAGCTTTATCTCCTCCCATTTGATGATATGTGTCAAGTACCACATGCCCATCGTCCAAAAGATTTGCAGGTATCCTTGCCAGACCAAAGTTAGAAACCTTGTTGAGCTGTTAATCTGCTGAAATCTCCTTTTCTGACTTCGTATTCGTTCCTGCACTTCATCCAGAAATCCTCCAATGAAGGGATGTGCGAGTATTCCTTGGGAGACTGTCTTCCTTGCTATTCCATAAGGATCAAAATTCATCCGAGCTAGGAAGGACTCGTGCTCGTAGAAAAGAAACATTTCAGCTTCAATACCTCTGGCTTTGTGAATAGTCTGACAACTATAGTGGCCCACTGTGATTGGGAAGTTGACCGTCGGTCTATGTTGCTTTGATTGTAAGTCCTGCAACTCTATGAGTTGCCTGCATAACTCCATGATAATCCACTTATCATTAGGGTACCTTGGCAGCTTGACCGGTTCACCTGAGAAGCCACTAACCCTGAGATACGTGAAGTCGGCAAACTGGATGAAGATAAAACTGTACTAGGAGACAACTTCCCAAGCTTCTTTGCTTACCCTGTTGGCCTTTAGATCACCGTTTAGCTTGCAAATAAATCCATAGAAGAAGTCTATCATTCACTATGCCTTGTAGTCCTTGTAACACCTCAAGTATCACCAGCTATGGGTAGCACTCATAAATAGGATCCTTTGAAAGTATCCCTCTCCTGTCCAGTTTGGAGAATATTCCCTGTGAGGCTAGTGACGTACACAAGGTATGAAGTCATTTTAAAATTGAATGTCTGCCTCACATTTCTGAGTTGCTCATTAATGTTGCTGCTAATGATCTCTGCCCAACTGATCATAGAATCAAGTTTGTTGATATCAATTGTTCTGACGAAGGAATACATCCATCAGTGAAAGTTCTTTGCATCACTTTCCCTATTTATCCTACACAACAACCAGGAAATGTCATCAACTTCCCATACCAGATTTGACCTTGGAAGAGTCCTTGGAAATTTTGATAGTGCCCTTGGAATTCTTCTTATATTTCCTGTTCATTATGCCCACACAATCCACCTTGTCCTTCTCCCACCTATCAAAATCCTCCTACATGTTGATTTTAATCACTCCAGGTTTTGCCAGAATCTTGAGGCAATAATTGATGAATTGTGCATCCAGTCTAATCACTGTCTTTCCTGTTGCATCCTTGATTGTTTTAGATAGAGGATGATATAACTTCGCACATTCTAGAACAAACTCGGGTAATTGGGCCGTAGTCAAAAATGCTGCAGCTTGGATAATTCCATTGTCCCTTATAGCTTGCATAAGGTATGTTCTTCCGGTTGCTCTAGATCTGTCAATCAAATCATTGATAGACTTATGCCCCATGTATGTGTCACTAATCCCAAGCAAGCCTGGACAATATGCACGGTTTTGTCGGATTACCCCTGTCGTCACCCTTCATCGTGTCTAAATCAACTTTTGTCTAAGATCTTCTTTTTTTATTTTTATCAGAAGCTTTTGCAATTGTGAGAGTTGGATCTATTTCTACAGAGGCTGCAACTACTTCCCTTGATGTTGAAGATATATACCATGTATTTGACATTGGCTTTTGCTTTCTTCTCACAATTATATGGCACAAAGCGAAGTATTCCCATAATCAATTCAAACAAATATGCAATTCATCACCCTCATATTTATTTTAATAGCGTGTGAGCAACTTTGAATTTTGGGAATGACTTTGGGTGCAAGCAAATTTAAGTAGGCTTAATCATGAGTTCAAACTGGAGATTAGAATTAAAATTTATGAGCTTTGGGAGTGATTTTGGGAGACTTTGCATGCAATTTTGGATCATTTTCACATGGGCTGCGTTTGGGCTTACTGAGGGAGTACCTGTGTTGAAAATTAAAGAGGACAGCAGTGTGGAAATGAAAGGAAGGCAGCAGCTTGCAATTGGAAGCATGGAAATAAGATATGGAAGGTAGCTAAGGCTACGACTTGGTTGGCAAATTCCTTCTAATTTTTGTGTGGATTTTGCATAAGAAGGATTGTGTGGAATTCCGAGGTGGAGGATGCTTTTAAAATAGAAAACAGCAGGCTGACGTTTCAAGATAATCACTTAAAGAAAAAGTGCGTGGAAATTAGAAGAGAAAGCGGCTTTATTTCAAGTGGAAGACAAAGACATGGAAATCCACGATTTGGCTTTAATGATTCTTCTTCAAAAAGTGCGTGGTTTTTAGAAGGCTGGGCTGCTCTTTTTCACGAAAAACATTTAAGTGATTTTGCCCCTTTTAAGAATTTCGTGAATTTTGATAGTCAAGGATTATTTGCAAAAGAAGACAAGACACTGGAAAACCACGATTTGCACTTAAATGACTTTGCATTGACCTCTTAAAATAATTGTGCTGATTTCCAGAGTGAAGGCTGCTTGCAACAAGAAGACAAAGGCATGGAAATCCACAATTTAGTTAAAAACTTCATCTTTGGATAATTGCATGGAAATTTGATGATTAGGGCAACTTGCAACAAAAAGACATAGACATGGAAAACCACGATTTAGTTAAAAACTTCTCTCTTTGACAATTGCTTGGATTTTGGATGATGGGGGCAGCTTTATTTATGACTTTGCACAAAGAAATCACTTCTTCCAAAAACTGTGACTTGTATCCAAGCTTCTGCGTTAAAAAACCAGCAATTCATAATTAACTGCACCTTTGTCTGAGGCCATGGATGACTTCTAAAAAAACCTTAGGCCAGGAAACTGGGTAGGCAAAATGAAAGAAAAGGCCAAGGGGAATTGCCAGACAGATCACAGAGAAAGACCAAAACAAAACACAAAAGAAATAAATAAAAACAAAATACCTGACAGAAGCAAAAAACAATTTTTCAAAATTAATTCGCTAATTAGCTAGTTTGTAAAATAAATTCCCCCAGGTGAATGCTCCACTTAGAGATGAAAGTAATACTAGTGTGATAACAATGATGGGGTGAAG
The DNA here is from genome assembly GCA_019776745.2 of Taxus chinensis. Lineage (NCBI taxonomy): Eukaryota > Viridiplantae > Streptophyta > Pinopsida > Cupressales > Taxaceae > Taxus > Taxus chinensis. Next base: position 828,774,138 of record CM034149.1, on the reverse strand, counting down.
TGACTTATATAACCCAAATTCTCTAATTTTAGCTCAATCTATTTTTAAAAGAACTTTATTTATTTAAAAATAAATAAATAAAACACTTTTATAAAATTAGACCGAGTCGAGGAGTGGAATTGAATGAACTTTAGCATATGGGTATATGACAATCACTGCTTTAGCATATGGGTATTTGACGATCACTGCGTTATAACTTCATTGGGACATTTATGAGCAATGCGAGCAACCACAGGCAAAACAAAACATGAAAACGTGACCCGTCACTCAAAAAGAACGAAAAATTTAAAAGGGTTAGTCCCCAAATTTCAGGGTGAAACCCTGAGGACACTAGAACGACTACAACATTAACCCTAAACCAACTAGTATATACATAAAATAAACATTTAAGTATAAGCAAAAGGCAAATTGCCATGTCTAAATGTAAGCTTATACTTTAAATTCTATTTTACGTATATAATTTCAAGATGTTTGAGAGTGGCTTCAAACATCTAGGAGCTATAATGCAAATTCTAGGTTTTGGAGGGTCCTATCAGATTTTAGACTTAGCCAGATTTCAAGGTTTCAAACCTAGCCATATCTCATGGTTTTAGGATTTTAGGGAGACATGGATAGGTATAATAGAAAATTGTATGGAAATCTCTCCTAAAATACCACGAGCTGATCACATCCTTTCCTGGCACACTCATTAGGATGTGCACTTGGGGAGATTGACACACCAATGAGTTATGCAAGAGAGATCATGAGTAATTGAAAAGTATAGGTGTAAACATGTATAAACACACTACATGCAAAGCCAAAACACATACTCTCTTTTATGTCACGTGATTCATGAACATGTGAAATTTCAAGCATGTTGAATGTTTTGAACTTTCATGAATACTATATTTTTTGAGTGTTTCCGTACCTGTTTCCATTTCCTTGCAACAAGGAATGCCAAAAAAATGTTTCATATCACCAAAAAAGTTCTATGGATAATTTTTTTCTTTCGATTTCGGCCAAAACCCATAAAATTGTCAGAGTTCAGCAAATAAAAATAAAATGTATCTGTTGAAATAGTGTTTTTGATGTAATATCAGCTAGGGCTAGGGATCTGGATTTTTTATATTGCATAGTTTGATGCGAAGTTGCATGGGGATGTGTCCCCTAGATTTTGGGGAGGTCCGAAACCTTTCGGGGGCTTGTAGACTTTTAGTGGGCACATCCTGATTTTTAAAAAACTTTTTAAATAACAATTCTGACACTTACTTTAGAAAATCTGTTATTTTGCCAAAAACATCGAGGCCTAATCCTGAAAGTACTCTAAAAAACATTAATTAAAGTGAAACCCTGAATCTCATTGAATAAAGTTAAACTCTTTAAATATTATTTTATTTATTATTTTAATAGCTGTCTCCCTGCCATCCTCAAAATTTGGGAATTGTTTTGACGTCCCGCCCTCACAATCCCCTTGTTTCCCGTCCTCGAGACTTAGGTAGTTATGGTTTAATCCCTGGTATTACCTACAAGTTACATCTGATTTGGAGTTTAATCCCCACGACGAATCCATGAGCCATATAATCCCTGTAATATATTGGAAGAATGGCCAAAGTTGACTGTGAGTAATCTGCTAGCCGTCAAATTTGAGATTAATTCCGTGCTTTTTTTTTGTCCAGGATTGTGCAAGGGTCTGTATGTGTGAGTGTTTTGAAGGGTCTGGAAGGGTTGGTGTATATGTAGATCTGTGTCATCCGCCATTTTCCATTGACCGTTGTTCTCCACACTCTCCGCCATCAATCATTCCAGCACTGTTCGATGTTGAGGCTGCAGAAATTATTTAGTTCTACCTTTAAAACTTTATGTTAAGTTATATTGATTATTTTTTACTTCGTAAAATTCATTAATGCTAGTTAGTAAGTAAGAAATTTAGTTAGTATTTAGTACTCGACTTAGGTTAGTATTTATTACTTAGTAATTTAGTTAGTATTCAAGTATTTATTAATTTAATATTAGTGTATATTTATTCAGTATTAGTATATTATCCACTATTGTATAGAGTGTTAGGATTTTTTGAACTTTAAATTATTGATATTTAATTTTTATTTTGTTTGAAAAAGTTTGAAAGTTTTAAATGTTACTAGTATCTATTCGATTTTAGATTTTTAATTTTGTTTGGGTTAGGCTTTTTTAATTTTATTTTTAATTAGTTTTTATAAGGTTTTAGGTTTTTAAAATTAGTTTTTATACATTCTAAAGGTTTTTTGATATTAATTTTTTATTTTATGAACTTAATCACAATTTATTTTCCCCAAATTTATCGGCCGTTGAAATTGTTTTGAATTTTATCCTCGCTGAACACGAACACAACCACGAACCTTGTGACTTAGGTTGAAGGTATGCACGAGAATTCTGCATTCTGCCAATACTTCTGATCCTGCACAGGTAGCTTCTTCTTTGCTGAGTTTTCATACACAGATTACAGTACGATAGACATCCACATATTTCTCACTGTGTTTTTTTCCTTATATTCATTAGACACAAGCAACTGTGGTCGAGTGGAAATTACCCATTTCTTTATGCCTGCAAGTATGTATGGTGGTTCTAAATGGGATGCGCTGCCTAGTAGCTTGATAGTTAAGCATGGGATTAGATAAACTAGGGTTCTAGTGGTATAAGTGCCTCTGAATCACCTTTGGTATGCAGCAATGATGATTTAATTGATGAAGACCAACATTAATTTCGTTAGGTATTGAGGGACATATATTACATACCAAGTACACATATTGGGCCAAACATTGTCCAATTTTAAAGTGGGGAATGGAATTTCATAGAATTTTGATTTCATTAGAGTATTTTGGAAAAGCAAGTTGAATCTACTCTCTTTTGACTATATTTAAATCTGGTCATATGTTTTTAAAAATAAAAGTCAGTAATAAAGGGGGCTAGCCGGCCTTGGTTTTAAATTACTTTTAAATCTAAGTGCTAAAGTCAGTTAAAAAGGGGGCCAGCTGATTGTGGGTGTTATCCCGATTGAGAACAAAATATCAAAGTACTACAGTATGACAATGTTTGGGTTCCCTCGACCTTCATCATTTTATATTAGGTATTTTGACCAAGAGGTGCGTTGGTTGGACCACAACCATGAAGGCATGGATCGTACTAACTAAAAAAGTAATTAAGTACACTGCTCATGTTGACATATGTAATCAAGCAATAACTGCTGACTACAGTTGCTTAACTTATAATAAAACAATTAATTACAATTAATCTGACTACATCTATCCCCCTCTTTATACATGTTGGCATCCACTCTGACACAAATTGTAGTATATGACTCGAGAACTATACGAAGGATAAGGGACAAGGAAGGTGTCTCTGATTGCAGATGGGCTGAAGTGGATGGAATGGGTGCTGCACAAGATGGCTTTGCTGATCTTGTTGGTGCTCCAGCTAACCTGAACATGGAAGATCCCACTGTCCCAACCTTGAGCCACTTCATCTGGCTTGAAGAGGTTGCACTTCCTGTTTTCTGTACAACCATCTTTACCACTTCCTGCATCTTCCCTGAAGCTCTCTACTGGAAAGTACAAGCTGATCTCAGTTTGCCTCTGCTTCTGATATTGAGCTTGCAAATCTGCAATTTCTTGCTCCAGCTGACTTTTATGTGTTCTAAGGCGAGCCATCACCCCATACAATATCAATTCACTCTTTAGTGGGTCATGGTCATTCCAGTTTTGATTGCTTTAATGCCCAAAATTTTCCTTCAGAAAAACATGAAAAGAACAGGTAATATTTTTTTCTGAAATTAAAACAACACTGGTCTGTGCAAAAGATAGTTGGCAAAGGAAAGGGATAACAGTTAATACTGCTCCAGGTCATTGGGTTAAATTTAAGCGGTGTTCTAATGGGATCCATATAATAACAAAATGTTCTCAAGGTCCGTAATTCATCATATCTAATTTAATTTTAGGTGTCCAATACTTAAATTACTTCTATGGCTAAAGTCTATTCTACTTATGTCAAGGGAAGGTTTGTCTTAAGTCGTCAAGTTACATCACTAGGGATGTCAAGTGACATTCCTCAACATGGAACCCTCTTTAGACAAGAAATTTTTAAAAAAGGCACCCAAATATTAAAGTGTAATAATAAAAAAAATGAGTTGATTTGTATTCAAAATGAGCCAAAACCGACCAAGGAAAATGTAGGATTTAATCCCACCCTTTGGATCTTTAAGATCCTAGCCGTGCAAAAACTAAAACCCCAATAGAAAAGCTCTTAACAATCCTTATGCTCCTCAAAAGATTCCTTACCCCAATCTCCTCTCAGTTGGTCTCATGGAAGGTGGGAGGAGGGAGGAGGAAGGAGCAAGGAGGAGAGACGGAATGGTGGAGGTAGGAAGTATGGAGGAAGCCATGAGAGGAAGATTGACCTTCCACCAATGGTGGAGGCTTCCTTTTCTTCCCATTTGTCCCTTCTTCCACTTACATGGCCTCCCTTCAAGACCTCTCTTTTGCTAACTATTTAGGGTAAGATAATTACCCTCACTCCCTCCCTTTTCTTAAACTCTTAAATGTAGATCTTTTGCTTTTCATTCGTGAAAGATTGGAGCTGAGGGCTAGGGGTTGGCGAGGGGTTTGAATCCATCCATGCCCCTTTGTTTATAAAGAAAAAACCATGGCAGTTGGTGTTGAGCCATGGGCGGTTTGAACCATTCTGCTCCCTCTTCACCCCACCCTCCTTACAATTTAGCAAGGGTAAACAATAACTAAGGAAGGCGCTTGGTCTTTGCTGGCCCCTACCTTTTTTGAAACCTGTCGGGGGCTCGACTATGTTAGCCCCCTACCTTCCTCAAGCTGTCTTGAGTCCACTCCAACTTGACATCTTGTGAGTTGTTTGTGTGAACTCCTCTTATAGACCAAGGTGGTGGCTTGACATTGTTGGCCCCTCATCCCTTCCACCAACTCTCCCAAAAGGTTTTCCTTTAGGCAAGGCTGTCTACACAATCCTGCCTCTTCTCACCTTGTTTTTAATTTTGTTGTTTTATTTAGCTACATTTGATTTTTAAAACTATAGTTATCATAGAAGAAAAAGTTGGGAAAAACTTGTGATACTAAAAAGTCATTGCCCTCTGCCTGTAGAAACATGCTGAACAGAACCATGGTGCCATGTTCACCCCAAAACTGTCATCAATGGTAAAAGACTGGCGAGTTTTTGAAAATGTCGTGAAAAAAATATTATTCAATAACTCAGGTTTTTGGCCTTTTTTCGAAAAGTTTTTTCTTTGGGACTGTCAACCTGATTTTCACACTCTAATCCAGAAAATTACAGCGTATATGTAGTTTGAAACATTTTCAAATTGAAGATTCAAAGCCCTAGTCTGCACGAATACAGTTAGGGAACATTCTCCTCCATTAGGGTGCAACATTTTGCAGTTCTTTTTTCTGATTTCCATCTACACAGCAGCCACACAAAATAGGTATTTTTTTTGTTCTTAAATTTATTAGTGCTATGGTTAGTGTTAAAACTGCGAAATTTAAACTTTAAACCTAACCCTTTAATACATATATACATATTTAAATTTTTAACCCTAACCCTAACCACAATCCTTAAAAAATCGGTTTAGGGTTTATGGCTTTTAGGATTTTAGGTTTTACTCAATACCAACCTTAAACTTTCTTTTTTTTCAATTTTTACTAATCCTATTCCTATGCCTTGTTAATTATTTCAGCTAATGATGTTGTGGGAAAGGGCTTTTGCATGTGTATATTATAAATCTGTACTCAACTCGTCAAAGCTGAAATGTAACATTTGTGGGCATGAGCATAGTATTGATGTATTCACACATGATGTGCAACCATGACATCGTATTGATGTATTCCTATGCCTTGTTAATTATTTCAGCTAATGATGTTGTGGGAAAGGGCTTTTGCATGTGTATATTATAAATCTGCACCCAACTCGTCAAAGCTGAAATGTAACATTTGTGGGCATGGGCATAGTATTGATGTATTCACACATGATCTGCAACCATGACATCGTATTGATGTATTCACACCTTCAAAAAACCTAATATTGGTGGCGGCAATGTGGATGCCATATTTGTGCTATACACCACACCTAGAACTCAACCAAGTTTGGAGAGCATGAAGTGGAAGAAAAATATGCATGCACAAGGTAGAAAGGAAATAGCCAAGTTAAGGTTCTTCTCTGCCATACCTTTCAATGTTACAAGCTCTTGCTATTGGCAAGTAGTGATTGATGTGGTAATTTGTAGTGTCCCCAATTGGACATTTTTTTACCCCAAATGGTTTCAAGGAAAAACCCACACTCAAATACATATTATAAAAGATATACTCAAAATTTATGATGCAGATCTGATTTTTAGCTAGGAATGGCAACTTGCATAAGAGAGGAAAATCACTCAAAACTGATGCAAAACTACTGAATCTTTTGCTCAAACAACTCAACAAATATTGCAAAGATGAAATCATAAAAGAAATACCAGAATGGGTCTTCAAAATAGGCTGTATTTATTTTATAAAATCTGTAGACAGCTGCCCTCAGACATGGTTGGAAAGTGAACCAAAAATTATGAAAGTGGGCTGATTCGGCCTCCAAAAATCAGAGTTATGATCAGCAATCCAAATCAGATCAGAAACAGCCCTGGAATACTTCAAATCAGATCTCCAAGTAGGTCGCTCCACCTAGAAATGGCCACCCTCAACTCCCAATCAGATTTTTCCTCTTTCATTTAATGCTTTTCCCACTTTATTCCATCTCCTAAGGAGGTTGCATTTTCCATAGGATAAATAAACATTATCAAATGCCTTTTTTTCCTTTTCTAATTTTATTTTATCATTAAGTCTATAATATTAATAACTTACTATAAGTTCCTTCATAATATTTCTTCTTTTTTTCTTTTATAGGCACTTTATAATAACTTATTATGACTTAAGTTCCCCTTGTGTTCGTCCCTTAACTGTCAGGGAGACAAAATGGGTTAAGGGTCTTAGACATGGATTATCTTAGGAAGTGGGACATTTCATAACTATTTTGGGTCCTGACTTTAAAGCCCCATGATACGAACACCTTAGGGTTGATATGTTAAAAGAAATGGTTCAAGATGTGAGTGATGTATTTGCTGAGCATTGTAAAGAGTGGTTAAGGACAAACTGCACTAATATGTCCGATGAGTGGATGGATTTAAGGAATTGTACGTTGAGAACTTTCCTTGTGACACCAAGGAGCGACATGGTCTTCCTCAAATTTGTGGATGCATTTGACAAAGTAAATTCAACACATGGTTTTTTATTTGATTGACGAGGTTGTGACCAAGATAGGGCTACAACATGTGCAAAATAATGTTGCTAATTGTGTGGTTGCACACAATTTTGATGGAGTACCCTACTATGGTTTGGAGTCCATCCACCTGCACATTGCCTTGATTTAACTTTGGAAGCTATTGGAAAAATTCTACGGGTTAAGTTTGTAGTAGAGAAGGGTAGATCAATCATGAAATATGTATACAATCGCACTAGGATTCTCAACATACGAGGATTTTTTATACATTGAAATGAACATGTTCGCTTGGATGTGACTAAATTTGCAACCCACAAGCGTCCATTGCAAAATCTATATACATAGAAGATGAACCTGAAACTGTTTCACTCAAGTGGGTAGAGTCCTACTTCACCAATCACACAGGGAATGTATTATCATTTTAGGCCTTGCTTTTGACGATTACTTTTGAAAGTTGCACCTTAGATTGTGCAAATTTCAGATCCATTTGTCATATTGTTGAGAATGGTTGATGGTGAAAAATCCTTCATGGATTATCTTTAAGAGCCCATGGATAGGGTGAAGGAGTCAATTAAATAAAATTTAGAGAATGATGAGGATAAGTACATGCCAATATAGGAGATCATTGATGCTAGGTGGGACCAACATATGCATTGCTACCTTCATGCCATTGGATACTATTTACATCCATTATTCTATTATAGCAAAATATTCAAGGATGATGTAGAGGTGAGAGAGGGCCTCTTCAAATGCATTACGACTTTTTTCTCTAATGTGAAGCAGTGGCAAACAAATATAGATAGAGTTTCTAATGTACTATTAGGAAAAGGGATTTTTTCTGATATCTGTGTTGTCGATTCAAGGAAGATCTTCGAAATTAAGTATTTTAATTTGAAATTTGATATTTTTTCACTTTAAAGTTGATGAATCTAATTTAAATTTATGAATTTAATTATAATTTAAAATATGATTATGGATTTGTAAACATGTTTTGGTTTCGCACACATATTTAAATGTTAGGGAAATGGTTGAGATTACTTTTGGAATGGAATCTATGTCAATGTGAACTTTGAGCCATCTCTGCAATTCGTTATTTTGTAAATGTTCTTGGAGTGTGTTTGAGCACATACACATTCCAAGAAACACAAACTGCTTGAGCGAGAGAACGAATGAATAATTTTGTGTTTCGTGCACCACAGACCTGTCTTCATATCCTTGAAAAAAATCGAGGTAAGAAATTACTCAGTTGCTTATTTTAAATTTTAACGACTATTGCAATTTATTTTAATTTCTTTTGATACATATTAGTAATCAGGGTATTACGAACTTATGGCTTGAATAATATCAAGTAGTATTGAAGATGATCAACCAATTGATCTTGAAGAAAATTGATCGTAAACCGGTAAGGAGTTGCCATTGGATTAGGAGTCACCATTTTCATAGTAAGATTCGGCCATCTTTGATGAGGCATTGAATAACCACGATCGAATACTGTAGAAGAACCCGGATACGGAAGCTTCAACTTCACATTTTGTAATGCCTCATAACGTTCATAGTGTTTTGTTTTGTATTGTACAGTTGTAACATGTAATTGACTAAGACTTGTGAGACTTGTTGAGATTCTCAGCCCAAGACGATGTTTACAAAAATTGTGATTGGCAACGTTGAATAAATTCAACTTTTATGTATTGTGTTGGTTTTCATCTCTAGGCAATCATATTTGGCATGTAATGACAAAATTGTTTCCCTCCTATTTTTACGAATATTTCAGCATCTTTTAGTTTGTCAAGTTTATTTAGAGTTTTCCTTGTATTACTCTTGAGTAATCGAATTCTATTTACACTTCTAGTTTGTTGTGCCATTGGTGTGTAAATGGACTGCTACTATGGTTGTTAGTATTATAACATTATATATATTTTAATTGTGTCAAGCTTCATTAATTATATATTAGGGGCATCTAAACTTTAGTCAGATTGTCTAAATAGTTGTTGAAGGCATGTATTAGGGGAATCTAAACTAATGCACTTAATTAACTCTCTAACGGATTATAGTTTCAAATTTCGATCAACGAGCTAGGAGATATGACACAAGAAAGTGGCACTATTAAAATGGTAATGTCATCAACATAAATTTAACTAGTTGTCCACATTTGTCTGCTCATTTCCACTTCTAAGGTGGATACATGTCATCTCCATGTGGATTGACCTTTCGGTTCCCATTTATAACCCCTCATTTACCATATTTAGCAACTGTTCAGTTTTTACATTGTATACCTATAAAATAGAAAGTATAGAGAGAAGAACATAGAGTTTAAGGCGTACATCTCTCCTTTAGAGATTGCCTTGTATATACTCTTATTTGTAGTAAAATAGTTATTTGCAATTTCAATTTTGTCGATTTCAGTTCTACTTCTATAACACATTTAACTACATAGTGTGTGTGTTGTCTACCAAACTGCATATTTAATTGGTATTAGATCGATTTCTTTCATTCTTGAATGTCCCATCAAACAAGATCAGAATACAAGAAACATGATCTCAAGCCATGTGCTCCTTTTGATTATCTTCCTTCTCGGTTCAAATGACTTGAGACGATGAAGGAGGAAATGGAAGATCCTTTCAAAAAATCGCTTGATGAATTCCTTGAGAGGCAGAGAAGGAAGATGATGCATAAGTCTCTAATCTTTTCTCATGAGTCATACCTGAGGTTGTGCCCACTCATTCATCAAACAAGGCTTTCCAAAGTTTGCCACCTTAAATATAAAAAGTAAAATTTAAAATTCTTCGGTTTGAAGGAAAAATTAATGCTGATGAGTTGGATGAATGACGGGACCAGCTGAAATCATAGTTCTCTGTAAATTATTTCGTCGACAATGAAAAGATAATTTGTACTCTTGAAGGCTTCCTTGGATGTCAAAAATGGTGGGAATCATATTGATTTCAAGATGAAGACACTGGTGAGTTGTCTCCAAGGAAACACTAGAAAAAATGTGGGATGATTTTGTAGAAGCTATTAAATAAGAATACCATGGAGTTAGAATTATGATGACTAGTTCAAAAAGTTGCATCAATTGCATAGGGACAGTGCAAGACTACACCAATGAATTATATGCCTTATCGGCAAAAGTTGGTACACGCGACGTTGAGAAGCATAGAATTCTCAAATATTGTTGTGGTTTATAATCTAACATTGAAAAAGAGATGGAGTTTGTAGACATTGGGACACTAGAAGCAGCCTACCAATTTGTAGTCACTATCTTTAGTAATTTTGAGTTTCTGCATTGTATAGCTATAAAGTAAATAATATAGAATAAAGAACACAAAATTCAAGGCATACGTCTCCCCTAAAGAGATTACCTTTGTAAACACTCACATTTGCATTAAAATATTGTCTTGTTTGCAATTTCAGTTCTACTTCTAGAATACATCAAATTCCATAGGTAGGGCATTGTTGACTGAACACATTTAATTATCAATATGTATATATATGCATCTAAATTGTGTGTGTGTGTGTATAAAATACTTACATAAATATAAAAGAAAAAGACCACTATATATACCCACTGTATCTATATGTATACATTTAAATTAAGCACAAAATAGTTTTTTATAAAACGTACACCTAAATATATACTCATTGTTTTCGTGTGTATACACACACACAAACACGTCTTTCTCGCAAATATAAAGGATAAAACTACAATGGCATACTTGTATAAACATTGTCCACCGTATTGTATGCATATGTACATTTATTTTACAAATGACATTTTATTTTTCCCCCTCCATAAACATAAAAGAATTAAACTAGATAAGATAAGATAAGATAAATATATTAATGTCCAACGAATGACCACAAAAGTAGGTCAATGGGACTGCAGCGCAAACAATATACAAAGTGCGAGCAGGGACAACTCAAAACGAGTTCCCAAAAAAAGAAAAGATAGCAGAAAGGAAACCCGAAGCCAAAAACCCCCACAGGTGGGGGCAATGGAGCAAGCGGGGGAGAAAAATCACGAGGGAAGCAAAGAAGGGAATGAAGGGGGGGACAAACAAGGACCAATGGTCTAATCATGAATGGTAGCCACGCCCCTCCTATGTGTGTGCATTAGAGGCCAACGAAAAGAAGCTCCTAATGGACTGACAACCCGACGAGGGGGATGGAAGCCTCCTTCCAACAAATGCTGAGCTCTGAGATTGACGCGACGGCCAGGAGGACGAGTGGAGCTGGACTGCCCTCTGGTACGTGTGTACATCCGATTTTGCTGGCGGTGATCGAGAGAAGTGTGAGGGTCCAACCGGGGACAAACTGATCTATGCACTGTATCTGGGTCAGAAAGGCTCTGTCATTTAGTACCTCCACCAGTGGGTAGAACTGGAAAGAAGGCCGCAATCTGTCTTGTGGGGACGACTCTCGGAGGGGGATGAAGAATCTGGTCTCGTAACAACAAAGACTCATGGATGTAGAGGGCAAGGCACCGCTGGTCGATATATCTGAAGAAGATTGAGAGAGTCTGAATCCCTTTGAAGAGATAGTGAAATCGTCCTCTGATCTCATAGTATATGGGGCAGTGAAAGATGAAATGAGTCTCTGTCTCCACCTCGTGAAGGCTACAGAGCCTACAAAGTCTATCCTCCCGATCAAGGTGGTGATCAGTCTTGCACCGAAGTCTGTGGGAGCTGACTCGAAACTGACCCAGAGGTATAAACAGGGCATGCACCCAGTGACAGGAGGTGTACTGAGGGCGGATGATGAGTCCATCTCTGATTTCAAGAAAGTTCTCTGCATAAAAGGACATCTTAGGGTGCAAACCCCCAGGGGGGTTCACCCAAGTAGTCTGAATGAATCTCCTGTAGATATCCTCCCGGATGGACCTGTTCAACACTTGCTTGGTGGACAAGAGATGACTGGAACCATTCAAAGAATACTGAAAGGGGGGGAGACGATCAATCTGGATACCAACTGAGTCCAACAAGGCAAAAGTCTCGGCAAACCAACAACGGCCCCTGGCCTGGGCAATACTCACAAAGGAACAATAGGCGAGATATGGATACCTGTCCTGCTCATCGGAGAGATCACCAAACCTCTTGATACGGTGGAGAAAGGATGATATGTCAAATATAGTCTCCAGACGGAAAGGTCGGGCTCTGAACTCTGCCAAAATAATATGCTGGGGGACCGTCTGTTTGCATCTGATGAAACGGAGGAGGAGAGTCTGAATCCTCTCAGTGGAAGCCCAATCAGTGTCTAAAAGGGAGGGCCCCCAGACAACAGACCCATAGAGAACAGTGGGGCGGATGAGGGAGTTCATAAGAAACATCTTGGAGGAGACGTCCTGGAAGTGGTGCCAAAAACACTGTCTCTCGAGAATGGCAAGAGACCCATACCCTTTATTCACCCTCGGCTGAAGAGCGTGCCTCATACTAAATCTAGGCCCTGAGAACTGGACTCCCAGGCAGGTGTATGTATCAGTAATTTCAACCTCCTACCCGTTGAAGAAGAAATGGAGGTGTGATGTCCGCAACCTGTTGAAGACCATGACCTTGGTCTTACCTAGATAGACCGTCAAATGCCGAAGATCACAAAATAGAGCAAGTGCATCAAGCTGTCTCTGAAGCCCCTCAGGAGAAGAGGCGAGTAAAACAATATCGTCGGCAAATAGGAGAATGGAAATCAAGACGTGGTGAAGAAGGCAACCATCCCCTTCCTGAATGTGATCCCGAAGGAAAGATTCCAACTCATCAATGTAAATACCAAAGAAGGTAGGAGACAAGGGGCACCCCTGTTTAACCCCAATGGTGCTCCTGATGAGATCAGACAATCTGTGTGCAGTACGAAGACGGCCAAGGATGGACTCATATAGGCGCATGATGGCAATAACAAGAGTCTCAGAAATACCGATGTCTCAGAGTCGCTGGAAGAGGGCCATGCGAGGTACGGAGTCAAAAGCTTTTCGAAAGTCTACAAAACAACAATAGACTTTTGAAGAGCGGTGATGAGCCTCCTCAATAATAGCCCGAAGGGTGAAGATGTGGTCGATGGTGTGGTAACCAGGGTGAAAACCAACCTGACCTCTGGCTCTGAGCTGCTTCTGCTCCAAAATCTCGGACAACAACCTGTAGAGGACTGTAGCATAGAGTTTGGAGAAAGAATGGGCCACCATGATAGTCCTGTAGTTGTTCGGATTAGAAATGGACCCAACTTTGTGGATCGGGTGAATGATATGATGAGTCCAGGTAGGAGGGAAGTCCACGCTAACCAACTGATCGAAAAGATCTACCAAATAGGTACCAAAAACCTCAAAACCCTACTTGAAGAACTCGGTCTGGAAACCGTCCACATCAGCTGCCTTACTACAGTTCAAAATCCTTATTGACTCTTTGATATTACGGTGAGTGAAGGGATTACCAGGCGGCGGGATGCCAATCTGGGTAGATTGCTGCCCTGGAACATCGTAGAGGGTAGAGGTGTGGGAAAAAATGGAGATAGGGTCGATCGTTGTGGAGAAGGGGGAGTGGCGGTGAAAGACAGTACGCCAGAAGGACCGAGGGTTAGTCCGAAGGGAGGTGGAAAGCATATATCTATGGTGGGAAATGAAGGATCACTTCTTACGACGGAGAAGGCACCTGTAGGCAACCTTAAGAGTGGGGAAGGAGGGGAGGGCCTGGGTAAAAGCCCGGCGAAGGTGACGGTGAAGGGATTTGCCCTCTACATCGTACCATTGGTTCATGGGGCAAGATTTAGTAGTACTAGTGGCCGAGGGATGGGTGGTGGAGCTGGGAAAGGATCTCAGGGTAGCCTCCCACATGGCAGAGGAAAGGCATGAGTACTTGGCCTCCACACTAGGCATGTTAGAGAATAGGGGCTCAAAGGGGAGAAGGTCGTGGATGTGGGATGAGTAAGATCCGTAATCCCCTTTATCAAAATGAAAGGAGATGCGAGGTGGGTAGTGGGGAGGGGGAGGAGGGGAGGTGGTGGTAGGAGAGCTGGCGACCAGAGAGAAAGTTAGGACAACATGATCGGCAAGGGGAATGGGGGAAACAAAGAAGGAGCAGAAGAGGGGTGAGATGTCCGGGCTGGCAAGGATATAGTCCACCACACTAGTGCCCCCGCCACGGGGGTGACATGTGAAGAAGTGTGAATCCGGGAAGCGCTCGATCCCGTTGAAGATCACTAATGCCTGTGATTCCCCGAGCTGGAGGAGGAACCGACCACAAGCTGTGAAAGGGCCATCTGTATCCTCAGAAGTCCTATGCAGACCAATTAACATAGGGCCTTTCCTCTATGTGCAGAGCGTATCCTCTGATCGGTCGTGGAGGGGGACCTGAAAGTGTTTGGTACAGGCATTAAAGTCACCTAAAATGATAACCTCCCCTGCGACAGAGTATTGACCAATACTGTCGTATAAGTCAAAGAAAGGATCACCATCTGGGCCATTGTGGATGGCATAAGGGGAAACAGCCGGAGGAAAGTAACAAACTGCTATATATAAATCCCTAGAGAATCGAGCGGCCTTACTGATGCGAATCCACATGTACCTGGCAAACTCATCAAAACTGACCATCGAGATCCTGTTTTGGAGGGACTCTCTATAGAGACAGGAAACCTCACTAGAGCCTTTGATACCACCCGAAGCCTGAGTCTCTTGTCTGTAAGCTAATAACCAAAGAAATCCAGTAATGCCTGGGAGAGGACGAACCGGGCTCTCGTGTGTCTCTGTGATGAAGAGAATGTCGGCATCCCCGAGAGCATCAAACATAAGGCCCGGGGAAGACCAAAGGGAACCATTCCAATTCCAACAACTGATAGATAAGCCTCTGGTCTGATTCCTCTCCCACTTGGCCCGTCATTGGGGAGCCCCTTGGCGGGGTTCCCAACCAGGAGGAGGAGAGTCTCTAATAACAGCCCGGAGATTCTTGATAACAGCCCATTTACTTACTTTCCTTGCCGCCATAACTTGCTCCATAGAGCGTTTGAGCTCCCCAACTTGTGTCCTGGTGAGATCTTCATCAAGGAAGACCTTGTCTGGGCGTGAAAACAGAACCCTCTTAGCCCTGAGAGCTCGCAGCTTGTCAAAAATTGTCCTGAAACGGATGAAGAGTGTGGAGTCATAGCCAACCGAAGCTCGTTCTAGTGTAATGTCAGGGATCCGCAAAGTATCTGTGATGGAGTTACCAACTGTTAATGGGTCTTGTGTTGGGGTGGGGGGTGGGAGACCCCTCACCTTGAGGTTTAGTTCCCTGTCACGCCTCGTACGTTCCTCAATTAACTTGGCTTGCATAACGGCCTCAACCGCAGCCAGAGGTGGGGGAACATTGCCTTTCCCACTAACAACCTTGGACCATGATTCTGTTTCCAGTTTTAAGGAGGCCTGGTTATTTTTGATTTCCTCTTGTGATCGAAGGTCTACAATTCGAGATCGGATTTCCTCAGATTTAACAACCGCGACCTTGCCAATAAGTGTACAAACCTCAGTTTGGAGTTGTTGATTGGCAATTTCGACCTTCTGGATTCGATTAAGGAGTTCCAATAAGATGTTCGTTGTGCTGTTAGAGGTGTTCCCCAGGGGATTCCCGACCATGCCGCTGCCAATAGGAGTTTTCGGGGCCATGATTGAAGCTAAACCGGTAGGGAAAACCACTTGAAGAGGGGAAAGGCTGAGAGGCGAATCAGGGAGCATACCAGACAACAGAGACGACCCCACAGTTAAACCAACGATAATTAATCTCCTGTTCCAGCGACTAAAAACAAAAGCCCCTAAAAAGTGGGCCAAAACTGTGTATGCACGAGCAGGCAGTCTTGTAAATTCAAACAGTCAAAAGTTTGGAAGAAAACTCAAGCAGTGGTTTGCGAGCAAAAAATGTGATTCACGACAATGCAGGCACAACAACAAGGAATGTACCCTACGATAGACCACGAGCAGAACCCAGGCCACGAAACTTGACTGTGATTCGTGCCCGCTCGAGACTATAACAAGGAGGAGAGTGCAACAGTCACGAGAAGCAAAGCTTGAGAAAACGAGTCACGATTAGGAGACTTGTGCGCACTCGTGAGAAGTTAACACAGTCGTGAAAAATGTGCCCTATCTTTCAAAGATAACCACAGTCGCGAAACATGTTGCAGAAGGATGTCGTTGGTATCGTGAAAACGTGCCCTCGAATCATGAAAAAATGAAGCACGAGGCTTTGGATGCCATAACCATAGTCGTGAAGCAAAGAGACCCCAATAACACGTGAAAACATGCCCTCGATTCACACAGTCGTACCCTTGTGCAGAGAGAATTCACACAGTTGTGCCCTCGTGCAGAGTGCAGAGTGCAGAGAGAATGTTACGGCTTTACGCATGCAAGTGAGTAAAGTTATATAAAAGAATGTTTCCTCTTCTTTCTTTCTTTGTGTAAAATGCAAGGTAGAAAATCAATCGTGACACCAGCCAAATTGCCAATCTCACAAAATAGACAATCAGCATTTTCCCTTTTATATCCAACATCGAAAATACAACTAATAATCCATTATGATATTACGGCTAACACTTGTACATTTGTCCTTCCTACTATCAAGGTCAAAGTAGCATTTCTTCTCCATAAATAGTTCTTCCCAAAGCACAAAGTCACATGCAATGCTCCCGCTGGCCAAAACAAGGAAAACAAGATATTGCAACCATATGGTGTCATCAGATAGGTGATCCCAGCCAATCCCCTAGCTCATGGTGGGCCAACATCTGTCTATGGCCACCACAGAAGTAGTGAACTGTGGTAATCCCTAGGGTTATCCACATGGGAAGAGATACCTATAACTTTCTAACCACAAAAAAAAAAAATCCAATTCCTTGAAATATGTCAAGCAACTTGTGAAGAATAATCGAGGGGGGCAGCATATCCATCAAGCCCCAACCTCTCAACTAGAATCCTTCCTATTAGTAGAGCCAAAGTCACATGCCCTCCAAACACTACGAAGTTGGAGAGCAACCAAGAGCCCCACAACTCCTTGGGCTGGTCTAGGAGGCAGCCTTTAACACCCTAATCCCCATCTCATCCTTTTCTTATACCCCAAACCGTTAATATTTTTTGTTCTCAAAAAATTGTCAACATAACATTAACCAAAACAAAAAATAACAATTATATAAAATCTCATGTAAAAGGAAAACCCTAATTCCCATTTGCAATCTTTGAGTAAGAAATTTCCTAAGATATCAAAATAATAAAAAAATCAACATTGGAACGACTAAAAACCTTCAAAATCCATTTTTCCATCACCTAACAAAAACAAGCGACATGGATAAGTTGTGTATGTGGGCATCTTGCTATTGGCAAGTCCTTTTATCTTTCTTCTAGCTCTTCCCTTGCCCAAAATGACTAAAATCTCCCACAATTGGAAAATTTACTTTTTTATAGATTCGCTCAAACCCATGCCGAATGTGAAGGTGAGATGTGTTCCTTCCCATGGGCTTCCTTTTCCTTCTTAATACCCTAATGCACCTATTTAGAACCCCTTAGAAACTTCTTATCTTGACTGGGGACTTAATTAGGTCTTGGAAGTCTTCAAACTAACTTAGGGGGGACCCGCCTTTGAAACTCATATTTGCACAAAATAAATTTGGTCAAATCACATTTTGGATAAAGTTGACTAATTAAATCCAACTTTAATATTGATAAAATAAAGGCAAGTCATTATCTCTTGGTTTGAGATTTCACTCACTAATCAAGTTAGTATTATTGATTTTTCATTTCTCATTTCAAGAGTCCCCTTATTAATTGCAAGGGCTGGGATTTCCTAGACCTTTGAACTATTCAACGGCTGACAAGTCATTTAATTTAGTCGATCCACTGTCAAATGAGGGTTAATGGATAATTGAATTTAAATATTTAAATTCAGATTATTGATTTACATCTCCTCTAAGGTTTAACCCATAGATGGAATACTCGCCAAAAACTCGGCGAGTTTAGAAAAACTCGCCAAAAATTATGCTAAACGAGTAACTCGCAGGAAAACTCGCCAAAAATGCAAAAAAAAAAAACTCGCCGAGTATAGTTGGAATACTCGTCAAAAACTCGCCAAAAACTCGCCACAAACTCGCCAAAAACTCGCCAAAAACTCGCCAAAGACAGCATTTCTTTCCTTTTTTGGATTTTTGGTGAAGAAAACACTAGTATAGAAAAAAATTTGCCATTTTTGGAAAGGGTCCGGGAAGATGTAGCAGCAAAAACTTGCATGTGCCATAACTTTCATTCTGTGGCTCCGTTTCAGGTGTCGTTTTCTCTAAAAGTGCATATTTTTCTCGAGCTCCACGCAGTGATGGCAATATTTTTCTTATTTTCATAAAATCCATTTTTTGCACCTTTTTGGGCCAAGCAACTTCTTGCAATCTTCTGAAAGAATCATGAGCTTTGATTGCCTGTAGACAGATTAAGTAATTAAAAATATTGGGTAGCTTTCCAAAACTCGGCGAGTACTCGCCAAAACTCGACAAGTATTCTCCCGTGCTCGGACTAATCACACGAAGAAGCGCAACAAATTGACTCAAAAAAGGCTCAACGACTTGGTTTTTGTGCAATACAATCTCCGGTTTCGCACAAAAAAAGTTGAGGCGACATCAGTGGAACTCATTGATTTGGATGAGATAGATCCATACCGTGAGTGGCCTGGGCAAGAAGAGGAAAACCCTACGTTCACAACAGACGAGATTGCTTCTTTTGAGAGGGAGGCTATGGAGGGAGAAGCACTAGCAGGACTCCGAGGAGATATTGGACTGGATGACATCTTTGGAGGTGATCTCCAACATGCAGCAGAGGAGCCACCAGCACCATCATCTAGTTCCATGATCGAGCCAGATTCGCAGCCTTCTAGGAGGAGCGTGGAGACGCAGCCGAGTGTGGGGACTAGTATCAGCCGGTTGTCGTAATGATGATGCGATTTTGTATTGTATTTGTATTCAAATCTAATAGAAAACACTTCTCCAACATTTTATGGGCTCATTTAATACATTTTATAGCTATGTGTTGCTTAAAATTTATGTTTTTTAAAGAAATTTGAGTATTTTTTAAGTTGCCGAGGTATTCCCGAGTATTGGCCGAATATTGGCGAGTTTTTGGCGAGTTTTTTTTTTTGGGGGGTCTGGCGAGTTTTTGGTTTTTGGCGAGTTTTCCTACTATGGTTTAACCTAAACAAGCTTTAATAAGAATTTAAGAAATTCAGTTTAATATTTCCCTAGGCATTCGAACCCCTTTAACAAATCTGACAAGCTACGGTTAGGGAGTTGGGTTAAGGTACTGATTAATCTGGGTAGAGGAATTGGGTAACTAAGAGTAGGTATGGGGTTGCCAGGATGGATTATTGGTGCCCGCTAATTCCCTTTCACCTTTTTGCCTTACCTGTTCCCTGCATATTTAGGTACACATCAATAGGCTCAGAACATGATGTGCATTTACAATAAGACTATTTGTCATATTTGGTGAATCTGAAAACATATTTGTAATAATATCAAAGTGAAAGAAAACCAATCCATTTATATCAACATTTATCTCTGGAGAGTGATCAAATCAACTCAGAAAACATTAGATTCAAGTTCACCAATTGATCAAAAATAAATTCTCATAAAATACCAACCGATATAACACATGAGATATTGTATTGTAGTTATAAAACAACTTGATAGTCAATAACAATAACCCATCCAAGACCAGGAGCTCAATGTGATTTCCATATAATCAATATCTCCATGAGTACAATTTCATTATAAGGTCCACAACTAAAAGGAACTGAAGCATGCAGAAACAACATGATATATCCCAATAAACCCCTAACATACACAAATTCTGAACTTAGAAAGTAAAGGAAGGTCTGCATAACATATTAAGTACAACTGATAGTAGCACCCATCTGCTACTTTGAGGACAGTATTATGAGAACACTGTACCCCAAGGACATGTCCCGTGTTTTTTGGGGGCTGTCTCGTATAGGGGATGTTTCGGGCATGTAGAGATGGGTAAGAAACATTCCCTAGACGTCTCCAATGTTTTACTCATTAGGAAATGTTCTTGGAATGTGGAAAAATTTGAGTGGGACGGCTACATCCCAGCAGTTTCAAAACACATTTTAGAAAAATAAATGAAAAATTACAAATGGCGATGGGGGGGGCCACAAGGACCTGCCACACCCTTACCACTAACCTTTAACCTAAAACAACCACACTAACGACTAAAACTAAAAAAGAAGCTCATTTTTTTCCATTTTGCATTTTGTGAAGAAAAAGACAAAGAAGGAGAACAACAGTGAGAAGAAGGCAAGATGAGACAAAAGTTGATGAGGAGGCACACAAGGGTGGTTGGGGTTCCATTGGATGAGGCTGCCCTTCATGGTTTCAGTGACAGACTTAGACTCCAATTTTTATGCAATTTTAACAAATTTTCATTAGGGACGGCAGTAGATTTTCTATGTTTTTGTCATCTTGTAGTTGAAACTCTAAGCCTTTGGGCATTTCATTGTGTTTTTTATATATATCCACATTAAATCTCAATTCAGCGCTAATGTTATGTATTAAGGTTCTATCATTTTATATGATGAATGCTGTATCAATGTTATCATATGAAAATTTAAAATTTCCTATATTTTTAAATTTCCCTTTTAATTTTTAATAGCTGTCCCCTACAAATCGACAAAAAAAACCATCCCGGAAAACTTTGTGGAACATAGTATGAGAATATAAAGCTGGTCAAAATTACACCTCACAATTTTACTCTTCTTCAACTTTAGATTTTTTGTTTGATCCTCTAGTAGGAGTTATCAACCACCTCCTTGCAGCCTTTGTCTTTTCTCTTTTTGAATCACCAAGAGTATTGATATTGCTATATCTTGTTCCTCTCCCTAGCACTGATAACAACTTCTACCTGTATTCAAGCTCAAGGCCATTAATTTCTCTTCTGACGTCAGTGTTCAGATTTTTCTTCCTCGCAAGTGCTTCTCCCATGGCTCGTACCTTTGTAAAATTCTTTGTTGTTCAGCTTCCCCTACTTTCGTGGCATGGAGGTCTTGGAGAATAAATATAATGCTTTGTCAATAGGTCTTGATAAATTGCACATTAACTAGTCAACTTTTTCCCTACAGCCTAGGTTGTCCCATACAGTGTCTTGAGACACCTAGTTCTGTTGGGACTCTTCGTGTGTGCTCTCGCATTGACAAGTTTCTAATAAATGTCAACTCGTCATTAGACAAAAATATTGTTGACTACTTTTGCATAACATAAAGCATTAATTTGACTATAGAGGGGCTGAGTTCCTTTTCAAAAGTCTCTAAAATTTGTGTTAGGTGCTTAAGTTTATATAGCTGGTTTTTGAAAATAAATATTTTTGCATAAGCAATTCTTATTATTATTTTTTTGGTCAGTTACCTTTTTGGAAAAAGGGTTGTGTTTTGGAATTTTTAAAAAAAAAAAAGGTCGTCAAATGGTATTGGTAGCAAGTCATATGTCAGTGTTTTTGAAGTGTTTAGGTAAGAAGGTTTGTTATCTACTAAGAAGGCACATATCATGTCTGCAAGGGAGTTTTAATACTGGATCGAGATGAATAGGAGGGCTTTTAAACCAAAATGCTTAGTTTCTGAAAGGTAATGTCTGGAATATCGAATGCTGTTTCATCAGATTCGTACAGATGAATGTCAGAAATTTTGCTGCTTGGCATCCTAAACAAAAGGTGGGTCCTAACATACTAGAAGCTTGCAGTGTCCAGTTGACGGGACATGATAAAAGACACAAAAAGGTAGTGGTAGAACATTCTTATGATGACAAGAGTAGGGAAAACGTAATTATTTTTTCTTTAGTAAGCAGGGGTGATATGATCAGTGTAACATGGTCAGGCATCCTTGGGAGCAGGAGACCTACAGGAAATCCCCTCAACATCTCTGTCCTCAGTCAGGGGTGCCCAGATGGCCCCTAACCCAAAGTGGAGGAGTTTTGGGCGTTCCCACAGCTGTAGGAAAAAGAGTTCTGAGCCCCAAAATATCTTTTAATTATATTAACCCCCACTTCCTTTGTGCGGTCCCTTGAAATTTTGGGAGTCTATCCACTCGTGCACATATAGGATATAATTGTATGAGACCTTGAATGCCTACAACACGGTTATAAATTGAGAATGTATCGTGTAACTTGATTATATCTTAGGACGGGTTAGTGGCAGAATATTTGTCAAATTCAAGGGACCACGGCTCCAGCTGATTTCTGTTGGACAAAATATAAATGATAAAGAGTTGGTGTAAATAACATCAAAGGACTTACTAAAACTTTCTGAGGGTTCTGTAACTACATCAAAGACTATGAAAACAGAAAACCAACATTGAACCCATCTAAGGTTGTTAAAGAAAGCCCAAATAAAAATGAAATTCAAGACAGATTCATAAAAGAATAACTCTTGCTACCAAAGAGTTTGTCTTGAGAGCTTTCCAATTGGTATCTAATATAACACTGGTTATATCATAGGAAAACATTAGATTCAATTTACCAAACTGAATTTTTGACCTGCCAATGTCATCTGACCTGTTGTTAAAGAAAGCCGTAAAAATGAAATTCAAGACAGATTCATAAAAGAATAATTCTGCTACCAAAGAGTTTGTCTTTAGAGCTTTCCAATGATATTTAATATGACAATGGTTATATCATAGGAAAACATTAGATTCAATTTGCCAACCTGAATTCTTGACCTGCCAATGTCATCTGACCTGTGCTTACTATAAAAATTATAAATATTCATTTGTGGAAAACGTTTTCATTATAATTTAATGATAATCTCCTTATTTGACTTTCTCTTCTGCAACAAATTATGAGGATTTTGGCCCTAATTACAAAAATCCTTGTGCAGACTTTAGCAGTATGGTGTAATGATGTGATCAGTATGGGTAGCTCCTAAAAGTACCATTTTTTGATGTTATTTTGTGTGATCTAATCCTGATTTGACTTATGATTAACTGCAATACATTAAAGATGTTTTTTGAGGTTTTTCTTTTGCCTGGATTGGAAGGAATCCTACTGATGACATCAACAATATGGCTAGTATACATCAACATTCTAGAAGGTTATATCCAATGGGGGGTATAGTGTGTCTAGTATAGATCTCTTTGTGACAAAATTTTTCCACCTAGATATCTGGATGTTATGGCAAAAATACATGACAAGACCTAGTACCTATACATAAAAACCTATGTTGCCAAGAAACGGAAACGGGGTACGGGTAAAAAAACGCATAAACGACAATTTTCAAAAAACCTTGGATACAAAATGCGGCGGAAACGTTCGTACAATATATATATATATATATATATTATATATATATATATATATATAGTACTCATTTTATAATTGTACTCCATGTACCATAAGAGATAATTGATAAAGTACACAAAATATTTTGTATTCATTGAAATTTGAAGTTCTAAAGAGTCGTCATTCAACATGGTTACAATTTCAATGATTCACATATACATGATAATAATATAGATTCTAGAATATATCATCTATATTTTCCTCATAATCATCTCCATGAACACCACTGACAACTCCACTCCCACTATCTCCACTCTCCATCCCTTGTGCAAAAGATCTCGATTCTTCTTCATCAATACCAAGCACTGAAAGTTGGTTAAGAGTAGTAGTAGAAGTATCAAAGTCACTAGTCTTAGGATCAATATCCCAAATTTTGTCGGGACCTCTAATATAGCCTTTAGTCTTGTGTGATAGGATGCACAAATTGGAATGTACATACACTAAATCCTTAGCCTTCTTTGATGCTAACTTGTTCCTTTTGGCTGAGTGGATGAAAAAAAAATGTACTCCTATTCAACTCTGTTGAAGAATTGCTAGCCACCTGTTACAAAAAAACAGTTAGAAATTTTCAATTAGTAATAAATTTAATTTACTAAGAAGTAAGAACATACATTATTAATAAATAAACAAACTTTTGATTTCAATTTAATATTTTATACTTGTGAGAGGACTTTAATGGCAACATGTCATAGGTACTTGGCATCATGGCCATGTACATACCACCACATGAATGGGGTCAGGTTGTACTTGTCACTTAATGTGTCTATTTCACCCATGCCATCATTAGATGAAGAGACAAAGACCCCCATTTCATAGTGGACTGCAGTAACTACAGTTGGATCATGAAAAAACCTCCGTAATGCTGCCTTAGTTCCACTTGCAACTTCTTGGTCATTATATGGTGCTTGCCTACCATGTAGCCCAAGTATTTCACTGCTATAATATTTGGGACTTAGGGCATAGGCCAGGAGATGCAATAGGGTGGTCATTTTATTCCACCTTTTCATGATCACGCTCTTAACTTCCATTGTAGAAGTTTTTCTTCAGGATTCTGCTCTTTTTTGTATGATGTCTCTAATTTTTTCAAGCATAGAGTCAATGCCATCATAGATCTCCCCTATTCAAGTGTTATTTGTGTCTGCGTATCTAATTATAGATAAAATAGGCTGAGCAAGTATGCAACCTTTGCCCACCAATCATCATCAAGTATCAATGATTTTATTTTGATGGCTTGATCTATGTTTGCTTGCCTCCACATGGACCAAACATCATCAATCACCATACTGCTTAAGGCTTGTTTTACCTTCACAAGTCGTCTCAAGACGAGCGTAGTGAGAGGCAAATCTTGTTTCAACAACCTATTAAAATAAATTAAAACAAGTTAATAAAATATAAATTTAAATTTAAAAGAAATTCAATTGATGATTTGATATTTCATAGAAAGTCAGCAAATAAAAATTAGAAACTAGTAAATTGTTCCGTTACCTTCAACCAACTTTGAGAACCTTCTAAATATATTCTGGGACATATGGTGATTTGTGACAAACATTTGAATCTCATTTGCCTCTGTATAAATTTCCTCTATCCATGGTATTTTGCCAATCTTCTGCAACATCAAATTCGAGGAATGTACTGCACAAGGTGTCCAAAAAATGTGCTCAAATCTCCCCTCAACAATCATCCCTACTGCTCTATAATTTTTGGCATTGTCCATGACGACTTGGACAATGTTTTGAGGGCCCACTGACTCAATAGCCTCAATCAAAATATTATCTATAAATTGAGCATCTTTCACTTCACCCTCACAATCAACAACCCTTAAGAACATTTCCCCTTTAGGGCACACTGCAACAATGTTGATTAGGGGTTTATTTCGGGCAGCTTTCCATCCATCTAAAATGATAGATATGCCTACGTCCTTCCATGAATCCCTAATTGGCTGTAAAGAAGTATGTACATGGGCCACTGCTTTCGCCAACGATGATGTTCTCACCTTCCCATAACTAGGGCTTTTATACCCTTGAGGTGCATCATTAATTCTTTTCACCATTTGTTGCCAATATGGTGACCGCAACACATTGAAAGCCAACTCACATGCATAAACACATCGATCAACCAACTCATCAACAATTTCCCTTTTCTCATTTTCAAATGCTTGCTCTAATGGACCTTTGGTTCTCTTTCGTGACAAGCTCTCTTACTCTAATGGAGTTTTAATTTCAACTTGAATAAAAGGATGGTTTGATGGGGTAGGTGGTTTTTCTGAACACCTATTTTGCAAAGGAGCGGTTTTAAATCTAGCTCTTGAAGCTTGCAAATCAGCCTCCTCTTGCTCTTTCATATATGCCAAAATATGTTTTCTTTCAACCTTGGAACATTTTCTAATCCTTGTTCCCGTTTGCCCCATTTAATGAGCTTTGAGTCGTGTATATGAGGATTTGAATTGTATATTGCAATGATGGCATATCCAAACTTGAGAGCCATCGCTAGCAAGGTTCTCCACCACTTGCACATGTCTCCAAAGAGGAGCTTTAAGATCCACACCTCCACCTTGGCTTGCTTCCCCATGCCCTCCCACTGAAGCTGAACTGGATGCCATTTATGTTTTTAAATTTTATATCTCAAAGAATCAAACCTACATTGAAAAAAAAACATAAACTTAGATACCAATAAATATAACTACATTGTACATATCCTATTCTGCTTTTGATCAACAAGTTCACCGTTTAGGCGCGAGGTGAGAGCATACACAGTGTTCGGATTTTTTAATTTAAAAAAACAAAATAAACTTTTTGAAAAAACAAAAAGAATTGAAGTTTTAAACCGTACACATCGTATTCTGCTTTTGATCACCAAGTTCACCATATAGGTGCGAAGTGAGAGCATACACAAAGTTCAAATTTTTTAATTTTAATTAAAAAGAGTGAAATAAACTTTTAAAAAATAGCAAAAATAATTAAATTATTAAACCCTATGAAATATAATGCATCCTATTATGCTTTTGATCACCAGGTTCACCGTATAGGTGTGAGGTGAGAGCATACACAGAGTTCGGATTTTTTAATTAAAAAAATACAAAAAACTCTTAAAATAGCAAAACAAATAAAACCCTACACATCTTATTCTGCTTTTGATCACCAAGTTCACCGTATAGGTGTGAGGTGAGAGCATACACAGAGTTTGGATGATATTTTTAATTTAAAAAAAAACAACATACTTTTTATTTAAAAAACGCAACGAAAATGTTACATTTTTTTTAGCATAGAGTTTAAAAATTACTAAATTAAAATTACATATTGATATCATGATCAATGATCATGAATGATGTGTGCATTATGCACACATCATTCTTGATCATTGATCACATTAACATTTTCTTTAAAAAAAAACTTGAAAATACCTAGTTTTTCCTCCTTAAAGTTGATCCCTCCTTCCAAATCTGCTTTGAAATTCCTCCTTGATGCTCTTAGCTCTTAGTAGCACCTCATAAACCCTTCCTTTAAGCTGCTCTTTGATGTCTCTTTGCTCTTCACAATGCTAAATTTTAGTTTAATGAAAATTAAATTTAACGAGAGAAAAATGAGAGTGTGATTTAGAATGGACCCAAGATGTCATTATATAGCTTTTAGGAAGTGTCTTTAGCAAGTTTAGGTAGGTAGATTAGGTTTAGGTGCAATAAATGAAGTTATTTTTTAATTTTTAAAAAGTTATTATACTTTAAAAATACAAAAACTGGCGGAAACGTCTAGGAAGTTTCAACAGCGTTTCGTGCACGTTTCGCGTTTTAGAAATGTTTCTAGGCAGAAACGTCGGTCCCTAAGGCGTTTCCTGGCTTCACAAATAAAAACCTAACAGGTCCAGGACAAATGAATATCAACAGGAAATTACATTGGAAAATGAATGTCCATTGACATTCATTGTCTATAGTACCTTGCTAATTTGTGAATCAAACAAATCGTAGTTACCAAGTCCGGAAATCCAGATATGTTCAGAAGGGCTGAAAATACGAAAATCCGGAATTCTTGAAAAGTTCTGAAAAAATCTAGTGTGAAATATAAACACCTTATATATGCAACTTTGATAGATACAACAAAAATCATCAATAACATAATATTAAATGTTTATATATTTAATATTAAGGATGTTTATATATGAAAAAAACAGGGCTGATCCAGACAAAACTTATCTAGACCCGCTGAAAAATCCTGATCCGGCTGGATTTTGTGCGGATCCACTCGAATTTGGTAACCATGCAACAAGCCCATTTGCATCATTTAGTCCATGACCAATAACGTATCAAATTAGTAAACTTATGCATAGAGCTTTCAGTAATGTAGATGCTAATGATCAATCATGGTGTCATCTATAGATGGCTTTGCAGTTGTATCATGCCATGAAAATGATTTATATGTATCTTTCTAGGTACAAGCCTTCACTTGGTGATTTACAGACACTTAATAACAAGAGAATATATAGAGATCAAATCTCATATCAATACATATTCGTGGGATAATACATGGGCTCACAATAATAAAAGGATATACAAATGTCCTATGAAACTCATACAAATGTATATCTTTAAGACAATTTATAGACCCCAATAATAGGAGCATTTATTAGAATCTTGATTGGAAGTTCCATTAAATGAAATGCAACAGAATTTATGGATACTAATCCTCATTTTTTTGTCTATTGATTGTGAATTTAGGAGCATGTTTTCATTGTTAAAAGCATTTATATCATTCAAGAACAAGTACAACAGTATTAAGAACAACAGAATTAAGGATTATTGGTCAACCATCACAATTCATTATTAGAGTCAATATTAGCACCACCTTCTACAAAAGTCAAACTAGTGTATAATCCATAGTCAAAGCAAATACCTTAATCAGTGACATTTAGTTTCTTGTTTATCAAGGCGGTAATTGTTAAACTTACCTCTAAAAAAAGGTCAAATATATTCCTTGCAACATTTGCGAGCCAACAACAAGCATTTCTGGTCAACCCTTGATCTAATTTGTATTCTTGTCTTGTCTTATTTTGAGACTATCCTCTAGTAGTTTGAATAGTCAGTGGCTTCTATAGTGAAGGCTAACTCCGGGCTGTAAAACATTCTACATATCAATATCCATCGCACAATAAACTAACAAATACATCACTACCCACCAATTTTCTTGGATTTGAATCCCCCCCATCACTCATCTCGGCAGGTAAATCAAAATTCATTTTCTTTTACCATCTATAAAGCTTATTGCCACATGTTAGAGGAAGAATTGTCAAGTCAAACATGGTTACCACGAAGTTTCAAAACTTCTATCTTGGGGACCAGGTAAGCATTAGATTGTATATTTTTGTACATTTCTATTTGGAAAAAAATAGTTTAGTATTATTAACATAATTAGAAGTCACACATGATATGCATAATGTATTCCCTTTCAATATTATGGATATGTGGGTGCCTTCAACTAGAGAGAAAAGCAGTTTGTCTACACTCTCATAAGTTGAAGATGCACAGTCAGAAAGGATGGGTTACATATTTTATTTCTTCTCGTATTATGTTCCAAACTCGTGTTGTCTAGTTATAATAGTTTTGATTCATATGATATGATATGCATGATACCATAATGAAAATATTTTTTGCTTTGATAATGTACTATTGAATATATATATATTTTTGAAAGATAAACAAGGGTTGAAGGGCCCCTTTCCATTTACATACCAAAGATATTCTTTGAAAACTAACAAAATTGTACTATATGAACTGCCAGGGAACTATCCCGATACAACTAAAAACATACATACGGTTTTTAAAGAAAAAGCTACATCCTGAAGATGACTTAATCATCCGAGTCTGACGAAACGTTCATGACTTCATTCATGTTGAGCTCCATTGTGCCAATAGCTTGAAACCCATCTGCCTCCACCATAGAATCCAAACCGGCCGAAGCGGCGAGCCAATTATATTCCTCAGAGGCCGAGCCCTAGAGCTCTTCCCACTAGCAAGGAGTCGGATTTAACAGAGTTGAGAGGGCCTTGCAAGTCCAAACAGGGGATCCTCAAAACCCCATCCTCCTTTTGCTTGCAAAATTGGATCATAGTCCCTGCAAAACCCTTGAGGATTTCAAACCGCTTACCCAGCTCCATGAATGCAGCCCTATCGACCCATCCGGCTTGACATGCCAATGCCTCTGAGAACAAGGGCCAAAATGCAAGATATGCATTCTCCACAACCTCCTCCATACCGATTCTGTGAGTTTGCCTAACCCATTTGCGACCGATCTCCACCGCCATGGCCTTGTCAGGATTGACGATTAGGAGATGTTCCGCGAATGTGGCAACCACTTTGGAATTGACCCTGGAGCGTCGAATTAATTGCAAGTAATTATCTCCAAGTATTCCTTCAATGGCCTCTAAGGACTGCTCAAAGTCGATATTAAAGATCAATGTCAGCCTTTTCCAAGTGATACCTGAAAAGAAGGCCATCTCGTGTTCCAGACCTACAAACTGACGAAGGGTAAGCGTTAGAGACTCCATGTTGTGATTAATGCTGGAAATATTGACTAAAAGGAAAGCACTGCCTCCCAACTTATAACCCTCACCACCCGCCCACACAAGAGATCAATCTCTTGTCCCATTATGAATAGAACTCTGAACAACCCTCATCAAAAAGACATTCCTCTAATCCTTGCCAATCCTTCGCATTACAACTTATGATTTCCCCCACAAGCAACTCCAACCCTTATTGGCTAATAAATCCACACACCTATTACCTTCTCTAAAGATGTGAATGATTGACCATTCCTCAATTTTACTCAACCAAAATAGAACTTTTCTTAAAATCAAGTTGATTTTCCAAGAGGAGGCTTTTCTTTTAATAACAAAATTAACTATTACCTAGGAATCTCCTTCGATTTTTAACTTGCCAATTTTTAGATCAACTGCCATTTTTAGACCTCTTTTAACACCTGAATTTCAGCAAGGTTGCAACTTCCCACTTATAAACGATAGGATCCAACTGAAAACAATTCCCCTTTTTCATTTCTTATAAGGCATCTAGCACCAAAAAAACTCGGATTACCCTTAGAGGCACCATTAAAATTTAATTTATAAAATCCTGGGGTAGGGGGAATCCAACCAGTTAATGATCTTCTAACTGAGGTCAGGACACTCGACATAGGACGAGAACCAATAGATGGAAATGTTATTTTTGGTCAATTTTTTAAGATTTCCTTATCTCTTGAAGAGAAAGGACTACCATTGTTCCAATGGATGGAAATATTCTCGAAAATGGCCAACTCCAACTGATTTAAAATAACCCCAGCTGAGCTAATTTCCTCCCGAAAAATCCTTTTATTCCTTTCCCACCAAAGATGCCAAATCAACAAGAAAGGACTACAACCCCAGATGGAGGCAAGAGCCTCATTTTTCCTTGGCCTAGGCCAAGCCAGGAGAATAGATGGCAAAGACTCCAGTTGAACCCAAGGGAGGTTCAATTTGGCACAAAGCCAATTCCAACATTTGATTGCAAAAGGGCAATGGACAAGCAAATGATTTAAATCCTCCTCCTCCCTGTAACACAAACCGCACCTAGTAGGACTTGCCGTTCCTTTTGATTGTCTCCTTTTTTGATTTAAAATTCTACCCTTATAAGCTAACCAAGCAAAGGCACCAACTTTTGGAGGGCATATTTTGGACCAGCAAGCAATCCATTCATTTTCTTCAAAACCAGCTTCAATCACTAACTTCCTATACCCGCAATGAACAGAATAATTACCTGATTTAGAAGCAATCCAAATAATTTCATCATTTTGGGGGGGAAATGAAAATTCTCTCAATGCCATCTCTGATTTAAATTGGGCTTTAGTTCCTCTGAGATGGGAATGTCCCCCACTTCTTTCCAAGAGAGAATGGGAGAATCTAAAGAAATCTTAACCCCATAATCCTTCACTTTATCACCCCAGAGGGGAATTAACAACTCTTTAAGCTCTTGAAATTCCGGAATCCTTCCCAAGGCAGGGAAGCCATTCCAAGAATCATTCCAAAAACTGGCAGATTCTCCATTGCCAACCAACCAGGAGACTGATTGAGGGAAAAATTGCCTGCAAGAAAGAATGAAATTCCATATGTGGGAGCCATGAGGCGGTTGATCAATAGATAATAGTGTAGCAAGGAGCCCCTCTCCCCCCCCCCCCCCGCAAATATTTGCTTTCAAAGATGATACCTAAAGGAGAATTGGGTTTAGAAAGAAGATACCATACCAATTTAGCCCCCAACGCCAAATTCTGTTTTTCTAAGTTAATTATCCTTACCCCTCCACATCTCTTAGGTAAAGAAATGGTTTCCCATTTAACCAATGGAATCTTCTTGGAATCCTCAATTCCCTGCCTTAAGAAAGATCTCATAATTCTAGTTAATTTTGATAGAACCACTTTTGGGATTTTCAAAACCTAGAGCATATAAGCTGGGAGGGAAGTGAGAACAATTTTGATAAGAAGAAGCCTTCCAGCAAAGGATAACCACTTCCCCTTCTAGGACTGAAGACGGTTTTCAAAGGCCTTCAACAATTTATCCCAAATACTCGATTTGCTAGCCCCCATGAAGAGAGGAATTCCTAGATATCTTCGAGGACGCTTGTCTAAATTGAAACAAAGAATCCTTTGTATCCTCAATATCAACCTTCTGGAGGTGTTGAAAAAGAAAATTACTGACTTTGGCTTACTGATCACCTGCCCAGTTGCATTTGAATATGATTCCTATAGATCCCTAAGGATTTTGGCTTCCTGGATGGAAGCTTCACCAAATAAGAAAGTATAATCCGCGAATTGTTGGTGGGATAAAGGATCAGTGCCTTTAGCCACCTTTAAACCAATGTTACGCAGGGACGTGCATCCCCCCCTTTCTAGCCGACTGGGACGTCCCTTGGATTTGGGGATAGGGACGAGACGTTTCCTTGGCTTCCCAAAATTCCAAAAAAAGGGGGATGTCCCCTAAGGTTAGGGGACGTCCCGGGTGCAACAACAATTAGGGGACGACGTAGGGGACGCCGTGACGTCCCTGAGACGTACGAGGGACGTCCTGGGAACGTCATGACGTCCCCTATGCCGTGATACATTAAAACATAAAAAAACTAGAAAACATTAATTTAATACTTTCTTTTAATCTTTTTATTTAGGCTTGTTTTTTTAATCTTTGCAAGACACCTATGTACAAGGAGACCCCAATATTACAGTGGGATGTGGATCCTGGGGATTCAAGGCAAATTGACGAAGATTGACTTCTAGTGAAGAGGAGCGGTTCACAAGTGTTTCTTTAGAGGGCTCTGATAGTGATTATTGAGTTTTCATTTTGGTTATGTAATATCATATAATGATATATGCACTTTTGAGTTATATGACTACGAGTCTATGACATAATATTTGATAACATATGTAGGCGTAGTCCTTTCATGTTGAGTATTGAAGACTTGTTTTTAATTTTCAACTTTCACTGTCATGTTGAAGTTTTGAACATCGAATATATAACATTTTGGGCCTTGGCTTATGTGACGAATAATTGGATTAATAATTAATGGTTTCACTCTTCAAACTTTCAATTTGAAGTCTTAGTTTATTGAATTATTCATGTTATATTTGTAAAATTAATAAATTTTATATATTTTATTAGCCGTCCCCTTGCTGACCCCCGGTTGTCCCCAAATTTTGAAAACCTTTTGCCGTCATGGAAACCTCTTCCCTACGTCCCGCCGTCTCGGATACTTCCCTCACTCACCGTTGACTGAATTGATTTGCCTAGAGCTTCTGCAACCAAGATGTATAAAAGAGAAGAGAGCGGATCACCCTACCCGATCCCTCTATTACTCTCAAAGAGACCTTCAGCTGAACCATTGACCAATATCAAATAACAGGGGGAGGAGATACTTCTAAATATCCATTCACAAAAAGACCTCGAAAAGCCAAATGCAAGAGGAATATGCATTAGGCATCTCCAATTCACCCTATCATAGGCTTTACTTCTATCAAGCTTAGTAAGCATCCCAAGATCCTGTTTATGGACAATGAATGCATCAATTCATGAGCAACGATAACACATTCAGAAATGAATCTCCTAGGAACAAAACCACTCTGCTCATGAGAAATCAAAGAATCTAGGAGAGGCTTGAGTCTAACAACAATGCATTTAGAAATTATTTTGTATGAGGTATTGCAAAGAGAGACATGGCGAAAATCATCAAATGAATCAGACCTTTCCTTTTTAGGGAAAAGGCTTATAAAGGTGCAGTTGAATATCTTTAAAATTCTCTTTGATTTTTGAGATTCTTCAACATCCGCCCACACATATTTACCCACAATATGCCAAAAATCTTGAAAGAAATCAGCCTAAAATGCATCAGGCCTCAGAGCTTTGTTATTCTCTGTGGAAAACACCACACTCTACAGTTCCTCAAAGGAAAAAGGAGCTAAAAACATTCTATTTTGATCCTCAGTGACTAGACAAGGAATATTCCTAAGGATTTCTTTTTGATCCTAGAAGGATGACAAAAGATCACCCCCCAATAAATTAGAAAAATATGCAACAACCTCTTTTTTAATACCATCCTGATCCTGAATTCTCTCCCAATCATCATTTTTGATGCTTGAGATAAATTTTGAGCTTCTTCTGGCTCTTACTGATGCATGATAGTATTTAGTATTGCTATCTCCTTAAGCCAATTCTCCTTGGATTTTTGCTTCCAATAAATTTCTTCATGCAAGAGCAACTCACCAAGATCAGCTAGTAACTCTTTTTCCTTCTGAAACTCCTCTTGACCCATGCCTCTTGATAAAAACATGTTCATTCAAATCCTGAAGTTACTTTTCCACTCTAATGTTTTCTTGGAAGATGTTTTTGAAATGATGTTCATTCCATACTAACAATTTGACTTTGAGCAGTTTTAATTTATGAGAGTGGATAAACATTTTTCGAGCCCCGAATCTTAAAGGAATACCACCAAGCGTTGATTAAATTAGGAAGGAGGGGGTCTCTAAGCCACATTAACTCAAAATTAAAAGGCGATTTTTTGGGAGGTTCATCCTGATTAGAAGAAAGAAAAATAGGATAGTGGTCTTAACTAGACCATGGGATAACCAAGCTTTCTAAAAGAATATTACCTTACATCCAATGAGGACTAACCAAGAAAATATCCAACTGCCCTTATAAATATTGCTAAAAACTAATCTCCTATTAGACCAAGTAAACCCACATTGCTTTGGTTCAATATCCAATAAATAATTGTTTTGAACAAAAAAATGAAAATCTAATTGAGATTGAGCATTTCATACCAGACCTCCAAATTTCTCTCTGTCTGACAAAATGGCATTAAATTCATCACCCATAATAAAGAGATGATCCTTCCTAACCTGAATTTCCTCATAAAGCTCCTTTCACAACAATAGCCTTTTACTAGCCAAATTATTGGGTATCATAAATTTTAAAAAGAAAGAAATTCTCTTGATCTCTTAGGAGATAACCTCAACATAATTTCCAATTCTGCTTTTATTTTACCACCTCTAGATTAGTTTTATATGATTTCCACAAGGACACCAAGACCCCCAGATGCCCCCTAACATCGACAAAAGCACCCAGACCAACTCTTCCAAATCTTAGACCCAAAACTCAACAATTCACTCGCCTTCATTTTTGTTTCCTGTAGAAGAAAAATGCTTACATCTTGGGAGAAAATTCAATGCTTCACCAAGCGTCAATTTTTAGGGGAATTCAATCCCCTAACATTCCATGAAAGGATTTTCATGGATTCTTGAGATGGAATTTCACCTTCCCACCTTCAAAATTTCCAAAGATCATATTTTTTGTTTAACATTAGCCACTTCGGTCTTGGAAATTTCTTGTTTTGATTAATGCCCCTTTTTTCCATTTGAACCACAATTGGCCACTTTCAAACCAATTTGGGAAGATTCCAAACAAGTGGAAGTTAATGGAAGATCCAACTCCATTTCCTCTTACCCTACCTC
The DNA here is from genome assembly GCA_019776745.2 of Taxus chinensis. NCBI lineage: Eukaryota > Viridiplantae > Streptophyta > Pinopsida > Cupressales > Taxaceae > Taxus > Taxus chinensis. The sequence continues at coordinate 828,738,544 of CM034149.1, read as the reverse complement.
AAGATCCTCCTTCTCGTGATACGAGACTTCTTCTTCTTCATTTGTTTCATCCTGAATGGTTTGATCCATTCATTTAACTCTTTTAAAGAAGAATCCTTACTTGAATTAAATCCTTCATTCAAAAGAGAGAAGTTTTGTCGAATTTTTCACCACCCTTTTTGTTTCCCCCAAAATTGTTCGAGGGGTGAGAGATTTTTCATTTAATATCTCTACCCCCCCCCCTTTGAATAAGGATTATAACATGGTTTTATGATTTCACTCCAGCAAAGACCGAAGCTTGTTTTTCTATCCTGACATTGCCACTTAAGATGGCCCATCTTGATTACACTTGAGACATTTGGGCTGGATTTCTATCATAAGCCACCTTTGATGCCACTCTGCCAAAGGAGATTTGATTACTATCGAATTAGGAAGATCGTTCTCTAGGTCCAACGCCATGCAGACTCTAGCATAGGAACAAATAGAAATATCCAAGATTTTTGGATCAATTCTTATCACTCCACCAATGTTTTCGCCGATCTTAGATAGAATCTCCGGCTTCCAATACTCCAAAGGCAGCTCAAAGAGCTGAATCCACACCGGAGTTTCACCAATCGAGGAAGACAGAACAACGAAATTCGGAACCTAGGGCTGGAGGTAAATACCATTTTCTCCCATAAGCCCATCTCTCTTGCGTAGGGATTCGTTTCTTTGTTCCTCGCTTCTGTAAAGAATAGAAAAGAAACCGTTGGGGAGGAAAGAAATTTGAATCCTGTTGCCTCATTGCCTATCGCACCATCGGGAGATTGCCTCTGTTGAAAGCCATCTCCTGGGAAATTTAGCAATAAGGGCACGGATTCCCAAGATTGCAACTTCTTCTTCCACCTTTGAGTCAAGAATCACTTCCATCTGCCTTGCATCATTCCTTCCGATCACCTCTCCTTCAGAGCTCCGACGCGAAGGAACATTGAAGACCAAACGGATTCTCCTAGTCCTTCCTAAATTCTTCTCAATTGAAGGCTGTGACTCGCCACCTTTTCGCTCGCCTTCGATGCCTTTTTTATTTTCACTAATTCATGCAATCCTCACTCCCTCTAATCACCGATGCACTTGTCGTCTTACTGCCCTTTCAATCACTAAGCATCTATTAACTAGTTACACCTCTATGCACTATTGAATATTTATTAACATGCAATTTCTTTTATTGCTATACGATTTTTGAAATATCCACCATGTATTGGAACAGGTTGAAACTATGTTTACAACTTTGGAGCGCATAGCACAAATTGACCCAAAGCATGCAGATATTGTCCTGCTTGAAAATTATGCAGCATTTCAAAATAGGTATCATGTTGTTTCAACTTTCAGCTATATATTTCACTCCAGATCCCGTCCTTTATTCAAGATCTTGTAGATGTGTTTGTGCTCAGAACATTGTGCATAGGTCTTAGGTGTTTGAGGTATAATTTTTTTCTTCCATTTAACTGATATTGAAGTTATCATTTATTGTCTAGCCTTTATGAGCAGGCCAATATGGTTCCCACATTAGCAAAGTTCTATCATCAAGCAAGCGAAGCATATGAGCAAGCATGTACTCGATATATCAACTCTATCATAAATTATGTAAGTTTACTCAGCGTATTGAGAATACAGCATTGAAACAAAAAAAACATATGCAACTCTGCATGTATTTTCTTTTCTTTTCTTATAAGTGAAACAAAACGACTTCCATTTTCCTTTGTTTGTTATAAAGTCATGTATAGGTAGATCATCGTTTATCACAGGGAGACAGCTTTGCTTCTTGGCTTCTTTAAAAATATTTATGTCTCTTTTTTAAAGATATCTGCTAGCTTGTGCCACATTCAAATTGTGTCTTGTATCATTTGGCTTATCCTATGCACATTTATCTTTGCAGCAATTTGAAAAGCTATTTCAGTTTGCTCAGAAAGTGGAGAATTTGTTGTACACAATTACACCAGAAGAGGTATGTTCATTGACACTAAGGAGTAAAATGTGTCTTTTCCTGAGATAAATTTAGCTAAACCAAGCAGCAGCCTGAATTGACCCATTAGGCGACAAACTGTTTTCCTGTTTCCTACTCACCCTTATCTCTACTCAATATAAAAAATATATTAGCCTTATAACATTGATGGTGATCTAAATGGTTTGAGAATTTTGGCATTTGATATTAATGGTAATAATTATTATGAGATTTTATGTCAGTACATAATACTACAGTTTCATCTACTATTCCCTGGTTGTCACATATCTCCCGCCTTGGAAAACTCTTCATTAATGATGAGTGCTAGTATTTACATAATGTGTTACATGTCGAGTATTATAATAAGTGTATTGTTTTCCTCCTTTGGGTCATAGCGTAATTGCATCTCTCTATCATAGACAGTGAGTTATTTAGCATGCATTTAGTGTTTGTGTTTAACATCATATTCGAATGTAATCTTATGTAATGCAAAACAGCATGCTAATGTCTTCCTGGGTGGTATTATTAATCTTGCATTGCATTATGTGTTAGCTGTAGAAACTTTGTCCAACAGAGTTGTGCACCCTTTCATCATGTTGTACATGTCCTACGCTTTCTGACACATTTATTTATTTTCACTGGTCAACAGTGAATAAGTTATATCCACAACAAGGTGACTTAATAGATTTTTCTGTTTTGTTTTTTAAATTTTGCCCTGAACTGTCACCTGGATCAGTATCACTTACAGAATTAATAACATAAGTACGTTATTATGAAATTCAAAAGGATTATGTAATAGTTTATCAACGTATATAATCCTTTTGAATTTCATAATAACGTACTTGTTACCTTATGTGAATGAAATACTATGAGAGACTACAAAGTATAATTTTATGAAATATATTTGAGTTTGTGCATTTAAAATATATGAATCAGAAATATAGAAAACCATAAATTTTGAACACCATGCATGATTATTATTATTATTTTTAATAAGAAACACTTGTCTAATATGGAAGAACATCAGTTTGAACTGTATCAGCGAGTGACCTGCAGCATAGAGTCGGTAATGCCAATGTATACGGACAGAAAAACTGAGCTCTGTAGCAGTCTGATAGTTTCAACGATGTGATGCTAGTGTGTCAAATGCCAAATGAACTCAAAATTATTTCGTGATATGTGTGGAAACCTGTAAAAGAATAGGACGTTGTTACCCACTGATTGCCTTGATCTGAGATATGGAATAACAGATACAGACAGTTTGAAGTAAGGTCATTATACATCCCAGAAAAAGACACTTTGGTGACTGTTTGAAGGGTTTTAGGACAGTTAGAGGGTATATGGATCTGAGAGTAATATAGTAAAATGAGAGCTAGCTGTTCTAAGGCGTCTGGTTTAGAAGGATGAACTAGCATGGCAGGTTTGTTAGACCTTGTGAAGAGTAAACAGTAAGGATAACTGCACATAGATATGCAACTAGGAGAAGAGTCTGTGAAGGAGCGATATGTAATATAGTATGGGTATGCAAAACAGATTGCAGTATGGTAGATAGAAAACATCGTCTCTAAATAAGCATAGGTGTGTTGATATGATATTCGTTTATCATGGCAACTGCAAATTAAATCTTTCTTTTGTTTATAGAAAATGAGTGTGCATATCACGAGAATAGGTTTTGAATTACAAACCAATCTACAAACATACTCCTTTTCCTTGATAATCTTAGGGGTTGGAATCAAAAGTTTTGATGCAAATGTTATGGACAGGTATCCCACTCACCCTCCTCTATGCGGAAAATACTAAACTTGTAAAATTACATTGACCACCTTTACATGGATTATGGTCTAAAAGGTTTAGGGTATACTTATTTATATCCTATGTAGCCGGTACGTACCCTGCAAGGTATGGGTACGGGTACATACCGTACCCGGTATGCAATACGGGTACAATACACAGGGGGTACGTCTAGGGTACCTCCTGCAATGGCCTCAATGCTGCATGCAACTAGGAAAATCCATCAATGCTGCATGCAGCCCTCAAGCAAGGAGGAAGATGGCAAGGTAATGATCATTGAAAAGTAAATCAATAAGTAACTGTAACTAAGTCTCCTTTATTGTGCTGAAGGATTGGCCTGTGTAGTTAGCCAGACCCCCAGCAAGACTTGGTATTTAACATAGTGGTTGTATAATACTTTTTGGAAAAATAAGGGTGGCATGTGTAATCTCCCTTCTGTCCTAAATATATGCTTCTGTTACTTTCAAAACCCTATATATACTTTATATATACACAATTTTATATTGGTTATGTCAATATGTGTGATGAACTGAATATGGGTGGAACTGATTTGGGTTTAATGAATCCAGGAAAAGTAAAAATTGATGTCTGCACTTAAAAGAAATTTGAATCAGTAGTATTTGGTATGGCTTGGAATGAGCGAGTTTGTGGATTTTGCATTATATTAAATTAGTGATATCTAACATTGGTTTAAGTTTGGGCATCATGTGGATGTATACCTTTAAAAGAGCATCATACAGATAGATACCTATAAAAGATACAGGTGGCATTAAAAGATCTTTCACAACCACTGCACACCCACAACGGACCCCAGTTTTGTATTGATACGAAGCTATGTTTTATAAGTTTCAATCTTCTAGATCTTTTTAAAACAAGAAAGATATGAAAGGGTGGGTGGGTTAGTAGCTGCTGGTTTGGGATTGGAAGAAGCTTGGTCTGCAAAGAAGTCAGTTGTCTTCTTCTATGATGGGTATGTAGTAAGCACGTGTTGGTAAGAGCAGTGGGTTTATTAGGGAGCACTAGCAGGGCTGCAAGTGGGAACTAAGTGCTGCAGCAGAAGGTGGCCAAAATCTCCTCTCCCTTTTTGGCACTACGAGATTTCTGTAAATTTAATTTGATTCTGATCTGTGGTATTGTGTGATAATATGTTTCTTAACTTGAGGTGCTGTTGAGCTTAATGCTATCAGTTACCGGCACTTTGCTGCATTTTTTTCTGGGCTAGAGCCCTTTCTTTAGGTATCCTTAGAAAAATATAAAAAACAGAATAAGCATAACAATAGTGCAGTAATACCTAAGACTCTAGGACGGCAGAATGCGGGGACGGAGTTTCCCGGACGGCAAAAAAATTCCAAAATTTCTGGACGGCAGGGGGACTGCTATTAAACTAATTATATAAAATTATAAATATTAGAAATATATAGAAAATAATATATAAAATTATAAATATTAAAAATATACAAATAGAAATTTTCTCGAAATTTTATGAATAGCAGTTTCATATTTATATATCAGTCGACCATGTGCATAAAGTCCACGTTCAGACGTCCATGTTAAAAACTCAGCAGCATTACATATAGCTATATTAATGCTATATGTCCATATAACTTGTTAATATTAATATGTATGCTACTGGTTTTCATAGTATGTTGTGACAGCCCACCATATGCATTTATGCTCGAAGAACTTTCTGTATTCATATATCACTTTTGATTCTTAATATGTCTTTATAATACAGTCGGGTTTATGGTTAATCCGGTACATGTTTCTAAAGAGAAAACAACAAAGAAACTAATCAATTTTTTTTAATTTTTTAAATTTTAAAAATTTGAGCAAGAAAATAAAAACCAGAAGTCCTCGAAACATCCCAGGGACGTCCTGACGTCCCTGATATTCCCCCAAAAAGGGGGACATCCCCGAAATGCCTCCTGATATCTAGGGACGTCCACCTTTTTTTCCCACCCTTTCGGAAACATGTGGAGGGGACATTTCCCCCCTGTCTTGCCGTCCCCAGAACGTTCGGGACGTCTGGTTTTCAGGGGGGACGCGTCCCCGCGCAACACTGCAATAGTGTCATAGTCTTCTAGGAGGCACCAGAATAGTAATCTCTTGTAATGTCCCTTTTTCCCATTTGAGAGCTACTAATTGGTATTCGTGCCATTCCTTCTCCATGGCAAGGAAGTGAAGAAGACGGAGGAGAATCTTGAGCTTCTATTTGCATTATTCTTCTAATATTTTATAATTTCTTTTGGAGTTTTCCGGTTTCCCCTCGTAATGAGGTTGGCTGGGTTTAATGCCTTTAATAAGGCTTAATGAAAGATTATAATGGTTCATTAAGAGGCCGGCCTTTCTAATTGAGCATTGGCACCAAAGAGAGATATAAAAGGAGATTAGAGACTTCATTGGCATCTAGTCTTGGCGCATTTTAATATACTTGGGCAAAGAGAGCTAGTTGCTCCTTGGTCATCCACTTGAGGGCGAAAACCCTCTTGTGAGGCCTTATTGAAGGACGAAAACCCTTCATTTGGCTTGGGTGAAGGACGAGAACCCTTTGTCATTGTTGAGTTTTGAGGAGAAGAGTTGAATTGAAGATCTATTTGTAATTTCCAGCTTGTTATTGAATTTTCTAGGGTGGAGCGACCTACCTTGGGTAGGGTTTGAAAACATTGGTGAAGAATTTGAGAAATTTGGTTTTGTAATTTGATTTGCCATATTTTTGAAGGCCGGAATCTGAAGTTTTATGAATTTAGAGGGTTTCTAAACCCATATTTCATAATTATTTTGTGGCTGCAATTTCCAGTGCATATTTATTTTCTAGCAGTGATTTCTGAAGTGTTTCTTGGTTAATTTGGCTTTTAAAATTCAGTAAATCATATAAAAAATATTGGCGAATTGATTGGTGTGGTTTTATGGCGATTTTGGCAATTTTTGGTGCAAGTATAAGTCGCTGATTTTATATTTCAGTCTGCTGCAATTTTATTTTCAGATCTGCTTTTTTGTTTGAAACCCTCAAAAGGGGACATTACATCTCTACCTAGCAAGGTAATCAAGTTAGCTCGAAATGGAACTGTCCTGTCACTATGTTTTTAGAATTGAAGATAAACTTTGAGTGCATAAATCCCCGAAAACATGACTAAAATCTCACATAAAAGTCAGATGCTGACAAAAATCATTGAGGACATACCCCCTTATCATTACCAAACCAAAACATTTCAGAAGCCAGCCAGAGTTAACCAGTTAGCTCAAAACGGAACACCACCTGTCCTGTTACTATCTCTTTAGAATCCAAAATAAACCAAACTAACATCATTGAGTGCATAAAAACATCAAAAACATAACTAAAATTTAGCATAAAAGTCAAATGCTGCCAAAGATCATTGGGTGGTACACCCATTCATCATTATCAAAAAGCTAAACATAATAGAAGACATCCAAAGTTCAATTATAGGAGTCGATGGACTCTCAGGATCAATGCTTCCATCCTTGTCCACCTGAATTGCAATGGTGGTTTTGCCACCAACATTCGTTTCCAACCATGGCCCTTCCTCTTGAAGTCCTCCACAAATGGATTGATAGAGACAAAATGACAAGTTTTGAAGAGCCCCAACATCCTGTGGGCCTCTGCTGCAAATGTCATAAACACAATGAAAGAGTTGAATCACCAAATCATCACACCCCTGCAGCCCCCCCATCCACCTGCTGTTCATGAGATGGATTTAACACAGGCTTTATCGTGAGATTTCAGTTGTGCAAACAAGGCATTTAACTTACTCTGCTGGATCATCACTAAAATCGTTTTTCATTCGCAGACACCCACTGTTGTTTATAGAAAACATAGGGGGATCAGATTTTTTTATGCTCCATGGCACCCATTGGAGGTTTGGAGGAACACTGTGGAAGATTTCATGTTGAGATTTAATGCTAGCAACATGCTCCACCACAATCTTCAACTCATCAAAAATACTATTTTTCACATTCAACAAATTGTCCTGCATATTACTCATAGTCCATGAGCTATTGAAATCATTGATGGCAACAACTTTTTTGATAATAGAGGATCTGGAGCGGGAATGTTTGGGGTCAGGCAGAGAGGGAATGTTAACAAGAGAAGTTGAGAAAACATTTGGGATTTTTACCTTGTCCACCACTCCCAACTCTATCATATTTTTCAAAAAATTGACTACCCATGGTAGAACAGGGCAAATCTATTATCAAACCACTCATCAAACTGCCAGGCAACATAAACCCTCGTTTTCTTGGCTTTCTCCAAGACAGAGGGAGTGGCCTTTTCTTGGCTTTCTCGGAGTGGCATTTTCTTGGCTTTCTCCAAGAAAGATAGGTCCCAAACTGGGAAAGATCAGAGATGCAATGAGATGAACTTGAAAGCAAGGATACCCAATCGGTTTGCAAACAGGCAGTACCTCCTTCTCCTCACCATGATTCTGATTCCCTGTGTCCTTAACAATCCCCAACACACCACCAAACAAAAGAGGGAAGGAGAAAGGATGTCTCAGACGATGGGAGCATTCCAAACCATCTAGACAAACCTCTCAACCCCTCTGCTCTCTCTCAATTTCTCAACTCTGCAATCCCACCTCTTTCTGCAATGTCTTCAACCACAGCAAATACACCCTATAATCAAGATCACTCACCCCAAGAATAGCTGGCAGAAAAATATCAAAATTATGACACCATAAGAAATTGCAAGGCTTGCTAACTTTGGGAGAGGAGATGGCAGGTTGACTGACAGAAAGTTTCACATGCATCATAGAGAGGCATGTGAAACTGCACACATTGAAACGGCCATCTTTCAAGAGTGCACGAGATAGATTGTGGTAGTGATTCAATTAGGGTGGCCAAATAACGAGTGCCCAAACTCACATTAATTAGAATTTAGAAGTATAGATTAATTAATAAGTGAGATAAGAAAACATTTCAAATGCAATAAGAGGGTGGGAGAGAGGAGGGAACCCCTAGGACAATTCCTAGAGTGTCTTAATAACACATTCAACAAAGGCTTGAAGGCCTGCTCCGAACCTTGGACAATGAAGATTTTGCAGGCCACTAGACCATTCCGTGCCTCATTCTAATGAGGCAGCCGACTTTGCAAGTAGCTCTGCAGCCCTATTACACTTCTGGGGGGACTACCAAGGCTATTAATCTCTGAATGTCGCTTACCACCTGTTTAAGCCGCCAATCTTTCAGTTAGCTCCTCAAACTCACATTATTAGCAAGAATTTGTGATTCTGTTTAGACAAAAATCTGCAAAATCTGATGTGGTTAAGTAATCGCTAGTACCTGCCATATAGCTAATGCTTCCTTTCCAGGCTCCAAAAACTGAAATTCATATGCCCTTGAGACTTGCAATGGACCACTGCAGCTCCTGCCATCCTTGGGTTGCCCTTTGAAGTACCATCACTATTTAACTTCACCCATGAATGGGTAGGACGAGTCTATATATGCTATGTTTCTATTTTTCTAAGGGATGTGCATAATTTATTAGAATTTTTACATACTAGGACCTCTGTACTCACATACTTGAGCTTTGAGGGTTTGGTGCTTTGTGTACCCTTGTACCTAGGCATGCAACCTTTATAATTTTAAACAGTGTTTTAAAAACCGGCCGAACCAGAACCGGAACCAGCTGGTTCGACCGGTTCAACATTTTTAGGCATGAACCGGTTAAAAAACTGGACCATTCGACCGGTTTGGTACCGAACCGGTCGAACCGGTCCGGTTCCGACTTGAACCGGCCGAGTCCTGTAAAGATGCATGCATACGGTGCTGAGTATAAAAAATTCAATTTTTTAATTAAATTTTCCGCTTTTAACGCCTTTCTTACTTGGAGTTCGTGCCATTTTCCTATAAACACCTTTCTTGCATGTTATATACTATATACACGAGCAAAATTTGCATGTTTTGTGTGTAGTGTTGGAATCATGGTCTCTAATCTTTCAAATATATTGTTTTCATTAAAAATGTAAATTTTTATGTGTTTTTTAGTAACCCGGTTCATAAAGTTTGAACCGGTCTGGTCCAACCGTCAACCGGTTTCGAGTTTTAAAACACTGATTTTAAAAGTAACAATTGTCCACGTCTGATCCAACCGTCGATTGGTTTCAAGTTTTAAAACATTGATTTTAAAAGTAACAATTGTCCACGTCTGATTTGTTGAAATATGGAGCATTATAAAGAACACATTTCGGTTATGTAGTTGATAATTGTTCAACCAATTTGTAACCACCTCTTGCTTATTTAATAAATGTTGTCACACTTGTTGACTACGCATTCAACCTTCTCTACATTCTTTCTTGTCATTACATATTCTAACATTGGTATTAGAGCGACTAGTGCTCGTTAGAATTCGAAATCTGAGGAATCTTGGCAAAGAGCACAGATTTTGAGATTACAAGTTCGAGGAAACCCTGTGCTGGGGCACAAACTAAGGGAAATCGTTCTGCTAGAGCATGGAATGAGGACATAAACCCTAGACATTTGTCTAAAAAGCGATTTTTGAAAATTCTGGCCGGTTTTCTTTGTATCAAGTAGTTATGGTCACGATTTATACAATTTTTACTGGTTGCATTTTGTATTACAGATTCTAATTGCGATTTCCATAGTAAATAGTGGTCGAACTGTCTCTTGTCCTGGTCGTGATGTGCGTTTATACACAAAAACCTCTATTTTTTAGCACGGTTTGTCTAGATGTGATTTGTGTATCTCTATTTTGGTAGAAAATATGGTCATGGTTCAAGAAAAAGACATTAGTTAGGGCACGAGAATTCGTGTATAATTACTGAGATTTCATGGGTGCTAGGGCACGAGATTCATGCATACCTAACATTGCTCAGGGCATTGATAACTTCTCATATATATTTGTGGGTTTTGTAGACCAGACAGTCAATTGTTGCTGTTATATTTATTTTTGCTCCATTATTATTCTGGATTTATTTGCGGGTTGGGAATTGGTGTGAATGGAAAATATTTCAAACTTGATTTTGCCGGAGACACAGAAATTGATGGGCACAAATTTCAAAGTATGGAGCCACAAAATTTTGACACTTTGAGAATTTTGTGATTGTGATAAGATACTCACGGATAGCAACCAACCCGTTGCGAACTTCATGGATTATGACAATCGTCATAAGGAGGCTCTATTACTTTTAAAAATTGTCAGTATCAGATGATTTGATACATGTGGTATGGAATACCAATACGGCTAATACGTTGTGGACCAATTTCAAGGATAAATATCAAACGTCAGAGAAGAGTCGGGGTTTATATCTGAAGAATATGCTCTTTTGCTTGAAGTTACTGTTATCACCGAAGTACAACACCCTCTGATTTACTTGCATGTGAATGAAATGGGAAATCAATGTAACTGGGTAACATGGAATTATCTCTAGGTGTGGGACCATGAACTTGAGACAATTCTCCAGAGGAGGCTGGTTCCTCTTCCTAAGCTAAGCACTAAATTACTCCTAATGAAGGAAATGCAACTATCTACTCCTATTCTATAATTCCAAGGGACTAGGGAGGGAAAAATGCATGAAAATGAAGAAATCCTACACTAAGGAGGTGATAGCACCAAGAAAAGGGTGGTGTGGACAATTTCAAATGAATGAAAATGAAAAATGGGAAAAATGGGAAAGGAGAGGGTGAACAAAGCACCACAGATCACAACAACACTCAATACACCAATTTTCATAAGCACAACATCATTCAAACCTACAATGAGAACAATAAAATGCATAAAACACCTGAAAGCATGAAGAAAAGCAAGATAAAGCAGCAAAAACCCAACTAGGGCAGTGAAACAGCCACAAACTTGAGCTTTATTGCTTCATAAATTTGCACAATACATCATACTAGAGGTAGAAGGCATGATAATCATTACAATGCTAAAAAATGAGGCTTATAGCTCTATCATTTACCTAGCAGCTGAGAAAAAGAGAGCAAAATTTCAAAAATGTCCAACCACTACAAAATGAGCTCCCATTACAATTTATAGAAGTTTGAAGAGAGGAAGAGAAGAGGGAAATCCCGAAATTGTGGTTGCAACCACCAACAAAAGGTAGTAAATGCTCTGCAAACATCATGGAGATCCTTGCAAACCCATTCCTTCATTGTCCCTTAGCTTGCTGGAGAAGAAATCTGCCCATACTCTTTAAACGTTGGTAGTTGGATGCCTGGAACTGTTCATTTCAGTACTGGATATGTCTTCCACTTTTTCACAAACTTAACCCCCATCTAAATTAAGAAATCCATTTTTTGTGGCGTATAGGATGTCGAGACCTTTCTGAAAAGTCCAATTTTGTGAAAATCGGAGCTCCCAATCAAAAGTTGTGGCCATATTACTCTCCTCCAATCCTGGGGGAATTCGTGGTGCCATTACTGGCTTACCTTCGCTTTGCTTCGGGTTTTTATGACTGCATTACTTAGAAGCAAGTGCCCCGTGTTTCTCCGCAATACTGTTTTGGTTCTCCTTAGTTCATCATGGTTTTCGAACTACTTAACTTTGGGCTTGCTAAGGGCCATTACTTTGAAGTAATGGGGGTGCATATCCACGCAAAGCTGCTACACAACCTTTAGTATTGCAGGCTTTAGAAGTTGCTCTACTTGCATTTTTAGGTGAGCATTGCTTAGAAGTAATGCTACTTCGTATCCACACACGATTGCATGCTTCTCTCCTCTGTATTGTGCGGATTTCTAATGACTTGGCTCGGCCTTTGGGGTAGCTATTACTTGAAGTAATGCCCCCTTGAAATCCCGCACAACTCTCCTTTCTACCGCCTTAGTTCTGTGGGTTTTATGGATTACTTTACTTGCACTTCCGACCCCTCATTACTTAGAAGTAATAGGGGGTCGGATCCCCGCAACATTGCTTTTTGCCTTAGCTTGTTCTGCGGGTTTCCGGGGGGTGTCTTTCTTACTCAGGTTTTCGACCCCTAATTTCTTTGAAGTAGGCGAGGGCCGTTTTTCCGCAAAACTAGCCCCTCGCTTCCTTTGTTGTTTTGCGGGGTTTTAACCCTACTTTACTTTGGGATTTTAACCCCCTGCTACTTCGTAGTAGTGCTGACCACTAACCCCGCAACACTACCAACGCGCCAGGTAGCTCGCTTATGAGCTCGCCGAGCTCCTCACAATTTCATCCATTTTTTCAATCAACTTCCATTTAACTCTTAAGTCTTTCTTCTTCCCAGTTGAGTCATTTTGCCAGGAAGGCAAAATTTGGTCAATAGTTATATAAAGGTGGATCAATGTTTGAGCATCCACTTTGGATGAAAGACCTTCGAGACTAGCTATTTTCCATCAACAAAAAGGTGGATGATGATGATATGGTGGCTCTGGTTCTGAATAGTCTACCTTCCTCATACGAGTCATTTGTGGAAGCTCTCTATTTAATGGCTAAAAGTCAAACTCTCACATTTGACAAGGTTAATTTCTACTTGTTGCAAAATGAGCGGAGACTGACACAAAGTCATGAGTCCAGTTCTGGAGAATTTGAGAGCTCCTTTGCTGTTCAATCCAAAGGGAAGTAGAAGTGTCAAGATGAAGGCACCTCCTCCCTTAAATATCAAGTGAAATGTTACTATTGTCATAAACTTAGTCATGTCAAGAAGGATTGTCGGAAGAGACAATATGCCCTTGCGAAAAACAATAAACAGCAAAAGGGGCAAGCAATTGTGGCAACAATTGAATGTGAGTTAGAAGATGAATATGCTGTCATGGCATCGTGCTCGGTTGGCATCCCTACTTGGTGCTAGTTATTTGATTCTGGAGCATCTCAACACTTCTCGTGTCAACGTGATCGGTATGTAAACTTTCATACAATTTTTTTTTCTTCTGATTCAGTTACTTTAGGGAATGGGAGATCACATGTTGTAGAAGGGATTGGGGATGTTCTATGATGTTGAATGATCAAACCAAACTTACAGTTAAATATGTTAGATATGTCCCTAACATGAACACGAATTTATTATCTACATGTTAGCTGACAGACAATCCTAATATTGTTGTAAGCTTCTCTGGTAAACAATGTATTGTGTTTAATGTTAAACAAAACAAAGTTATTACTCTGGGTGTCGGGCATGGTGGACTTTATAGGCTGGTTGACCCTGCCATGGTTAACTTACACACCCTAGTTGTAGAGAGTAATATCGACATTTTGTGGCATGAGAGATATGGACATCTCAACTTCTAGTATCTTGCCCCCAGTAGAGAAAACATGGTTGTTGGTTTGCCTCATATCCAAGAGAAGCAGGACGTGTGTAGGATGTTTTGCAAGAAAACAAAATCGGAAGGCTTTTCCCACTAAAGGTGTTGTTATCCAAAATAAGCTCATGCTTATTTTTGGTTAACTGCACCTATTTTTCCTCTTTTAGTGCTGCAATCCAATTTTCAGATATTCTAAGCACTTAAGGTTTCCTGAAGACATCTTCATCAGGTGGGAAATTTCTTCCCCTTTCCAAAGATATAAAGAACTCCTTTTAACTCCTCATATTTTGCAAGTTACGAGCCGGCGGGTCTTGGAAGGTATTTTTGCCCAAAAGCGGGCCGACATGAGTTTTAAGGATTTTTGCCAATGTGGAGAGGCGTGGTGGTGGGAGATATTGAGACTTTTTGCCCAAAGGGAAAATGCGGGCCGTCGGGCCCGAAGAGGAAAATTTGCCCAAGTGAATTTCGGGCCGGCGGGTCTGCGGGGAGTTTTGGAACTTTTGTGCTTTTTGCAAATAGGGCACAAAGTGAATTTCGGGCCCGCAAGCCCACTGGGGATCTTAAAGCCAAATGAAGAAAAATGCCTAAGGCCCGCAAAAGAACACGTGGCCATGTTGAAAAGTCAAAGCGGGATGGCAAGCTGTCGGAGGCAATTTGAACTTTTTGCCCCAAGAAGGCGTAAAGCGAAAAAATGAGCCGTGCCTCCGCCGATGCCCAGAGAGCCACGCGTCAAGCCTCAATTGCATGCGGGCCGGCGAGCCTTGGAGTGACTTTTTGCCCAAATGGTAAAAACAAACCGTCGGACCTGAAAATGATTTTTTGCCAAAAAGTGAATTGTGGGGCTGCGGGGCAAATTTTGCATTTTTGCATTTTTGGTGCCAAAGGGCACAAAGCGAGTTTCGGGCCCGCAAACCTGTTCTGCTCACTGGTTTTCACCATTTTTGTACGGACCCGACTCAAACATTCAAATGGGCATCTTTCGACCCAATGCCCGAAATTCAACAAATTTGGCACCATTGGAAAGGTCTCAACCTCACCTACGCCATGGAAACCTGAAACTTTAATTTCAAAGAGGTTTGGTGGGTGAAAAATGGGGAAACGTCTTCGTGCCATCAATACACGATCCAGTTGCTCCAACAACCAGATCGAATTTGATTTGATCCACCGTTCTTTCTTTCTTCAACACGCCAAACAGACACAAAGCGGTGGGCATGAGAGACTTGGGGCAGATTTGCAGAGGCATTGATGGCCAGTAGTTGAGCTTCAAATTAGTTTTCCTGCCTCTCTCTCCTCTCTGTGCTGAATCTATAAAAGAAGGGGCAGGGCTCATTGTAAAGGGTTGGACATTTCTATTTTGTGCCGTCCCTTCTTTTGTTCGTAAGTGAATTTGTGGAGCTTTCAAACCTCCCATTCGAGTTGTAATACAAAGTTTCTTGCCTCTTGGCCGTTGTAATGTATTTTATCGACTCTGGAGCAATAATATGTCTGTGGGCAATTTACAATCCTTTCATGTGTTCATTGCTGTCTTTCTGATCTTTCATTACATTTTGGTTACCTGTGCATGGTGTTGTATTGCATTCTTGTGGTCTGTGTTAAGGTATAGAACGAGTGTCTAACATTCCTTTGGTGCATTGCCTCGTTAGCTTAGGTTTATTTTCTTGCATCTTCTCAACCCTGTCTCCTTGGTAAGATAGAGTAGATTTAGAGTAGATCCTCTGCAATTTATTTTATGCACCTGAACAGAGGAATAGGAACCGACCTTAATCCGAAGAGCTCTCTCAACTCGCAAGGTCCCAGACTTTGAGAGATGCTCCATGTTGTGCAATCACACTGAGAGTCTCAACTCATCTAGTTGCAGGCACTCTGGGGTGCTGTGATTTTGCACTAACAGGTGTTTGGCGTACAAAGGGGCTCTTAGATCTTGTTCATGCGGATCTTTGTGAGCCATCATGGAAGCCTCCCACAGTCCTTGGTGCACGCTATTTTCTGTTGTTGGTAGATCACTATTCCAGATAAATGTGGGTCTACTTCTTGAAAAAGAAGTCTGATTGTTTTGCCTCTTTTCTGAAGTTCAAGGCATTGGTGGAGAACCGGGCTAGCTAGCGGATCAAAACATTGAGATCCGACAATGGGGGAAAATTCACTTCTAAATAACTCACAGATTTCTATAGTCAAGAAGGAATTCATCGACAGTTGATAGCCCCATATACCCTACAAAAAAATGGGTTGGTAGAAAGGCGAAATAGAACAATCATGGAGATCGCACGACACATGATGCATAGTAGAGGAGTTTCATATAGATATTGGGGAGAAGCAGTGAACACGACTGTGTATATTATGAGTGGGAGTCCATGCAAAGCTTTGCAGACAATCACACCTGAAGAATCTTGGTCCAAAATCAAACTTGATGTATCAACTTTTCACATTTTTGGTTCAACTGCATATATTTTGGTTGTTGATACTAAGAGGAGTAAATTATACTCTAAATGTTCCAAATATTTCTTTGTTTGTTATAGTGATCGATCTAAAGCTTATAGGTTGATTCATACTTCCACAGTTCCACTAATAAAATCATTGTTAGTCGGAATGTGGATGTGAAAGAAACACAGTCTTTCTTTGGCAACAATGCGCAAGAGGGCTGCAATCAACAAGAAGGCAATAATCGGCAAGAGGTAACGGAAAATGTTTCACTTTCCTTACCCATTGATGAGCTTGGTTCTTCGAATCCTCCTCCACGGACTCCAATACAACCGGTTATTTTTTCCACTGATACACTTGTGTATCAAAGACGCACACCTGAGTTGGTTTTTACCCAGGAAGAGCCTCAGTCAGATCCCACGACTTCAATTTAGTGAAGGCCTAAGTGGTTTTACTCCACCCTCCAAGATGTGCGGGAAGGTGAATTGTCCCATTCAAATGTGCAACCACAGAGGACTGATAAGAAGGTTGATTATTCAAAGCATGCTCAATTTGCTCTCTTTTTCCCTTCTCAATATTCATGAGCCACGACGATATTCTTGAGCGCAAGGCATATCTGAACGAGAAACTGGCATGCAAACAGAATATGATGCCTTGATGAAGAATAATACTTGGATGTTGGTGCCCTTGCCTCCAGGGAAGCAATCCATTGGCTGTAAATGGGTGTATAAGGTCAACTGCAAGGTTGATGGTACTTTGGATAAATATAAGGCTCATCTTGTTGCAAAAGGCTTCTCGCAATAGGAGGAGATATACTATGAAGAGGCTTTTGCTCCTACTGCAAAGATGGTCACTTTTCGGTTGCTTCTTTCAGTTGTTGCTCAATTTGGTTGGAAAGTATTTCAGATGGATGTCAAGAGTGCTTTCCTAAATGGAGATTTGGAGGAAGTATATATGACACAACCTGGGGTTTTCGAGCAAGTGGTCATGAACATCTAGTATGCAAGCTCATTAAGTCCTTGTATGGGCTTAAATAGGTTCCTTGAGCCTTGTATATAAAGATAGATAAACATCTACAGGATTTTGGATTCAGAAGGAGTCTTTCTGATCCAAATCTCTATGTGAAAAGTGATGGTGATGACATTGTGATTCTTATTGTGTATGTTGATGATCTTTCCATCACAGGAAGTGGGAGTGTTGTGATTCAAAAGGCAAAGTCATATTTATATTTTGCTTTTGACATGACTGATTTAGGCCTCCTACATTATTGCCTTGGTGTAAAATTTTGGCAACATGATCATATGATCTTTATCTCGCAAGTCAAATATGCCACAAATTTGTTGTAGAAGTTTCAAATGAATGAGTGTAATCCTTCTTCTACGCCTATGGAGGTTGGGCTGAAATTGTCAGCTCATGATGACCCACCACTAGTCGATGAGTCACTCTATTGACAATTGGTACGTAGCTTGATATACCTAACAACCACACAACCGGATCTTTGTTTGTTGTCAGCTATCTTTCGCAGTTTTCGTCTAAACTGAAACTCATTCTTTGGGGAGCATAAAAACGAGTTCTACGATATGTCAAAGGAACTCTTGACTTTGGCATACTATATCAATGAACCCCAAATTTTTGACTACTTGGTCATACAGACTCTGATTGGGGAGGATCAGTGGATACTCGGCGATCTACTACAGGGTATATCTTCTCCTTTGGTCCAGGAGTTGTTTCTTGGCAGAGTAAGCTTCAACCCACTGTTGCCATCTCTTCTACTGAAGCAGAATATAAGGCAGCTGTTAGTGCTAGTTGCGAAGCTGTGTGGCTTCGTCGGATTCTTCTTGATTTCTATTGAAGAGATTTTATATTTTCTTTGGTCATTAAAAAAATCCCTATTAAGCTTTTCGAGACCTTGCCCATTAATTACCATTCACGTTTTTCGTAACATTTATCTCACTATAGTTAAGATGTTAGAATTGCTCATTCAGGTAATTAAAGGTCCCCTTGGCTAAACACTAACAGGTCCAGAATCCATGGGTGACACTGTTAGAAATATTGGTGCATGACATTAATACTACGTAGCCGGTACGTCCCCTAGGGACAGCAGGTACCGGTTCGGTACGTCCTTGGTACGGGGTTTTGGTTCGAAACGTAGGGGATACGGGTAGGGTTCGAACCTTCTTTTTTGCTTCCATTTTACTGCCCTCGAAATCGTAGAAATCTGCCAAAAAAATCGTATAGGGTTTTTGTGCCTGCAAATCGTTGAAATTTGGAAAAAAATACGGTAATTCGTGGTTGCAGAACTGAATGTCGTGAGGGGCACTTTGGAAAGCTTGTGCTCGAAATGAGAAATTCATGGGTGCACCAAACCTTGTCGTATTTCCCTGCATCACAAAGCCCTGCCGTATTTCCCTGCATCACAAAGTCCTGCCGTATTTCCCATGTTCATCACTGTCGATGGTCGAGCTTGCTTTTAGTTTTATATATACGAGCTTATAAATTGTATCTTTTGATGCTAATAGTTGAGCTTTAATTATTTTATATAATTTAGGTTTTTTAATATAGTTCATATCATTAGGTTTTATAAATATAGTTACGTATTATAATTTATAAAATATATATATTTTGATTTTTAAAAACTCAAATGGTTCATGTTTTGCTATATATATATGCTTTATAAAATATTTATTTATTTATAGTTTTATAAATTTTCTATTAGCCAAATTTAATCACAAATTTTTATTTTTTTTTAGCAACAAATTTCTTACAAATTTTATACTCGGCCAATTCGAACATGAATTCAAATGCGTTGACTTAGGTTTGAACTATGAATATCATGACAAAATGTATTCAATTATCAATACATTTTAACTTTTGTGACTATTTCACTTATTTAATAATTTGTTTAATCTATGCATGTGTAAGGCTGGAATTTTGCTTATCTTGTTACTTTTAAAAATATATTTAATATTTTATATGTATATTGTACTGCCATACCCAAGTATCGTGCCTGGGCCCCCAAAAAAATTGCCGTATCAGCGTACCAGACCCCCGTACCCGTACCCGCACCGTACCCCCGTACCGGCTACCTAGCATTAATATATTTGTGGGTTATTATTATTGTTGTATGAGAGTTTCAAGAACTCACGTAAGTAGTGGATAAGTTTTTATTAGATTATAGATTGTATTATCTCTGACCACATTTTTAAATTTATCATTTGGAATCAGAGTAGGTATCCCCCAAAGACAGTATATTTTCTATATGACTAATCAAGGGGAAGTTGAATATTGGTCTTGTCCCTGTTGATGGTATTTTCGTATATAAAAATATATGTAGATTTTGTTTCTTAGAGATAACACATGGTGCTTGGTAGGAAAAGTGACTGGAAGAAGACTTTGTTGATCACTTGCTGAGTTTTGTGAATTCATTTCTCCCTATTGAAGCCATGCGTCAAATGTCAATAGTACCCACCTTTGTGTGGTAAGGGTCTGATCTGATAGAGCTTGGAGCAATTCCTGCTACCTGGATACAGTTCTGATTTAGACAGATCTGCCAGCTGCGATCTGTGTTTCCACAACTCTGCCCTTGTGCATCTGTATTGTCATCGCCTATACACTTCCAATGCCAACTTCCAGCTGCATGTATGCTTTCAACGCTATAGGACTGAGCTCCAAGCATCACCTTTAATCATTTCCCTCATCTTTGAATATCCACTATTTTGTACTGCAGACTGCGGATTAGATCTCTGCTATTGTCAAAGGCTGTACTTTTGTGAGGCTGTGCCCATTGTCCACAAGTACCATGAAGCCATTGTTGGCATAAATCGGTCTGTTAGCTCCATTCATGCAATATTGCGAGTTAGATATAAAGTTCAAAATTTATTGCATTCGATAATCTCAATATTTTGAATCGAGTATTATAAGGTGTAAGTGTTAGGTCTATAGATTTAGTTCTTGATTTCTAATGTAGGTTACTAAAATCTTGTTTAGCTAATTCTTAAAATTGTAATATAGCTTTTTAGCTATGATTAGAATTTAATATAGTGGTGATTAGATAATGATGAGCATTCTCTAAAGTCATATAGGGTTATTTAGTGTTGTCATAGTCATTAATCAATTAGTATGTCTTTATTTAGTCAATAGGGTATTGTTTTATCGTTGAGTTGTTTTAAGTTCAGAGATGTCTTAAAGGTTGTGCTGTAATTGTCTAGTGTCTAATAGGATTAATAAAATAAGTTGTGTATGTTGTCAAAGTAAAATATCTCTTTGTTGTAGCAGGCACATTATTGGGGGTACCTGACGTCCTTGAGTCAGTTGAGTCTGGAGGGGTGTTTACTTACAGCCATGGAAAATTTGAGGCTTATTGAAAACTTTGAAGGCAGACTTTCACACTTGGCAAGTTAAAGCTCAGCTATTGTTGATAGACAAGGGTCTGTGGAACATCGTCAACGAAAAAACACAGAAACTGAGTTATGCTGATGGAGGAGCCAAATGAGATATCAAGGATGTGAGGGCAATAAAAATCATTTGTCTTGGATTTTTTGATGCCTATCTGTATTATATAGACATTTCCAAGACTTCCAACTTCATTTGGGAAGCTTTGAACATACTGTTTGGATTGCAAGCTGGGAGTGCTACAGTGACCTTGAAGTAGGAACTGTTCGGACTCAAGATGGAAGAAGGTGACATCATGGTTCAACATATCAATAAGTTTCGTTCCATAATGAATCAATTAGCTAGTATTCAAGTTAAAGTAAATGGATGCAAAGGCTGTCTTATTGAATAGTATGCCAAACAACTATTCAAATGTAGGTTTCACTCTGAGCAAAATAAATCTCAGCCTAGAAAGCCTGATTTCTTCTCTACTTGAAGAAAACAGAACCAAAAGATTTGAGTTAGAGATAGAGGAAAATGTAATGATGGCTAAAAATAAAGCCAACACATCTTCTAGGAAAAACATATGAGAATATAAGGCTCATTATAAGGTGCCTAACTCTAAGTTGGTTGTAACCGGTTGTAACTACATCAACTGTTTTGTAACTACTTCATTTATAATAAATAGACGGACACACAATCTCAAATGTGTGCAATCTGCCTTATCTTTATTTCTTCCTTATATACGTTTTCTAATAGTGGTATCAAAGCGAGACCAAGTGAGGAAAGAGAGAAGGGAAGAAAATCAGCCATATTAGGCACGAAATCTGAAGAGCAAAGTCCGAATCGAAATATAAGGTAATTGAAGGCACAATCGTATTTTGAAGGACATAGTCGCAGATATAATTCATATTATTCAAAGAAGAATACAGTCGATTCAAAGAAGAACACAGTCACGGAAGGAAGTCACGTTTTTCACAAGACACGTTCCTTTTCGTGAGAGTAAGTCACGAAAGGGTCTGTCGAACTCGTCTCAGAAACACGAACAAGGGCAAATGTGTTTTCCACAGTTGTTGGGAATAATACGATTCTCAAAAATGTGAGCAAGGGCATAGACGTAGGGAAAGAAAGACACAAAAGCAAAACATAGTTTACCAATAATATACAGTGACGAATTTCAGGGGTCGAGGGCATAAAATAGTCTTAGAAATTACCAAAGACTCTAAAGACAATACCTGCGCTAGGGCATGAAACTGTGCAACTGGTATATTTTTATTCATTTCCAAAAATACATAGTTGTATTTATTCTATTTATTAAAATGGAAATGCTCATAGAAAAAATATTCTGGTCTAAATTTGCATACATGGAGAGTGAGAATACAAATGCAACTTATGAATAAAAATTTGTCGGGCATTGTAAACGGGAAAGAGACAACACCTACAGATGCATCGAATATTGTTTAGATTGGCAAAGCAGAGATGATAGAGCGAAAGCTATCATTGGCCTTGCTCTCTCCGACTCTGAACTTCATCATGTAGACCTAGACAAATCATCTAAGGAAATTTGGGATGCTCTAAATAAACTATTTGGAGCGAAAAGCGGTCAATGCCAAAATTTCCCCTAAAAAACTTTAGTTATATATAGGTTAAAAATGGATGGAGTCTCTATGTCTAGCCACATCAATAATCTAAGGTCCCTGATTAAACAACTAGCAGGAAGTCAAAGCTGCGATTGAGGATGAGGATAGCCAAAGCTATCCTCTTAAATAGTTTGTCTTCAAAATACAACAATGCTGTTTTTACCCTCGGTTGAATTCAATTTTCAATCTCTAGATGATATGATAACAACTCTTCTAGTTGATGAAAAACGAACTACAGAAGATGCAGAAGGTCATTCTCAGCAAGAAAGTGCATTCTAATTCCAGAACCAGAAACTCTCGTAGAAGATCAGATAAAGATAACCGAGAGATTGAATGTCATTATTGTAAGAAAAGAGGTCACACAACATGGGATTATCGTGTTCGAGCCAATGATGTGCTCAAGGGTAAAGTCGTATAAATACAGCCAATATAGCCATGGTTGAAGACCCACCAGATGTAGAAGGTAGCGAGGACAGTGACGAATACACAATATAAAGATGCTCTAAACTTTGAAGGCAAGGATATAGGGTAGACGAAGCTCGGTATGGATGGTTGCTCAAATAGTTCGGGAGACTGTGGATCTTGGGAATTAAACCCTCATGAGGGTCATGAGACAACTTGATGGAGCTTGTGGATGGCTCAGTATGGATGGTTGTCCAATAATTCGGGAGATCTGTGATTCAGGAGTTCGGGGAGGTGGAATCCGCGAACTTGGGAATTCAGCTCGGGAGCTACACCTTTACGAAGGTCACGAAGCAGCTTGATGGAGCCCTACCTTATCATAGCATTGCTTTCAAAGTGAAAGTGTCTGAAGATTGCGTAGTTCTGTTTTGTTGCTAGTTTTGTTAGATTGTTTGTTTTTGCTTTATGTAGAATAAGCCTTAAGAGGGGGTAGGAGAATATAAGGCTCATTTATAAGGTGTCTTAACTCTAAGTTGGTTGTAACTACATCAACCGGTTTTGTCACTACTTCATTTATAATAAATAGACGGACACACAATCTCAAATGTGTGCAATCCGCCTTCTCTTTATTTCTTCCTTGTATACGTCTTCTAACAAAACAAAGGTCCAAACCTCCAAAAGACAAATACACATGCTTCTATTGTAAGAAACCCGGATGCCAACTTCTGAATTGTAAACAAAGAGCACAAGATCTCTTGGATGGAAAATTGAATCAAAAGGCCATGATTGTTGAGGAGAAGCGGTCAGGAAGAATACACTCCCCATTTGAGTGGTGAATATTCTTCTTGTCCAAGTGATGAGGAATATGTGTACTGAACATAAATAGGGGTGTGTGTATATGACTGTGTGGAGGTGGTACTAAAAATAAGACTACCTGCAAACAGACAAATAGATGCACAATAGTCTACTGTGTATTTTTGTTGTATACTTCTTCAACAGTTTGCTGGTGAGAAGCCCAACACTTACTAGAAGTGAAAGCACGAGCCATTGTGCTTACATATGTAGGTGATCACAACAACATACATCATGAGTAGCTTTGAGTGCATACCTTTAGTATGTGTAAACATACGTTTCTGTTTTCAGTTTGTGTGGTTTGATTCTTTCCCCCATGTTGGTACTAAGTGGGGGAATGTTAAAAATATTAGTACATGGCATTAATATATGTGAGTTATTATTATTGTTGCATGTGAGTTTCAACAACTCACGTAAATAGTCTGTGAGAGTTTTAATTAGATTATAGTTTGTATAATCTCTCACCAAATTTATTAGACACCATTGTCTTTGTTGATGATTTTGTCTTTAATATCATTCATTTCTTTATGAGAAAGCATTGGTCTCAAGTCTGAGAATCAATGTATAGCATGTTTTTATAAAGAAACAATGTGCCTTAATTATTTGACCACCCAGCTTCAAGAAGCTATTTGGGAAGCATCACACTCATTCTAGAGAAACAATGGTGCTAGATGCATGGTATAATTTTTTGTGAATTCTGTGACAATGATACAAAATTATAGGAAACATGAGAAGTGTCATGCCATGAAAAAAGGGTCTCTGAATGTACTATGCATGGATCAATCGCCAGCACATTTTCAGACACGATGGAGGATCCATTTTGATATGAGATTGCTTTGCTTCATACATAGGTCATACAAGTAAAGTAACTAATTATTTATTTACTAATCATCCTTAATTATAATGTGTGAGAATATATGCCATCCTCACTGTTGATTTATTCATATCACGTGATGTAGATACAAATCAAAATCTCTTTACATGGCATTATAGACAAGTAGATAGCTTGTGCGTGTATGCTCCAGGACAATATTTACATGGGACAGTAGGTTTTCTTGCTAAAAACTCAAAATTGTTTTCATTTTGTATGTTCAATCTTTTCAACATTATTCTTATGTGAAATGTGCATAAGCTATTCTTGGCATTGTTTTTCCTTGTAATGAGAATTTCATTGTTTTGGTAATATGTTTTTCCGATCGAGCAAGAGTTTACTGCTAATCTGTAAGCAAGCCTGCCTATTCTGCTGGACTTCAAGGAAAAGTCTAATGTATGGGATGTGATCTATCATGTTCTTTACCAGGTACCTTTTCAACTTGGATTGTCCAAAATGGATCTCCGAAAAACTTTGAGATCTAGCCTTTCTGGGGTAAGTCTCATTTTCCATAGCTGGATGGTTGGGTGTGGGATAAGCATTACATTTAACGTATGCTTGTTTCTCATTTCTTGGTTAATGGTTCCAACCATATGGCCTTCGAGATGTTGCAATGAGTTCTGATTATTGCCTTTGTTATTTCTTGAACTATTAATTTTGGGTGCTATTTAAGGTGGAAAAATCTCTTCAAGCAATGTATAAAAGAATGCAAAAGAATTTGACCTCAGAGGAGCTGCTTCCTTCATTATGGGATAAATGCAAGGTATGCCATATATTCCATGCACGTCAGACATAAAAGCTTCCTCCAAAATTTTGGTGTTTGTGTTATATAAAACAATAATATTTGAAGGAGGTCGGAATGGAAATTCTTTTCTTTTTACTTGTGAAGCATATTTATCTTTTGCTGTTGGATGTTCTTATTAGTATATTTCATGGTCTTTTATCAAATAATATGCTACAGATTAATGATGCACATCCTGACTAAATGTTGAGCTAGTATTTTTCTTTAAATATCTCAAGTTGATAAAATCTAGTGTGTTTTAAAAAAAAATAAAAAATCTTACTAGTAGTAAAGTGTATGTGGCCTGCTTGAAATTCTGTGTTACTCATAATATCTGGTTTTACTATCCCAGGCTGATTTTCTTGACAAGTATGAAAGTTTTGAAGTGATGATTGGAAAGTGTTATCCCAATGAAACATTGAGTCCATCATTTGCAGAGATGAAAGACCTGTTTAACACAATCTAAGTATCTCTATATTATAAGTTCCTATGTATTTATCTTCATTGATTCTTTGGAAATTTAGAGTCATTGGCTGTAGTTAATGTCAAGTCCTAATGCAATTCAGCTTTGGAAAAAATCAGTTGCCATTATTTGTGGAGTTCATACATTAAGGCTCTGATGTCATTGGTGTTGATTAGATACATTTTGAAAGTGCCAATGCAATTATTCTTTGAAAAATCTACCGAGCCACTATTTGGGCAATACGGTGGATGAAATCCAATTTGTGTTTGTTTGTAACTTCAAGGTTTCCTGATGAGATTATCTTTCTGAGACATAATATTCACAGATTTTGTGTTGAAATTATAGTATGAGAGCTCAATGAGTATTAGCCTTGCAAATTGATGTCCAAATAGATATATTTATCATTTTCAAATGTACAATTTTACACAAATTTGTATGGAGAATGGTATCTTGCAGGACAAGGGCTTTAGTTCTGCCAAGACAAATCTTTTGCAGATAAGTATTGTGTGATCTATTTCACCATATATGTGGAATTCCATATTTTATGATGGTGAACGTTTTTTAGGGTGAACATGAAAATTGAAGTTCTCACCAAAAATTAGCTTTGTGGGTCGATGTGTGCATTTAAGTGCATGTTGAGAAAACCCCATTTTTGAACACCTCTTGCATCTTTTAATTTAAATTTAGTATATGAAACATGTTTACGGTACTTTTTTACAGATGTGAGGGATTTTCCATTATTTTCACGTCTATATTGTACACACATATTTCGTTTTGTAGTATTTTTTTCTTATACACTATTACTTAGATACATTTATTAAAACAAATGGTGTCATAAGCCTTTGTTGAAGTATTGAGACATTATTAACAATATATTGATAGATATTTTTTAACACCCACAAGGCCAAAAGAAGCCTATGGGATAGTAAACCTTGACATTTTTGCTTTCTGAAATTTTGACTGTCTACTATAACGAGGCTGCTGTTAAAACACTTGCATATTTGGTCCGGATGTCATTGTAAGCTTTATATTAAAAAATAAAGTGTTTTTCTGATTCTATTGTTCCATCGGTGCAAAATACACAAATTCTCTCTTCCCGTGTATCTTTTAGCCTTTTTCACCTATCTTTTTCACACCAAAGTCGATGTGAATGTCTTTAACTGAATTATAAGCAACTTTTTTCCCCAGAGGATATGAATAGATCTGGACAGCCCAGAATTAAACATCCAAACTTGGACCAACAAAAATAAATTAAAAAAAACTTATAATATTGGCACACGTTCAACCAACTAATAATGCACGTAAGCAGATATTATCATAACAGGTAGTAGAATTGGTTAACAATAAGTTAAAATGTAACGGTCATGTTTTGAAGATATGTTTTGAGCACCAATTAAGCTAAAATGGCGATGAATGTTGCCAAATACACAAAAAGGATGGTGATGAATGTTGCTAGAGACAAAAAAGAGGAAACGTTATTGGGTGGGGTCCAATAGTTGGGATAGTTGTTGAGAATGGGAACTTTATATGTATTTTTTTCTTCAAGAATAATTCAATGCTTTCTAGTTAAATACTATTTTATTTTCTTCCTCCTATGTATTGGGAAAAAAATGAAACACTTATTTACTATATCATATATTCGTTCGAAATGATTTAAGAGCCTCTTTTTCAAAAAGTGTTCATCTTTATAATAATTACCATCTTTTATTTCATATTTTTGTGTGCAATCAACCTTCCACGTTGCATTTAACATGTACAACTATAAGTTCCAAAAGTCAATGTATGCAACATCCATTCACAACAAATAGTAGATGTGATATTCACATTGGAAGTTTTCTTGGGTCCTACTTCACACTCTAAAAACTATTACATTATGTGCATTTATTCCATTGTATTTTAACTTCCATTAGAATGTTGTACTTCAAAGGTTTACAAATATTAAGCCGCACTATAACATAAAAAACATAATAAATTAAAAATTGAATTTAAAATTGCGTAACGGCATGACTAAATAAGCAATCCAATCAAAAGGATACTTGATGCAACACCTCCTTCCATGTAATGCCATCTTTTCATTGTATTTTCTCTTACACAAGAATATGAAACCAAATGTTGTTGCATTGAGTTCCTAAATTTTTGTCAAGGTGACTATAAGTATAAATAACAATGTTTCCTTTAAAATTGTGTAAGGAAATGCAGTCATTCACATAAACAACCAACAATGATGTTAATAAGAGATCCACATTCATTGTAACATCACCTTAGTAACATTAGAATCATAAAATAGTACGTTTATATTGTCTAAACTCTTGACATTTACCCACAACTGAAATAATTTCTTATAATTGTATATAAGCATAGAGATACAATAGCTTGGGAAAAGCAAAGGCAATTTTAAAAGAGAATTAAAATAAAGACCAATATGACTTTGAAAGAGTATATAATGAGGTGATGTAATATCAACCTAGCACTGTAAAGTGTTGTACAACCAACATGGCTATTGCACGACTCATAAATTGAGAGATGTATAAGGAAAAACCAAAATGGTGGTCATCTTGATTATCATATTTCTTCTCTACAATTGATAAAAACATGGGTTGATTATCAAAGTCTTAACTTCATATTGGGCATTTATAAATACACAAATTGAGAGGATGACAAGAGCAAATGAACAGCCATTTAGAGTGTGTTCTTGGTGTTATCTTTATAACTTTAGAACTCATTTCATTACAATATGATTCAAATAGTGCTGTTTAAATATTGCTTAAATATCAAAATGGCCAAGAGTATGTCTACTCGAATGTAATAGTGAAGAATGAAATGAAGCCCATCTGCAATTTAGGCATAATAACCAAAAAAACAAAAACAAACTCAATGTAAATTTAAAATGCACTTTGAGTTTTGGTTTGAAGTACTAGAATTTGATTGTTTGGAGAGGAGTGATTTTTGATAATTCAAAAATTTATGTGAACGAAGATTTGCATGCTTTGAGGTATTTAATTGGAAAGAATTTTGTTTGTTTGTCTGATTTTTTTTCTACTTCACTAATTGTTTTGAAAGTTCGTGGCTATAATAATCTTGGGTATATGCCCCAAAGATTGAAGGGAAAGAG
Organism: Taxus chinensis; assembly: GCA_019776745.2. Lineage (NCBI taxonomy): Eukaryota > Viridiplantae > Streptophyta > Pinopsida > Cupressales > Taxaceae > Taxus > Taxus chinensis. The sequence goes on along the minus strand of CM034149.1, from coordinate 828,709,668 downwards.
CATAATTCTGATATGGTAAATGATCAAAGAAAAAACGGTACTAAGTTTTTCATTAAAAATATTTTAAACACAGAAACATAATTGTGAATAATAAGGGTAATGTCATAGATGTCTCGACCATTGAAAATAATGTTGAAAATAAAAAAATAAAAAATATAATCAACCCTTGGTTGCTAAAAAATAATGAGAACTCGCAAAACTTTAGGCTACAAGACCTTCCATAGGACTTTCATGCTTGCTTATTAACACTGGAGAGTTGATGCTGAAAAATTGTGAGCTCCATAAACTATATTTTGTGAACCATTAATGTTGGATCGGTAACTGCAATTGATTTGAAAGGTTTTTCTTATATCTATTGAATTTGGCAAGAGTTGCAAGAGATGAAGCATTTTGTTACATTTTGGGAATGACCCAATATAATTGGGGAATTACTTAAGACTTTTTTATAACACTTCTTGAGACGGAATTCGTTGGATTTACTTGAGTTCCATGAAATGAAGGTGAACAATTGAATGAGAGCTTCCTAATTTGATTAAATTCCACATATGTGAAGGGAGAAGCAAGTATAATGCACTGGTATAGTCTCTTCCATAATGATGATGTGCTTGATATCCTAATTAGAGCCTCCCCTTATTTTGACTACCCTATAATGTCAACACACGTGAGATATGCTTCTTTCCATGATGGAAAAGATTGTTAAAATGATGAATAAAATAGTAGTTACATTGACGAATTCAATACATATTCTAAGGAAAGTGTTGATGAACCCAGGCTCATATCTACTTTTGCAAAATAAAAATTTGATCAACTAGAGTTTTTGGGTGCACTAGCAAGGCTAAATACGGTACTACAACAACAATATACAATAATTACTATAATTTACACCATAAAAATCCAAAGCCTCAAAACATCCATGATACAAAATGGCATGGGAAACAATGAAACTAAGAACTACATCAAGTAAATCTCATCATGGAATTTATTAAGTTTTCAACACAGATACATTACAAAATAAGACATCCATTCCACGTAATGTAAACTGTGGTGTATAGCTATTTTCTATGCCTCAATACTAGTGAGATATTATTAATTGCAACTCAAGAAACTCCATTAGTCCAAACAAGATAACCCATATTGATAGAGATAAGCTTGCATTTATCTATATATATGACATGAATTCACGATAGAATAATGGCTTCAAACAAGTGGAAAGGCTATCTTAAATTCATGATATAATAATGGTTTGAAACAAGTGGAAAAGAATATTTTATTCATAGTAGCTGAAGAAACTCCCATTAATACATACATCAAAACCCATTATAGTACAATAAGCTTGCAATTATATAAATATATCATAGGAAGTCGCAGCATAGTAATGGCTACAAATGAGTGGAAAAAGAGATATTACTAAATGTGGATAAAGAAATCCTATTCGTTTAAACAAAAAACCCATATTGGTACGAATAATGCTTAGTTATCCAAAGCTATAACAATAACTTGTGGCGTAATAATGGCTCCAAATGAGTGTGTATGTTGGGAAAAAGATAGGTTCCTAGTTGGGTTCTCAAATACAGGGATCGGATCTAAGCCCAAACACATGATATAGATATGAAGATGCTCAAAGAGCACTAATGTCGTAATTCTGGATGATAGTGACTGTACGTCGGAAAAGCGACAGGCGAGCGTGAGAATCAACAAGTAACTCTTCCGCGTACTCGACCTCTCGAGGTCGTGTCGAGACAGCCGGTGGGGGTAGAATATGCAGACAAACTAGTTAGGCAGTCTAATGTCTTCGACATGCACTAGTGGAATTTGCGAATCTAAGGCAAAGAAGGCCCTTCTAACTTGGACTGGTGTGATAGATCGATCAGCAAGGATGACTGCTCGAAGGCTCCAATCAATATTCAGCGTCTGGCTGTGGAACTAGAGGATCACACCCGAATGTTTGTTCTCTTTCGAGCCCTTCTACAGTCATGTGGATGTTTTCTAGGGTAATCTGTAGTTTGGTTGACTTGACCAAAACGCATGTGCTTGGTCGTCTTCTATGTTTAATCCTCTTAACTGAGAACTGATCAGTTGTAAATCTGTGGTTGTTCGGAATACTTGTATCCTGAGATTTTGGTCTATGTCAACTATTGTTGTGACTAGGTTTGGTTGAGGCACGATTGGCTTAAATATATATTCCCTGGGCTCTTGAGGTCCCGTGATTGTCATACGAAACAAAATGCAAATCTAACTGTAACGAAGCAAATTCTAACTATGTGAAATAAATCTAACTGTATAACTTTTATTCTTCTAAGAAAACTTTTAATAATTTTAAGGAAAGCAAACTATTTTAAGCATATCTAGAAATAATAACTAAACAATAATTTGAAACAGACAAGATAACCGAGTGTAGTTATTTGCCTGTGCGATTTGTAGAATTATTCTAAATAAAACAGTTTGTCTAATCTACCGGCAAGATTCTCGATCCTACCTCAGAAGTGAGGAGTGAATCATAGTTTCTCAGAAACTATCAATCCCCACAGCTTCCTTGGCAATGTCGAGAATAGAATGAAATGAAATAAAGCGATTAACTACTCTATTTGATATGAATCTGACTAGAACTTTGAAATGTAAAACCTGGACTCCGCAGAACAGTGGCGAATCCGATGGTGTATGTGATCTCGTCCCCTCAGTATGATCTCCTCCTTCTTTCGTGTTCACGTGGATCCAGAAAAGCGTGTAATACTAGCACCGATAAGAGTAGATTTTGGGACAAGGACAGCTCAGAATGCAGATCGAGAATGCGAGTAGGAGAGGGATAGCGCAAGAATACAGAGCTTGGCTTATGCGATTCCTAGCGGGATTTTACTGCGAGTCATGCAACATGAAGTGACCAGAACCTGTAACTATCCTATATGAAGAGCAAAACTTGTAACTTTAATGGCTTCCTAAGCTATTCTGTTCCAATGGATTGGATAAAATAAAGACACTGCTTGCACAAGTTGGATATGTGGCTTACCAACAGCTGAATAAAGCTAACTAGGCATATAATGGATTGAACTAAGAACTCCAAGACACAATAAAAACAAATCTACAGCAAAGAGAAATTCAGAGGCAAGCTTCTAACTGGATTGGGATGAGATAACAGCACTGCCTACACAAGATGGGTCTGTGGCTTACCAACAGCTGAACAATACTAACCAAGTATGAAATGAACTATGCTATCAATCCTAAGCAAGCTGACAGACCAAACCACTGAAAATCAGAAGACTCTAACCAAAAAAATGGTGGCCTCCTTTTGCCTCAGCACAAGCTATGCATTTATAGGAATTCCAACACTCAAAAACCAAAACCAAATTGAACTCCTAAACAATAAACAAAGGAAAAACACTGTTCCAGGGGACCAAAAACATAAATGCATGCTCAAGTCGGCAAAGAAAAGCTGGTGAATCGTGATATTTCACGCGAGTCGTGTCAAAAGAGCGTTATGGAAAACGCGCACAGGACCGCCGCCCTGCAGGGTGGCGGTTTCGTCACTGAAGGTCAAGAGGCCAAGGAAAGAGGGAAAAAGGGGAAAAACAAAGGGCGCGGGGGCTATGCGGGGCATGCGGGATGTTAACGCATACTCTGAGGGTTTTTCCGGATCCCGAACACCTTGCGAGGAGACCTGTATCATCATTGGGGCACTTGTTACACTGTTCTGGCAGTACAGTACCTTACAATTTTGGGTACGTACATATTGCCCCCTCAGAGAAGCATTTTAGCCATGAAGAGGCATAAAACGTTGGATCCGAGTATGGCAGTCCCGAAATGGGGAGTTAGAAGCTATACCTTACTCGTCCGTGTGTTGAAATGACGCCATCGAAATTCCCGCTACCTGCAAAACGAAAAGAGAACTCAAGTGCAGATAGATGCAATAACTTGGAAGATAAACGCTAAAATAATAGGGAAGGAGATTGTACCATTCGTGCGGGGATAGAAACTTACCTCCATCAGTGCTCCAAACTTGCGAAAAAGTCATTTTAAAACGAAACAGAATGATATATATATATGAAAGTGGGCCCATTTTCCTATTCATTTACGCGAGTTGATTTGATTGATTTTGAGCTCTGGGACCCACGGTGATGGTTTCTCACGTGAGTAGAGTCGAAGCGTTCGCAGCGAGATCGTGATCATGCCTCCACGAGCGGAACACCGACCTTAGCGATCACAGGTTGGTTTTCTTCCATTTTGTGTTTTTCCCCCTTTAAAATTGAAATGTTAAATTCGTCATAATGGGGGGGGTTATTTTTGAAAATGTTAGGTTCAAAAGGTCCATCTAGGAGGGGCGCCTACTAGGTAGGCTCCATTTTTAGTTTAAATGGTCTATTTTTGCTCATTTTGGGCTTTTTGGGGTTAACAACCCGCGCGGGTTTTCAGACCGCGACCGCCGCCCTGGCCAGGGCGGCGGTTACACGACCGCCGCCCTGATCAGGGCGGCGGTTACACGACCGCCACCCTTAAGGCGGCGGTTACAAAACCGCCTTCCTACTCAGGGCGGCGGTTATGACCAGTATGCAAAAGAACTTGATTTTTGAGATTGCACTTGTATTTTCCTGCACTTCTATGCGTTTTTATGATTCTCTTGGTATTATTCAGATACTAACTTGTCTTGTTTTGTGTGTTTTTGGGTGTATGCAGGCGAGGGAGGAGTATATCCGATGGAGCCGAGAGAGAGAGTGTGATTGGCTTTCGGGGGTATTGGATGCCCTTTCTCAGGATGAGGAGGATACATTACAGAGGGCCGACATATTGTGTATATCACGCGTGCCCCATGTCACACCATCCAGTCACATACTTTGTGACTTATTTTCATATTGGGACACAGATCAGAACACTTTTCGACTGCCAGGGGTCCGTGGTGAGTGGACCATCACTTTGGAGGATGCCTACCGTATCCTGGGGGTCCCGATTATTGGGAGGAGACTCACACTGGAGACGGCAGGGTCCCGAGCACAGATTGCACAGTGGGCAGGCTACATGGGGGATGCAGCCATCTCCACGGGGTCGAAGAAGGGAGTGAGAGACCACTTGGCTCCTATGTATTTTGTACTATAGATTCTTTTGTATATCACGGGACAGTCTTTGAGCCACCCTACTCTAGTCATGAGTTGGGTGTATGAGCATTTTGACCATGCCTAGAGCATGATGGCATTGTATATAAACATTGATTATTTATATATATGCATTCGTTTTTGGATCAAAACTTGTCACTGGTGTTTTCCCTTTCTGTTTCCAGCTTCCTCGTGTATACTACAATGTATGTTTTATATGATTTTTTATATGTATGCAATGGAGAAAAGATGATGCAAATGCTTGCTTTCTTTTGTGTTTCATGATGCTGATACATAATACTGTAGATATATTGTGATCTTAAATCTTAGCTTCTGTGAGTAATTTGGATACCTCATGTTTGTTTTGGCAAAGTGATGAAAATAACTAGTATGATGAACAAATTAACTTGCCCCACTCCTAACTCCACGCAACTAGTAAGATGCGAGGGCTCATCACCAAGAGCCAAGAAGGGCGCAAGTTATGAAATATGGTGAAACGATAGTGATGAAAGACAGACAAAGCTTTGGTGGAACCAAATTGAAAACTACAAGCTTACTCCACCCGAATGACTTCATAGTTTTCGGATGCAACTTGCTTTGCGGTTTATCCAGACTTAGACCCGTAGATGGCCACATAGTAGACAAAATCTGGGTTTTTAGGATTTTTGACTCTTTTTGGAATTTTAGACATCTGATTCATTTATTTTTGACTCAAAGTTTGAATAGTTTGTTTATGACCTTTTAACGTTTGCTTTGTCAAGAGGACCCCCTACACTTTGCCCCATGCTACTAGTAAGAAGCGTGGGTTTATCACCATGGGCAAGGCATAGGCGAGTAAGGGCATTTCCATCCTTTCCCAACCCTACGTCACTAGTAAGAGACGCAAGCTCATCACTGAAGGTTGGTGGGGCAAGGAAATGTGTAAAAATAAAATTTTCTGTTTAATCACTTTTTGACTTGTCTTTTTGAGTAAGATGTCAGTATATGCTTATTTCCAAAGAGATGTATATATGGGATAGATGTGACACCATGAAGCTTCTAGAACAGACCATAGGCAAGACACCTATCATAAGAAGAAATCAAAGCAAGAACAAACTTGCAGATCTTGGTATGGTTACCGTTAAGACTTCGTCATGTTTGATTTTATTTGATAAAAGATTCTGAAGTGATTGATGATATCGTGAAAATGGAGAGATATGATTAGAAAGTTTTGTGCCAACAACATCATGAGTTTGTAATAAATTGCTTTTGAGAATAGACTCCTTGATCACAATCTGTGTAAGAAACGAATGGACAAAATGATCCTAATTTATATGAAAATGCAATGTAGATAGCTATATAGGTAGCGTTAGCTACTTATGCGTAGAAACGTTTGAGGTGCAGGGAATTGACTGTTTCGCCAAACTCCTCACCTTCTAACGTACATAAGAGGTATGCACCATTTCCATAGTCCTTCATGACTCGGTATGGGCCCAACCATTTGGGCCGGAATTTCCTTCCTTCACCGGTCTTCTTGTCGATCCGGGCTGTCTAGTCTTAGAACTAGATCACCTTCGTATATATCGCATTCATAGACCTTCTTGTTATACTGCCAGCACATTCGGTCAGCATAAGCTCTATGCCGCTGTTCAACATCTAACCTAGTTTCATCTAGGCTTTCTAGTTGGGAAAGACGTGCTTCTCTGTAAGCGTCTTCATCCAGAATCCCTTGTAGTGAAATGCGGAGACTGGGTATTTCGACCTCAAGCGGGAGAACTCCTTCTGCCCCAAATACCAGCGAGAAAGGAGTTTCTCCCGTTGGTGTTCTTATTGAGGTTCAGTGGGCCCACAAGGCCGGATATAACTTCAAATGCCAATCTCTCTTGTTTTCTTTCACCGTTTTAAGGAGAATGGCTTTCAATGTTTGGTTTGTCGCTTCAGCCTATCCGTTGGCTTGGGGATAATACAAAGAAGCCGTATGATGGCTTATTTTAAATTTATTGCATAACTCACGAACCTCTTCATTCTTAAAAGAAGTTCCATTATTGGAGATAATGATCTGCAGGATACCGTACCTGCAAATGATTTGGTTCAAAATGAACTTGGCGATCACAGAACCAGGTACAGTAGTAAGAGGCATGGCCTCCACCCATTTGGTAAAATATTCAATGGCCGTGATTATAAAATTATGGCCGTCTGTGGATGAGGGAGAGAATTTCCCTATTAAGTCTAGACCCCATGTAGAAAAGGGCCATGGAGTAGCGATTGGTTGCAAAGATTGTGCTGGCATGTGGATCTCATGGGAAAATTCTTGGCACTTATGACACCTGCGTGCAAACTCTATCGCGTCACATTCTAGAGTGGGCCAGAAATAGCCCGTTCGATGTATTTTTCGAGTGGTGGCATGGCCACCGAAGTGGCCTCCACATATACCGCTGTGGGATTCATGGAGAATCCTCTTGGACTCTTTTGTGTCGACACACCTTAAGAGCATTCCATCAAATGCTTTTCGATAGAGCACCTACTCTATAATGACATATTTGGCTATAATTATGTGCAACCGCCTTCTTTGTTGCGGTGTAACTGCCTCCGGGTACGTATGGTCCATGATATAATTAACGATGTCAGTGTACCAAGGGCACTCAGAGATAGCGGGTCGAGTTTCGATGTAGTATACGCACTCATCTGGAAAATCCAAATCTACTAGATCGCCTCCGTCTAATGGGTTGTCAGCTAACCAATCCGCGATGATTTGTCCTTTAACCAACTTCTGATTTACAAATGTTAATTCGAACTCTCCCATTAAGGTTATAAAACGTCCAGCCTTTTTAGATAAGGACCCTTGTGTGAGAAAAGTTCGTAAATGGTCCGTTTTTACCATGACCTTCGTTTCTTGATTCAGCATGTAATGTCTTAGGCGTTTAGTAGCAAAGACTATGGCAAGGCATTCTCATTCTGCCTGTGTATAGCGTGTTTCATAGTTGAGCAGTGTTCGGCTGATGAAATAAATCACGCGTTCCTTCTTGTCATCGTCCTCTTGGGCCAACATACAAGCCGGCAAGACATCGGTAGCTCGTGAATATAGAATTAACGGGCGATCTAACTTAGGTGGCATTAGCGTAGGTGGTGATAACAGAAAACGCTTAACTGCATCAAAAGCTTCATTGCAATCTTCGGTCCTATCAATGTTGTAGTCTTTCTTGAGTAAATTGTTGATTGGATGAATGGCAAAGCTTAAATCCGGGATGAATCTTCGGATTGCACCTAGCTTTCCGAGAAATGACCTGATTCCAGATTCGCTCGAAGGTGGGACCATTTCGAGGACAACCTGAATTTTGGTTGGATCAACATCAATCCCTCGTGACGATATGATGTAACCTAGGAGCTTTCCTCCTGTTACACCAAAGACGCATTTCTCTGGATTTAGCGTGACTCCGTATTCTATTAAACGTGAAAGAATGACGCGGAGTACCTCGGGATGGTCACAACGCTTCTTAGCTTTAGCCAATAAGTCATCTACGTAAGATTCCACGATTTTATGAATTAGACCGTGAAATATGTATGTCATGGCCCGCTGGTACGTAGCACCGGCGTTCTTGAGACCGAATGGCATAACAACGTAGCAATAGGTTCCCCAATGAGTTATAAACGTGGTTTTAGCTTGATCTTTCTCAGATATTCTAATTTGTTTGTATCTAGAGAATCCATCCATGAGAGACAAGAGTTCAAAACCAGCTGTTGCATCAACGATAACGTCTATGGATGGTAATGGGAAATCATCCTTAGGACATGCTTTGTTGATGTCTCGGAAATCTATGCAAATGCGTATCTTTCTGTTCTTCTTGAGAACGGGAACGATGTTAGATACCCATTGGGAGTAGTCAACTGGCTTGATGAATCCTACCTGAAGGAGTTTTATTACTTCCTCTTTTACCATGAGAGCTACTTTGGGCTTCATGGGTCTTGATTTTTGTTTAATTGGCTTTGCATTTGATCTAGTGACGAGGTTGTGCACCGCAATGTGGGGTGCGACTCCCGTCATCTCCTTATAATTAAATGCAAACGCCTTCTGATGTTCTTTGAGGATCCTTGTATGTATTTCCACTTCTTCTGGGGTTAACGAAGAACCTAGTTTCAATATTCTGGGTTCATCTTCTGTCTCGATGTTGACATCGATTGTTTCCTCGATCAAAGAGGCGTTACCCTCTTCGAACTCAGGTGGTGCTGGAGGTAAATCTAGATCATCCCCATTGTCTATTGCGTATATGCTAGGCTCCGTTTGTGAGGGAAGATCCGTTACGGGATTTACGAAGTAGGAAGACGAATGTGGAATCAGGGATAAATCTAGCATGTGATAGGAGAGATGTAGTGCTGCATAGGCATTTAAGTAATCCAAAGTAGCTGCATCATTTCCGACATGGTCTAGGATGGTAGATTCACTTCTGCTTGAAAGAGGATTTGTCATTATTTTTATCAATGGTTCATCACGAATGGACACTGTGAACTGGGTATCTTTTAACTCATTGCTTGGAGTAAAATGCGATGCTGAGGTTGTTATTGAATCGGCGAGAAGATTTTTCTCTCGAGGGATTGCTTCAATGGATATAAAGTTAAACGCCTTGCTTAAATTTAATACAACATTTTTGTAGAGTTGCAAATGTTCGGCTTTAGTTTCATATACCTCAGAAACTTGGTTTGTGACTAATTGCGAGTCTCCCAGGACTCTGATGTTATCAATACCAATTCTTTTGGCTAAGGTAAGGCCAAGGAGGAGGGCTTCGTACTCAGCGCCATTTTTTGTACATTCAAAGTTTAATTTAAAAGCGAATGGGAGGACTTTCTCCTCGGGCGAAGTAAGAATTATACCTGCCCCCGCTCCATAACGACATTTAGCTCCATCGAAATGGAGAGTCCAATACTTAACCGGGAGTGTAGATGTTGGGGCATCTATTGCGTTTGCGCACTCTACTTCTACCATACAGAGATCCTCTGCTGGCAAGGAACCAACACCTAGGGAAAACCCCATGCCTACTGAATCGAATGGTAAGAACATTGGTGAATCTTGTTCTATCAACTCAACGATTTTCGCAGTAGTCCCTAATGATACTGTTTCTTTAGTTTTACCTTTAGGGGTTGGAATTATTTTGGATATGCTGGTAGTTTCAAGATCCGTCATAGGTATAAACTTTTCCTCTGGCTTTGGGTCAGAGGGTTTATTAAGTTGGTTTGTTGGCAGTTCAAATTCTGAGTGCACCCCTGGTCTTTTCTTTAAATCAGCTAGGTGCAAATCGAAAGGTTTTGGATCGCCTTTGGCTACAAATAGCTTTCCCAGATGCAAGAATCTTACTTCTTGAAATAGCGTGGAAGGGATTGCCTTCATTCGATGTATCCAAGGTCGGCCGAGGATCATATTATAGTTAGTTTCCCGATCTATAATATAAAACTCAGTCAAGATGGTTTTGGGCCCTAAGGTGACCGGCAGTATTATAGTTCCTATCGAAGTGGCTTTAAGGCTATCATAGCCTCTCAAGGTATTTCGTGTAGTGGAACAGTTTGTTTCTCCATATCCAAGTTTTTGGAGGAAAGAGAAAGGGACTATGTTAACTGTGGCCCCATTGTCAACCATTGCCCGTTTTACATAGTTATTATAAACCCACACTTGCAAGTGTAAGGATGGGTCACCTTGGCGTGCGATCTCAGCATCTTTGGGCATTTTACTTATTTTGAAAATGAATTCAACATCCTTTTCCAGCTGCCCCAGAGGGTGGATATCAAAATCTACGTGATTTACTTGTGTTTCGAGAGGTGGAGTGATGTTAATTAGATGGCCTAGACCTAATGCTTCTAAAAGAGCAGCTCTGTGAGGGGGAGAGTTCTTTAGTAAGTCCAAAAACGAAATGTGTGAGAAGGTCTTTGTTAGGTCACTAATTAAATCATAGGTACCGATGGGTTTTTCAACTATTTGATGACTCTTATCTGTCTCTGGTAGATGACTTGGGCTCGGTTGAGAGAAATACTCTCGTGTTCTTGTTATAGCTTCGATAGGTAGTTCAGCGTCTAATTCTACCAAACTGACTATCTTAGGTCTCGGTTGAGCTCCCAACTGTGGCGCAATTGACGGATTCAATGAAGTTGAGGCTTCATGATCATTGTTTCCCGTCATTGCACCTTTGTTTGTTCCGGTTGGATTCAACCTATTGCTATCATGATTTGGGAGCGGATCATTAAAGATTTTGAGGGGAGCATTCTGAGGAGAAACTGCCCCTGCGAGAGTATTTGGTGATGATGAGACGGGATCCGCCAAAAACAGGTCTGTGAAGAACTGTCTTTGTTCTTCTGGCAAGCATTGCATAAATTTATTGTAGTCACGGCACGTTCTAGTATCGTGACCCCGAATTTTATGGAAACCACAATAAGAATTGGGGTTGTAATTTCCGTTTTGTTGGTTTGGTGTGTATTGTGGCCTAAAATTCTGATCAAACTGTTGCCTATTAGGACCAAAGTTTTGGAATTGTTGTTTCTGGTTTTGACTTTGGTTTTGGTAACCAAATGAGTTTTGGCTTGGCCCTTGTATGGGATTTCGCCGTTGTTGTTGTTGTTGTTGTGGATGGTTAAAATCCACTGTATTGATTGTCGGGGTAAAGTTGTTGTTTCGTTGGTTGTTTGTTTGTAACAGAGCATTAACAACATTTACCCTCTTGGGCTGGTCGGTTACCCCATCCGTTGTTACCCCACGATTTTTGTTAAGGATTTTGGGTCCTTGATTGACATTTGTGGTAGTTGTAGTGTTTTGAGTGGAGGTGATTAACCTCCCGTTTGTTCCATATGTCTTACGACCACTATCTATCGCTTCTTGGTCTATTCGAAGAGCGCTCTCAAGTACTTCATCGTAAGTTCTTAGTGGGAACTTTTGGACTTCTTCCTTCACCTCCTTGCTGAGAGAATGAAGGAATAAATCACATAGTTCCATCTGATCCATGTTTGGAGCACTTGCTGATGAATAAAGGACGGTACGCCACCTTTGGATGAAGTGGGCGACAGACTCGTTATGCTCTTGTTTGATGTGTAAGAACTCCCTGATTCCTGTTCTTAATAGTTTGTTCATGTCGAAGGCGTTGATGAAATCAGACACAAGTTGTTTGAATGAATGTATGGAAGCCTCAGGTATTCTGTAATACCAATCGAGAGCGATGCCTTCCAAGGTTTTGGGAAATATTTTAGCAACAACCCCATCCCAAGGGAGTAATTCTCATATGGCTGTAGCGTAAGCTTTGATATGTGCGTTTGGATCTCCCTCACCCTTGAACTTGGGCAAATCAGGGAGAGGTCTTGGAAGCATGACGCTTCGTATGGTGAAATCTAAGGGTTCCTTTAGGTATTCTGAATAAGTCCCTATTGGATAGCTTTCGACCATTGATGGTGTTTGCTGAGGGAGTGGTGTGGGATAGGTTGTTGATACGGTGCAGCGTATGTGTTGGCAGGGGCATAGGGAGGTCCCTGCGTTTGAGCAAACATGCCGGGAGAGGAGAACATATCTCCTTGTGGTGATTTAGAGTATATGTTTAAGTAGGATGGGGTATTGTCAAGGAATGGATTGTTCGACACTAGACCGGGAGGAATTGTGTTAGAGATGATAGGCCTTGTTGGCGTTTGTTGTGGATATTGAGGAGGCATGCCTAACGTGCCTACTCCCGTAAGGAGATCTACCTGGCCAGAGTGGTATGGAGGATTGGAACTTCCTGTTTGTATGAACGGAGAATTTTGACTTGCTTGAGCCAGCTCTAACCCTCTCACTCTTTCTACTAACGTTGAAATGAATTCATTTGGTGAAGTCACGGTACTTTTCCTGAGCGACATTGGTTGTAAACCTTGGTGTTGTAAAGGTACGTGATATCCTATCATAAACTGATCACTATCTTACCAAGTTTCTCCAAGAATACTTCCTGTATGCAGTCGCATAGAGGTATTTTCTTGAAAAGAGATTTCGGGTTGTATTTGTAAACCTCCTATAGGTGGGTACATTCCCCGGGAGCGTTGTTCACTCCTAGGATAATGTATTGATTGTCCATCATCTAAGACCAGGTATGGATCCGATTGCCTTCTAACTTGTGGTTTGAGTAGCATTTGAGGAGATGAACCAGATTCTCCGGTAAACGTCATATTGTTTGAACCTGAAGGCTCTGTTTGTTGGGTTCGAGGGGGTTGACCTAACTCCTCAGCTTGAAAAGATGAACTATATCTGATTCTTGGGGTTTGTGTTGACAACTGATTAGCTGAATAGTTGTCACCCCATACTGAGAGCGAGGGTGATGATTGCCTATTTTTTTGGGCGTAGTATGCCTCAAGACCCAAGAGGGGTCTGCCATATGCATCGAATCCCGACATATTCGGGGGGTATATGAATACCCGTAGAATAATGGGAAGGAGCGAAGGTGAATGAGAGAAGATGAAACTTCTCAAAGAGAAGGTGAAACAATTGTTTGTTCACGGTGGGTTCACCAATTTTGTACGTTGGAAAAGCGATAGGCGAGCGTGAGAATCAACAAGTAACTCTTCCGCGTACCCGACCTCCCGAGGTCGTGCCGAGACAGCCGGTGGGGGTAGAATATGCAGACAAACTAGTTAGGCAGTCTAATGTCTTCGACACGCACTAGTGGAATTTACGAATCTAAGGCAAAGAAGGCCCTTCTAACTTGGACTGGTGTGATATATCGATCAACAAGGATGACTGCTCGAAGGCTCCAATCAATATTCAGCGTCTGGCTGTGGAACTAGAGGATCACACCCAAATGTTTGTTCTCTTTCGAGCCCTTCTACAGTCATGTGGATGTTTTCTAGGGTAATCTGTAGTTTGGCTGACTTGACCAAAATGCATGTGCTTGGTCGTCTTCTATGTTTAATCCTCTTAACTGAGAACTGATCAGTTGTAAATATGTGGTTGTTCGGAATACTTGTATCCTGAGATTTTGGTCTATGTCAACTATTGCTATTACTAGGTTTGGTTGAGGCACGATTGGCTCAAATATATATTCCCTGGGCTCTTGAGGTCCCGTGATTGTCATACGAAACAAAATGCAAATCTAACTGTAATGAAGCAAATTCTAACTATGTGAAATAAATCTAACTGTATAACTTTTATTCTTCTAAGAAATCTTTTAATAATTTTAAGGAAAGCAAACTATTTTAAGCATATCTAGAAATAATAACTAAACAATAATTTGAAACAGACAAGATAACCGAGTGTAGTTATTTGCCTGTGCGATTTGTAGAATTATTCTAAATAAAACAGTTTGTCTAATCTACCGGCAAGATTCTCGATCCTACCTCAGAAGTGAGGAGTGAATCATAGTTTCTCAGAAACTATCAATCCCCACAGCTTCCCTGGCAATGTCGAGAATAGAATGAAATGAAATAAAGTGATTAACTACTCTATTTGATATGAATCTGACTAGAACTTTGAAATGTAAAACCTGGACTCCGCAGAACAGTGGCGAATCCGATGGTGTATGTGATCTCGTCCCCTCAGTATGATCTCCTCGTTCTTTCGTGTTCACGTGGATCCAGAAAAGCGTGTAATGCTAGCACCGATAAGAGTAGATTTTGGGACAAGGACAGCTCAGAATGCAGACCGAGAATGTGAGTAGGAGAGGGATAGCGCAAGAGTACAGAGCTTGGCTTATGCGATTCCTAGCGAGATTTTACTGCGAGTCATGCAACATGAAGTGACCAGAACCTGTAACTATCCTATACGAAGAGAAAAACCTGCAACTTTAATGGCTTCCTAAGCTATTTTGTTCTAATGGATTGGATAAAATAAAGACACTGCTTGCACAAGTTGGATATGTGGCTTACCAACAGCTGAATAAAGCTAACCAGGCATATAATGGATTGAACTAAGAACTCCAAGACACAATAAAAACAAATCTACAGCAAAGAGAAATTCAGAGGCAAGCTTCTAACTGGATTGGGATGAGATAACAACACTTCCTGCACAAGATGGGTCTGTGGCTTACCAACAGCTGAACAATACTAACCAAGTATGAAATGAACTATGCTATCAATTCTAAGCAAGCTGACAGACCAAACCACTGAAAATCAGAAGACTCTAACCAAAAAAATGGTGGCCTCCTTTTGCCTCAGCACAAGCTATGCATTTATAGGAATTCCAACACTCAAAAACCAAAACCAAATTGAACTCCTAAACAATAAACAAAGGAAAAACACTGTTCCAGGGGACCAAAAACATAAATGCATGCTCAAGTCGGCAAAGAAAAGCTGGTGAATCGTGATATTTCACGTGAGTCGCATCAAAAGAGCATTATGGAAAACGCGCACAGGACCGCCGCCCTGTTCAGGGCGGTGGTTTCGTCACTGAAGGTCAAGAGGCCAAGGAAAGAGGGAAATAGGGGAAAACAAAGGGCGTGGGGGCTAAGCGGGGCATGCGGGATGTTAACGCATACTCCGAGGGATTTTCTGGATCCCGAACACCTTGCGAGGAGACCTGTATCATCATCGGGGCACTTGTTACACTGTTCTGGCAGTACAATACCTTACAATTTTGGGTACGTACAGTGACCCTAACCCTATGATAACTATAGGTTTCGAAGGCCTATATCTAAGATAAAGATAATTATCCTACCAGGATTAAGAATAAGAGTAATTAATGGATAGATAAAGCCAAGGGGCATAATATATTAAGATAATGCAATAGATCAAAGCAGAAATACAACTACTCTAGTCTATAACAATGGATGACTAACATACAATATACATGTGCAAGACAAAATATTAAGAAGGGTTATAAATACTTACTTGTAGCATGTGTGTGACTACTGATGCATAATCCTTCCCATAGCCAACAACATTGAGAGAGAATTGTTGTGGGTGGAGAAGGGGAAATCTCAACAAGAAGATCTCCAATCCTAACTCGCTATAGTGACGTTAATGCAAACGAGGTAAGCTCAAAGACTCTAAGTCCAACAAGTAGGTGCGAAATAGTGCAAACATTTGTGAGCTATAAGTGCCTTCATGTGTGATAAATGTGATTATTTGGTGGTGGTTTATCAAGAAGAAGGAAAACTATATACCTCCAACGCCATCGCCCACAAGCGTTAGTGTCGACCTTGGAAAAGCAAAAACTAACACCATTGTCCATGGGTCATGGCATCTGCTTTGGGGGAAACCCTAAGGTCAAAAGGTGAAAATCATGTGATATGGAGGCCAGAAAGTATATAGGGGTAAATGATGAAGGTTCATAGTGACCGAAAGTAGGGATATGTTGTCATGCAAATGTGTTGCATAAAAATTTCAAACTTTCAAGCATGACAACTAAACCAAAATGTGAAAATTTGCTCCCGAGTCTTCCTGAACCCCTCTTTGAGTCAGTCTGTCTTTTGTGCCATGCCCATCCTAACCTTGTATGTCCCCATGTTGTGTAAAATAAGCTTGTGTATGTGTTTGAAATGAGATAAAAATGGTCTTTCATCTCATACAAAGATGTGCTTCCAACGACTAGTTCTCTAGTAGGCCTAGAAAGGCTAATTCCTACGTTTTTAGGACCGATGTGCATCCTCTAGGATGGAATGAAAATTCGATACTCATCCAGAGGTGGAATTGAAGAACTATTGACATTTTGGAACTAATTTAGGAAGATTTAGGGAATTTTGTAAGGTTTAGGGACAACCTGTGTAACAACGAGTTTCTAAGGTGTAAGGAGCATGCAGTCTAAAACGAAATCTGATCTTCGTCACATGAGTACAAGAGTTTTTATAGGGAGTTGGAAGGAAAACAAATAGGCATAGAAAATCTTGTTGAACCCTCTACATGATGGAAGTTTCAAGGCTTTCACAAGGTTCAAGTATCTCTAAGGGTAACTCAATGTATGCAGACACACCCTGTTGTCCCGAAGAAAAAAGAGAAATTTCAGCGAGTTTTATGCATAATTGAAGGATGAGATCCATCCCATTTTTATTGGAATGTTGTTGGGAGTCAAAATTATATAAGAATTTACCAAAACAGACTTGTAACTTCAACAATCTCATCGACAAGCTGTCTCTCTCGCAAGTACATTTCTCACAGTTAGCCAATTTTTCAAGTGACACTTGTCACCTCCAGATTGATGTGCACTTTTGTGTCCATATTTTCCCCATTCCCAAGGGGATATAGGTGAAAAAAATTCACCCCTCCTCAATTCTTCCTCTAGGTTCTTCACATGACCATGACAGGCACTCTGTAGGGAATATCTGCCTATTTCTAGCTCCTACCATTGTGCAATGAGAAAGCACCACTTTTCATCACCAGGTGAGAGTGCATTTTTGTTTCCATCTTGTCCCATTCCCAAGGGGACAAAAAATGTGCCTCTCTTTAGAACTCCCCCTTATTTTGCATGCAACCATTTTCAAGCTTCTTGGTGCTTAACTAGTCTTTCCCCATCTCCTCCTCACCGAATCTCGTGCTACCGATTGTCATCACCAGGTGAGGGTGTATTTTTCTTCCCCTCTTATATGCAATCCCAAGGGGATAGAGGGGGAAAATAAAATTTGCCCCACTCTAGCCCATATCAAGGTTTTCCATATGATCTGGTCTCAGCTCCTTAGGTTCTAAATGGTGGTTTTCTTTATTTCCTCATCGTGTAATCAAAAGGTGACACATGGAAAACCCAAAATGAGCTGAATTTTCTTATACCTCTTTTCCCCATTCCCAAGGGGATAGAAAAAATGTTCCCCAAGCCATAATGTGCAAACCCTACCCTTTCAACCAAGTGCTGCTACTACATCCGATACTCAAAATAACTTCTACTCACCTCATTTCTTCATTGGTCCTACCCTAACAACCATTGTTGATGATTAGAAACCTCCAAAAACCTAAAAACACAACCACCATGCTTTTAAAATCTTTCTAAGGCAGCCATGAATACTAAAATGGGGAAAAACTCATAACTCTCAAACCTGCAAGCATACTCTAGTGAAAGTTTCTCAGCGGTTCCTCATTCTAGGTGCCTTCAAGAAGACAGTTAATGCAAGGTGAATGATGCCCTAATTTTTAGTAGCAAAAAACCTTAGTTTTGTGCCCTAGAATCTACTTTTTCAATTTTCAAGCATTCTGACAGATTGATCATAGTGAAATTTGGAGCACGAAGTCCCAGAGATGAACTGAATCCAGTGAATACATTTTCGTTGCAAATTGACATGGATGAGTGATAATTCTAAAAATAGTAATAATCTGGTGCCCTCACTTAATAAAAATAGAAAAAATACTAAAAATAGTAAGTTCTCTCATATCAATGCACTCGAAAGACAATGAAGATGATTGAAAAAGTAAAACATATAATTTGAACGAAAAAACAATTTTCCCAAAAAAGTAAACAAGCAAAAATAAACTGCTTAAAATAGAAAATTTATGAAAAGTGTAAAACATCGTTAGCGAAATTGAATTGAATGTGTCGTGAGACTTAGAAGGTCAAATTTGAGCAAAAAGGAAAAAAATCCCAAAATAGTAGGTCATGTTCCCACCTGCTAAAAATAGAAA
Organism: Taxus chinensis; assembly: GCA_019776745.2. Classification (NCBI taxonomy): domain Eukaryota; kingdom Viridiplantae; phylum Streptophyta; class Pinopsida; order Cupressales; family Taxaceae; genus Taxus; species Taxus chinensis. The sequence goes on along the minus strand of CM034149.1, from coordinate 828,691,084 downwards.
GCATTAGTTTTGGACGCAGAAAGTTACAACTGGCTCTAATTTCACTTATCTCGCTACTTTTTGACATCTTCACATGGTTGTTAGGTGATTTCATAGCTCAAAAAACAAAAATCACTCTTCACAGACATCCCGAAGCATCATTTTGGTCACAATTGTGTCCAAGGTCAAGACAGAACATAACAGGGCGCAACAGGTAAAAGCCAAAGACTTTGTGTAGTTGGAAAATATTCAAAAAGAGTCAAGAGATCAGTTGAAATTCAAGCCAAGCGGGTCATTATAACTCATCAATCAAGTTGGATCCACCATCATCTCTCCAATGATCTGTTGAGCTGGGTTATTTGGGTGGGTTGAGGTGAGTTGATTCAAGTGAACTAGATGAGATAAACGAGCTAAATGAGCTAAGTAGTTGAGGCAAGTCAAGTGATTTGGGCAAGCTGAATGAGCTAGCCAAGATAAGATATTTATTCAAGTCATCTGATTGTAGACACCAAAATTGGCTCACACTCCCATTGGTCCCCTTTAATTAACTAACGTAACATATTCACCTAACCATGACCCCTTACCCCGCATTCATATTAATTTAATTACTTATAATTGAATTGATGCTCATCCTCACACTATTAATTAATTTGATTAGTTTAATTAAATTAATTTACACCTCACCTAGCCACATCACCTAGACATCTCATCATGGACTTATTCTTAGTCTATTAATTAACTAAGACTGAGTCTCCACTTATCTTAACCAACTGGGACTTAGTCTAACCCTAAAATTAAAGACCTATTCCTTCTCCAACAACACTCTCACTTATCTAAGTGCTAACCCTCACTTGAGACGAGGACTAACAGTCAGAGCACACCAAAATTAGCAAGGATTTTTCTATTTTTGTTAAACCTAGGATTTTTTGCCTTAACCGATGCCGGTTAACCCTCAACCAACGCCGGTCACCCTAACCATCATCGGTTACCTTATCTACAATTTTGTAACATTTTACCCAAGTTGGTCATTCTGAGTTTCGAGAGATCTATTTCACAACAACATGAACCAGAGACTTCTCAACATCCAAACGATGGAATACACTCAATAACAGACCCAAACAAGCACCAAATACTCGTCCAAAGGCATTACTACAATCACGGGAGTACTCTGGGAGGTATTGCCACAACACTGACCACAAAGCTCTTCACAGATCAACCACTACCATCCTTCACCAACCAAGCCTGCAAATAAAAGTAAATGTATTAGAGTTACATCATTCTGTACTTACTTAAAGTGTAGGTTCATTGTATTTTCTGTTACATCTTGTTCTTTCATGCATTCCCGCATTCCCACCTTCCTGCCAATCTATGAAACCTACCACCCAACGCCTTCTACTCCTCTGTAGCTGACCCTTAGGCATTCCTTATTCTTCCTAGCATTATTACGAACCCAACCATCCTCTCCTCCATTCTCTGTGCAATCATAGAGAAGTGTAAATCTACATTTTATTTAATTACCACCAAATTTCCCCTATTGACACCGGTTATCTTAACCATCATCGATTTCCCAGTTGCACTAAACATCAGTCACCAAACCGACGTCGGTTACTGTGTCTCCTATTAACTTGCACTAAACTGCCCCTAACATCCCCAAACCTCACAAAATATCATCCAAACGTTGATACCTCACATACAACCTCACAACAGACTTTCCCAACTCTTTGCGCAGACACAGAGGGAGCCTAGACACCATTTTTGACATTCTACTATTTCCCATCCTAAACTGTCATCGGTCATACCTGAACTGACATCAGTCACCCTGATCGACGTCAGTCTCTATGCCTGGTAAATACAGCCATAGACCAACAATCTTACTAATCACTCCAAAACCAACTCAAACTTCACTAAATCTTACCCAGACCCTGTCTGTGACCCTCAGACCACCTGCCCAGCCTGCAACTTGACCCATGACCTTCACCAGTTTAGTTATCAAGTATTTAATTAGATTGACACGAATAGTAGTCTGAGATACCTAAATCAGAACACTAGCATTAGATTCTTTTATTTGCATGTTTAGTTATTTCATATTGAGTTATATATCAATGGATTGGCAACCGTCGAGGAAGTATCACACTTCCTGGATCTAGCTCATGCTAGGCAGTCCACTTACTTTTTCTACTAACTGTATCTTGTGGCCTTGTTTTGTATTACAAGTAGTTCCTCCTAGCGAAAAGGAAGCTCACACAATCAACATTGGATCAGAAATTAGAAACGCACACACTCAACCTTCGACCAACGTGATAACATGTATTCCTCCATGACCTATTTACCTTTATCTGTTTCATATCTATAACAATATGATGAAACATTTTGGCACTCCCGGTGGGACCCATCAGGGGTTCTTTTGCATTGTTCATTCCTAGGTAAAAAAAATTGTGTGTTTATTTCCCTTTGAAAAGTATCCACATTAAATATTCTCTAGGAATCTTCTCCTTCTTTCTATTGTCTAAAATAAATTATGTATTTGGTGCTCTAAAAAGAACACGTCTTCCTTTCTATTATATTGCATTTAGTGAAAGAGGCATTCCTCTTCCTGTTCTCTATTTTCTACATCGAACTAAATTATGGATTTGGGCTTAAAACATTTGCATTTCATTTTGGTATGTCACATTGTAGCTCACATTAATTTGAGGGCAACCTATGTACTTGAATTCATGCCCAGCTGATGGTTGACTAATTCAATCGTAGTTCACTTTGCGCATTCTCTATACCAAACCACTTAAAAAATTTACACATCTTCTTAAACATCATCCTACCCGGAAGAAGCTATCAACGATCACATGATCAGAGATTGATAGTGGGCACCAAGATGGTATCTCTATCCAGTCATTATCTCAGAGAAAGGACCGCCCCCACCAAAAATTTACCTGAAACCATCCTTAGTTCTTGGCTTTTCATAGGGTACCTTTTATCAAACCAAAAACTTTGTTCTATTCACAAGTCAGTCCTAAATAGCATAAGATGGAACATAAAATTCATCAATAGGATTTTGTGTTTGCTAGTTTTTGTTTGAGTTGTGAGGTTGTATTATCCATTCTTTTCTTCCTTTCACACTCCATAATCATAGTTGGTGTATTCCAAATTTTTCTAAATGTGTTAGGGTCCATCATTTCCATACTCAGGTTTCTGGGTTGGTATTTTATCTGAGCTAAGTCACTAAAATCACCTTTCTCCATCTTTTTGAATTTCACAGTGATGGGCATTGGTCTAGTGACTGTCATCATTTTACTCATCTGACTATCATCAGTTTACTTGACTGCTATCAGTTTCCTATTTTTTTGGTCATTTTACCAATAATAGCACTCATCACTATTTTTGTTCTTTCTTGGGTTTCTCAGATACATCATCATACCTCTAAGTCTTTGAAATCACTGTAAAAACCAAACCTTTCTTCATTTTCATTAGTTATTGCCACATTTGCAAAAAAAATGATTTTTCACAGTAACTAGTATCAGTCACCCTAACCGTCATCGGTTACCCTCTATCGTTGACATCGGTTCCCCAATCGCCGTCGGTTCCTGTGTTTTAAATTTTTAATTAAAACAACGACCAATTTTCACCTCCCGGAACTATTTTTATCCATTCCTTCAGTTATTCTATGTCATCTACAAAGATCAGATTACCAGGTCTACTGCTAACCCACATGGTTTTGACTCTCAGCCAAGCCAACGCCCTCGTATTCCATGCTAGCCTTCAGCCTCTCCCACCTAGCGCATCACCACCTTCCATTTTATCACCCATGGATCCTAGTCAGCCTATCACCATCAGCACCGGTGACGAGGAGTTTGCAAAACTCCTTGATCGGAACCTTGCCACTTTACAGTATTACTTGGCCCATTCATCCACTCATGACTCGTCTGGGAAACTCATCTACGACATGCCTGTATCCATCTCACCTATACTTGCACCCACTTCTTGCCTCTGCCACTACTAGCATTTCCTACACCTGCCTCCACCTTACCACCTGTTATTTCTCAGTTTGACCCTGGCTCATCAATATCTTTTATACCTACGACATCTATCACACCCACGACATCTGTCATCCCTACGGCATCCACCATGCCTACATCCACCACTCCCAGTACAGGCATGCCCATGTCTTCCACTTCTTATATACCTATCACATCCCAGCCACCTTTGGTGTCGGCAACCCACACTCCCTTCCAAAACCTCATCCTCTCTATCCCCCAGTCCCTTCCACCAATCGCTACTAGGGTCTTTACATCCACCCCACCTATGTATACATATTACCAACAACCACCTATTTCCTCTACTGCTTACTCAGGGTACTTCCCCTCCGCCTCCATTCCCTCTCATATCCCTCCATCACAATTTTTGTACATGACACCGTCCACACACTGGGATGTCGTCTACCTCATACTAATCTTATTTACCCCCTCATACTTCAGGGGGTACCCCATCATCACAACCCACCAATGACCTAATCAAAATGATGATGGAAAAGATGTAGACATTGGAAGCATCTATCTCAGGTTCGCGTAACTCTCTAACATATGAAAATATTTGCAATGAGCCTATTCACCCATCCATTCCTATTCACCCATACCCTACGCATTGGAAAATGTCCAAAATTCAACTGGTTCAATAGCAAAGAAGATCCGCAACAACACTTGCAGTCTTTTAAACATGTATGCTACCTGATCATTCATGATGATGCATTGCTCCTTCAGACATTTCCAATGTCGTTGATGGGACCTGCTTTGGATTGGTATAGTTATTTACCTAGACATTCTATCCTCTCATTTAACCAAGTTTCTCAATATTTTCTTGACTACTTTTCTATCAATATTGTCAAGAAAGTCACCATGATTGACTTATATGCCACACGCTAGTATGAAGACGAATCTATCACATATTTTTTCGTTCAATGGCGCAGCCTTATTAACCAACTTACATTCCAATTACCTTGGATAGAGCTAATAGCATTTTTTACTAGGGCTTGTACTAGACATATATCACTAACTCTCTGGGTCCAGACCTTCTGCACCTTTGATGAGGCATTTACCATGGCCCAGAAGTTGGAAATTCATGCCCTTGAAGAAAAGAAGCTACAATTGCGTAACAAAAATGCTGCGTTCAAATCAAATGATACTTGTTCTTCTTCCAAACCCCAAAATACCTATTCTAAAACCAAGGGGTCTGCCAATGCAGTTGTTTTAAAATATGGCCCATCTCATCCATCCAACCAAGAAAAACCTTCGTCTAACCTCTCCCCCATCTAGACCTTTCAGTTTAGAAGAGAGTAACACAAGTATGCCCCCATAGGAGAGCCTTAATCTTCCATTTTATAAAAACTCTAAAAAGTTAGAGCCATTACCCTTCCACCCATGAAACCACATACTGGTTTTGACCCTTCTCACCTATGTACCTACATGGTATAATGAAAATGATTATTGCAATTACCATCGCATTCAAAGGTCATAGTGACAGTAATTGTATCACTTTCAAAAACATTGTCCAAGAAATGTTAGATAAAGGAGATCTTGTCTTGGACAATCCGAATGCACCAGCTAACCAGAACCTTCATATCTTCAAGAATCCATTCCTGAATCACACCCCCTCATCCAACCAAACCGGTGATTCCTCAGCCAATGACAATAATATCCGTGAGGTTCATGTTGTTTTTGACATCTTACCAGGTCCTTCCACACACTTTCCTCCTACTTCATCTATTGAATAAATTCTTGCACAAGCTCCTTCATCCACATAGGAACCTGTGTCATCTAGTCCTTTACCCACATAGGAGTCTCCCTCATCTTCCCCTACGCCCATGGAGGAGTCCACCATATCTACCGATGTCAGTTTCCCCACGCACCTCTCAATCTGACAAACAACCAACAATATTAACTCTCCTACCCACAGGAGAGTCATGCTTACCTTCCTCTTCACCAAAAGAAGAACCTACCTCATCCTCCTTACATTCTCCCCAACATGTGGATGACCCATTGACAGTGTCCCTTTCGGTCGAAGATCATTCTCCACTGGATTTTAAGGATCCACTTACTTTTAGCTCGTCTCTTTTACCCATAGAGTTAGAAGCTAATCACTTCCATGTTTCACAGTCACTAGATTTATTTACGGGCGTCACCACGAAATCAACAATGGTTCCTTCTACTACCATGCCATTCTCACGTTTGGCAAACCACTTATACTACATTGATCATTCCATGCTTTGGGGGAACCTTCGAATGCATGTTTTCAACTCAAATGCAGATGTCATCCACCGATACTTCTACCATTTAACCCAAAGTTTTTGGAGAAATGAAATCCATTATACCTAAAGTAGTTGTAACAACATCTTCCACATCACCCTCACCCACACCTACACCTCTACCGTTACCTTCATTAACTACCTATGCCTAAACCACTTACACCTTCCCCCAATATCCAAAGCTACATGTACCTTGGGAGTCATGCCGACATCAAGCCTAGTCCATCCCCATGTCAAACTGGATTTATACACATCCTCACAGGCCAGCACAAAGACTATTCCCCCACCTAAAAAGAAGACCCAACCTTCTAGGCTACTTACACCACTTTTTCCCACTACCCATTTATCACCTTCACCACTTCCATCCATCTTAGGACCTCACCCATCCAACTTGGCCAAGAAGCCTCCTACCTAGGGTAAACTAAAATTACAACAATCCACCTCCTTATCATGAGCCTCTATTACACCTAACTTACCTGTAAAACGTACACATTTTCCGTCACCTGTATTCTTCTTACAACCTATACCTGCACCACTTCCAGTAGCCTCATCACTACCCATGATATTTTCTTCTCTTCAACCAATACCTTCCACCTTGCCGCTTCAAACAACCTTCACTGCACCTCCATTATCACCTTGGCTAACTTGTTGCCTTCCATAATCTGCCTTCCCTTCTACATCGTGCACTCCTTCTTCACCTTTACCCAGGAAGGTGAAACCAAAATCCAAGAGCCCATTACCCTCCAAGGAGGTACTTAGACCTACAACACCTTCAACAAGTAGCTCATCTACTACACCTTTACCCAAGAAGTTGTAATCAAAAGCTAAAAACAATACTACCTACCAAACTAGTGGTGAAACCTATTCCACCTTTGATTCCACCTCCTGTGGCACCTCTCCCACCAAATTCACTCACACCTCCATCTTGACCACACTTACTTCGCATTGTGATCCATTGGCAGGATCTTGCGCCAAGATCTTAGCAAATATTTTAGAGACCTTTGTCATCACATTTCCCCCACTTAGACCTTACGAACCACTCAAACCTAAACCAACATGGTTTGATGATACACAAATTTACACCTACCAGCATGTGCCAGGGCACAATGTAGAAAACTGTAAGGCTCTAATGACTGTTCTTCTCTAATTATTCCCTCCTGAAGAAAACTTTGACGATGATGATCTTTTAGATGAGGACCTTGTTCCACTTTCACCCGTCACCAAACATCCAAGCCCCTTCCCTATTCAGAAACCTTCACCTCCACCTCCACAACCCTTTTATTCTCCTCCAACATCCGAGATCAATATGGTCCGCATAAGAGAGCTAACCAAACCTCCGCCCAAATGTCAATGTGGTGCCTTCTTTGCACAACTCTAGTATATTCCCACACCATACTTTTATCCGTCCTACTGCTACACCTATCACAACTCAACTGCTCCCTTACCCCATATTAATATGGTTAACATTGCCACTTGCGCCTAGAAAGACAAAGGAAAGGAGAAAAAAACAAGCCCATCCACCAATCATGTGCCCATTGTTGCATCTGCACCCACACCAAAGATCACCATCCGTGGACCCACATACCCCTATTTCTGACAGGGTTTCCCATCGTATAATGATTAAATAATTACACCAATCTCCTCTCAAAAATTTATTGTATGAGCTTGTCCAAACCTCTGAGTCTCATCGACATGCATGTAGACACCAAAATTAGGTCATACCACCCTTATAGCCTCGTTAGTTAAATTAGCCATACCTTACATATTCATATCCTATAGTGCACATGATTAATTGAATTAATTATTTGAATTAATTTAATAAATATCCTCACTTGACCACCTCACCTAGCCACATCACCTAGACACCTCATCATGGCCCTATTCTTATCATGTTTCTTTTAACTAAGACTTAATCTCTACTTACCATAACTAACTGAGACTTAGTCTAATCCTAACATTAGATGCCTATCCTTTCTCTAACAGCAGGCCCACTTACTTAAGTGGAAACTATCATTTTATACCGCAACCAACAAGCAAAATTGGCCAAAAAGATAGTCAATATCTACTATTTTAGCAAACCTAGGATTTCCCACCGTAACCGACACCAGTTAACCCTAAACTGATGTTAGTTAACCTAAACTATCGTTGGATACCATATATTCACTTTGATAACCTTATTCCAGAGGTTGGAATAATTACTCGAGTTTGGAGAGGGAGAGATCTGCATGCAAGCATAAACCAGAGCCCTCTCGCACATCCAGACACATCCTAGCCAGCACCAAGACTGATATGAAGAAATTGGCATTCACGGTAGCATTCCGGGAAGCATTTCTGTGGCACTGATCACCAGTTTCGTAGATCAACCTTTACCTTCATCCAACTACCAGGTCTGAAAATACAAATAAGTGCATTTTGATCTATATCATTCCATACTTAGATCATCATTTATTTAAATTTCTCCTTTAAATCCTATTCTCTTTTGCATCCTATCATTCTTGCCTTCCTATCAATCCACCAATCTAACCACCCATAACTTTTGGCTCCCCATATTCAACCCCCAGACATCTATGAGAATTCTCAGCACCTTTACTAACCTAGCCATATTTCTTCTATTCTATGTGCAATCATAGAGAATCTCCAAAAACCAAATTTTATTGAGTTTCTACCATGCCACCTCTACCGACACCGGTTAACTAAACCGTTGTCGGTTTCCCTCTCAACTGGCATTGGTCATACCAGACTGACGTCAGTCTCTATAACTGGTAATCCTTCCTATAACAACAACCTAATAACCTTCACCCAAATAACCCAAAACCATCCAAAATCTGATCTTGACATGTTCTAATCACCTTGGCTACCTGCCCAACCTTCAGATCTGATCATAACCGAACATGTTAGATTAAATTTGCTTATTGTATTTGAATGAGATACCTAAATCATATCAACTATAGTAGGATGTTATTTGTTTACGTTATTTCTTGCACGAAATTGTATTAAACAACGGATTGACAACCATCTAGGAAGTATCACACTTCCCGGATCTAGCATACGCTAGGAAGTCCACTGACATATATTGTTTAATACTCTTCTTGTGGTCTTGTTTTACATTCACAGGTAGTTCCTCCTAGCAAAAGGAAGTTCTTACAACCAACATTGGTTCGGGAAATCAGAACGCTCGCACTCTACCTTCCACCTTCACTTCTATTGGTTGGATATTTTGTCAAGCCAAAATATGAGGTTTAACCACAGTACATGGGATTAAATCCCTCCTCAAAGATAGGTGAGGCTTTCTGTTTATTACTAATCTAAAACACAACATAAATAATATATACAATATTCACACTATTCTAACAATTAGGGTTGGGATAGAATCCCAAAATCCATATCCACACAAGGTGAAGATGTTGTAGTTTTAGAAATGGAATGGATTGGAAAGGAAATTATTATTATGGAAGAAACACAAAGGAAAGGAAATGAGAGGAACGTATTTTATTTCGAGAAAACATAGATCACGAAATAATCATATGAGTTTTAGATAAAAAATGTAATGTTTGAAACAAAGAATAGCTTAAGATTCTGAACATAAGAAAAATATCTTAAGAGAGATAAATCTCACAACACAAATTTTTCAAAATAGCATAATTTTCTATTCCTCAAATGATTAAAAGAAAACACAAAGTTTTTCTTTTTCACAATAGCTCTCAATATTCCAAAAATCTCAACCCTTTGGAATGTATAAGTATCCCTTATTTATAATAAAAAGAGTTGAGAGAAAATAGGATAAATCCTAGAAAATAGTCTTTTAATGAGAGTCCTATTTTGCTTGACACTCACGCAGGAAACCAAGTCAAAATTTTCTTCCTACATGACGAAACGAAAATGAAAAAGACATGTCGATTTCAGGATTGAAATGACATGAAACATTATGCCTATTCTGTTTAATCATCTTTGTCTTCAATTATCTATTAACCCTTCAAACCATACCCAACCACACCAATCCTAGCCACCCAATTTTACCTAATACAGCTACCAGCCTCCTACCCTATTACATCATGACTCACCATCTAAAAGCATCATTTCACCTACTTACCTATCCTTTACACGATGCCAGCTTCTACCCCCATCATTCTACATGTATCCTCCCTTCCCCCCCTCTCGCCCATTTTTCTTGCCCACTTAACCTTTCTTACCCATATTTGTCATCCACCCTGACCATCATCGATTATTCGTAACTGACATCGGTTCACTTAAACCATTGTCGGTCACCTAAGATTGGAAAGACATCGGCTAAAGCAAACCGACGTCGCCCACCCTTAGACCGACGTCAATCTCTAGCGCAGCGCCCAAATTGAAACCCACTCCCTCATCTACGAAAATCCCTAAAAATGACCTAAACACCTACTCTACCCTACCCACACCTAACCTAACATCATTGGCAACCCTATTTAAGCTACATTGGACCTTCCCCCTCCCTCATTTACTTCATTTTACCCACAAATTCAAAAAAACAAATTCCACCCAAACCCCTTTTAATCCAAACTGATTTAACACATTATTTTCAACCCAAAGACAGAAACAGTTTGAATCCTACCTCATCTCTGTGCCTTCGGTGTGGTGGTACATCTGGCCTTTGTGCTAGTGGGCCACCCAAAACCTCTCCTGCCTCTTCCATGCCACAAATCAACTTCTCACATCGCCACTAATCAAATAGCTCCAATCGATCTCGTGGACCCACCTACCGAATGCCAATCTCAAGCTAGTCACTCGCCAACTCATCTCAAATCCCTCGTAATGTCACTTTCCACTCTTACTCTCCTGCTTTGTCATTTTCCCAAATGAAAACACATTAAAATGAATCTGTAAAATATGTATTTTTCATTTTATTAACCCTAACCCGACCTGACCGACATTTGTTACTTTACAACCAGCATCGGTTGCCTGCCATTACCATTTTCAGCCCATTCTACACGTTTTGACCTCAACTCATTATTTTCAAATACCCTTTGACCTTACCCACACTTATTGCAACCTACCCACAAGCCCAAATTACCCCTATATTTCCTTAGTTGTGTCTAGGGATTTGTTATTTTACCTATACCTTGGCCTTACCCGTGCCATGACCTATTTACCTGGACCTGACCTAATTTGTGTGACGATTGACCTTGTGTACTCGTTATACCTTGCGATGTTGTTTGGCCTGATGATCTTACCTTTCCTATTATCGTGTCGTTTATCGCTATGCCCACATTTGGTGTACTAGAACATACCTACTTGTTCATGTACCTGACCTATGTTGTGTTTCCAGACCATATCCTATGCCTTGGATACCTGAATCACTTCAACCTTGTTGGGATAAACCTATCGACCTTGGACAACGTATATTTTGCAAGCTCCTCAACCTAGTACCGTGTTGCAGCCTATACATGTGTGTGCATTCGATTGCCATTACCTATTACTCGATTTGACCCCTACCTATTGCCTATTACCTATTACCCGAGTTGACCATTACCCTTTCCTAAAGCACTCATACTCTTCCCCACCTACCTTGACTCACACCAACTACACATTTATCAAACCACTCACCACTTTTGTATAACACCTCATCAGTTCTTGGTTTGAGGGGGATTACCTTCACCCACACCTGGGGCAACCCCACTCTCACCCACACATGGGACAATCATTTCTTGTTTTTGTCAGCATCGCTTACCAATATAAGCTACGCAAAAAAGGGGCAAAATGTAGACACCAAAATTAGTTCGTACCACCCTTATAGCCTCGTTAATTAAATTATCCATACCTTATATATTAATATCCCATAGTGCACATGATTAATTGAATGAATTATTTTAATTAATTTAATAAATATACTCACTCGACCACCTCACCTAGCCACATCACCTATACACCTCATCATGGACCTATTCTTAGCATGTTTCTTTTAACTAAGACTCAATCTCTACTTACCATAACTAAATGAGACTTACTCTAACCATAACATTAGATTCCTATCCTTTCTCTAACAGCTGGCCCACTTACTTAAGTGGAAATTATCATTTTATACCGCAACCAATAAGCAGAACTGGCCAAAACGATAGCCAAGATCTACTATTTTAGCAAACTTAGGATTTCCTTCCGTAAGTGATGTCGGTTAACCCTAAATCAATGCCGGTTAACCTAAACTACCATATATTTACTTTGGTAACCTTGTTCTAGAGTTTGGAAGAATTACTCGAGTTTTGAGAGAGATATATGCATGCAAGCATGAACCAGAGCCCTCTTGTGCATCCAGACACATCCTAGCCGGCACCAAGACTGATCTGAAGAAATTGGCATTCACGGTAGCATTCCGGGAAGCACTACCATGGCACTAATCACCAGTTTTACAAATCAACCTTCACCTTTATCCAATCACCAGGTCTGAAAATACAAGTAAGTGCATTTTGATCTGCATCATTCCATACTTACTTATATCATCATTTCTTTAACTTTTTCATTTAAATCGTATTCTCTTTTTGCATCCCATCATTCTTGCCTTCCTGTCAATCCACCGATCTAACCACCCATAACCTTTTGGCTCCCCATATTCAAGCCCCAAACATCTCTGAGAATTCTCAACACCTTTACCAACCTAGCCATATTTCTTCTATTCTCTATGCAATCACAGAATCTCCAAAAACCAAATTTTATTGAGTTTCTGCCATTCTACCTCTACTAATCCCAGTTAACTAAACCATCATCAGTTTCCCTCTCAACTGGCATCGGTCATACCAAACTGACGTCAGTCTTTGTAACTGGTAATCCTTCCTGTGACAGTAACCTAATAACCTTTGTCCAAATAACCCAAAACCACCCAAAATATGATCTTGGCATGTTCTAATCACCTTGGCTACCTGCCCAACCTCCAGATCTGATTATAACCTAGCCTGTTAGATTAAATTTGCTTATTGTATTTGAATGAGATATCTAAATTATATCAACTATAGTAGGATGTTATTTTTTTAAGTTATTTCTTGCACTAAATTGTATTAAACAATGGATTGAGAACCATCTAGGAAGTATCACACTTCCCAGATCTAGCATACGTTAGGCAGTCCACTGACAAATATTGTTTAATATTATTCTCATGGTCTTGTTTTGCTTTCACAGGTAGTTCCTCCTTGCAAAAAGGAAGTTCTCATAATCAGTACTGGATCGGGAAATCAGAACACATGCACTCTACCTTCCACCTTCACTTCACAGGTATTCCTCCCCACGTTTACCTTATCTGTTTTGTTCATATGTACGCAACTTATTGATGAAAAATCCAATATACCATCTACACCCACACCAAAGATCACCATTCGTGGACCCTCATACCCTATTTCTAGCAGGGTTTCCTATCGTAAAATGATTAAACAATTACACCAATCTCCTCTCAAAATTTCATTGTACGACCTTGTCTAAACCTCTGAGTCTCATCGACAGGCCCTCATGGAGGTTCTGCAATCTATTGAGGGTTTACCTAATGATCCAACTCTTGTGGCCTCTCTCACCATTTCATCCCCTTCCTTTGCATCTACTACCACTCATCAAGTAGTCACTCTCAGTTTCTCTGACGACGAGATTGTACCTCTCCAATCAGATGATCTTGATCCTACCCTATTCATTTCTATCTATATTGATAATATACTTGTTTGACACGTTACGATTGATGGCAGTGCCAACATCAACATTATCTCCTCCCATGCATACAACCAAATGTGCATCCCTTCCAATTACATGCATAATAACCAAGTTATACTACATTCATTCAACGATGCCATAACTTCGACCCTTGACACCATCATTCTCCACATTCATGTGCGCCGCCGTACCATTCTAGAATTATTCTATGTCTTAGAGGGGGGATTCTAGTACAACATTCTACTTGGCCGACCTTAGATCTGTGTCATGGGTTATGTTCCTTCAACCTTACACCGTTGTGTAAAATTTTAACATGAAGAACATAACTATACCATTCCAGTTGACCCTTCACCATTCTAGACCTATAATATGTTTTATCGACCTAATGATGTCCTTGTACTAGTTGAGGCATCTACCACCATTTCCACTTCTCCTTCACCCACAGCCCCATCCACCAACATTTCCACTACCTCTCACACACCTAACTCCTTTATTCCCACTATTGTTGCAGCCTTTACAACTGATTCATTTGTTAACCCATCTACTTCTCAACTAACCAATGCTTCTTCTTCGCCACTATCTAGTAATTCCTCCATTCCGGCTACCCACATATCAACTACCTATCCCTTAGAAAGTGTTTTTCAACATCTCACTCTAGGGGAGTACCACTTGTACAACATTAACACATTCCTTACTCATCAAGAGTGTGGTAACCTTTGCTAACATCCCTGTTATGATCACCGCATAGGTGAGGTTTTCCCTTACGGTCCTCCCCACCTTTACACCAAATTAACATACGGGGGACTTGATACTTCTACTTACTCACCCAAGTCACCTTCCCAAATGCGAATATTTTCATCTGACCTTCAATCTCTCACCAACCGCTTCTTCACCCACACCTTCCTCCATTGTTGTGCATGGAAGGGTTTTGGATTTGGTTTCTATAAGGCCGCCATACTTTCATCTCGTGCACCATCCGTAAACACAAAGACTGCAGTGGTATTGGCTTTTCTGAACCATCTCCCAAGAAGGCCCGAGTCAAACGCATTGAGGACGATAAACCTTATTCACCCTATTCACCAACTTCACCTACCAAGTCTATGGATCCAAAATTCATTCCTCCCCACTTTTTTTTTGTGAACACCATTTCCTTGGAACCTCTAACTTATCAACGAGATGGCGAGGCTTCCTCTTCCCTTCCCTTCATGTATCCTGACATGATCGATGAAGATACAAACTCTATTAATGTCGTTCAATGTCAAGACGACGAGTCTATTCTCACCTACCTTGGTGCAAATGATTCATATATTCACCGGTCGTAACCTTCTGAGACACAAACCATGTTAAATGAGTCGACCATCAAAATCAATATTAACACTTAGGACTACCTGCACATTCTAAAGATAGGCCAATCTTTATATGTTGCTGAGTAGGAATCTTTAAGTCCTTTCCTTCAGGATCATAACAATGCTTTTGCTTGGTCCTACTCTGATATGCCTAGTATTGACCCAAACATTGTGGTCCACAATATCGTCACTATACCTGAAGAAAAAATTGTTAAACATAAGCTACGGAAAATGTATCCTCGCATTTCCCTTCTTGTCAAATAATAACTTCGGTGCCTTCTTTCGGTTTCCTTCATCCTACCCATTGATTACCCTCAATGGATCTCTAACATTTTTTATTTTACAAAAGCAATAATAAGCGTCCACATTTGCATGGATTTTTGTGACCTTAACTTAGCTTTCCCTAGCGATGATTTTCCTCTACCTAGTATTGACCAACTAGTTGATCTTACCACCAACCATGAGATGTTATCACTCATGGATGGTTTCTCGGGTTATAACCAAATATTACTTTCCCTAGAAGATCAACACAAAACCACCTTCATCACTCCTTGGGGGACCTTCTGCTATCGTGTCATGCCTTTTGGCCTTAAAAAAATTGGTGCTACATATCAACGAGCTATGACTTATATCTCTCATGACATTATGCATCGCATATTGGAAGATTACCTTGACGATATTTTTGCCAAATAAAAACATTAGGTTGAAAACCTTACATTCCTTAAGGTCATCTTTGATTTTCTCATCAAGAACCATGTTCTCCTTCAACCTAAGAAGTGTGTCTTCACGGTTCTCTATGGAAAGCTCCTTGGTTTTATTGATTCTTTACATGGCATAGAAGTTGACCCCGCTAAAATAAAGTCTATTCTCGACATGCGTCCACCTACTAACCTTGGTCAACTTCATAGTTTGTAAGGCAAGTTGCAGTCTATTTGTTGCTTTATTTCGTAGCTTTTTGACCGCTGCCACCCATTTCATCATCTCCTAAAAAAGGATGTCTACTTAAAATGGGATGATGAATGCCACAAATCCTTTGACGCCTTAAAAAATACCTCCTCCAAAAACTTGTGCTCATTCCATCTAAGGATGACCATCTATTTTACCTTTACATTTCTTCCACTGATCATTCCTTGGGTGTCATGCTCGCTCATCATGACGAGAAAGACAGGTAACAAGTAATTTATTATATAAGTTGTACACTTTTAGACTACAAGACTAGATACACTCATGTCTGAAAAAATATGCTTAGCCTTAGTTTTTGTTGCACAACTAAACTTCTCCATTACCTACTTAACCAAAAAACCTTCCTTGTCACCAATATTGAACCCTTACATTACATGTACGCTAAGCCCTATAACATGTCAACGTGTTGCACATTGGCTCATGCTTCTTGTAAACTTGGAACTCGAATTCATCCATCAAAAATATGTCAAAGGAAAAACCATCACTGACCAACTCATAGACACACCTCTCTCTGGAAATCAATCCTCTAACTTTGATTTCCCAAATGAATCCATCACTACCCTCTCTTTAGATGATACCATTTACCAAATGACCTTATTTTTTTATGGTTCCAAATGTCAGTGTGGGGGTAGTGTCGGAGTTATCCTCATTGATCTTGATGGTGAGCCTATGCCATTATCTTTAAAACTAGATTTTGATTGTACTAACAATATCACCAAATATGAAGCACTCGTATTAGGTCTTCAAACTGCCATCACCTTAGACATTAAATCAATTAATATATTTGATGATTCCCAACTGGTTGTAAACCAAGTTAATGGTATATACCAGTGTCTTAATGAGATACTTCAAAAGTATAAGCATCATGTTGACATAATTTTGACTACCTTTGACCATTATGACCTTCAAACCACCATGTGTTCCACTTAATAAATTTGTGGATACCATGGCTTGTCTTGCTTCTCAAATCCCCGCTTCACCCTCCGAATCAAAAATATTTAACACGGTACAAAGGCAACAATCACCTTCCTATCTATTTTGAGATGTTAACCTTGTTGGAACCACTGAACCTGACCCACATGACCTTTGGTATAAGTAGTTTGAAGACTACCTTTCCCTTTCCATTTTACCTCCAGATGTTACTCACAATGAACAACGAACCTTTCTTAAAAGTTTCTCTTGCTATGTCATCATGGGTGGTCTTCTTTATAAACATGGCTTTGATGGTATCCTCTTACGATGCCTTACCGGTTCTGAAATTCCCTACACCATCAAGGAAGTTCACGATGGAATTTTTGGGGGTCACTTCAGTGGTTTGGCTGTCGCTAAACACATTCTCCTCCTGGGCTATTACTAGACAACCCTAAACCGTGATTGTTGTTACTATGTCAATTGTTGTGTGAAATGTCAGCAACATGCTAATCTTCATCATACCCTTAGTTACGCCTTACAGGTCGCACGAGATCTTTGGCCTTTCTCTCAATGGGGTTTGGATCTTTTCAGGGAGATCAACCCTCATTCTTCTTAACGTCATCAATGGATTATTACCGCTACTGATAAATACACTAAATGGGTAGAAGCCATGCCTCTCATTTCTATGAAAGCTGAGAAAATATGTGAATTCATCAACCATCACATCATTTGTTGCTTTGGTGTTCCTCACCGCCTCATCACTGATAACAGAAAACAGTTCCAAAACAAAACCTTACGAAAACTTTGTGATGCCTTTGGAATTCAACTCATCTTTTCTTCACCTTACTACCCTCAAACCAATGGCCAAGTGGAATCAACCAAAAAAACCTTAAACAAAATTCTTATGAAATTAGTTGATGATACTGGAAATGGTTGGCATACACACATTCCTTTTGCCTTATGGGCTTATCACACTAGTATTCATACCTCAACTGCTGCCATGAATTTCTCTTTGGTCTACAGTACAGAGGTTGTTCTACCTCTCGAAATCCAAAGGCCATCTCTTCGTATCTCACTAAAAGACATGCTCAAAGATGATGATTTTCACCTAGATCTTTTGGCACAAATCGATTTATTAGACGAACGTCATATCAATGCTCTCGATCACCTCCAAATCTACCAAAGATGTATCAAATGTGTCTACAATAAAAATGTCCACAAATGAACCTTCCAAGTCGGTGACCTTGTCTTGAAGGAAAATAAACATGTAACAAAAGAGGAGAAAAGTAAATGGGAAAATTTTTCTCCAAATTAGCTAGGACCCTATATCGTTACTCATACTTATGGATCAGGTGCTTATTGTTTGTCTTTAATCGAAGGTAAACTCGAACCTGATCCCCTCAATGCCTTGCATCTTCGACCATTCTATTGTTGAATCAAGTCCTATATCACCTTCTGTCTATTTCAACGCAAGTCCCTTGAGCACCATTCACCTTCCATTTGCCTATTTTTAAGGGTCAACGATTAACTAAGAATCATGTGATTACCTGTCATGTTTAAACCTTATCTTCAATATGAATATCACTGCTCTACTCATGGCATGATTCTCATGCAAAATTTTTATCTTTTTTTCAAGATGGAATCCCATGGTCATTCATCACTTAAAAATCCATCTCTCATAGCTAACCCATGAGTACTATAGTTTTGTTTTCATAACAGGAGCCTATCCTTATCTATAGTCTTGTCGATGACCAAAAATTCCAAAAAAAATAAATGGAATTTAAAAATTCAAAACTCCTTGAGTCAAACTTCTTATAAAAAGATTAATCCCTCAAAAAGGACATCTAATATTTCTAACTTGTTGCTCTAAATAGACTACTCCCTCGAATGGCAGCTATATAAAGCTAGCCATATTGTACATAGTCCATCACAAAAATAAGACTATTCCTGCAAAATAAAATAAACATATTCTTAAGCTTCCTGCATCGATTAGCTTCACGAAGACCTCAAGGAGATATTATACTCATCCTACAGAGACTTCCCACATCAATTAGTCTATAAAAACAAAAGAAAAAAGAAAAAACTAAATTTTTCATCATGGACTTGCCTATTTTTATCTCGGGTCTCTTGCCAAAAAGGCATGTTGTTGCACACCAGGTTACGCTAAACCAACCATCTTTCACCTCACCGCCTTACCTTTCTAACCTTCCACCTACTCAAGGGACATGTCGCAAATGTGACATTTCATGATCATGTGACCTTCTACACCATAGAACAGTCAATCATGCAATTCCTTTTAGGGTCTTCCGTTCATAAGCCAATTTTTGGTATGATAGACTCGTCAGGGTTCTTATCAATCAGGCACCACTTTTGTCTCCTCCTAACTATTCATCTCTTTTCTTACTTCTTGATCCTCCTTTAAAGGACCAAACCATTGACACCTACATGTTAGGAATTATTTTTTTCACCAAAATCACCCACACCTATTCAATCTAGATGACAACCATGCATATTCAACGTATACTCAATCATGCCTAAACCCTACCAACCCATTCATCTACCTCATCATATTCTTCCCTATTTTATGGGAGAAATACATTGGCCTAAGGCCCCCTTTTACGTCGAGGTTATGTAGGTAGCACTCTGAGGGCATGGGGCCCTTGGAGGTTAGCTCGGACACTCTTTCCCCTAACCCATTTCCCCCCTTTCTATTCACATTCTACCTTAGTTTCCATTTTACAAAAAACTTGGAAATTAAACAATCATAAACATATACATATTTACCATTTTATAACATCACTCATTTCACATTTCCATGATATCAAACATTTGGAAATTTACACCACAATATACATATACATCATCATTTATTTTCCATAATACCAATAACTTGGAAATCAAATCAAATGCAAAACACAACTCTACCATGCCTAAATCACCTAAAATCAACCATTCCTATACCTGACTCCACCATGCCTTAATCACCTAGACTCTATCATGCCTATACCTGACTCAATCATGCCTAGGCCACCTAGAATCCACCATGGCTAAACATGACTTTGTCATGCCTAACTGACCTAAACTCAATTATTCCTACATGACCTCGACTCAATCATGCCTACTTCACCTAGTTTCCATCAATACACAATAACAATGGAAATTAAAAACAAGTACATCATCACATCCAATAAATATCATCAACTGTATAAATGGGAGAGTCTGTGTATCAATACATATATACACAGATATAAATAAATACAAGTATCTCAAAAAATTTCATATACAATCTCACGTCTTCGACACGTAGGCCGACATATATGTTAAAAATCAAAACAATGATCATATCAAGTGACTAATCATCACCCCACCTGATATCCTCCTGACCAACCTTTCTCCTCCTCCCCACCTATCAACCACCATTCCAGCATCTCTGCACCCTCCACTGGTCTCGGTCTAGTCACCTCGTGACCCTCACTCAGGTCTGGCCTCTGTGAACTCGTAACCTTACCCTAGCCAGGTCCATGGGCTTGATGCCCCCCTATACTCCCTGAACTATGAGTCTACTTTGCTCACTAGCTTCCTGTTGAGCTCAGTACTTGGCATATGAAGGGACATCTATATCAACAGTTATTAGGTGATCCTGATAGTTGCGCGCCTCACCTAGGATATCCCTGAACCTCGTCATTGACACAGTTCTACGGTGGTATCATGGGTCTCACTGCAACCTTAGAAATCTTCCCTACTAATAATGGCCTCGGCCCCTTTCCTAATGTTTTCCCTCCTACCTATGCCACAGGACTCTATCCTGGGCAGGTGCCTGTAATATGGGACCTTGTCCCTGGGCCTATGGGGGTACTTGTACCTGTAATGCAACCTGGGCCTGTAAGGCCACAACCTGTGCTCGGGAAGTGGCCAACTAGCCCTATAAACCTATCACATGTGCCTGTAAGGCGCTCACTTGAACTCCATCACCATCTCCACCCTATGCGAGTGCCTGTCCCTATGCTACCTGGGCCTTAAGGGCCATCACCTAAGCCTGTAAAGTGGATACCTATGCCTCTGACCCTATGAGTTTCCCCTTTAATACTAAAATTTGTGCCTTTAGGGTGGCCACCTACCCTTGGAATGCATCTCTCTGATCTGTGATTGTAGCTAGATCTGGATTCCCTAGCCTCGGTGGTGATGCTCATAGTTGTGTTACCCACCACTACCTATACCCATCGGCGATTCCTATGTCATCAATAGGACGATCTCGTGTCTATTCCTCCTGTCATTTAGGAACAATCGGATGTGGTGGAGATAGGGGCCTCTCAACGTCATCTCTGTGGTATTGTGGAAAGGGTGGAGGCACACCCTGTGGTAGCCCAAACTGCCATCTAACCCTGTCTACAGGTATCATCTCATGCTCGTCGGCACGCCACCCCTGTATCCACCTCAACAACTGTAATCTCTCCAACTCCTCTACCATACCTCTATACAATGTATGGATAGATATCAACCCCCAACAGACCCTCCAGTAACTTCAAATGTAGTATATCACATCATATGTCACCCTCGCCACCCTCGACTACCCACCAAATATTACCCAACATCTATATCCAAATCTAAGTAAGCCACCCCCAAAGCAATCCTGTCACGGTAAACCCACTAGGTGCACACACATGATGTAATCATATGCCCATAGCAGTGTAGTAAAAAAGTACAACACATCTTGAATCACCGCAATATCCCATAAGCCCATAGCTCCCTATATAACTAAACGAGGAAAGTTGGTGCCCAAGCAAAGCAGACCCGCTCCTCTATCATATCTTGAAGCACTCCCATCAGTGCTTATGGGAATATCCCACCCTCAGAATTTGGAAAAGAAAAAAAACCTACCACCTCCATCATCTGTACAGACAACCTCGTCTCATGTGGGTGGGCTGCATACATGTCCCCATATGTGAGACTCGCATTGTGATAGGTCAATAGGCCCATCGTCTTACCAAATAATGCCACTATCAGCTCCACTAAATCCTCAGATGAGATGGAATAAATTGGCTCCCCCATAATAGGCATCCTCAATATCTGGTACACGTCCTCTAATGTAATGGTCATCTCACCCATCGGTAGGTGGAAGGTATTGGTCGCTAAATCCCATCTGTGGATGAGAGTGACCATCATACTATGATCTCAAACTATCCACCTATAGTGTCAGACCCCGATAAGTCCAACCTCGGTTATATTTTCCCACTCCTCTGTGGTCACATTGGGTTGCATTCATACTAATAGAGGTGGTACTCTATCCCACATCCTAAGATGATCTCTAGCATGCATCATCCAACACAACCATGTCAAGACTTGACTACCTCAAATCACATATTACCCACCAAACCATACCCAACCACATTAATCGTGCCTACCCCCTTTACCTAATTCACCTACAAGCCTACTAACCCTTATCATTATTACCCATTATCTCAGTTCACTTCACCTACTTACCTATCCCATATCATCATAATCATATTTAACCTCTTCTACCTACATTCATCTTCACTTACCCCTTCTTCACCTATCTTCTTTTCCTATCTAGTCCTTCTTACCCCTATTTACTCTTAACCTTAACCGTCGTTGGTCACCTTGACAGTCAGTGGTTTTGTCCTGACCATCATCAGTTCTATTTAACCAGTGTCGATCACCTAAGACTTGACCGATGTCGGCCAAAGCCGACTGACGTCGGCCAAACCTAGATTGACTTCGGTCTCTGTCATGGCACCCAAAATAAAAAAATCATTCCCCCATTATTAAAAATTCACAAAATTCACAAAATACCTACTCCCACCCACCCAAACCTATACTCTTTTCATTCCCCATCCTATTTAACCTACGTATGACGTTTACACCCCTCATTTCCTTCAACTTTACCCCCAAATTCAAAAATTACACTAGCACCCAATTTTTTTTAACCGAAACAATTTCAACAAAACTATTTTTAAAAAAAATGAAAGATTCATATTTCCTCCTACCTCATCTATGCACCATCTCCATGGTGGCATGTCTGGTCGCTGTGTTAGTGGTCCACCCGCTCCCTCTCCCACCTCTGCCATGACCGAATCAAATCATCACCTCCACACGAATTGAATCAATCGAATTGATCTTGCGAAACCGCTAATCGAACACAAATAACCCACTATGTGGCTCGCCAACTCAGTTCAATGCCTCGTACTATCATTTTCTAGTCTTCCTCTTCTCCTCTGTCATTTTCTAAAAGCGGTAAAGTCAAAATGAATCCGTAAAACAATTTTTATTTTTTAGCTCCAAATCGACATGACCGATGTCATTCATGTCGTGCCCTAGCCAACCAATGTCAGTTACACCATAGCCGGCATAGGTCACCTGTCATTACCTTTTGAGTCACCTCATACCCATTTTTCCTAAATACATTATTAATCTCACATCTTTTTAACCTTACCACTACCTCTTACACCCTACCCGCAAGCCTACATTACCTGTATATTTCCTTCACTGCATTTAGGGACATATTATTTACCTATACCCCAGCCTTACCGGTACCCTTACTCATATACCCCTACCTGAACCACCTTTTAGTGATGTTTGAATTTGTTTACTCGCTATACCTTGTGATTTTGTTACCCATGTTGTTTAGTCTAATGACCTTACCTTACCTATTGTCGTGTTGTTTATCCTGACCAAATCTTTGTTTTACCAAATCATACCTAAATGTTTTTGCACCTAACTTAAGTTTTGTTTCTAGACCATATCATGTACCTTGGATACCTGAATCAATTCAACCTCGTTTGGATAACCTATCAACCTTAGATGATGTAGAGTTTGAAAGATCTTCCACCTGGTACCATATAACAATCTATACATGTGTGTGCGTTTGATTGCCATTACCCATTACCCATTACCCAACATGACCATACCCTTACCTATAACCAACCTACCCTCATTTTCATCACTTACCCATATATCAAACCACTCACCGACTCCATCTAACACCTCATCACCTCCTGGTTTGAGGGGGATCACCTCCATTCACACTTGGGGCAACCTCACCTTCAACCCTACCTGGGGAAACTCCATTCTCACATATATTTGGGTCAACCATTTCCTATTTTTGTCAGCGTTGCTTACCAATATAAGCTACGTGACAAAAAGGGGAAAATGTAGACACCAAATTTGGGTCACACTCCCCTTGGTCCCCTTTAATTAACTAACATAACATATTCACCTAGCCATGACCCCTTACCCCACATTCATATTAATTTAATTACTTACAATTTAATTAATGCTCATCCTCACACTATTAATTAATTTAATTACTTTAATTAAATTAATTTACACCTCACCTAACCACATCACCTAGACACCTCACCATGGACTTATTCTTAGTATATTAATTAAATAAGGATAAATCTCCACTTATCTTAACCAACTGGGACTTAGTCTAACCATAAAATTAAAGACCTATTCCTTCTCCAACAACACTCTTACTTATCTAAGTCCTGACCCTCACTTGATACCCGGACTGACAATCAGAGCATGCCAAAAACAACAAGGATTTTCCTATTTTTGGCAAACCTAGGATTTCCCACCTGAATCGACGTCGGTTAACGCTCAACTGACAGTTGGTCACCCTAATCATCGTTGGCTACCTTATATACAGTTTTGTAACCTTTAACCCAAGTTGGTCATTCTGAATTTTGAGAGATATATTGCACAACAACATGAACCATAGACTTCTCAGCATCCAAATGACGGAATACACTTAATCACAGACCCAAGTAAGCATTGAATACTTGTCCTAAGGCATTACATCAATCATGGAAACACGCCAAGAGGTATTATCATGGAACTGACCACAAACTTCTTCATGGATCAACCACTACTATCCTTCACCAACCAGGCCTGCAAATACAAGTGTATTAGAGTTACATCATTTTTTACTTACTTAAAGTGTAAGTTCATTATCTTTGTTATTAGATCTTGTTCTTTCCCACATTCCCCCATTCCCACCTTCCTTCCAATCTACTCAACCTACCACCCACCACCTTCTTCTCCTTTATAGCTGACCGTTAGCCATTTTTGATTCTTACTGGCATTATTATGAACCCAACCATCCTCTCTCCATTCTCTACATAATCACAGAGAAGTCCAAATCTACCTTTTATTTAATTATCATCAAATTTACCTTACCGACACCGATTATCTTAACCGTCATTAGTTTCCCCTCTACACTAGCATCGCACACCACACTGATGTCGGTTACTATGTCTCTTATCAACTTGCACTAATCTTACCCTAACATCCCCAAACCTCACAAAATCTCATCCAAACCTTATACTCCACCTAAAACCGCACAAAGAATTTCCCAACTTTTTATGTAGACACTGAGGGAGCATAGACACCATTTTTGACATTATTTTATTTCCCATCATAAACCATGATCATTCATACCTAAGTCGACATCTGTCACCCTAACTGGTGTCAGTCTATGTGCCTGGTAAAACTATTGTAGACAAACAAGCTTACTAATCACCCAAAACTAACTCAAACTTCACTAAAACTTACCTAGACTTTGTCCATGACCCTCAGACCACTTTCCCAGCCTGCAAATTCACCCAAGATCTTCACCAGTTTATTTATCAAGCATTTAATTGGATTGACATTAATAGTAGTATGAGATAACTAAATCAGAACACTAGTATTAGATTCTTTTATTTTCATGTTTAGTTATTTCATATTGAGTTATATATCATTGGATTCACAACTGTCAAGGAAGTATCACACTCCTTGGATCTAGCTCATGCTAGGAAGTCCACTTACTTTTGCTATTAACTGTATCTTGTGGTCTTGTTTTGTATTACAGATAGTTCCTCCTAGCCAAAAGGAACCTCACACAATAAGCATTGGATCAGAAATCGGAATGCCACTCAACCTTCGGCCAACGTAATAATAGGTATTCCTCCACAACCTATTTACCTTTATCTATTTCATATCTACAACAATCCAGTGAAACACTAAGTGATCCATTACAAAAACCATCTCTTTAGGGGCATCTAATTATGTGTTCCCCAATGGCGGAGCTTTCCCATATTGAGCAAGAGGTGATCTTGCATCATGTTCCTAGAATTTCTCCACTGAAAAACATCATGTTGAATCCGTAAGATACATTCTCATAGAGTCAAGAAATTATTGAAAGGGAGGTAAGAACAACACAACAATTTATCTTTCATGAACTTGAAGCTATATAAATAACTTTGAAATACAAGAAAAACAAGAAGTCCTAGATAACTTTCCACTTCTTCAGTGGCACCTCATTTAACCAGTATGTAGAAGTTTCTAGGAATATGAATGATAATATCATCGAGGAGATGAATCCATTAGACTATGAGTTAGTATGCATCTCATTGGGTCAAGTTTCACACTAGGTGATTCTCTTCTATTCAAGTAATCCTCTTCTCGCCTCCTTTCTTGTAGCGAAGAGTACATGCGAATAATTGAGCAATTGGAGAAACAAGTAAAAAATCTCAGTGCTCATAATCAACCCTTCTTTGATCCCAATTCAACATATTTTTTTCTTGTATAATACATTCCTCCAATCAGCGGTGTTGATCCTGAATGATAAAAAAACAAAAGGTTATATGATGTAAGGGAAGGCTAACGAGAAGTGGATTGAGAAGATCATCAAGAGAGGTAAGACAATGTTGTTAGATGTCATATCTCTATTAAAGTACAATATTTTCATCTTTTCAAAAGTGAACAAATAGAGGGAGGATAATGTGAAAGAGAATATCCACTAGGATGAGGTGTTCCCACTTGTGTCTGAGATGATTTCCTTTGACTCTCACACCCTTGTGAGTAAAAATGTGTTTGCATCAGTTGCTGAGAACTTGTCACCAATTTTGGTCTACATCATTGATGAAATATACAGTATGATAGAAGATTCCATCTTTGAAATTCACTATAGAAAACAAAATGCTTTCAATATTTCAAATGAAGCCTACAAATGTGTTCAGAAAATTGGGTTCCCTCCACTCACTGAGAATTCATCATCAGAAGAACTCATTGTTTCCTTACATGAACTAGTAAAGAAAGATAAAGGTGACCCTCTTTCCTTCAATGAAAATAAATTAGAGTCTTTGGCCAACATAAGAAGTTCCATCTCCGGAATCGCAAAGGATCACGAAATATGGCTTAGTCAATACAAGAAGATAAATGATGTTCTCGGGGCATGGATCAAGGTGTTAAGCCGTGTTTTCATTTCAGAGGTAAACAAGTTGACACTTGTGGTAGCTCAATTCATAAAATAATTCAAAGGACATGAGCTCCTTTCAGAAACTCTTCCACAGGTATCGTGAATCAACAATTTCTTCATCAAAAGGAGATTCTTCATTAGATATGGAAACTTCCTCCTTCTCTCTTCCTCCCTTTTTTTCTTCTCTCCCCTTTATAATTATTCATTGTATGAAATCATGATAGTTTGTCTCAATCACTTAAGTGAATTTCTAAAGTTGAATTATTAAATTCCCTTGGATTTATTAAAAGGGAACTTATTTATCATTTCCTAGGAAGATGTAAAGTCAAAAGTTGAATGAGGACATGAAGAGTCATGTGGGGTGTAGATAAAGAGGAAATATGAAATGTTATAATTTGTAATGGCTTCTCCATTTCAAAGGATCCTGAAATCCTAGATTTTAAAAGTTTAGTTTTATGTAGTAATTGTGGATTTTTGTTTGGATGTTTGGATTTGTATTTTAGACACGAAATTATGCACTTGGGTACATTTCTAGGTCCTAAATGCATATTAACATTCATATGGTTCCTTACCAAGAAAACTAGTAATTGACAATTGTATTTGGTCTTTTTCCTTTGCTTCTTATTTTCTATTTGGCCTTTTACACCCCACAACCCAATTAGAACTATACTTGCTTATCTTTTATGAGTTCAGACACCAGTGCCCATCCAGGACACCAACGCTCAGGTTTCCTCATCCCCTCTCAGATCCCCTGACCTCTTTCCACTTTATTCTCTCTTTTTGGGCCTCTTTTATCTTTTGGGAATCTTATTTTCTTATGGGCCAGCCTTCTAGTTTTCAGTTACGAGATACAAACAAGGGAATCATATAAATAAATAGTTATATGTTCTAAATGAGGGGCCAAGATTAAGAACTATTACTATCAACTAATATTGCACTTAAGAGGAACCTAAAGCACTTCAAAACATCTATTTGGAATTTAATCAAGGGAAAATGGACTACATTTTCTGCATACACTGCATAGGAATGGGAATTTCTAGCTAGAACCCGTTATCAAGTGCATTTTCACAAGGGTATCTTAGGGCACGATTCTTACACACACATAGAACTACATGGAGTTTGAGATGTAGTGTAACAATCAGTTGTAAGTTCAAGAGCACTGAAGATTGCCAAGATCTACTGGTTCAACTCGTTCAAATGAAGAAAGAAGTCTCTGAGTCCATGAGAGATTTTTTTGCAAGGTTCGATAGATTGATAAGAAGAATCCCAGAAGATGTAGTTCCCCCTAAAAATAAATTGAAGAGGTTCTTCATCAATGCCTTTCCATCGGAAGTTGGTTTCTTCCTTAGAAGAGCCCAACCAAACACACTGAGGGAAGCTCAAGACTTTTCCATTGAAACTGATGATGACTTAATCCTCTTTGGAAAGGTGAAAGGCATAAATGGGAAGTAGAAGGCTCAGAGTTCTAGTTCAGTCATAACCAACCCTATCTTCTAGAAAATAGCATATGATCTGGTTGCCTTGAAGAAACAGTTGTCCCAAATAACAACGAGAAATGCTCCAAGGAGGCAAAATTTCCCTAATAGACAAAGAATTGTGCCACCTCCTTGCCAAATTTCCCTTGAAGCACCTCCTATCAATGCTATCTGTGACACCAGAGAATCAAGAGAGGATGTTTAAATTGATGAACGTGAAGGAGAAATAATAGAGAATTACGAAGGCTACCTCAAAATTGAAGAAGTTGATATGCACAATCTCTTGTTTGAGTTTGTTGATGATGGGGAAGAACAAGAGGAAGCCCCAAGCTTCTCATGTGTTGTCTTCACTCGAGCTCAATCCAAGAAAGATGCTCTACCCTTCGTGGCTCAAAAGGAAAAGAAAACTAAAGAAGATCCCACTCCAGCAGCCACACAAAAGAAGATCATTAACAAAGGCTCACCATTACCAGTCTCAATGGCTTCAGCCAAAATGAAACCAGGCCAAATGTCTGCTAGAGATCAGGTTGTTATATCTAGTAAGTCACCCTTTACTTCTTCTTTCTGAAAAGTTATTAAAAACACTCCTCCCTCCAATGAATTCTATTCTAAGTCAGCTAAAATTCAGACCATAGCTTCACCTTCACCTCCTTCTAAGCTGATGGCCTCACCCTCAAAAGAAAATCCAATTTCCAAGTCAGCCAAAGTTCCTCAAAGACCCTTACCATGTAAACCTTTCCTCACTCCAGGAACTTCCCCCTCATCCAACATTGTCCCATTTGATTTTGTGGAACATGCAAGTAAAACCAAAGTCCAACTCTCAGAGTTAGAGTACTTGCAAACACACCCAACCCAATTTGACAAATTTATTAATGAAATCCAAGGTAGTAGATCTATATCTTCAAGTTCCACTTCTAAAGGACTCCTTCCAATGCCATCCACACCTCCATCTCAAAACATGTTAGCTCTCAGTGCTGCCAAAACATCTAGAGTTGAGCCTTTTTATTTGTCTCTCCTCATAAATGGTTTTGAGTTGAACAACTGTATTATTGATTCCAGAGCTTCTGATAACATAATTCCACTCAAAGTTTCAAATTACCTTGGCCTAAATTTGACTAGAGTAAATGGAGCTTGTTATTCCATGGAATCTAAACAAGTGCCACTGATTGGAAGAATAAAGGATGCACAAGTAGCTCTGGATGACTTTCCTGATAAGAAAGCGCTTCTAACTATTTTAGTGGCATACATCCCAACATCTTTTGGCATGCTTCTGAGCAGGAGTTTTTGTAGAGACCTAGGTGGAGAAATTAAAATGGATTGGTCATCTGATACTATCCCTATAAAAGGTGAAATGAAGAGGTCGCTACCAGTTAGGAAAATGAAATATACTATGCAAAAATTCGAAAGCCTAGGAGGTAACATTTTGTACCAAAATACGAGGTAGATGAATCATTGGGTGACAACTGAGGAGGAAGAAGATATTCTGATCTTGATAGGGCCAGACATGCCTTCCTAGAGAGATTTCAATTTTGAAGAAGCACTGAGGAGATTTGAGTTATAGGAAGGCAGCCCCGAATCACCAGATGATGCTGACCAAAAAGAAGAGGAGATGGTTCTAAATAAATTTCAAGAAGATAAATCATGTTGCATGCTTTTATAGGATGAGGAGTTATTCCCATTTCCATTTGGGGATGAAGATGATCCCAGTTAGGCCATCTATGGAGATAAAAAATCAGCTTGTGATGAGCCCGTGAAAGGACTGAAATAAATATCTATACAAGAAATGCTTGAAGCTGTAGAAGAAACTGAAGATCCCGAGCTCAGTCTCAAGCTCCTGATACAAGCCAAACATATTTAGGACAAGCGTGAAGCTGATTTGGAAGCCTTAACCAATGTGAAGGTTGGCCACATTGAGATAAAGCCATATGAATAATACGATGCTATTCTGAAACTGATGGCTGATGGATGCAATAATGAAATGGATATATTTTCTTTCCCATTTGCGGATGAAGACTCTATCCATGATGAAGAAATTGAAGCAAGGATTTTTGAGGCCTCTGAAGATGAATCTCTTTTTGATGAAGGATTTCTAAAATGCATCAATTCCCTAGATGATGAGGTAATCCCTCTAGATAGTTTCCTTGAGCTACATCCTTCAAAGGGATACAAAGAGGAGCTACGGGAAATGATGAATCATAACTCTGTGCAAGAAATATTGGAAGCGGTACAAGTTGAGGAAGACCCCGATCTAATTCTTGATCTCTTCACTCATGCCATGGACATACAAGACAAGAATTATTTTTACTCCAATCCGCCCATCAATACTCAAATGCCCCATAGTGGAGTAGAGATATAGGATGAATCAAATATTTTTCATGGAGAAGATTCCAATGAGCATAGACCTGGAAAAGAAAATAACTCAGAATATCCAATAAATTTGAACCAAAATCAGCTTTGGGGCAGCGATGAGATGCTTGATGGAGAATCAACTATATGGATAAACATGGAAGGAAACTGGCAGTATCAAACTGATTTCAAAGAATATGAAAACAATGGAATTTCCAAGCAAGGACTTGAGCATCATGAAGTTCCCATGGGTTCACTCCTACCAAGTACACAGGTAAATGTAAAAGCACCTGGATTTCATAAGCCGCTGATGAGGGGAGGCTACTTTTTGGAACCTATCAACGGCTTCGCAGAACATAATCCTTTAGTGTTTCCTCTTTAGGGATAACTTTTGAGAAATGAAAAGTGCATCAGTGAAAGTGAACTTGTCACTCACCTTGTAACATAGTTTTTCTTTTTTCCCTTTTCTGTTGTGTGTGTTTTTGTTTCCCCTTTCTATTTTGGTGTTTTGTTTATGTGTCCTCTTCTTCCTTCTCTCTTTCCTCAAAAGTTGTACATGCCTCTACAAGGCCCAATGGATAAGGCATTGGTCAATGTTATATGTTTTGAAACCTATGAATCTGGATCCTCATGTCTTCACCTTGCCAAATCCACGCCATGTCCCAAAGCTAGAGCCAACTATTGTCTTGCAAATGTGTAAAGGGGAAAATTGTAAGTTTTCAAGCAAGATAACTTTCTCCTATCTCAAAGTTTCCATGTTTTGATCATACTTGTTAACCAAAATAAGCTCCCACTTATTTTGGGTTAACTAGGTTCCTTTTGTGCCTCAGTCAAATTTTTACACATTTTAGGCACTCAAAATTTTCTAGGTATTACTTCATTAGATAGGATTTTTCTTCCCCTTTCCAGAAAGGTAAAGAAGTCCTCCTAACTCCTTGTATTTTTTGACTTATGGCTCGGCGAAGTTTCGAGGGGAAATTTTCCCTAGGCAGGCCCGTGGAGCTTGGGAGAGTTTTTTGCCAGGAAGGCTTACGCTAGCGGAGCGGAGTTGAAAAATTTTCCAAGGAAATTGGTGGGTCAACGGAGACATGGAGATAAATTTTACACTTAGCCCTTTTGGGGTTAAAAGGCACAAAGACAAATTTTGGCCTGCGGGCTCGATGAAGGAAGGAAGCGCATTCACTGGGCCAGGGAGAAAATTTTTCCACTTAGCCTTTTTGGGAGAAAGGGTTAAAGTCAAAATCTGGCCCGCAAGCCTGCAAAGGAAAATGGAAGGAAAATGACTAAGGCCCCCGCACCAATCATAAGGTGCCACGTGTCTAGTCCACGTCAGCAGTGCTGCGGCGAGGGTCGGGAAGAAGTTAAGTTTTTTTTCCTTTTTGGTTAAAAAGGTTGAAGGCAAGAAATGAGCCCGCGATCCCATCAGTGAATTAGGCAGTGCCACGTGTCTTGGAGCGGCGGGGCTGCGAAGAAGTTTGGGAAAATTTCCCATTTTCACGAAAGGGGGAAAATGTTATTCTGAAGCCTGTGGATGAACTAGAAAGCACCACGTGTCATCCGGGTGGTGGGGGCATGGAGATTTTTGGGAAAAAATTTCCAATTTGAAAAAAGAGAGAAAAATGCCAAATTTTGGCCCACAGACCTAAATTTTGCCCCAATTTTGCCAATTTTGCCCTAAATCTTAAAGAGTCCTTATCTTTCGATCTAGAGCTTGGATTTTCACGTTTTTGGTATCAATGGAAAGTTGGTGAAATTATCCACACGATGGACACTTCAATTTTAAATTTTTATGGAGTTTTGTGGGAGAAAATTGAGAAAACATCTCTGGCATGCAAAAAAATGCAAAAAAGTTTCACCCGAATCTGCTCCAATGTTTTCCTGCCATGTGGATGGCTCAAAGTGAAAAGCATAGAAGGTGATCTAATGGTCCATATTTAAACTGGAAATGTTTGTAATGGTTTCCGGTTTTTCCCCGCCATGGTCATTTTTCTACAAAAGAGGAATCTGAAATGGTGCGAAATGATTGGATTTCTATTGTAACTTCTTCTTGGTCATTTGGGGAAGTCGTAACTACCCCTTTCTATTGCTTGTCCTCTGAGAGTGATTGTAGGGGTTGGGAATCAAATTTGGAAATTGGAAGCACATTTTTGTAAACAGAGGACAAAAAATGATTATTAGTCTTCTTCTATTCTCCTCCTCTGCATTTTTTCTTCTATTCTCACTCGTTGTACAAGTTTCAACTCTAAGATCAATAAAAAAGGAAGGAATTTTATGTCCCCTCAATGGAAAAATTGATTGGTGCTTTGTGACTAGCGTGTTTTATTTTGTCTTGTGCTTAGAAATTGTAAATTTGTCTTTCTTCTATTAATTAATGCATGTAATGAAACTTCCAGTTGATGTTTGTGGGCATCTGACAATCTACCCACAACATTGATTTCCCCCTCCTTCATTCTCACTCCCTCCCCTTTCTCAGATCGATTTCTGCTATAACAAGGAGTTGTTATTATTGCCATAGGGACAGTGGAGTGTTCTTATGGATCTCTGGTTGAAAAACCACCATAAATCCACTTTGGTTTTACACGCTAAACAATGGGAGTTGCACCATTCAAATGTAGAGGGACTTAGATTCCCATAGCATTGGCCTGAAATCCACAAATTTGTCTTGTGAGACAAATTTTCTCACCAACAGGTCTTACGTTCATAAGTCCACCTTTAGTATGGTAGACTTGTTATGGCTCTTACCAATTCGGTGGCTCTTTTGGTCACCTCTTACCCTTCACCTCCTTCATTACTTGTTGATTCTCCTATATAAGATTAGACCATCGACACCTAAATTTTAAGAATTACTCTTTCACCAACATAACCATGCCTAAATGACCTAGACCTAATCATCCCTAAAACCTACCAAACCAGCCCTTTAGCTCATCTTATTCTTCCCTAGCTTTTTGGAGAACTACATCGACCTGAAGCCCCTTTTCGTTGGGGCTATGTAGGAAACACTTTTAGGGCATGAGGCCCTTGGAGGTTAGTTCAACCACCCTTTACCCTAACCAATTCCCCCTCATTGTTTTCAATTAACATTTCACAATAGGTAGCTTCCATTTCTTTTACAACACTTGAATAATAAATAATTAAAAAACATAAATACCTGTCATTTTTTTACAACATCATATCATACATCCATCATTTCACATTTCCATGATATCAAATATTTTGGAAATCTACACCATAACATATATATACATCATCATTTATTTCCCATGTTACCAATAACTTGTAAATTAAATCAAAACCAAAAAACCTTAACTCCATCATGCCTAACTCACCTAGACTCAATCATGCTTATACCTGAATCAACCATGCATAACTGACCTAAACTCAACCATGCCTAACAAACCTAGACTCATCCATGCCTACACGACCTCGAATCCATCATGCCTAATTCACCTAGTTTCCATCCATACATAAATAACAAAGGAAATTACAACACAAGTACATCGTCCATACCATAAATCTCATCATCTATAACAATGAAAGTTTGTATATCGATACAACTACATATATGTATCTCAAAAAATATCATGTACGTCCTCACCATCTTCTGCACACAGGCCAATATATGATAAAAAATATCAAAAACTCTCATGTACATCCTCACCATCTTCGGTATGCAGGCTGGTATATGATCAAAAATCTCAAAAAATTTCATGTACATCCTCACCATCTTCGACCTACAAGCCGATATATATATATCAAAATCTCAAAACATAAATAACCATACTAGGTGACTAATCGTCACCACACTTGAGACCCTTAGGGCCAGTCTCATCTGTCTCCTCCTCTCTACCTATCTGACACCCTGTCATCATCTCTCCACCCTCCATGGGTCTCGGTCTAGTATCCGCCTGGCCCGTAGCTGGGTCTGGCCTCTGCGAACTAGTGGCCTCACCCTAACCCTGTCTATGGGCTCGTCGGACCCCTGTACACTCTTCACTATGAGTGTGGGATCTCATCCTCTCACTAGAGGCATGTTGTGCCTTGTACTCTATATAGGAGGGGACATCTATGTCGATAGTCACCAGGTGATCCTGGTAATACCGCGCCTCATTCAGGGCATCCATGAACCTTGCCATCCGAACCATCTGGGGTGGTGCTATAGGTGTCACAACGACCTGTGAGCTATGTCCTGCTAGGGCTAGCCTCAGAACCCTGTGCCTATGTACCCTTTCCTCCTCCCTGTACTTCGGGACCTTATCCCACTGCTACATGTGGAGGTTCCTGTTTTGTAACCTGGGCATGTAGAGCCACAATCTAAGCCTGTTTAATGGCCAACTCACCTTGTAAACCTGTTATTTGCATTTGTAGGGCGGATACCAGTCCCCCGTCTCCATCACCACCTTATGCAGGCACTTGTCCCTAAGAAACCTAGGCCTACAGGGCTACCACGTGTGCCTTTAAAGTGGAAACCTCTGCCTATGATCCTGTGAGTTGCCATTGCAATACTCCAAGCTGTGTTAAAAGGGTGGCCACCTGGTCCTGCAAGGTATCTCAATGTACCGTGATAGGAGCTAAGTCAGGATGCTCTGGCCTCAGTGGTGCCACCCGTAGCTACGCCGCCCACTACTTCATGTATATGTCTATGACCCCGACATCATCAATCTACTTTTCCACCACCTACTCCTCCTACCCTGTTGGCACAATTGGTTGTGGTAGAGGCATAGGCCTCTCCACGTCATTTCTCATGTATTGTGGTAATGGTGGAGGCACATCCTGTGGCATCTTAAACTGCCACCTAACCCTGTCCACTGGTATCATCTCATGTTCACTGGCATGGTGCCCCTTTATCCACTTGAGTAGCTACAGCTCCTCCAACTCCTTGGCCATGCACATATATGAAGGAAAGCCAACATATGGCCTCCAAACAATATCAACCCTAGATAACCCATCTAGTACTTGCCTATAATATGCTACATCATGGGTGGCCCTCGTCGCCATGTTCTCTCCACCAAGTAGTACCCATTTCCTATAACCAACCCAGACTAAACCACCCCCAAACAAATCCTATTGGGGAAAACTAACTGGACATACACATACAATGTGCTTGTACGACTAACAATGTAGAAGGAAGGTACAACATAAATTGAATCTCCACAACCTCCCATAGGCCCAAAAATCTCTATACAACTGTACCAAGAATTTCGATGCCTAGGCAAAAAATACCCGCTCCTCCATCATGTCCTAGAGAACCCCCATCAGTGCTCGTGGGAATCTTCCACCTTCCACATATGACAAGGAAAAATAACATGCTACCTTCATCAAAAAAACCACTAACCGCATTTCCAGAGGATGAGCTACATACATATCCCTATAGCTCATACTCATGCTATGGTACCTCAGCTCCATCATCATCACTCTAAAAACAGCCACCATCGGCTCCTTTGATACCTATGACGTAATACAATATACATCCGCCCCAACTATCGGTAGCCGTAGGATCCTGTATACATCCTATAGGGTGATCGTGATCTCACCTGTCGGTAAGTGGAATTTGTTGGTCATTGAATCCCATCTGTCAATGAGTGCAACCATCAAACTCAGATCTCGACCTACACGCGTATAGCGTCGGATCCCACTTAGACCAACATCAGTCACTCACCTCCACTCCTCCGCAATCACACTCAATTGTATCACTAGCAATAGAGGTGTTACTCTGTCCCTCATCCACAACTGATCCCTAGCCTACATCTAACAAAACCACAACATTATTAGAAACTTGACAACCTTCAATTATCTATTAACCCCTCAAACCATACCCAACCACACAAATCCTAGTCACCCCATTTTACCTAATTCACCTACCAGTATCCTACCCTATTGCAATCATGACTCACCATCCTAAAAGCATCATTTCACCTACTTACCTATCCTTTACACCAACACCAGCCTTCTACCCCATCATTCTACATGTATCCTCCCTTCCCCCCCCTCTCGCCCATTTTTCTCACCCACTTAACCTTTCTTACCCATATTTCTCATCCACCCTGAGCATCATTAATTATCTGTAACCGACATTGGTTCACTTAAACCATTATTGGTCACCTAATATTGGACTGACATCGGCTAAAGAAAACCGACGTCGCCCACCCTTATACTGACGTCAATCTCTAGCGTGGCGCCCAAATTGAAACCCCCCCTCATCTACGAAAATCTCTAAAAACCACCTAAACACCTACTCTACCCTACCCACACCTAACCTAACATCATTTCCAACCCTATTTAAGCTACATTGGACCTTCCCCCTCCCTCATTTACTTCATTTTACCCACAAATTCAAAAAAACAAATTCCACCCAAACCCCTTTTAACCCAAACCGATTAATACATTATTTTCAACCCAAAGACAAAAGCGGATTGAATCCTACCTCATATAGGTACTGTCAGCAAGGTGGTATGTCTGGCCTCTGCACTAGTGGCCCACCCAAACCCTCTCCCGCATCTGCCATGTGATAAATAAACTTGTCACCTCGCCACTAATAAAATAGCTCCAATCGATCTCGTGGACCCGCCTACCGAATGCCAATCTCGCGCTAGTCACTCGCCAACTCATCTCAAAGCCCTCATACCATTGCTTTCCACTCTTACTCTCCTGCTTTGTCATTTTCCCAAATGAAAATACATTAAAATGAATCCGTAAAATACGTATTTTTCATTTTATTAACCCTAACCTGACTTGACCGATATCCGTTACGTTACAATTGGCATCGGTTTCCTGCCATTACCATTTTCACCCCATTTTACACATTTTGACCTAAACTCATTATTGTAAGATACCCTTTGATTTTACCCACACTTATTGCAACCTACCCACAAGCCCAAATTACCCCTACATTTCCTTAGTTGCATCTAGGGATTTTTTATTTTACCTATACCTTGGCCTTACCCGTGCCATGACCTATTTACCTGAACCTGACCTACTTTGTGTGACAATTGACCTTGTGTACTCACTATACCTTGCGATGTCGTTACTCATGTTGTTTGGCCTGATGATCTTACCTTTCCTATTATCATGTATTTTATCCCTATGCCCACCTTTAGTGTACCAGAACATACCTAAATGTTCATGTACCGGACCTATGTTGTGTTTCCAGACCATATCTTATGCCTTGGATACCTGAATCACTTCAACCTTGTTGGGATAAACCTATCGAACTTAAACAACGTACATTTTGCAAGCTCCTCAACCTAGTACTGTGTTACAGCCTATACATGTGTGTGCATTTGATTGCCATTACCTATTACTCGATTTGACCCCTGCCTATTACCTATTACTCGAGTTGACCATTGCCCTTTCCCAAAGAACCCATACTCTTCCTCACCTACCTTAACTCACACCAACTACACATTTATCAAACCACTCACCACTTTCGTATAACACCTCATCAGTTCTTGGTTTGAGGGGGATCACCTTCACCCCACCTGGAGCAACCCCACTCTCACCCACATATGGGATAATCACTTCCTATTTTTTTCAGCATCGCTTACCAATACAAGCTGCAAGACAAAAAGGGGCAAAATGTAGACACCAAAATTAGTTCATACCACCCTTATAGCCTCGTTAATTAAATTATCCATACCTTATATATTAATATCCCACAGTGCACATGATTAATTGAATTAATTATTTTAATTAATTTAATAAATATACTCACTGAACCACCTCACCTAGCCACATCACCTAGACGCCTCATCATGGACCTATTCTTAGCATGTTTCTTGTAACTAAGACTCAATCTCTACTTACCATAACTAAATGAGACTTAGTCTAACCCTAACATTAGATTCCTGTCCTTTCTCTAACAGCTGGGCCACTTACTTAAGTGGAAATTATCATTTTATACCGCAACCAACAAGCAGAACTAGCCAAAAAGATAGCCAAGATATGCTATTTTAGCAAACCTAGGATTTTCTGCCGTAACCGACGTCAATTAACCCTAAACCAACGCTAGTTAACCTAAACTATTGTCGGTTACCATATATTCACTTTGGTAACCTTTTTCTATAGGTTGGAATAATTACTCGAGTTTGGCGAGAGAGATATGTACATGCAAGCATGAACTAAAGCCTCTCGTGCATCCAGACACATCTTAGCTAAAACCAAGACTGATTTGAAGAAATTGGCATTCAAGGTAGCATTCTGGGAAGCACTGTTGTGGCACTGATCACCAGTTTTGCATATCTACCTTCACCTTCATCTAACCACCAGGTCTATAAATACAAGTAAGTGCATTTTTATGTGCATCATTCCATACTTATTTATATCATCATTTCTTTAACTTTTTCCTTTAAATCCTATTCTCTTTTGCATCCTATCATTCTTGCCCTCCTGTTAATCCACCAATATACCACCCATAACCTTTTGGCTCCCCATATTCAAGCCCCAAACATCTCTGAGAGTTCTCAACACCTTTACCAACCTAGCCATATTTCTTCTATTCTCTGTGCAATCACAGAATCTCCAAAAATCAAATTTTATTGAGTTTCTACCATTCTTCCTCTACCGATGCCAGTTAACTAAACCATCGTCGGTTTCCCTCTCAACTGGCATCGGTCATACCAAACCGACGTCAGTCTCTATAACTGGTAATCCTGCCTGTAACAGTAACCTAATAACCTTTGCCCAAATAACCCAAAACCACCCAAAATATGATCCTGACTTGTTCTAATCACCTTGGCTACCTGCCCAACCTCTAGATTTGATCATAACCCAGCCTGTTAGATTAAATTCACTTATTGTATTTGAATGATACACCTTAATCATATCAACTATAGTAGCATGTTATTTTTTTACGTTATTTCTTGCACTAAATTGTATTAAACAGTGGATTGGCAACCATCTAGGAAGTATCACACTTCCTTGATCTAGCATACGTTAGGCATTCCACTGACATATATTATTTAATATTCTTATTGTGGTCTTGTTTTTCATTCACAGGTAGTTCCTCCTTGTAAAAAGGAATTTATTGTAATCAGCACTGGATCAGGAAATCAGAACACGTGCACTTTACCTTCCAGCTTCACTTCACAGGTATTCCTCCCCACCTTTACCTTATTTGTTTTGTTCATATTTACGCAACTTATTGGTGAAAAATCCAATACACCATCTGTACCCACACCAAAGATCACCATTCATGGACCCTCATACCCTATTTCTAACAGGGTTTCTTATCATAAAATGATTAAACAATTGCACCAATCTCCTCTCAAAATGTCATTGTATGACCTTGTCCAAACCTTTGAGTCTCATCGACAGGCCCTCATGGAGGTTCTAAAATTTATTGAGGTTTTACCTAATGATCCAAATCTTGTGGCATCCATGATCATTCCTCACCATGTGGCCTCTCTCACCACTTCATCCCCTTCCTCTGCACTTGCTACCACTAATCAAGTAGTCACTCTCAGTTTCTCTGATGACGAGATTGTACCTCTCCAATTAGATGATCTTGATCCTGCCCTATTCATTTTTGTCTACATTTAATATACGTGTTCGACGTGTTACGATCGATGATAGTGCCAACATCAACATTATCTCCTCCCATTCATACAACCAAATGTGCATCCCTGCCAATTACATGCATAATAACCCAGTTATACTGCGTTCATTCAATGATGCCATAACTTCGACCCTTGACACCATCATTCTCCACATTCGTGTGCACCCTCATACCATTCTAGAATTATTATGTCTTAGAGGGGGAATTCCAATACAAAATTCTACTTGGCCGACCTTGGATCCACGTCATGGGTTGTGTTCCTTCAACCTTACACCGTTGTGTAAAATTTTAACATGAAGAACATAACTATACAATTCAAGCTAACCCTTCACCATTCAAGACCTATAATATGTTTTATCGACCTAATGATGTCCTTATACTAGTTGAGGCATCTACCACCATTTCCACTTCTCCTTCACCCACAGCCCCATCCACCAACATTTTTGCTACCTCTCCCACACCTAACTCCTCTATTCCCACTATTGTTGCAGCCTCTATAACTGATTCATTTGTTAACCCATCTACTTCTCAACTAACCAATGCTTCTTCTTCGCCACTATCTAGTAATTCCTCCATTCTGTCTACCCGCATATCAAATACCTATCCCTTAGAAAGTGTTTTTCAACGTCTCACTCTAGGGGAGTACCGCTTGTACAACATCAACACATTCCTTACTCCTCAAGAGTGTGGTAACCTTTGCTAACATCCCTGCTATGATCACCACATAGGCGAGGTTTTCCCTTATGGTCCTCCCCACCTTTACACCAACTTAACATATGGGTGACTTGATACTTCTACTTACTCCCCCGAGTCACCTTCCCAAATGTGAATATTTTCATCTGACCTTCGATCTCTCACCAACCGCCACTTGGCCCACACATTCCTCCATTGTTGTGCATGGAAGGGTTTTGGATTTGGTTTCTATGAATAAGGCTGTCATACTATCATCTCGTGCACCACCTGTAAACACAAAGAGCGTAGTGGTATTGGGTTTGCTGAACCATCTCCTAAGATGGTCCGAGTCAAATGCATTGAAGATGATAAACTTTCTTCACCCTATTCACCAACTTCACCACCTTCACCTACGAAGTCTATGGATCCAAAATCCATTCCTCCCCACTTTTTTTTCATGAACACCATTTCCTTGGGACCTCTAACTTATTAACGAGATGGCGAGGCTTCCTCTTCCCTTCCTTTCATGTATCCTGACATGATCAATGATGAAACACATTCTATTAATGTCGTTTAATGTCAAGATGACGAATCTATTCTCACCTAACTTGGTGTAAAAGATTTGTATATTCACCGATCGTTACCTTCTAAGACACAAACCATTTTAAATGAGTCGACCATCGAAATCGATATTAACACTAAGGATGACCTGTACATTCTAAAGATATGCCAAGCTTTAGATGTTGGTGAGCAGGAAGCTTTTAGTCCTTTCCTTCAGGATCATAACAATGTTTTTTCTTGGTCCTATGCTGATATGCCCGGTACTGACCCAAACATTATGGTCCAAAATATCATCACTATACCTGAAGAAAAACTTGTTAAACATAAGCTGCGGAAAATGCATCCTCGCATTTCCCTTCTTTTCAAATAATAACTTCGGTGCCTTCTTTCGATTTCCTTCATCCTACCCATTGATTACCCTCAATGGATCTCTAACATTTGTTAGTGTCGGAGATATCCTCATTCCTCTTGATGGTGATCCTATTCCATTATCTTTCAAACTAGATTTTGATTGTACTAACAATATCACCAAATATGAAGCACTCGTATTAGGTCTTCAAACCACCTTCACCTTAGATGTAAAATCTATTAATATCTTTAGTGATTCTCAAGTGGTTGTAAACAAAGTTAATGATATATACTAGTGTCTTAATGAGATACTTCAAAATTATAAGCATCATGTTGACATAATTTTGACTACCTTTGACCATTATGACCTTCAAACCACCCTGTGTTCCACTAATAAATTTGTAGATACCATGGCTTTTCTTGCTTCTCAAATCCATGCTTCACCCTCCGAATCAAAAATATTTGTCATGGTACAAAGGAAACAATCACCTTCCTATCTATTTTGAGATGTTAACCTTGTCGGAACCATTGAACCTGACCCTCATGACTTTTGGTATAATTAGTTTGAAGACTACCTTTCCCTTTCCATTTTACCTCCAGATGTTACTCACACTGGACAATGACCCTTTCTTAAAAGTTTCTCTTGCTATGTCATCATGGGTGGTCTTCTTTATAAACATGGCTTTGATGGTATCCTCTTACGATGCCTTACCAGTTCTGAAATTCCCTACACCATCAAGGAAGTTCACGACAGAATTTTTGGGGGTCACTTCAGTGGTTTGGCTGTTGCTAAATGCATTCTCCTCCTAGGCTATTACTAGCCAACCCTAAACCGTGATTGTTGTTACTATACCAAGTGTTGTATGAAATGTTAGCAACATGCTAATCTTCGTCATACCACTAGTTACGCCTTACAGGTCACACGAGATCTTTGGCCTTTCTCTCAATGGGGTTTGGATCTTTTCAGAGAGATCAACCCTCATTCTTCCCAACATCATCAATGGATTATTACCACTACAGATAACTACACTAAATGGGTAGAAGCCATGCCTCTCATTTCTACAAAAGCTGAGAAAATATGTGAATTCATCAACCATCACATCATTTATCGCTTTGGTGTTCCTCACTGCCTCATC
The DNA here is from genome assembly GCA_019776745.2 of Taxus chinensis. Taxonomy (NCBI): domain Eukaryota; kingdom Viridiplantae; phylum Streptophyta; class Pinopsida; order Cupressales; family Taxaceae; genus Taxus; species Taxus chinensis. The sequence continues at coordinate 828,647,581 of CM034149.1, read as the reverse complement.
ACTGATAATAGAAAAGAGTTCAAAAACTAAACCTTACAGAAAATTTGTGATGCCTTCGGAATTCAACTCATATTTTCTTCACCTTACTACCCTCAAACCAATGGCCAAGCAGAATCAACCAAAAAAACCTTTAAAAAAATTCTTATGAAATTAGTTGATGATACTGGAAATGGTTGGCATACAAAAATTCCTTTTGCCTTATGGGATTATTGCACTAGTATTCATACCTCAACTACTACCATGAATTTCTCTTTGGTCTACAGTACAGAGGTTGTTCTGCCTCTCAAAATGCAAAGCCCATATCTTCATATCTCACTAAAATACATGCTCAAAGATGATGATTTTCTCCTAGATATTTTGGTACAACTCGAGTTATTATATGAACGTCATATCAATGTTCTCAATCACCTCCAAATATACAAAACATGTAACAAACGTGTCTATGATAAACATTTCCACGAACAAACCTTCCAATTCAGTGAGCTTGTCTTGAAGGAAAATATACATGTAACAAAAGAGGAGAAAAGTAAACGGGGAAAATTTTCTCCAAATTAGCTTGGACCCTATATCGTTACTCATACTTATGGATCAGGTGCTTATTGTTTGTCTTCACTCGAAGGTAAACCTAAACCTGATCCCCTCAATGCCTTACATCTTCAACCAATATATTGTTGAATCAAGTCCTATATCACCGTCTATCTTTTTCAACGCTCATCCCTTGAGCACCATTCACCTTCCATTTACCTATTTTTAAGGGTCGACGATTAAATAAGAATCATGTGATTACCCATCACTTTTCAGCCTTATCTTCAATATGAATATAACAACTCTACTCATGGCATGATTCTCATGCATAATTTTCATCTCTTTTTCAAGATGGAATCCCATGGTCATTCATCAGTTAAAAACCCATCTCTCATAGCTAACCCATGGGTACTATAGTTTTGTCTTCATAACAGGAGCCTATCCTTCTCTATAGTCTTGTCGATGACCAAAAATTCCAAAAAATAAATGGGACTTTCAAATTCAAAACTCCTTGAGTCAAACTTCTTGTAAAAAGATGAATCCCTCAAAAAGGACATCTAATATTTCTAACTTTCTTCTCTAAATAGACTGCTCAGTCGAATGACAACTATATAAAGCTATCCATATTGTACATAGTCCATCACAAAAAGAAAACTATTCCTGCAAAATAAAACAAACATATTCTTAAGCTTCCCGCATCAATCACCTTGACAAAGACCTCAAGGAGATATTCTACTCATCCTACATAGACTTCCTGCATCAATCAGTCTATAAAAACAAAAGCAAAAAGAAAAAACTAACTTTTTCATCATGGACTTTCCTATTTTGATCTCGGGTCTCTTGCCAAAAAGGCATGTTGTTGCACACCAAGTTACGCTAAACAAACCTTCTTTCACCTCGCCACCTTACCTTTCTAACCTTCCACCTACTCAAGGGACATGTCGCAAATGTGAAATTTCGTGATCATGTGACCTTCTACACCCACAGAACAGTCAATCATGCAATTCCTTTTAGGGTCTTTCGTTCATAAGACAATTTTTGGTATGATAGACTTGTCAGGGTTCTTATCAATCAGGTACCACTTTTGTCTCCTCCTAACTATTCACCTCTTTTCTTACTTTTTGATCCTCCTTTATAGGACCAAACCATTGACACCTACATGTTAGGAATTTTTTTTTCACCAAAATCACCACACCTATTCAACCTAGATGACAACCATGCATATTCAACCTATACTCAATCATTCCTAAACCCTAGTGACCCATTCATCTCCCTTATCATATTATTCCCTAGATTATGGGAGAACTACATTGGCCTAAGGCCCCGTTTTATGCTAGGGTTATGTAGGTAGCACTCTGAGGGCATGGGGCCCTTGGAGGTTAGCTCGGCTACTCTTTCCCCTAACCCATTTTCCCCCTTTCTATTCACATTCTACCTTAGTTTCCATTTTACAAAAAACTTGGAAATTACACAATCATAAACTTATACATATTTACCATTTTATAACATCACTCATTTCACATTTCCATGATATCAAACATTTGGAAATTTACACCACAACATACATATACATCATCATTTATTTTTCATTATACCAATAACTTAGAAATTAAATCAAATGTAAAACACAGCTCTACCATGCCTAAATCACCTAAAATCAACCATTCCTATACCTGACTCCACCATGCCTAAATCACCTATAATCCATCATGCCTATATCTAACTCAATCATGCCTAAGCCACTTAGACTCTGTCATTCCTAACTGACCTAAAATCAATTATTCCTACATGACCTCGACTCAATCATGCCTACTTCACCTAGTTTCCATCAATACACAATAATATTGGAAATTAAAAACAAGTACACCATCCATCCAATAAATATCACCAACTGTATAAATGGGAGAGTCTTTGTATCAATACATATATACACATATATAAATAAATACAAGTATCTCAAAAAAATTCATATACAATCTCACATATTTGGCATGCAGGCCAACATATATGTTAAAAACAAAAACAATGATCATATCAAGTGACTAATCGTCACCCCACCTGATATCCTTTTGACCAACCTATCTCCTCCTTCCCACCTATCACCCGCCCTTCTAGCATCTCTACAAACTTCATGGGTCTCGGTCTGGTCACCTCATGGCCCTCACTCAGGCCTGGCCTCTGTGAACTCGTAACCTCTCCCTAGCCAAGTCCATGGGCTTGATGGCCCCCTGTACTCCCTGAACTATGAGTCATGGATCAACTCCACTCACTAGCTTCCTACTGAGCTTAGTACTTGGCATATGAAGGGACATCTATATCGGTAGTTATTCGGTGATCCTGATAGTAGTGCGCCTCACCCAAGGTATCCCTTAACCTAGCCATTGACACATTTTGTGGTGGTATCTTGGGTCTTGTTGCAAAGTTAGAAATCTTCCCTACTAATAATGGCCTCAACCCCTGTCCTAATGTTTTCCCTCCTACCTGTGCCATAGGACTCTATCTTGGGGCATGTGCCTGTAATATGGGACCCTGTCCCTGGGCGTGTGCTGGTACATGTACTTGTACTACAACTTGGGCCTATAAGGCCACAACCTGTCCATGGGAAGTGGCCAACTGGACCCTATGTGCATATCTTATGAACCTGTGAGTCACCTACCTGGACTCTAGTCACCATCTCCAACCTATGCGAGTGCCTGTTCCTGTGCTCCCTGTACTTGCAGGGCCATCACCTGAAGCCTATAAAGTCTATACCTGTTCAGTCGTCACCCTGTGAGTTTCCCCTATAGTAGTACAATATATTCCTCGTTCAGGGTGGCCACCTACCATTGTAATGCATCATCTCTGATTTGACATTGGAGTCTAGATGTGGATGCCATAGCCACGATGGTACTACTTGTAGCTGTGTTACCCACCACTACCTATATCCATCGGTGACTCCCACGTCACCAATACAACGATCTTGTGTCTTCTCCTCATGTCATGTAGGAACACTTGGATGCATGGTGGAGACATGGCCCTCTCCACATCATCTTTGTGGTATTATGGAGAAGGGAGGTGGCACATCCTATGGCAGCCCAAACTACCTTATAACCCTATCTACATGTATCATCTCATGCTCATCGAGAACGTCACCTCTATATCCACCTCAACAATTTTATTCCATCTAACTCCTCTACCATGCATCTGTACAAAGGATAGCCAATGTATGCCCTCCACACAGATATCAACCCTCGAAAAACCCTCTTGCAACTTCACATGTAGTATATTACATCATATGTCGCCCTTGCCACCCTTTCCCTCAACTATCCAATAACTGGTACCTAATGTCTGTATCCAACTCTGAGAAAGCCACCTTTGAACCAATCTTGTCATGGTAGATCCACTAGGTGTGCACACACATGATGTGCTCATATGCCCAAAAGTGTAGTAAAAAAGTACAACACATCCTCGAATCAGCTGCAATCCCCCATAAGCCCATAACTACCTATATAACTGAACTAGGAAAGTCTGGTGCCTAAGCAAAGCAAACCCACTCCTCTATCATATCTTGAAGCACTCCCATCAATACTCGTGGGAATATCCTACCCTCAAAATATAGACAAGAGTAAAACAACCTATCACCTCCATCATCAATATAGACAACCTTTTTTCCTATGGGTAGGGTTACATACATGTCCACGTATGTGAGAATCGCGTGCTCTGATAGGTAAATAGGCCCATCGCCTTACCAAATACTACCACTATCGGCTCCACTAAAGCCTCAAATGAGATGGAATAAAATGGCTCCCCCATAATAGGTAGTCTTCAAGATCTTAGTACAGTGTCCTCTAAGGTAATGGTCATCTCTCCCGTAGGTAGGTGGAAGGTATTGATCGCTGCATCCCATCTGTCAATGAGAGCAACCATCATACTATGATCTTGAACCATTCACCTATAGCACCAGACCCTGATAAGTCCAACCTTAGTCATATGATCCCACTCCTTTGTGGTCATGATCTGCTACATCCATACCAATAGAGGTGGTACTCTATCCCACATCTTAAGATGATCTCTAGCCTGCATCAACCAAACATGACATTGTCAAGACTTTCCCATATCAACACACCTATTACCTAACACACCTATTACCCATCAAACCTATTGCCTATCACACCATACACACATTAATTGTGCCTACCCCCTTTACCTAATTCACCTACAAGCCTACTAACCCTTACCCCATTATCTCTGTTCACTTCACCTACTTACCTATCTGATATCATCATAATCATATTTTACCCTCTTCTACCTACATTCATCTTCACCTACCCATTCTTCACCTATTTTACTTTCCTATTTAGCCCTTCTTACCCTTATTTACTCCTAACCTTAACCATCATTGGTCACCTTGACCATCACCAGTTTTTCCTGACCATCATCAGTTCTATTTAACCGGTGTCAGTCACCTAAGACTTGACCGATGCCGGCCAAAGCCGACCGACGTTGGCCAAACCTAGATTGACTTCGGTCTCTATCGTGGCAACAAAAGTCAAAATTTCATCCCCCCATTATTAAAAATTCACAAAATAACCTAAATACCTACTCCCACCCACCCAAACCTATCCTAGTTTCATTCCCAATCCTATTTAACGTACGTATGACATTTACACCCCTCATTTTCTTCAATTTACCCCCAAATTCAAAAATTACACCCGTACCCAATTTTTTTTAACCGAAACAATTTCAACAAAACTATTTTCAAAAAAATGACAGATTCAGATTGCCTCCTACCTCATCTCAACACCATTTCAATGGTGGCATGTCTGGCCGCTGCATCAGTGGTCCACCCGCTCCCTCTCCCACCTCTGCCATGACCGAATCAAATCCTCACCTCCACACAAATCGAATAAATATTTTGGAACCGCTAATCAAATAGAAATCACCCCCTACGTGGCTCGACAACTCAAGTCTACACCTCGTAATGTCATTTTCTAGTCTTCCCCTTCTCCTCTGTCATTTTCAAAAAGTGGTAAAGTAAAAATGAATTTGTAAAACATTTTTTTTTAATTTTTTAGCCCCAAATCGACATGACTGATGTCATTCATGTCGTGCCCTAGCCAATTGATGTCAGTTACACCATAGCCAACGTAGGTCACCTGTCATTACCTTTTGAGTCACCTCATACCTATTTTTCCTAAATACATTATTAACCTCACATCTTTTTAACCTTCCCACTACCTCTTACACCCTACCGGCAAGCCTACATTACCTGTATATTTCCTTCACTGTGTTTAGGGACATATTATTTGCCTATACCCTAGTCTTACATGTACCCTTACTTATATACCCCTACCTGAACCACCTTTTAGTGATGTTTGGCTTTGTTTACTCGCTATACCTTGCGTTGTTTTTACCCATGTTGTTTAGCCTAATGACCTTACCTTGCCTATATTTGTGTTGTTTATCCCGACCAAACCTTTGGTTTACTAGATCATACCTAAACATTCCTGTACCTAACCTAAGTTGTGTTTTCAGACCATATCCTGTACCTTGGATAATTGAATCACTTCAACCTCGTTTGGATAACCTATCAACCTTAGATGATGTAGAGTTTGAAATATCTTCCACCTGGTACCGTATAACAATCTATACATGTGTGTGTGTTTGATTTCCATTACCCATTACCCATTACCCAACATGACCATACCCTTACCTATAACCAACCTACCCTCATTTTCATCACTTACCCATTTATCAAACCACTCACTGACTCCATCTAACACCTCATCACCTCCTGGTTTGAGGGGGATCACCTCCATTCACACTTAGGGCAACGTAACCTTCATCCCTACCTAGGGAAACCCCATTCTCACATGTATTTGGGGCAACCACTTCCTATTTTTGTTAGCGTCGCTTACCAATATAAGCTACACAATAAAAAGGGGAAAATGTAGACACCAAATTTGGGTCACACTCCCCTTGGTCCCCTTTAATTAACTAACATAACATATTCACCTAACAATGACCCCTTACCCCACATTCATATTAATTTAATTACTTACAATTTAATTAATGTTCATCCTCACACTATTAATTAATTTAATTACTTTAATTAAATTAATTTACACCTCACCTAACCACATCACCTAGACACCTCACCATGGACTTATTCTTAGTATATTAATTAAATAAGGCTGAGTCTCCACTTATCTTAACCAACTGGGACTTAGTCTAACCCTAAAATTAAAGACATATTCCTTATCCAATAACACTCCTGCTTATCTAAGTCCTAACCCTCACTTGATACCTGGACTGAAAATCAGAGCATGCCAAAAATAACAAGGATTTGCCTATTTTTGGCAAACCTAGGATTTCCCACCTTAAACGACATCGGTTAACCCTCAACCGACGTCAGTCACCCTAATCATCATCAGTTACCTTATATACAGTTTTGTAACCTTTTACCCAAGTTGGTCATTCTAAGTTTTGAGAGATCTATTGCACAACAACACAAACCATAGACTTCTCAGCATCCAAATGATAGAATACACTCAATCACAGACCTAAATAAGCACCGAATACTCGTCCAAAGGCATTACATCAATCATGGAAACACTCTGAGAGGTATTATCACGGCACTGACCACAAATTTATTCATGGATCAACCACTACCATCCTTCACCAACCAAGCCTGCAAATACAAGTAAGTGTATTAGAGTTACATCATTTTATACTTACGTAAAGTGTAAGTTCATTGTCTTTGCTATTAGATCTTGTTCTTTCCCGCATTCCCGCATTCCCACCTTCCTGCCAATCTACTCAACCTACCACCCACCACTTTATTCTCCTATGTAGCTGACAGTTAGGCATTCTTGATTCCTACTGGCATTATTATGAACCCAACCATTCTCTCTCCATTCTTTGTGTAATCACAGAGAAGTCCAAATCTACCTTTTATTTAATTATCACCAAATTTACCTTACTGAAACTGATTATATTAACCATCATCAGTTTCCCCTCTGCACTAGCAGCACACACCACACTGACATCGGTTATTATGTCTCCTATCAACTTGCACTAAACTTACCCTAACATCCCCAAACCTTATAAAATCTCTTTCAAGCCTTATACCCCACCTACAACCTCACACAAGAATTTCCCAACTCTTTATACAGACACACAGGGAGCATAAACACCATTTTTGACATTATGTTATTTCCCATCCTAAACCGTGATCAGTCATACCTGAACCGACATCGGTCACCCTAACTGGTGTCAGTATCTGTGCTTGGTAAAACTGTCATAGACCAATAAGCTTACTAATCACCCAAAACCAACTCAAACTTCGCTAAAACTTACCCAAACCCTATCCATGACCCTCAGACCACTTTCCCAGCCTGTAACTTTACCCAAGACCTTTACCATTTTACTTATCAAGCATTTAATTGGATTGACATGAATAGTAGTTTGAGATACCTAAATCAGAACACTAGTATTAGATTCTTTTATTTGCATGTTTAGTTTTTTTCATATTGAGTTATATATCATTGGATTGACAACTATCAAGGAAGTATCACACTCCTTGGATCTAGCTCACACTAAGAATTCCACTTACTTTTACTATTAATTGTATCTTGTGGTCTTGTTTTTTATTACAGGTATTTCCTCCTAGCCAAAAGGAAGCTCACACAATCAACATTGGCTCAGAAATCAGAATTCCACTCAACCTTCAGCCAACGTAATAACAGGTATTCCTCCACAACCTATTTACCTTTATCTGTTTCATATCTACAACAATTTGGTGAAACACTAAGTGATCCATTACAACAACCATCTCTTTAGGGGCATCTAATTATGTCTTCCCCAATGGCAGAGATTTCCCATATTGAACAAGAGGTGATCTTGCATCAGGTTCCTAGAATTTCTCCAATGAAAAAACATCATGTTGATTCTAGAAGATACATTCTCAAAGAGTCAAGAAATGATCGAAAGGGAGGTAATAACAACACAACAATTTATCATTCCTTAACTTGAAACTATATAAATAACTTTGAAATACTAGCAGAAGAAGAAGGCTCGGACAACTTCCCACTTCTTCAGTGGCACCTTAGTTAACCAGTATGTAGAAGTTTCTAGGAATATGAATGAGAATATCATCAAGTAGATTAATCCATAAGACTATGAATTAGTATGCATCTCATTGGGTCAATTTTCACACAAGGTGATTCTCGTCTATTCAAGTAATCCTTTTCTCGCCTCCTTTCTTGTAGGGAAGAGTACACACAAATGATTGAGCAATTGGAGAAACAAGTAAAAAATCTCAGTGCTCACAATCAACCCTTCTTTGATCCCAATTCAACATCTTTTTTTCTTGTAGAAGACATTCCTCTGATCAGCAGTGTTGATCCTGAAGTGATAAAAAACAAAAGGTTATATGATGTAAGGGAAGGCTAATGAGAAGTGGATTGAAAATATCATCAAGAAAGGTAAGACAACGTTGCTAGAGGTCATATCTCTAATAAAGTACAATATTTTCATCTTTTCAAAAGTGAAAAAATAGAGGGAGGATAATGTGAAAGAGAATATCCACTAGGATGAGGCATTCCTGCTTGTGTCTGAGATGAGTTCCATTGACTCTCACACCCTTGTGAGTAAAAATGTGTTTGCATCAGCTGCTGAGAACTTGTCACCAATTTTGTTCTACATCATTGATGAAATATACAGTATGATAGAAGATTCCATTTCCGAAATTGACTATAGCAAACAACATGCTTTCAATATTTCAAATGAATCCTACAACTGTGTTCAGAAAATCGGGTTCCCTCCACTCATTGAGAAATTTTCATCGGAGGAACTCATTGTTTCCTTCCACAAACTAGTCAAGAAAGAGAAAGGTGACCCTCTTTCCTTCAATGAAAATAACTTAGAGTCCTTGGCCAACATAAGAAGTTACATCTCCGCAATCGCAAAGGATCATGAAATATGGATTAGTCAATGCAAGAAGATAAATGATATTCTCGGGGCATGGATCAAGGTGTTAAGCCACGTTTTCATTTCAGAGGTAGACAAGTTGACACTTGTGGTAGCTCAATTCAGAAAATAATTCAAAGGACATGAGCTCCTTTCAAAAACTCTTCCATAGGGATCGTGAATCAATAAGTTCTTCATCAGAAGGAGATTCTTCATTAGATATGGAAACTTTCTCCTTTCTCCTTTTTTTCTTCTCTCCCCTTTACAATTATTCATTGTATGAAATCATGATAGTTTGTCTCAATCACTTAAGTGAATTTCTAAAGTTGAATTGTTAGATTCCCTTCGATTTATTAAAAGGGAACTTATTTATCATTTCCTAGGAAGATGTAAAGTGAAAAGTTGAATGAGGACATGAAGAGTCATGTGGGGTGTAGATAAAGAGGAAATATGAAATGTTAAAATTTGAAATGGCTTCTCTATTTCAAAGGATCCTGAAATCCTAGATTTTAAAAGTTTAGTTTTATGTAGTAATTGTGGATTTTTGTTTGGATGTTTGGATTTGTATTTTAGACACAAAATTATGCACTTGGGTACATTTCTAGGTCCTAAATGCATATTAACATCATATGGTTCCTTAGCAAGAAAACTAGTAATTGACAATTGTATTTGGTCTTTTACCTTTGCTTATTATTTTCTATTTGGCCTTTTACACCCCACAACCTAGTTAGAACTATACTTGTTTATCTTTTATGACTTCACACACCAGTGCCCAGCCAGGACACCAACGCTCAGGTTTCCTCATCCCCTCTCAGATCCCCTGACCTCTTTCCACTTTATTCTCTCTTTTTGGGCCTATTTTATCTTTTGGGCATCTTATTTTCTTATGGCTCAGCCTTCCAATTTCAGTTACGAGATAAAGACAAGGGAATCATATAAATAAATAGTTATATGTTTTAAATGAGGGGCCAAGATTAAGAACTATTACTGTCACCTAATCTTGCACTCAAGAGGCACCTAAATCACTTCAAAACATCCATTTGGAATTTAATCAAGGGAAAATAGACTACATTTTCTGCATACATTGCATAGGAATGGGAATTTCATTTTGCCATCTGCATATTCTATTTACATTATTACATCTAGCTACAACCCGTTATCAAGTGCATTTTCACAAGGGTATTTTAGGGAACGATTCTTACACACACATAGAACTACACGGAGTTTGAGATGTAGTGCAACAATCAGTTGTAAGTTCACTCTATTGGGTGAATGCCGAGGGTAGTCCAAATCCCCATATTGTATCTTTCTTTTTTGGATTTGATGTGGTATTGTGTTTTTTGCAGGTAATATCTATTTTTCAAGTTACAAGTACCCTTAATGACCAAGGTGTGGCATACAGGTGATCAACAAGTTTTATTTGTGACACTTATGTGACACAGTTAAAACTAGGTTCCAGATATTTTTACAGTTACATATGCCTAGTAGCAAACTCTGACACCCAGGCGCCCATGTCCTGCCTTGTTTGTGATCTAAAAGATTTATTTTGAGCATTGATGACACAAATCACCTCATGTTTAATAGTTCTACCAATATAGAACACTTCAAGATTAGGTACACATCAACTAAGTTCTCTCTCCTTCCTCTTTTCTCCGGGTTTCAAATATTACATCTTAGATTTCTTGTGTCAAATCTGTACTTTAGCATTTATTATCATATGTGACTCTACAATATTAGATTTAATTAATTCATCTTAAATTAAATTAAATTACATTATTTTTTGAACCCACATTCGAACACTCTTGGATCCTCGCTTCTTCCTAACTTCAATATCCTAGGATCCTCTCACAATGGATGTCTCCATCCATGCCTTTTTATAGGCTAATTTTGATTGTGTGAATAAAATTATATCTTTTGTTGGCTATTACTTACATGCAAACTGCACACTTCTTCTTGAATATGTATATCATAAATTTTCTACAACTTTATCTTTTAATGAGGAACATATTACTTTTACATCAGTATGAACTTCCTTCTCAAGCTATGTTAGATAATGATTCCCCCTTTTATAATCATTTTTGTATCAATAATGTTGGGGTTAAACATTCCTTAGTTGATAATGGATCAGGGGCTTAATATTTGTAATCTAGCATTTATTTACCAAATCGGCCTCTCTTGAAGACTCCTTGGTTCCTTAATCTATTTCTATTCTACGGATTTGATAATATTCCTAAAAGGGTCTTAGGTACAATAACAATTCGCATTACTGTTAGACCATGTACACTTTTTCTATCCCATTCCATGTCATGTATAATAATATTAATTATAATATTCTTCTCGGACGGCCTTGAATCTCATGCCATGCATGCGGTCCCTTGAACCCTTCATGCATGTATTGATTTTCTTATACTAGGGTGTGGTTTATGAAGCCTTAGAAAATCCCTCTCCATTTTCCTACTGCAAAATTATTCATCATTCACCTAAAGTCCCTACTTTGGCCACCTCTCCTCCTAACTTCAAAAAGTATGGTCCTCAGTATCAATATATGCTTCCTTATGGTTTCACTGTCACTAAAATAAGAAAACATTACAAAAGTATTCAAAGAGACTCTTTCCATTCCCACACAATCCACCATATTCAACATATGCGATATCTACCTCAACTCACTCATTTTTATTGCTATCACATATCCTCCTAAGGTTTACATTATTTCACATACTCACCATCACAAAAAGCAATTTCCATCTACTCTCAATTCTACAACTTACTTTGGCAAATATACTCCTTTTAACACCAATATCTAATACTCCTAACACATTACCACATCCACCACCATTACATGGTTTCTCTTCCATCCCCAGATAGCTATCCATAACTCACACACTTGGGGGGGCATATCCATTAATCCCCCATTCCACCATTTTTGGATGTCTCTATGATCTACTTCTAGCTTCTTTATTACACTGTACGTTTTACGTGCTTCACAATAAATATTTTGCAAACACTTTCACCATTAGTACAAACCTTATATATCGTCATTTACCCTATGACGCACTCTAGTTCCATGGTTCATACTCAACTGATTGAGGGTCTAAATCTGAAATGAACCTCACACCATTCACATTTGATGCTCTGTGCTTCATTATACATCTTTATAGCACATACTTTCAAATGGTTTCCTAATGATGAAGTCTTGTTTTATTGATAATTCTTGATTGTTAAGGGTTCTTTTATAAATAAAATCATCTAATACTCATCCATATCCACTTAAGCACACTTCTCGTATCACATTCATATTTCATACCATTTCATCTCACGCATACAAATCATAATACATATATTTGTTGAACTTATTCTTGCTTGATTATACTTACATGTACACATTTTTTCCCATGCTAGATGGATACTTAATATGTTGATATATTTTCTATATAAACATGTGCACTCACGTGTTCTCTAATTGTGTATGCAGAATTCTTATATGACTTTACACACTACAATGATGTCTGGCACTATACCTCTCACTAGTTCCACCGAGGCTCCTGGGGGCATCTACTTGCTCAAACATTATAATAGTTCTTATTTCATTATCTACTCCATCTAATTCTTAGTACTCTACTTTCTATTGGTACATACACATTTTGACATACTTTTATCTTTATAACATGCTAATAGGTGATTCATGTGTAGCATTTTCTTTAAAGGACTATTTTTCACCATGGTTGTCTATTACATCTTGTTTGACATTGTTTGTTATTGTATTACATTGTTTTCAGGCTATGCCCAATGTCTTGTTTGATCACTGTTTGTATGTATATGGCTTTTTAAGCCATGATTGTCTTGTATGAAAATTTGTTATATTTGTTTTCGATGACATGTTTGCTACTTTTCCTACTAACACATTTTGCTAGCATCTTTTTTTTACATATTCCTTTGTTTCTACCATGTAATTCATCTCCCTCATGCATTGATATAATTTAGATTAGCATCAAAGCCTTTCTCTTACGTAGCACCCTCTTATTGGTGTCGCATGCACCCCAAACGAGGGGGCATACATGCAGTGAACAAATTAACCCATAAATTAGCTCATAGCTACAATATAGTATGGTACAATACAACACATAATTATCATATATTAAAGTTATAGGAATGAACAAGAATCTAACTTGGGTCCTCATCACAACACAAAAACTAGCACCTAGGCTCATTCAGGAGCACTTGGGTGCCTTTTTCCTCCTTTGGGTGCTAATTTCCTACGACTGGTTAAAATTATTTTCCCATATTAGCATGGTTTACAGAAGTCTACAGAGTAGTTTGACAGTATCACGAACAATCCCCAAACAATCAACATACAATTTATCTCCTACATACATTTTAATCAATACATTTGAAACAAACCAGGGACAATAAGAAAAAATTAGGGACACTCCATTTGCAGTGGTGGTTATCTAGTAAATCATGGATGGAGAGTAAAACTAGGCTCTCTCCGCAAGACTTTCTGCGTGGCATGAGATCACCCAAAAAAACTCGCACTTTATGTGAGATCACCCAAAAAACTCACTTTTGGCATGAGATGTCCTAAAAATTCCCTCTTAGCATGATATCGCCCAAAAAAATCACTATACATAGCATTTTTAGGAAAAAATTCTATCCTTTATACTCTTCTATATCAAGTGTAAACTTTCCTTTTACACACTTTTAAACTACTTATGCACATTTTCCTCTAATTTATCATATACGAGACATTGATTACATTCTTGATCTTCTTTTAAAAGGTCCCTTACAAGAAGAAGAAACAAAAAGGGCAATACTAAATATAAAAATAGGTATAACGTATATGCTTCACCCCTAGGGTCACTTTTTCTTTCTAGTTTTCCACGCTTTATTTCTTGTATTATTCCATGCTTAAATTTTCTACTCGACGCATTATTCATCACACACTCTACATAGTTATAAGGTACACATATTTTATCTACTTTATGTTATCGAGTACTCACTCCACAAAATAAAGTGGGGGAAATGTAGACATAAAATTAGGCACACTTGGGTACATTTCTACGTCCTAAATAGATACTCACATTCATATGGTTCCTTATCAAGATAACTAGTAATTAAGGAGTGTTTTTGGTCTTTTTCCTTTACTTAGTGTTTTCAATTTGGCCTTTTATACCCCACATCCCAGGTCAGAACATTACTTTATTATATTTTATGACTTCAAAAACCAGTGCCCATCCAGGACACGCTAGCGCCTAGCTGCCCTTGTCCCCTATGGGTGCCCCTAACCTCTTTCCACCTTACTTGACTCTTATTGGGCATCTTTTACTTTCTGGCATATTATTTTCTTATGGGTCATCATTTTAACTATCAATTACGAAATTCAACTAGTGGAATCATATAAATACATGGCTATGTGATGAAAATAAGGGAGGAATCTCTAAGTACTATTATTATCACCTAATATTGCACTCAAAAGGTGCCTAACGCACCTCAAACCATCAATTTTGAATTCAATCAAGGGATAAGAAACTTCATTTTATGTATACACTAAATAAGAAGGGGGGTTTATTTTTCCATCCACACATTCTATTTACATTGTTACGTCTAGCTACAACCCGCTATAAAGTACACTTGCACAAGGGAATCCTAGGGAATGATTCTTACACACACACGTGCACAAGAACTACATTGACTCTAAGATTTAGTGAAATTCTCAATCGTAAGTTCACTCTATCAGGTGACCAATGGGGTCATTCAAACTTCCCATATTACAATTTTTTGTGGATTTGATGTGTATTTTGGGTTTTATAGGTAATATCTAGTTTTTAGGTTACAGGTACCCTCAGTGACCAAGGTGCAACATGTAGGTGATCAACATGAGCTATTTACGACACTTTTTTGACATTGTAAAAATTAGATTCTAACCATTCGCAGAGTCATGGGTGCCTAGTAGTAGTCTCCAACACCTAAGAATGCCCCTGATCCAGTCCGTGGTCGCCCATGTCCAAGCCTTTGTCTGTGGATCTCCATAGATTTATCCTAAGCATTAATGACACAGTTAACTTCATGTGCAACAATTTTACTTGGCTAGAAAACATTTCAGGATCAAGCATAAATCAACTAAGTTCTCTCTCATTCCTCTTTTCTTAGGGTTTTAAATATTACATCTTATATTGCTTGTGTCAGAACTATGTAATTTAACATTTAGCTCAGCATATGTAAATCTACAAAGCTTTATGGTATGTATACGTAAATACATTAAAATTAGAGGTAAATCACATATGCAAAAATCTTAACCACTTAGAAATAGACTCACCCCACTTTGCATTAAAACAATTCAAACAATAAACAAGTGATAATATAACCATTACAATAAGTCTTTTCTGGCACTTTCATGAAGCAGTAAAAGACTAATAAGGAACTCCTAGCCTCCTTGATTGAACTAAATTCAACTAGAGAAGAATATGTATAGACTGTAAGATTGACAAATAGTCATCCTATTTTCTAATATTTGGTCAACACACAAGAAGCCAATATTAGTTTAAGTGATATACACACACTCTGGTTATTGCATCCTAGTTAACATAGGCATTTCCTCACCTCTTGGGAATTAATGGATGATGATCTTTCCTAAATTCTCTCCTTAACCCCTCATCGTATAAAGTGAATTCCTAACTCTATACCCCATGGAAGCATTCTACTCATAAAAATCAGTGAATTGTTACACTGTGTGATCCAAAAAATCTCATACTCTGGCCAGAACCATAAATACTTATATAGAATTATGATAGCTAATACGGTTCCCATATTGGGAGCTTCCCCATACTCAACAAGGAGAGGTATAGTTCCGTGAGTGTTGGATTAGGAACCACATAGTGGGTTTCTGAATGGGCGTGGAAAAATTATTGTGGACCATGACAATTGGCTAATGTCAATAGATAATGTACTAGGGGCCTTCGTGACAAGTTTTCCCAGTGTGTACCCATAAATGTCTCTAGAAAATACTATATATATACATATACTATCTATATATATATATATATATTACACTAGGTAATACAGATAAAAATGAGGTTTCAAACAAATGTAGTAATATACTATTGAATCACAAAATGTGTATAAAATATAATGAATTTGTGTTATCAAAATATTTCCCGCATCGTCAAAGCACGACAGTTTCGAGACTATGATGTGAAATACCAAGTGAATTTGATGCAAGATGTAAGAAGAAGAAGAATCATACCCTGAGATATAAGTTTATTGGATCAGCCATCAGTCTGGAACATTTCTTGCAATAGAAATACATTATGCGATAGTGAAGTTTTTTTATTAAGTTTTTAAATAGATATATACCCCGTATTCAACTAATTGTGGAAATATAAAATATCTATTTTTGGATGTTTATGTTTGTGTTTTTTTTCATGAGATTAGTTTATCAAGAAATGTGATAGAGAATCATGATGTTTATCGAATATCCATGATAGATGAAGAGGAGAGGGATGCTACAAATTCAAGTGTGAACATAACTACTAGAGGAAGACAATTAGAAAGTCACACCTGCTGATGATCATAGGAATCCAACTAAATGAACGAGGGACATGATCCATAAGAGATATGAAATGTATAAAAATGAAGGTAGCATAATTGGATTGTAGAATGTACTCAATGTAACATTTTGGACTTCACAGAGCTAACATACCAAGTTAATGCCAAAACTGTCAGTTAGTCTCCCTGATTAGTAGAGTAGATTACATTGCATGGTGGAGATGAAGCAATTGAGATAGGTGTTCAGAAGAAAGTTTGTGCATAGAATCATCAGAGTGTGGATTGAAGGAAATTCAGATCCCAATAGCCTATCCTTGAAGTTTGGAAATATGAATTGGGATTGAAACATTATGTTAGGAATGATGGACCTTAGGAGGACTTCATAATGGTTGGAGAAGAAGAAACTGGATCTTTCTAGATGAAGATGTTGATAAATAGTGATGTGAGATTATGAGGAATTGGTTCCCAGAAGAGTTCTTGTGCTACCTGTATAATAGGATGATTTTTTCATGTAGGAACCTTCCACTGTCATGTCAGATGAGGACCTTGAAAGTATAATTGAAGATGACATGGATAGTGGAAGATAAATTCATCACGTGACTCTAGATGAAGGCACAACCCATCAGAGAAACAAGTGGATTCATGTGGAGCAATGGAAGATTCTTTTTGTATGATAGATGATCCAGGACTTTAAGAGGAAGTCCATCAACCATGATGAAGTACGAGTAACTTCAATTCTTGATCCAAAATCATTCATAAATGGGATTATTTTGAAAGGTAATCATGGATAAGTCTCTTTTGGGAAGATTGAGGTGTGGTTAATGGATGTAGATAATGTGGGACAATGATGACATGGATCATGATCAAGCATAATCAGAATTCCGTATATAGTGACAATCATATCCATAGATGGACATAATGGGGGTAAGAGTAGAATTTCTTTCTCAAAGTCAAGGTGATGGGGTGGGGTGGAAGAAATGATCAGGGTTCTTAAATCCAAGGATGTTTACTTCACGGTATCTAAGGTATGGATTGGAAGATGGAAAAATGATAAAGAGTACCAAGAAGTTTTTCCATTTCCTTGCAAATAAGTATTGATGGGGGTACTAAAGTAGGTGAGAAAGATGGGAAAGATGGCAAAGGGTTGGTACATAATCAATGTAAGTGATGAAGTGGACGAAAATGGTATGTCATAACTTTCAGATCATGAGTGATGGTATCTAATAGATCTTGAGCTAAAAAAGATGATGTAGGTCCCATGATAGCATGAGGATAAGGATCTCCTTGTCTGAGAACGATGATAACAAATGTGAAAATCCATGATCTTGCAGGCATGTGAGCCTGGGAGGTGACAATAAATGCTAATGAGGGATAAAAAAGGATGTTTTAAATGAATTCTGGCTATGTGTAGAATCATATAGGAGATCATCTCCTTGAATGACATGTGCAGAGGGGTGATTCTATGATGAATGAGTGGGATAAATGAGTAGTATGGTAGACTTAGGAAGGGTTTGTCAGTTGGAGGACAGTGTAGGAGGACTATGGAAGTGAAATAATGATGTCCTAACTCAGTCTATCAAGGAGGGTCCTGATTCATGTTGTTACATGGATTTGGGCAAGATGAGTCATGATTCAATATGTGATTCTTCTTTCAATGCAATGATATTATAAAGTTAGATGGAACAAATAGATGAGATCGATGTTCTTTTCAAAGCCTTAGTAGATGAGCATGAATTTGAAGGTAATATTTCACCTTTCTCACTTTGTGAAGAAGAGTGCATTCATGAGAAATCAAATATAGAGGGAAGTATGGAATCTCTTATGGATATTAATTTCAATCATGAAGACAACACCTTTGCTATGGAAGATGATAGCAAGGAAAATGTTGAGATGATTTGTATTGAAGGTAATTGTTCGAACAAAATTTTGAACAAAATTTCATACCCTACCAATTTTGAACAAAATTTCATAGTGCAAAATTCATTAAAGGGTGATGTATGCTTCTATGATAAAATCAAGGATTGCAATTTTGAAAATGATTTCAAGGTCAATTTTGAGCTGGTTTGTATTAAAAACAATTGTTTTGGACAACAAAATTAGAAAGTATAAGAGTCTTGCAAAAATATTCAGAACCATATTTCTCTCACCATTTCCAAAACCCCAGCTGGTTTTGAACATGAATCCATGTTTTGTTTTTCTCTCGAGGATGATGAAGACCTTCATACCAATGATGTGGCCTCAATTATTGAAAGTAATTGTCCAAAATAATAAAGTGAGAGGCTCAAAGAAGTTTCTGAATGGGAAGAACATCAGCTTGTTCTCACTTCCTCTAATTTCCTCACTGATTCAATATATGAATTCATGTTCCAACCTCCATTCGAGGATAATGAACATTTCCATGAAAAAATCAATTATTCCATTTTTGATAACATGGACAAGTGGCTACATATGTTCACAAATCAGAGGGCTGAAGCTATAAGAAGTAAGGATTCCAAGAAGGTAATAAAGTGTTCATTGAATGTAACAATTTTTTCAGTGAAATACATGTACGAATATGGAATCTAGGTCGCTCCTTCTTCTCAAACAGTGAAAATCCATCACGAGAGCATGGCATGATCATATAAAGGTCTTTAAGCTTTGGAGGTCTGAATTTAGTCTGTTGTTCCATGATGGTGTGTACTTCTCCCAACCCATTTCTGGGTATGTGTACATTCTTTCTCTACCTCTATAAATACCCCCCTGTAATATAGTTTCCCTTTCCTTTGTGAGTTATTTTCTACTTTTGGTTTGTTTCCCTTTTGTCTATGTGTTTATTTGGAAGAAATGACTCCATAAGCCCATTGGAAAAGGTAATGGTCCACACAGTGTCTTGGGATTTTGGGGTTCTTGTTTGTTTTTTCCTCACTCTTTTTTATTCAAAACAAATCCCCAAACTAGATCCAACTATTGTCATGTAAATGTGTTGTATAAAAATTTTAAACTTTCAAGTATGACAACTAAACCCAAATGCAAAAAATTACTCACGAGTATTCTTGAACCCCTCTCTAAGTCACTCCACCTTTTGTTTCATGCCCATCCTAACCTCGTATGTTCTCCCATTATGTGTAATAAGCTTGTGCAAGTGTTTTAAATGAGATATCAATGTTCATTCATCTCATACGGAGAAGTACTTCTAACAACTAGTTCTCTGATAGGATTAGAAAGGTTAATTGTGACCTTTTCAAGACTGGTGTGCATCCTTCGAGATGAAACTAAAATACCATACTCATCTGAAGGTGTTATTGATGAGATATGGAAAATTTGGAACTGATTTAGGAATATTTAGTGAAGTTTTGAAGGTTTAGGTATAACTTGTGTAACAATGTGTTTTTAAGGTGTAAGAAGCATGCAGACTAAGACAAATCCTAATCTTCATCAAATTATTTCAAGAGTTTTGTAGGGATTTGGAAGTTAAAAATGGGAATTAGAAATCTGGTTGAAGCCTATACAATATGGAAGTTTCAAATCTTTCACAAGGCTCAAGAATCTCTCAGGGAAACTCACTCTTTGCAGACACACCCTACTGTCCCGAAGAAAAAGGAGACATTTCGGGGAGTTGCATGAAGAATTGAAGGACGAGAGCCGTCAAATTGTTCTTGGAATTTTTTTTGGAGTAAAAAAAATAGTATTTCACCAAAAAAGACCTCCTGGAGATCCGACAATCTCGTCGACAAGTTATCTCTCTCGCAAGTATGCTTCTCGCAGTTAGCCAATTTTTCAAGTGGAAACTTGTCACCTCCATGTTGAGGTGTAATTTTATGTCCATATTTTCCCCATTCCAAAAGGGATAGAGGGGACATAAAAATGTTCCCCTCCTCAATTATTCCCCCAAGTTTTTCACATTACCACAATAGGCACTCCGCAGTGCTTGTCTACCTATTTCTAGCTCCTCCCATCATGTAATGAGAAAGATCCACTTGTCATCACCAGGTTAGAGATAATTTTGGTTTCCCTCTTATCACCATTCCCAATGAGATAGAGGGGCCACAAAAACGTGTCACTCTCTAGCACTTCCCCTAGTTTTTCATGCAATCATTTTCAAGCTCCTTTGTGTTTAACTAGTCTTTCCCCATCTCCTCCTCATCGAATTTTGTGTTGCCACTTGTCATAACTAGGTGAGGTAATATTTTTCTTCCCCTTTTTTCCAAATTCCCAAGGGGATAAATGGGAAAAAAAATTTACCCCACTCTAGCCCCTATCAAGGTTTTCCATATGACTCAGTCTCAGCTCCTCAGGTGTCAAATGGTGGTTTTCTCTATTTCCCCATCTTGTAATTAGAAAGTGAAACATGGTTAGCCTAGAATGAGGAACATTTTATTGTACCTCTTGTCCCAATTTCCAAGGGGAAAATGGGGACAAAAATTTTTCCCCAATCCATGAAGTACAAACTCTACCTTTTCAACCAAGTGTCGTTACTACATTTGATACTCAAAATAAATTCTGCTCACCTCATTTATTCACTAGCTCAACCTTGGTATCCATTTTTGATGATTGGAAACCTCCAAAAACCTAAAAACATAACCACCATGCTATTAAAATCTTTCCAAGGCAACCATGAATGCTAAATAGGAGAAAAAATTATAAACCTCAAACCTGCAAGTAAACTTCGATGAAATTTTATTAGTTATTCCTCATTCCAGGTGCGTTCAAGAAGAAAATCACTGTAAGGTTAATGATGCCCTAATTTTTAGGATTATAAAACCCTAGTTTTGTGCCTTAGAATATTACTTTTCAATTTCCAAGGATTTTGGTGGACGAATCACAATGAAATTCGGAACACGAGGTCTCAGAGATGAGCCAAATCCAATCAAGACATTTTCATTGCAAACTGACATGGATGAGTGATAATTATAAAAATATTAATTATATGGTTCCCTCACTTACTAAAAATATAAAATCATCAAAAAAATTAAGTTCTCTCAGATCAATGCATTAGAAAAAGATGATTGACTAAACAAAACATATAATTTGAGAAAAAATATTTTTCCAAAGAAACAAAAAAGTAAAAATATACTAAAAATATATATTTTTTGAAAATGGTAAAGCATATTCAATAGGAGGTGAGTGAATGTGTCATGAGACTCAAAAGGTCAAATTTGAGCAAAAAGGAAAAATATCTCATAATAACAAGTCCTTGTCCCACTCGCTAAAAATAGAAAGTCTGAGTTTTGGATGTAGAAAGTTGTAGTTGGCTCCAATTTTTCTCATCTCACTACCTTTTGACATATTCATATGGTTGTAAGGTGATTGTATAGATCAAAAATGGAAACTCACTCTTCACAGGTATCCCAAAACATCATTCTAGTCATAATTGTTTCCATAATCAAGACATAACATATTAAGGTGCAACAGGTAAAAGCCATAGACTTTGTGTAGTTTGAAAAGATTCAAAAAGAATCAAGAGATCCATTGAAATTAAATCCAAGTGGGTCATCATAAATCATCAGTCAATTTGAATCTACCATCATCTCTCATGTGAGCTTGTTGAGTTGAGTTAGGTGAGCCGGTTGAGCCAAGGTGAGTTGGGTGAGCTAAGTGAGCCAAGTGAGATGGTTGAGCGGAGTTAGTTGGGTGAGACAATGTGAGCTGATTGAAGTGAGGTGGATGATATAAACGAGATAAATGAGCTAAATGAGGTAATTGGTTGAGACAATTCAAGTGAGATGAGTAAGTTGAATGAGCTAGTAAAGACAAAAGAGTTATTCAAGTCATTTAAATGATCTATTACAACATCCATATCTTCAAGGGAATCCAAGTATCTGGAATTTATTGCAGTATATTTGATTTGTTTTCTCTGATTGGGGAAGTCGATGTGTTTTTCTATTTATTTATAAATTTCTGTAAAACTTTGTTGGGATTTATGTGACTATTATCGATTTGATACCCATATTAAATATGGGTTTATAAATATGTATAAATAAAGTGAACCATTGTTTCAGGAATAGTTGTATTTTTAGTTTGTTTATACATAGAATCATCTTATCATCAAATGATAGATGTTCAATTCTACTAAAGAGGTTCACAGAAATTTTTCACCTTCCCTGTGTTTCTTAGCTGCTCATAAACTTGCAACCTGATTTGGGTAATGTGATTTTACTTGGTATGGTTGAATTTGGTAATATTGGTTTGTGTGATTTCTTGGAATCAAATGACCCTGGGAATTTATATATATCTTCTGGAAAATATTGATTGGGTTTTAACTTCAATTCTAGGCTTAGATGTAATTTGGGAAAATCATTGGATATTCATGCAATGGAGATTTAACTGTAGTTATTCAAATGTTGGTAATGACCTAAATAATTGTGGATTATTTTCGATTTAGGGACATCTATTTTCTGTTTGAGACTTATAGGAATAAAACCCCACCATTATTTGTGTAATCATTGTGATTATATTTATATAAGCACATGTTTTGAGTCTTCACCTTGAGCTTCTATCGTGAATACTAGTTCATGCAGATAAAATGACTGGCGAGTGGCAGATTTTCTACTCCTTTAAGTGATTGGTTGGAGGTGAGACTCTGGTTGAAATGAATAACATCATTCACTACTGTTAGTAGGATTCATGCCAGATCTCAGGCACAGACAGGAATAATCTTATTTACATTCACAACTTATGTTTTATGTTGTTGAATACAGATTTGTCTCCACTAAGTCATTTGTAAACAACTTCTTTATAAGTATTTAACCTAACCTTTCAATCTACTGAAACATTGTTGAGGGCAAGGTCTATATTATTATATGGTAACTTTTTTACCTGTCACTTTGTAAGATTTAAGGTAGGCAAGTTTTCTCGGTCCTCTACAAAAATACAGACCTCTTGCTTGAGGGTAGGTAAATAGACTCTCAGTACTCATTTGTGGGTCAATGCTTACTAAGAGGTCCTTAATAAAAAAATTTGATAGCTCATTTCTCTTGGGTAACTAAGTCAACAGTGTTCTTTGATCAAACTAAGATTTTTGAGTAAAATGAGAAAGATATGTCGAAGTGAAATTTATATGATATATGAAATATCTAAGTTATAATCAAATGAATGATGGATTGTATCTTGATTAATAATTAAGACTGCAAAGTCTTTATCTTAAACTAGGACGTCTTTGACAGCAAAAGCACATTTGAAATATTGTTTAAGTTTTCGGATGATCAAATCCAAATGTGTGACTATGAAGTATATACTTTGTATCTTGTGTTACCGATGTCCGATTATATTTAAGAACTTTTAACTTCGATATGAGGTGAATGTTTAGCTAAGTATGTATTCTTTGTCTGATGATATAGCTAAGTATGACTTATATCATAATGGATTCTTAGTTTATACCAGTTACAATGAAAGGCTAAGGAAGTATGGACTTATATATATATAGACACACACACACACACACACAAGTATGATCAAGTTTCAGTTGTGGCCTTACTTGATGTTGGATCTTAATACAAATGAATGTAATATGAAGTCACTCAATTTGATGTGTTGTATTAAATATTATACAAGATTGTATGTTGAGTTATGAAGTATATTTTTCCTTAATTCTTACAAGTTCTTATTGTATGTAACTTAGAGATATATAATGAAAAGACCTATACCTTATTAAGGTATTATTGGATTAATAAGAAATATATTGATTGTATAAGTTATGTGATGGACTTATGTGAATTGGATATAATGTTTTAAGTGATATAAGTATGGGCTTATATGGCTATAATATTATTATTCCAGCTTTGACTCTTCTTGAGTTGATTGTAATTAGTTGTGTTGATTGGATTAAGTTATGTTATTAGAATGGATTCAATATAACTTTGGACTGACATAAGTATGGGCTTATATGGCTGTGGTATTATTATTTTAGTTTTGGTATTATTGGTAAGCTATAAATTGGTTGGAATATGTGCAGTTGAGTTATTATTAATACATACTGGTTGAGTATTATTTATTATAACTAGCTTTGTATGGTTTTAAGGGTACTAACTTGTTTGGTTTGTAATGATAGACCGTTTTGTATTTACGTTACCCAAAAAAATGAAACATTAACTATTAACCATGAGGTATGATTTATGCATGATGACTCTATTTTTATGGGGTTAAAGAAGTGAATGTTCTGGATTACTGTAAAATGGGAACAGTAAATGAATATAAGATTATAATGTTTAAGTTATTCTTGAGTGGTTGCAATTAAGTTATAGTATTTAATTAAAGTAAATCCTTTTGTATTTCAAAAAATTATTTCATGAAAGGTTATAATTCATATTTGTGCTCATTTAGGTCAATTAAGTAATTGTAATCTAAATGTAGTTTTTCCTATAAAGAAATACTAAATGGTTTAAGGTGTAAATTTGGGGTAAGGACTATTCATGCCAGTTTGTATAAAACTGACCATGATTCCATCATGTAGGTTATAAGGATCATCGAGTTGGTAAGAAATAATTAGTTGGCTTGATTTGGTTAGTTGTACTATCTTCATTAATTAAAGGATTGTAATCTTAATGATCTATGTGAAAGACATAATTTGAACTTATGATTAGTTCGGGAAAAATGAAAATGAAGAGTTGGCTAAGAAGACTGCAATGATAAAATGAATGAACCCTATTTGATATGGCACCTTGGATTTCATTAGTGAATGGTTGATGATGTATTAAAAATGTATGACTTGTTTAGTGTTATATGAACATGGATTTAATAAGATGACTTGTTCTATATGAATAATTACTTGAGACACTTTGTTTTAGAATCCATAATGTATTAGTTATAAATTCTAAATCGTTGAGATTTTTTATTAATAAGTG
This sequence comes from Taxus chinensis, assembly GCA_019776745.2. Lineage (NCBI taxonomy): Eukaryota > Viridiplantae > Streptophyta > Pinopsida > Cupressales > Taxaceae > Taxus > Taxus chinensis. The sequence continues at coordinate 828,621,746 of CM034149.1, read as the reverse complement.
TGACTGTGAATTATTTATCAAAGATGAGAATTAAGTATAAATGTTTATATATTTATTGCATATAATACTACTTCAACATTGAAATAAATTCTATGACATTGATCTATTTAGTAGTTACCAAAGATCTCAAGCCTCAAAATAGTCCTAGTCAATAAGTATGAAATAGGGTGAGTAATTTTCTAAAGGGGATTACTAAGGTTCTTCTTACAATCATATAAAGGGAATATGAATATGTATATACGTCTCTTAATGAATGATCATAAGTTGTCATTTGATTATATGATTGAATAAGTAATGTTGAATTGTTTAAATAATTACATTACTTTTCATAAGTACCTTGATAAGAGAAAGAGATGGGTACTTAAGGAGTAATCACTTGTAAACATTTACATTGTTGTTTACCCAAAATTAAGGGCACAATATAATAGAGAATATAACACCTTAATCTAGAAGTTAAAGTGTTCGGGACACTTAAGCTAAATTAAGGCAAGCCTAGGTGATACAAATATATATCCTTGGGGGGAAAGTAAATATAGGGCATATAATAAGTATTAACTCGGAGATGTTAATTATTGACAAGACCGCATGATTAGGTTTTAAATCATATTCAAAAATGGCTAATGTAATCACAGGAGCATGAATTAAACAAAAGTTGTACCACACTTATTCAAGGTAAAAAAGGGACTCCCTTGAAGGTTGTAGAGCCTATAGTCCAGTATGTGAGCTACCAACTGATAGGTGGATAATGTGATGATAGGCTATTGTTAATATCTACTAAACGTTAAGTACATAACAATGTCTTAGCAAATGTGTTAATGTGAAAGATACATGAATAATATTTTGGAATCTTTTCTTAACCAGATAGGAACCATTCGCACATTGATTAACATGGATAGAGTTGTTGTCTTCTTGAACAACATTATATAAAATAATGTGTTATCAATGTGGTGGATTACTTAGTTCCTCTATAGCAAAAAATAGTGCATTGATACAAAATAAGTATGTTGGTATATTAACAGAGAAAATATGTTTACTTTTGTAAAAGAAGAAGATACATATGCTTGTATGTTAGACCCTAATTGACATAAAGGTGCAAGAGTACACCTGGATAACCCGATTCAATAGAATACAATAAGTGTTCTTTAAAGGGGCTAATGAAAGTAATACAAAGTATCATAATTATTGGGTAATTATCTATCTTTGCATGATTACACATAAGGGTGAAGTACAACATTGATAGTTGTTTACTCCCTTGATAATGAGATACAATCATTTATACAGACTACAAATGAATCATTAAATGTGCAACAATAAAGTCTTGGAATGCAGATATAAGTCAGTGAGCTAACTTAAATCTAAAATTTATAGGTAGAAAGAAATGTAAATTACTTAATGGAACTACATCCGACATAATGGAATACAATGGTGTAGGAACCTAAGTACGATTCATTCGTGGTGAAAGAGTTATCGAATCTAGGGTAACTTGTCATGAGTAAATTAATTAAGATATAATGTTCCAATTTAGGACCATTGGTAGGTCAACTCACTATGGTCGCTACATGGTCATATCTATTTAATGATGGTAGTCGCTATTTGGATACTATTTTTTAGTAGTTATATTGAGTTGCCTCATCAAGACCCTGAATTGTGACATGGTAATGCATTTAGTAAAAGCTTTGCTATAGTTACAAGTTTGGATTATGCCTCATGAACACGTATATCGATGCCAACTTAGAATTTCTATGAGAAGGGAATTGGTCTAGTAATGATGCAAATCATTATGGGGGAAATTACTTTCCCACAAGCATTCTAAGTTGTCATAGTGGCACGTCTTCCTCTTGGTAATTCTAGATTTGTACCTTGTACGAGACTTTTAGATGTTTATAACACCATTATTGAATGCTAAACCATATAACTGAATATTTGATGAGGGTGAGATGAAAATTTACTAATGGTGAGTGTGACGTCATGGAGCTGAGCATGGAATACATGTCTCTAAAACTTTGCACAAAGTAGTGTAAGGTGTTGATTACAATGTCATGATTTCACCAAGATCTAAGTTGTGGGATGTCGGATGGGATTCTGTGGTAGAACCCAAGTAGACACTTAGAGATCATCACTTAATTATCATTTCCTGATAAAGGAAAGACCAAAGGATATATTTGATGTATTGGCTCACAAATAGCGTTGACGAGGATCAATTAAGATCTGTATACTCTCATACAGTTGCACATGATTTATGACAGTTATCGGAAATGGATTGCATTGAGGTTTATGTTGGATTTAATTATATGGGTATTTAAATCGTGAAGGAAAAAGTTATAAAAAAAATCCCTAGATGTGAAGTGACAAAAGTGGTCATTACATAAATGATCTATTACAACATCCATATCTTCAGGGGAATCCAAGTCTATCTTCCCCAATGGTAGATATTTCCCATATCAAACAAGAGATGATCTTGCTCAAACAAGAGATGAACATCGTGTCAACTCCTGAAGATCCATTCTCGTGGATTCAAGAAATGCTTGAAAGTGAGTAAAGAACAACACAACAAGCTACTATGCCTGAACTTGAAGCTATATCAATAACTTTGAAATCCAAATGAAGGAAGAAGGCCCGGAAAAATTCCCACTTCTTATATGGCACCTAAGGTAACCACTATGTAGAAGTTTCTACGCCTAAGAATGAAAATTTCATCGAGGAGATGACTCCATCAGACTACGAATTAGTCCACATATCATTGGTTCAAGCTTCACACGAGGGTAATTGTCATTTGTTGAAGGAATTATCTTCTCGCCTCCTTGTTTGGAGCAAAGAGTAGAAGAGAATAATTGAGCAATTGAAGAAACAAGTAAAAACTCTCAGTGCTCACATTTAACCTTTCTTATATCCAAATTAACATCTTATCTTCTTGTATAATACATTCCTCTAATCAGCAATGTTGATCCTAAAGTGATCAAAAAAGAACAAGGTTACATGACGCGGGGGAAGGATAACGAGAAGTGGATTGAGAATATCATCGAGAGAGGTAAGACAATGTTGTCAGAGGTCATCTCTCTAATCAAGTACATTTTTTCCATCTTTTCACAAGAAAAGAAAGTGAAGGAGGATATTGTGAAAGAGAAGATACACTAGGATGAGGTGTTCCCGATTGTGTCCAAGATGAGCTCCTTATACTCTCACACCTTTGTGAGTAAAAACATGTTTAAATCAGTTGTTGAGAACTTGTCTCCAATTTGGGTCCACATCATTGCTAAAAGATATGGTATGATAGCCGATGTAATCTCCAAACTTGACTATAGAGAAAAACATGCTTTCGATATTTTGAATCAAGCCTACAAATATGTTCAGAAACTTGGGTTCCCTCCACTCACTAAGAATTCATTATCAGAATAAATCATTGCTTCCTTCCATCAATGAAAATAACTTAGAGTCCCTGGCCAAAATCAGAAGTTCCATTTTTGAAATTGTAGAGGATCACAAAAGATGGATTATTCAATGTAAGAATATAATTTATGTTCCTGGGGCATTAATCAAGGTGTTGAGGTGTATTTTTATTCCAGAGGCAGATAATTTGACACTTGCGGTAGCTCAATTCAGAAAATAATTCAAAGGACAAGATCTTGTTTCGAAAAATCTTCCGCAAGGATCATGAATCAACAAGTTCTTCATCAAAAGAAGATTCTTCATCAGATATGGTAACTTCCTCATTCTCATCTCTTCCTCCCTTTTTCTTCTTCTCTCCCCCTTTCTAATTCTTCATTGTATGAAATCATGATAATTTGTCTCATTCACTTAAGTGACTTTCTAAATTTGAATTGTAAAAGTCCCTTCATTTTATAAAAAGGGAACTTATTTCTCATTTCACATGAATATCTAAAGTCACAAGTTGAATGAGAACATGAAGAGTCATGTGTGGGGTAGATAAAGAGGAAACCTGCAATGTTATAAATTGAAATGGCTTCTCCATTTCAAAGGATCTTGAAATACTATATCCTTGATCCTCAAATCCTAGATTTTAAATGTTTAGTTTTCTGTAGCAATTGTGGATTTTGATTTAGATGTTGGGATTTGTATCACCAACACAAGAAATACAAGCTAAATTCTCTCTCTCTCTCTCTCTCTCTCTCTCTCTCTCTCTCTCTCTCTCTCTCTCTCTCTCTCTCTCTCTCTCTCTCTCTCTGCAAGCATAGTGATAAAGAAGGAACTTTGCATCCTTGATTAATGAATCAAAATAAATGTGTGTTTTTGGTTTCTTAGTATTCTTATTTACTTAATTTTTATATTTCCTCCATTTGAATGTTGAACTACTCTGGTTATTGTGTGTGAAATCTATTATTTCCTACTCATAACAATAATCCTCTCTTTATGAAATTCTCTCCTTTATTCATCATCATTGTTAATTCCTCCCTTGTACCTCGTGCAATCATTTTGCCACAGGTTCAGTGAAGTGTTCTTATGTGATCCTTGAGCTATTTTTCTACCCCACAATAGTTAGATAGAATTAGGATAGTTTACGTTCAATAATCGGACCCTCCCCATACTCAAGAACGAGGGGCGTAGCCTCATGAGCATTGATCAGAACACATAATTTTCAATACGACAAATTATTTCAGCAGTAGGCTAATAACATGCAATAAGAATAATAAAGTGTACGTAATGAGATATTTAGACATAATGGGTGTAATGTGTGAACAAAGGGAAGAAACGAGAAAAAATTAGGGTAAATTTGACATTATAACATCATCTCTCAAATATTTTGGTCTGTCCCATGTAACTAAATCCGATAACACCCCTATCCTGGTAGGCTCCTTAATGCACCTGCTCAGGAGGAAGATGCATCAATTCCCCCTCCGTAAAAGAAACAGTTAGCAAGCATAAAAAATGAGGTGTAAACATATGCCTCAACCAAAGATCAACACGTGTCGGTGTTAGCCATTGAATGTCCACCTATCCCACTACATCTACTTTATTATTCTTATTGCGCATTATTATCACTACTTTCGGTCACCATGAACCTTCATCATTTACCCCTATTTAATTTCTGGCCTCCATATCAGATGTTTTTCATCTTTTCACCTTAGGGTTTCCCCCAAGGTCGACACCATGATAGGGGTAAATGATGAAGGTTCATGGTGGCCGAAAGTAGTGATAATAACGCGCAATAAGAATAATAAAGTAGATGTAATGGGATAGGTGGACATTTAATGCACTTAGGATTGGATAAAATAGAACATAATCTTGCCATGTGACACTTAATAGTCAATTAAGATACACCAAATGACCTAATGAGAAAAGGGAAAATCAACTATTGTTGCAAAAATTATTTTTTAGCTCAAATTTATTTATGTGGATTAAGTTGTAGAGAAATGATTTTTTGTTGATAAATTTTAACTGGGAGCTCCAATCCAGGAATAGTTAGGTAAATCATAAAGCTTGTTCAGAGATCTATACATTGGTTTTAATTTAGGAGGAATTGTTGAGTACTTTATGAATAATTTCAAATAGATTTTTGTGGCCCCTTGTGCTTTACATTACAAAATTATCACTTGTGAAGGTGCCTCCGCTCCTTCTTTCTTCAATTGGCTTCCAAGTGCCTTTGAGCACTCCTTAATTAACAATGATTGACCCTAGTGTATGAAAATGAGTATTTTAATTGGTTATATTATAAACATGAGCGAATCCTCTCCCACATGTCATTATTCTCTAATTTTTTCACTTTTGCACCTGTGTGGGGCCTCTAAAGTGCTCTTTGCTTCTCATTGAAGTTAATTAAGACTATTGTTATGCGGGGCCACATTCGATAGGTTTTTCCGATGTCCCAACTGTCTTGAATGTCTTCGGGAATTGGAGACCTTGGAATATATGTACCCTTTTTAAAAATATTACAAAAAAATATGATGTTTTTAGTTTGTATAGATGTTTTTTTTATCAAAAATATTGAATTATAATCTTAAAAATACCTAAAATACATTAAATAATGTTTAAATCCTTAAATTTCATTAAATAAATTTTAAATATTTAAATAATAATTCTTATATATTATTTTAATAGTTGTCCCCTTTCCATCCCCAAATTTTGGAAAAAATACCAACTTAGAAACCCAATCACTCTGTCCCCCCCATCCCCACATCCTCGAGACTTAGTAAACTATGATCATGACCCATGGATATGTTATAGATTGTAATGATACCATTTTTCATTTAATCTCAGAAGGCAATGCTTGAGTAATGCATGCTTTCTCATTCCCCCTCTCTCATTAGGTCTTCTTAATTCCAATTTTCCTCCAATTTAACTTCTGGAATGTTATGAAAATATGTAAAAATAGATGAAGTATTTTCTTCATCAAATCATCCCTTGGATTTTCAAAAAAAAATTGGCATGTCTTGTTTGGGATTTCTTAATCCCCTTTAGTTGTTTAGGTCTGTAGGTTACAATTTTTCTTTGTTTTGTGTTTAGGGTCATGAATAATTATAGATCAATCAAGGAGTTTTATAGTTTCAGATCTAGGAGAGAAGCCTTTTTTAGTTAACTGAGTCAAAATTAATGAGATGGTGGATGGAAAGGAAATTTTCAGTAGAGTTTTATGTGTAATCAGTCTGGTTATTTGGATTTCCACTTAATAATAATGTGTCTAGGTATAATGTGTCTAGGTAATCACTCTGGTTATTGGGATTTCCACTTATTTATAATTTCATTTGTGCCCATTAACATTTCATTTATTGGATTTTGAATTGCAACATTATGATAAATAGTTAAATCTTGGTGTATATGGTTTATTATTTATCTATATTGTGGGGGGTTTGGGTCAATTGTGTAAGTTAGTGCTTCCTTTATGGTTATTTTTGAATCCTTTAATGAAATTTGCATATTCATCCCAACAGATAAAGGAATTAGATGAAGTTAGAATGATCACTGTATTTTTTTATCAAATTATTTTGTATCTTTGCCTTATAAGATCTCCATTTTCATTGTGCACATATTTATAGGTATCTTTGTTTTGAATATGGTATCATGCTTTCTAGGCCTACTCTATATTTGTTCAAATCCCTATAAGAAAACTCTATAAAATATGTATATCATGAGTATTTCTACATTAGAGAAATTATTAACCATGTTTTTATCTCGTAAGTGTTAGATTAAGCTACTAGTGAAATTTATTTTGGTGTTAAGTCATGGAGGTTAAAATTGTAGAAAATCCTTTAAATGAATTTGAGTTTATTGTGCGAAAAATTATAGTGTCTCACCCCTTGGCCTTGTAGAACCATAAGAAGTAGAGAAGTGACTCACTTTCTCAAATTTTTGGTCTTGAGTTTGACCCTATTTGTTAAGATATTTCACTCGTTTATTAACATATATATATATATATATACTATCTTCACTGAATCCTTAAGGTGTAAATTTGGCCTCCAATTTTTAAACATAAAAATCCATTACTCCTCAATTAGAATAGCTATAGAGAATTTTATGTCAATAAATTATTAACTTGTAAAAATTTTCATAGATAAGAAGTGTGACAATTTTAGTTTTTGAGTAAACTAACACAAATATCTATTTTTAATTTCAATTTGAGGTACTAAATTAACATTGTTGGGGCTCAAAATTACACCCTGCTCTGAATCATGAAAGATCCAAAAATTTGAGGGCAACATCGGATTGTCTCCAAGTGTGGGACTTGCGGCTTGAGACAAACCTCTGGAGAAGGTTGGATTCCTCTATTCATGTGGATTAGGAGAGCTCGCAGAACATAACCTAATCTAATAATAATATCACTCCTAAGCTATCCTATTTTAAAACATCCAAGTGACCAGGGAAAGAGAGATAGGGAGAGATAGAGAGATATGCAAGAAGAAAAACCTAAGCTAAAAGGGGTAGTGGTGAAACTCCTCCAATTCTAAGTGACACAAATGCAAGTTCACAAAAAAGAGACCATGAAGATGCACACATAGTTCTAATGCAAACAAGTGAAAGAATACAAAATACACAAGAGGGTAGAGATATTCACACCAAACATAAAGTATTTGAAGGAAAGAGAGAAACCACACTTGCATTAATCGATCCTTTACCATTTACATACAGAGTTGAGGAAAGAAAATCTCCATTCATGAGTTATAGAGGTCAAAATGCATGAAATTTCAAGTTCTCTACAGAGGAAGAAAATGAAAATATGCTAAGGAAGAAATGGGAGAAGAACCCTTACAATGTGTGCAAGCATTTATATTTATACAACTCATGGAAAGGAGAAAGAGAAAGAGAAAAGAAGAAAGGACTGTCATGTTGGAGTACTAATCTTTAAAATGTGTTGGACAAGCATGGGCATCATGATTTCTTACAGGTTTGACTTGTAGTACAGACATGGGTGCCCTTTAGAAGAGATCCAACAACCACAACATGGTACCTTGATTCTATCACATGCCATTAGACTATGCAGAATGATGCCATACTTCATTAAATTTTGGTGGTTGGGGTGGTTGGTCATCTGGTTCAGAAACATGGCACAACTTTGAGATCCTTCCATGGGATTTTACTTTTTGATGTTTATGGTTTCCATGATCTATATTTAATTCAACTTTCCATGTTTCTTGAATGATGATAGGATTCCTTATTTTTTGGTGGTGCTTGATGTTTTCTACACTTACCATTTAATGTTCCTTCTATATGTCGTGGAGGTCTTTCTTTCTTTCTGTGATGCTTTACCTACGGCTATGTTCCTTTGTTCTATGGATTTTGAGAACCCACATAACACTATATTAGAAACCTGTGGAACACTAGGATAGTGTTTCATGGATTTCCAACCTTAGTCCCTTCATAAATTTTACTTTTACCTTACCATGTGGTCTTCAAACTTACTCCTTTGCATCATAACTTCTAACTTGGTAGACTTTGTATTTGGTTCCATGTGAATTGACCAAACTCCGTGAAACTCTATATCTTTGAGTCTTTGTGACACTTTTTCCATGCCATTGAAGCACTAACTTATTTCTCACTTCATTTGCTTCACGTGGATTCTATCCTTAGTTGATTTTCTATTTTACGTGGGTAGCAACTTGATGTTTTCTAACTCATTTGACCTTCAAAGATTGATTTCCTTAGCATGCCACAAAATGTCTAGAAAACTCCTGTGAACTCTAACTTTTCCAAAATCCACCTAAGTCCCGAGTGCTCATTCCTTTATTCCATGGGGTTAGGAGAACCCATGGAACACTAAGTTTTCACATTCCATGGAATACTAACTTAGTGTTCATGGATTTTCCTGAGAAAAATATGGCTAATTCCATCTTTGATGAGTTGTTCAAAATTACATGGGGTGTAATTTTGGACAACAGTTTGGTGACCTCCATGGGACATCTACCTACTAGATGATGAAGACAGTAGCCTTGAAGCATCCATTAGGCATGGAGTCAAGCATAATCTTAAAAAATCTCAACTTTTAAAACCTTGTCTCCTGATCCATAAACTTAGACTGATTGAAATGATATTGGAATGAAAGAATGTACACTGAAATATGCTCCAATTTTTTTCCATGAAACCTACTCTGAGATATCCCATGTATGACTACAAGGGGCTTCCAAAACCTATGTACAAAAGGGAAGATCATACATGTTTCAAGTGAAACATGCAGAGAGTTCACAAGCACTTATTACAAACAAATATGATCACCACAAGGACTGAGGAAAAGGCACTCAATCAGTGATCAACACACAACAAAAAGGAGGGAACCTCCAACAACACAAAAACAAAAGTATTTACAAGATGCAATGGACAACTTAATGGGAATGTTTGAGATAAATCCCATTGACTAGGATTTGTAATGCTTCTCCATCAAGGTTGGAAAACTCAAAGGATTTGGCCTCTTTATAAGTAAGTGATGATGTATGGCCCACTCCAAAGTGCATCAAACTTAGAGTGTCACCTTGGTTTATCTCTATCTACATCCCACTTGAGGACTAAATCACCTACTTTGAAATCATGCAACTTAGATTTCTTGTCAAACCACTATTTGGTTGACAACTATGTTCTTTCTAACTTAGCCATGGTGGATTGTCTATCATTCTTCAAGTTCAATCAATTCCTCCATTCTAATTTCTCTTTGATCTGCACCTTCAAATTCCAATTGTTGAGCCAGCTCCAATGAAGGTAATTCAAGTGACAATGGGAAGCTAGCTTCTCTTCCATATACAAGGAAAAATGGGGAATTGATCCAATTTCTCTTTTTGGAGTGATTCTATCATCCCAAAGAGCACTCTTTTACTTTGTATGTCACTTCCTTTGATTGACCTCCATAGTCTCTTCATGATCCTGATCAGGTTCTTGTTAGTCGATTCTGCCAAACCATTACCTTGCGGGTAGTAATTGGAGGAAGTCTTCAAATAAAATCCATGTCTAAGAGCCCAATCAGAGATCCTTGAAACTAAGAATTCCTTAGCATTATCAAAATGATGGTTTGAGGAACCCCAAACCTTGTTGCAATATCCTCCAGGAAGTCAAGGATGACTGATTCAGTAGCCTCCTTGAGTGGTATGGCCTCTATCCACCTGGTAAAGTAGTTTGTTGCTCAAGACCCATTTATGACCCACACTTGATGGAGGATTAATCATACCTATGAAATCAAGTCCCCATTGAGAAAAGGGTTCATCCACCTGAATAGGATGAAGGGGAAGGGCCATCATCTTTTTTTACTAGTGAAGAAAGGCACATTCTTTACATTTTCTGACCCATTGATGTGCATCTGCAAATAGTGTGGCCAGAAGTATCCCTACTCTAATAATTTTCATTATTGTGGCCTTAGCTAAGAAATTTCCACCAAAGAAACCATTATGGAATTCCACCAAGACTTTATTTACCTGTTCTCCTTCAATGCACCTTAACAAGACACCATCAAAATTCCTTTTGAAAAGAATCTCACAATTCAATGTATAAGGAATTGATTATAACCTGAGATGTATCTTTCTCTTTTCTTTATCAAACCAAGAGGGTAGCCACCAGTTGCTAGAAAATGTTTCCATGTTGTTGATCTAACTATTGTGGCAAGGTTGATTTCCTTTGTCTTGTGGAAACTCTGTGTTGCAGAAAAATTCAATGTTCTATGGATCTTCTACATTGTGTAAATTTCCATCACTCCCATGGATTTGTACACTTCTCTTCCTTTGAGGACTTCCTAAATTCTTTCATGATTCCTCTATTGGTTTTGTTCTTTCTCTTCCTCCATGAAGAAAGAAGCTTCTTGATTATCCTAAGCATCTAAGGTAAGTTTCTCACATAGTGCTCTTCCTCTCACCAATTTTGTGGCCTTTATGGTCACATTGAAACTCCATGATTTTGGTTACCCATCCAGCTCTCTTCTCACTAATTTCCACTCCCATGATGAAATATCTCACATAGGATGTGAGACTAGGACTTTTATGCAGTTGGTGGCTAACATGGGATTGAATTTTTTGAGATCTCGCAAAGATGGAAAAAAATCTTATTTTTCTAAATGACTATACTTGAGCTCAAAATATTTCAATGTTTGGCTGAAAAAGGCCATATGTTGCTCCAAGTCTTTCATCATTCTTTTGAGTGAGAACCACAGTGACACTAAGATCAGCACCATAAGCATAAAGGATGAAGTCCTTTAAAATCTATGGATTGATGAGTGTTGACACTTGGGAAATCACTAGATTTGATCTTGGCGAAGATTTTATCTTCCTTTTTATGGTCCATTTGAAAGTTATGTCCTTCCTCAACATCAAGGTGATGGGCCTGACTAATCCTAAAAGTTAGGAATGAACTTCCTAACAAAATTGATCTTACCTAGAAGGATTGAAGAGCCTTCTTGTGAGTTGGAAATGAAAGAGAGATAATGATGAATAGACTCTTTCCGGTCAATTACAATTCCATCCTTTGAAACAATGTGACCCAATAATTTACCCTATGGAACTACAAAAATACACTTCTTGGGGTTTAAGGATACTTCAAATTCTCTACATCTCTCAAAAACTTTCTCCAAATGCTCCATGTGATGTTGGATCTGTTTTGAGAAGACTGTGATATCATCCAAATAGATAAGGATGAAATGATTGATGAGTCTGTGGAAAGCAATGTCCATTTCTCTCTGAAATGTGGCACCCACATTTGATAAACCAAAAGGAATTTTTTGATATGCATATGTTCCCCACTTTGGTTGTGAACGTGGTTTTATATTGATCCTCCTCTAATATTAATTTGATTGAAACCTGAAGTAGCCATCAAGCATAGAAAATATTTCAGATCCTACCACTGTTTGAAAATTTGTTCCATGGAGGGGAGAGGATAATGATCCTTCAAAGAGGCCTTGTTCAAGTCCCTGAAATCCACACAGAGTCTTATTTCTCCATTCTTCTTCCTAACATAGACCAATTTCACCACCCAAGATGAGTACTTGATGGGGAATATGATTTTTGACTCAATGAGTTTAGATAACTCCTTCCTCATGAGGGGCTCAATCTTGGGGTTCACTAGTCTTTATTTTATGTCTAACTGGCTTAGGCCACAGGATCAAGATCAATGGCATGTTGAGAAATGTTAGGGTCAAAACCTCTAAGGTATTCATAACTCCATGAAAATACATCATGAAATTCTGACACAAGGAAATAAAATATTTTTCTTCCTTTTGATCACATACCTTTCCAAGCAGAAGCTCTTACCTTGTGCAATGGTGACTAGATTGCAATCTTCTTTTCTGCAACTATATTACACTTTTTCTACCCTTTAATCTCATCATCAAGATTGAAGATGTCTTCAAGGGTTACCAATCCTTTAGGTAAATTGTTTAGTCTATAGCTGAATGATTTGATCACCATAACTTTCTTGCAAACTAGATTACAAGTTAGAAGAGAACTCAACCTCATTTTGAATAAATTGGACAATTTTTCATCATTCTAAAAAACTTTCCAGTTGACTTCATTATCTAGGATGGATGGTCTTACAACCATCTTTTACATGTTGTTTTCCTTGAATAAGGTCTTCACTGGGAAAATTGAGAGCCAATAGTTTCCATTTGATCTGCTTCCTTTATTCTACTTTCTGGCACCACTAAAGGTTGACAGACTTCAAAACTTTCTAAAAGATCCCAAACTCAGTGCCTATAAGCTCTCTAAAAATTTTTCTTGGTACACTTTCCTCTGACTTGGTGAATGACCAATTCAGTGTCCCCAAATATCTGTAGGGCCTTGATTTGTCTCTTTTCTGCAATGAGTAGGCCATGAACCAATGCTTCATATTCCACCACATTGTTTGAGCATGCAAATTGCAGCCTATGTGCAAAGAAGAGTTTTTTTGTCCATTGGGGAGACAAGAACTACACCCACCCAACTCCATTCCTACTTCTTAAACCATCAAAATACATTTTCCATAACCAGAAGTGTCATTCTTTTCTTTGAGTGGCATGGGGATAGTGAATTATTCTTCATGGATGTAATAGGTGCCCAGACCACTTCCATAGTTGTGTCATAGGGGTCAAACTCATAATGCTCTTTAGCCCATTCATCTAACATAAGATCAGGAATTAAAATGATGAATGCACTGTCTCTGGATTCAAGATCACTACTCACTTCTCCTTGGACCATGTATTTGCATTATAGGACTAGGATCATGAATTTCAACATGATAAGTTGAGATGGGTTCATCTTTGATTGTAAACCTAGTCCCATACCTTGTTCTCAATAGCATATGAGACCAATATGAAGAAATATCTTCTTCCCACTTTGGTTGTGAAATCTCTGGAGAGGTAGAGGGTGAAAAAAGGTGGCAAGTCAATCATAGAGATATCTCATGCATTATGGTTAGGCTTGGGAAAGCATGAAGAGTTAACTCCAGATCCTTGATTACACCCAAGACTTGCACTATTGATCCATCAAGTTGTAAAACACCTTTTGAGGTTGGATTATACTCAATTCCCAAGGATATCTGTAATTTTCTTTGGCATCACTGAGGTACTAGCACCAGAATCTATCATGCAGTTATGTACAAGGTGCTTTCCAACTAATGAGAGACATGTAGAAGGAGGAGGCTTGACAATTTCACTTACTTGTTCTTCCTTGGGCTGAAAATGTTGACTGGAATCTACTTTGTGCATGGTGGGTTCTAGAGGTGGAAGTTGCTTCAATGATTCTTGTAAGAGATCCCTTTGAGATGGGATAGATAGGGCATCCCACATTGTGACATTTAAATTTTTCCTTTTCATTTGTTCCACAATGTTGAGGGGAATACCCATGGATTTTTGCAATGAGGGAGTGACATGTTATCTTTCCTTTCTTTTCCATCCATCATGGAAGTTCTTTGGTTGGCAAATTTTCATGTTTTGCACCTAAATTTTGTTGGACATATTTTGTGTATTCCATGGAACTTGTTCATTCTATGGTTTTTGAGTGACCATGGTTGACTAGATGAAGCTAAATTTCCACCCAAGTCTGTAGATTGACTGAATTATTATGTGGAGTTGGAGAAACAAGAGGAGGAGACCTTACATCCATTTGTCTCTTTTTGGACCTTGTGTTATCTGCCACATGAAGTTATGGCCTGTTCAAATTTCCCATGGCTTTGATTAACCACAAAAAATATTCAAGTCCAAAGAACATGAAGTTAGGTTCAGGGGTGGCCTCTTGTATCTCTTCTACATTGCTTTTGATGGAGCCACAGCGACTTTGTTCTTGCTGATAAATGGAGTTTGCACCATAAGATATTTCTCCCAAAGAGTTCATTCCAATCTCACATGCATATTGGTTATGAGGTTGATCACAAGGATAACACCATTCAAAACCTTGGGCCATATTGTTTTGGACTGGAACAATGGTTTGCTTAAGCTAGGAGCTTGGTAAAGGGTTTGTAAGTTTGGATTTGGCAGTCTCTTGGTGGGTAATTCTATCCAAATATCTTAGTTTGGGTATTGAAAGCCTTGTTGGATAACCCTGAGGAGGGTTAGGATAATTTTTTAGGGCTTGAGCTTGTTGTCTCTTAAGGGAGACAATCTCATTTGTTAAATTTTTTAGCTGAACACTAAGGATTTCAATTTCTTCTTGCTTTATGGAGGAACCAGATGTGGATGCAGATGAAGAAGATGGTTGAGGAATGGGAGAAATGGTGGGTTGAGTATTTTGTGGTAATTCAGGGAAAATGGGCATTGAGTAATCTAGGGGCTAGTTTTCCTACTTGGATTAAACAATTTTCATCCCTAATGGCTATTACATAAGCATTTGGTAGTTGATAACACCCATAGATTGAATCATTACTGTTATATCAGAATTCAAAGCTCTAAGAAAGTATAAAAATGCACCTTGAGGGTTGGTCTTAGAAGGACTAGATTTTGTCCCATGTTTTTTGGAACCTGAAGTTGAAATCTGCCATGAGCTCATTTGGAGCCCACTTGATTGTGGTTAACTACTCAAGAAGAGAAATGTTGTCTACCTTCTCATCAAATTTTTGACAAAGGGTGGTCCAAGCTCATCCCAAGTGTGGATTGAAGCGTGGTTGGTAAACTTCTATACCATTGCAAATATTTTCCTTTGAGAGATGATGCCAAAAGATGCACCGCAACATCATCTTCCATGACTGCATGTACTGAAAGAACATTTGAAACATCCTTGAATATGCTCTGTGGGTGTGGTAGAGTTTTCACTTGTGAAGAAGGGGATACTCTTCAAGGTAGTATTGGGATATCATGTTGCATGGCTAAGAGAAATGGGACTACCACCACTGAAGCTTACAAATGGAAAATTTCCTTTGATGTGCCATGAATGGGATGGGTCTCAAACTTATGATAGGAAATGAGAAATGGTCTACCTGGAGGTGGAGTTGAAAAAATTTTTCTTGGAGATGCCGTGGATCTCTGTGGAGATCTTTTCTCTTTGTTCTTCTTCATGGAGAGAGTTGTAGGTAGTCAAATGACTCACCTCTGGATACACTTAACCTTTTTTGCACTCTTCTCATGAAATGGAAAGGACTAAAACTAGTTGAAACCAGAATATTCAATGTTTGGGAGTCACCAGATGTGTTGAAGAAATGCCTTTGAAGGTTGAAACTACTAAGTTACACACCAAAACTCAGTAAAAATGATCTAAAGATCATCAAACTTTCCCACATGGGGCATGCCAAAACTGTTGGAGCTCAAAATTGCACCTCTAAATCATGGAAGATCTAAATTTTGAGGCAACATGGGACTGTCTCCAAGTGTGGACTTGCAGCTTGAGACAAACCTCTGGAGAAGGTTGGATCCTCTATTCCATGGATTAGGAAAACCCACAAACACAACCTAATCTAATGCTAAAACTACTCCTACAGCTAACCTACACTAACATCCAAGGACTAGGGAGAGAGATGCAAGAGAATAATAAAAATAAAATAAAAGGGGTGGTGATAGCACCAGAAAGAAGGTGGAACTCCTCCAATTCCAAGTGACACAGATGCAAGTTTGTAGAAAAAGAGATCATGAAGATGCACACAGTTTTAATGTAAACAAGTAAAGAATATGAAAATATGTAAGAGGTAGAGATATTCACACCAAACACAAAGTATTTGAAGGAAAGAGAGAAACCACACTTGCATTAATCGATCCTTTACAATTTACATGTAGAGTCAAGGCAAGAAAATCTCCATTTGTGAGTTATAGAGGTCGAAAGCATGAAATTTCTAGTTTCACAGGGAAAATCCTTAAAATATGCTAAGGAAGAAAATAGGAGAGAACCCTTACAATGTGCACAAGCACTTACATTTATACAACTCATGAAAGGGAGAAAGAGAAGAGAGGAGAAAGGAAAGGACTGCCATGTTGGAGTACCAATCTCTGAAATATGTTGGACAAGCATGGGTGCCATGATTTCTTGCATAGTTTACTTGTAGTACAGACATGGGTGCACCCTTAGAAGAGAGCCAACAACCACAACACAATACCTTGATTCTATTGCACACCATCAGACCATGTAGGAGGACACCATACTTCATTAAATTTTGGTGGTTGGGGTGTTTGGTCATCTGATTCAGAAAAATGCACATACTTTGAGATTTCTCATGGAAGTCTATTTTTTACTGGTTCTCGTGGTCTTTACTTGAATTTCCAAAACTTGAATGATGAGTGGAGCCTCCTTTTCTTGGTGGTTTTAGTGTTTCTACACTTGATGCCATTAGATGCTTCCTTCATGTTACAAAGGTATTTCTTCTTTCCGCATGTGAATTTACCCAACATATATTCCTTTGTTTCATGACTTTGATAACCCGTGGAACACTATGATTAGGAAACCCACGAACACTAGGATAGTGTTTTGCGGCTTTTGAACTTAGTCATTCCAACTTTACTTTTCCTTACCATGTAGGTCTTCAAACTTCTTTGTGCACTGTAGCTTCTAACTTGGTGGACTTTGTACTTGGTTCTGCAGAATTGACAAACTCTGTGGAACCTTGTCTTCTGAGTTAACATGACATTGTGTTTCCATGCCATAGAGTCCTAGCTACTTTCTCACTTCTTTTGCTCTGTGGACTCTGTTATTAGCAAAAATTCTATCTTTATGTAGGCGTGTAACCCCATAATGCTCTAACTTGTCTTTAACCTTCGAAGGATTACTTTTCTTAGTGTCGTGAAAGACTAGAAAACTCCATGAAGCACTAACTTTGGCAAAATATGACTAAGTCTTGAGCACTTATTCCTTTGTTCATTGGGTTAGAAAACTCGTGGAACACTGTGTTTTCACATTCCGCAGAAGACTAACTTAGTGTCCGTGACTTTTCCTAAGCAAAAATGTGGCTAAGTTGATCTTTGATGAATTATTCAAAATTAAATGGTGTAATTTTGGACAACAAACACAATTTTAGCTCTTTTGTATTATAAAATGTTTCAATAAAACAATCTCTTTCCACTTTACTACTTTCAACTTATACATTCCATAGCAAAAAGTTTATAGTTTAAGAAGTTATAGTGACAAACCTATCTCTATAACTACTCTAATTGATCATTCTTGGCTTATTTGTGTTAGAACATGTTTCTATAAAATGATAATGTCCATTCTTATAGGATACATAAAATTTGAAGTATAACATTCTACTAACTATGACATGATCATTTGATAGAAACATTTGGAAACACAAAAAATTCATTACTTCTCAATTACAACAATTATAGAGACAAGTTTGGGTTAGTATATTCTTAAGCTGTAAATATTATTTTGACTTTACAAAGTCCAAACTTGTAGAAATGAATAGGTTGTCAACAATGCTAGAAAATGGAGAAGTGGTAAGGTATGGGCTCATTTACTTTAGCCACTAGTAGTTTTAACCTCATTTAAGGCCCTACACGTGGAAGTTGATACACATGCCACTTTTCAATACATAACCTACGTAAATATTTAGATGCCCAAAATCCTATGTTAATGGAATTCTTTTTAAATATTGAGTATTTTTCTTAGTCATTTTTAGTCAATATAAAAATAATGGGTAAATAGTTCTAGTTATCCTTCAAAATCCAACAAGTCTTTTACATTTGAGTTATACTCCATTGATTTAGTATTTAGTGTTTATGACAACTACATAGACAAGTTTGTGTTGGAAAATTGTTAAGTTGTAATATGCTTGCATGAGGGCAGAGTTGCAAGATTCAAATAAAATGTTTGAGTTGAGGTTTTCATTTTTGCTAAAATAACATTATCTAGATTAATGTCATACATACTCATATAAATTCATGGTTAGATACGGGCATATACAACCCAAATAGAAATTGCACTATTTTTGCGGTAAAATAAGAAACACTAAAAACACCAACATTGAAAACTAGAAATTGATCATAAGCTTAGTGAAGATTTAAAAATCGTCACCTTATATGTTGAAATGTATAACATGGAGGGGATAGTTAAATGACATTGCATCCATAGATATGCATTCGAATAAAATGCTTGACTTGAAGTCTATTTTTTCTACTAGAATAACATTATCTTATGTCATGCATACTCATATTTACATTTATTATTAGATGGATTGTATCTGATGATAGGAAATTAAGAGTAACGGAACAACTTCCTACGCTAATCTTAAGGAGAGATATTATGTAAAACTTTTCAACATAGTAAAACAGTTACAAAAATATTAGCAACATATTCATAACAAAACACAAACACCAGATATACGTGGGGAAAATCCTTTCGGATAAAAAACCCCACACTCCAAAAGCCCACTCAATGTATTTCAAATCTAATAACAAGATTACATACACTTGCAGAGCAAGTTTCTTACAGGAGTATTACCAGAAATAATTCTATGAGGATTAAAACTCACTACTCCAATTGCTTCTCCAAGCCTTCAATTTATAGATCTCCAGTTATACAAGAAACCATCTATGGTTTACAAAACCATGTGCCAAACCTCTCATGAGGTGGATAGCATTAAAGAGCAAGATTTCGATCTAAAATTAGGCTCCCACGTCCACAATATTCTCCCCTATTTTTGACCCTTACAGATGTCATAAAATATGTCATAATATCTCTAAAAATAGTCCTTCCATGATATACTATCATATGGGAATATTTTGACAACTCCTATTTCTATTTTTAGAGCATAGACAATGTGAAATAGTTGTAGGAAAATCTTAAATGAATAAACCAAACAAGGTTGAGACACCTTATTTCCAACAATATCCCACTTGTCGAATACCTTGCAAGGGCCAAAGGAAAGATACCATCATGGATCAACTTCTAGGGGCCGAGAGGCCCATAGACTCAGAACACCACCTGAATTTCGTTGTGCTCATGGGCTTAGTTAATGCATCTGCAACATTCACAATTGTATCTACCTTTTCTAGCTTCACCCTTCCATCCTCGACCATATCTCTCATGAAGTGATACTGAACATCAATGTGTTTGTTCCTGGAATGAAAATTCAGGTTCTTTGCAAGGCAAATTGCGCTCTGACTGTCACAGTATATTGTAACTACACCCTGTTTTAATCCAATATTTGAACACAAACGCTTCAGCTAAATGGCTTCTTTACAGGCATGAGTAGCTACCATGTACTCTGCCTCAGTAGTGGACAAAGTGACCACAACCTGTCGCTTGCTCATCCAACTAATTACACCACCATTAAGAGTAAACATGTATGCACTGGTGGATCTTCTGCTATCGACATCACCGGCCCAATCTGAATCCACAAAACCGTGAATATCTAGGGAATGTTGATCTCGTCTGCCTTGAAAACATATAGAGTAGTCTAACATACCTCGCAAATATCTGAAGATGCTCTTAATAGCATCCCAATGCACTCTTCCAGGATTAGACATAAAACGAGAAAGAACTCCCACTGTTTGGGTAATGTCTAGTCTTGTATAGAACATAGCATACATTAAGCTTCCAATTGCACTCTGGTAAGGCACTCTGCTCATTTCTTCCATCTCCGATGGGGATGAAGGACATTGTGAAATGGAGAGTTTCGTTCCCAAAGTAATAGGAACACAAAGTGGTTTACAATCCTGCATGTTGAACCTTTGCAAAACAGAACAAACATACTTACTTTGGCCAAGCCATAGCTTTCTATTCTCATGATCTCTTCTAATCTCCATCCCAAGTATGTATTTTGCTGCACCAAGATCTTTCATTTCAAATTTCGCAGATAGCTGAGATTTTAATTCTACAATCAAACCTTTTCCTTTGCCAATAAACAACATGTCATCAACATATAAAGTAATTATTAGGAAACAATCACCATCAGATTTAAAATATACACAGTGATCAAATTTAGACCGCACAAACCCCAAACTCAACACATATGAATCAAACTTCTGGTACCACATCCTAGGACTTTTTTTAAGGCCATACATGGATTTATTTAACTTACAAACCATATTTCTTTTACCTTTCATCATGTAGTGCTCTAGCTGTGTCATATAGATTTCTTCCTCTAAGTCACCATGAAGGAAAGCAATTTTCACATCCATTTGTTCAACCTCTAGGTCATATGCTGCTGCAATAGATAATAAAAATCGAATGGATGTCATTTTAGAAACATGAGAGAATATCTCACCATAATCAATACCCTCAACTTGAGAGTAACCCTTTGCAACCAACCGTGCTTTATACTTTTCAACATTTCCATCTAAACCAATCTTTTTCTTAAACACCCATTTACATCCAACATGTTTCCGACCTTCAAGCAATTGTACAAGGTCCCATGTATCATTCTTTTTAAGGGCTACCATCTCTTCATCCATGGCTATTTTCCAGGACTTTGCATCATTCATACCCAAAGCCTCTTGTATAGATCTCGGTTCATCAATGTTAGTACTCAAAGCAAATATACACTTCCAATCATCAGGAGAATACCCATACCTTTCAGGTGGTTGCATTTACCTTGTAGACTTTCGAACAAGCTGAGGTGGAGATTCATCCACTTCTTCCTCTTCTTCTTCCTCTTCTAAAGATTCAAAGCTTTGTGAGCTCTCCTCAACTTCTTGTCTATTTTGGGGTCTCGATTCAACTTTCTCAGGTGTAGAAGGCAGTTGAACCACATCGTTTTTTTGTTCATTTTCTTTATGTTGTTCTGGCTGAAAATTAACAGGGAAAGATTTAATCTCTCTAAAAATAACACTTCTAGAGTATATTACCTTTTGTGCAACAGGATCCCAAAGCTTATATCCTTTCACACCATAGCCATATCCGATGAAGATACATTTGACAGCCTTAGAATCCAACTTTGTTCTCTTCTCCTTAGGCACATGTGCATATGCCTCACAGCCAAAAACTCTCAGATGTCTAATTGAAGGATTTTTCCCCGACCACGCCTCCATTAGCGTTTTATCAACAAGCACTGATGTAGGAGATCTATTTATCAAATAGCAAGTAGTGGTAACAGCGTCAGCCCAAAACCTCTTTTCTAGACTAGCTCCAATAAGCATGCTCCTAGCCTTCTCCATCAACGTTCTATTCATTCTTTTCGCAACTCCATTCTGCTCCAGAGAATACAAAGTTGTCTTTTGTCTTTTAATCCCGCAATCTGTACAAAATCTGTCAAAGTCTGCAAAATAGTACTCACTGCCATTATCAGATCTCAAACACTTAATTTTCTTCCCAGATTGAGCTTTTACCATAGCCTTAAATTCCTTGAAACGACTAAAAACTTCATATTTACTCTTTAAAAAATATACCCATGTTCTCCTACTAAAATCATTAATGAAAGTAACATAATAAACTGATTTAGCAATAGAAGCAACCTTAACAGGACCAAATACATTTGAATGGATTAGATCCAAGATACATGAAGACTTATGAGTAGACACGTAAAACTGAACGTGGTTCTGTTTGCCATAAATACAATGTTCACATAAATCAAACTCCAGATTGCAATCATTCAACCCCTCAATGAGGTTCTTACTTTTCAAGGCTTTTAAACCCTTCTCTCCAATGTGGCCAAGCCTTTGGTGCCATAACATGGTCTTCTCTGCAGGTAATTTTGATTCGGTAGACAGAGCACCCTTGGGTTCTCAGAAGCCACAACCATCCGCAGAGGAGGAAACCCTCTCATTTTTCAATGAAATAGTTATTGGCTTAGTTTTATCCGAAGTGCTATTGCACTCAATCGTGCATGCATCAAGTTGGTACAATGTACCCAATCTACTTCCTCTTGCTATCACCATAGCACCTCTCACCATTTTCACACCTGCTTCAGAAAACTGTACATGCACACCCGCATCGATTAGCTTGCTAATAGATAATAAAATTCTTGCTAGTCCTGGGATATGCAAGACACCATCAAATATTCTAATTCTACAATCAGAAAATTTCACTTGAATACTACCATGACCAACAATTTCAAGGAAAGAATTATCACCCAAATACACCTTATCACCATCATAGTTTTCATACTTACTAAACCAAAATTTTGTTAGGAGTCATGTGGAAAGATGCACCTGAGTCTATCAACCATGCATTATCACTTGCACGAGTGGCCAAAGCTGCAATAAAGGCATCTCCGTCTTCTTTTTCGGACTCAGAATCAAAATCATGCTTCTTCTTTTTCTTTTTCTTTTCTTCTTTGCATTCCCTTCGAAAGTGTCCAGATTTGCCACAGTTCCAGCATATCGCTTTGGACTTACTAGGGGATTTTGATCTCCCCTTATTCTTGGAATGGCCACGCTTCTTCTCATCTTTGCCTCGTTCTTTTGTTCTTCCTCGAACACTCAAAGCCTCTTTGGCGATCAGAGAGACCTTCCTTCTCATCTCTTCGAAGAGTAGAGAACCAACAACATCCTCCATCTTCAGAGTGACTAAAGTGCTCCCAATGGCAATGACTAGGCTATCCCATGAGTCTGGCAGCAAAACCAACAACATTTGGCACCTTTCTTCTTCGTCCATTTTAACCCCAACCGAGCTCAACTGAGTCACCAACATATTGAATGTTTACAGATGCTCAGATATTTGTCCACCTTCTTCCATTCTCAAGGAAAACAACTTCTTCCTCAAGAAAATCTTATTTACAAGAGACTTAGCTTGGTATATCTCACCCAGCTTTTTCCAAAGCTTCTCTGAAGTGGATTCTTCATGGACATTTATCAGGATCGAATCTGCAAGACATAGTTTAATAAGGCCTTTAGCTTTTCTATCCATTACATCACATTGTGCAGCCAAAACTGGATCCGTAGGCCTATGGACCTTCTCATCCACCACATCCCATAGATCTTGATCAACTAACAGATCTTCCATCTTTAGCTTCCATATTTCAAAGTTTGTGCCACAAAAATTCTCTACGTCAAACCTCCCAGATGTGCTCGCCATTTGGAAAAATATCTGCAACCAGATAACAAAGTATTCTCTGCACAAGCTCCCACTCAAACCCGGATTAACACAAAAAACCCAACAACCCACAACTGAAACCAAAGGTGATCAGACTCTGATACCACTTGATAGGAAATTAAGAGTAATGGAACAACTTCCTACGCTAATCTTGAGGAGAGATATTATGCAAAACTTTTCAACATAATAAAACAGTTACAAAAATATCAACAACATATTCATAACAAAACACAAACACCATATATACGTGGGGAAAATCCTTTCGGATAAAAAACCCCACACTCCAAAAGCCCACTCAATGTATTTCAAATCTAATAACAAGATTACATACATTTGCAGAGCAAGTTTCTTACAGGAGTATCACCAGAAACAATTCTAGGAGGATTAAAACTCACTACTCCAATTGCTTCTCCAAACCTTCAATTTATAGACCTTTGGTTATACAAGAAACCATCTATGGTTTACAAAACCATCTATGGTTTACAAAACCATGTGTCAAACTTCTCGTGAGGTGGATAGCATTAAAGAGCAAGATTTCGGTCTAAAATTAGGCTCCCACGTCCACAATAATCTCCCCTTTTTTTGACCTTTACAGATGTCATAAAATCTGTCATAATATCTCTAAAAATAGTCCTTCCATGATATACTATCATATGAGAATCTTTTGACAACTCCTATTTCTATTTTTAGAGCATAGACAATGTGAAACGGTTGTAGGAAAATCTTAAATGAATAAACCAAACAAGGTAGAGACACCTTATTTCCAATATCTGACCCAAACAAAAATTGTGTTATTTGAAGTAAAATAATAAATTATAACAAGTACCAACATTTAAAAACCATCACGTTATTGTTTTTCACCATTTTCGTTGTGTCTAATATGGCTGAAATTGTGCTATGTTAGTAGTAAAAAGAGAACAAAAAAGAAACATAATTTTACGGTTCTATGAAAAAAAATCGTAAATGAATGGGGTGGGTACTTTTAATGATAAATTCTAAATAAGGAAAATACTTCCTATTTAAATATCATATATGTACATGGATTAAATTGAATTTTGGAAATAACCATTATATTAGGTGAAAATGAAAATGCTATTTGGATATTAAGATATTGAAGAAAAATAATATTTATTTTAATTTAATGCACAATTTATTTGAAATACATACTTCAATCATTTTGTTAAAATATTTTAAATAAATACTTACTCCTCATTTTTAATAAATTTACTTTATAATATGACATACAATAAAATAAAAATTCATTCTTAAAATATTTAAATAAAACATAGACAACCTAGCATTAAAAAATACATTTATAATCCAAAAAGAGAATTTTTAAAAATGTCATATTATTTTTTATGGAACAAGTGAAAGAGAGAGCCACAAATCTAGAACAGCCGAGTAGGTTATTTTCTTCCTAAATTTCCATTTCATCTTCTTCCATCTCCATCTCCATCTCCATCTCCATCTCCTGGTAAATCCCAAAACGTACAACATAGTTATGATTACAGATCTGGCTCTCGCCCAAAATCGCCGCTCTCTTCAACGGAACCCGCCGGTGGAAGAAGAAACATCATCGTCCGCCACCCAAAATAACATTATCACGTAGCAGAGGCAGGGACTCCATCTGCAGGGAATCTGCACCCACTCCAAACCGAATCATTACTAAAAACAGAAAAACAAAACCCCCGAAAAAAACAAAAAAAAACAAAGCTTTAGGGCGAAACAAGAATGAATCAACGGACCCTTAAAAAGCGCTGCAGGCTCTGCTCCGCCGCCATGACAATGCAGCATTAGGGGGTTGGGCTCCTTCACTCGAATCAGATCGTGCCGTAACGCCGCATTTTCCACACTGTAATAACTCAACGACTGCTTCAACTTCCGACATTCCCCTTCCAAAATACGACATTTTGCTTGCAGGGTTTTCTCATACCCTTTCTTCCTCTCCCGCGACTTTGCAGCCGATTCTCTATTTCTATTTCCAAAATTTAAACACACAAAGAAAAACACGACCGGCTCAGATAATTCCTCTGTACAAAAATTTACATTACTCTGCAATGCAGCCCGCCATCTTACCGTTTGCGTTTCCGTGTAAATGCAGTCCTCTTCTCCTCCTCCTTGGATTTGTCCTTCGTTTTTCCCCAGGTCCACGTCATCCGAGGTTTCCACGTGGTCGCCTAGCTGGATCTGAGCTGTTATATCCACGTCATCGGAGCGGTCCACGTGGTGGGCTTGCTGTGGAGGAGCGCAGGCAATATCTGCAAGGAAGGAGTTTATGTCGATAAATCCCACATTTTCTTCGTTTCCGTCAGGAAAGTTTTCAAAATCTTCGTCACTAAACAGAATGTCATTGAGGGCACTCAGCTGAAGCCCGACAGAATCTTCGTTAGATGCCGCTTCGATACTTCTCCGGAAGGCGCTGTTGTCATCCCTGTCAAGAGACAGGCAACAAGTTATCCGTGCAAAACTCTTGGAACAGAAAATCGTCGAGGCAAATCCCAGGCGAGTCCGGCAATTGCTGAAGAATCGACTCCCACTCGATCTCCGTCTCCGTCTCATCACAAGAAGTTCAAATTCTCCATGCCTAATGCCCCACGGACTCACAGTATCATTGGCCAATGGTCGTGGTCTCATGTGGAGCAATATATATACATATATATATATATTATTTTAAAGGATATATATACAGTTTCCTTCGAGTGCAAGTAACCGCCGTCACCCAATGAATATACCACATCATTCGTCCAATGAAAATCGGGGTAAAGGTTGACGTGTCCTTCTCATACGGACTTTTTTTTGCACCTTTCATGGAAAGCGCGTTGCTGGAAATGGTTTGAAATCGGCAGAACGGAAATTTCCATGTTGTTTCCCAAGATTGGATATATTTGCTATAAATGGTGGAGTATTAGGTTCGGCATTTACGCATCGCGAGACCTCATCTATAAATTGGTTAGTTTTTAAAAGATGGATTTTTGAGGATATTATCTTTCTTAATAACGTTAATGAGACCAAGTAATCTATGGGACTAAGCATTGTAACATAATAATGTCTTTTGTGTAAATATAATTGTTTGATATTAGGATTTTTCTATTGGTTTTACAAAATTTTCAATTACTTTTAGATGTTGGATTTTTTATTATACAAGTTTGTTAAGTTGTGTACTATGAGGTCGCCATCATACTTTATGAGAAAGTCACTATAGGTTGCACACTTGAGATGAGGCTATCATAAGTATGTCATGAAAATTTGTAAGTGCCTTACCAAGCACCCCGGTTTTGGTGTTTTGGTGTGGACTTACATTTACAAGTTAATTGACCCGAGATCAAATCCCGTTATTGGCATGTCTATAGCCACGCAAGTCTAAAATCCTCCGCTTGAGAGAGGCTATCATAAGTATGTCATGAAAATTTGGTAAGTGCCTTACCAAGCACCCCGGGTTTGGTGTTTTGGTGTGGACTTACATTTACAAGGTTAATTGACCCGAGATATTAGTGTCAATTTACCTCCACTACCCTCTTGTTATAAAATAGGTATGGTCTCATTTACTACTTCTCCTTATGATTTGTCAGTTTCATATCTAAGATGATGCGAGCTAATCTTTAATTGAGTCATCGACATTTTCACCGTTCCACTTGATTTATATTCCTATATAAATCTTTCGACATGTTCTCATATAAAATTAAACATTTTGATATAAAAAAATTTCCCTTTAAATTTTATGGATGAGTTGATAGTGTTTCATTGTTATATAAACTATTAAGTTCCATCTTAATATTAATTTTTGATTTTATATTTTAGTTTAGATAGATGTGAGATAACTAATTGATAGGCATATTTGTTGTTCCGTAAGAGGAATATCGAAATAATAGCTTCAAAGAATAATACCTGTGGTAGATTAAACCAAATAATGTTTTTGAATTAATTTTTGTGCATTTTAAAAAGTAAGATGGCACATATCAATGAATAAAATTGCGTCTTATTATTATGTTTATGTAAACTAAAACAGTTAAGAAAGTAAATGAGTATTTAAACTAGGTTGTGAAATGACTAATATCCAGGCAAATGTTAATGAGGTGTAGTTAAGAAAGCCCAGTAACAATTACTAGTGTATGATATTATTTGATTAAAATAAAAACAATGAATGAAATGAAAATATGTTGATGTCAACAAATGACCAAGATAGATTGCAATCATATTGTCACTTGGAGAGAATTGCCCTTGATTAATAACATGTAAGCCGCCATGTCTCAAAGAAAACACATTAATCATTTGTATTAGATTATATATCTAAAACCATAAAAGCATATCAATCACTTTAAATTAATGACAAATATGCAACAACAATTTAGAGACTAATAATATGCATACATGTATAAAATCATAGAGTAGACACAAATCAATTAAAAAAATAATGCTCGCAATCCATAAAATGTTTATTAACTAGTTGTTTCATGTAATGTAATTAATTCTTAATCCATTATAATAATATCTCGATATGTGAGAATTTGCATAGAAATATTAACATATGAAAACTTATAGTGATTCTTGGCAAGCTTGTCTCTGTCATCAAGAGAAGTCTATAAGCTCATATCACTAGTAATGAACTTCCAACTTTGCTCTTTCTCTTACAAGTTCTACCACTTTCTTGTCCAATCTATATTTCTGATAGGGAAATGTATTATTATAGATCGATATTTTCTCAGATGATATATTGTGTGTGCTTAATCATTTAACTTAGAAGCGATAGTAATGGTTCTTGCAATGAAAGATTTCTAGCAATGGCCCATCAATCCTAAAAACACTAACTTAAAATCCATGCCTCATAATGTTATGGGGCATATGTTATTCTATTGAGAAAAGTGGCAATGCCAAGTTTGTAAAAGTGTTGCAATACATTTCAACACTGTAGTCTAATACAACCTTGTTAAATTCCGACTATACTAGATTGATGGTCATAACAATTAGGGAAGAAGTGATGACCATGCATTAATGACCTCAACATTTCACAAGAAGGCAATGTAAAAAAA
The DNA here is from genome assembly GCA_019776745.2 of Taxus chinensis. NCBI lineage: Eukaryota > Viridiplantae > Streptophyta > Pinopsida > Cupressales > Taxaceae > Taxus > Taxus chinensis. Next base: position 828,592,945 of record CM034149.1, on the reverse strand, counting down.
TTCAAAACCAAGGGAATGGTTATGCACTTTCTTGTCACGGAGAGATATTGTAGTGATTCATCAAACATCAAACATGTCATATGTCAAATTATGGAGAGAGCTTAAATTATTAGATATTTGATGTTCATTTCTCGGATAAGAAATATTGTATGTTATTTTTTTGGATAAATCTGCATAAAAAGTTTTAATTTGAACGTTTTGAGCCCTATAATAGACTCATCAACAAGAAGAAGCATAAGCTTGAGGAAGGGAATGAAAATAATCTAATCCAAATATGCTAAGAAGAAGAAGAAGTAAAATATAAAAAGGAGGAAAAAGAGATGTTGACTATTACCAATAAAATAAAATACAACCGAAAAGGATAAATCATGACATAATAAACTAAAAATTAAAAAGGGATAAAAAAAAGTTCAAAGATCAAAAAAATAATCCAATGTGATATGTTTAGATTATTAACCTATTATTTAAATAATTGATAAAATTATTTAATTAACTACTAATAAGTAAAAAGAGTAAGAAGGTAAAACAGGTAACAATTTTTTCCAAGTTCTACTTTTGCAATTAGAGTGAAGAATTTATTCGTAGCCAATTTCAAGAAGAGTAGACATGAACTAGAAGAATTTATTGGTAGCCAATTTCAAGAAGAGTAGACATGAACTAGCACATCTTAGTTTGTTAAAATCACATTTTCCAATAATTTTAAGAATGTAAGTGTTAAACATTTAAAAGTCAACATGAGTGAATCTTTTCATATCTCTAAATGAAACAAACAAAAAAATCACATTTGAGAGATGCCCAATTATATTTTTAAGACCTTTAGTCCACAAAATTTAACTTTATACTAAAAAAAATTGTACTATGAATTCCTAAAATCTTATTGTATTGTCATTTAAATTGAAAGCCACACAATACAAGGTATATTCATATTAAGAAATGGTTATACTGTAAAATAAAAATAAGATTTCCCATTCATCCCATTGTTTCTATTTTATTGGGATATTTTTAAGGGTCTTGTCATTTCATTGTCTTCATAGACCAAAATATACAATATTTAAACAAAAAATTTAATTTGTATACTATAGCCAATGTCAATGTAAAAACTAAAATATGTTGGCAGAGTATGGAGAAGACAAATAATAAAATTGCCAACAAAAGTAAAATATCTCAATTGCTTGCATTGCTTTATTACAATTAGATGTAGATCATGAGGTATTTTCTTCCTTAATTAGAATACAATTATCTCAAAATTGAATTCATAATGTTCGCTCATCATGTGAATAGACTAAAGAAATGCATCTATACAATGTATACAATGTAAATACAATCACAAGTCAAATTCAAGACTATAGAAGCCAAATTTATGGCATAACACTAAATGCATCTCTTGAAACATGTATAGTAAAAACCATTGAAAAGTTACTAATAATTTGACAATGTGAGACTATAGGAATCTTTTCCAAGGAATGCCATAAGCTTTTGATCCAAAAAAAGTTTCCCAAATCCATCAAAAATAGAAATATTTGTAAGATACTTGGTGATGAAAAGATATAAATGAGTCACACAGCTTGATGTGAGTTTATAAAATAAGGAGATATTAGTTTTTAATGGGGTGGGATAGGGGGACTCGCATGGCGAAAAAGTGTGAATGTGTGAAGGTTAGCAGGAGGGTTATAGACTGTCTATATCCTGATGGGGAGGGTGAATTGAGAAATGGAAAGGTGGATGAAGGCTCTTGGGAGGTCAAGGAGGTTCAAGATGGAGGCATAAATGGTTGGTCATGGGGGAAGGAGAGTTTTGAAGGGCGAGAGTCTAGGGTTCACGTGAATTCAGGTGCTTTCAAGGAAAATGGATTTTTTTTGTCCGGTGTGAATTCAATCCCTCTGGGGGTGTCCGAAGGGAGCGCCGAAGCTCCAGGCATGAGGGGGAGGTTCAGGATTTCCTCAAAAAGGAAAATGTTAAAATATCTGAGTCTGGTTTTTGGTTTTTTTTTTAAGAAGGATGTGTCGGAGGAAATTCCATATTTGAAGGTGGTCTTTGAGAAGGGTTTTCGTCGAAAGGGAGTAAGCTGTCAGAGGAATCCCTTGCTTCTATTCTCTATGAAAGTTAGACATTAAAGTTTTGAAGGTGGTAAAAGTGGTTGAAGTAGAATTTTCTACCTTGGAATAAATTTGTGACGAAATGGGAAATAGGGCATTAATTTGTAAATTCATAAGCTTGTGGCCTTCGAAGGATGAGCTCTGGAATTGGATTGAAAATAATTGGGATTGCAGAGAGCACCTTGTTATGATATTACTTACAAAAGGTTTTTTAGACATGTTTTGGAAATTCTGAGGATAGAGACAAGGTCATTTTTGGGGGACCATGGTTTTTAAACAAAGTTGGCCTCTATTTGAGACCTTGGTCCCCTCTTTTCAATCTGGAGGAGGAACTTGTTAGGAAGGTTCCTTTGTGAGCGAGGCTTTACAAGCTCCCTCTAGACCTATGGTGGCAGGAGACCTTGAGGTCAATTGCAGAAGCCTTAGGAGAGCTGATTAGTTTAAGAAAGGAGACGAAGATGGAAACTTTCTCTTCTTACATAAGGATTTTTGTTAAAATTGATCTATCCAAGCCCTTAGTTCAGGCTATGAGGATCAACATGCCTAAGGGAATTTAGTTTTAGCCCATTGATTTTGAATTATTTCCGTTCTTATGTTTCAAATGCAGGGATATTGGACACAAAATGAATAATTTCCCATTGAAAGGTAACGGGTTGGAGAAGAAGCTTTAGGAGAAGGATACCTCTAAAGAGAATTGTAGAGCTAAGGGGGAGGGAAATCCTATGTGTATAAAAATGAGGATAATTTTAAGTGGGAGTCTCCAAGGGGTGGAGAGGTTTCTCTAGTTAAGACTGGGAAGGGAGTTTCCCTTAAGTTAAATGGTGTGGAGGCTTCACAAGATTTAGACCAGGTTAAAGGGGATGAGGAGATAATTTTTTATCAAGGAAAGGAGATATCTTAGGATTGCTCATTGGATCAAGAGGATTTGGAACTTTTTATGAAAGCTTTTAATTGCTCTAGTGGCAGGGGAAATAATATTTCTTTGAAGCTTAATTCAGTTGATCATGGAGAGAGGAAAATGGTTTTTGAATCCAATAAGGAAAATGAATTTCCCTAGGAGGATACTAAGCTATATTTAGAGGTGGTGTTGAAATAAATTTATATGAATGAGAATATTTATGCAAATCTGCTAAGGAAATTAGAAAGATTGGCCTCATCTCATTCCAAGCCTCATCCAGATACGAGTTATGCAAAATCAGTTGATAGGTGTTCTAATGCTCTCAAAACTCAATTAGAAACAAAAATAAATATAGATATTGGTAATCAAAGCACTTTAGAGGATTTTTTGTTTGGTGGGAGGGACTCTCCTTCCACACGGGGGCCATGAAGCTTCTTAGTTGGAATGTCAGAGGATTGAATTCCTCTAAAAAAGGTCGTTTGGTGAAGTGGCTTAGAGAGTTAGAATCCCCGAATATATTCATGACGCAAGAGACCAAGATGTCTATGGATGATTTTGAAGTGGTTAGAAAGAAGTTTTGGTTCAACATTAGGGAAATCTATGTAGAGGCATAGGGAAATTCAGGTGGACTAACAGTTGCTTGGAACCCTAGTAGAATCTTATGTTATATTATGGAAAAATGTAAGCGGTTTATTGTAGTAGATTGCGTAGATTCGAGGTATAATGTTAAATTTGTGTTTGTTAATTTTTATAGGCCTATCTTAGTCGAGGAAAAACATAATACTTGATTTATTTAAGCAATTTGTTGAAGGAGGAGGATAAAATGAAAATTTTAGGAGGAGATGTTAATGCAGTTCTAAATTTGAAGGAAAAGAAAGGTGGGAAAAATTTTCTTCCTCCTAGATCTTTATATTTCAGATATTTTTGTAGTGGTTCGGCCTTGACAGATGTGGAACCAAAATATGGTGGCTTCACTTTGTCTAATAGAAGAAATGGATCTAATGTTATATTTAAAAGGTTTGATAGGTTCCTGATCAGTTCAAATTGGGGATTGGAAAAATATATTTTCTCTTCAGACATTTTAAAAGTAGCTGGTTCTAATCATGCCCCCAGCAACTTATCATTATCTGTTGATGGTGGCCTAGTTGGGATTCCATTCAAGATGGAATTCATGTGGTTTCTTGATCCGTCCTTTGAGGAGAATCTAAAATCTTTGAGGGGGATAAAATTAGATGGCAGCAAGAGGTTTTGTCTAACAAGGAAAATGAAGCATGTGAAAACAAAGGCCAAGAAGTGGAATAAATTTTCTTTTGAAAATGTGTTCCAAAAGAAGAATGAGTATACTTCTAATTCAAAATCTTTCCAGGAGGATATTATGAGAGATAGTGCTTCAAAACCTTTGTTAGCCATAGAAAAGGAAGGGATTTATCATTTGGATCATATTCTTCATATGGAGGAAGTGTATTGGAAGAAAACATAAAGAGTAAAATGGTTGAAAGAAGGTGACAGGAATCCAAAGTTATTTCATCTCTCTACTATGATTAGGATAAATGTGAATAGAATTGAGTAGCTTACCCTTACTTCAGGTGAAGTAATTTTTGATATGGACATGATAAGGGGGGAAGGGGTGCCCTTTTTTAAACATTTACTTTTGGATGAGGATGGATATTGGCATGATGAGGAAGAAGCCTTATTATCCAATATACCTAAGGTCCTGGAGGAAGGTGATGCCAAAAGGATTGTGCATCCTATATCTTAGGGTGAAGTTTGTGATGTTGTTTTTTTGTCTTGGGGCTGAAAAATCCTAGGGCCAGATGGTTTTCAAATTGGTTTCTTTCAAATATTATGGCATATCATGGGTTGGGATGTTTGGATTGTGGTGGAGGAATGTAGGAAAAAGAGAGTTGTCTTAAAATAATGGAAATCCACTTTTCTTGCTCTTATTCCTAAAAAAGAAGATGTGAAGTCTTTTGACACATTCCACCCGATAGCCTTATGCAATGGGATTTATAAGATTATTTCAAAGGTTTTTTCATTAAGGTTGAAATCATTTCTTACCTATGTCATCTTGGATAGTAAGAATGGTTTTGTTGAAGGAAAGAAAATTCTTGATGGAATTGGGGTGGCTCATGAGGCTATCCATTCTCTCTCTCATAAAAAAACTTAGGGATGATAATAAAGTTAGATATGATGAAGGCATATGACAGACTGAATTGGAGATTTCTAGAAGAGGTTCTTGCAAATTTTGGTTTTCCTCATGATTGGATTCAATTGATTAGAAGTGGATTCTCAACCCCAATGTTTTCGATGTTGATAAATAATGTTCTTGCTGGGAACTTTTATTCTTCAAGAGGTCTCAGGAAAGGTGACCCAATTTCTCCTTTTTTTATTATTATACCAGAGAGTCTTTTCAGGGCTATCCAAAGTGATGTAGTGAAGGAGTTAAAAGGTCTAGATATTTCTTCAAATTCAACCTGGTGTCGAATTATCAATTTTTGAATGATATTGCACTATTCGGGGATCCTTCAGTGGCGGAGGTGAGGAAATTCCAGGAGATTCTAGATCAATATAAGAAGGCGGCAGGTCAGAAGGTGAGAGTGCTCCCAAGTCTGTAATCTTCTTTATTAATGTTGATCCTATGTTGCAATGTAGGATTGCAAACATTTTTGGCTTCTCTATTGTTTCCTTTCCTAGTTCATATATGGGCATGCCACTGATTGGTGGGGCTGGTGGGAAATATTTGTGGAAGCATGTAGTAGATAAGATCCAGATGAAGGTGGCCTCTTGGAAGGGGAAGTGGTTAACCTTAGTAGGAAGGGTGGAATTAATTTGTTCATCACTTCAGGAATTCCCCACATATTTCATGTCACTCTTTAAAATACCTGAGAAAGCGGCCAAGTGTATTATTGGTTTACAAAGGAATTTTTTATGGATTGGTTCTGAAGATAAAAAGAAATTTTTTCTGATGGCATGGGATGAGGTATGTCTCCCTAAGAAGGATGGGGGTTTAGGTTTTAGAAACTATTTGACGATGATTAAAACTTTGTGGGGAAAGCTTCTCTGGAGAGTATATGAAGATAGAGGGCATATGTGGAGCAGGATCTTGGTGGAAAAATACTTGGAGGCTCAGGACTTGAGAGGTTTTTTTCCAACAGGGGATTCCTTTAGGATCAGTTATTTGGAATTTTATTAAAATTTGTCATAAATTTGTAGTCTAAGATCTGAAATGGCAGCCCCAAAAAGGTAACAGGGTGAATCTGTGGGATGATAACTAGATTTTGTTGCGTCCCCTCTCTAGGATTGAATCAGTGATATCGTTAAGAGATGAAGCTATCTTGAATTGGGGGTCCAAAGTAGAAGGTTATATGGGTATTACATAAGGGGTCAGAAGTTGGATATCCCCTTCCTGTGATAGATTTGTGAATATGGAGGGTGCGGTTTCTCGTTTTAGGATTTTAGGCTCAACTCCTTGCTCTAATGATGCTTCAAAGGAAAGACTTATTTGGTCAAGGTCAAGGTCAGGGTCAAGGTAAATATATGTACAACAAGATGTATGATAGTCTTATGATCAGAGAGGTTTCGGGGTCTTTTCCGAAGGATATAGTTTGGATGAAATAAGGCTTACCTAAAGATAATTATTTCCTGTGGTTGGCAACTTTGGGAAAATGTTTGACTTATAATAATCTGATGAAAAGGGGCTTTCATGGTCCAAAATTTTACTTTCTTTGTGAGGAATGGGATGAATTTGGTGGCCATCTCTTCATTCAGTGCTCCTTTGCGACTCAAATTTGGTCCATCATGCGGCATCAATGGTGCATTGCTTGGGTTTTTCCAAACTCGATGTTCAATATGGTTTCACAATGGAAACAGAAAGTAGGTCATAAAGGTTTTCAAATCCTGTGGAACTTAACACCTGCAACAATAATTTAGAGTTTGTGGCTTGAAAGGAATAGAAGAATTATTAAAATTTCCAAGCTTTCTGTGCATCAACTTTGGAAGGATCGAGAGTCTTTTTCTGAAATTGTTAGTATTTGGTGTAAGGATTTGGATTACAGAAATAATGAAGATATGTCCTTTTATGATAAATGGATTTAAATCCCCTGGAAGCTTGCTATTATCCCTCCTGATAAGGGGAGTGAGGAAATTATATTTAAATAATGGAGGCCTCCTGATGAGGATTGTATTAAGTTAAATTTTGATGGAACTTCTAGAGGCAACCCTAGTAATGTGGGTTGTGGATGTATTTTCAAGGATTCAAGATGCCAACATGTATTGCTAGTGGCTGTGGATTGTGGCATTTCTTCCAACAATGTCATAAAGGGTACGACCCTTCCTTTTGGTTTAATGGAAGAAAAAAAGTGGAATTGGTGGCCTCTTTGGATTGAGAGGGATTCCAAGACCATCATAGGTTTGGCTCAAGGTGAAGTCCCTAAAGCCTGGTTGTTGAGAACTATTTATGCAAATATCAAATCCATTCTTCCTTCCTTTTCCAAGGATAAATTCTCACATATTAAAAGTGAAGGGAATAAGGTGGCATATTGTTTGGCTAATAGAGGGGTCAGATTATGGGAAATTCATCACATATGGTGTCAAGTATGGGAGACATGTTTTCCCAATGATGTATTGTCCCTCATATCGAGGGACACATGGTTGACGATAGGTGGATAAGTGATTTATGGTGAATGTTGCTGACCATTGATTGCAAATTATTTTGGATTGATGATGATTACGGCGGGGAGATCTATATAGGGATTTTTTGTACTCATACGTGTTGATTTTTGTGTGGAAGGATGACATGTGTTCAAAGAGTTTGATTTGGAGGATATAGAGATATTTGAATTTGTCTACCTCTTCTCCCTCTACCTAGGGATAGTTGCAGGTATTCAAATGCGCCTTCTTCTCTTGTTCTTGACCTTGTTTGAATCCTTCTCATGAACTAGAGAGGATTAAATTGTTAATATTTTTGAGATCAATAGATATGTCGAATAGAGTCACCATATGTGTTATTAAAGAGCCTCAAAAGTCTAGAAATTATTATGTCATACACCAAACCTAACAATATTTTAAGTTTAAGCTTTCAATGCTTGTCCCATTGGGTGTGCCAGGAAATTTTTTGATGATTATCTTTGTAGATGAATCACCAAAGTCATGGGAAATATTAGAGATGTGGCACTTTACCCCTAAGATAACCTCCATATTTTATAGAAGTTGGATCTTCTCTACTTCATGTGTTGAGATAAGGGGTTAGAGAGAAAATAAAGCATGATGTGATAAATCCTAATCTAAGGCGATGTGCTGAGACTTTACTGAAAATAGCAAAGGGATAGATATCTGAAATAGCTACTAAATTAATTGAAGAGATAATTCAACATGATCAACCATTCTAGAGATATCTCATAACTCATCAAAGGCCAAAGATGAAACTAAAATATGACCATGTAATTGAATAGAAAATTATGAAAAGATCTAAGGGCGTGGGTAGCATGATAGATATTTAAACATTCATCTAAGAACTGAAAAAGTAACAGGTAGAAACAAAGGACACGGAATATTGCAAAGTTGCAGGTGCACAACACAAGAACTCTTATATATATATATATATATATGTAGGTGCATAGATACATATATACTCTTATATATATAGAAAAATAGTACATGAGGCCAAAAGTGGCATAGATTGCAGTGTTTCTTTACAACAGAGCCTTACGTAAGGCCAATGGACCAGAATACACTGAACAAAAATTCTTCTTACAAAGCTTTTGAAATTCTCTTTTTTTTATATCTTCTCTGTATATCTATATTTAGCACCAGAAGATTCCTTATATAGACCTCATGATTCTTGCTTCAACATGCCTCCATTAAGATCTCCACCGTCCGTATTTAGTTTTTACCTATGATATCTTCAAACATTGGAGCAGATCTCAAATGCATGCTTTGGGACCACGATATCGCATTCACTTCTAGTAGACCTCTGAGCCCTTCACTTATTTGATTGGTCCTTTTGACTGGTGGTGGACTTTTTTGTAAGACATGTGGGGATTGCGTGCTACTTCGGGACTTTTCATTTTCTATTTTATTTTAAACTTATGCACCTGGATAACACATGGAGGAATGTGTGCACTTCTTCGTCTTTATCTTCTGACTTTTCAACCCATTTAAGGACTGCTTAACCGAGCACTTTGGCTACATGGACGATTCCCGTATGCACGAGGACCCCTGATGCAATTCTTCGTGCCTTATCCAAAATGCGCACAGAAGGGGACAGATGTGGATACCCTCCTCATGTAGTTCCATAACTTAGGAAAAACATTGGTCCCAAAAAAATGACAAAATAATGCAAACAAGGAAAAGGGGTCAAGGAGACAAATGGTAGCATTAATAGGAAGATCCCTGAAATAGTGTAGAAATACTTCTATAGTTATGGAGACTCACCAGAGGGGCTTCATGTCAACCATGGAAGAATCCAGGAAATCCTTCCGTACAAATCTATGAAATTTTCAAAATGTGTCTTGAAGAGATGCCACTTAGAGTTTCTATAAAAGCAGCTTGGTACCTGAATCCCACTCAGCCTTAGTCAGATAAGTCCTTCATTATAGAGACTAAAAGGCTATATCCAACTCTATGATATCATTGTGAGATAATGTTTAGAGATCCTACACCATTTATGTGCAAATGGAAATCTAGTTTTACAATTGGAATCAGAGATGGCCTCCGCCTCAGCAATGCTAGAATTATCTTTTAAATATTGAAAAATAGTATTATCATAGCTCCTTGGTCGTAAGATGTTGTTGGATTTGGTCCACTGATAGGATAATTAGAGTCATCGGGGAAGGGAGAGGTGAATACTAATTGGAACTAATTCTTCTAATGCGGTGCTTCCACTCTTTAATCCCTAATTGGAGCTAGGCCAGGAGAATCTGGAACTTGGTAGTGGCCTTGTTACACACTCAGAATCTCACTGATTTTTTCCATGACCTACTGCCTATCTATAATACTAGACCCTTGTAGGATGAAGTTTGAAGGATTCATATAATTTTTGAACCATCTTCTATGATTCAGGGACCTTGGAAGATACAACATTGCCGACGGTCAAGGCTGAGGACTCCACATTGGTGCACACATGCTTTGTGCATCAGATATGAATATGAAGTGTGGGTCTTAGGTATTTTTCCGGTGTTGGAAATTCTCTTACAACATGAGATGTTTAATTTCTACACCAATGTGATGATTCCCCCTTTCTAGGAATGTTGAGTGAGCTTCCAAGTCAAATCCTTGACCACGTCATCTAATGCCTTGCGCTTTTTTTGCAAGCCACCCTTTTCTGCCTCCGAGGTGCGCAACATTTCTTGGAGTGAAGTGATCTCTATATTTTTGGAATCAACCTCTTGATGTAGGAGCTTCCTCTCTTGATCGAGTGAACTAGCCGCACACTTGGATGCTACAAGTTTAGCTTCTAATGTTGTGGTCTTTTCTTAAGAAGTTGTAAGAGATTCCTTCGATGCTACCTCTTTTAACTCCTTGTAGAGATGCTCTATTTCTTTGCTCCTGCCCTTGATTTTGGTATTGAGGTAGATCATAGTGCTTTGTGTTTGTAGGAAGCTAGCCTCCATTTTCTTCAACTTATTCCTGAGCTTGAGATAACCTTAGTGACCATGACAGTTGTTTCACTCATCAACTTGACCTTATCTTGAGGCCATAACTGGGTAAGGTCCGCCGCAACAACATTGATGGAATAATCATCAGGTTGCATCTACTCAGAGGGGTTTTAAAACATTGGGGGCCATCTAAGCTATGGTAAGGGAACTCTGATGATGGTCATATAATGAATGCATCTATTTCTAAGCTCCCACTATCATTTATTTATTTTTATTCCTCTCCCTCCTATTATCTCAAGCCACTTTGGCCATCTCGGTCTGATTCACAAATTCATAGGAGGAAGGGACTACCCCACCTGTAAATGATAATCTTGGAAACAAACCGTAAGGGATTGTAACTGATCATGGGGGATAGGAAGTCACAAGAGCCATAAAAGGGCCCATCATAACTCGAGGAGAGAATGTGGGAATGGTGGATGGTAGTTGAGGAAGAAGAGAAGAGCCGAGAGAAGGAAGAGTCTCGGTTGGGGTGGTTAACGTAGGAACTCTCCTAGCAGAGGAAGTGAAATGTGGAGGATATGGAAATGGATAAACGTGAGGAGAAGAAGGGGAAAAAATAAGGAGAGACCTCAACTATTTTCAACTTTTTCTTCAGATGACTCTGAGGGCTAGTGAATCCAACAATAGTTGTAGAGGGTGAGACTATAGGTTAGGCCAAAGTGAGCCCTTGGGATAGACCCAACACTGGTTGAGCCGTGTAACCCCCTCAACCTGAGGGCTTGACACTGTTTGAAACATGGGTGTGTGTCCCTGTAGGATCCAGCTAAGGAGTGAAAGGAGGGGGCATGGTGGCATCTATTGTCCAGAGGGGCCGAGGGACCCCACCATATACCGTATGAGATGTTATTTGGTGAGCGCAACTACCTCCTCACTGTCTGATTCAGACCCGGTGCTCAGCATCCTAGTATTCTTCACATTGCTCATCCAGTGGGTATGACCTCAAAATTGAGGGTCATTTTCCCAATTTCTTGCCTATATTTCCAATAGGCTTCAATTTTATCTACATTTTAGTCCTTATTCTTTAGGTTTGTCCTTAATCCCATAGTCATAGTAACAGTTGGGTCATACCTGTACATCACTAGATGAAAAGACTCCCATAGTGGGATAGGGATGTCTTTTAGCTTGACATAAATGTCAAGAGTGTCTTCTTAGGGAGGCCTCCTATCTTCAAAACACTTTCTATGTTCATGGTGGCAAGATTCCGAGACTTTGTTTTGGGATGGGATGTCAGCCATCCACCCATTCGGGTCATATCTCCACGTGTCTTGAATGAAGGTGAAGGCGTAGGAAGCCAACTTCTATGTGATAAGATGTTCTGCTTGGCATTTGATGATGTTAATCCCTCCCTTGCTCAAAGGGAGGTTGAAAAATGCTTTCTTCTTCTGACCATAGCCGAACTCTGCATTGAGAAGCACCAGCTTCCTGGTTACCTCCAACTCAACCACTCACTCCATGAGAATTCTTAGAATCATGAAGGATTCATCTCAGAATCCATACAATTGGATCATTGAATACTGTGCCCCAAAGAAATAGTTACAGGGATGTAAGGGGGTCTGCCAGGATGGCTCAGACCGAGTCATTCATCCTGTTATAAACCCCCTCTAGGTCAAACTCAAGTAGAAGGGGCACAATAAAATAGTTGGAGAATTCATATGCATCGGAGGAGTGGGACAACACATGAGTCCATACAAATACCGGGATGATCCATTGGGGGTCCACCTCCGTGTCCCACAATGTTAGGTTTATAAATTGGCTAAGGGGCAAGGAGTTCTGGTACAAAATGAGGTGAAAAAACTAGGAAGAATACCTAAAAACAAAATTAACAAGGAACATGACCAACTTCTCACAAATATATTCTGTAATGACCTTGACAAAGTCAAACTGATATGCCTGTTCCCTTCTTCACATATCTCATCCCAAAAAAGGGCCGCAACTTGCCATTCATAGACGTTTTTGTCTGAGTCTTGGCCAAAAAATGAACACCAACATGGAGCTCATGTCTTGAGAGTCTTCTAAGAACATCTTCAGGGGAATGGGGAATCCTAGTGTCCCCAAACTATTTGAATCATCTTGTCACAAATCCTTGTTGAGGAATGTGATTTTTTTTTGGCATTGAGCCTAGACATTTTGGAGCTTGGGCATATCATAGAAGTTGGTTGTTTTTTCATAGGGCAGGGCTAACATATCCCTAATGGTCTTTGGTGTAATCACCACCTGTATGTTCCTGCCCCTTATGATGTTGGAGTCAGGGTTAAAACACCATGCAAAACATCTGCACAAAATATGGATGTGGGTGCACGAGAGGGCACCATATATTGTGCAAACATGGTGGTCCAAATCCTAGAGCCAAAAGACTTAGAATCTCCCAAATTCAAGTATTTGGAATGGGTTGCATCTCTTAGAGCTTTTGGTTTCTTGGTGAGAACAAGATCAAACACATCATCTATGAAATTTGTTACTGTGGACGAGTCACTAAATTGCATTCCCCTATTAGGGAAACTCAACCTCAGATGGAGAGAGTGGTGTGGCACTGGTTGCCCTGCATAATATTTTGGTTGTGGTAAGGAACCAAAGGCTACAATGGTTGTTCTGAACTGCTGAAAGTTCTAGTTCTTTAGAACTAGGGACCCGGACACTTGAACAAGAGACTCGTGGCACTTGGAATGAAACTTTTTTATGCTCAAATCTTTCCCTAAATAGACTCCTTGAATCCCATGAAGTAACGTCTCGCGTGTTCCTTGGGTCACATCATATAATGACACTTTTGGTTATATGACCCTTAACACCGAATTCTACGTTTCTCGAGAGATTTTTCATTAACACCATGATCCTCCTCATTCATTAATCCAAAAAAACCGTTGGATCATTTGCTTCAGGAGAAAGCAAGAAGGTATAACACCTTCCAAAATTTTAAAAAGGGGAAGAAGGGTCTTGATTAGAGATATGTGTCCAAAGACGCTTATTCAAAGGGGGCGAGACCGTGAAAATGAGGAAAAAATAAAAAGAAAGAGGGGGTTGTACATATGATACAAAATTTTACAATGTTGAAACCTTAATATAAGGGCTTAAGATGGATCTCATTCACCGGAATCACTAGAGGTTCACCTTATATAGTTTTAAGCTCAAAATCATTGTGCTACTTGCATGCATTGATTTTGAATGGTCCCGTCCATAGAGGGTCAAATTTCCCATGATTTCTAGGCTTTGTGGCCCTCGTGTCCCATTTCCAAACTAAAGTTTTGATTCAAAAATCAGGCTCAAAATTCTTCTGATCAAACCAAGTCTTGACAACATGTTGATGACTAATCATGGATTCTTGAGCTGCCTCTCATTTTTCTTGAAGCTCCATCAGATCCGCGAGGTTTTACTTACATCAGTACATGTTCCTTGATATCAATTTATTTCAATAATTTCAATTCTGGGACTTCCACAGTGATGGGAATTATGACGATTTTACCATAGACCAAAGCATATGGCGAGGCTTTTAGGATTTTCTTGGGCATGATTAGAACATCCCATAAGGTTGTCTTGACGTACTCATGCCACAATCTCTTATGTTCATCCTCCATACTCTTTTATGATCCTAATTAGGTTCTTATTGGTGGATTTTGCCAAACCACTACCCTTTGAGTAGTAGTTGAAGGATGTCTTTAAATAGATTCCATGTATCACCATGAAGTTAGACACTTTGGCCCCCATAAAATCTTTGACATTATCTGATATGATTGTGCGGAGGGGTCCAAAGCATGTAGTGATATCTCAGAGGAATTCCAGGATCATATTATCAGTGGCTTCTGATGAGGGTCGTCAATCATTGCCATTAATAATGTCAATCCAGGGTTGGTGTCTGATGGTTGTATGCATTAAGAGAAGAATGATCTTGGAAAGCAGCTCCCTTAAACACAATCCAAACTTGCATAAATTGAAAGCACACATGCGGAAATTTAATGCACACTTGCAGAAATTGAAACACACTTGCATAAATGAAATCACACTTGCAGGAATAAAACACACTTGCATAAATTGAAATTACTGAATTAAAAATAAAGGAAAGAGGAAAAGACACCTGTAGGTTCATAAAAGAAATTACATAACATAAAAAAAATAGAAATTTACAACAAAAGGAAAACTGCAGAAATAAAGAAATAAACATTAACACATTGATCCATCTTCCTTGAAATGATTTTCAAGCTCATTCCTTGGAAGAGGATTTAATTCATACTTTTAATTCAGAACTTGTAGAAAAATTTTACTTCCAAAGATTGGAAAGAAAGAACAAATCTTGATTGCTTGGGGAAAAGAATTACATATCTTAGTGTGGAAGGTTGCATTTATAATTCATGCATCCAACCAACTCCTTATTTTAGGAAATAAAATATGATCTTATCTTTATTCCAATCCTAACAACTAATATCTCCATCTCCACAAAATATGGAGAGAAATACATTATTGAAGTTAAATTTTATCTTGCTTATTTTAGGAAGATTTGCTCCCAAATCTTCTCCTTGCTTTTTGGTAACAAGAATCATCATGATTTTATTCCTCTAATTTATTGGAAGGAGGATTTTCCTTAAAATATTATTTTGACCAAATATATTTCTCGGATTTTCCATTTGACTTTGCTGTTTTTGATTGTGGAACTTTTGACGCTTGTCTGATACATTTTTTCCTCAGAATGCAGTTCACAATAAGTTAGATTTCTCTTGATTGGTAAAACCTGTAGAAAATTTGAATTGGGTTTTTGTTAAATAAATTTCTATGAACAAAAACCTCTCTCAGATTTTCCATTTGATTTTTCTTTTTCTGTTTATGGAACTTTTAATGCTCGTCTGATACACGTTTCCTCATACTGCAGCTCACTAAAATTTATATCTCTCTTCATTGGTAAAACTTGTAACAAATATGAATGAGGTTTTTGTTAAAAACATTTATATGAACAAAAACCTCTCTCAAATTTTCCATTTGACTTTTCTATTTCTGTTTATGAAACTTTTAGTGCTCGTCTGATACACTTTTCCTCGGACTATAGCTCACTAAAAGTTGTATCTCTCTTCATTGGTAAAATTTGTAGCAAATATGAATGATATTTTTGTTAAAAACATTTCTATGAACAAAAAACTCTCTCATATTTTCCATTTGATATTTCTGTTTCATTTTATGGAACTTTTAGTGCTCGTATGATACACTTTTCCTTAGATTGTAGCTCACTAAAAGTTAGATATCTCTTTATTGGTAAAACTTGTAGCAAATTTGAATAATATTTTTGTTAAACACATTTCTATGAACAAAAACCTCTCTCATATTTTCCATTGGAATCTCTGAGTTTTTAAAATCCCTCAAAAATAGTCATTGCGTTGATGCAAGTTCCGGAACTAAAGCTGTCATTCCTTTTATGCAAGTTCCGAAAATAAATATGCAAGTTCTGGAACTAAATGTGTTTTTTCCACAAATTGAAAGTTCTAGAACTAATTTTCATTCAATTTATAAAAGTTCTAGAACTAAATCTGTGAGTTCCGGAACTAACTCTGCGAGTTCCACAACTAACTTAAAACAACTATAACTTTTGCATGCGACCTCGGATTGAGATGATTCTATTTTTGAATTTGCATAATTTTTAGAGAGGAATCTGAATATGAAATCAGATTTGATTTTAAATGTGCTATTCATGATCAATTCCACTTTTCCCAATACCAGCATTATCTTTCCTTTATGGCCTGCATATACAAGACTTTGCATCTTTTCCCAAATAATCAATAGGGTTAGTCAACAAGATAGATAACAAAAGATTTATAAGGAATGAACAAGATATATATCATATACTCTATCTCAAACAAACTATAAGTTCCTAGATTACATTTAAATCCACTTTCAAAGGTAACTTGGAAGGACAAAAATAATGGTAATTTATGGCCTCATTAGCTTCCTTGAGCGGAACTGCCTCCATCCATTAGGTGAAGTAGTCTGTGGTAGTGAGAATCCACTTGTGATCTACAATTAAAACTAGGTTAACCATTTCAATGAAGTCTAGACCCCATTGTGTGAATGGTTCCTCAACTAAAATAGGGTTAAGTGGTAGTGCGACATTTCTCCAGAAGCCTGTATAGAATTGACAAAATTTACACTTGCTCACCATTGCATAACAATACACAAACAAACTAGGCCAAAATTATCCTGCCTGTAGGACCTTTATGGCAATGATTTTGGAAGAGAAGTGACCTCCCCGATCTCCCATGATGTAACTCATGTAAGACCCTCTCGACATTCTCCTTTTCTAGGCATCTAATCAAGTTCCCATCAAAGTTTCTTTTGAAAAGAAAATTATCAATTATGGTAAATTTGGATCCCTGTTGTCTGTAATATCTTCTTTTTGAGGAATGCATCTTGGATACTCACCCATCTGCATGAAATGCATCCTATCGGATACCCAATTTTTATATTCATTTTCTTGGATACAAAGCACCATCTCAGATTCTTCATTCGTTAGAACTAATGGATCTTGTGTGAGATACCAACACATACCTCTTCCTCGTACCAAATTTGTGGGATTTTTTTCAATGTCATATTCTAGGATCTTAGGGATCCATTTGGCCCTTTTATCAGTTATCTCACCCTCTATGATGTATTCTTTGATGCTGGAGTGTGCCACCATGATTGTGATCTTGCTATTGGTAATGAGGTGTTTAAATTTCTTCAGAACTTTGAAAATGGCGTAAGCCTGTTTCTCCAAAAAGTTGTACCTTGTCTCATAATCATGGAGATTTTTTGATAAGAAAGCAATTGGATGTTCATCTTCTTGTTACTCTCCTTTCTACATTAACATGAATGCTACATTATGCTCACTCCCATATACGTACATGATGAAATCCTTTGAGAAATTTGGGTTCCATAGCACTGGTGCAGATGCAATTTCTTTTTTGACCTCCTCGAAGGCTTGAAAACCTTTAGTGGTCCATTTGAAGCTTAGATTATTTTTCAGCATCAGTGTGATTGGGCGGATCATTCCAGAAAAATATGAAATGAATCTGTTGATAAAGTTAATCTTTCCTATGAAAGATTGTACTACCTTCTTGTTGACAGGTAGAGATAGTTCCAGAATGGCTCCGACTCTTTCCAGATCGATTGAGATCCCATATTTTGAGACAATGTGTCCCAAGATTTTTCCTTGTGGTACCCCCAAAAATGTACTTCTTCATATTTAGAGAGATTTTGAATTTCTAATACTTCCTGAATACAGCTTCCAGGGCATCGAAATAATCATCTACTATTTTGGTAAACACCGTGAGGTCATCTAAGTATATCAGGATTACCTTATTAATCAGTTCTCTGAATACGATATCCATGGATCTTTGAAAATTTGACCCAACATTGGTGAGTTCGAATGACATATTTTCATATGCAAAATTTCCCTACTTTTTTGGAAAAGTGGTCTTATGTTGGTCTTCCTCCACGAGCCATATCTGGTTGTAGCCTGAAAACCCATCCAACAAAGAGAATCTTTCTGAACCTGCTACTATTTGTAATATCTGCTCCATGGAAGGTAAGGGGTAGTGATCCTTAAGGGACACTTTATTCAGATCCTTGAAATCCAAACAGAGTCTAATTTCACCATTTTTATTCATTTCCGGTACCAAATTGGAAACCCATGTGGATTACTTGATCAAGAAGATTAATTTAGCCTCCAAGAGCTTCCTGAGCTCTTCGGCCATGAGAGATTCTATTTTTTGATTCATAGGCCTCTACTTCTAACACACAAGTTTAGTCCCCTTTTCTAGGTCAATAGTGTGTTGGATGATGTCTTTATTATAACCATGTAGGTCATCATAAGCCCATGCAATCACTCTATCATATTTATGGCATAGAGCCACAAGCCTTTCTCTTTATTTTGAGGTGACTAACTTCCCAAACTTTAGCTTCTTCGTATTGGCTACTTCTAGCTCAGCATAGTCTTCCTTGACTTCCACAAACTTCCTCCTATCTGTATTAGCATCATCAGAGTCAAAGAGATTTTCAATGTTATCAGTCCCTTTGGAAGCTTGTTTGTTTCGAGCTGGATGACTTGATCTCCGTATGCTTCTTCAATTTCTAGTTGTAGTTGGTCTGCAAACTCTTCAGATTGCTGTAAGAAGAGAAAAATATGTTGATCAATTTCAAAATCCTACCAATGATCTACATTATCAGGTATAAATGGGTGAATGATCAATTTCATCACCTCTTTTTTGTCAATAGATCCCTGGTTGAGTCGAATCATGATTTGATCTAGGCCATTCTATCTGCTTCAATGTTTTGGTCACGAGGGATAACCTTAATGTTAAAGGCCTCAAAGTATTCAATAAGATCCCATACCTTGTGATGGTAGGACCTCATTCTTGGATTCTATGTTGCAGCAGTGCTTCTAACTTGTGTTATTACTAATTCAAAGTCCCCAAAGACTCTTAGTTGTTGTATGCCCTATTTGTGTGCCAACGTCAAACCATGAACTAAAGCCTCATATTATACTTCATTGCTGGTGCAAGTGAAGTGGAAGTGAAATAACTTGAGTATATTTCTTCCGATTGGTGAAGATAGGCATATTTCGGCTCCCAGACCATCCCTTCTTCTGGATTCATCAAAATGTAGAGTCCACATTTGGGAATCCTTCATGAGATTATTTTCATTTTTACTATCTTCCCTCATGATCTTTGGGATACTGGGATTCTCATCAAAGATCACATAAATACCTAACCCGGTGGAGTCAAAGTTTCTAAAGGGGTCTCTAGGTGAAAATTCAACCAAATAGCTTCCACTTTGAGGTTTGTCTTCATCTATATATGATTCTTCTTCTCGGGTGATCAAAGTATGTGAGGCTTCAATACCTGAGGTCACTTGATCCGTTATATGTTCCTGTACGAGGGGCTCTAATAGTACCTTCATTTTGGGTCCATACTTAGTCCTCAGAATTAGATGAGATCAATCTAAGGAAATGTAGCCTCCAATTTTAGATGTGAAGTCATAGGATAGACAGAGTCCCAAGATCGACAGAACATCAATCACGACTATATCCTGTGGAATGGTTATATTCGGGTAGGAATAGAGTTGCAATGGGAGACTTATAATAACAACAACAATTTGAACTGATTTCCCATCCAATTGCATGACTCCTCTTATTAGGGGCTCATATTTAATTCCCAAGGCATCCGCAATTGCTTTAGGCATCACCGTAGTGCTTGAGCCAAAGTCTATCATGGAATTGTGTAATAATTTGTTACCAATTATAAAATTCATGAAGTGTTCAAGTATGGGTTTAACTACTGCTTCCTTCTAGTTCATCCATATTGACTCAGTTTTAAATTGAGTTTTTTTTAGTTTCTCTTTCCCCTTCATGGTCGCACTCAGACCACCATTAGATTTCAGAGCTTCTTAAAGCAATTAATTCTATCTCAGAATGCCTAAGATATCCCATAAGATTACATTGGTTGGTGCCATTTTAAGTTTCTTGACTACATTCATTGACCCAAGTGGATGTAATTTAGAGACTTGTTGGTCTTTCATTCTCTCAGCCACCAGATGGAAGGTACTTTAATTCTAAGTGATTGCTGGAGTCTCTTTTCTGGTTGCAGGCGGAGGGACGGTGA
This sequence comes from Taxus chinensis, assembly GCA_019776745.2. Classification (NCBI taxonomy): domain Eukaryota; kingdom Viridiplantae; phylum Streptophyta; class Pinopsida; order Cupressales; family Taxaceae; genus Taxus; species Taxus chinensis. The sequence continues at coordinate 828,572,685 of CM034149.1, read as the reverse complement.
ACATCAGATGTTGTTTCCTTGCTTCATTCATTGTTGTAGGAATAGGGTTTGTAGCTTCTTTCATCCGCCTTTTGGAGTAAGTCTTATAATATGATTTTATCATAGAATAAGTAGATAATTAGTTTGTGAATAAAAATTCTTCTCCTTTTATCCAAGAGAAAAGCGCATGTTCAGGTGCAATCTCAGCTTCTTGTTATGTGGACATCCCTTACACTTGTGTGACAAAGGCTGCATTTTAAATTCCCAAGAACTGGTAAGGTCTGCCATTATTGACCTCATAGCCTTCCACTACTATTTTCTTTGCAACTTTTTGTTATATATTCCCTTGGGGGAAATCTCTTGGCATATGAGGTGTATTGCAAGGGAAGCACCAAGCATTGGGATCTTCCACCAAATTATTCTGTTCTGGAATCATTTCTCTCCCACTATTGGGTGGAAGTGTCTGGAGTGCTGTCGAGACTGGAAATATTTGGTTAGATGGCTACACCGACGGTGGTTTCTAGGAATTTTGATGCTGCGGAGGATAATTGGGTCTACCCCCTTGGTAGCCTTGATAATTTTGTCTTAGGTACACGCCTTGATTCCTCTTAATATTGAATATCTCATTAGAGAAACTCCTAAGGATTTTTTTACTTCCTCAATCTCCACATAAGAAGATGATGGTGCAACGAAAGGGGTGGTGGATCCTTGAGAGGATGGGTAGTTGTATATGGATGTAGGAGTTTGGGAAAATCTTGAGGCCTACACCTGAGGAAGAATAACTATCTCGGGATACACTGGTAAAGGGATCTTTGGGGGAATATTCCCAACATCTATCAAATTATTCTTAGCTTGGACTGCAAGATCATATGGTTGCGGTGAAGAATCCCCTACTAATGACTTAATTGCGATGGAGATATCCAAGTTTAGAGACTTCAGATAAAAGACAATAGCCATACCTACAGGTGGTCTAGCTAGAACTAGAATCCTTTGCCATGTCTTATGGAATCTGATATTGAAATCAGTCATAAGCTCTTGTAGACATTTCTTGATGTTGATAACTTGTTGTAAGAGTGAAGATCTATCTTATTTTTCATTGAATCTTCTAATGAATAAATTTCCCAATTGATCCCAGGTACCAATAGAGTTAGGGGTCAAAGATCTATACCAGTCGAGATCTTTTCCCTTAAAGGAGGAAACTAGTAATATTAAAGCAACAACTTGCTCAGTGATGTAATGCACCGTGCAGATCTGTGCAACATCTTGAATATGTTCCTCTGGGGTCTTGAAGTCTTCACCGCTGAATTCAGGAAGTGCCTTCAGTGCATTTGGTGGGATGGGATTCAATGTTGCAGATGTAGTGGAAAGATGAGTGGACTTCCTCGATTCCATGAGATGAACTGTCTCAGAGGAGGAGGAGGTTGATGAGCCATTATGATATTCCTGAGAACTCTAGTGGATTGCAAGAAGGGCCTACCAGGTGGAGGTGTTGAAAGATTTTTATTTGGAAGAGATGGAGATCTTCGAATTTGTCTCCCTCTTTTGCCTCTACCTAGGGATAACTGCAAGTATTCAAATGATCTTAATATCAAATTTAACTAGCAATTGTGCACACACATTTCTTTACTTTGTATTGATTTTCAATGTAAAAATTGAGCATTATATCCTTTTGTATTTTTAATAAAAGAATTAAAACTACAAGTACTGTGTAAATATTTAAATAAATGAAGAAAATTCACCAGCAATTTGATGCAAGAATTGATAACGGAGTTCGGCGCTTGAGGCCTACGTCTCCGGGTCCGGTTGAATGGGACTGATCTATTAAAACCTTGAAAATAATTCTTTACAAAGAATACTACAAAATTCTGACCTTATCACAATCTTCCTCTGTAAAAATAACAGGGGTTTCTTTTTACTTCTCCTCAAAATTCCACTCCTAGCTCAAGTTATGAGCATTTCAATATTTTTGCGTAGACTCGAATGCTATTCAAATGAAATAACACTCCTTTTATAATGTTTCTAAGCCCACTAGCATACCGGCTGGGTGCTTATCCTTTTACACAGCCCACCTAGGTTCCATCCTCCTCCAGTGCATTTGTCTTATCACCAAGGGAACAAAATCTCACATTTGGCGCATGAGGAATAGGGGGCGGTTTAAATGGTTGGGCAGTGCAAGTGTTAAGTGGCTTAAGAGCCACCTAAGCCGCTTGGAAAGTGGGCGCATTTGTTGGAGGATATGTGTGGCACATGGATAAGACATAGTTTTAGGCACCATGTTTAATTCTTATGGAGGTTAAGCTAATTAACATGCGGGGAATATGGTTTGGAAATTAAAATGTGTGGAATATGGATATTTAAATAAGATGTGTGGAATATGGTAATTACATAGTTTAAAAGGCATATCAATTAGTATCACATGCATAGAAAAAATGCAATTAGAGGCATATATATACACAAGTTGGTATAGTGATAATATGAGAAGGAGGCCAAGACACCCCTCCATAATCAAGTGTTACACTAGCTAAGGGCCCCCAACCAGTAAATAGCGGGGTCCATTTGTTCGTGAACGAGTGTCTAAGACCGGCATTCCAAAAAACCGCTTTTAGTTTATAACACAAATTGTCCACGTGTCACAATATAATTGAAACACTTGGCGAGTGTGCACATGTCCAACCTGAACAAAACTCCAAATTTTGCCAGTTGTCCGAAAATTTCAGCGGGCTATAACTTTTGCAAACGAGCTCCGTTTCCTGCAAACAAGATATCGATGGAATCGTATAATTTTTCTCCACGCTTTAAAAATGACTACAACTTATTATGAGAATATCTTAGATCAGTGTTTCTCTATGAGGATCCTCTGGATCATCAAATGCGCCTTCTTCTCTTGTTCTCAACCTTGTTTGAATCCTTCTCATGAACTAGAGAGGATTAAACAATCAATACTATTGAGATCAGTAGATATGTTGAATAGAGTCACCATATGTGTTGTTGTGGAGCCTCCAAAGACTATAAATTGTTATGTCACACACCAAACCTAACAATATTTAAATTTTAAGTTTTCAATGCTTGTCCCACCAGGCGTGCGAGGGAAACTATTGACGATTATCTTTGCAGATGGATCACGAAATTTGTGGGAAATATTAGAGATGTGGGACTTGGCCCTTAAGATAACCTCCAAATTTTATAGAAGTTGGCTCTTCTCTAGTTTGTGTTGATATAAGGGGTTTAGAGATAAAATAAAGCAATGTGTAAATTTAATTTTGGGCGATGCGCTGAGACATTTAAAAATCACAAAGATAGATATATAAATAAATACTAGATTAATTGAAGAACATTCAACATGATCAATTATTCTAGAGATATCTCGAGCTATTAAAGGATGAATGACACTAAAATATGATCCTGTAAATGAGTAGATTTATGTAAAGATTGAAGGGCGTGTAGCATGATATCTATTTAAACATTCATTTAAAATTGAAAAAAGTAATAGGAAGAAGAAAATGACATAGTATATTGTGAACTTGCAGGTGCACATAACCAAGAAATCTTATATATATAGAAAAATAGTACATAAGCCCAAAATGGCACAGAATACAATGTTTATTTACAACAAAGCCTTGTTAAGGCCAATGGACACAATAAACTGAACCTAAATCCTCCTTCTTGGCCTTCCAAAACTTATTTTTTTCTATCTTCTATGTATATATATTTCCGGCACAAGAGCATTCCTTTATAGACTCCACGAATCTTGCTTCAATGTGTTTCCATTAAGATTTACATCACCCGTATTTAGTTCCTACCTATGAGATCTTCAAATTTTGGAGTAGATATCAACTACATGCTTTGGGACCAGAGATCACATTCACTTTGCTAGACCTGGAGCCCTTCACTTCTTTGATTGGTCATTTTGATGGTGGTGGCTTCCTTGTATGACAAATCGGGATCACATGTTGCTTTGGGACTTCTCCATTTATCTTTCATTTTAAACTTGTGCCTAGGTGACACATGGAGGCATGTGCACTTGTCCACTTTATCTTTAACTTTTCAACCCTCCTGGGGCTACTAAGTCACGTTTTAGCCACGTGGAGGATCTTCGCTGCTCGAAGAATCCTGATGCTTTGTGCCTTCTCCAAAGTACGCCGAAGGGACACGTGGATACCCTCTACATGCAGTTCAATACTTAGGAAAAAAATGGCCCCGAAAAAATGAAAAACAATGCCAAAAGGAAAAAGGGTCAGGGAGAAAAAAGGTAGCATTAATATAAGAGCCCTGAAATAATGTAGAAATCATTCTACAGTTTAATGGAAGCAAAAAAGTGGAATTGGTGAAATATTTGGATTGAGGGGAATTCCAAGACCATCATAGGTTTGGCTAAGGTTGAAGTCCCTAAAGCCTAGTCATTGAGACCTGTTTGTGCAAATATCAAATCCATTCTTCTTTCCTTTTCCAAGGATAAATTCTCACATATTAAAAGAGAGGGGAATAAGGTGGCAAATTGTTTGGCTAATAGAGGTGTCAAATTATGGGAATTTCATTACATATGGTGTCAAGTCTAGGAGACGTGCTTTCCCAATGATGTCTTTTCCCTCATGTCGAGGGAGGCATGGTTGATGATAGGTGAATAGGTGATTTATGGTGGATGTCACCAACCATTGATTGCAAATTATTTTGGATTGTGGTGGGGAGATCTGCACTGGGATTTTTTTTACTCACACGTGTTGAGTTTTGTGTGGAAGGATGGGAGGTATGTATATTTATAAATGGTTAGAGGTGGCTATTTTCATTACTTAAAGCATAATTGTTTCTTTCTCACCTTCCGCAGTGGTGGCTTTCGAGCTCGTCTCTGGATTTCTTGGGATGTTAGCATGAGGAAGTTGGGGGATTTTTTTGTCATCCTTAGTCACAAAAGAAAGTGATCTCTTATGGGTGAGGCCATGGGTGCGTCTTTCTTGACATGGATGGATGGAAAGATAAAAAATCCTGCTACGAGGAGCTAGCTAGTGAAAGTTTGGTCTGTTGCAGAGAGTTTTAAGGAAGATGAGGAGGTTGAAATCTGTGATAAGATGAGGAAATTAATGCTTGATCCAAATCAGTTCGTGGGTTGTAGAAATGCTTTTGAGGTTGCCCAAGGTTTGAGTGTGACAAATATTTTGTCAAACTCTTTGAGGAAATTTATTCTTCACTGGGAACGTGTAAATTTAGAAGATCGTATTATGAGTATGTAATTCCACACTCATGTTTTGGCTAAGGGGTGCAAGAGATTTCTCGAGGGTTGGAAGTAGTGGCTGAGTTCCAAGGCATGAAGTTGCCGAAGTGTGCTAAGGTTGTGATGTTGGAGTATTGCGTGGTTCCATCTCCTTCTTCTTCTCCTTCACCAAGCTGAGAGGATTCCGGTGTTGAAATTCTTGCAGAGATGTTGTTAATCGAGAAGATGGAATAACAAGTTCTAGTATGGATTTTTTGGCTCATTGGTGGATTACGTGCGTTTGTGTCTTGGGCTAGGATTTTTTTTGGCATGTGCGTCTGGTAATATGTAGATAACATAATTTACAAGATTATTTGTGAAAGCTTACTAGAAGCTTCTATTAAAGTTTTGTAATAGGATATGTATGGTGTACGATAATGTGCCTAAACTTACCATGGGAGTCCATTTATGATTATAAATATCATGGAATGGATCCAAATGTTTTTTTGCAGGTTAAGGCCTTTCATCACCAATCCAGCACTATGAGAATTCTTCACCGAGAACATCCTCGTGCTATGATTATTTACTAATGCAACATCCTTTAGTTTGGTGGATGTAATCTGAAAAAAAAGCAACAAACATAACACAAGAATACCATCGACTATGATAAGACGGAATGATGACAAATTTGAAATATCAAATTAAATTATAATATTGACAATGAAATTGTTACAATCTCACCCATGAGGTACTTTCAAGTGTTATTGACTTCACTTTGCCTTTCACCAAGACTATGGGAGAAACTTTACAATTACACCTCTTAATGGCTTCTTCAACACACCTTTAAACTGATGGCTTCCTTTGCACACTTCCTACAATATTTCTCACTACTTCCTTCTATGCTAAATGAGGGGGGTGGCCTCTCTATTTATAGAACTTCCAGGCTTATCCATCTTATCTCTAAGATAGGATAAGAAATCCACTCTGACGAATCATATTCCATACCTTAACTCTTATCTGTACATGTAAGCTTATCTTTTAAGATAAGATAAACCTTATCATTTTACATGGGTTCCACATTTTTAGAATTTTTACAAATAAAATACACAAAATATTTATGACCTCACTCCTTGTCCTTATTACCAATATAATATTTCTAATTCCTAATCATGTAGACCCTACTTCTCTACTTACCCAAACTTTGACATTTTAACATTACCGAACCACTTACGACAAATATTTACTTTTTACCACAACATTCCTATTGTACTTTGACTGTTACTGTACTATACATTATTGGCAGCATCGTACTGGCAGCGCCATTATCTTCTATCGGACGCTACTACTAATTATACTTAACAACATCCTATTCCTAATACATACATTAATGAAATAGAAATTACGGAGGAAAATTTTAGTGTCGACATCTTCCCCCTTCCTAGCTTCTACTCCGTCCTCGGAGTAGACTATTCTGGTGCTTGGAAAATCTTCAACTTGTCGTGGTTGACCCATTTCGTAATGGGAGTGCCATCCAATTCCTCCAGTCGGTACGTACCATTTTCATGCACAGTTGCTATTTTGTAGGGCCCCATCCATTTTGGAAGAAATTTTCTCTGTCTTCTTTTTTTGTATCTGGAATCATATACTAGAACCAAGTCATTCACATGAAATGGAGACCACCGGATATTTTGATCAAAGTATTCCTTCTGCTTCATTTTCTTTTTATAGCTTGTATCCTTAGCTATTTCCCTCATTTCCTCTAGCAAATGAAGATGTACCAACCTTTCTTTTACTGAATCACTTTCATCCATTCTTTTCATCTTTCATTACTCTGACCGTGGGAATATCACACTCAATAGGAAGAACTGGATCAATTTCATAGGCCAACTGAAATGGGGAGTATCATGTTGCTGACTTTGATGTTGCCCTATATGCCCACAATGCTGCATGAATCCTTTTATCCCACTTATGTACCTGCAAGGCTGCATCTTTTGCTAGAATTTGACACAACACAAAATTTGTTTGTTCCACCTATCCATTTGTGCTTGGCTTGTATGTTGTTGCCTTCCTGTGCTTAATAGAAAACTTATTGACTAGGGCTTCTACCACCTCATTAATGAAGTGGCTTCCTTGATCTGTTACAATTTCTAATGGACAACCAAATCTGGTGACAATGCGTTCATATATGAACCTTGCCACCTCATCCATGGAAGCTATTTTCAATGGCCTAGCTTCAACCCACTTGGTTAAATAATCTGTGGCAACTACAATATACTTATTTTGGCGTGAGGTAGTTGGAAGTGGACCTAAAATGTCTATTCCCCACTTTTCAAAGGGACCAAGTGGAAGAATAGGGCATAATGGAGCTGATGAAGTCTTACGGTTACCATGTGTTTGACAAATATCACATGTCTTACAATAATTATAACAATCTTTAAAAAGAGTGGGCCAGTGATAACCTGCATCCAAGATCCTTCTTGCTGTAAGTTGTCCAGAGAAGTGCCCTCCACATGTACCATTATGGAATTCTTCTAGCAGTTCCTTCCCTTGATCACGTCCAACTGCCCTCTTGTACTGTCCATCAGGTCCTATTCGAAATAATACTCCATGCAGAATAGAATATGGACGACTGGCTTGAGTAATCTTTCTCTTAGTCTTTGCATTGGCACCATCAGGAAACTTGAATTCATTCAGATAATTCCAAATATCTATGTATTCACTAGGGATTGTGTCAAGGGATAACAATGCTGCATCGGGGAAATCATCATCATCACAAGATGATCCTAAACCATCATAGGCTCGAGAGAGTGCATCTGCATTGACATGCTTCTTTCCTGGCCTATCTATAATATCAAATTCAAATTCTTGTAGCAAAATTATCCATCTTGCTATCCTCCCTGATGGGTTAGGATTATTTACAATATATTTTAGAGCCTGATGATCTGTTACAACTAGAAATTTTTGCCCTAGCAAGTAATTCCTAAACTTCTTTACAACAAAAATGATAGCCAGAGCCTCTTTTTCAGTTACAGTATAATTTACCTCAGCACTGCTCATTTTTCTGCTCCCAAAGTAAATTGGATGTTCATTCCCATTTTCATCCTTTTGGCTCAAAGTACTTCCTAGTGTTGCATCTGAGGCATCAGTGTACACAATGAATGGCTTGCTCCAATCTGGATTCTTTAAAACAGGTGAAGACACCAGGGCTTCCTTCAGTTGTCCAAAAGCTTCATGCGCCTTATTTCCTGGTTCATAAGTAACATCCTTCTTCAAGAACTGGGTTAGTGGCTGTGCAATCTTTGAGAAATTCTTGATGAACCTTCTATAGTAACCCACATGGCCTAAAAATGATCTCAACTTACTTCTATTCATAGGAAATGGTAAATCTTTGATTTTTGAAACTTTATCAGGATCAGTACCAATACCATCTCTGGATACAACATGCCCTAACAAAACGCCTTTAGAACATCCAAAGACACACTTTGTAGGGTTTAGTGAGGCTTGTGCTTCATCTAACCTTTGAAATGTTGTCTCCATTTGGTGCAGGTGGTCCAACTTGCTCCCATAGATGCAAAAATCATCCAGAAATACTCTGATGAAGGTCCCAATGTAGGGTTCGAACACCCTATTCATCAAACACTAGAATGTTGCCGGAGCATTACACAACCCAAAAGGCATAACTCTATAAGCAAACGTTCCCCAATGAGTGGTGAACGTTGTCTTCAGCTGATCTTTCTCTGCTATACGAACTTGGTTGTAGCCACTATATCCATCAGCAAAACTATAGCACTCCTGGCCAGCTACTTCGTCCAAGATCTGATCTGAAAATGGAAGAGGGTAATGATCCTTCTTTGTTGCCTTATTGAGCTTCCTGTAATCAACACAAATGCGTAGCTTCCCATTCTTTTTTATTGAGATCACAATGGGAGAAACCCATTCTGAATTCTCCACAGCAAATATGAATCCTGCATCAAGCAACTTATCTATTTCTTCTTTTACAGTCTTGGAAAAATTAGGATTCATTCTATATGGCATTTGCTTTATGGGCTTAGCACCATCTACCAGCTCAATAGAATGTTCTACCCAACTTACTTGATGGAGTTCCTTGTAATCAAAAGTGAATAGGTGTATGTACCTTCGAAAGAGCTGGAGGTAGGATTCCTTCTCACTCTCCATCACAGCATCACCAATCTTTATTTGTTGGAGACGATCATCAACTTCTTCTTCAGATAATTTTATGGGGTCATGAGTTGGTGTGACTGGAAGGATATCCATGACTGAAACATCAACCTCACTTTCTTCATCTTCAGTGTCCACTTCACTGGTACTAGAGTAATCAGAGGATGTCCAATCATCAGTTTCATCACTTGAATCCACAGGTTCTGCCTTATGATGTCGAGGGATCACGTTTATCTTCACCCTCTCTCTACCACGTCCAAGTGTCATGAAACCTTCATTCCAGTAGTTTCTTGCATGAACTCTCCTTAGCCATGGTCTTCCCAGCAGCATTGGGTACGCAACAGTACCATTTTTCATCACCTGAAAGTCTACCACACATACAACACCCATAACAGATATTGCCACATTTGAAACTACACCTTCTGGTTTAGTTTTTCCTTTATTTAATGACCTTAACATAAGTGTTGAAGGGCGATCAATTTTTAAACCCAACATATTCATTACAGAACTCGGTCATTACATTAACTGCAGCACCTCCATCAACTAAGACATCATGAATTGAAATACCATTACATAATACCTCAGCTTGTGGAGCATAGGGATCCACCTCTGCCTCCAAAATAGGGACCTCAACCTCCTTCCTTCGTCGAGCATTGAGTCCACTTCGCAACTCCCGCCTCTTCTCAGAAGACATAGCCAAGAGTTGACCATATGTAATATTTGCAGGCCTTTTGGAACAGATCTTCCAAGATGGAGTATGGTCCTTGCCCCTGTGAAATCAGAAAATCCTGCACACCCAACTTTCTTCTCCTATGTTTCTTACTAGTTTCTCCTTTCATCTTCTTAGGATCATTTCCATCTTGATTATCTTTTTCTTTCTTTCTTTTTGTTACAAACACATCTACTTCATTATTTCTGCTCTTATCTACTACATCAAAAGAATTCACAGGTGCTTTTCCTTTATCATTATCTCCTTTACCAGATGTAGAAGCTCTATCTGGACAATTATACTTATAATGACCCTTTTTATAACAACCATAACATACAACTTCAGAAATATTTCTTTTTGGACCTCTATCTCCTCCCTGAGAACTAAATTCTTTTCCTTGAAGAAGATTAATAGTTAACTGACCCATCTTTTTGAGCAGATCTTCATACTCAGTAGATGTACTAGGAGAAATATTTGTGCTCACCGGGAGTGGTTGTGGATTCTGGACCAAAGGTGCTGGTGTAGGCTCTACTTTAGCAACAATTTCTTTGGGCTCCTCTTCCATGCTTTCTTCTTGCCTTCTTACAATCTCCTTTGCTTATTCAATGGTAGCTGGGCGGTCATACTTCACTCGTTGTCTGATCTCTGGCTTCATCCCAAGAATGAAGTGCTTACATAGGAGATTATCCACGCCATTCATCAACCCATCCGCTAATCCTTCCTTCCGGATCTAGGCATCGAGCTTCCTCCTTAGCTCTAGAACACGAGCATGATAATCCCTTATCTTCTCCTTCTCTCCTTGGGATAGCTTTGTGATCTCGATCATGAGATCTGCATATTTCTGTTGTTCACCAAATTCTTCAAGAAAACTTTCAGTTAATAAATCCCATGAATTTTTCACATTATCACCTAGTGTTTCAAACCACCTAAGTGCTGAACCATCCAAAAAGGTAGGAAAAAATTCAGTCCATTGTTCCCTTCTTATGAGGCCATTACAAATACAAGATCGTTTAAACTCTTGAATGAAAGAAGAAGCATCTTCATTAGATTGAGCTGAAAAAATAGGAATCTTTCCCATTTTCAAAAGTAACCACCGTGAAATACCAACCCAAAAGTACAATCAACAAGACTTATGTGCACAAATAATTGGAATCACTGTAATAGAAAGTGACTTTACACCTTTCTACAGTAAAATAGAAATGACCACGGTAACTATGGTAAAACTTGACTTACTGCGGTAAAAACTGACTTTACTGTGGTAAACACTATTCATAGTAAAAAGTGAAGTTACTGCGGTAAATACTATTCACGGTAAAAAGTGACTTTACTGTGATAAATACTATTCACAACAAAAATGACTTTACCATGGTAACTACTATTCACGGCAAAAATGACTTTACCATGGTAACTACTATGCACAGTAAAAATAAGGTTACCCTCCAATTGATTTTGACTAAGTGGGAATATCTCTCCAGAAAATCCACCAACGAGGAATGGTCCCGGCAACGGAACCAAAATGTCATCACCAATCCGGCACTATGATAATTCTTCACTGGGAACTCCTCGTGCTATGATTATTTACTAATGCACAGCCTTTAGTTTGGTGGATGTAATCTGGAAACAAAGCAACAAACGTAACACAAGAATACCATCGACTATGATAAGACGGAATGATGACAAATCTGAAATATCAAAGTAAATTATAATATTAACATGAAATTGTTACAATCTCACCCATGAGGTACTTCAAGTGTTATTGACTTCACTTTCCTTTCACCAAGACTATGGGAGAAACTTTACAATTACACCTCTTAATGACTTCTTCAACACACCTTTAAACTGATGGCTTCCTTTGCACACTTCCTACAATATTTCTCACTACTTCCTTCTATGCTAAATGAGGGGGGTGGCCTCTCTATTTATAGAACTTCCAGGCTTATCCATCTTATCTCTAAGATAGGATAAGAAATCCACTCTGACGAATCATATTCCATACCTTAACTCTTATCTGTACATGTAAGCTTATCTTTTAAGATAAGATAAACCTTATCATTTTACATGGGTTCCACATTTTTAGACTTTTTACAAATAAAATACACAAAATATTTATGACCTCACTCCTTGTCCTTATTACCAATATAATATTTCTAATTCCTAATCATGTAGACCCTACTTCTCTACTTACCCAAACTTTGACATTTTAACATTACCGAACCACTTACGACAAATATTTACTTTTTACCACAACATTCCTATTGTACTTTGACTGTTACCGTACTATACATTATTGGCGGTGTCGTACTGGCAGTGCCGTTATCTTCTATCGGACGCTACTACTAATTATACTTAACAACATCCTATTCTTAATACATACATTAATGAAATAGAAATTACAGAGGAAAATTTTAGTGTCGACAGTCCCTTTGATAGGTACCAATATATATATATGAGTTAGTATCTCATTAAAATTGATTGCAAAGAAATAAAAATCAATGAAGTAATATCTTTGAAATGATCAAACATCATAATTATAACACCTTTAATTTGATTAGGAGAGCACATATGTATAATTAATTTTTTTTAGAAAAGATAAGAAAGAAACCTATTATGATGCAAAATCTAGTTTTAAATGCTAACAGTTGAATATAATATTACACAAGTGATTATTTTAAAGTATCATAACGATATAGTACTCTCCCTCAATTAGATAAAATAGGTGGTATACTAAGTGTAGCTTTATCACAATGAAAATCATGTTCGTCAAATTCAAGCCCCAAAGTATGAAGTTATTCACCCATATGTAATGAAGATATTGTCATGCATATTTTTTCTAAACAATTTTGCAAGCTTAATTATGGAGAAAACAAACTATTTACAATTTGTTAATAGTAATTTGAAAACACAGGACAATTTGAAGATTTTCCAATAAATGTCACAATATATTAATCCAAACCATCATTCCTAATTGTATAAAAAATAATGAAACTTATAAGATACAATGCTAAAAAGGTATAAACGAGTTGCTATCTTAGTAAAATTTAGTGCACCAAAATAAAAATAAATGAAATAATATATTTGAAATGTCTAATATTTGTAAAGATTTCACCTTCAACTTGACCATATTCATCAACATAGATCATTTGGACTGGAGAATCCCTCTGGATAGCTCAGATAGATAAATTCCACTAGCTATGAGTCGTGTCATGTCATAATATTCTGTATTGTAAACAAATACCATACTTGTTCCCTCTAAAAAAAAGGATAACATAATGGTCTATTTATGAAGAATATTTATAATGCATATTTTGATGAAATGTAGTTCATATATTCTCTTCTAATGTTCTCTCCAAAACTTTCACCCTTGATGAATGTAGACTAAGTGAGAAAGACCTATCACTCATTGGCATATACACAAGTTTTAAAAATAATTTTACTAAAGCAAGACCAGTGAATGAAATGAAAATATATCACAGGAAAACAAATCCCAAGATAGAGTGGAACCATATTTTCACTTGCATATAATTTATCTTTACCACTAACTTGCATGATAATATCTTTGAAGATAATTGCTTAAATTATCTAAAATAAAATGGTGATGTATTCAATCATGCTTAAAACAACCATAAGCCTTATCCAAAAGTATCCAATGCAGTGATTTTAGTATAAATGTGTTGTGAGCTTTTGTATCCAAATTATTTCTAAACAAACAACTTCATTCATGGATTTCACTATTTTAATCAATCTAGAGATAAAAAAGGAAAAGAAAAAAGCATCCACTATATAACAAAATGAGATACAAGTAAAATGGAGGGCCACATATAGAATAAAAGATTAAAGTTTTTAATGCACTTGTGTATGTTCAATATAAAATGATGAATTGTAACATGTTTTATAAATTTGTAAAGACAATTGCACAAGTTGAAGACAACTATGTATAGAATAGAATATTAATGCTTTTAATGCACTTTTGCATGGCCAATACAAAATGATAATTTGTAACATGTTTTATAAATGTAAAGACAATTTTACAAGTTGAAGACAACTATACGCATCACGGGCATTTGTATATCTATAGTTTAAAATATAGTTCGAATCACCAAAGATTAAGTAACTAATATTTGTGCAATTTTTATTGTAATGTTAGTAATAAATATGTAACATCAACATTAAGACACACATATATAATTTAGAGAAAAAATACATGAGATTGAAATTTTTTAAGTTACTTTATAGTTCATTATCTAAAATTGACCATGCCAAGGAATGGTAAACTTCAGCCCTCAATTGATATCCCATTCCACCCCAACCATCAGTCAAACAATGCAAAATGGTTTCAAGCAACAAGATACAAGTAGCCAAGTCATGAGAACATACTAAGATACCATGTTTTTTATCCCACTTAACTAGAGGTATTAAATCTTCAAACACACCATGATGAAAGCCAAAATAAATCAACATATAAGACAATTGTTAACCTTTTTTAATGTCGATTGTACATTTTTCTAGTTGTATCTATAGATATCCCAAAATTACATACTTGTTTCCAGTTTATCCACTGTTATCCTTCATAGCCTTTAGAATTGATTAATTTAATTAATTAATTCATGCTTCAATTCTATCACCCTTATAATTAATTAAGTTAATTATATTACCCTTTGGAATTTATTAAATTAATTCCTAAACCTTTCGCTAGTTTAATTAACATTTATTAAATAAATGATTAATTATCTTACATTTCATAACTTATTAAATTGTAAAATAAATCTATTTTCCTTGTCAACCTCCACATGGACTTCACTTGGACTCCATTCCACTATCCTAGTTTACTCCACTCCACTTCTAGAATCCTACAAAGGCAAGGGTATTAAGATTGCACGTACAACCACCTTATCGGATGAAATATTACTACCAACCAAATAATCATTTCCCCTTCAAAATTATAAATGCACAGACCAAATCCACTTGCTATTTCAAGAAGTGCATTCATAATCCTTGAACTCATTCAAACTATGATCCTCTTTTCATGGCCTCTCCCTTAGCTATAAAAACATGCCATATCCTTTGCAATAATCCTCTTTGGAGATCCTTGGAAGCTTTGTGCAATTTGTATCAAACTTCTGCCAAAATTGCCACCCGCATCGTCATGTTTATGAACTCATAACATTTACAATTATACATTTGGAGAATAATTCAAGAGCATCCACAATCCTATAAAATACAAGATTCTACAAGTTCAAGTACTTCACAATATTACTTGAGGTTTTCAAGGAAAATCTTGGAGAGAGGTATACTATTTATTTGTTATCTTTCAACTTCTGCTAAGATTTTCACTGCTCACATTCTAGCACACCTGATGTGAGACCCACATCACATTAATATTTTTAGCTTATTTTTAGTAGTATAATATTTTCTATGTTTTTATTGTCTATATCTAACCTTGCTATCACTTTAAAGTTACATCAAAGAAGGAAACATACCAAAAAAACTAGGTTTCTGGTTGTGTTTACTAATTTTTGATCATTTCTAGAATCCTTGTAGTAGCATTTCATGAGCTTTGTGCTATCATGAATGTGTGTTCGGTAGCGTGTATGTGCACGCATTTATGTCTTTATGTGTGAGTTAGCATTTTATCCACGCACTAGTGTTACAAATAAATTTACATAGCACATGTAGACACTAAATCATGCACTTTGGGAAACTATTTAGTCCTTTCATACTACTATTCATATGGTTCTTGAGTGCAAAAGAGTACTAATTAACCCATGTCTTTGGCCATCTAACATTGGTTTTATCTTTCTACTTTTGATCTTACACCTACACTTTCCCAGTCCCTTCTGGCTGGTGCCCTGATTCTCTTTGCAATTTCCTCTCACTTTTTGGGAACTTTCTAGCCATTTGAGCTTTCTATATTTTTTTGTGGTCGGCCTTTTCGGGGTTAATTACAAAATTAAAGCAAGAGAACCATATAAATATAAAGTTATGAGACCATAATGAAGGACCAAACACTAAATACTAGTATCACCACCTAAGGTTACATCCATCTAGCTCCATCACAAGGGAAAAATACTGGTTCATCTGCATCACACTTCATAGGAGGGGAGTTTATTCTATTCCATGCACCATTTACTTACATTCTACATCTATTTATTGCTCGCTACTCACGAAGTGTGACTTGCACAAGAGCACCTAGGGCACGATTTCCACACACACACACCTATAACTACATTAGGTTTGAGATGTAGTGCAACGATCAGTGATAAGTCCATCTATTTGGCAGCTAAGGACAGTCTGAACCCTTCATATGCATCTTTATTTTTAAGGGTTTTAATGCTTTGGCTAGGGTTTTGCAGGTGATTCCCTTATTGTAGGTTTACAGTGACATCCAAAAAATTTCAGTGATATACATGCAACCGAGGAAGAACATAGGTGAACATTCAACAACACCTTAGAGGAGGTTCTTTAGTCATTTCTGTAGACCAGGGCACCCAGGCGCCCCTATCCCTGTTTTGGGTGCCCTAATCTACCTAGACAGTCAAAATCTACATTTTCTCAAGCTCTTGTGTGACAGTTTCCTCTTCCTGTTCAATCAGTCTCCAATGTAACATAATCCCATGAAATATGTGAATCAACTAAGGATTTTCTAACCCTCTTTTCATAATTAGGGTTTCATATTTAATTTTCTTAGTTTCTTGGGTATATTTAGTATTGCATTTATTTATTTATTTACTGCTTCTACAACATCATATTAGGCTATAATTTTACATTTTAGTTTAATCATTTTGATGAACTCAAATTTGATATTCATGCTTAGGATCTTCATTTTTCCTCTATCATGGCTCCTAAAGTTTCTCAAGTTTCTTTGTATAATTTAATTAAGATACATCCCAATTTCTAGGTTGTTTTGCAATGTACCTTAGACATTATGTATCTTCCTAAAGATACACCACCACATAAAATAAGTCCTATATTAAATCATCTATCTGATGACCCTAGTCCTCATGATACTCCATATAATAAATCCATGTTGGACTCTATTCAAGCTTTACATTCTTTATTTCAAGAAAAATTTAAGTCTATGGAATCCACGATTACATCTCTCAAATATGAAATCCAACATATTAAGGAGGCTTCTCAGGCTCGTGTTTGTTATTCTTGTAAATCTCATCTTCATTCGATGTCTACTACATGTGCTCATATTAGTGAAACTTAAGTCATACCATGACCAAATACTCTCACCTTTGATCGTAATACTAAGAAACATGATATTATTACTGAGATCCTTAGTCATCGATTGATCACTTTACCACCTACTCATTACTATCATCCTTATTGGATCAAAAAATATCAAGGTTGTCCATATTATAATCATCATCAAATCAATAGACATAATGAAAATGATTTCTATGCGTTACAATGACGAAATAAGCTTCTTTCACGTCAAGGCCTTATCTCATTCGTGACACAACATTATGTTGTATGCCCACCATAAAATAATGTACCTGAATGGGCTCCCAAGTCTACTCCTTCTATGTCTGATGAGCATCACACTACCACTTCTCATGTGCCTTCTTTGGTCAGTCAAACAATGCCTATCAATCCATTCAAATTACACAATCACATCTTAAGTTTTTTCTTACGTCACCTCCTTCTCCTCATTCATCTACAATGTTATCAAGTCAAACTAAGAAACCTCCTCTCAAGGATGAGCTCACTCCTCCTCCATTAAAGGTATTTGTGACATCACCAGGCCATGCTCAGTAATCACCTTCTATAGTTAAAATTATAATTCCATCATCCACTATAAAAAAATGCCTATGTGGATGACTGGGACTCAGATGAAGCTTACGAAGATGATGAAACATTTGATGGTCACACACTTTTATCACCTCAACGCCCTCTCACATTCGTTAAGGAAACTAATCCTTACATTGATCCATTTAACATCTTCAACTAAATCTCCATCGTTTACAAACCACTTGATATATTTGTATCATCAATACTCGATGACACACTCTTGTGCTCTGGTTCACACTTGATTATTGAGGGTTTCCTAAACACATGAACCTCACACACTGCACATTATATGCTATACACTCTATATGACACATTGTGTGTCTTACTCACCACATCACCTCGTTTCATCACAACATCTACTACTCATACGCTACACTCACTACCCAATGACACACTCTAGTCTCATGATCCATACTAGATTGTTGAGGGTATACATCACCGATGGACCTCATCACACTCACATGTTCATCATTCAATTATATCCCTCATGTGAGATTCCTAGTTTACTGATATATGTCATAAGTTATATAGTCACTTCCACTTGCATGATTTCAGTGTTATACGCTTTCAGCTACATCACCACTCTTGATCATCTTGTAGTGATATATGTTGTAGGCTACACCATCACTTACTTTAACATCATCATCACTGATTCTAATCATCTTTTAGTGATATACACTTTAGGATAAATCATCACTCCTTAAATAATCTTATCATGATAAATTCTTAGACTATAGTGTCACACACATCTCGTCTCTATGTCGCATGTCATCACTACACATTCACCACAACGCGCTACATACAATGCATAATTTGACTATTTCCCGATGATGTACTCTCATTTATAGTTAATTCTTGACTATTGAGGGGGCATAAAAAAAAACTCGTTGCATGCAAATCCATTCACTTGGAGAGGCACGCGGATCATATCATTCACTTTGTATTCCATTCCATCCATCCATAACATACTAGATATCTTGGTTACTTTTACCTTTGCTTACATTTTCTTGTATCTATTCATCTTATTACACATGCTAGATAGATCTCTTGTATGTCATTATCTCTACGATACACACATGCGATTTCACATCCTTTTCTAGTTGTGATAATAGCTATAGAGCTTCTACATGCATCGTGGATGCTTGGCACACTACCAATCCCATAGCGGCTCTTGGGGGCATCCACTTTCGTACGCTACAAGTGTTATTGTTTCATATCACACTAATTTATCAGTTATATACATTTTTGACATACACTTTATCTTTCTAACATGCTAATGCGTGATTTATGTGTAACATTTTTTTGCAGGATTATTTTGTACCATGGCTATCTATTTGTTTTGTACTTGCTTATCTCTATTTGTTATTTTATGTGGGCCTTTACCCTTTGTTTTATGTGAACACTTTCTTGTTTTTTTGCAGCCACTACGACCTTGAGTGTCTTGCGACATCATGAGTGAGTGTCCCCATGTTTGCAACCGATTTTTCATGGTCTATGATTGACTTCTTGTGTGTTTACTTGTATTCTAACTTACATATTGTTTGTGTAGCTTAAATTTTGTCTTCTATATGCATGTTTGTTCGTACTAACCCTTGTTTCCTAACCACTTGTTTGTGTGTTCCTTGATTTCTACCAAGCACATTCCCTTCCCCTGTAGGGCATAGTTTCAACGGTTGGTCCTCTTTTGGGCTGCATTCTCCTATTTGTGATGTTGCATACACCCCCAAAGAGGGGGGAATCATTTGGGTTCACACAATGTACACAACACAATACCGATACAATTCATTTTTTAATTTTTTGTCCATGACACAATGGGTTACACATCAAGTGAGTTCAAATCAGTCTACAGAAAATCCATACACAATGGATTTTACAGGGTAGATTGTCCTTAACATTCTGGGGAGAAGTTACATGTTAGAGGATAACTCAGACCTTCTTATCGACACTATTTCATCCAGTGTCATTGCATCCCCCAAAAAAATAGACAATACAAATATCTCTTCACTCTAGGGAAGTAGTTACAGTTTAGAGGATACATTAGACTTTCCTCCTAATACTTCTTTAACCATTGGCGTGAGATCTCCCAAAAACATCACACTTCATCGATATTTACAGGATCCTTTCTACACTCTTTTTCTCATCATGGATCAGGTGCACATGTTCCTTTTTTATTTTTGTACTTTCATTACATGATTTTTACATACATATATGCGTCTTTATACATGATTTTTAAACATTTACATGTGTATTTGACTACTTGATTGTCTTCTCTTTTGTAGGTCTATCCGTATGGGAAGCAAGTTGTCAACATCAACAAAAATATCACTTGATATCACACACATTGACACTAACATGCAGGTATATCACGCACATTGGAATTTACACATGTACTTATGCCCTAGGTTCACTCTCATCACTTTTTACACTTTCGCATCTTTAGTCTCCACGCTCCACGTTTGTTTCACTCCACATTTTGTTTAGTCCCTTGGCACACTTTCTATATCAATCTACATGGGTATCAGGTACACATCTCTATCTACTTTATGCTATCGATATTTCCACTCCCACACATAAAGTGGGGGAAATGTAGACATTAAATCACACAATTTGGGTAATTATTTGATCTCGGTTTCATGCTAATATTCATATGGTTCGTGAGTGAAAAAGAGTAATAATTAACCTATGTCTTTGACCATCTTGCATTTTTTTTTCTATTTCTACTTTTGATCTTGCACCCATAGTTTACTAGTCTGTATTTTCATATTGCATTTTCCCTAGTTCTGATTGGGGCACCCAGCCAAGACCGGGGGTGCCCCAAGCACCCAGGTCCCCTCTGGGTGCCCTGATCCTCTTTGAAATTTCCTCTCTTCTCACTTTTTGGGTACTTTCTAGCCTTTTTAGATTTATATATTTTTGGTGGTAGGCCTTTTTAAGGTTAATTATGAAATTAAAACAATAGAACCATATAAATACAAAGTTATGAGACCACAATGAAGGACCAAACACTAAGCACTAGTATCACCACCTAAGGTTGCATCCATCGAAGGCTTATACTACTCCAATTACTTTCATCTAGCTCCATTACAAGGGACAAAGGTTGGTTCATTTGTATCACACTTCATAAGAGGGGAGTTTATTCTACTCCTTGCAACATTTACTTACATTATACATCTAGTTATTTCTCACTACTCACAAAGTGTGACTGGCACAAGAGAACCCAGGGGATGATTTCTACACATACACACCTATAATTACATCAAATATGAGATGTAGTGTAACACTCAGTGATAAGTCCATCCATTTTGTAGTTGAGGATAGTTTTCCCCCTTCATATGCATCTTTATTTTTTAGGGTAATGATGTTTTTTTTTGGGGTTTTATAGGTGATTCCTTTACTGCAAGTTTACAGTGACATCCAATGAAGTTAAACAACATACACGTAACTAAGGGCGAACACATGTGAACACTTAGTGACACCTCAGAGGAGGTTCTTTGGTCATTTTCGTAGAATAGGGCATCCAGATTACAGACCAGGGCTCCCCAAGCGCCCCTATCCCTAGTACAGGTGCCCAAATCTACCTAGACAATCCATATCTACATTTTCTCAAGCTCTTCTATGATAGTTTCCTCCTCCTGTTCATTTGTTCTCCACTCGAACACAATCCCACGACATCTGTGAATTAGCAAAGTATTTTCTAACCCTCTTTGCACAATTAGGGTTTCATACTTCATTTGCTTAGTTGCTTGGGTATTTTTAGTATTGCATGTATTTATTTATTTACTGCTTCTATAGCATCAAATTAGGTTATAATTCTACATTTTTTTTAATCAACACGTACTTCCATTTTATTACACACAATTATGTTCTATTGCATGTGTTTGTGTATCTTTACACGCACCAGTGTTACCTGTTAATGCTAACGCACTCAAGTGCATGTGCTAGTGTGCCCTTACTATTTTAAAAAAAAATCTATACTATCCAACAAGTTCTTTTAATTCCCTACTATAGAATTAAAAATAGTAGTCTACATCATGCTAATATTAAGGCCCACTTATAGGAAGCTACACCTTGACCAATGGAATATTAGTAGGGAATATTTCTAGGGAATATTAGTATTAAGGCCCACCTAATATTTAATCCCCTACTAAAGTCTAAATCATGCTAATAGTCCTCTAAAATCTTTTGTAAGCTTGCACATCTATTAATTAAATCAAATTGATTAATTATCTAAGCCCCCTTTATCCACATAAGTCACTAAAGGACAAGCTAAACCCTCCTAAAGTTAACTCAACCTTATCTAAACCCCCCTTATCCACAACTAACTCAACATCTCTATTATTCCACATACAAAGGGATGTAGTGATTCCTTTATCCATTGGGCTATATAAAGAGCCCTCATCCTACCTTTACACTTACACCTAAATTCCTTGAGAAGACAAAAGCAAAGCACATAGCAAATAGACTATAAGATTCTTTGTTATTCTTGAGAAATTCACCATTTGAAGAGCTAAGGCTCCTTTCTTGCATTGCATTAATCCAAGTTCTTAGGTCATATGGGAATAATCAAAGTGGTCTTGTAGCCATGCTTTGATGAGCTCTCATTCCTAATCTCTTGAAGATCACACAATCAACTATTGATTGGCATTGAATTTACATATGTTCATTTGATTTTATTGGTAATGATAAAGAGTAGAGGTTCTTGATAATTAGCATGCTAGTTTGTTTTATGATTCAAAGTTCTAATGCAATAATGTTGTTGTCTAATCTTTCTTAGCTCTTATCTTGATGGTGTTTTATATTTTGATTTATAATTGTTATAGAACTATTTAGGTGTTAGTTCTCATTTTTCTAACTTAGCTAAACAAAACCATGCACATAATTATGCACATTTTTATTATCTGTAATACTGTCATTAAAAAACATTACAGTTCATGTTGATGTGCTTAGATTTATCCTGATGGCTATTGCTATTGTTATTGGTATTTGTGTGGTTGTATTTGGAATGAGGCTTGATCAAGACTTTAACAATGATGGATTTTTTTAATTTGGGGTCCATTTCTTGATAAATTCCTCAAAGATGTTGAGGCACTACATCTACATGTGGAAAGATAATTTGTTATTAAGGTTTGACACGAAGATAATAACTAATTATTTATCTAGAATGAAACATAGGAACTGAATTGTGATTCCTCTCTATCACTATAAGAATAGTGCAAAATTTTTGTTTTGATCGTCATTTCACATTACATAAATCCATCATAGTGATCTAAGAGTCAAGGTTAAAGGAAAATTGTTGACGAAATTCTCTGATAGGTCCACAAAAGTGGCTATTGATCCTTTTGGAAGGTGTAAGAACCATTCCAAACCTTGTCCTCATATACTTCTAAGAAAGAAACACAATAGAAATATATCATTATATGTCAATTCTTAGCATGTCATGAAGAATTCCTTAATATGCTCTAATGGGTCATTTTTGGCCATGTATTTGTCAAATTTGGGCATCTCAAAATATTTTGGGAAGGGTATGCATAATATGTCCTTATAGAAAGGGTAAGGACACATTTCATGAAAATTCAATTGTTTGCATTGTTGTTGCATGCCAAAAATTGTGTATTTCATCATTTTCCATTATCAAGAAAACGGTGAGTTATTTTGTGGGATGTTATCAAGTTTTGAATTATTTTTCTCATTATATATTTTGGTAAGGTTTTTGGATGAATCTTCACTATTCTTCTTTGATTATTTTTCATTAGTGTCATTAGTGACTTTGGAAGATATGATAGCCAATTTATTTTCCATTGCATTGATTTGATCAATAGAGGCTTGATTTGGCTCGGGGGTCTAAGCACTAGATTTTCCTTTATCATTTGAGTTTATTTTACTTGGTCTAGCATCATCATTGTTATTTTTTTCAAGTTGTGTATTATATTTGGATTTAGGTTTACCTTGTAAAGTTTTCAAAACATCATCATCAAATTTTGAAGGTAGTTTTACTCTGATTTCAAGGAGACAAAGTAAAAATTTCTCTTTATTTGTTCGTAAACAATTTTAAAGTTGGGCTTGTTCCTTGAAAGAGACTTTATTTTGGTGGTCCTCAATTTTTTCTTCATTCTCATCTTCAAAAGTAGTATGTAAATTATTTCATTCGTCTCTTTCCGAACAGACTATAGTCTCGGTGTCTTGTTCCTACAATTTTTTAAAAAGGGGAGGAACAAAGAAAGGTTTGATTGAATACTCAACCCTAAAAAAAGTAAATGCTAATATGGAAGATATTTAGGGATAAATTTTAAGGTACCTCAAACCTTAGCAAATTAAATTCTAAGATGGAAGAAGGGTTTAATTGATTTAACAACATAACCCTTAACAAAGTGAATGCTAAGATGGAAGCGAGTCACCATGAATATCAAGATAAACTCAACCCTTAACAAAGTGAATGATTGATTGAACAACACAACCCTTAACAAAGTGAATTCTAAGATGGAAGAGGGGTTTGATTTGATTGAAATTACTTAACCTCTAGTAAATTGAATGTTATAATGGAGGAGGGTGACAAAAATATTGATTATACTTGACCTCTAGCAAAGTAAATACTAAAATGGAGGAGGTTGAAAATGAAAGTTAATTTCTTGACCCTTAGCAACATGAAAGCTAAGATGGAAGTGGATGGTAAATGTGTTTGATGTGCTTGAATTTAAAAAAATGAATGTTAGGATAGACGAGGCTTAGAGATGAATAGGAAAGACTCAAATATCAATAATGTGAATGTTGAGAAAGAGGTGTAGAAATGATGATGCCTAAAATTTAATAAAGTGATTGTTAAATTTATAAACATAAAATGGGTAAGTGCTTAAAGTTTAAAAATTTCTATATCAAACTAAAAGACACAAGGGGAATGGTAAAAATATAAGATCTTGATGAATGATAAAATCTTTATGATGCTTGATCGTGATAAAGTATATATTACAATGTTAAGACTTAGGTTGAAAATGAAAGTGCTTGAGTAAGGACGTGGGTATCCACAACTCAAGGATTTACTTTGATGGGAAATAATTTGATTAAAATTTGGGGAAGGGATACAAATATTTATACTAAGGTAAGATAAAATGAATTCGAGATGAAAAATCCAAATGAAGGATATTTGGAGGATTCGAAAAAAGTGACTATGAAAAATCTAAGTGAGGGATATTTGGAGGTTTAAAAAAGGAGATGGTAAAAAATCCAAATTAAGGGTATTTAGAAGATTCAAAAAGAGATGAATGAAAAATACAAATTAAGGGTATTTGGAATATTCAAAAAGATATGAAAATGAATCCAAATAAAGATTATTTGGAGGATTTGAGAAGAGATGGTGAAAGATCCAAATAAAGGATATTTACAAGGTTCAAAAAGAGATAGTGAATGATTTAAATGAAGGATATTTAGAATATTTAAAAAGATATGAAAATGGAGAGTGAATGAAAGAGTGGGGAACACAAATTCAATAAAACGTAGAAAGAAAAATAAAAATGAAAAATGATTTTTTATGGAAGGTGGACCTCTAACTTAGATTGACTTGGTCAAGGTGAGGCTTCCTATAGTAGCATTAATTCTATAGTAAATATTCCCTACTAATATTTAGACTAGGGTCTCTAACTTAGTTCTTTTAATTCTATAGTAAGGAATATTAGCATGATTTAGACTAGTGCTAGTATGCCCTTAATATTTTTAAAAAAATAAAGATGAATATTAGTAGGGCTTCCTATAGTAGGGGCACTAGGCTTGGTAGAGGAATATTAGCATGATTTAGAATATAGTAGGGGATTAAATCAATTAAATATTGATTTATTGGTTAAATGAAAGGGGAAGCTAATTAATTAGTTTAGATAGAAGGGAGGGATTAATTAACGAAAGGTCGTTAATTAGGGTGTTTGTTGGATAAGTGACTTAATTAATTAGCGTAGTGTAATTAATTAATGACAATAGGATAGAAGGTGAACGCTTTTGACGGTATGTCGCCAATTTGCAGGAAGGGAGATAATTAGTGCAATTCAAGTATTTAAATTGCTCGGGTGTAATTATGGGTTTCTACATTTGCCCCTCTTTGGGGTGGCGTAAGCGACACCACTTCAAAGATAGCAGATGGATAAATTTTTGAAGGGGTAGAAGAAAAATAAGTAGAAGTGAGAGATGCCCCCTCGAGTGTCGATGGGGTGATGAAGAAAGACAATCCACGATTGAAAAAGGTGAGAAATAGATTGAAGAATGGGCGGGGGCATAATGCTCGGTGAAACGAAAGATTAGGGGTGAGAGGAAAGTGATGTAGAATAAATATGGAGAAGTGGAGAGAAGAACATAGCCTCTATCCTTTGTATTGGAACAACTTAAGTGTTAACATATTGCCAAAATATCTACGTCATCGATCCTTATGAAAAATAGAAGCATACGAAAAAAGTAGAATGACATGAAAAGCCATGCTACGAAAAATTGTCCATTGCTGAAAAAACCAAATCCATGCAACATACAAAATGTAATGCAATGTGAGATGGATACAAGCTCATGTAATAGGGAAAACAAGTACGAACGCACATATCCAACCCAACAATGGTCAAGACATTTATACAAATGTTTTTTTATCAAGATGAAGAGATCCAAATGTTCGTGATTGATAGAAAGGGTTAAAAATGATGCCCCGAGCAAGGATACATGTAAGGGGAAATGATAATGGACACTGGGTCCAAGTAGAAAGCTTTGTGCAAAACGAAAAAAAACTAGGAAACAAGACGTGCCCCAAAGTACAGACAAAGCAAGCAGCTAGCTTTATGAATGGGTGTGAATCTGGCGATCTGCAAGTCGTGTTAATCAGTTAAGATATGAAACAAACCAGTAGGATATAGGAAGAATACCATGCACAAGACACAAGTTGCAGCCGTAATAAGTATGCTACCTATTTTTGTAGGTTTTTGTTTTTTTAATTGTTTAGGATTTTGTGGAGAATTTTGCCATGTTTTTTGGATATTTGAAGTGATATATATATATATATATATATATATATATATATATATATTGTTTTCTGTTGTGTAAAATACGGTGGACATTAGAAGAAAATAGAAGGAAGTGCCTAGATGCAACAGAAAATTCCCTAGGGGAAGAAGGAAGCAACATGCGACAAATAATGTCCCTGTATAGTGGAAAATTTAATAAAATAATTATTTACGAGAGTGTGGAGGAGAAGAAAAATCACCTAGGAGCAATAAAAATTGGCCTAGTGAGAAGAAATGGGTACTAGACGGCAAAAAATGCCCCAACACGGTGACAAATAAAAGAAAAAAATTATTTAATTAAAATAATTATTCAACGGCAAACAAAGGAGAAAACGGCGGTCAAAACAAGCCTCTAGGCACCACGTTTGGTGAAAAACAACTTGATATACTCCACTTGGGGCAGGGGTAAATCACTGCAACAAATTCATTTGTTACCGATCACTACTGAGTTTTTACCGCGAGGCTCTGACACCGATGAGGATGATGGTGATAGCACGAGACCAATTGAGGCAGGCAGACACAGTCTGAGGGTATGAGCGACACACCGACGATGGCATCTTTATGAGTATCTGAACCCTCTTTGTCAATTTTTTAATTAATGCCCCTAGAAGTAGGAATTAATGTTAGAGGTCACGCCAGTGCAAACTCCTGAATGGTGGTGTAGGCACACACAAAACATGCTGACGTGTACACATGTATGCTACAAATGTGTGCACTCGTGCACCCACGAAACAATGGTGCACACATAGAGTGTTCACACATGTGTGCATGCACAGGTACCCAAATGATGGCTCAAACGCCCTTAGACAGTTGCGCGCATGAGCATGCACCAAAAGGGTGGTGCATACACCCCAAAGGTCACACAGACACACTAGGAAGATGGAGGATAGCCAGAAAAATACCAAAAATGATGATATTTAGAAGAAAATTTAGGATTTGTGGGTTAACCCTAAAAATGATAGGTAGAATTTAGAGGAAATGTTAGTAACTAAAGAATGAAATGATTTTTGTAGAGATGATTGCCAGTGCTTTAGACACGTGAGTGTCATTCACAAATTACTGAGTTAGAGGGGAGCATGCGTCGGTGAGACCGGCGTGTGGTAGCCATACTTCTAGAGGTAGTGGGCCTAGGCCTTTTGTCTCGGATGCCATCGATTACATTAGATCATGGGCTGCTTATTGCATTGGTCAAGCGATGGCATAGTGAGAGCCAGTGTTTCAGACTCCCTACTGGAGAGATGAATGTGACCCTAGAGGACGTGTGGCAGATTCTTCGCATGTCTATCTTAGGTTCATTGATTGAGTATACTAGCGACCTTAGATAGATTAGGGCAGCTATGAGTGACTTATTCAACAGAGATGATATACCACATGACGGTATGATAGTTACATTTCATGAATGCATAGTGGATCTAATACTACATCGGGGTCCATTATATGTGATGAAACTTATCCATGGGTTTTTGCTCACTAATAAGACTGGGATATCTTGTCCTAGAGGGCTGATGACACTAGTTCATGGGATTTTTAGTGGTGAGCGTTATTGCTAGGGACAATGTATACTAGCACACCTTTACTGGGACCTACATCTTATCATCTACCACCATCAGAAGATAGTGGGGCCTACCTCGTTGCTGCAAATTTGGTCATGGGACCACATATCCATCAGGTGCACCCCATAGGCACTCTACATGTTCGAGCTCCAGAGGAGCCATCTTATATGGCATGGGTGCCAGTAGGTGGTGACGTACAAGGTCAACTAGGAAGTTTATATAGGTATCAGCGAGAGTTCGATGAGTTTACTAGATAGAGATATCATATGGAGAACCTACAGGTAGATATAAGTGGCTAGAGGATATAGTAGAGCTCATCATCTGTAAAGTGGAGCATTTCCTTCTTGGCAGTCACAATTACATCATTAAGCTATACATGGTTGATAGATGCCAATGACATTTAGGCATGGTGTAGGGGGTTCCATAGCCAGACATATGGTATGCCTATCGAGATTCTGAGAGGCCGACCATGGGGCCGCGCATACAAGTGACCTGAGCCAAGGCTAGTTTCTTACAGGTGGTTCCACAGGTATGGGATCCAGTACGATAGGTTAGAGATCCGGGCACTACTGCAGATTACTAGACTTGGTACGCTACTATTTTACCCCAACGCCTGACTATCCCAGAGGAGGCCTGGGCAGCAGGTGCTAGACCACCGTGAGAGCTTCTTCATGGTAGTGATGAGAGAGATGGTGTAACCAGCCCATGACCCAGAGGATCCATTTGATGGGTTACCACATGATGAGTAGGGTGTCGGCATAGGTACAGGGACCAAGGCCACAGGGACCGAGGACATAGGCACCTGCACTAGCTTCCTAGGCCTAGAGTATTAGAGATCAGGGACAAGTCTTCCAGGCCAGTAGCATGGGATAGGCCCTGGTGGCACAAGCAATGGCACAGATAGCAACATACAGTTATAGCAAGCTCTAGCAGTAGGCCAGGCTAGAGCAGAGAGAGATGAGGCCCAAGACCTTGAGTGTGACAGTGATAGCCAAGTGAGATCAAGCTTGGACTCAGAGTTTGATAGTACTAGCAGAGAGAGATCAGGCTCGGGCCCAGGCTAGCTAGGGAGATGATAGTGCTTGTTCACATTTCAGTAGATATGATAGATGGCCTCACAGATGGCTCAGGTGACATGCCTATATCAGCAGACACAAGCCCATATGTATCCCGTGATACTATAGTGAGATAGGTTGAGAGCAGAGCGTGTAGTGGGAGAAGCTGAGCTTACCCGAGCTTCAATAGAGATAGCATCTTTCTGATGCACAGATGGTACAGTGGTGACTGCCCAGACACAAAGAGACCTAGCTACAGTAGAGGGTAGAGCATCCTACTACAGATCATTGTATTTTGAGGTAGTGCCGGCTGAGTTACGGGCACCTTCTTATAGCCAGTAGTCGAGTAGAGGGACTAGATCAGAGAGGCCTCAGGCCTCAATGGAGCAGCCATGGCCAGTCAAGGAGACCTATTGATGCTCGTGCCATGCCACCACCACAGACACAGACCAGCCACCCCATCAGAGGGCTCGAGTCAGCCTTTATGATTGTATTTTTAGATATGCCTCTTGATGAAGGCTATGAGTAGATTGTGCTTGATGTACTACCATTATTTATTTTTATAGCGGTTTTGACACATGCCTCTAATGAAGTCTTTTGTATTTGGTTATTTGATGTATATCATCTCTTTTGTACACCTCTGATGAAGGCATTTTTTATGTATAGCAACGATGTATAGCCATTTTTGATACAGATATACCACACATAATGTATATACATATGGACATTATTTTGACATGACATGCACGTATGAGATGTTAGACATTTATTTTTTATTTCTTGATGGAGTTCAAGGATAGATATATGTGTTTGTGATGTATCCTGATTTGATTTCACATGTATATGTATCCTGATTTTTTGAGGTACTCCATGTGTTTTGATTTCTAGATGATAGATCTTGTAGACTATATTAAATGTATTTGCTCATGTGATGTGTCAGACTTAGTGGACGGGATGATATGATGATATTGGTGTGGGGGGGATAGATTTTGATATTTTCAATCCCTCTTGCCCCCATTTGATGAGACGATATGTGATGATTAGCTTAACATTCATGTATGATGTATACTTAGCTTTTTCTTGATATATGATATATAGATGATGTTAGATGTGATGATATTAATGGGATCATGATGATGTGATAACAAAATGATGCACATGCAACACTCAAACACAATCAAATGCTAACAAAGAACATAATGAACCATATATAACAATGTATCATGACTCACTAGCATGCAAAAACACACTTCAATATGCACAAGTAAGAATAAATCTAATCTAATCAAGAAAAGATGAATCCTAAGTAAAGCAACGAACAAAACAAATACAAACATGAAGCAACTATCAAGCAACAAGCAAAGCAAGAAACAAGACAATGCAAGTAAACTAAAGTAAAGCATTTTTGCAAGCAACAGACAAAACAAACACACAAACATCAAAAAAACTATACAAGCAAACAAGCACAGTAAGAAACAAGAAAAATGCAAGTGAACTTAAAGTAAATGTTTTTGTAAGATTTGTGTTGTAAGACAATTTTCTATTGTTTTGTTTTTGTGTTTTTCTGAAACAATTTTCTATTGTTTAGGGTTTTTGATATATTTTGAATGTTTTTTTGTTTTTCTAACAGTTTTCTAGAGCTATGCACAGGTAACCAAGAAAGCATGGATGCCTCCAGCGTTAGACGGTGAATATACAAGGGAAAATTACACATGCTTATAAACAGGAAGGTGAAGTCGCAGAAATGCCCCCAGCGTAAGATGGGGAATAGAAAAATACCATGCCCTTCACAGACGAATAAAAGGAGACAAATCTGGATCAAGGCTTGGCAAGATTGGGCTCACAGGGAATCTCGGAGGCAAATGTGGAACTCAGCCCTAAGCTAAGTAAAAGTACCCCCAGATGCAAGATGCTTGTGAACAACGAATCCTCCCAAGGCGCTGGAAATCGGTTTTCACCCAAGGACCTATCCAAAGTGCCACAATTGTGTGGTTTTCACTTATGGATGACCTGTTTTCTCTTTTTCCTTTTCTCTTTTTTTTTTATTTTTTTGTATTTTGATTATTTTACCATGTTTTTTATTTTTTTGCTTTTTCTGATTTTGCACCATGTTTAAGCATAGAACCGCTTAAGGTGCATGTGATTCATGGGCTCACAGAGCTCATCACCATTGGGGTGAGTGATTTTGTATGCTCTTGTGCCATACTTGGCCACTATAACATAAGGTCCTAACCAATGTAGTTCAAACTTTCCTTTCTTTTCTCGTTCTGCCCTTGTGTTGAATTGATTCTCCTTCATGACCAAATCACCAACCTCAAACTGACGAGGTATAATTCTTTTGTTGTAATTTCTGGAGACTCTTGTTCTGATACACTTTGAGGTGATTAAGGGCATGGATGTGCTTCTCATCTAGGAGCTCTAACTCAGCCAGTCTAGCCACCCAGTAATCTTCATCTTTATCCAGATAATCCCTAAGAGAGATTCTTAGGGAAGGAAGTTCAATTTCTAATGGGATGATAGATTCCATCCCAAATACCAGAGAATATGGCATCGCACCGGTAGGAGTGTGAATAGATGTCCTGTAAGCCCAAAGAGCTGGGTGGATTTGTAAATTCCAATTACGGCCTGTCTTACTTACCATTTTCTCCATTATTCACACCAAAGTCTTATTCGTGGCTTTGGCTTGTCCATTACCTTGGGGATAATATGGTGTAGACCATTTTAACCTGATTTGGAACCAATGATAGAGACCTTTTACCATTTTATTCTTGAATGACTTTCCATTATCAGTAAAAATGGCTGCCAGGAATGCCATACTGGAAAATGATATGATTCATGATGAATTTGGAAATCTGAGCTCCTATTACATAACTTAAAGGGACAGCCTCCACCCACTTGGTAAAGTATTCAGTAGCCATGATGATGTGGGTATGGCCATCAGATGAAGTAGGGGTAAGCTTCCCTATCAAATCAAGTCCCCATTTAGAAAATGGCCATGGGGTGGTGATGGGTTGCAACGGCTGTGATGGAGCATGGATGAAATTTCCATACTTCTGACAAAGTACACACTTTCTGACATAGTTGCAATAGTCGGTTTCTATGGTAGGCCAATAGTAGTCTACTCTTAACAATTTCTTGGCCAAAACCATTCCATTAGTATGTGCTCCACACACCCCTTCATGTACTTCTTTGATTTCTTGGACCGACTCTGTCATATCGAGACAATGTAACAGATTCCCATCGTAGCCATGATGATAAAGCATACCTCCTAAAAGGGTATAACGGGCTATTTGGTGAATTAGGATTTGTTTCTTAGAATGGGAGATGTCGGGAGGGAACGTGTTGTCTTTGAGATAGGTAAATATGGGCTCATACCATGGGGAATTGGGACCAACAACATCACAAGCCAGACAGGATTTTGGCATGTCGTATGCAGGTTGGCGTAAATTTTCCACAAAGAATGGCATGTCATTATTTCCTGGTGGAATACGGAGCATAGAACCCATTGTTTCCATAGCATCTGTAGATCTATTTTGTGCTCTTGGAATTTGTTCAAATGTGATGCACACAAAATACTCTTTTAGAGTTTCTACTAGCTTCTTGTAAGGTATGAGTTTTTCATCCTTAACCTTGTATTCATCATTAACTTGCTTGATAATTAACTGAGAATCACCCACAACCTTAACATGGTGAATGTTCCCATTTGATGGCTAGCTTCATCCCTGTGATAAGTGCCTCATACTCTATGATATTGTTCATGTAAGGAAAACCCAGACGAAAAATCATGAGGTATGGGGTCACCAGAAGGAGTAATGAGGACCACACCTGCCCCTAAACCATGAAAAGTAAAAGACCCTTCAAAGTGTATCTATCCACATGACATATTCTTCAATGTATAGTAATGAGGCATCTGGTAGATCCAGATTCAAAGGTTCAGTGCCTTGCAAAGGTGCTTCTGCTAATTGATCAGTGAGTACTTGTCCCTTAACCAACTTCTGATGCACAAACTCTATGTCAAATTCACTTAGTAGAATGATCCAATTAGCCATTCTACCTGTGAGGGTGGGTTTAGACAACAAGTACTTGAGTGGGTCAACTTTGGATATAAGCTTGGTTTTGGTATTCAATAGATAATGGTGAAAGTTTTTGAAAGGTAAAAACTACAGCCAAACAAGCCTTTTCAATTTGGGGATAGTTGAGCTCATAAGCGATGAGAGTGTGACTGAGGTAGTACACCACTTTTTCTTTGTGACCAAGGTCGTATTGGGAAAGCAATGCACCAATAGAAAATTGAGTAGCAGAGATATAAAGCAAGAGTGGCTCACCAGGAGTTGGAGGCATGAGGACAGGGATTGGCCAAGTATTGTTTAAGCAAGGTGAAGGCCTGTTGTTTCTCTGGTCCCCAGATGAAGGTGACATCCTTTTTAAGTAGGTGGGTGAATGAATGACACTTATCGGCAAGCTGGGAGATGAAGTCGGTGAATAGCCTATATTTTTCCCTGCAAGCTACGTAGTTGCTTAATGTTCTTAGGAGGAGCATCTCAGTAATAACAGACACTTTAGCAGGGTCTACCTCAATTCCCCTTTCTTGATACAATGAAACCCAACAATTTTCCTGATAGCACACCGAATACACATTTCTTTGGGTTCAGCCAGACCTTGTACTCTCGTAGGTGCTCAAAGATACGCCACAAAATAACAGGGTGATCCTCTCTTGTCTTAGATTTTCCGAGGATGTCATCCACATAGTCTTCCATGATATCATGGATCATATCATGGAAAATTACCGTCATTTCCCTCTGATAAGTAGCTCCTACATTTTTGAGACCAAATGGCATTACCTGATAACAGAAGGTACCCCAAGGAGTTGTAAAAGTTGTCTTGTGCTGATCTTCATCAGCTATCTTGATTTGGTTGTATCCTGAAAATCCATCCATAAGAGATAACATCTCATATCCTGCTATTGAATCCACAATCATATCAATATTTGGCAGTGGAAAATCATCCTTAGGGAAAGCCTTATTAATGTCTCTAAAATCTGTGCAGATTTTGATCCCACAGGATTTTTCTGGACAGGGACGATGTTGGATATCCATTCAGATTAATCAATAGGCCGAATGAATCCTACCACAAGCAATCTTTCTAATTCTTCTTTAACTAGTAGGGCTACCCTTGGGTGCATCTTTCTGAGCTTCTGCTTAATAGGCTTAGCGTCTGCATGTACAACTAAGTTGTGCACGACCAAAGTTGGATCTAAGCCTGGCATATCCTTATAGGACCATGCGAATACATCTATAAACTCCCATAGTCAGCATGGTGAATGTTTTTTATTCCCGTGCCGAGAGTGATGCTCCCAATTTGACTATTTTTGGGTCCTCTTTTGTACCAATGTTTACATCGATAGTTTCCTCTACTAGCAACTTTGACAAGTCCTCCATACACGTAGGATCGGGAGGAAGGTTGAGATCTTCATCCAAGGATGTCTCCACGATATTTTCATCCTTGGCGTGGTCACTTTTATTGTCCTTTGATTTTTGCACCTGTTTTTGGCCAGTGCCTCAAAGAGGTTTTCACTGTGCGACTTGGACTTTGATTTTTTCCGAGGCTTTACGTTGGAACTTTTTCCCTCACTTTTTCTTAAGTTTTGTGACCACAAAGCTCAGCCTCCTCACCAAAGTAGGTGCAGGTATCCAAGTCAATATAGAATCCCTTTTTGTGGTCTCCAATGGGAATTGTATCCCGAATGCCCATGAACTCTGTGATAGCTTCATCATTCTCAAATAGATCTAGTGACATATGATGTTGTTGGTCCCATTCAACAAGGGAAGGGTAAACAAGGTCAAGTGTAGGTTCCTGTAGGGGTTATGGTTAGGACAACGGTATTCATGAATAGGTTCATGGAGGAAAGATCCTCATATTGGCTACAATGGGAATCCGTATCACTTGTCTAGATAGTCAGAGCTATCCTCATGTTCAGAGAAAGTAGCATCTTGATCATTGGGGTGTGCTCCATAAGGGTGAATTCCAATGTTGTATCTTTCTATTTTAAAATGGGAGAGGCACTGGTTCTCGTTGTCCTTGCTCATTTCTTCCGCATCCTAGGCCCTTGTAGCCCATGGAGTACATCATTTTACTAGATTTCTCGTATTCAGGGGTTTGATAGCAGGTTGGCTGAGTATCCTCTAGGACCCAAGTTGTAGGTGGATCCAACAATTTTTCTTCAGCCAGCAAGCCTCCAGGTAAAAATGACCCAATAGTTTTCTCATTTCTAGGTCTTCTGAAGTGATAGTTGGGTCAACCTCTAGTCTTAGGTGACAATGAGAGGTCTGAAACCAAGAGGGCTTGTTGCACATTATATTCTCCATAGCCGTATTCTAGAACCTTCATCTCCCATGAATCAAAAGGATAGGTTGATGTAGAGGCACCATGGGCACAAGAACTGAGAGAATCTGAATCTACCCGAGACTCCATGGCTTCAGATTGGAGAGGGACAACTATATCGGTGGAGGGACACACATATGTACCCTTACGTGTAAAACTATTGAGAGCTCTGTACAGTGAGCGAAGGGCTCTGAATCTCCTTGTATTATAATAGTGTGTCCCTCATGCTTCAGTTTAATGCATTGATGGAACATTGATGGCATGGCCTGCATGGCATGAATCCATGGTCGGCCTAGAAGCATATTATACAAAAGTTCCAAGTCCAGGACATGGAACTTTGTTTGATGACAAGTGGGACCAACTTCCATGGGCAACATGATTGTGCCCTAACTCCCTTTCCATGTTGTTGTAAGTGGTGATAGTGATGATGTTTGACTCAAGATCTGCTTCAGTATGTCCCAGTTGCTTAACCAACTTTAGCGTGCAGATGTTCAACCCTGATCCGTTGTCCACAAGCACCCATTTGATCTTCCTGTGGGTAACGACTACCTCAATATACAAAGGGAGATTATGCGTTGGATTTTCAGTAGGGATCTCCCTATGATTGAAGGCAATGTGTTCAGTTGGTACAATGTTTGCTACTGTGGCTTGAAGATGTGTAGGATCTACCTCTAGTGGCACTCCTGACCCCTGAAGAGTTTGGTACAAAATGTCTTTATGTACATTTGATATCTTAAGAAGATCCAAGATCAAAATCTTGGCAGACATTTTCTCAAGTTTCTCTAAGAGGTTATACCTACCATTTTGTGGGGTTGATGGAGAAGGTTCAGGAATCACAAGGCGGGCACGCCTTGTTACCATGGCACAATCCTTTCCCTTGATTCGAATGGTGTTCACATGGTCATTAGGAGAGTGAATACATCCAATAAGTGAATCATAATGATTGTTGTCTTTCTTGGTATATAAGTAATTCGTTGCTTTATAACTTTGGGATGACTCTCCCCGATCCGGCTTTGACTCTTCTGATTTACCATGTTTGGGGAATGGCTCTTTATATATCCCCATCTTTTCATTGGGTGTCTGAGTTTTCTCTGGGTTTTCCACCTCTATCTCCCCATTGTCGATGAGGTCTTGGATATAGTGATGAAGTCGCAAGACATTTTTCTATTTTATGTCCCTTGACATGATGTAATTCGCAATAGTCATGCTCCTTGTACCATGATGGTTTTGGAGCATTGTCATCAAATGGTTGTGTCATAGGATATGTCACCATGTGAGCCACATCCAATTGTTTTAATATAACCGACAAAGGCTCATTGAGAGGGGTGAACATTCTTCATTTTGGTGGTGGTTGAATAGGTCCTTTGGTCAGTTTAAAAGGTTGACCAGTTTGGACCGTTTGTACACGTTTGGAATCTGTGATCCTGTCTCCCACCACATTTTTGTTTTTGTTAAATACTTTTTGGCTTCTCCGTAGGTTTAACATTTTGATTATCCTTAGATTGTGACTTAAGAGTTCCTTTAGCAATAAGGGCTTTCTCTATTTGAACACCCTTTTCAATGACCTCCTCAAAAGTGTGAACACAATGCATTTGAAGGTGGAAAGCAATGTCTGGATTTAGGTTGGGCACAAAGATACTTACCAGCTGTTTTTCAGGGAAAGCACAAGGGAAGTGACTGGCTATCCCTCTCCACCATTGTAGGAAGCTGGTAAAAGTCTCATTAGGGAATTGTTTGGTGCCACATAAATCTGCCATGGTGATATCACTTTCTATGTTGTATGAGAAGTGATGCACAAACCTCTCTGCCAATTCTGGCCAGGTAAAAATAGACCCGTGAGGCAAACGAGTAAACCACTCCAAGGCTTGACCTCCTAGACTCTTGGGAAAGAGTCATATGAGATAATTATCACTATAGGACACCTCTTGACATGCCATATAGAAATATTTGACATGATCTCATGGGTCTCCCTTTCCTCTATATTTGTCAAATTTTGGCATGTCAAATTTTTTAGGGAAAGGTTGAAGTGTCATAGCTTTTTCAAAAGGATGGGGACATAGTTCTTCATATTGATACTTTCTAATGCTCCCCACATTGCTCTCTTGAAGGCTTGTGAGTGTTTCCTTCATGGATTGTACTTCTTGTGTGAGAAATTGTTCTTTAGTAGGAGAAGTTGGGATATATACACGATGATAATCCACATTGTCTTCTCCTTGATTTTCTCTATGGAGTTCACTAATTTTGACCTTAGGCCTTGGTTTTTGGACATTCTTGCTTGCTTCCTTTTGTACATGAGAGGTTAGCAAGGCTAATTGTCGGCTAAGGTTACTAATTTTTTGTTGAATGGTGACCTCTTCTTCCAAAGGTTCCTCTTCTTCCTCATATTGTGGAGGTTCTTCAACATTCTCGTGTCCTGACCTGATTTTACGTGGCACTTTGATAAAGGGTATTCTATGTCCCACTACATTATCATTTCCTACATTGGAGGTAGAAGCATGTCTATGTGTTAAAATGTCCTCCATGTTGATAAGAGGTCACTCCTCCTCATTAGCATTATTCATAGGTGGGATTGTTTCATTTTAGTGGGCATTTTGGCCCCCAATTCTACAACCCGTGCTAGCACCCTATCCTTGTTTCTAAAAAGGAACTCATCTAATAAGGTGGGGTCAAAGTCAAATTCCACATGTGGGGACTCCAATTCATCACCACTATGATCAACCATGTCTTCTATCTCTTTTTCTATGGAAAATAGAGGCCCTAGATCATGTCCAATAAAAGGGTTTGACCCTTGTCTATTTGAGGCTTCCCAAGCTTGTGCTTGTTGTTCCTCGTATGTTTGTTTCTTGAGTCCTAATCATGTTTTGGGAGCCATGATTTGCAATAGTTTCACTAAGGTAAGTTGTAAATGTGTTCAAAAATTTGTGACCACACCTAAGTGAAATGCAAGATGAATGTCAAGAATATGAATGAGTAACAATGTGAGAATACCAATGTGATAGAGTGATAAATCAACAGTGACACAAATGTTTGGTATCTAAGCCTATCAAATGAATGAAGTACTTCCTAGACTGTGCTTCAAAAATTAGTTTGGTGTCGCAAGATAATTAACAAGATGTCCTCACTTATGCCAAGTTCAAGAGAATGAACAAGACGTAAGTAAATACAAGAAGTTAATGTGACCTCCTAACAAGGTATACTAGAAGCAAGCTCAAATTTGATTAAGACCTATATCCCAAAAAGTTCCAGTTACAATTTGTGAGTGACACAACAATGTCACCAAGATATGTTAACCAAACTTTGTGAGAAAGTAAGGTATTGATATCAAGATGATATTGATATAACACGCACAAGTGGTAACACGTAGCACTCTTCAAAATCGAGGTAATAATAGAGTCAAACTAAAATCTTAAAGTATAACTAGGAATTGTTAAAATGTGTATAGCGTAACCTTACAATATGGATATTTAGGTCAAGTTTACAAGAAACAAGACGTAAATACCAAAATTGTAGTGATACAATACAAACAAGGTAACCTTTCTAAGGAAGTTCAAGATGATGAACCACGCCTAACTACAATGACGATCCTGACATGGGTATCAAGATCACAAAGGCCACCAATGATATGAATATGCCTCCACACACTTTAGACATTTAACTTACCCAGCCGCAAACATGGATGGGCGT
Organism: Taxus chinensis; assembly: GCA_019776745.2. Classification (NCBI taxonomy): domain Eukaryota; kingdom Viridiplantae; phylum Streptophyta; class Pinopsida; order Cupressales; family Taxaceae; genus Taxus; species Taxus chinensis. The sequence continues at coordinate 828,533,146 of CM034149.1, read as the reverse complement.
AAACAGACAAAAAAGTGGCAGAAACAATCGATTGGTAACACAAAGGTAGTCACCCTTCTTTTGATCAACAAAGTGTCAAAAGAATGTGAAGGAAGTAGATCAAAATGGGGATGAAAAATGTTGGCTTTACTTTGGTAGAGTTTTGCCTCACCTTAAGGCAAGTGAAAAACTAAGCAAAAGTAACGCGTCACACGTTTCGTGATGAAAAATGGCTCACAACTCAACACTATTTTGAAATGGTCAAAGTGGGCTCCTGGCCAAAGAATATCTTCCTAGGTGGTTCTCTCACCCTAGGTGTTACAAAGTTGTCTTAAGCGAGCGTGATTTACCCAAACAGTCCCGACTATCTTGGGAGTATCTCAGCTTTACTTTACCCCCTTCAAGCACAAAGGGAAACTAGTGCATCCACGTGTGCTCTCCCTGGGGTCGCCATACGGACAACCAGTAACGCTATCTCACAAGGAATCACTAGTCAAGTAGGTAGTGCAGAGCACTTCCCATTTCATCCACAAGGTTCCCTCTTGTGTGGACTACTTTGGGGTTCCTGGTAACCACCCCCATTGTTGTAGCTTAAGGTGTTATGCCAAAGGGGTTATGTTCCAGTTGAGCGGATAGGGACGTACCCTTTTCTGAAACCTGCAATACAATGTTTTGAATATGTTGTTCTTTTTATCTTGTTTAATTAGGTGTGGTTTTCTTGAACACCTTTTGGCAACCTGTACGACAACTGTATTAGTAGTTTTTGACTTGTTTTGATTCCACCTTTCTTTGACAAGCATGTGTTTTGGTCCTACACAACGAGTTTAGTAGTTTTCCATAAAAAGAGTAAACATCATTTCTGATTCTCAAGATCATCCAAGGATGCAAGAGAAGAGCATACGTGATGTTTCCAAAATCCAAGAAGATATCAAATGGAAAAACACTTTAATTCAAACACACCAAGTTAACCCATTCCAATTCAGATATTCTTAACAATTTCAAAGCATCAAAAAGACCTAAGAATCATTTCTGATTCCCAAGATCACCCCAAGGGACGTGAGGGAAGAGCATACATGATCTTATTCTTATAAGCAAAGCATGCAAAGTTTATCTAATCTAGCAAAAGCATGTAAACACACCCTACAAAAATAAGTATTAATTAGATAAAACCTGTAAGAAGTTAGCACCTTAACACCTTAATCTTAAGAAAAGAAAAAGACACATGTGCCCCTATTTAAGCATCTACACGTGGGTTAGGGTGGATGTGCCCCTCTGTGTTTTTCAAACTTACAATGCACCTGTGCCACCTATTGTGCACCAGGATCAGGTGCATCAGGGAAGGTTAACAGCAGTATAAAGATTGACAGAGCACCTGCACCACCAAAGAGGTTCACACCACCACAGATTAAAATAGTATTAGATTTTGATTTCTTATGCTAGGGATGCCTGCACTTGGGTTAGTGAGTATGCACTAGTCTGATAGGTTTTACGTTGTAGTGAAGGTATAGTATGAAATAGCATCTATGCACCGGGTTAGTGTGCCTACCCTTGGTTAATGTGCGTCGGGGTTAGTGTATGTGTGCCAGGGTCGAAAAATATAATTTCAAACTTCAATAATTCAATGCACCTACGCTACCCGAGAGGTTGCCTGCGCCAGAGATAAGTGTATCTGTGCCCCTGTGAGTGTGTCTGCACCACTCCTGTAACCAAAGTACGTGAAAAAACAATTTAAAAGCTGTAATCAAATTTTACAAGTTAGTTTAAAATTGGCCACCAGAAAAATGTGCTATGCCACCATAGGGATAACAAAAATCCTTGCATTAATTACCTGGGTTAGTGTGTATGTAAGCTACAAAGGATCCTGATAGGTTATTGTGCGTATTTGTGCTTAAGCTAGTGAAGGTACAATACTATAACAAAGAAATAAAATCATAAGCACCATACAAGATGAGAGCTAAACAAGTAGTACATGTTGCAACCTGCTTAGTGCATTATGAAGGTACAATACTGAAATGGGAATGAGTGCAGGGGTAACATGTGCTTATTTAGTTGACAAAAAAATCAATGTGACCTATGGGTCGACAAACAAAATTCAAGCCTTCGATCTTCAAGTAAATTAGGAATGTGCCACCTGAGAGGTGCCTGACTACAGGATAAGTGTATCTACACCCCTGTTAGTGTGCCTACACCACTCCTGCAACCAAAGTATGGTGAAAAACACAAAAATCTCACAATACTTCAAATTTTAACAAGTTAGCTTGAAATTAGCAACAACCCATTAAAATGATAGCTATAAATGAGAACCTACACATATAATACTAGCAAAAATCCCAAGAAATTGAACATTAATTACTATATGTGCATATCAAAGGGTTAGCCAAAAAACAATAGAATTCAAGCTAAAAATGCTAAGGGACAAGGATCGGTCCCACCGGGCGTGCCAAATGTGTGCATGGTTTTGTTTAGCTAAGTTAGATGAAATGAGAACTAACACCTAAATAGTTCTATAACAAAGCTAAATCAAAATCTAAAACACCATCAAGATAAGAGCTAAACAAGGTTAGACAACAACATTATTGCATTAGAAATTTGAAGCATAAATCAAACTAACATGCTAATTATCAAGAACCTCTACTCTTTGGATTACCAACAAAATCAAATGAACCTATGTAAATTCAATGGCAATCAATAGTTGATTGTTTTGATCTTCAAGAAATTAGGAATGGGAGCTCATCAAAGCATGGCTACAAGACCACTTTGATTATTCCCATATGACCTAAGAACTTGGATGAAAATGCAAGAAAGGAGGCTTAGCTCTTCAAATGGTGAATTCTCAAGAATAACAAAGAAGCTTATAGTCTATTTGCTATGTGCTTTGCTTTTGTCTTCTCAAGGAATTTAGGTGTAAGTGTAAAGGTAGGAGGAGGGCTCTTTATATAGCCCAATGGATAAAGGAATCACTACATCCCTTTGCATGTGGGATAATAGAGATGTTGAGTTAGTTGTGGATAAGGGGGGTTTAGATAGGGTTGAGTTAACTTTAGGAGGGTTTAGCTTGTCCTTTAGTGACCCATGTGGATAAAGGGGGCTCATTAATTAATCAAGATGATTTAATTAATAGATGTGCAAGCTTATAGAAGCTTTTAGAGGAATATTAGCATGATTTAGACTATAGAAGGGGATTAAATCAATTAAATATTGATTTATTGGTTAAATGAAAGGGGAAGCTAATTAATTAATAATAATTAATTAGTCTAGATAGAAGGGGGGATTTATTAATGGAAGGTCGTTAATTAGGGTATTTGTTGGATAGGTGACTTAATTAATTAGCATAGTGTAATTAATTAATGACGATAAGAGATAAGATGGGCTCTTTTGATGATATGTCGCCAATTTACGGGAAAGAAGATAATTAGTGAAATTTAAGTATTTCGAGAGGCTCCCCCTCCCCGTTACCAAAATTACAACAATTAAAACCTTAAGGAGAGACTCTTTCAAGTTTCTAGCTCTAGCTGAAAAGTGCCAATATGGTCACGTACCCCATCACTAAGCCTTTTATTGAAGGGAAACCTAATCCTTCTTGGTATAAACCTAATACCTATTGTGATTTTCATTGCATTGATGGTCATCAAAGAAATAGATGTGTGTGTGACTTCATCATTACATCCAAGATCTCAATGATAATGGGAGATATAGTGATCAAAGACCCAAAACCAAAAAAAACCACCTAATGATAATCGAAAGGTGTTTTCCAATCCATTCCCTAAGCATAGTGTAAATAACAAAGTTTTTGCACAAGTCTAATCTTTAAACAATGTCGATTTCAACTCAATAATTTCATTTGTTGAAGAAATGCCTCCTACTATTGGTACCATAAAATTTCAACCTCATAATAATGTGGTGGCCATATGAAAGAAGAAAATTTTAGTTCCCGCAACAAATCAACCATCCTCATCATCCACTGAGCCTTAATCAATAAACCCCACGGTTCCAAGTAACCCAAAGCCAACATCTAATGCCAAATCTTCCATGTATTGTCCTTATAACCTATTAAAAAAAGTTTGTGTCAACACCTTCTCATATCTCCCTCATTGAGTTATTAAAATCGTAACCTAAATTTTAGGAGATTCTCACTCGTGCACTCCATGAAGTGTGTGCTCCTAAGAATATTAATGTTCAACAATTTGTTTCCAAGAAAATTTGTCGGGGAACAAATTTATGGGTTTCTTGTCAATTCTCTAGAAATCTAAGTACCTCTACTTAAATAGTGCAGCTTTTATGTATGCATGTGCGAGTAATGGTGGGTTTTATCTGGGTTGGCCTTGTGACCAAGGATCCAATAGGGGAACTCCATGACCCTGTGGAAAATCTAGCAATGGCTTGCTAGGGAGGAATTTTCTAGGAGATCGGGAAAGTGAGTGAGAACATTAGATAAGAGAACTAATGTTACAAATAGAAAATAAGAGTCTTGCATACATCAGTTAGAAGTTTCATCACATGAATTAAAATTAAGAAGAAACAATTTTGCAAATAACAACAAGACCAATTAGAATTTAATGAACACAAAGTATCAATAAATCCCTTAGTAAAAAAAGGCTAGAAACTCCTTCTTGTATTGATGCTCAAGCAGAAATTGTACATAGTATGATAATGGAAGACATTTGAGAATAGGGGAGAATAAAATAATTTTCTATCTCTTTTCTCTTTTCACAAGGATCTCGCTCTCATGAATTTTCAAAAAATATCTTAAAAGGCCCTCAAATGAGGAGTGCATTACAATTTATAGAATAAGAACAACTCTTCATCTTCCTAGTGATTCTTCATATACCCCCCAATGACTCTTCGTGTGTCTCGACATGAATTAAGACTCTTCGCCTTCTTAGGAAAACATTAAGTCCCTTTTTATAACATAAAGGTGACTTATTACATTGGAAACATTAAGACATACGAAAAAGTGCAAAGCCCAACGTGAAATTACAACATTGAAGAAAGATAATGTTGGGAGGGAAGAGAAGAGAGAGAGAGAGAAAGAAGGAAGAATAATTTTGATGAAGAAATATCCTACCTCTAATAAATTTCGTTGATCCTTCCAGATGACTCAATGGAATGCTCTAATGTGATGAACTTTGAATCCCCGAACTCTTTGCACCCTGAGAAACTTCCTTTGCATGACGTGTGAACACTGTAAACTAAGTGTTTAAAAACATTGTCGAATGAATTCATTGGTGACCATGAGCATCACTCATGAACATTCCCTCTGAAGGGACTAAATCCTTGGAACAAATATTGCCAAGTTGAATGAAATATTTCGCTGATGACCAAAAATTTTACCTCGCACATGATATACCTGTGACCGAATCATGAGGTGAGTGTCGAAAGACACTATCGAGTTCCCTAGGATGGATCTTGAATTCCCTATGAGAAATGCCCATGGATGATCCTGAATGTTTATCCCCTTTGCAACATTGTCATATTCTACCAGCATATGTCCTACAGAATGATACATTTTTCTATATAGGTGCTAGGTACCAATGAACATACTAGAAAAATTGTGAATGGTTCATCAACACTTGTTATTCTTGAATGGAGTAACTTACTATTTTTAGTAAGTGTGAAAATTCTTCTCCAAAATCCAACTGCAGCTGCAAATTTGAATATTCAACCCTCAAAATGCTCCTTTTTTGAAATTCACCCTATGGAATGACTTACTATTTTTATTAAGTGCCAATGAGATGAATTACTATTTATAGTAAGTATGAAAAATCAGCTCCTTTGAACCTCAATTGGATATTGCAACTCGAATTCATCTTTCTCCCTATGTTCGTCTCACCTTCTTGACGAATTTGCTATTTTTAGTAGGTGTTCGTGAGAGAACTTAATATTTTTAGTAAGTGTCAATTCTAGACCAAGATGACCATTTTCAATGATTTTTGCCTGCGATGCCTCTTCTGTGTTTACTGCATCCTTCACATCTTCTTCAATTGGTGAGTTTCTTGAAATAACAGTCTCTCATGTAGAAGGTCGGTGCAAGGTAAGGCTAGTGCTGAGGATGGGTAGACCTGCGGTGTCTTGGAGAGGTAAACTTGAAAATTTCAACACAAGGGTATCATTGTCATGCTCAAAAAATTTAAATTTTCTTGTTGCACATATACATGACAAAAAATGACTCTATCTTGGGGACATGGTATGGACTAAGCATAATGAATACGTGACATGAATAATCCCAGAATCTCAACTTTACAATAGAATGACCAATGCCTTATCCATGTGGCCCTACAGAGTCATGTAAACTTACAAAATATAGATAACCAATAAGAACACACACACCAAAACAACAAAAAAGAAACACACAACACTCATGGAAAGGGAAAGATGTACACAATAGAAAGGGAAACAAACCTAACAATAACCTATGGTACAACACATGAGACAACCCCCTTTCACTAAAGCACTTTCCTTTTCAGGATTCGGCCTCGAAGAGGCAACACCAAATGATGATGTTCTATAAATATGTTGACTGGTTCCAGAAAATAGCCTCCTCTCCTCAACTGCTTATGAAAGCCAGGTGTTTTCACACTTGTATGTACACTTTGTAGGAGTGAGCCTTCATGAGATTTTTTATGCTCAAGTCTTTGCTCAGAGATTCCATTACCTGCATTTTATTTGAAATTTGTTCCTACATTTATCCACACTATTTCTTTTTCTTCTATCATATCATTACTACTCCAGGTCTGATTCTTATTTGAATAGATTGAGTAACCCTGAGTTTTCTTTTTTCCACCCATTCACATTCCTGGACATCCTTTCTACAATAAGCATTGAATTTTTACCTTTTTGAGTCATATCAATGTGAGGTGTTTGTATGTCAAATGGAGGATCAATAATGACCTCATATCTATCTTGCAGGGCCATGGTTTGAATCAAGAGATCAAGACTCGGCTCTAGATCTTCAGTGATTTTTGTCACTTCCAAGGTCTCATGTAGTGAATACTTATCTAGTGCTTCCAGAAGATTCATCTCCACCCTTGGAAGTTCTTCTGTTTGAAATTTAAGGACATATCAGGCAGCATTTCTTCCATATTTTAGGGATCACTACATTTTAATCACTCCTTCATCTGGAGGATTTTTAACTTTGATGGCTTCAAAACTCCTTTCTTTGACTTCTTCATAAAAAGAGTCCTCCTTTTCAAATGGGAAAGAAAAATACCTCACTTTCATCATTGCCTTCATAATCCATTGGCTCAAAAGTGACATCAAGTTCTTTTCCTTTCTTTGCTCCATTATGACCAATATCTAAATTAGTCAAGGGATTGGGATTTGATTCATGCTTTTCTTGCAACTCCATAACATGTATCATGAGTTCAAGACTAAGCTCAGGGTCTTTTGTTTCTTTTACAGCTCTTAAGAGATCTTACACTAATTTTTCTTTGAAAAATTTTGAGGGCTCATCATAGGATAGTTTGGTCTCATCTTGGGTGACATGATCAATGGAATCCTCATCTTTGAATGGGAATGTGAATATCTCCTAGATAAGCACATACATTGATTTTTCCTCTTGAAAATCATCGAAAATCAGTTCCTCCTCTTCATGCCTCACATCATCTAGAAATTCAGGGTTATTCTCTTGCATCTCAAATTTCCTCAATGCTTCCTCTAGATCCATATTCCTTAGGGAAGGAAGGTTTGGTCCTATCAGGATTGGGATCTCATCTTCTTCTTCAGTCCTCACAAAATAATTCATCCTCTTCCTATTTTGGTATAAAATGTTGGCTCCTAGGATTCCTGACTTTCGCACTGTGTCCCTCATCTTCTTCTCTGGAAGTAATTTCTCCATGTCTCCCTCAGTGAAATGGTTGTAGAAGACCAATTCATCTAAATTTTTCTCTCCCAACCGTTGGCAAACACTTCCACCTAGTGGCATTCCAAATGAAGCCAAAATATCTGCTACCAAAATCATCATTGAAACCTTTTTGTCTGGAAATTGGGTAAGAGTCACCTGTGCATATTTGATCTTCCCTATAAGTGGGACTTATTTAGACTCCACGGAGTAAAAAAATCCACTGGGCGGAGTCATGGGGAGTTTAAGAGTTTTTGAAACCTTCGCAGGAATCACATTATTTGAGGCACATGAATCTATTATGTAATTTTTCAATACATATTCCCCAACTAGAAGGGAGACATAAAAAGGATCGACCTTGTCTGACTTTGATGCACTCATGAAAATAATGTTTTGTGATGGAGGTGTAGGTGGCTTTGGTAGTATTCGTTTAGAACTGAGAGTTACAACATTGGGTGTTAAACTACCATTTCTGATTAATCAGACGAATCTCTCAAATTGTTCAGGGTGAGTCCGCAAATATTTGGTTTCAATAATCTTTACTTTGGCTTTGTTCACATATTCTATGAAGTCAAAGGAGAAGATGAGGATGAGGGTGATGAAGGGAATGCTTTTGGATTTATGATAGATTTGGAATAAGGAGGATATTTTTGGGGAATAGAGGTAATTTTGAATGGTACATTAGGAGCTTTCAAAGTACTATATTTTACATGAGCATATTTAGATTTACAATTGGAAGAGGCATTTGAAGACTTACTTGGAAATGCAGGAGCCTTCTTACTCCCTACAAGATCATGTTTCTCAAATGCAGGACTCCATGCAAGGTGGAAGTGAATAACCTTGACTGATTATTTTGTTTTGCGGAGTCAACACATGAGGATATTCAGTCTTATTTTTCTTCACAACTGTGGAGGAAGAAGCTCCCTTTTTGATACTAGGAGTGAGTAAACACATTGCATGAGAAACTTGGTGCCTCTTCACCATCATCATCTTCACTCCCTGAATTATATTCAATGAGTCATTTTGATTGTCACCACCCACTTCTTTTGCCTCTAGGAAATTTCTGCCTTCACTTTATTGTTCAAGTCCTTTCCTCATCCTCTTGGATTATACCACTCGTATTGACGGGTGGAGCCTCCAAGGAAATCTTTCAGGGTGCTCCTGCAATCTGATTTCTGCTATTCCTTTGAGGAGACACTTGTTCAAAAAATTCCCTCTTTAGTGAAGACATTTCATTTGCCATTTTTTTGCAAGAAAGGGTTGGTTCTTTCATCTCTAGGAATTGAGTTTTACCCTTTGAGGGATTCTTGATCTTTCTAGATAGGATGAGATCATCATCAAGTTCAATGGGAAATCTTTGCACTTCTGTAATATTCCTTGGTGAAAATCTTCATATGAAAAATCATACCTTGGGTGATTGAGCACTAATAAAGAATCTCTTGACATTGTTCTCAGATGGTGAATCATCTTTTGGTATCCTACAGAGTAATCGGTCAAAACAAGCCATGAAGTCTCTCATAGTTTCATTTTATCCTTTCTTCATTTGTGTCGATTGAACAAGGAGGTCTTGAATCTCCTTGGTAAATATGAATCTTTCCTCGAACTTACTTTTGATGTCATTCCAACAAGTGATGGATCAGGTAGGCAGGAGGTAGAACCATTCCGTTGCTTTTTCTTTGAGAGATTCCACAAAAAATCTTATTGTAACGTCCTCATGTGCAACTCCAAGAATTTTGTAAGACGTGGTGAAAGCGGAAATGTGTTTCTTTAGGATGTTGTGTGCTATTACCTTTGAAATTTGGAAAGTTATTACGGGAACCCGTCGGTAGATCGTGAAGAGGTGGTTGAAGAGCAAGTGGTCCTGCATTTATTCCCCATGGAACAATGGGTTGAGGTATTTATGCTTCATCTACCATTTTTGTTTCCGCTTCAGATTCTATTTCAGAAAATTCTTCTTTTGGTTCTAGTGTTGAAATTTTTTGCAATAGGAATATGAAAAGACACTGTGGAATACGAAAGGTCACTTCCAAGAATCAACAACTTGTCTTTTAGCAATGGATTTCCATCAACTCCAATTTTTATTTTTATTTTTTTAGATTTTTTTTTGTATTTTTAGACCTTACGGTTGTATTTGGGTGTAGATGGTGCTAAATATGCCCCACGGTGGGCGTAAAAAAACTGTTGGTGAGAAAAATTTTCAGAGGTAAAATTTGTGGGTTTCTTTCCAACACTATGGGAATCTAAGTCCCTCTACTTAAACAGTGAAACTTTCATATATACATACGTGAGTAATCGTGGGTTTTATTCAGGTTGGCCTTGTTGTCAGCGATCCAACACGGGCACTCCACTGACCCTGTGGAAAATTTAGCAATGGCTTTTTAGGGAGGAATTTTCTATGAGAGTGGGAAAGGGATTGAGAACGTTAGATATAGAGAACTAATTTTGCAAGTACAAAATCAGAGTCTTATATACATTAGTTATAAGTTTCATCACATGCATTAAAATTAAGAAGAAATAATTATGCAAATAGCAATAAGACCAATTAAAATTTAATGAACACAAAGTATCATTAAATCCCTTAGTCCAAAAAAGGATAGAAACTCCTTCTTGTAGTGATTCTAAAGAAGAAATTATACATAGTATGAGAATGGAAACACATTTGAGAATAGGGGAGAATAGAATAATTTTCTCTCTTTGCTCTTTTCACAAGGATCTCTCTCTCATGAATTCACAAAAAATAGCTAAGAAGACCCTCAAATGAAGAGTGCATTACAATTTATAGAAGAAGAATAAATCTTCATCTTCCTGGTGATTCTTCATACACCCCCCAATGACTCTTCATTTGTCTCGACATGACTTAAGACTCTTCTCCTTCTTAGGAAAACATTAAGTCCCTTTTTATAACTTAAAGGTGAATTATTACAATGGAAACATTAATACATACGAAAAAGTGCAAACCCCAACGTGAAATTAGAACATTGAAGAAAGAGAACATTGGGAGGGAAGAGAAGAGAGAGAGAGAAAAAGAAGGAAGAAGGAAGAATGATGCTGATGAAGAAATATTATGCCTTCGATAAAGTCTGTTGATCCTTCCAGATGACTCGATGGAATGCTCCAATGTGATGAAATCTGAATCCCCAAACTCTTTTCACCCTGAGAAAAATCCTTTGGATGACGCATGAACATCGTGAACTAAGCGTTTAAAAACACTGTTGAATGAGTTCATTGGTGACCATGAGCATCACTCATGAAGATCCCCTCTGAAATGAGCTGAATCTTTGGAACAAATCCTGCCAAGTTGAATGAATTGTTTCGTCGATGACCGCAACTTCTACCTCGTACATGATATACCTGTGACTCAAATCATGAAGTGAGTGTCAAAAGACACTATCAAGTTCCCTAGGATGGATCTCGAATGCCCTGTGAGAAATGCCCATGGATGATTCCCTTTGAAAAACTATCGTATTATGACGGCATATGTCCTATGGAATGGTACATTTGTCCATACAGGTGCTAGGTACCGATGAACATATTGGAAAAATTTACGAATGGTTCATCAAAACTTGTTATTCTTGAATGGAGAACCTTACTATTTTTAGTAAGTGTGAAAATTATTCTCTAGATTTGAATTGTAGCTACCAATTTGAATGTTTAAACCCTCATAATGCTCCTTTTGTGAAATTCACCCTCTGGGATGACTTACTATTTTTAGTAAGTGCCAACAAGACAACTTACTATTTATAGTAAGTATGAAAAAATCAGCTCCTTTGAACCTCAATTGGATATTGTAACTCGAATTCCTCTTTCTCATTGTCTTCCTCTCACCTTCTTAACCAGTTTGTTATTTTTAGTAGGTGCTTGTGAGACCACTTACTATTTTTAATAAGTGTCAATTCTGGACCGAGATGACCATTTCGATTATTTTTTTCCTACAATATCTCTTATGTGTTCACCACCTCCTTCATAACTTCTTCAGTTGGTGGATTTCCCAAAATAGCACTCTCCCATGTAGAAGGCCTACTATTTTTTCTTATGTGTGGTTCTGGTGGTCGGATCGAGGTGAAAAAAAATTTTTTGATACGGGTTTTTTTCCAATATCACCCCTCTGAAATTTTAGGCTTACCTGATCAATGGTTCATGAGATTTTAAAATTTCAAAATTTTCTCCTGGCGGCAACTACTCACATGACAGCCATTAACGGAGCTTGAAAATTATAGGTCTGGTTTTCTCCTCCATTCATGATGAAAATCATATTTTAATATGGGGTTTTTTTTCTCATTCCACTGGTGAATTTTCTCTTCAAACCGATTGTCGGTTTGATGGGAAATCTAAACTTTAGTATTCATTGTGTCAAGAGGGATATTTCTTCCCTGTGAAAAATCTATGCTACAGAACAAAGATATTTTACTGAGGTGGCCTCTAAAAATGAAGAATACAGAAAAAATTGTTGGTGAGAAAATTTTTCGGAGGTCAAATTTGTGGGTTTCTTGCCAACGCTTTGGGAACATAAGTACCTCTACTTGAATAGTGTAGCTTCCGTATATGCATGCACGCGTAATGGTGGGTTTTATCTGGGTTGGCCTTGTGGTTAGGGATCCAACAAGGGCACTCTAATGACCCTGTGGAAAATATAGCAATGACTTTGTAGGGAGAAAGTTTCTACGAGAGTGGGAAAGGGAGTGAGAACGTTAGATAAGAGAACTAATGCTGCAAATAGAAAATAAAAGTCTTGCATACATTAGTTAGAAGTTTCATCACATGTATTAAAATTAAGAAGAAACAATTTTGTAAATAGCAACAAAACCAATTTAGAATTTAATGAAAACAAAGTATCAGTAAATCCCTTATTCAAAAAAGGCTAGAAACTCCTTGTATTGATGCTCAAGCAGAAATTGTACATAGTATGCGAATGGAAGACATTTGAGAATAGGGGATAATATCATAATTTGCTATCTCTTTTATCTTTTCACAAGGATATATTTCTCATGAATTCACAAAAAAACCAGCTAAGAAGACCCTCAAATGAGGAGTGCATTATAATTTATAGAATAATGAAAAACTCTTCAGCTTCCTAGTGATTCTTTATATACCCCCCCGATGACTCTTCATTTATCTCAACATGACTTAAGACTCTTTCCCTTCTTAGGAAAACATTAATTCCCTTTTTATAACATAAATGTGACTCATTACATTAGAAACATTAAGATGTATGAAAAAACTGCAAACCCCAACACGAAATTAGAACATTGAATAAAAATAACGTTGGGAGGGAAGAGGAGAGAGAGAGAGAGAGAGAGAGAGAGAGAGAGAGAGAGAAGGAATAAGGAAGAACGATGTTGATGAAGAAATATTCCGCCTTTGATAAAGTCCGCTGATCCTTCTCGATGACTCAATGGAATGATCTAATGTAATGAAATCTAAATCCATAAACTCTTTGCACCCTTAGAAACTTCCTTTGGATTACAAGTGAACACCACGAACTAAGTGTTTAAAAACATTGTCGAATGACTTCATTAGTGACCATGAGCATAACTCATGAAGATCCCCTCTGAAGGGACTGAATCCTTGGAACAAATTCTACCAAGTTAAATGAATTTTTCACCAATGACCACAATTTATACCCCACATATGATATACCTGTGACCCAAATCATGAAGTGAGTGTCGAAAGACACTATTGAGTTCCCTAGGATGGATCTCGAATGCCTTGTGAGAAATGCCCATGGATGATCCCGAATGATGATCCCCTTTGCAAAACTGTCATATTCTATCGGTATATGTCCTATAGAATGATACATTTGTCTATATAGGTTCTAGGTACCAATGAACATACTAGAAAAACTATAACTGTTTCATCAACACTTGTTATTCTTGAATGGAGCAACTTACTATTTTTAGTAAGTGTGAAAATTCTTTTCCGCACTCAAATTATAGCTGCCAATTTGAATGTTCAACCCTCAGAATGCTCCTTTTGTGAAATTCACCCTCTGGAATGACTTACTATTTTTATTATGTGCCAATGAGATGACTTACTATTTATAGTAAGTATGAAAAATCAGCTCCTTTGAACCTCAATTGGATATTGCAACTCGAATTCCGCTTTCTCCCTATGTTCCTCTCACCTTCTTGACCAGTTTTCCATTTTTAGCAAGTGCTCATGAGACTACTTAATATTTTTGGTATGTGTCAATTCTAGACTGAGATAGCCATTTTGATGATTTTTTCTTACAACACCTCTTCTCTTTTCACCACCTCCTTTGTAGCTTCTTCAGTTGGTGACTTTCCCAAAATAACACTCTCCCATGTAGAGGTGATAACTCAGGCTCCCAGATGAGTTTCGAGGAAAATGTTTATATGATATTGACTAAAAAACACTCAATGAATTTAATTTTTATGGTTTGGATCTCCAATTATGACTGCATAACCTTTAAATTACCCACTTTTTCTCGGGATTGCTAGTTGTGTGCCGAAAGAATGAGTTGCCTAGGGAAGTGTATGATATTTCACGAGGTCTCATTTTTTCCACCATTTAGGGCATGGAAAATAAATAAAATTAGTAATTTGTTGGGATATTGAATATTTAAAAATATTCTATAATCCTTTCTTGAATCTCAGGTACTCCTTGGTGATGTATGCTCATTTAGGCCCGAAAACCCAATTTTACTGAATCAACTCCAAAAATGCTCTTCCGAATTGATCCCGATGCCTTCAAACCCTTTAGAACACTTCAATCATCCTTTTTTTATGATGAATTTCCCTTTTTATCTGATTTCTATTTTTAATATGCCTCGCATGGACACATGCTATTTTTAATAAGTGCACTGCAGGTTTCAGATTTTGACAAAACAAATCTTGAAATTGTAGGCTTTATTCTGAGGTTCCACACTCCGAATTTAAGGTAATCTCTTCATCTTAAAAAGTGGTAAAATTATATTTTAATTGGTGGGGGTAGAATACTGATAAAAAAAAATCCCTCCATGGGTCCCTAAAAAATAGGACTTCATGGCGCAAAAACTAGTTTACGCAAAACTAGATTTTTCAACGATCATTCCTCCGATTTTCGCGCGATTGTGCCCACCTCAAACTTTGAGAAGTGAAGAGGTATCTCACTGCATTTTTCACTATTTTTATTCATGTGATAGGGCATAATTTAGATGAAAAATCATTCTTCCATATCCCTAAAAAGTAGGGACTTCGTGGTGTGAAAACTAGTTCATGCGAAACTAGATCTTTCAACGATCATTCCTTCCAATTTTTGTGTGATTTCGCCCACTAGAACCTTGAGGAGTGAAAATGTAGCTCACTTCATTTTTCAATAATATTATTAATGGAATCCATTAATGGATTCTTCAACCTTCATATATCACTAAGGTGGTGATGGAGGAGAATAAATTTATTTGCAGTTGAGAATGAGAAGGAGGCTAGGAAAAAGCTTTTAGGAGCTAACTTTCGGGCACATGAGGAACTGCAAGGCTCAAGTGGGCTAGGGTAATTTTGTGTCCCCTTTTTCCCTTTGCTAAAATATATGAAAGGGACATCAATTTCCACTTCGTGCCTCATTGTGACACTTGGCTATCATCCGTACAGGGAGAGGGACGGCTCAAACTTAGCTCTCGGGGGCTTAACTGGCAAATGAGAGGTCATATTAGTGTTCTGGGGGCTCAAAAAGGGTTGGGAATATTTTACTATCCCCTACATCCATTTTCTAAAGGGATGAAAGGGACATCAAAATGTTACAAGCTCCTAGAGCTGACACATGTCCACTTCAAAAAATGACTAAGTATGAGAACTTGAGAACGAACTTGTGAAGGTCATATCTAGAGTTCCCGATGGAGTTTCACATTGAAATGTTATATGAATTTTAAATAAATTGATATTATTAATCCAATCGTTTGTCTCTCAGCTCTTTATTCCTCCATTTTATGCCCTTAAAATCAGGATTTTGGTTTGGCTCCATGAATGAGCGTGAGAAAAATAGGATATAGACATATTGCACATCGATGTTGTAAATAATATGATTTAGCCATCTTGTAGAGATCTGAATTCTCATTATGTCTATGTCTTGTTTAGATCCTAACTCCTTCAGGAGCTCTCAAAATCACTTCCCAAATTTCAATAGCTCTTTTGGCCCCATGCGCCTAGGCCTGAGAACCATGTTTCTGATGAATCTGCCGCAAGACCTCCAAATCTTTCCCAAATATTCCAATATCATTTCCTTGATGTTATTATACCTTATATTCATCTCCATGTTGTATTTTTATCCTCTTTTCCACTCCAGGGGTCACACCAGTCCTGGGAAGGCCAGTGGTAGCCCTTCCCAAAACTACCCAAAATTGGCATTCTTCGAGATATCCTAAAATCACCTAGGGGGTTTGACTTTAATTTCCTAATTCACCTAAGGGACTGGGTTAAAATCCACTCACGGGGTCATTTGAATGACTTAGTAAGTCTGGTGCTGAGGACGGGTAGACCTGGGGTGTCTTGGAGAGGTAAACTTGAAAATTTCAACATAGGGGTATCGTTGTCATGCTAAAAAATTGTAAATTTTCCTGTTAGACATTTACATGACAACAAATGGATCTAGCTTGGGGACATGGTATGGACTAATCACAATAAATACATGACATGAATAATCCTAGAATCTCAACTTTACAATATAATGACCAATGCCTTATCCATGCGGCCTTGCGGAGTCATGTAAACTTGCAAAAGACATATAACCAATAAGAACACACACACACACCAAAAGAACTAAAAGGAAACAAACAATAAACATGGAAAGGGAAAGATGCACACAATAGAAAGGGAAAAAAACCTGACAATCACCTATGGTACAACTCGGGGGACAACCCATTTTCATTGAAGCAATTTCCTTTTTAGGAGTCACCCCCGAAGAGGTAACACTAAATGATGATGTTCTGTGAAGCCATTGAATGGTTCTAGAAAATAGCCTCCTTTTCTTATGAAAACTAGGTGTTTTCGCACTTGTATGTACACTTTGTAGGAGTTAGCCTACATGAGCTTTTTGATGCTTGGGTCTTCGCTCAGAGATTCCATTGCCTTAATTTTCTTTGAAATTTGTTCCTACGTTTATCCACGCTGTTGTTTTTTCTTCTATCGTATCATTACTACTTCAGGATTGATTCTTATTTGAATAGATTAAGTATGTTGAGTTTTATTTTTCCACCCATTCACATTCCTAGACATCCTTTCTACAATAGGCATCACATTTTCCTTTTTGACTCATATCAATGTGAGGTGTTTGTATGTCAAACGTAGGATCAACAATGACCTCATATCTATCTTACAGTGTCATGGCTTGAATCAAGAGATCAAGACTCATCTCTGGATCTTTAGTGCTTTTTACTACTTTCAAGGTCTCTTGTATTGAATCCTTATGTAGTTCTTCCAGAAGTTCATCTCCACCCTTACTTGGAAGTTCTTCACTTTGAGATTAAAATAAATTATCAAGCAACATTTCTTCCATATTTTGGGAATCACTACATTTTATCACTCCTTCATCTAGATGAATCTCAACTTTCATGGCTTTAAAACTCCTTTCTTTGACTTCTTCATAAGAGAAAGAGTCCTCCTTTTCAAATGGGAAAGAAATTACCTCACTATCATCATTAGCTCAGGTGGGACATTGGGTTATTTTCATTTATTTTATCCATCATGACCAATCTCTCAATCAGTCTAGGGATTAGGATTTGATTCATGCTTTTCTTGCATCTCTATAGCCTGCATCATGAGTTTGATACTGAGCTTGGGGTCTTTTGTTTCTTTTGCAGCTCTTAAGAGATCTTACACAGATTATTCTTTGAAAATTTTTGAGGGCTCATCATAGGTTAGCTTGGTCTCCTCCTAGGTGATATGATCAAGGGAATCCTCATCTTTGAATGGAAATGAGAATATCTCCTCATTATGGATAAGCACATAAGCTGATTTTTCCACTTGAAAATCATTGAAAACTAGTTCCTCCTCTTCATGCCTCACATCATCTAGAAATTACAGGGCTATTCTCTTACATCTCAAAGTTCCTCAATGCTTCCTCTAGATCCATATTCCTTGGGGAAGGAAGGTTTGGTCTCATCAATATTGGGATCTCGTCCTCTTCTTCAGCCATCACAAAATAATTCATCCTCTTGTTATTTTGGTATAAAATGTTGGCTCCTAGGCTTCCTGAATTTCACAATGTGTACCTCATCTTCTTCTCTGGAAGTAATTTCTCCATGTCTCCCTTCACTGGAATGGTTGCAGAAGACCAATTCATCTATATTTTCCCTCCCAAGTATTGGCAGAAACTTCTACCTAACAACATTCCAAATGAATCTGGAATGTCTGCTACCAAAATCATCATCGAAACCTTTTTGTCTGGAAATTGGGCAAGAGCCACCTATGAATCTTTGATCTTCCCTATAAGTGGGACTTCTTTAGACTCCATGGAGTAACAAGAGCACACCGGGTGGATTCATGGGGAGTTTAAGAGATTTGGTAACCTTCACAGGAATCACATTATCTGAGGCACCTGAATCTATTATGCAATTGTTCAATACATATTCCCCAACTAGAAGGGAGACATAAAAAGGATCAACCTTTTCTGTATTTGATGCACTCATGGCTAGCATGTTTTGTGAGGGAGGCACAGGTGGGTTTGGTAGTATTCCTTTAGAATCAAGTGTTACAACATTGGGTGTTTAAACTACCTTTCCTGATATATCAGACGAATCTCTCAAATTATTCAGGGTGAGTCCACAAATATTCAGTTTCAATAATCTATACTTTGGATTTGTTCACATATTCTATGAAGTCAAAAGGAGCAGATGCGGATGAGGGTGATGAAGGGAATGATTTTGGATTTAGGGCATATTTGGAAGGAGTAGATTTTTGGGGAACAGAGGGAATTTTGAATGGTACATTAGGAGCTTTTAAAGTACTAGATTTTACAGTAGTAGATTTAGATTTAGAATTGGAAGAGGCATTGGAAGACTTACTTGGAATTGTGGGAGCCTTCTTACCTCGCTTCAAGATCAGGTTTCTCAAATGGAGACTCCATGCAAGGTGGAAGTGAAGATCCTCGACTGATTATTATTGTTTTGCGGAGTCGACACAAGAGGATCTTTAGTCTTATTTTTCTTCGTAACTGTGGAGGAAGAAGCCCCCTTTTGAGACTAGGAGTGAGTAAACATAGCACATGAGAAACTTGATGCCTCTTCACCATCATCATCTTCGCTCCCTGAATGATATTCAATGACTCCATTTTGAGTGTCACCACCCACTTCTTATGTCTCTAGGAAATTTCTACCTTCACTTTCTTGTTCAAGTCCTTCCTCATCCTCTTGGATTCTACCACTCATATTGACGGGTGGAGCCTCCAAGGAAAGCTTTCGGGGTGCTCCTGCAATCTGATTCATGTTATTCCTCTTTGAGGAGACAATCATTCAAAAAATTACCTCTTTAGTGAAGACATTTCATTTTCCTTTTTTTGCAAGAAAGGGTTGGTTCTTTCATCTCCAGGATGTTGATTTTTACCCTTTGAAGGATTCTTGATCTTTCCAGATAAGATGAGATTGTCATCAAGTTTAATGGCCAATATTTACTCTTCTGCGTTATTCCTTAGTTGAACTCTTCATAGGAAAAATCCTACCTCTGGTGATTGAGCACTAATAAAGAATATCTTGACATTGTTCTTGGATGGTGAATCCTCTTCTCGGTATCCTACGGAGTAACCGGTCGAAATGAGCCACAAAGTCTCTCATAGTTTCATTTTCTCCTTTCTTCATTTGTGCCAATTGGACAAGGAGGTCTTGACAGTCCTCAGTAAATCATGAATCTTTCCTCGAACTTGATTTTGATGTCATTCCAACAAGTGATGGATCGGGTAGGCAGGAGGTAGAACCATTCCGCTACTTTTTCTTTGAGAGATTCCACCAACAATCTTACTGCAATGTCCTCATGTGAAACTCCAAGAATTCTGCAAGATGTGGTGAAAGCAACGATGTGTTCTTCATGATACTATGTGCTATCACCTTTGAACTTTGGAAAGTTCTTGTAGGAACCCGTTGGTAGATCGTGAAGAGGTGGTTCAAGAGTGAGCAAGCCTGTATTTCTTCCCCATGCAACAATGGGTTGAGGTATTTCTTGCTTCGTCCACCATTGTTGTTTCCGCTTTAATTTCTACTTCAGAAAATTCTTCTTCAAATTCTTCTTTTGGTTCTCAGCACTCAACAAAAAATTTTGCAATTGGAATATGAAAAGACACTGTGGAATACGAAAGGTCACTTGCAAGAATCAATAGCGTGTCTTTCAGCAATGGATTTCCATCAACTCCAATTCCTTTCGGTTTTTTTAAATTTTTTGATTTTTTTATTTTTAAGATATATATTTTTTGTATTTTTAGACCTTGTGGTTGTATTTTGGGTGCAGATGCTACTAAATCTACCCCACGGTGGGTGCTAAAAATTGTTGGCAAGAAAATTTTTTTGGGGGAAAAATTTATGGGTTTCTTGCCAACGCACTTTGGGAATCTAAGTCCCTCTACTTAAACGGTGCAACTTCAATGTATATGCATGTGTGAGTAATGGTGGGTTTTATCCGGGTTGGCCTTGTGGTTAGGGATCCAATAGGGGCACTCCACTGACCCTATGGCAAAGCTAGTAATGGATCTTGTAGGGAGGAATTTTCTAGGAGAGTGGGAAAGGGAGTGAGAATGTTAGATAAGAGAACTAATGCTGTAAGTAGAAAATCAGAGTCTTGCATACATTAGTTAGAAGTTTCATCACATGCATTAAAATTAAGAAGAAACAATTATAAAAATAGCAACAAGACCAATTAGAATTTAATGAACACAAAGTATCAATAAATCCCTTAGTCGAAAAAGGCTAGAAACTCCTTGTATTGATGCTCAAGAAGAAATTGTACATAGTATGAGAATGGAAGACATTTGAGAATAGGGGAGAATAGAATAATTTTCTATCTCTTTTCTCTTTTCACAAGGATCTCTCTCTCATGAATTCACAAAAAATAGCTAAGAAAACCCTCAAATGAGGAGTGCATTACAATTTATAGAATAAGAAAAACTCTTCATCTTCCTAGTGATTCTTCATATACCCCTCGATGACTCTTCATATGTCTTGACATGACTTAAGAATCTTCACCTTCTTAGGAAACATTAAGTCCCTTTTTATAACATAAAGGTGACTTATTACATTGGAAACATTAATTACATATGAAAAAGTGCAAACCCCAACGTAAAATTAGAACATTGAAGAAATAGAACGTTGGGAGGGAAGATAAGAGAGAGAGAGAGAGAAAGGAAGAAGTAAGAATCCAAAGAAATATTTTTCCTCTGACTCCTGGAAAACTCTGTTGATCCTTCCAGATGACCTTGATGGAATTCTCTAATGTGATGAACTCTGTACACCCTAAGAAACTTCCTTTGGATGAAGTGTGAACACCTACAAGTGACCCTTAAGTGTTTAAAAACAATTCGAATGAATTCATTAGTGACCATGATTATCACTCATGAAGATCCCCTCGTAAGGGACTGAATCCTTGGAACAAATCCTACCAAGTTGAATGAATGTTTCACCGATGACTGCAACTTCTACCCTACACATGATATACTTGTGACCCGAATCATGAACTAAGTGTCAAAAGACACTATCGAGTTCCTTGGGATGGATCTCGAATGCCCTATGAGAAATTCTCATGGATGATCCTGAATGATGATCCTTTTGCAACACTTGTCGTATTCTGCTGGCATATTTCCTACGGAATGATACATTTTTCTATATAGGTGCTAGGTACTGATGAACATACTGGAGAAATTGTGAATTGTTCATCAACACTTGTTATTCTTGAATGGAGTAACTTACTATTTTTAGTAAGTTTGAAAATTCTTCTCCGGACTCCAACTTCTGCCAATTTGAATTTCAAACTCTCCAGAATTCTTTGTGAATGTATCAACTTACTATTTTTAGTAAGTGTGAAAAATGGTTCATTAACACTTTCTATTCTCAAACCTGCTAAATTGGATATTATAACTCGAATTCCTCTTTCTCCTTGTGTTCCTCTCACCTTCTGGACCAGTTTGATATTTTTAGCAGGTGTTCTTGTGAGACCACTTACTATTTTTAGTAAGTGTCAATTTTGGACCAAGATGACCATTTCGATGATTTTTGCCTGCGATACCTCTTTTATGTTCACCACCTCCTTCACAACTTCTTCAGTTGTTGACTTTCCTGAAATAGCAGTCTCCCATGTAGAAGGCCTGCTATTTTTAGTAAGTGTGCTTCTGGTGGTCGGATCAGAGGTAGGAACAAAGTTTTCTGATATGGGTTTTTTCCCAATATCACCCCTCTGCAATTTTAGGCTTACCCGATCACTGGTTCATGAGATATTAAAATTTCAAAATTTTCACCTGATGGTAGCTACAGACATGGTATCCTTTAACGGAGCTTGCAAATTGTAGGTCTATTTTTCTCCTCTAGTTCATGAACAAAAATTATATTTTTGATATGGGTTTTTGTTTCTCATTCCATAAGTGAATTTTCTCTTCAAACCAATTGTCGGTTTGACGGGAAATCTGAATTTTGTCTTCTTGTTGCCAAGAGGGAGATTTATTCACTGCAAACAATCTATGTTATAGAAGGGAGATATTTTTCTGAGGTTTTTTTGGCCTCTAAAAATGAATAATGCAGCAAAAAATGGCTCTTCGATTTGTGCACTGGTTTGCAAGATATATCAAATTCTTCGTCTCATGGCAATGGGGTTTTTCATATGAATCTCTTAATTCGTTCTTCATTTATCGATCAGTCCTTCCTCTAAGATCACTGTGATTTCATGGTGTGATGAAATTGACAGAGCTGGTTCAGAATGCAGCAATGGTGGCAAGAATTTCTGAACAATAATGGACAGAGCTATGACAGGGTGTGAAGCTATGAAGAAGGAATGAAGGGAAAAATGACTAAGTGTCAGATTTAAAATATTCAAAAACACATACCATGGGTGGGGAAAATTTTTTATGTCCCTGATTTCAATTTATATAAAGGGATAAAAGGGTCATTGGATTTCACATCGCACATCCACCTGACACTTGTCAAGATCTGGACGATTGAACCTTAGGGCTAGGGAGCTGGAGAAAAACACATGTGGGCTGAATATTGCACTGTAGAAGGTCACATTGATGGCCTAATGGGCACAAGGGGCTGGGAACATTTTCATGTCCCTAATGTCCCTTTTCCAAAGAGATGAAATGGTCATCTATTTGAACATCATGCCAAGTTGCGACACTTGGCGTGATCTGAATGACTGAGGGGATAGGCTTCTGCAAGCTCCTTAGGGGTTGAACTGAGCGATGTAGAGGGTTTCATGGGTGACCAGAGGGTAAAAAATGGATGGGAAAATTTTAATTTACCCTATTTCCCTTAGATTAAGGGATAAAAGTAGCATCAAAATGTGTCAGGCTCCTGGAACTGACACATGTCATCTTGAAAATATGGCTAAGTGTCAAACACGTTCCTTGAGCCAACTTGTGACGGTGATAATTTAGGCTCCCGGATGAGTTCGGGGGGAAATTTTTATATGATCTTCAATAAAATAAATAAATGAATTGAATGGTGATGTTTTGGAGCTCCAATTATGACTGCGTTACCTTTAAATTCCCCCTTTTTTCTCGGGATCACCAGCTGTGCATTGGAAGAATGAGTTACCTGGGGAAGTGTATGATGTTTCATGAGGTCTCATTTTTTCCACTATTTAGGGCATGGAAAATCCCTTAAATTGGAACTTTGTTGTGCTCTTGAATATTTACAAAGCTCCCATAATCATTGCTTGAATCTCAGGTACTCCTTCGCGGTGTATGCTCCTTTAGGCCTGAAAACCCAATTTTACTGAAGCGACTCCAAAAAGGATTTGCCGAATTGATCCTGATGCCTTCGAACCCTTTGAAACACTTCAATCCTCATTTTTTAATGATGAATTTATCTTTTTATCCACTTTATATTTTTAGTATGCCTTGCCATGGACACATGTTATTTTTAGTGAGTGCACTATGAGTGTCAGATTTCGACAAAACAAGTCTTGAAATTCTAGGTTTTATTCAGGGGTTCCACGCTCCAAATTTTGGGTAATATATTCATCTGAACAAGTGGTAAAATGATATTTTCATCAGTAGGGGAAGAATACTAATAAAAAAACACATCCCTCCACATCCCTAAAAAATAGGGACTTCATGGCGCAAAAACTAGTTTACGCAAAACTAGATTTTTCAACGATCATTCCCTCCAACTTTCGCACAATTTCACCCACTGGAACCTTGAGAAGTGAAGAGGTATTTTTATAACTTTTTCATTGTTGTTCTTCATGTGACATGGCCAGAATTTTGATGAAAAATCAATTCCTCCATTTCCCTTAAAAGTAGGGACTTCGTGGTGTAAAAACTAGTTCATGCGAAACTAGATTTTTCAACGATCATTCCCTCCAACTTTCATGCAATTTAGCCCACTGGAATATTGAGAAGTGAAGAGGTATCTCAATTCCTTTTTTTCTATTTTTATTCATGGAAGACATTAATGGAGTCTTCAACCTTTAGATATCACTAAGGTGGTGATGGAGGAGAATAAATTTATTTGCAGTTGAGAATGAGAGGGATGCTAGGAAAAAGCATTTAGGAGCTGACTTTCAGGCACATGAGGAACCACAAGGCTCAAGTGGTCTAGGGGAATTTTTTGTCCCCTATTTCCCTTTGATAAAAGGGATTAAAGGGACATCAATTTCCACTTTGCACCTTATCTCAACACTTAGTGATCATCCGTGCAGGGACAGGGAAGGCTCAAACTTAGCTCTCGGGGGCTTAACTAACAAACGAGAGGTCATATTAGTGTTCTGGGGGCTCAAAAAGGGTTGGGAACATTTTAATGTCCCCTAAGTTCCTTTTATAAAGGGATTAAAGGGACATCAAAATGCACCAGGCTCCTAGAACTAACACATGTCCACTTTTAAAAATGACTAAGTATGAGAACTTGAGAGTGAACTTGTGAAGGCCATATCTAGAGTTCCCGATGGAGTTTCAAGGGAAAATATTATATGAATTTGACTGAAAATGGAATTATGAATCCAATGGTGGGGTATCAGCTCTTGATTCCTCCATTTGAGTCCTAAAAATCCATATTTTTGTTCTAGCTCCATGATTGGGCATGAGAAAACTAGGATATAGACCTATTGTGCATAGATGTTCTGAAGAATCTGATTTCACCATCTTGTAGAGATATGAATTCAATTTCTGACGATGTCTTGTTCATATCTTAACTCCTTCAGGAGCTCTTGGAATTACTTTCTAAAGTTCAATATATTGTTTGGCCCTATTCACTGCCTAGGCCTGAGAACCCCATTTTTTGATGAATCGGCGGAAAGACCTCCAAATCTTTCCCGAATTTTCCAATATCATTTCCTTGATGGTATTATATCTTCTATTCATCTCCATGTTGGATTTTTCTCCTTTTTTCAACTCCAGGGGGTCTCACCAGTCCTGAGAAGGCCAGTGGTAACCCTTCCCAACAATGCCCAAAATTAACATTCTTCGAGATATCCTAAAATCACCTAGGGGGATTTACTTGAATTTCCTAATTTACCTAGGGGACTGAGTTAACATCCAATGAGGGGTCATTGGACTGACTGGGTAAGGTTGATGCTGAGGATGGATAGACCTAGGGTGTCTTGGATAGGTAAACTTGAAAGTTTTGACACATGGGTATCGTTGTCATGCTCGAAAATTATAAATTTTCTTGTTGCACATTTGCATGACAACACAATTCCAAACCATAATTTCCAATCTTTCAAAAACCATTCCTATACTTTCATTTGTTCCTCAAGACCTACTAAATCCAAACCTATAAAAAATAACTCTTTGTATATCAAAGCATATATTACTTACCACAAGGTCAAAAGAGTTCTAATTTATAATTATTAGGATTCTCTCCATTGACTTTGACCTCACCGCCCAAGTCTCATAAATCAAGACTCGTCAAATATTTTGATTCACTTTATTAACTTGGATGTCATCCTCCTAAGTCTCGTACATAAGGAATCATCTAATCTAATATGTATTTCAAATATTTCTATACACTCTATGGACTTGGACTTCATCCTCTCAAGTCTAATAAATTATGACTCATCAAATCAAGGGTCCATTAGAAATCCTTCTAGCTAATCCATTTAGTTGAACCTCTCGCCTAAGTCTTGTAAATCAGGACCATTAAAATTTCATAAACATGGACTTCTTCCATGATGATAAGTCTAATGCAAAACCTCATCTACAAAAACTAATAATAATAAAAAAGAGAATAAAAATCCATATCCAACCCCTCTTTAAAGCACTATTTGAAAATAAAAAATGTAGAAGCAAAAACCTTTTATCCGTAGGTACTCTTGACACTAGTGGAGGAAAATTTTACAGTCACTTCATTTAACAAAAAAAATTAATTATTTCATCCATTTGTGGATATCTCAATCAAAACATTATCATCTCTCCACATTCTTCTCCTATATGACACAAGTTAATCTTATTCCTCTTAGGCATTGTGTGCCTTATCCCTGTTATGGTTTCTAGCATTCTAGATCTTCTTACCTATGGTTTTGTCTAGAATCTTACTGATGAAAAATCCTCCTTTCAAAAAAATTCTCTCTTTAATAGAAAGCACTAAAACTCTTTATCCTGACCTTTTGGTCGTCTATATTGGTCTACTATGTTGAACCCTTGCATCCTACTAGTCGCACGCAACCAAGATTTGGGAGCAAGATATTTCTTCCCAACAAGGAAAATATTAATCTACAAGGTACAATCAAATCTAAAATAAAAAAATGTATTTATTATTACACATTTCATCCTTCATAGTCTTCAGTGATAAGCCTATACTTATTACTAGTAGTATGAGATTGGGAAAGGATATATGTATCCTTACTCACCTACGTTTTGTCTTCGGTGTTTAAACCTTACTTCTTACTAGTGGTATGGGGCAAAATGTAGGGGGTCCTTTCAAAAAAAAATCAAACACAATAAAGCCTTCAGAAAATCTAAATCAAAAGTACTTAATCATTTACATCCCAATAAGTTGTTCATGTTAAGAGAGAAAAAAATTCCTTTAACTGGATCTTGCCAATCAATAAGCCATCAATGGATCTAAGTCTAGTAAAAAATTATAAATTGAAATCATCTTGGAATTGGTTAGGTAATATTGATTGTATATGAGTCACATTTTCCCGAATGGATCATTTTTACACCTTGTGTCTTAGAATCCATCATCTTCATTTTCATATCACTATTCTTCTAGTTCTCACGTCTTTCTTGGATCTCGATGATGAGGCTTCACATATTCGTAGTTATATGGATTCACTAGTGGAGTGAGACATGAAAGGAATGATAAGAAGATTGTTCTAAGCTGCGATCTTAGATGATAATAGCACACCACATTATATTTGCAAAGACAAAAGAGCTAAAATACCATATATGGAAATCCATCATAATCCATAATGCTCAATACATTACAATAGAATGACTTGAATTATTTAATAAGAAAGATGTACATATAGGAGGAGGGAAGTGTAACTACAACCTAAATCAGTGGTGAAGAACTCCCTCTAATTGATACTGGTAGTTAAGTCAACTCCAAAAGAATAGTAAGCTAACTTCACATAACTGAGAAGCTAACTCCACACAACTAGTAAGCTAACTCCACACAACTAGTACACCTAAGCAAGCTAACCCAACAAGTGTAGGGATAACACAAGTGTAAGAATTATCCTGATAAATAAATAAAAGGATAAATAATAACCTACACTAACATCCAAAGGTCACACGTATGAACAAATAATTCTAGATGAATTTCCTGTAATATCCACATACTTGAGAAATATGTGGCAACATATTTCTACGTTCAAAGTATCCTCTAGTTACTAAATCATCATTCCTTTTTTAGGGTACAATAATGGATCCTTTCCTTACATATGACACACCCTAAAAATTCTCATATGGTATTATACAACAGTAGACATGAAAAAGTCCTAACAAAATATCCTATATCTGGAAACCATATGCCTTGATTTAGATCACCTGCAAGATGTGTTTGTTAGTCACACTATAATAAAATCCCAACTTAATGCTAATATAAATCAAAATGAGATTGACATTGGGCTTCACAATAAAAGCTCCATGCAGATGTGAAACTGTCAATGGAGCTCTTTTACTTAATAAAGTGGGATAAAATTCTAACATAATTTGATCAACTGCTACAAATAGGTGTGCCAACGATCCAAGAACAACCAAGGAAACAAGGCAAGGACAGGAGATCCAAATAAATAGGAGTGCCACGATCCAAGAAAATCCAAGGTAACAAGGCAATTGACATGAAACCTGAAGAAGCATTGTATCAACACCACACCCTCCCATATAACTGAATGAGTAGAGTGATACCACAGATCTGTATGAGTTTCCAAAATCAACTACTCGAACATTGACAAACTAACACTGGGCTCCACCAGAATAGCTCCCCACAAGAGAGACTGTCAAGGTATGCCAAAAAATTTTCCTTCACCTGTCAAAAATACAGATCCAAAATATCTCAACAAAGCAAGAGAGATATAAATGTATACACCCCTAGATACAATAATGCAACACCCAAAGGTTTAGGACGTCGGGCTCAACCGAAATTGCATCCACAAGTGATCATAACACCCTCCCAAATTGGCACTTTATAATTGAGTGCATGTAAATATTACAATGAGTAAAAGTACCTTTTATAATTGAAATATGTGTATAAAAGTCTCATGTAATGCGTAGGGTCTAGAAAAAATACACAATTTCAAAAAAAATATCACCTTAATCCGAGCTACGGATCAAAAGTTATGAGCTCTAGAAGGTTTTTCTATTTGGGGTAATATTTTAATGTTGATCTTCTTTTCAAAAGGTACATGATGACACCCAAATGTCCAAAGGGTAAAAATTCATGTGCATCCACAAATCGATACAGGCTTGCGACCAAAGGATAAAATCCTGTGCCCAAAACTTGTGGAAATATTACAGAGGGTAAAAGACTGCATCCAAAGGTACATCACTTTTATCCAATGGATAAAAGAATGCACCCAGAGGGTACAGATCTGCGTCCCTTATAAAAGACTTCCTCTACAATTTATACTTAATGATATTCAAATAAAAGACTGCATCTGTGAAGGTATACACGCTAAGATTCTATCCAATGGATTCTAGCACTTCCTATGAATGCACCCAGAGGGTACAGATCTGCGTCAGTGGATAAAAGTTTAAAAAATAGTAAGGTATGCAAATGCTTTTATCCAATGGATAAAAGAATGCACCCAGATCAGGCTAATCTAGTATGATGCGTCCAGTCCATAAACTATGATCTTGTATCCAAAATTTTGTCAAAATATCTTTCACCTTCACTTGTAAATTGAGATTTATCTAGTATGGAAGGTTCTTCACGCTTTTACACCTTCAATGGATAAAAGAATGCACCCAGAGCTTTGGTACAATCATGTGTCTAGTGGATAAAAGACTACATCCAAAAATCCAAAATACCCAGAGGATAAAAGATGCATCCAGAAGGTACATGTTTTATCCAATGGATAAAAGAATACACCCAGGGTACAAATCTTCATCCAATTTGACTGTCTCAAAACATGGTCGAGTTATAGTCGATTCTATGGTTTTGTGCACCTTCCAAATCCAATGGCGCACTTCATTTTGCATAAAAATGCATGCTGCAGAAAATTTTTTTCCAAATTCTAAATACATGAAAATAATAAACCCTTGCTTGCAAAGAAAAACTTACAGATGGATGTCTACATCATCTATAGCTCTGATACCATGAAAGGAATGATAACAATATTGTTCCAAGCTGCGATCTCAGATGATAATAGCACACCACATTAGATTTGAAAAACTAAGAGCTAAAATACCATATATGGAAATCCATCATAATCTATAATGCTCAATACATTACAATAGAATGACTTGAATTATTCAATAAGAAAGATGTACATATAGGAGGAGGGAAGTGCAAGTACTACCTAAATCAGTGGTGAAGAACTCCCACTAACTAATACATGGTAGTTAAGTTAACTCCAAAAGACTAGTAAGCTAACTTCACATAACTGAGAAGCTAACTCAACACAACCCTAGTAAGCTAACTCCACAACTAGTACACCTAAGCAAGCTAACCCAACAAGTGTAGGGTTAATCACAAGTGTGAGCGATCCTATCCTGCCAAACCAATAAAAGGATAACAATAACCTACACTAACAAGACATCCTATAACTATATAATCTACATGAGGCCAACTAGTAGTGGAGCCAAATGATTAGTCACCTTGTTTGATGCAGGGGTTCAATCAGTGTTTAATACTTTACTAATGATCAAAAATGCGAAAAAACATATGAAATCAGGTTTCACAATCCTGAAGCACACTCATATTATGTCATAAGGAATTCATATAGGATATAATTTCAAGGTTAAAAATATGAAAAATATTCAAATGGGGTTTCAATAAAAAATAACAACCATTCACCATATAATAAAAACACAACAAAACACTAGTTGTGATTATATTCATACACCTTTAACAATATCAAACTAGAAATTGTATGCATATATAGTGCACCACTGGAAAATTACCATAATATTTCCCATAAAATGTTTGACTATCAATACTCATACAAATCCACAACACAATGTCAAGAATATCACCATTGTGCATATTTGTCTCATGATTACTTGTGTATCTATCATTCTACATAATCTCTTTCATATTTATCATTTGTTTACTCCAAGAAATATCCTCAAAATTCAGACATATCCCTATATTGCAATATAAATATTCTTGGGGAACCCTTAGATTATATTCTTATACAGATCATACCTTCCAATAGGATTCGAGTATAGATTGTCATTTGGATTTTCCTCTAGATGGTCATGCTCTACTATAAGATCTAATCCAATCCCCTTGATCTTGATGATATCACTTAGGGGCAATCATACTTGTATAATTCTTCACATGTGGAACACACATATGGGTGTCATTAGTTGTCGTTATTGCTATGGATCTAGTTAGACTATAGTGCCCATGTCTCACCCATTTTTATGGATTCCTCTGTTAGCATGTTATGTGTTTGTTTTCACTTAAAATCATAGTCAGACCATTAATAAGAAGAGATTGTTATCATGAAATTCAGAGATAACTTTGATGATAGGAAATACCACTCCCCCATCCAATGAGTTTGTTTGACATATTTGAATAAATGTTTTTGACATTGCTTGGACCATAAATCATGTGCTTATGCCACCATGGTTTACTGAATAGAGAAAATGTTTGAGAAGCTATCCTATATATACTATATATATAAAAGAAGAGTTAAGTAGTTATCATTTATTTGTAAAAATAGTTAGATTTGTAAGAGAAGATAAGAGAAAATAGAAGTATTTAATGAAGTGTTAGGAACATAAATATTTATCCAGAGATAATCATAAGAGTGATGAATAGGAACGGAATAGATCCATATAAAATCATCATAGCTCATAATAAATTCAGTGTAACAATATACCGCTGCCCCTTCTGCACAAAAATACCTCAGTAAAAATAACACAATAAGTAGTGTGCAACTGGTGCAAATTCAAAACTTTAAAAAATCACAAAAAATATAAAAAGCATAAAATCCAAAAAATTAAATATTTACAAAATCATAAAAAAATTCCAAACACATGAAAAATTTCAGCACTTTAACACAAGCTTGATAAAATCACACTTTTCACTACTTCCCTAGTGATCAGTCTAATATGAAGACTATCACGATACATCATCTTCCCTTTGCATGTTAATAACTTTTCTTGGGGCAAGTCAAATCAATTATTTTTCCTTCGTGATATAACTTCACCTAGGGAAATTTCAGCTCTCATTTTCCCTCTCCTGCAATTCATAAGTTTATTTCTTAGGGGTAATGATCCTTTTTAACTATCAGATAAATTTTTAATGTGGGTACAACAAGATTATATTTAGGAGTATCTAAGATCACTCCACTCTTCAGTCTGATCCTAATCCTCATACATTTCATAAGTTTAGTGCTCGGGGGCATTCACATTTGCTTAATCATCACTTTGGCATGTATTAGGGGCATATTTAATTGTCTTCTTTTAGAAGCTGTGTTGCATTGTTGATATTTTTTAGACCAATTACATGTCTCTTTATTATCATCTTGGCTTCTTCATATCCATAGTATATACTTTTACAGTGTATATTGTGTTTTTTTTCCTTTTTATATTTTCTTTTTATGTGTGTTTGTTTACACACATAATAGGTTACCCATCATGATTTTTTCATAATCATGGTGAAAAATATATTGTACAATAACAAAATAATGTTACTCTAAATTTCACTCTCTAAATGACTCTCATGCTATGAGCACAATCCCTCCCATTCTCCTTCCAATTTATTGTCTTAGTCCTATCAAGCGGTTTTCCCCCTATTTGTTGCATCACCCACCCACTTGAGGGGGAATTCCCTTACCATTATACTCGTTGGGGCATCCAAATGCTTCAACAAGGCATATCAGGAAAGCATGCCATACTTAATTTCCTTTCTCTCATTTCTATGCATGTGTCTATTATCTTCAAAATGTTATTACTTCATAATAACACTTTAAAGAGGGGAAAATGTATACACCTAAAAACCACATACTTGTTTCCATCTTATCCTTTTTTATCCTTCATGGCCTTTAGAATTGATTAATTAAATTAAATAATTCATGCTTCAATTTTATCACCCTTAGAATTAATTAAGTTAATTCTATTACCCTTTGGATTTGAGTAAATTAATTCTTAACCCTTTATCTAGTTTAAATAACATTTATTAAATAAATGTTTAATAATTTTACACTTCATAACTAATTAAATTAGTTATTAAATTGGAAATAAATTTATTTTCCTAGTTAACCTCCACTTGGAATCCACTCCACTTCTATAATCCTACAAAGGTGAAGGCAATAAGATTGTACGTACAACCACCTTCTTGGATGAAATCTTACTACCGACCAAATAATCATTTCCCCTTCAAATATGCAACTACACATGCTAAATCCACTTGTTATTTCAGGAAGCGAATTCATGATCCTAGAACTCATTAAAATTATGATCCATTTTTCATGATCTCTCTCTCATCTATAAAAACATGTCATATCCTTTGTAATAATCTGCTCTGGAGATTTTTGGAAGCTTTGTGTGATTTGTAACTAAATTCTGTCAAATTTTCCACCCACATCCTCATGTTTATGAGCTCATAGAATTTTCATTTCTACATTTGGATAAAAAATCAATAGCATCCATAATCATTTAAAAGACAAGATTCTACAAGTTCAAGTACTTCACAATCTTACTTGAGGTTTGCAAGGAAAAGTTTAGAGACATGTATATTGTTTATTTGTTATCTTTCAACTTCTGCTGAGATTTTCACTACTCACATTCTAACACGTCCAAGTTTCAATAATTCAAATTGTGTGAAGGACTATAGTTCCATTAATAGACCTATCTCATTACTATTTATATAGAAAAAGAAGAAACCCTATTTGTCCTCAACATTTTTAAACATATTTTTTTACATTTTTCGGTATGTTGGCATGTTGTGGTTTAGGTGTTATCATTGATGAAAAACCTAATTAATGACAAATTGGATGATGGTGAAGATTTAGATGATGCTTAAAGTGATGATGATATGGAGATTCAGGTATGTTCTTGGTTACATATGTTGATCCAGTGATAATTACTTTATCTTGCAAGCCCAATCAAGTGACCTAACTTTCCTAGGTGATGGTGCATGGTGGTTAAATATTTTTGATAGCTTGAGATATTTTTTAGGAGTTCTTGGACACTCACATGAGTATCAATATTTAGATACTAGTTGGTGACCATGTTTCAGGTGCTCATTTGGACCAGGTATGGTTGTTAGGAGGCATGCGGATGAGTTTTGGAGCCATGTGATCTCATGGATGTATGTAGGTAGTTGATTCATGATGTATCAGGGTCAAGAAAAAGGCCATTTCCAGTTCAAATTGGTGCTTTTGATGCTCTCTCTAAAAAAATTTCTTTGCATGGGACCTATTTAGATAGAAAAAGAAGAAACCCTATTTGTCCTCAACATTTTTAAATATATTTTTTGCATTTTGTGGTATATTGGCATGTTGTGGTTTATGTGTTGTCATTGATGAAAGCCTCATTAATGACAAAGTGGATGCTGGCAAAGAGTCATATGATGCTTAGATTGATGATGATATGGAGATTCAGGTATGTTCTTGGTTACATATGTTGATTCAGTGACAATTGCTTGATCTTGCAAGCCTAATCATGTGACCTAGCTTGCCTAGGTGATGGTGCATGGTGGTTGAAGCTTCTTGATAACTTGAGAGATTTTTTTAGGAGTGCCTGGGAACTCACATGAGTATCAGAATATAGATACTAGTTGGTGACCATGTTTTAGGTGTTCATTTAGACCAGGTATGGTTGTTAGAAGGCATGAGGATGAGTTTTGGATCCATGTCAGCTCATGTATTTAGGAGGTTGATTCATGATGTATTAGGGTCAAGAACAAGGTCATTTCCATATCAAATCAGGGATTCTGATGCTCATTCTAAATTGTGTTCTTTGCATGGGACCTTATGGCTTTCATGGATTTTTATACATTGAGTAGAGAAGGTTTCAAAAAATAATGAGGTCATTTCATCATCACATGTTTATGAATGAATGTTAATAAGGTAAACAACTTTTTATGAGATTGAAACCCTAACTTGAAAGCGGTAGGAAATATTTACTTCCTAAGCATCCAATTTTGATTCATAGTGCATGGATTATGATAGGATGATGTATATGACTCCTCTAAGTTTCTAGAAAGCTATGGTAGAGATTATGGTGATGAGTAGACCCCAATCAAACATGTCAATTTTTGGATAACTTAAATTTGGGACAAGGTTTTCCAAATGAGTTTCAAAATAAATGGACATTTTTTTAATATGTGAGTTGTTTTCAATTTCCAAATATGTTTCAGGTCTTGAGGATGTATAAAAATAGCAAAGTGCACCCTATTTGTGCTGACTCGTCAAAGGGAAGTTTTGGGGGTAGTTTCGAGCAAGCTTTAGTAAAATTGATATTATAGGATCTATAATAGGATTTAAGAGGTGATTCAAGTTTTGATGGAAAGATAATTTATATATATTTCCATTGATATAATTTTTGTCTCATGATGATGATTTTTGATTTGGTTTCCAGGTCAAGTTTTGGAAAAAAAAAAGTTTTTGGATTTTTCAGGACAGAACCATTTTTCTGAAATATTAAGTTGACTAGTTCATGAAATGGATTGGGTGAATTTTTATGTCACATATAAAGTGAAGAGAGATTATTTTTAATCCATTTAATCCATGTTTATGTCTTGAAAGTGTAATAAAGGGTGTTAACCAGTTAATTTTGTAAAATTGGTGTTTGGGTAGCTTGATTTTGTGAAGGGTAAAGTTGTCATGGTTTGAACATATGATAGTTTCATGAGCTATAAATTACTTAGGAGTGCTATAAAGGTTAATTTATTTTCATTTAGTTATCACATTCCATATTTTAGTTCATCTTGAGGGGTATTGATGCCAAAAGGTAGATTCAGGATGCTGGAAACATGTGTTTTGTGAAGGTAGTGAGGCAATGAGCCTATTAAACGAAATAATTTGATTCGTTCATGTAAATTGTCATCATGTTTTATGTTTAAATTATATATTACTCATGTTTGGTGATTATGTGAGATTTAATAAAAATATTTTTTACATGAGTTAATTCTTCTCATTCTAATGACGGGGATTTGAGGATTTTTGGTACATGGACGAAGGGTTTTGGATAGGCTGACCAATATGGGTCAGTTGTGAATATTATAGTTATTATTATGGGATTTTCTTAAGTTGACATGATTAATATAAAGGAGGGAAACCATACTATTTTTAATTTGAATGAAGGAGAGGCTATAAAAGTGATGTTTTGGGTACAATTTTGCTAATATTTTGGAACCCCTTTTATCTTCTTTTGAAGAAACAGTTGCAGAAAAAAAAAAAACCCTTGGGCCTAGCCAAAAAACCCCTGGAATTATATTATAGGTCAATATTTTGTGGTGTTTTCATGAGGAGCATTTGAGCAAAGAAAATATTGTGATGTTTCTTTGATGGCGAGTTAATGGAGGGCATATTTGATGTCATGTGTTTGAATGCTAATTTCATAGCATGTTGATGTCATTACAGGTTTTTGAAGTATTTGAACGTCTGATATTAAGTTGAATTCATTTACAAAGAATTATAGCTTCTTATGTATTGATGAGATAGGGTTGATTGTCTTGGTATCACTTGATTATATCTTGTTGACTATTGTTGAAGACATCAATTCATTGTGATATGATTTGAATATAAATAAAAGTGGGTTTGTGTATATCTTATGATCCTTATTTTGAGTATGTTTCATTGTGAAGTATATTTTTTTTGTGATCATACATTGATATATGTGTTTCATGAGGATGTGTGTTTGATGTTTTAAAGTATAGAGTTAAAGGTTTTTATTGGGGACTGATTCACCCCCCCTCTCAATCCTTATCACATCAAACATCTGGCACATCCCACTTTCACTAATTAAAATTTTATGAAGGAATGTAGTTCCATTGATAGACCTAGCTCATTCCTATTTAGCTAGAAAAAGAA
The DNA here is from genome assembly GCA_019776745.2 of Taxus chinensis. NCBI lineage: Eukaryota > Viridiplantae > Streptophyta > Pinopsida > Cupressales > Taxaceae > Taxus > Taxus chinensis. The sequence goes on along the minus strand of CM034149.1, from coordinate 828,496,558 downwards.
GAAACCCTATTTGTCCTCAACATTGTTTAATATATTTTTTGAATTTTGTGGTATGTTTAATTATAGAGTATAAATATTTAATTCATAAATTTTTGGTGGACACTAGAATCAATGCTTGAAAAAGAGGTGTTTTTTTCACGGGAATAACATTTTCATCGTATATTTTTCTATAGACATATGTACTAACATAGTTTCATATGGCATGAGTTGTATTTCAAATTATCATTGTGCATTGTGATCTATTCTAGCTTTTATCAATGTACACCATAAAACAATATTTTTGTGACCCATTTTATAAATATTTATTTCAATTTAATGCTTCCAAAATATTGAATCTTTCAAGATATGAGGTTGAAATCATATAAATGTGTCAATTTCTCAATAAACATAATGAAAGTTAATGAAAAATCAAAGAGGCGGTATATTTGAAATGATAAAATACTATGAAGATACCACCTTGAGCTTGACCATCCTCATAATCATCAATATATACTCTTCTTATGTGTTATCTAAACAATCTCAATGTTGAGGACCCATTTGTGGACAAAGGAAGATAAAAAAAGTATTCCATGAAAAGAAAATAATCATTATAAACATATGATTTAAAAATGACTAGATCAACTATAATCATTATTCAAAACTATCTTATAAATTTATTCTATTGGAAAATATTCCCTTATATATTGTAGTCATATTCTTGTTTAACAGGCATAGAAATGGTTAGCAATAAAACAAACCAAAAAAATCCAAAAAATTAAATTAAATTAATGATACTACAAAGTAGGGGTCCTTATTTTTCTTAAGCTCTAACTGTTAGGGCTATCCAAGGCCTTAAAAATCATAACTTATTACTCTATAATATCTATGCACAAGTAAATATAAATATCATTATGTAGGTACTCAACTTTGGTAACTTATCCTTTAGCAAAGACAAGTTTGGCTATGCTTCTTTGCTAAGAAAAATGCTCACGCTTCGATTCTAATAAATACATCTCTCTATCTCTTTCTTGACTTTCTCATCTCTAAAATCTACTCTATAAGAAAAATAAGGAAATTTTAATTTAGAAAATTAGTAAATCATCCCTAAACTTCATTCCAAAAAAATTTATTTTACATCACATGGTTCCTATCTAGAACCGAACAATTTGGTCATGCTAATAAATATAGCCTTGGCCAACTTGTACAATCCTACCCCTTTTTATCTTCCAAATCTAATTTTGATTTGAGTATCATTATTGTTTTGTTTCATCTTCTTAAGGTCGATTTTAACATAATATTTCACCTACATAAGGCTATATAAGCAAGTCAATATCACTTTATAACTCACATGAAACATTTACAAGATACTTTTGTAAATGTCACTCCATAATCACTAAAGAATCTCCTGGATATTCTAAAATCAGTTGCACATCATTTAGAGAAGCCATTACTATAGGCATGAAGCACTAAATCAAGTTAAATATCTTAGATTCCTCCATTTCCAAGTATGAAAAGGTCCTAGATTCATGTCTTAGTAAGAAAAAAGTCACTCTAAGAATTGTCAAATGTTTTAAAGTGGGAAAGACTTAGGTCTAATAGCTAAAGCAAACTATACACACTACTACCATTCTAGGTGTTCTATATTAAAAACCCTATATTTTTGTCAAGAGACATGAAGGAACTCATAGGGGATTTCTTAGATCACATTCTCACTTACACATATACCTATGAGAACTACAAAAGGCTTGATCCTACATGATGACATGTAGTGAAACAATTGGATTGGTTTGAAAAGGATTGAATGCTAAGGATAGTACATCCTCACCACACACAATATTTATCATTTTGTTATCTAATGCTTTGATAAAGGGTATTACATGTATCTAGGTTTTCCAAAATTTTACAAGTGATTACATGTTATGTCGAGGATCCACAAATAAGAGAAACATACAATGGAGCAAATTTACAAGAAAGTGAATTACACATGAAGTTATAGAGTCTAACTATATAAGGTTCTAATACCATGTAGATCTAGTTAGGAATGTATAGATCCATGAAATATTATACAATAGTAGCCCAGTTTTCAATTCTAGTATCGATAATGAAGCATCTATAATCTCTGGTAAGATTTTTCCACCTATTTACACCCAGAACTCTTATATTCCAGTTTTTGCAACTAATTCTTCATCTCATCTTATGTATTTGAGCTATCTTTTCATTATTTATCATTGTTCCATGTATTAATGTGTTGTTATGATTATGCATGGTTAATTATGAATTATTTTGATCAAAATAATCTCTTGTAATAAACCATTGTGTATTATATATTGTTGTGTGTTTTTCATTATATAAATTTAATTAAGGTGTAAGAATTTGGTTAACCATATGTTTTCATGAATCTATTAATCCTAAATACCATAGGGTTTCTCCTTATTTTGTTTTATATTTATCGATATTATAAGGGTTGAATTCAAATTCCCATCTATTACATGCCCTAAATATGGTTTTCACAATTTTACCTAGGATCTCATGGTTGGTATTTGATTTAACCTAAATGGTTAATTATTTAGGGGTTTGTTAACTGATTAAATATTACCCTAATCAACTATTTTTCAAGGTTGATTGTCAATAGATAATACATGAAACATGATAGATAATGATAGATAAGTAGAGGAAAACACTAGAAATGAGATATAAGGGAAGGATTAGTTGATATTCTAGTCTATATACTGATCTAGACTTATCAAATGACTAGAAATGGCTAGAAGTGATTGAACTAAGCTTCATCTCTAAAACTATACCTTACAGAATTGCTTGGACCAAGGCATATGGTATGGACCAAAGTGTACATGTTATATCCATTTTATAAGATTTCATCCTTTTTAAATATTTGGATTTGATTCCTATGAAATATAACTCCTTGTTTCCTACTTTTCTCTTTTTTCACTCCGAATTTACGTGAAACCCTTATCTTCACACACGTTCCTATAAAACAAACCATAGCTACTCTACACAATAATTAAGCAGACACTAGTCTAGAAAATATAATCCTTACACTTGAGTCAAACTGACCTCATTAGTCACCCCACTATGAATACATTGAGCGCTACACTACATTTCAAAATCTATTTAGTTCTAGTGTATGTGTGTGATTGCAAGTATGTCCTGTTAAAGCTATATTTTCCCTTCTGAAACTTGCACCCAATAGTGGGCTACACTAATTTTCTCCCAATGTAAATGTGTGACATGGAATTTAGAATAATTCCCTACCTATGTTGTGATAATGCTATCTAAATGTAACTCTTATCATGTCCTTGTGTTCAAAAGATAATAGTAGATATTCAGTAAAAAAAACTCTTAATTCTCTTATTAAACTTAGTATATATGAGTTTCTTTTACTCAAATTTTAGCAGCAGGGACAAAAAAGGATGATTCCAAGTATAAAATCCAAATAAGAAAAAATGGTTAAGAAGAAAAAAGCACAAGAGTTAGAGGAAAACAAGTTGGGACCATATTGTATGGGCATTATGCCCCATTCCATATGCTTTAGTCTAGAAAGATAATAAAACAAAATAGTTAAAACATGATGAAAGTGATCCCTCTGACACGACCAAAAGTAAAGAAAGAAATCCATAAAACCATTAGAAGGATTCACAATTACATAAAAAAGGAAAAAGAAAATAAGGACTTGTGTTACTAATGTCTAATCATCTCACTCAGAAATAATGTATATAATAACATGTTAAAAGTGTAATACATAGTAATAAGTGCATATTTTAGTGTCTACATGACCCCCTCCCCTTTATGCTAGTGAATGAAATTTGATAGTATAAATGAGATAGGAAGAGCATACCACTAGAGGGATGAATACGATATAACTGTAAGCATGCTAAAAAAAATTGACATGGTGTGGCATGGGTCATCATTTTTGGTCCACGTAGAGTTGGAGAAAAATAAAACATTTCATTGTATATATGTAAGTAGAGAAGATATGTTTTGTGGAGACTTAAGAGGTTTATATCCTTTGATTTTATAAGTGAATCAGGAGTGACTAGTTCTCGAGCTAGTGTGTTTTCGATAAGGGATTTGAGTATCCTTGTGCGAAAGAAAGAGTTTTGAGAGAGCATTCTATTTTTCCCCATTATAATGCTTCTAAATTAAGGCCCCACCACTACAGACAGAGTTAGGCCAAGTGCTTATTGAAAACCCTTATAAAGTAAAAAATGCATTAACGTCTCATTGTCTCCAACATGCATTATATGGGTATAGATTGTAGGTTGAAATTTTTGAAGAAAAAGGTTTTATGTATCAAATTTCCCCCATTTTAGGTCATTTGAGGGTAAAATTTGTGAGATCGATTAAAATTTGGAATTTGTGTCATGATTGAATTGTGTTGACTATTAATATTTGGTTGAATTGGTGATATATAAATTGAAATGTTTTCTACTTGCTCAATGAAATTCACAAAGTATTTATGTATGATTACCCAAATATTTTCTCCTTTTAGATAGAAGGTGATATGTGAAGGATCAAACAATTAATTCAAAAGAAGGGATAAGACATGTGCATAGTGCAAAAGTCACAGTACTAGGTTATATATATATATAGTAATAGATAAGCATTGGATGTTCTTTATGAAACAATTGAAATATTGAAGATAAGTGTAGAATGGATTACTTAGTGTGGTAGATGTTGATGACACAATCATAATTCTATAGAAGATGTCAAAAAGTGATGAACTGGGCTCAATATATGAGCTATAAGGAGAGAGAGAGAAAGAGAGAGAGAGAGAGAGAGAGAGAGAGAGAGAGAGATAATTAGTTGGCAAGTAGGTGACAATGAATAGTATACTTGTATGAGGAAAGTGGATATTCTATATATAATAAATAGTAAAAGGTCAATAATAGGTTCATTTTTATTATAAGTGATTATGTTAGTGAGATTTGAGGTACAAAAATATTGTGTGTGATAGATGTGATCCCAACTAGGTATGAGAGAGTTATAGAGGCCATTCATACTTAGATGATCGATGAGCTAGTAACATGTTTTGATATTGATGTAAGTAGGGAAGTGTGATTTATATTCATTTTTATGAATTTGCATTTTTTTAAAATTTGTATGTTTTGTGTAAGGACATGGCTATAGAGTCCAATTTGGCCACATGGACTAGACCTTACAGTTCCGTATGATATGGACTAAGACTGTACAGTATGGTCCTATAGTCTATATGTTTTGGTCCAGGATACTAAAGTTTGGTTGTTTCGAAATTCATATAAGTTTTGCATAAATGGGGGACTAATATATGTTTTCATAACATAATATTTTTGATGTATTGTAATATGTGCATGCATGAGAGTTATGTGGGGCCATCATATGATCACTCTAGTGTCACTATGATTGGATGTTGTTGAATGGGATATTTTGGATAGAGTGGGTATACGACATGTGGTTAGATTAAGGGAGTTTCTACCTAGTGTACATATGATTAAAATGTTGTGTGAGAGATGGTGTGCACACACTTGCACGTTCTATCTCATGAAAATGGATATGATGGTGAATCTAGAAGATGTGTATCACATCCTAGGGTTTCCTATTGAGGGGGACATGATTCATGTGCTACCAGTAGATGTGCCACATTAGATGAGGGAAGATAGGAGATTTTGGCTGGGTGGTTGATGTAGGGAAGAATCTACTGTACATTTGGATGAGATTGTTACAACCATAGTTCCACATGTGTATAAATTCATATCATTGGCACCTTCGTAGAATTGGATGTTGGTTGGGTTGTAATATCCCACTGTATATTATAGATTTACTTTGGTATATAGGAGCATGGGATGAGATATGTTATGGTTCAATCTATGTTGGCTCACTTGTATAAGGACTTATATAAATTCAGTCAGAAGAGTCACTGTGAAGGGATATGAGTGATCACATTATTATATGTATGGGTCTATGATCATATAGTGATGTTAAGACCCCTTGGTGGGCTTTGTGCTGGTTGGGCACAATTGGAGATTTTGGTAGCTAGATATACTAGGTGTAGAGGGTGTGGGTATGAAAATATGACTTATAAATAATTAATAGATAGGATGGGAATGAGTAGATATTATAGAGGATGAGCTGAGGATGGGATAGAGCTACACCATATATAACACTTGATATGGCTGAAGGATAGTTTCCATGGGTAGGTGGAGATGTTTTAGTATGAGAGAGTGACCTTTTAGTTTGGTATCACTCACGAGGTTCCCCATGAGCCATACATTTAGCTAGGGTCACTTTATGCAGCTAGGAAGGCAAGAGCTAGACTAGGGCCTACAACAGTGGAGTTGTTACAACTACTAAAAGGAGAGGTGGATCTAGATATAGTCCCTATTCATGGGGATGGAGTGGGTTTTACTACAACATATACATAGTGGTGGTTAGAGAATTGGTGGGTACTTATATTTTCTATTGTATTTAATGGTACACGTGGGCCAATAGCAGGTATATGAGTAGGAGGAGAGATCCCTGCCCCTAGTGACAATGTTGTGGCAACCGTAGTAGTGAAGGGTAAGTGTTGAATGATATTGTGTTTTTGTTTATATATTGATTAAAATTGAATATATAGGGTTTTAACAATAATTATGTGCTAATCTTGGGGTCTTGTGATCTTTTACAGGTGATTCCTATTAGACCAAAATTATAGGTGTTGTGATGTGCAGATTGAATCACAACGTGCCACCATATTTCATAATGGGTGGTGGGATTTTGGAGAGAGTGAAGGAAATTGCAGGTGAGCATATCCATTTATTTGATCCACTGGAAGTGGAAGCCACCACATGTGTGGTACTATGGTTGAGAGAGATGAGACAAGAGATGAGCTAGTGAGCATACAAGAGGTCATAGGAAGAGGTGGCTTAGCCCATGATATCTTAAGATGGTATGTGGAGTTACAAACTCATCACAATGTGTTAAAATCCAAGGCAACATTTTTATGGTCATAGGTACAAGAGTATCGAGTACGGTCATGGAGATAAAGATCTAGTGGTGAAGCCTCAAGTTCTAGATCTCACATGGTTATACATACGAGTAGTGGTGAGGAGGATTAAGGACATTGAATTAGATTGTATTAAAACATTTTGTTTTATATGTATATGATCATTTGGATTTATATTTTTCAAGCATGTGTATAGATGAATTGTAGTATTGATGCTTGATGATAATTTTAATGTATATGATTACAATATGTTAATAAGTAGTAATGAATTATGATGATGATGATGATGATATTGATTTTTTGTGTTATATGTCTTTCTATTAGAATAGAAATTGAATGAATAATGAAGTAGATGTGATTATTTTTACATTACTCAGTTGGTGATCGAATATTTTCTCTTATAGTAGAGAAAATTATGTGTCTTGACCATTTGTATGGGAAAAAAATCTATGGGTAATCGAGGAGAAAGAGTTCCTATAAACCTATGCATAGAACACAAGGAGGATGATCCTCTCATGTCGATGATCAATTACGAAATGTAAGTGAAATACACATGTTCATAACCAAATAATAAACATGGTACCTATCTAGAGGCAAGTTAGTGATGGATTTCTCATCGCTTGAGTGATGCTAAATAAGATATATGTGAAGAATAAATGCTTAATGAAGGTGAAATGGTAACACTAGCACCATTATCAATATTAGGATCTTTTAATACAAATCGTTATTCTTTCGTGGCCCATTGGGGCTTATCCTAAGGTTGTTCATTTTAATCCTAGTGGAGTGGAATTTGTTAGACCAACTTAGTAGTAGGATTAAAATCATTCAAGATGACATATGTTGATGAGCGCCATTGAGATATGTGAGAATACGATCAATCAGATTATCATGCATGAAAGGAGATGATACCCTTATCTTTAAGTATCTTGATCTTATCATTAAGTGCATAAAAATCATTGTCTCGATGTCCATTGATTCTATGGAAGTTTTAGAAGGGTTGATTATGATTCCATTTTAGCTAATGAGGAGGGTGATGATCATTATAAGGTAGACAACTCAAATGCTCATCGATGAATGTACACAAGATATCATATGGTCTATTAAAATGGGAAAATTATAATGGTTCCCACCTATAAGGAGGAATGAATAGATGGTTATGTCTATGTGGGGGTGATTTGAGGAGGTATATATCACCACAGTGAGGGGAGATGAAAAATGTGAAGCTAATACAACAAAGCTAGTGGATGGATCCTGATTGTGAAAGATGAGTGGTTGTGAAGGAGTGGTAGATGTGTCATGTGGGGGTGTAACAAAGTGTGGATTAAATTTCTACCTTTTATAAGTTAGTAACTTAAATCCAAAGTGTTTTAAAATATTCATGTTTCATACATTAACATTTTTTAAGAGGAAAAATCAAGTCACGAAAAAATGCATATTGCATTTCTAAATCAATATGTTGATATAGTAAATGATACATGTCAGATTTGAAATGTAAGGTATAATCACTAAAAAAATCAATATTTTCTTGATGTAATTATGAAAAACACTCATATGTAACCTTAGGTCCATTATTAAATTTAAACTGCCTAAGCAATGCTTCTTCCATGTCAAGAAAAGTATGCACAAATCCGTAAACAAAATGATGCAACCAATCTAATGCAATACCTAAGAGAATACTAGGGAAATATTTGAGGAGCACTCTATCATTTAGAATTGAATTCATTACTACCTAATAATCCTTAAGATGCATGTAAGGGTTACCCATTCAATCAAATATTGTAAAAGTAGGCATGATAAAACATTTAGGAAAGTGGGAATTGTATTTATTCTTTGGAATGAGATTGCCATAAATTAAATTATTATCGAGACTAGCATAATCGTCCCTAATTTCAAGAGTAATCTTCTGAACTTGATTTTGTAAGTCATCTACAACATGCATCAGAGAAATTAATTAACATGGAGGAATAGATAAACATTAAGAGCCTCATTGAGAGGTTACACTTTTCCATTATATATAGTCATGGGGACACTATTGGGTTGGAATTGAATTTTTGGATCAGCTAGTGGAGAATATATATTAACACTAGGAGGACTATTGGAAGATGTAGAAGGAATGGAAGCTTGGAAACCCTTATCAATAAATTCATTAGCATGGGAATAATAAATATAAACATCATTATGTAAAATATCATTAAGAGAATAAATGCATACATTATTTGTAACAACATTTTATTCACAAGCATTTAATACATCTTCTTGTAAAGAGGGAGAAGGAACACTATCATCATTTACGATAACATTATGTGAATGAGTAAGTACTGAATTAGTTAGAAGAGGAATAGAAGAAACACATGTATCATTTACAACCACAATTTTCTCACAAGTATTTGAAAGATTATTTTGAGCACAATAAGGAACACAAGCATTATTTGTAACAATATTTCATGTATAGGTATCCAAGGAAAAAGTAAAACCAATTTTAGGTGAATTATGAATAACATCAACAAAATATGTATCATTAAAAAAACAAGATAATCCTCTATACATGCATCATGATTAGAATCACTATCAGAAATAGATTTAGTATCAATATCATTAGAAATAGGGAAATCAAATACAAGAGGCAACAAGCCATCTATCGCATGTATAGAACAACCAAATGAAACTGGATTAATAAAAATAATAGGATAACTATGAATACGAACATCATGAATAGAAATTATAGAAGTATAGACATTACAAGAAGTATGATCATTTAAAGAGTTAGGTTTATGTTGCATGCTACAAAAATGTGTGTACACTTTGGGATCATTATCTTCAGGAAATATGTCATAAATTTTACAATAGATGGATGGATGATAACTATATATGGAAGGATACATGGGAGGAAAGAAGGTATTATAGTTGTGCAAGAGATTAATGGAAACCATGGAAGAATTGTACACAAGAAAGCCAAGAAGAAAAATAGATATGTATTTCAAATGCTTAGGTATCCTAGGGAAACTAGGATTTGATAAATAATGGTTTCACTAAATGATTTAACTTAAATGGTTAATTATTTAGGGGTTTGTTAACTGATTAAATATTATCCTAATCAACTAGTTTCTAAGGCTAATTATTGAAGTATCAAGATAACCCATGAAACAAGATAAATTGATAAATAAATAGAGAAAACAATAGAAATGAGAGGGAAAGGAAGATTTATTTGATATTCTAGTCTATATGTTGATCTAGATTGATCTAATGACTAGAAATGGTTGGAAGTGATCTAACTGAGATTCATCTTTGAATCTGTACCTTGCTATACTTCCTAAACTAGATCATACGGTACAGACCAAAGCGTACCCATGCTATGGCTATTTTTATACAATTTCGTCCCTTTTTATTGTTTAGATCCAATTCCTATGAAATTTGATTCGTTGTTCCCTAATTCACACTTTTTTCACTCTGAATTTACTTCAAACCTTGATCTTTACACCTATTCATGCAAAAAATCCCTACATACTCTACGTAATACTCAAGCACACATTAGTATAGAAAAAATAATACATATACTGAAGTCAAACTAACCTCAGCGGTCACCCGGCTATGGTTATATTGAGTGATGAACTACATTTTAAACTCTATGTAGTTTTTGTGTGTGTGTTTGATTGCAATTATGTCCCATTAAAGCTAGGTTTTCCCTTATGCAATTTGCACCCAATAGCGGGTTACACTACTTTTCTCCCAATACAAATGTATGACATGGAATTCAAAATAATTTCCTTCTTATGATATGATAATTCAATCCAAATACATCTCTTAGCATGTCCATGTGTTCAAAATATAAAATTAGATAATCATTAAAAAAAACCCCTTAATTATCTTAGTAAGATAAGTATATTATATATATATATATATATATATATATATATGAGTTTATTTTTCTCAAAGTTCGAAACTATTGACATAAAAGGATGACTCCAAGTATAAAATCCAAATACAATTTTTTAAGAACCCCAATGAACAAGACTCGAAGGAAAAAAACCTTGGACAATAGTGTATTGAATGGCCCATAGTATATGGGCGCTTTGGCCCATTCCATATGCTTTGGTCTAGAAAGATCAAAAATAAAATAGTTAAAACATGATAACATGGATCCTTATGACATAACAAAAATAAGAGAAAGAAATATAAAAAACCATGAGAAGGATTCCTAATTAGATATATCAAAGGCAATGTAAAACAAGAACCCGTGTCACTAATGTCTAATATTCTCACTCAGAAATCATGTATATAATAACATACTAAAAGTCTAATGTAACAGTAGTAAGTGCATATTTTAGTGTCTATAGTCTTTCCCTTTGGGTCTCCTTCTATAGCTTCCTAATTGTAAAATTACCTTTTGTTGCAAATTTCAAATATAACAAATCTATTTTCAAATTCCTTTGAGGTATTTATTAATTTTAATATATTAAATGAAAACCTCTTTTTTGGCATGATTTTTAGAAATTCAAAATTATTATTTTTAGTAAAAGGGAATTATCAGAAAATATAACCTATTTTACCAATTCTTTGGAATTTTTTTATTTAAAATATTAAAATTATAAAATACCTCTTTTGGTTTTGTTAAATTAATTTTTTATTTTTGTAAATGGTCATTTTTGCAATTTTACAACAATCACTTTTTATTGAACATCAATTTTTAGCCTACCTTCATCACTAATTTATGGACTACTCTTATTCATCTCCAATAATATTTTTTTGGATCTATCTGATATGATTGTATGATCTATTATATGTTGGAATTACCTTATTCTTTATGGTAATCTCATGTGTGAATCATTATTCTAAGGATAATTGTTCAAAAGAACTTGTCCAAAATAACACCCATACTATTTTTGAAAACTTCATTCAATTCAAACACTTGATTGGTTTATATTAGAAAAACTGTGGAACAAAGAAATGAAATGCATTGTTCTGCAAAAGTTAGAAAATTTCATGTTCTGCAGAAATTAGGAACTTATTGTCCCATAGAAATCAGTAACTTGATGTTCTGCGGGTTTACAAAATCTGTGGAACAAAAGAACATCACCATAGGGAAATATGCCATGAATTAAAGGATTAGGAATTTGTATAATTACAAGAATAAGAAAAGGTTTGCAGGAGGCAATTCGCATAAGGTTAAAAATCCGTAGAACACAAAAAATCCATGAAACGAAGGAGTTGAATCCATGGAACAAGTAAATTCCAAATCCCACAGTAAAAAGAAAACAAAACCGTAAAACTAAGAGTCTATGATATAAAGGAAATGTTTTGCAAGTTGGTGGATTCTGTGGAACAAATAAAATCCACATATTGAAGGAACCCATGAAATGAAGGAATGGATATTTGTGGAACAAGTTAAACACAAAGCTACAGATCGTCTAAGGTTCGCCAAAAAAAAGGGAATCCACGGAAGACATGATCAAGGTAGTGGAACATAAAAATTCCATGCAATAAAGTAAATATGTGATTGATTCAGTCTAGGATCCCAACTGCTCCAACAACGAGAATTTAATTTTGAATGAGATAATCCTCTTGATCATGTAATCTAATGGTGTGTGATTAAAGAAATATTAGGCACCCATACCTGGCCATAAAAATCAATTGTGATTGATCCTTCATACATGAAGGGTGGTTGAATTCATTGATTAATGGATGTGATATTTTCCCTCTTCCTCTCTCTAAAATTTTCTATATATGTAAGTGCAAGAGAACATGCTAAGGGTTTGGTTTTGTATTAAATCTAAGAGCTCTATCCTTTTGAACTCAAATATTTTACTCACAGACCTATGTAACATGCCTGTGAAAATTTCACGCACCTCCACTTTGTTGTCTTGTCAATGGATAAGTTCTTGATAATATATGTAAGTGTGATCTCTTTCCTTTGAATGCATCAGTGTTTAACATGAACATTTCAATCCTCTTGCTTACCTTCAGTCTTATTTGGTTTATTTTTTACAAATTTCTATGTGTAATGTCTTGGATCTTCACATGTATCAAGTTGTATTTGTGTCCATGGAGCTAGAATTGACCCTTATTCTAGTTTGATGCATCACCTCTCTTTATTTCAGCATTTCTCTATCTTTACCCTGGTCCCTTGGAATTGTAAGGATAGTACTATAGTAGTAGTGTAGTGATGGTTAGTTAGGCACAATGACTAGGATAGAAAGAATTTCCCTTCTCTAGGATTGACCTCAAACAAGACCATTGTCCCACATTTTGAAGGTCTTTTAATGTTTCATTGAGGTGTTGAATTTAGCATATTCAACAAGGGTGTAATATCATGCGACAATAATTTTTGGCACACTTAGTGGGATAGTTTGAGTCATGTATAGCTTGCTTTTTGATCTTATGTTCTTAATATTGGTGCGTGTCTTAGTGGATTTCAGCCTTAAGAGGCATCTTTCTACACATTTGGTGACTCCCAATTTTAGATCTACTATTTTCAAGTAGTCTAGTACCTAGTTTTATGAGAAGGATAAAAACCAGATAGAGTGTAATAAGAGGAGAATCTTCTTATTATCTACAGCTTTCACCTAGAATAAGAGGAAGATTAGTTCAAAGGTATCCTTTACCTCCCAGCAAAAGTATTTTTTCTCTCCTCTTGGTAGATCCTTCTAATTTTCCATTAGAAACTGAATACCTCTTCCCTTCATGGCCCATTAAAAAAAATCCCTTTGTAATCTTTAATGGAGGTAGTCCTTTATCCCTAGTGTCTCATAATGATATCCCAATAGCTATTGTATAAATTACTCCATTTTTAACTGGTGAAAATATTACTACACGATAGAACATATTCAAGATGTTGCAAATGTGTGTTCAATCCATTTTGTAACCGATGATGATGTAACAATTAGACTATTATACTCCTCTAAAAGGAAAATAAATACAATGGTATATAATTCTATGACATGCTCCAATCCATTAATGGGGTGGGCTTTGAGAAGCACTCTGGTGACAATTTGAAGAAAAGGAAGACATTTTTCTCTATTAGAACAACTATTAACCATTAAAAAGACCCGCAATAATCTCATGACATATTTCGAAAAACATGGGACAATTTCATCTTTTCTAAGACAAACCCCTCAAGGTTATTTCTTATACTTTATAAGAAATCTAAATTATGATATTATTATAATGATACAATATATGGGATCTATAACATTACCTGATGCATATACCAAGCTAGTAAAATAGCCCCCATATTACCTACACCCTTATTTCCTGAACTGCTTCAAAGTATTCAACCTTCCCTTGCTCATATTCCTGAGCAAAATGCTTTATCATCTACATCCACGTATTATTCCTCACAAAAGAAAGATGATAATGATGACCTTAGAGCCTTGTAAAAAAACTATCTAATGAAAATTTTTTCCTCAAGAAGAAGAAGGCTCAAAAATCTAGAAATGATATAATATTTAACCGAGGGAAATATTCTCATCAGATCTTTAATGAAGGCTATCAACAAAAAATAGTTCAGTATCCAAATGAGAGGTATGGCCAAAATAACTAGACAAATAGATTCCAGGGCCATAATCCAAATTTACCTCTTCAAACAATTGTTCCTACAAAACCGCTTCTTGTTGTAGATACCAATAAATCTCTTATTATAGTGTATGATTTAATGAAATTAAATTTAAGATAAGGAAACTTTTGATTAAATAGATAAAATAGTAATCAAGAAAGATCAAGAAAATAAAGTACAAGTGTAGAAACCTAAATTCAGTATCTATACCTTAATTGCTTGTGTGTACATACTTTTTACTTATCCCCTTCATCTAATAAAATGCCTATCTAATCCCCATTAATTAATTAAGCCACATTTTAATTAATCATTTTAATATCTTACATGCCCAATTATCTCATCCATATTAATCCTTGTTCTTATTAATTAATTAATTCCCATTAATTAATTAATACCCTTCATCTTTCCATTTAGGATGCTTTTATCCTAAATTCATACCTTTGCTTTTCTAATCCTTTTTCCCATCTATTTTTATGCCCTAAGTAACTTAAATTCATCTCCAATCAACTGTATCCCACCTACATGCTTTAAAGCACTTGCCTAATCTTTAAAAGCAGGAAATCCCGACAAAAATAAAAAAATCATGCCCGTTGGGGAAACTTTCCCTGTAGTCGATGGCGACCCAGCCTAGTTGCCATTGAACCCCTTTAAAACGATTGTTTTCTTTCCATTATGGGAGAAGAAATCAAATCAATATAATTCTCAAGCTTTCTCCTAGCCTGAGCATCCTTCCTCATGCCTGATCAATTATGAGACATTCACAGAACTTTTGGACATCCCCTCAGCATGCTTGCATCACTCACGATCATCTTTCGCAAGAATTATCGGTATCCCTGTGCAACTTTATTGTTCTTTTTTATTGAATTATATTATTATTGTGTGTATCTAACCTTTTGCAAATTCAGATCAGTTCTAGGAGCACACACAACCTCTCCAACAAAATTCTCCCTTAGCCTTTTTCTTGTAGAATTTATTTCTCATCCATTCATCCTCGACTTTATCTATGTTTTCTGCAGTCGCTGCCGACCCTATCAAATTGTCATTGACCCAGGCCTAGTTTTCCAAATAGACTTTTTCTACTGCTATTCTCATCCATTTCCTAGGGTTTTCTACCTCTGGCCCCTTATTGCAAACTACCCATAGCACATGTAAACCCTTAACATCCTCCAGTTTGTATTTAGACTCTTTGGGTCTGCATATTCATCCTACAATCTAGATTGGCCTTCCCAGGTCACGGTCGACCTTCCTCTACATAGTTTGGGTCACCATCGACCTAGACCAGGTAATGGTCTTATTCATAGTTATTGCCATATAATTAGCTTTAGATCAATCTTTCTATCATCTCTCCAGATTCAGTAATACTTTATATTTTTACATGCTCTCTGCTATTTTCATCATTTGCATCAATTTATGTTAAACAAACTAGGGGTTAACATCTGCACCAAGGAATTCTAAATCACTTCTTGGAACCGCATTTTTGGTCAAGCAGCCCTTGCATATATCTATCTAATCCATCTTCGTTTCTAGTATCTTTGCAGGTATATCAACACCAATAGCTAATAATCCCCCCCTTTGTACCCGTATTCATCATATCACACATCCGAGGTATCATAAACACTCCATACATTTCTTGAGTTGCTAATTCGATTTTGTTTCTATTTCATTTGCTTGATTACGAATGAGGAAGTTTATTGTCCAACATTTTCTGGTGTACCCGGTGGGACCACCCTTTTGGTGATATCTTTCTTTTTTGTCTATATTTTTTCTTTTTATATCTTCTACTAACACTGTAACAGTGTGAGGCTTTGCTTTATTGCTTTCTCATGTTGGGTTCATGGCTTGGATCGTTCATCAACTCAAGAAGTGTACAGATAAATAGGAAAAGCTGTAATCAATGTATTCCTCTGATTTTTCCCTATTTGCTCTCTCTTTACATCATAGTTTCCCATTCTTCTTGTTATGCATCATCATTGAATACCACATTTCGTTTATGGGTTTAAAAAAGACCCTTATTTTTTGCATCCTTCTTTGCTCATATAGTCTTAGGTAGGGGTTCTAACTCAATGGATATCTCACATCTTATCACACATAGCCAACACCTCATGAATTAATTAACACATCAAAACACTTCCATTTCATGGTAGACTGATTGGGATTTGACCACCCAATAGGAAGCCACCTCATACATTTCCCTAGCCAAAACTTACCCAAAACTAGACATAGTTTGCATTCTCCTAGGTCCTTTGTTACTCCATCTCCCCTTTTTTCATGCTTTCTTAATCAAAAGCATAAAAAAAGGAATTGTTTGCTTGAATTTTCTGTTTAATAATGGAACAAAAATTTTCTTCAAGTAGTTCTAAATAAAAATCCATGCTATGACCGCATCCAAACCTTTGGTTACTTCTAAGACCATCTTCTAGCCCCATCTATGATTATCTCCACCGCAAGCCCTCTGCTTCTAGATCACATTGACCAGTAGCCCATATTTTATCCCCATAACCTTTATCCTCATCACCTTAGACCGTTCCAATGCTTCTATCCCCACCATCCTTCTATCCATTACCTCATGCCCTTCATGGGTCATTCGACATGACCATGCCTACTTCACTTATGCCTATTCCCCATGATAACCCCATTCTTGACTTCCTCTTCCGTAGATATCAATCAACAGATCTTGTTTCACCTTATCCAATTTCCCCTTCGCCTGACATACCTATCTCACCTAGGGACATCCCTTATGAGCTTCATGTATTATACCTTCATGTTCTTACCCCATCCTCATCATATTACCATGATCCTAATCTATCACCATGCTCCTGCTATCTTCCCAAGACAATACCATCTTCATCACGTGACATCTTCAGACAACCATTTTCAAATCCCCCACTGAAAATTTCATCTTCATCCTTATAAACCATATCAATTCAACCCATTTTCAATCAAAACCATACATCAGATTCAACTCCCTCAACTTCTATCTTATCCACCTCATCATCCAATATTCCCATTTTATACATGCTGCCTATGGCCTCTTTCAGGACCTATCCTTACATGTCCAACCATATCCAAAAATACCCTATCCACCTACCACCTTAACTTCTAATGCACTCCTCTTTCATCTACATCCAGTCCTACACTTACCTCATTTGTATTAGCCTTAGTTGCATACCCACCTCTCTATCAACACCTATCATGCCTAAACCATTGACCACATCTCTTCCAAGCACACCCACCACTACATTTATATCTGATCCACATCCAAAAATCCACCTAGGTATACCTTGACATCCTTGTCACATATTTCCTTGCCAATGCCTACACCATATATTTTATCCCAATCTTCTACATCTACTAACCCTACATCTACATCCCCCACCACATTTTCTCAACCACATATACATCCAAAATGCCTCCTGAGAAAAACAAAAAATGTGCATTTATACCTCTAGTACATAAGCCCCTCATTTCTACACTAATTCATCAACCATATATATCACCTCTCTTCTCACATACACCTCATCAATCGAATCATCCAAACACCTCTTATATATTTCTATATCCACGGCTTAGTCTCCATTACCAATTCAACACCCATATCTACCCCATTTACCACAGTCAAATCTACTCCCCCATCCACATCTATTCCACCTTTTCTGGTCATACCATCTTTAGAGTCTATATCTGTGTCCCTCTTGTCCGTGCTTCTTCTCACACCTACAACATCAACCATCGTGACCACATCCCCATTATCTCCTTCTTCATCCACACCACCTACATCATTTGAGAAATTTTGGAGAGCACTTAAAATTGTAATCACCATAGGTGATCCTCCCATCTCATCCACACAACCCAGACATTCCCACATTGATTTAATCCCCATCTTCCTTGGAACAAATTATGTAAAAATTAATCCCGCCATCCACCACAACACCACCTTCTGATCTTCCTATCGAAATAATTATCATCCATGCCAAGGGACACCCCTCAACAATCCAAATCTAGAAGCCTTGGAATCCTTCCACAATGATCCCTTGGGGCATGCATCATAAGATATCTTAGGCATTCCTCCAATCAAGACCAAATACACATCTTCAATCTAAGGGCCACATCCATCTATCCAAAAAATCTAATCCTACCATCGCGAGGAGTCAACCAACCCTCATCGAAAAAACCTAATTCTCACTTAATCCAAAACACCTCCACCTGTCTAGTCATCCTATCCTAGATTATCCACCACTGGCATCTTATTCTAGACCACCTAGACCTTAGAAACAATCCACCTTCATCCTACGCCATTCACACCATGTCTCACAAAAACTCTCCTAGTACATACATCAAATCATATGTGGAGGTCCTCCAACATCTACTTTAGAATTTTGTAGACTGATACTCCCACTTATTCTTTGCATCTATATGACCCAAGTAGACGATAGCCCTCAAAGGATGGCTACTTCCCATTGTGGAATTTGAAGGCTATCACCGTACATTAAGTCAACTTTCAATTTTATTATCATCCTAAGAAATCTTTATGACCATTGATCCACAATCTTAATCTAGTGAGACTGATCCCGCATTGATCAAGTCTCCTTCTCCATCTACCACCTCATCCATAGCCCAGCTGGGGTATACCCTCTTAGGGTTCCTTCGATCTATTGTAGCCTATCCATCTTCCCTTGTACAAGTACATCTTCAATTACCCCTTTTTTACAGGTCAACATTACATCCTAATGAAATCATCTCATCCATTTCTTCCTTGATGATATTTGAAATAACTACACTGTCCTCTTGGTTACATTCTAGCATATGTTTTGGTCACGTGTGCTTTGTGTTACATCCTTTATCCCCTATCTTGTTTACCTCTAATGCAGTTGGAGGAGCATATTTTACTTACTTGTTCCTTGATATGACGTCAGTGTTGTTCCACATCTATAGGTCACCAATGTTTACGACTTATGGTTCACATATTAGTTCCTTGATCCTACATTCGACATCCATCTTATTTCATCTAGCTCATTTGATCACATTGTTACAATCATCATACCTTTCTATGATCTCAACTTTGTCGACATATGTTATCCTTCTAACTTAAGAAGCATGATTTATTCTATACTTTTTCCCACCATTTAATCACATGCCTATTTGATCAATTTTTTTTCATCACATCTCATCCATACACCATGATCCTGATTTTAAACATATGTACCACATCTAGGGGGGCATTGTATCATCATCCTATATGTGTACCATGCACATTCCTAAATTAGTCATCACTTGTTACATACATTTATTTGTTCATCTCGTCCCATCATTCCTAATATAACGTAAATAGTCAATTATCATCATATCATATCATCATAATGTCATATAATCTAAAAAGGAGCCAACATGGATAATACACACACACTAGCAGGATCAGATAATGAGCATCGATTACACGTCAGTATCAGTCGAGAGCCTCTCATTTGGCTCCTCCCTCAACGGAAAAAATGCTATCAAAAGTGGGCAAACCTAGATTTCTAACACATCTACATCCTCTCCGACCAAGAGCATTGTTAGTGAATTTACCAATGAACCCTTAGTGCATGTCTCCAGATCATTCCTCCATCTGTGGCCTCTTCTCATATCTCGCTCGTGATGCTTTGGAAACATGTGGTCTTCCATAACTTCCTAGATATGACTCTAAATATGGGCATCCACGTATCTTGCTCTTTAACATATGCTCTCATGGATAAGTGCTCAGGGTTTTCGGTGAAAATTATCATCCAATAATGACCCCATAATATCTATCCTTTGTGGTTCAGTGCTCTATATCTATCCTTGGAGATAATGTTCAAGGGTGTCAACTTGTACATCATTGTCCCCTCCTATGGATAGTCTACTTGATCTAGTCCCAGCTCATCGACTCCATGTACCATCAAAATTCATAGATGCTTAGATCACCAAAATGAGCCTTGTAGGCCTCCCTCTACCTATGGTACTGACATCACTCCTGAAGGATAAATTGGTCATGCACTCTTGCGTGACTACATCCATTTACTGCAGAGCATGTGTCTCACTCTACATATATCTGGTATCTCTCCACCCTCATTTGATAATAGACTCGGTACGTCAAAGGACATGCCACCTCTATACATCATCCTCCTCCATTTACCTTTTGCCTCCTCCATGAGCCACCTCGACATCAATATCCATCTCCTCTATCTCCTCCTGAAGGCTCCTCCCTCACATTGGTCAACCTTCCAGCTTATTAGCATCCTCGGGAAGTTTACCACATTGATCAAAATACTCTACTACCACTTCCTACAGTCACCCTCATCAGTCCCATGGCACATCATCCTCTACTACTGGAGAACCCTCTTCCATAGTAGAAGCTTGATATCAAACTCTTTGTGCACCTCCTCCCTCCTATAAAAAATAGGATCATGAGATCATCTCATCCATTGGATGACTCCAAAATGATCATCTCACATCTATCAAGCTGAATGGTCTTGATCATCTACTAGCCATCTCCCCTGAATACCTCACCCTGCCTTGCATCCCCACTAGGGTCCCCTGTATTTGTATTAGACCATGTAAGCCAATGCTACATGGAGGCATATCTACCTCGTCCTCTCACTCATTGTCACTGAAGACCTGTTCGACTCTCCATATCAGGAACCACAATTATGAGGAATCTATATGGTATCCTTGCAATCCTATGGAAGCCTAGGTAGCCTAATCAAAGAACATATTTCTTCATATCAGTCACCTATATAGTGAAGAAAGAAACCTTACAATCACAATATTGACCTCTACCCTGCCCTTTATCATGGATCACATTCATGGTAAATCTTTTTCCATCACAGGTGTGGTACCAATATACAGACTAATACAGTCTGATGATCAACAATTACCGGCCACTACACCAACATAGTAGCCTTAATGGGAATCGAGCTCCTCTTGAGTATGGGAAAGCATAACATGATACTACCATACACGTGCACCATACAAGATCAATCAATCTAATCATGGCACCCCAATCACTCATCATCATCAACTCATATGCAAAATCCCCTAAACAAACAATCTTATGTCACCATGCACTTGGCTAATCGAATATCTATCTTCATGACACTGCTAATTTGTTATCATCTAGTGATGTCGGACTAAAATTCATCACATCACTGTAATCGGCAATACATGAGAATCCATGATACAATCATATATCATAGGTATAAAAAATTTTATCAATACATCCCTTGCCATCTTGGGGGCTCCCTCAAATGTCCATGTATTGCTTATAAAATCTCTCCACTGAAGTGCAATGTCATAAGCCTCTCATAGTCCTCGTGGAATCCTCTAGATAACGTACTAAAGCCACCTTATTCAACTTCAGATAGATGATCTCACTCAGACATCTGTCACATCCCCTCTGACCTGCTGACCTACTCATATGGAGAAAACACTTGATCTCTCAAGTATAGGGTATCTCTTAGCCTCCAATAACAAATAGAACATGCATACATTAGATACATAATTCAAAAATCCATCCAAAATCAAAATAAACCCTAACTTATCCAATCCTACACTAGTCGATGCCGAACCAAGTCAGGTTGATGCATTTATGGTCAAATTGACTTGCCTTAGGGCCCAATCGACATCGAACTATCTAGGTTTTCGCTGACTGACCTTGGCGTCATCCACTTTTTGTAAAAAAAGTGCAAAAAAATGAAAAAAAAAAAAATTAAATAAAAACTAGTGTGGGTTTTGTTACTCACCATCCTCTGCACCCTTTGGCGTTTCCTCACAGCTCCGGCAGCCTCCATCTCTCAGTTTTCTCTTTAATCACTTTATTTTTTCTCGTAAAATTTACATGTAGAAATGAACATTGTCGGCCAACCTCAGGGATTATATAGCCACCGAATTTAGGTCATTTTCCACTCCCCTCAATAGTAACTATTTTGTGCTCCCCTCCTCTTTCTTGCATCCCTTTCCAGGGTGTCATCTTTTGCTGACCTTTCTAAATCCACATTTTTGGTCATCTCCATTTTTCCCTTTGGGAATTTCAATCCAACATTACAACTATTCCTCCATTAAGCATACATAACTCTCTAGGTCCACATTTTGTGCCATCACTCTCTTCTTTCCTTTGGGCATACATACTAAGTCTAAATCCGTGGCCATATCTATAGTTCCTTTGAGCATTTTCCTATTACACTACCTAATTCCACCTTTTTTGGCTATAATCACTCCTCTTTTGGGCATTTTTAATCCACAATCCTATCTAATTTGTGCATGAGGCATTCTTTGGAGGCCATATTCATCTTTCCCTTTGGGTATTACATTCATTATACCAAGTCCACTCTTGTGGCCATATTTTTACTCATTCTTTGGGGCACCATTATTTTTCATCAAAAGTCCACCTTTGTGGCCATGTTTTTTCCCCTCTTGAGGCATAATTTTTCTTTTTTTCCTTTAAGGACATACCTTTCCCTGTTTGGGGCATATTTGACCTTCTTCCTTTATGCATTTACAACCATGCTTTCCCTCTTTCGGGGCATATTATTTCATCACCCGCTTTTTCATTTTGCCTATATCGACCATTTTTCATGTCCCATTGGGCACCATACCTTTCCATCCTCGTTCCTTACAGATGCCATGCCTGTTCACTCAATTCCTCGTGTATGAAGGATTTCACCTACCTTTTCACATATAGTTACACATACTTTGATGACTTGCCCATAAACCGTTGGTCATCCCGGCTTACATCCATACTGTGGTTGATCTTCACCCACCCACTTGTTTTGTAGAAAATTGTAGCCTGTCTCCATTGATACTGCAATTTTCCCCTACCGATGTTATATTGGAGTCACCGCCATAGTTTTCATTATTATTGCGATCCTTTTTACATGGGGCATCTTGCCTTGGTTATGCCTTTTACCCATCCTTTCCCACCACCCTTCATCATCTATGTTTTTCAAGCACATCATCGATTTCCCTTGACATCATCGATCCCCCATTTGAGGGGGAGCTTATCATCAATCCTTTTTATCCAAATCCAACTCTCATCATTTTTTTCTCACGGTCTGCTAGCTCAAACCACTCAACAAAAAGGGGTAAAATGTAGACACCTAAATTAGGTATCTATACTTTAATTGCTTACGAGCGCATACTTTTTACTTATCCCCTTCATCTAATCAAATGCCTATCTAATACCCATGAATTAATTAAGCCACATTAATTAATTAATCATTTTAATATCTTACATGCCCAATTATCTCATCCAAATTAATCTTTATTCTTAGTAATTAGTTAATTCCTATTAATTAATTAATACCCTTCATCTTTCCATTTAGGATGCTTTTATCCTAAATTCATCCCTTTTCTTTTCTAAGTCTTTTACCATCTATTTTTATGCCCTAACTAACTTAAATTCATCTCCAAAGAAACTATATCCCACCTACATGCTTTAAAGAACTCGCCTAATCTTTAAAAGTAGGAAATCCCGACCAAAATCAGAAAATCATGCCCATTGGGGAAACTTTCCCCATAGTCAGCGGTGACCCAACCCAGTCACCATTGACCCCTTTAAAATGAGTGTTTTCTTTCCATTACGGGAGAAGAAATCAAATGCATACAATTCTCAAGCTTTCTCCCAGCCTAAGCATCCTTCCTCATTCCTGAACAATTATGAGACATCTAAAGACCTCTTGGACATCCCCTCAACATTATTTCATCGCTCATGATCATCATTCATGATATCTTCTCATCATTATCACATTCCTTTCTGTGTCTTTATCATATTATCATATATGTTTTTTTTCTAACATCTTCTAGGTACAAAACAACTTCAAAAACACTCAACAACCTTTTCTTATAGTTCCTTTTGCTCACAGGTTACCATTTTCATCTTGTCATCGTTGGCTTTATACCTTTCATATATAGTCACCGCAAATTACCCCTAGTCACCATTGACCAGGGCCCTTGTCTATCTAATAATCTAAATAAATTCTCCTTTTATGTCCTTTATCCTACTTCTCTGCCTCTAGTTCTCTTTTGGAGATCCTTTTACATCAATTACAGGCCCTCATCATTTTCTAGATCATTCTTAGACCTTGCAGGTTTGCATATTTCATCTAGAGTTTCATATCCATCCTCCCAGGTCATCATCAACCTACCTCTACATAGTCTGGGTCACCATCGACCCAGACCAAGTAACACCTTATTCACAGTTATTGCAGTCTAATCAGCTTTATATCAATTTCTATCATTTTTTGGATTCAATACTACTTTTGTTTCTGCATGCTCTTACTATTTTTATTTCACTTTATCTAAACAAATGTGAGTTGACATCCACCAAGGAAGTAAAAAGCTTCTTGGGTCCACTTATTTGGGCAACCCCCACATCTATCTATCTAATCAAAATAATTTTCAGTCTCTTTATAGTTCTATCAACATCAATAGCCAATCATTCATCCTTTCACTCGTATTATCATGCATCTAAGGTAACATAAACCCTCCAACATTTCTGAGTTACTAATTTCTTTAGTAGCTAGTACATTAACTTCATTATGGTTATCCAATTTTGTACACATGGAAAAATTAGAAAACATGGTTCTATTATTGGCTTTAATAGACCCACTTCTAGTGGTCATCAAGATAAAATGAATAAAGTAATTAATTAATTATGTTGAGAACCAATTTGAAGTCGCTAGGTAGAGATCTCAATCAATCATTCAAGTCCTGTAGAGCTCGGTTTTGCAAAGTGATCTCAAGCAAAGGTAGGTCAATGCATCATGCTAAGTGTCCTCCAAGAATAGCTCGGTCAAGCTAAGAACGAGCTCGGCGAGTCTTGGCCATGTTGGCGAATTAACAATGAATGATCTCGAGTGATTCAGTCATGTTAGAAGCTTGGTGCATAGATCAACCATTTAGGATTCCATGAGCTAGGGAGAATCACGTGGTTGTGAGCTCCGTGGATTCGATCAAGGTCTGATGCAAAAAGACTGAGCTCGAATGAAAACAGAGCTCGATGGAAAACTTGGCTTAGAGATTCAAGCTAAGTGATAACTCGGTGGATCGTTGGGCACATAGGTGAGTCATTCTAACTCATGGAGGGAGATTGTGATGAGCTCGAGTGATTCAGGTCAGTATAAGAGCTCGGGTGAGTCAATTAAGTCAAAAATTGAAAAAATATCGACTGATTCATGTAAATGTGGGATAATTTCAAGGCATTGACAAGTGGGTTTTCAGTGATGGAAATCTGACATATGGTTTCCATGCATGCAGGAATTTTAGACCTTTGCAGCCAAGCCGAGATAATGTCATGGAAAAATGAAACAAGGTTTTCATGTAGGGGAGTTTTGAGACTCGTTTTGTCAAGAATGTGGAAATTTATAAGAGCATTGCCATGCGGGGATGTCGAAATGGAAACCCAACACAAGATTTCCATGTAGAGGAGTCCGAGTTAGTTTTTGATTCACCAGGTGAGTCGTTAGGGGAGTTAAAACATGTTTGAATGATTTGGCAGTTTCACACAAGACGACGAGTCATTTCGAAGATTTTTGATGAAGACCAAGTAAACATGAGGAGATGAATCGGGTGGAGTCGAGTTTAGATTAATACATTCAACGAACATGCACTTTTAAGTTAGGGAGCCTGAAATCAACATCATTGAGCTAACCGAGGGAGATATGGTTAGGTCGAGCCGTAGTTGCATTAGGGTGAAACTCAAATGCTTGCCAAGTAAGCACAATGAAAAATGATGGAGGCTTGACAATATGATGGATCAGTTCTACGTGAGAGTTGTGATGGCAATCATGTATGATCAAGCCTGAAGATATGTAGGATTTGTTTATGTCGGTACCACAGATATATGGTTAGGACCAAATCACCATGAATCCATGTCGAAGCTTAGCACAACATTGTAAAGATAAGATAAGTCAGTATTTGTGGATAGCTTGACTAATGTGGAACCCAAGTTAGTACGAGACATGAAGAAATGTCTTGGACTCTTGCAGGGAGTCATTAGGGGTTGAGTTATTGGTGATGGCTTGGAAGGTTCATCTGAAGGAGCTTGATTGGCATGGTAAAGAAGGACTTGGTGTGGGGTTCAAGATCGAGATGAACACCAAGTTGGAGGATTCCAAGCTCGTCGAGTCGGCGTGGTTAAAAAAATATGTAGCACGGTTCGTATAGAGAAAGAAGATCTTAAATCAGAAAGCCGAGTTAAGACTGAGCTATGGTTACATTAGTTGTCAGATCACGGTCGAAAATATGGATAACATGTCAGTCTTTACATTGTGGATGAGATCAATAAAGGTTGGTGCTTGCACAAAGAACCTAATGAGCTCGACACATCCACAAACAGGGGCACCTAGGTGATTGTTTGAAAGAGCTTGCAGTTGGATTCTAGGCATGATTGGCCAATATACGATAGAATGCTATCTCAAGGTGGTGGAAAGCTTGAATTGAGCTTAGTTTTGAGTGAGAACAATAGAAGAGAGAGCTCTAATTTCATTGATCTTTCTCAGTTTTCATGAATTCTACAATGCCAGAGATGATAGACACAAAAGAGATGGAGCACGTTGGCATGTGCATCGAGTTGTGTTATGAATGTCAACTTGAGTGGTTGAGTATTGATTGAGAAATGTAATGAGGATCACATGGTGTCCGGGCTCACAAAGGACTTGCCGATCCAGAGCCAAGCTTGCAAAGAGCATAGGGTGGATATGGTTGGAAGATAAAATCAGAGTTGAGATCTAGCTACGCAAGTGTTAGGGAGAAACGTTGGAGTCTCTTGACCGATCCAATTTTTAGGCTCACTAAGCACAAGCCCGTTGTACAATAGGAGTTGACTTAGCATTAACAAGAGAATGGATATTGATGAAATCAACGCAGAACCTGGGTGGTAGATGCGGAGTGAGTTTGTGGGTCAATGTGTTGGAGACAGAGCTCAGGGATGAGCCCGTGCAAAGGATAGGAGCTTGACACAAACTCGGTGAGTTGGCCCAGCTAACCAACCACTGAGTTGGTATTTGTTATTGTTTCTCATGAACCCCCTTTCAGCGCAAACCAATCTTAAGGGGGTCCCATCTTAGTTGTCATTAAATTATTACTATTTTATAAGTAGTAATTAAATTAATATATTTTTAAAAATATTTTAATAATAATATTTATTATTATTATTAAAATATTTTATTTAAATATTCCTTTAATTAATTGAGAGGATTAAATCAACTGGTCCTTAATGGCACATGATGGAATATTCTAATGGTTTAACCAACTCTGTAATAAATGAACCATCATGTAACTTCATTTTAGGAAGTAATTTATGACTTTTCCTTTTCTCTCTCACATAACTCTTCTATAAATGTAAGTTGGAAGCTCATTCCAACAATTTGGACATGTTAGACAGTTAGGCATTTTCCACATTTTTCAAGAATCCTCTCTCTTCTGCAAGTTGTTTGGTTGTGGATTGGGGAACTTTCAAGCCTCTCTTCCAAGATTGTAATGGAAACTATTGCCTCTTCCTAATGTAATGATGCATTGTGCATATGTTGAAGTAATAAACATGTGTGTTTTGTGACTACTCTTATTCCTTTCATCCTTCTATACTTCTTTGTTCCTTTCTCATGTTTGTAGGTACATTGTGCAAGTTTAGGTTTCTATTGTAGGTTCTTGGAGTTTTGTGCTTATAAAGTGGTGGAGTATTACATGCAGTTGATTTTTGGTGCTTGTTCACCCTTCTCAAGTTCATCCCTCTTCACTGGAAGACTGATAGATTGTTTTGTCTGATTGAGTTTAATAAAGGGAATGCATGCTTCCTAGTCTGTGGTATTATGTTACCCTCTCTAAGTTGCAATAGGTGAAGTTGACTTGTGGTGCACAAATCCCTCTTCAAATCAACTCTTCCTAAGTCTAGCAACACCCTTTATTTTGTGCATCACCATCCCTAGTATAGTTTCATTTCTTGCAAATATCTTTCCTTAAAACCCATGATAATGTTAGCACAAGTATAAATAACTATTGTATTACACTAGGAGTAGTATAACACTTAGTTTAGGAAGAGTAAGTCGGCCTTCTCAAGAGGTTCACCTTGAGCCCAAGTCCCACAACTTGAGATGTGATCCTATGTTACCCATTTACATTGAACATCATGTTCACATTCTGGCCATTTGGAGGGTGTAGTGATTTGGCGATAACAATTACGAACAAGAAATTTAGACAAAATAGGGTTTTGAGAATGAATCATATTGCCACCGTAGCTCTAGACTTATTATAGGCAGGTGATTGATCTTAACATGCATATTTTGGGTTGTGTATTTTGGCTTGGAAGAGGACACATCCACTTGGGAAATAACATCTGTTCTAGGTGCTAGTTTCCTCGGGACAGATATAGATCTATTTCTTTATGTGTCACTTCTTGTCACTATTATCTCAATGTAGGTTGCATCAAGTTTGTTTTACTTATATGTCACACATGTACCTACAAAAAAAAACCTTTCTTCCTGCACAAGAATCAAGTGCATATTAGATTGAATGAAAAATTTAACCAAGAGAGTTGGATTGGCCCCGACGGTCACCCCAATGTGATCTTGTTTCCGAATATTACACTATATTTTAGATTGTATGTATCTTTTATGGTGTGTGATTTAAATTATTTCCCTTGATTTAGGATTCCCTAGTATCAGTCACACAAAGGATATCAGGCTACAACTACTTTTTCCCAATGAAATAATGTGTGATATGGAAATCAGAATAACCTCCCTTTATGTAGTGAATAATTCAACACAAAATGTATTCCCTCGTGGTTCTCTTTGTATCTGACATATACATACATACATACATATATATATATATATATATATATATATATATATATATATATATATACATGATATCCCAATTACCCTTTAGAATAATTAGTCAGTTATGTTTATATATGAGTTATTTTTTTTAATTTTGGCACATACTGACACCAAAATCTAACCTAGGTTGTGAAAATAAGATAAGAAAATACCCAAAGCCAAAGTAAACTAAAAAAGGAGAAAAACAAACATACATGACAGAATTTCCCAAAAGGATATTAACGCCTGGGCACTACTATCATGTCTGGGTGCTAATGTACTACAACAAGCAAACAAAAAAATAAGTAAAAGATAGGACATGGATCCCTGTGACTCAACCAAAAAGATGAAAATTTCATATAAGATACATATGCAAAGCCAAACAAAGCAATAAAAGGACCAAATAGGTGTCACTAGTGCCTAGTTTTCAAACTGAGAAATCATGTATATAACAACACATTAGAGGAATAATGTAATAGTAATGAGTGTATATTTTAGTTATTACATTTAAACCCCCTTTATGTTATTTGGGTGAAATTATAGTATAAAGGATACAAAAAAGTGTATATGAAGTGATCCAAAGTATTTGTAGTTGGAACATGCTGATAGTAAGAAACACAACATGGAAAACCATAGCATTTTGATCCATGTGGGGTGACCCTTATTATCACATAGGATATATACGAGACTTTAAAACTTGGAGATTGAAGGAGGGATCAGGAGTGATCAATTCCCATATCAACATATAAACTAAGGATTTGAGTGTTTTGGTACTATGCTTGTGCCTATTTTGATCTCCTTTAGTTTGGCAGCATCTTTGAAAGACCCTTCAAAGTGTGTTGAAGTAACTTTTCCATTTTTCTAATTTTTCATTTACTCAACATGTTTCTTGGAGCATCTCTTATCCTAAGTCCCTTAATTGTATAAAGGTTCAACCCTGCAATATGGTTTTTGAATTACATCCTAATGTTTCCTTTAGATTTTGATGTTTTGGAAAAAAATAGTGTTCTACAGAAATGAAAAAGCCATTGAACAAAGAGGTAAAGAAGATAGTGCTCCATGGACCTGAAAGAGGTGGTATTTTTAGGACTTAGTTTTTTCCACAGAAAAAAAGATGGATACTGCTTAGGAGATGTCTTCATACACAAAAATGATGCCGAAAAGTTCTACAATGAAGTAGAGTGAAATTTATGACGTGCCTAAATTTTTAAGTAGCACAACACTAAGTTAGTGCTCCATAGATTTTATAAGCATAAATGCCACGCAATAAAGAAGTTAATGATCCACGAGCTTTCAAATTTCAAGTGTTCTATAGGTAAAAGGAAACGACCATAAAGTCAAGAGAGCCATGGAAAAAGGCAATCACATAAAAATGCAGAAGCACAAATAATTATACATTCGCGGCATGACACCATTTAAGGATAACTATGAGAAGTTGGGAAACCCATGGAAAAATGAAACATGGTGTTATGTGGACATTATACACTTAGTGTTATGTGAATCAAATGATGTCATATGAAAAAGGAATTAGGCCTTCACGCTATCAATATCATACAAGATAATTTGTGGTAAGATGATATGAGGAGGTTAGGCATGGGAAATTCAAATGACTAAGTTTAAAATCTAGTGAACCCATGGAACGTCGGAGTATGGTGTTTCGGGGATATAAAGCAATCGATATAACATGGAGATGATGAAGTTGTAGCAAAAACATTATTCATTTGAAGTCCGCATAACAAAGAAAAACTCTAAATAATAAGAAAAATGATGCAGTAAGATCAGATAGGTCAAACCAAAGCCACGGAGTAAGTAGAAGCCACAAAATAAAGGTGAATTATCCTAGAACCCGTGGAATAAGGTAATTTTGTGTGAAAGTGTTAGGTTTGGTTTTTTAACCATTAATTTTGACACAAAAATCCATTTCACCTCAAATCATTATAACCATAATGGAAATTAATTTCTATAAATACCACATTTGAGGAAAATGATACAATATTTGTGGATATTGAAGTTGCATAGGTTTGTGAGGAAAAAGCATTGTTTTTATTGAGTATAATGATGTGTTTAGCAATTAAAGATGATTTTAGTTCCTTCGTCATCCATGGATTCTCTTAAAGGTAGGATATTTTCTCTTTCCCCCATTAAAGGATGTTTTGTTAATCTATGAGTTATGGAGAAGACACTTGGCCATTTTTCCCTCCTCCTTATTGTTAATTGCATTCTCCTCTATTGATTTCACCCCAAAGAACATGGATTACTATTTTAACCATTTATTGGGCATCTACAAGGCATATTATTCTAGTTTTAGGTTGTGAATGTATAAATATGAGGCTTGTTCTCATAAAATAGGATGGAAAATCATTTTTTCTCTGAACAAACAAAAATTCAAGAGTTTAATCATTGAGTGCAAGGTTTTGGCTTTAAAGAATCTCTGTAAAGGCTTGGATAATTGTAATTATTTTTTGTAGGCTCATGTTAAGGTAGTTTCTCATGTATATCCATTAACCGGATCTGATATTCATCTTATTTATGTTTCCCTTTCCTTCTATGCAAATATACATGCAAGATCAATTGTGCTATGAATAACTTTGAAATTTCTTATGGTAAACATATCTTGAAATAAATAAATGGTGATTATCCCTTGTATTCATGTATTTATTGTGCCAAGTAAATTCATAACATCATTCTACATTTGATTGTGTGATTGGATATTAAAGGTTTATTGCATTGTAGTGTTACCTTGCACTATTTGTTTCAATTATAAACCTCCTTTTAGCAATATCTCTAAATACATATATGTCTGCCCTAGGGTGTCCTTTGGAATTAGAAATTTGGTATGGTGAGAACATGATGCTTCAATCTCAGGTGTTTATACTAAGGTCTTAAGGGTTAATTTTTATTGCTTTCCCTTTTTGTGTGTCTATGAGGGCTAGTAACCTTTGAAGAGTAACTTTCCTTTGATTTTAGGTGTGAATGCAAGAGAGATCCTTAAGAAAACATGGTTAATGCGTCTACTTACCATCACTAGTCCTTTTACCATTCACCTTCACTTTCCTTTACACTATCATTTTCCATACCCCTCCATACATTTCATCTTCATCTATATATCTAACATAACATTTGTTTTTCTTGCAAAACACATTAACCCCACATATTTTG
The DNA here is from genome assembly GCA_019776745.2 of Taxus chinensis. Taxonomy (NCBI): domain Eukaryota; kingdom Viridiplantae; phylum Streptophyta; class Pinopsida; order Cupressales; family Taxaceae; genus Taxus; species Taxus chinensis. Next base: position 828,464,064 of record CM034149.1, on the reverse strand, counting down.
AGTGAGTTTTCTTTGAGTTGTGAAGATTAACATCTCAAGTGCCATTCCATTCCTAGTTGTCAATAGATTTATTCCAAAATAATTCTCTTGATCACATTTAATCTATATTTATTGGTTTGTGTCTGATGTATCAAGTGTTTACAATGTTTTTTTTATCATTCTTTTAAATGAGAATTGCATTTTATGGTTACTTTTGATATCAAATTGAGGTTCCAACAAGTTTAAAGGTTTGAAATTTAAGATCTCACTCTCTCTTTCAATCCACCACTCAGGTCCTCTCACATTAGCTTAGGTAGAACCATAAAGTAACAGGACAAAAACCACATCCTTAGTAGGGTGCCTCCCTATCATTCCTAAAGGATTCATTAAGTGAAAAAAAATCATCTATCCCTGGCTACAAACAACAAACCAATAGATCTATTTCTTATCCTTTCCCTCCAGTTAATTTCATTTACATCAAGCCTCCCTGGGGTGTTATATTGGGAACCAACACTAAAGTGGTTCCATTGTTTGGGAATTAAATTAAGATTTATCAGTTCCCAAGGTTTAAGAATGGATTATCATGTCATTATTAATATGTTGTTTTAGAAGTATGATCCAGTGTATTTTTTAGGTTTATTTTTCATGTATAGGGTGAAATATATAGTGGTGAATCTATTCCATTTGAGAAGTGCTCTATGATTTACTATGTTTTGGTAGTGATTTCACATTCTCAAAACTAGAAGGACTATGATATTCATTCAGATTAGACCCTGATAAAGAATTACTTCCAGAGTTAAATACACTACAAAGAAGAAGGAGATAATTATGGAAACTAATTGATTATCAACATTCACAAGGTAAGGATAGACAAACATTTTATCGAACTGAGTCTCCTTTAATTGAAGAATATTTGAGTTCTCCTGAGAGATAATATCTTAGTATCCCTATTTTCCAACTCAATATTCTAGGCCTACAATTGTTAGAGGTGCTCCTTTGGGAAATTTGTAAGATAACATTCCCCCTCCTTTAGCTCATAGACCTATTGTTCACAATATTTTTAATCCTATTATTGAGAATCTTGTTGATGATAAAATGGACCATCCTCCTCCCCATGCTCCTTTTAGATTTAATGCTTTCATACCTATAAATTTTGAGGATATGCTTTGATATCCAAATGAGGTGCCCAATGAAATTTCCCAATGAAATTAGGAATAGGTTGCCCAAATTTCAAGGCAATAGTGTTATTAATAGTGATAAACACCTTAAGTTGTTTCATAATATCATGGATGACTACGAAATGAAATATACGGATGTTGGTTTGAAATTATTTTTACATACTTTGGAAGAGGATGCTATAGAATGGTTTAAGGCATTACCTCTTGGGTCAATTGATTCTTGAGATGAAATGAGAAATGATTTCAAAATATAGTATGTGGACAGGACTAGCCCTCAGTTCCTCTTATCTGAATTTGAAAACATAATGAATAATTATAATGAGTGTGTACATGATTTCAACACAAGATTCAACTAGAATTTGACAAGATTACAATCAAGTTTGAGACCCAGTGATGAATATTGTTTTATAAAATATTCTGATACATTTGAAAAAAATGAGGCCTATTACTTGAGAGATAATAATCTAGTGAGTATGAGGAAATAATTCATCATGGATTTACAAATTGAAAATAATATCAAGGATGTTGGAAAACCACCGAAAAGGGAGGGGGTAAAAATTTTCAACCCTCACAAACCACAAGTAAGTAAGTCTACTTATTTGGAAGAAATGGTTAAGACTTTGGCAGGGGAAAAGAAACTTCTCAGAAAATAGTAAGAGATGAGAAAGGGTTATCTTCAAGCCCTCAACATAAAAATCACTATCAAAACCAAAACAGATTAAGAGGATATAATAGAGAAGAGGACATAGGAAAGATACCTATGGGTCAGAATGATAGGAAACATCTACCTAGAGAAAATAGGACAACCTATGATCCATTGGGGGAAAAGTTACAACAATTGAAAAAGAAAAAATCATTGATTAGTATGATAAATTAATATTGCTGCATGTTCCTTGTGAACAATCAGCCTTGGAGGAGGATGTTACAATATCATACTTTGAATATTCATGTACTCTTGATCATCAAGTGAACATTAAACAAGGTGAAACTTCTACTAATATTCTATGTGCTATAATGTTTTATATGTTTTGGGTAAGTGTCAATAATGTATGATATCTTTCTCTTAAATTTTACACTAAGATTGATATGGATCAATATTTTAAACTTCCAAATTATGATTCTGAGTACCTAAGAGGATTGATGATAAAGAAGTATGATGAAGAAGTTCCTTCCAAATAGGATAGGGAGTTATTGATAAATACAATTGTTTCTGAGGAAAATGAGTATAATTTGAGAAGTATGCAAGTGAAAATCCCAAACCAAGGCTCAAAGGTCAAGATGTCAATATTGAATAATGTTCCTAAATGTACCCCCAAGAAGAGTATGTCATGCAAAAACTCTTATGCTAAACCAAATATAAGTGTTCCTTCTGTTGTTACTATTTTGAGAGACTCTATACCATATGAAAAAGTAACCACTCTCCCATCTGAAACCTCCCTACCCAAGTATAATGTTTTTTATATAGCCCAAATCCTAAGCCAAATGAAGATAACCATCCCTTTAGTGGAGTTACTTAGGATTCTTGGGCATATAAATAGGGAATTTGAGTACTTGGGACTTGTTGATAATATTGTTGCAAATGAAAACACCATTCCCCTTATTGTTGAAAGTAAAGTTGAAGAATCTCAAGAGGTCATTGACCCTTTCCTTGATGTCTATTTGGGTACATCCTTGGTTGATATTAAATTGTACGTGGATATTTTTTCACAACACTAATTGTAAGCAGTTTTCTCTTGCATAATTGTATGTTTGAATCAGGTGCTTTATGAAATATAATGCCATTGGTAGTCATGAATTAACTTGGTATAAATATAAAAATTACATATGGAATATGTTATGCCATGGATTCTAGACAATTTCATGTTGTTAGATGTGTTAAGGGATTAGTTGTGCAATTAGTGGCTCACCCTGAAAACTACTTGACCATGAATGTGGTTTTTGTTTATCGCCCTGCTAAATGGGGAATGTTACTGTCAAGAAAATGGTTAGCAAATGTGGGAGGTAGTGTTATAATTGACCTTTCTTACAACACCATACCTTTGGCGGGAAATTTTGTGAAGTTACATAGATAAGACATGTTGATGCACTTGATAGAAGACCCCATGAATACTTCATATGAGTTTCTAGAAACATATGTGGATTTGGATAAATATTTTGGTACTGCAAGCTTTGATGATCAATTTGTTGATCTTGGTGCTCAGTTTGAAGACCCTAGTGCTTCTTGGTTGATGTATTTTGATGGGGGTCATGGTCTATTTTGGTAAATGGAGTAGGTACAACATTGTTTTCTCCTAACCAAGGATCATGTAACTTTTATTTCGAGTTATGTTTTGAGTGCACAAATATTGTTGCTAAATATGAAGCAATCATACTTGGTTTAAGTATTTCTTGGAGACATGGGATCAAGAATTTAATTGTAAAGGGATACTTTGAATTAGTTTTAAATAAAATTAGAAAATTGTATGTGACCAAATGTTGGAGGTTAAAATAGCATAGAAATGCAGTGCGGGATCTGATTAATTTTTTTTATTCTTTTGACATTAAATACCATAAAAAGAATCAAAATACAACAACTGATAGTTTGGTACTCATGAAATATCAATACGATAATGGAATTATATCCCCACACTGCGGGTTTGAAGTTGAGATGCCTGTCAAGCCTTCCATACCTGATAACATTCAACATTAGCAAGTATTTGATAATGAATCTCACATCATGAATCTCCAAAGCTGTCATGATGAATTTAAAAATAAAATGATAGATTTATATCCCATGGTGGATGTGTGTGATGAAAAATAAAATATTTTTGGGAAGGAAATAATTCAATTAAATATTAAAGTTATCCCATGATGATTGGTCAACCTTGATTCTACTTTTGATAATGCTGATAGAAATTTGAACAAGTTCGATCATGAGGAAAGAGATATAGTTGAGTGAAACATTGGAACTTTACAAGATCCCAGAAAGTTTTGGTTGGGCAGCAACTTGGATGTAAATTAAAAACATGTATAGACTAAACTATTAAAGAAATATCAAGACTGCTTGGTATAGTCTTATTTTTAATTAAAAGCCTACATGGAGGATCTACTTTATCATGTGATACCTTTAGAGATTCACACCAACCCCTTTCGGAAAAACCAAGGGCTAATCAATCCCATCCTCACAACTAAAATTAAAGAGGAACTTAAGAAACTTAAGGATGGAGGGATCATTCATCTCACAAGATACTCTTTATGGGTTGTTAATCTAGTTCCAACAAGAAATAAAAATGGGTGATATAATCTTATGTGTTGACTTAAAAAAATTAAACAATGCTTCATTAAAATACGACTATCATTTTCTAAACATGAATAATATTTTGAAAAAGATGACAGGGTCAAAATGTTGTCAACATTGGATGGTTTCTCATGTTATAATCAAGTGGTGCTTAAATAAAATGAGCAATATAAAACAACCTTCACCACTCCATGGAGAACCTATGTGTATGTCAAAATTTCATTTGGGTTAGTGAACACACAAGCTACTTTTCAAAGATGAATGGATGTTACATTTATTGGATTCATTAATGAGTTTATTATGGTTTACCAAGATGATATAACATATTTTTCCAAGAAGAGAGGTGATCATTTAGAATACCTAGAAAGGATATTAATCATATGTAGAGAGTTTGGAATTTCCTTGAATCCAGGGAAGTATCATTTTGGTTTGTAAAAGGAAAATATATTGGGGCATATTGTATCTCAAGGGGTTATGATTAACCATGAGAGAGTAGAGGAAATTGAAAGAGTTCATATTCCCCAATCCAAGAAAGGTATATAGTCTTTATTTTGTCAAATTAACTTTTTTATAAGACTTATATCTAATTTTGTTTACATTAATCTCCCTATCACAAGTATGCATAAGAAATATCATATTTTAAAATGGGGAGAAAGAGTAAATACAAGCATTTAGAGGAGTGAAATATGTGTTGAAGGTTTGCCCTTGTGTTGGCTAGTCTAAATTATAGAAAAGGGTTTTTATATTTTCTCCTTTGCATCTGAATTTATTATTTCCTCAGCTTTGTTATAAAAGGATGTTTCAAGGCCATGAGAAACTGATTGCATTATTTAAAAATTTCATGTAAGGATCTCAACTAAAGTACAAAACCATGGAGAAGAAAGATTTTACTTTGGTGAAAGCAAAAAAAAAAAATCAGACCTTACATCTTGAGCTCAAAGGTTATTGCTTATGTTCCACAAACCATGGTCAAGGAAATTTTGACACAAATGAAAGCATCAAGAAATATGTGCATGTGGGTTAACAAACTCCAATAATATTACATGGATATTCAAACTACTAAGTTAGTAAGAAGCCTTGGTTTAGTAAAATTAATGGTTGATGAAAATCTGCAAGTTGTTGAAGTGAATAATGTTGTTGTTGATCTGTATGATTCTCATGAAAATGTATGTGATTCCATTTGGTGCAAGGAAATTGTGTATTAATTGAAAAATTTGAATTTTCCTTTAGGATTAGACAAGAAGTAGAGAAGGACATTGAAGTTTGTGTCCCAAAAATTTAGCTTGAATGATTTTGGCATAGCTTGGAATAATTTATAAGGAGTTTTGTTAAGATGTATAACTAAATTTGAACCTCCTAAGTTTATTTATTATTTTCAAAGAGGATTTTTAAGTGGCCATTATGCTGCAAAGGTGAATTCTCATAAGATTTTGAGGGCAGCTTATTAGTGACCATATTTCTTTAAGGGCGTTGCTCAAATTTTAAGGAGGTGTGAAGGTTATCAACATTTTTCAGGAAGACTAAAAGTTTCAGGATCCCTATCATTCCAACCCATTTCATTCAAGGATCCTTTTAGAAAATGGGGTTGGATTTTATTGGTGAAATAACATAGGCATCTAGTGCTATCCACAAGTGGATTTTTGTGTCCTAGTGAAGACAATTGTTGATAATTCCATGAGTTTCAGGGCCAAGGCCCTTGCTACAATGTGAAAATAATATGGGATAATCATAACATATGCCTCTAACTATAATCCCCAAGGAAATTGGAAAGTTAAATCAAGTAACAAGAATTTTCTCAAGATACTCAAGAGGACCTTGGAGCTTAACAAGAAAAAGTGATGTGAATAGTTGAAGTTTGCAGTATGGGCTAATAGGATCACACCTAAAAGGTCAATTGGAAAGAGCTCATTTAAGAGAGTTTATGGCACTCAAGAAATTATTCTTATTCATTTGAATTTATCAATGTATCAATTCATGTAGTATCTTGGAGAGGAAGAAGGAGTTGATCCTTGTGCAGCAAGGATTAACCATATTGTTGAACTTGATGAGATTAGAAGAGAATCTCACTAAAGGCATATAAAGTTCAAAGAAAATTTGAAGAAGATATTTGATAAAAATGTATCTCCTAGAAGTTTCCAATTTGAAGACTTGGTGTTATTTTGAGATAGCAGACATGAGGATAAGGGAAAGCAAGGAAAATTTTAAGATCTTTGGATGGTCCCTTACTCCATAGATGTCAGAAATAGGGAGCACATATTTTTATTGAAATATTTAGATGGTGAAATACTTGAGATACCTATCAATGGGAGGAATCTCAAACACTTCTTGGGTTAGGTGTGTCCCCTAATCATTCCCTTTGTACAACATATAGTCTTTGCTTTATTTATTTTATGTTCCCTTGTTTTTTTCCTTTGTCTCTCTTTTTTGTTCTTGGTATGTTTTTATTACTCGTGTGATTTGAAAATGAAAAACTAAGTGTTTTCAGATTTGACTCCTCTACCCAATGGATAAACACCTAGCCTACTTCCATGAGTTTTCTGTGGTCCTTTTGAATACCCACTAGGAGTGTCTATATCTAAGCTAGAGCCAATGTTGGTGCCCATTTTGATCTCCTTGATTTTTAGCACCATCTTTGTAGGACCCTTGAAAGTGTGTTGAAGTAAATTTTCTAATTTCATAATTTTCCAATCTATTTGGAAAGTTACATGGAGCCTCTCTCATCCTAAGTACCTTAATTACATAATGGTCCAACCTTGTAACATGGTTTTTAACTTACATCCTAATGTTTCCTTCAATTTTTTATTTTTTGGAAAAGTTATAGTGTTCCCCAGAAATGTAAAAAGCCATAGAAAAAAGAGGTAAATAATACATTACTCCATAGACCTAAAAGAGGTGGGGTTTTTGGTCCTTGGATTTTTCCATCAAAAAATTGGCAAATCCTTCTTAGGAGATGTTTTCATACACAAAAAGGATGTCGTGAAGGTCTGCAATGAAGCAAAGTGAAAGTTATGACGTGCCTAAGTTTTTAATCCATGAAACACTAAGTTAGTGTTTCATGGATTTTATAAGAAGAAACGCCGCACAAAAAATAATTTAATGGTCCGCAAGATTTCAAATTTCAAGTGTTCCATGGGTCAAAGGAAATCATCATAAATTCAAGAGATCCGTGAAACAAAAAAATCACATGTAAATTCTGTATCAAAAATAATTAGACCTTCACGACATGACATGGTTTAAGGATAAGTATGAGAAGTTGGGAAACCAGTAGAAAAGGACACTTAGTGTTCTGGTGAACATTATACACTTAGTGTTATATAAATCAAATGATGTCATGCAACAAAGGAATTAGTCCTTCACAATATCAACATCATACAAGAGAATTTTTTATAAGTTAATAGGAGGAGGTTAGGTGTGGGAAATTCAAATGACTAAATTTGAAAGGTAGTGAACCCATGGAATGGTGGAGTGCGGTGTTCCAAGGATATCAAGCAATCAGTTTATCATGGAACTGATGAAGCCGCATAACAAACATTATTCATGTGAAGTTTGCATAATAAATTAAAAACTCTGCAAAACAAGAAAAATTATGGTGTAAGCTTAAAGATTCAAACCAAAGCCACAAAGCAAGCATAATCCATAGAATAAAGGTGAATTATCCTGGAACCCGTGGAACAAGGTAGTTTTCTGAGGAAGTATCATGTTTGGTTTTTTTACCATAAATTATGACTCAAAAATCCATTTCACCTCAAATCAAATGCATTAGAACTATCATGGAAATGAATTTCTATAAATACCACATTTGAGAAAAATGATACAATATTTGTGGTTATTGAAGTTACAGAAGTTTGGGAGGCAAAAATGTCATTTTCATGGAATATAATGATGCATTTGACAATTTGAGATGCTTCTAGTTCCTTCATCGACCATGGATTCTCTTAGAGGAAGGATATTCTCTCTTCCCCCCACCAAAGGATGTTTTTTATTAATCTATGAGTTACAAGAAAGGATACTTGACCATTTTCTCCTCCTTCATCTTGTTAATTGTGTGCTCCATTGATCTCACCTTGTAGCACATGGATCACCATCTTGACCATTGATTGGTAATATACAATATATATTATTCTAGGTTTGAGTTCTGAATGTATCAATATGAGGTTTTTCCTCATAAAATAGACTATAAAATCATTTTTCTCTAAACAGATAAAAAATGAAAGGTTTAAGATATGAGTGTGGGGTTTTTGGCTTTAAAGAAGCTCTGTAAAGACTTGGATAATTATAATTATTGTTTGTAAGTTTTTGTTACAGTGGTTTCTCATGTACATCCATTAGCATGCTCTAATAATCATCTTTTATATGTTTCCCTTTCCTTCTATATATTTATACATGTAAGATCAATTTTTCCATGAATAAATTTTAAAATTCTCATGGTAAACAGATCTTGAAATTAATAAATGGTGATTATCCCTTTTAATCCTATGTTTATTGTGTTAAATAACTTTAGAAAATCATTCTCTATTTGATTATGTTGATTGGGTATTGAAGTTTTGTTGTATTACAGTGTTATCTTGCACATTTTGTTTCAATTATAAACCTCATTTCTGCAATATATGTAAATGCGTATATGTCTGTCCTAGGGTGTCCTTTTGTAGTAAAAATTTGGTATGGTGAGTGCATGAGGCCTCATTATTATGTGTTTATTCTAAAGTCTCAAGGATTAATCTATATTTATCTACCTATTTTGGTGTCTACGAGGGATAGAAACCTTTTGAGATTGACTTTCCTTTGATGTCAGGTGTGAATTCATGAGGGATCCTTAAGATAATATGGTTAATACATCTACTTCCCCTCACTAGTCCTTTTACCCCATTTCATTTCACATTCACTTTCATTTACACTATCATTTTCCCTATCCCTTCGTATATTTCATCTCACTCTACATATCCAACATGACATCTTGTTTAAAAACAAATTTACCGTACATATTTTGAGTGTGTTTGCTTTGAAATGTGAATATTAACATCTCAAGTGTTATTCCATTCCTATTTGACAATAGATTTCTTCCAAACTAAATGTTTCTGGTCACATTTAATATGTCTTTAGTGGTGTGTGTCTGATGTATCAATTATTTATAATGTTTTTGTGACCATTATTTTGAATGAGCATTCCATTATATGGCTACATTTGATATCATATTGAGGTTCCAAGAAGTTTGAGGGTTTGAAATATAATATTTCCCTCTCTCTTTCAATCCACCTCTTAGGTCCTCTAACCTTGGTTTAGGAAGATGCATAAAGTAGCAGGACAACAACAACATCCTTGGTAAGGTGCCTCCCTGCCATTCATAAAGGATTGGTTAAGTGAGAAGAATTTATATATTCCCTTGCTACAAATAACTAACAAATCTATTTCTTCTCCTTTCCCTCTAGTTAATGCCATTTATATTCAAGCCTTCTTGGGTTTTTAGATTGGGTACCAACATAATAAACTAAGGATTTAAGTGTCCCCAATTCTAGATAAAGAGTGTTGGGAAAGCAATTTGTTTCTCTTTCCGACCATGATGCTTTCTTGAAAATGATCTCTACCACCGTGGATGGCAATATGAACCCATTTTACAACTTGCCTACTAGGTCTCGAAATCCCCCGTAAAGTTGTATAAAGAAAGGTAATGACATCTAATTTCCACCACTTTATGATGTAAGGGTGTAACTACTTGGTAAATTGAAATAATGGTGCCTGATATATTAGATTAGATCCCATGTTAGGTCATTTGGGAGAAAAATTTGTACTCGTAATAGAATTTGTAACTGCTAGTATTGACTTGGAAAATAGTATTTACCTAAAATTGATTGTATTGGAAACTTCTTTCAAGGATTAATTTTCCCCTAGATTAGGTTGTTTGAGGGAAAAATTGTGAGAATATTTGAAAATTTGGATTGATTGTTACTTGCAATAGATTGGGAATTTGTATTTTGGAACATAACCTTCATAGGATTTGAATATTTTCTCTGATTTCTTAAAATATATGATAATTGTGTATCCTACTTGAATAAAATTGTTTGGATTGTCGAAGGAGGGGTAATATGATACCCCAAATAATTCCACCATTTCGGTGAAGAGGGGAGAGGCTCATTGTTGATCCTTGAGTCAAAATAAATAGATTAAAATACCTTGGAGAGAAATGTAGAGCGAGTATAGGAATAATATAGTAATGTGTGTAAGAGGAGAATATCATAGAGATAAGCCTAAAGATGAATTCTAGGGAATGTATAATATAGAAGAGATCAAAAATATGGTTCCAATGTCATATATGGCATGGAAAATGGATAAACGGTGCTAAGAATGAAATATATGGTAACTAAAAATTAGTTACCATGAATCATAGTATAAGAACTATAATAATTGTTGGTAATGATATTTTACTATAAATAGTAAGGTGGAAAATTCAAAAGGCACTTCATTTATAAATTTGAGAATTTTGGTTTGAGCTCTGAGTCAAAAAAATACCATGTGCATGAGAAGTCATCCCGACTAGGTTCGAGTGGATGATAGAGGTTATTTCGATGCATACCATAAATATATTGGTAAGTGATGCATTTTAAATGTAATACTAGGCAAATATATGTAGTTTAAGTCAATTTTTGCATTTTTTTTTAGTTTTTTGGGCATTCTTGTCTAAGACATTTCTAGCATGGGTGGTTTATCCTTTGGATAGGATTGTACAAATCTAGGTGCTAATGTCCACTGATTTGGGTGCTTATGTCCATGAGTGCTTGGTAGTTTGTACATGGAGTTTGGTTCATTGTATGAATACTAATGTTTCTTTTTTTATCTTTTTTGTGTTGTGTAGTGATATATACACTCAAGGGAGTTATATGGGGTAGGTATTTATCTACCTTGATGATATTGGGCTTGGATAACAAGGAATGGGATGTTTTGGACCATGTTAGGCTAAAACACATTGCTATATTGGGAGAGGTACCCCATAATATGCACCTGATGAATGCATTATACAAGAGATGGTGTGTAGACACTTACACATTTTGGTTACATGCGTATGAGATGACTATGACATTGGAAGATGTATATAAGATCCTTTGATTACTGGTTGTAGGGGAGAGGATACATGAAATGGTCCTAAGAGATACACTGAGGCAACAGAGGGCTGCAAAAAATTGTGAAATCAGGTGTTCTATAGTTTCAGAAGTTTATTGTAGTGATACTGGTATTGAGTGTGGCAAGGGGTGGAGGTGGGGTGTCAATTTATTATAAGATGTATGGTATTTTTTGGATTATTGAGGAGCATGGAACATGATATGCATAGATCCAGTGTGTATTAGCACACTTATAAAAAGTTTTGTTTCAGTTTACATAGGAGGACCATGGTGGTGGTATAGGAGATATTACCTTATTACATATGTGGGCATATGTGCACATTTCTATAGTGCAACCATTAGGTGGGTCGAGTGTAGATTGGGGTCAGCCTGAGATATTTTTAGCTCGATGGGTGGTCCTAAGGTTTCGTTGGTTTAATATAACAATTTATAGGGATATATTTGGACTGCACTATTGTAGACATTAAATCACACACTTTGGGTACATTTATAGGTCTTAGTCACATACCACTATTCATATGATTCCTAAACGAGAAAAATACTATTTGAACATTGCCTTTTGCCTCTTTGCTTTCTTTATGGTTTCATTCTTGGTCTTACACACCCTACTACCTAGGTTAGGGGAACCTAGTATAATTTTGGATAATATCACTAGACCTTTCTCCCTATACTTCTTTCGCACTTGGCATGAGATCGCCCAAAAAAATCGTACTTGGCATAGCTAGCGTGAGATCACCCTAAAAATTGCCAAAAAATATTGTTCTTCTACAACATCTTCAGGATCCTTTCTACACTTTTGGATCATCATAGATCAGGTACAAATTTTTCTTTTCACATTTTTTTACATACTTTTTACACTTTTTTGCATATTTGGATCGAATTTGACGACTTTAACTACTTCTTTGCTCTTCTCTTTTACAATCTATTTTTATGGGAAGTAGTAGTCACATCAATCACGCATCTAGTGACATCAAAAACAATTATAATACAACATCTACACATATGCTTTCACCCCTAGGGTCACAATCATTTTCACTTTCTCTTCTCTAGCTTCCACACTTCACTTTTTATCACTCTGCTCCTTTTCTTGTCTCCTCAGCACACTTTTTTCCATCAATCTACATGGTTATCAGATACACATAAATTATCTACTTTATGTTATCGAGCATTATCTCACCAACATAAAATTAGGGAAAATGTAGACACTAAATCACGCACTTTGGGTATATTTCTAGGTCATAGTCACATACCACTATTCATATGATTCATAAGCAAGAAAAGTACTAATTTACCATTGTCTTTGGATTATTTTCTTGCTTTCTAGTTTCCTTCTTGATCTTACACACCCTACTGCCCAATATTAATTTTGACACTTCATTTTTTTTAGTCTGGACACTAGCACCTAGCTAGGATGTCAGTACTAGGCGCCCCCATCCCCTCTGGGCATCCCTGACCTCTTTTTATCTTGTTCCCATCTTTTGGGTCCTTTTTATTTGGTTAGGATTCTTTATATATTATGGGTCAGCCTTTTATTTGTTAATTACAAAATTCAAACAAGGGAATCATATGAAATACAAAGTTATGTGACCATAATAAGGGACTAAGCATTAAGCATTATCTATCATCACCAAAGGTTGTATCCAAGAGCATTACAATAGCATTGAAGCATCCATATAACTTCACACAAGGGATAAGGGAATATCATGTCTGCACACCATAGGAGGGGAAGTTCATTTTTCCATGCACACATCTATCTATATTTTGAAGCTACATCTAGTTATTGCTCACTATTCAAGTGCATCTAACACAAGAGAAACCTAGGGCACCATTTTAAACACACCCGTGTAAAACTACATGGAGTATGAAATGTAGTGTAGCGCATGTATCATAAGTTCACTCAGTCAAGTGACCACTAAGGTTATTTTGAATCCCCATTTGCATCTTTTTTCTTTTTAAGATTTGATGTGTTATGGGGTTTTGTAGGTGTTCTTTCTTCTTGTAGTTTTTAGGAAAATTCAATGATCAAAAAGTGAAGTATAGGTGACCAAAGGTGAACATTAGGGAACATCTTATGACCCTATGAAGATCATTTTCTGAGGTTTTGAGTAGTCACTGAAACCCAGAGGAGGTCTGCAACACCCCTGACCCATTCCAGGTGCCCTAGTCGTATCATTTCCAAAACTCACACAAATTTTGAGCTCAGGTGTGCCACTTCCCTCCTCCTGTTCATCATTTCTTCATCTTGAGATATTCTAGGATTATTTATGAATAAGCTAACTATTCTATCCCTTCATTTGCAACTAGGGTTTCATATTTTCTAGCTTACTTTCTTGGGTCAAATATTTACTCTAATTGTCTATATTTGCATTGTTACATAATTAATATTTCAGCATTTATATTTTCTATATTTTCTTAATCAACTATTCACTTCATAGGAGGGGCTATTTCTAAATTCTATCTCACACATTCATCTTGGGGTAAAATTAGTTGAATCCTACTATCTTGGTGTGACTAGAATAAGGGAAACCTAGCTTCAAGGGACACAATTCAAATCACACACTCACAAGAACTACACAAAATCTAAAACGTAGTGTAACACTCAATGATAATCACATTCTAGTAACCATCGAGGTTAGTTTGACTCAAGCATATGCATTATTTGTTTCATCTAATGTTTTCTTTATATTTTTTTAGCTATATAGGGTTTTTTTTGTATGAACATGTGTGATACAAGAAAACTACAATATATCTGAAGAAAAAACAATGAGAGGAAGGATCCAAGTTCAGACCCTGAAAAGACCATAACTAGAGATGCATCCAAGACACTAATTCCCAAATTAGATACTAGTGTCGGGGGTGTTATTTTCCTCCTATGGAAACTCCTATTTAAAGAAGTCCCAGATCTAAGTGTTCCAGATAGAGCTTACATAGTCCAAATCCAACCTATTCCATCTAGTCTCCAACCCATAATCAACCCAAATCTCCCGATACAAGCTAAGTCACTCTTATCTCCTATCTTACACACTTGATTATTTCATGCATGCTAGATATTTCTTATTACTATTATATTCATTAGATCCCAGGCCTCTGATATAATATTTAAGATTTTATTAAATCATTTGGTAAACCCATATCGTGATCTTGTACCGGATCCATTTTCCTTCTTTTTCATCTTCCGAGGTTATCGTTAATTCTTTGTATTTCATCCCTACTCATGTTTATTCCAAGATTCCATCCAAGATGAGTATATCCTTGTCATTACTCAACATCCACCTCTCCTCAAAAATACCTCAAAAGACCCCACTTTTAATGTCATCACTACTCGTAGGACCAAACAACCTTTGCAACTTACTACTTCTCTTACTCCTCCTCTCAGTGCATCGCTTCCTCAACCTGATATTCCATCCAAATAGTATGATATCATTTTAGCAATTAAACAAATACCCCCACTAAAATATCTCTCTTTAATCTTCAACATAAGGCCCCTAATTATCATTGCACTCTTCAAACTACATTACAATTTATTCAAATACAAAGTGATGACCCTCTCGTTGCCTTTCCTAATCTCATAAAATATTTTAAACACATTAGTAATTCTAATACATTTACTAGTGAGGATATTCCACATGGGTCATTTACTGGTTCTCCTCCTCTTTTTATCTTAGATTGGATCCAATGTTTCCAAATTAATCATGTATTCATTAATAATGGCTCTATATTGAATATTTTCCCTCTATCCTTACTAGCCCAACTCAACATCTCTCATAGTTTAATTGAGAAATATACCCTTGTTGTTCAGGGTTATGAAACTACCACCCATGTATATATAGGCATTTCCAAATTGGAATTTTAAGTGGGAAATTGTAATCTCATTACTCCTTTCTATGTCATGGATTCCCCATACCAATTTAATATTCTCCTCAGTCAAACTTGGATCCATGAAATACGAGCTATCCCTTCTATGGTCTATCATTGTGTCAAGTTTATCTTTGATGGATATGAACATACTGTCATTGTTGATCCTGGACCATTCCAATATTTCTACAAAAACTCTATCACCTATATGGTTATTCCCCCAATTCAACCATTCCCCTCACATTGTCTTCATATATATGATATTGGGGAGCCCAACAATTCTACTCCTATATCATTGCTTCCCATTATTTCCTCTATTCAGACTCACAATATTGATCCTATCTCCTACCATTTCATCCCATACACCCTTTACATTTATTTTTATACCCATAAAAAATCCTAATAATATTGTCATGTTGAGACTGATGATTTTGATGATATTGAGCTTATTGATGACACTCTTTGCTCTTTGGACTTTACCCCCATGGAATTTGATGAATCCTTATTTCATAACCAATAAGTTATTATAGGCCCTAATGAATACTAGGTTAAACCTCCAAATCCATCAGCTACTAATACTTTGATTCCTTATCATAATACCATGTACGCCCTCAAATCCATTTCATCTTCTTTTTACAGTTCTTCTTCTAGGCCACCCTCCTCTTTTGATTGATTACTTGCACATTATATATTAACTAGAAGTATTGGAATCATGTACCTTATTATACTCATTTATCTAAAACTATATATACCAATGAGGCTCTAACCCACTTGGGCTTAACCCTCTACCAATATCATACCTTTTCTCATATTACATGGTGAATATTAAGGCTTTTTCTTTCTCCTAGTAGCTTATAGTACTAGGGTCTTCCACATGTAATTTATTAGCAGTTGGTGTTGTCATTGATGTCAATAAGTGTCATTTATGTCAAAAGGAGTATGATTTCATGTGAAATTTGATTGGTAGTTCCATGAATTGATGTCATATGTTGTGTTTTTTCATGTTATGGTGATTTGGTTGGTCTCATTGATGAATTTCCATGGTGTCTTGAGTTGGTATAGTGACTTGCAAAGGTGTTGCAGTGATAGGAGGATGTTATAGTGATGTATAAAGGTGGTTGAAAGTCCTTGTAGATGGGAAAGAGTTTCAAATTCATGAGGAGGTTTGTATGGAATGTGTAAGCATGTTTTAATATTCCTTGTTTAGGATGAATATTCAGAAAAATGGTGTTTCATGGTGGTTCTCAGGTATGTAGCATCTATTTATGCAGTGTGAGAGAATGGGGATCATAAGGATGAGGTGTAAATACACTCACAAGTGTCTTAAAGTGCATATATAGGGATAAGACTAATTTTGATCCAGAGGATCCTCACTAAGAAACATTGATCTAAGATCTTATCAGAATCAGTTACTGTCAGTTCCATAGCGTGGAGAAAAATTAGATGATTCCGGCGATATCTTATTTGTAGGAAACAAATCTCTTTTGCAAAAGTTATAGCCCATTGAAATTTGTAGGCAACTGGAAAAATTTGGGACTGCATGCAGGTTAGACGTGTGCACACTTGCCAAGTGGACCAATGGGATTACGACAAGTGGAAAATGTAGGTTACGGAGAAAAATTTGGGTTTAGAATTCCGTTCTTGGACACTTGTACACCGATAGATGGACTCCGTTATTTACTGGTTGGGGGCCCTCACCCAGGTTCAACACACTTGAGTATGGAGGGGTGTCTTAGCCTCCTTCACTTCACATTGCATATCAAAGTTTTTGCATATATATATATTGATAATATTTTTTATATTATGCATGTGGGACTAACTGATTAGTGCAAATAAATATTTCCAACTAATCCTTATCTTGGTTTAATCCAACGCATGATTATAATATCTCTATGTATTAAAGTTGCAAACAACATTCCCATGCACCACATTCAAACAAAGTGCCCAAAATTAGTGCTAAAACTAAGGAGGACTAAATCAAATGGCTTTCATAGGTAATGCAGATCTCTAGGCCACCTAAATTGAAACCATATCCCCTCCTAAGCACCTTCCATGTGGGATCTTATTGCTATAGAAAATGTGCCCCAAAAGGAGCGGGATTTGAACCTTAGGTGTTGGGACAAAAGGATAAGTCTTTGACAACTGCACCATGGGATTAGAAACATTATATAAGGAGCATATTTTTATTTAAACACACAGAAGCCAAGGACTGTGATATTTTTTTACTCATAACTTGATCTAGAGAAGGAATTTATAGGTGATGTAAAAAGTGACTCCTGCTATTTTTGGTAGAGGAACATGATGAGAAGATCAGATTCTTGTAGAAATATTTGTAAATATTTATTTTCAATTGTTTAATAGATCGTTCCAATTCAACTGTACCCAAAGACGTATGCCACAAGTGTCGAACTCCGTTATCAATTCTTGTGTCATTTTTTTGGTGATTCATTTCTATATATATTTTATTTTACATAGTAATTTTAGTTTTATTTCCTTTATTAAAAATACAAAAATATTATAATAGTCAATTTTTATATCAAAAATCAATACAAAGAAAAGTTAAGTGTGTGCACAATTGCTAGTTAAATTTGATTTTCAGATCAACTTTCTAGGTCTCTACACTAGACCTTGTCTTAAGCCCTAGGTGGAAAAATGAGATTGGAAGAGATATTTTCAGAATGTAGATGCAAATTTTAGCATTAAATAAGGTGAATTAGGTTATCCTAGAGGTGTGAGTGAAGTTTTAGGTCCTGGTTTGAAGATATATGCAAGAAAATGGGTTTTTTCCTCTACCAAGTTCCTAGAAAGTGAGAATCAGATCTCAAGAAGGATTGTTTAGTGCTCATTGGCATGTGTGAATTTTACATTAGTGGATAATCTCTTCACGCTAGTTTTTTAAGGGACCTAGGTCAATGTTCTAAGAATTAGTTTGTGGATGAAGGGGCGGAACTTTATAAATAATCTTTAAGAAGGTAAGGTGGTCTAAAACCCTCCTAAAACCCTAAATAGATGATGATGGAGAAGAACTTGATCAAACATGCCTATAATGTATTATATTTTCTATTATGATTATTTAAGGTTGTAGATTAATCCTTCATATTTCTCCAGGTAGCATTTAGGTTTCTTAATAGTGAGTGGACTCCGTAGAAAAGTATATGTTTCTGAATAATTTGATGTTTCTCTCAAGTTTTGCATTGGACCAAATGATTAAATGGATGATTGAGGAATATGGGAATTCATTCTATGTTTATATGGTGGTTTTAGATAATTTTTTATCCTTTAGGATATCTATGGAAGTCTATTTTGTAAGACTAGTTTTAGGGTAGTTTTAAACAGTTTTGGTCATCCTGGTTACAGAGGTGTTCTTGGGACCCTAAGCCCTGATTTTTCATATATTATGTATTTTTTGATAACCTTGAGTTCATGATATTTTCATTCATGTTTAACACTTTCATGGTTGAGGTGTTTTGTAATGTTTTGAGCTTCATCTTTGAGGATTGGTTTTGTAGGTCATAGACCTAGTAAGGAAAGTTATTCAAATGAGTGGCTTCATAGCATGAGATGATGATCCAGGATGATTCAAGCTTGTAGGAGGAATTGAGTGGACTTAAAAAACATTTCTAAATGGTTTCATAATTTTAGTGAAGATTTTTTCGACTCAAGAAGAATTTATCTCGGTGAGAGGGAAGTTTGAGTTTATTAGGACTAATTGAGACCTAATAAAGGAGTTGTGTTTTTACATGTTATTTCCAACCTAAGTGGTCTTTTATATGGTGTTATCATGATTTTTTCATATTATGATGTATTCCTTATGATGGTTGACCTAGTTGTTTTGTGTTCATGTGGCATGTATATAAGCATGTTTTAGTGACCTCTTTTGTTGTAAAATGAGGATGAGAAAGTTTGAGTGAGAGGGTAGGTTGAAGAGGTGAATAAGGATTTTTTGACCGTCTAAAGAGGAAATATATTGTGTCATGATATTCTATAGGGTGTGTTGTTTTAAGAGAGATAGGTCAGATGACCTAATCAAATGGTGAAGAAGTTCTTGAGGGAGCTATCCTAGAGGTCATATTTGAAGAAGATTGAAGGAAGGAAATCTAAAAATTTTCATCATCAGTTTTTGGTGTAACATTCTATAGGTGAAAAAAAATTAGGTGGATGACTTGGTGTGGAGTCATCTAGGGGGTTGGTGCCTCCATGTAGGGTTGGTGCTTTACTAAATCTAGGGGTTCGTGCTCCTTGTAGGGTTGGTGCCTCACTAAATTTATGGGTTGGTGCTCATTATTAGGTTGGTGCCCAACTAAATTTTATTCATTGTTGTAATAAATATTTTTTAGTGGGTTTTATTCCCCTTAAGGGTTTCCCACTTATATCTTGTCTTCATGTGTTTTTATGTTCATTTGCTTGTGTGTATGGTTGTAACAATGTTTGGCTAATTCATGTTCCTTAAGTTGAATGATAAAGCTATAAATAAAGTAAAAAATGTTAAGGACTCATTGATTCACCCCCCCCCCCCCCCCCCTCAGTGAGTGTGGTTCCAAAATAGGTTTGGTTACACTTTATCTCCAACCTTTTTCTCTTACACGCAGGCATTCTTGGTTGGATTACATTGGTGGTACTAGTTATGTGCATAATATTATTCTAACTTGTACTATGGATTCCAAGACCATAGTTATTTGTAATGATTCATTCCCTAATTACACTCCTAAATTTTCACAATGGTATGCACATAAGTTATTTGATACACCTTTTCCTAATGAAGAATATTTCATGGGCATGTATGACTTACGACACACAAGTTTATTAAAAAATAGGCTAACATCCTTTGCATACCATGCATCTAATATGAATATTGTTAGATATATTTCTGATTTCAATGATTCTCTCAATGACATCACTTATACCACCATACCATTCACTCTTGCGGGCATATTATTCCCCCCTCGATACTCGATGATGCACTCTTATTCTAGGTCCAAACATGATTGTTGAGGGTGTACTTACCTATATGGACCTTAATTTACACACATGCACTGGGGGAAACCTTACTACACTCTCATACATGTTATATTTTGTGTTCACATATTTACAAAAATACAAAATAACATCTTAGATCTTGATTGGTTATACTCTTTCTTTTATATACTATTCTTGGTTGTACATTCCTAGTCATGTTATCTTGATTCATAGTATGCTCTATATTTTCCATACATGCATATGTATTCACATGGTACTCTTGAGGTGAATGTAAATTACTTGTAGGTTATTACATGATGCATGATGCTTGGCAATGTACCTTACCAGTCCCATTAAGGCTCCTAAGGGAACCTACCTTTTTTATTTTCTCTATATTCAAGTTCTATCATTGCAACATTTACTACTTTTATTCCTATTTCTCTATTATATACATTTTATAATACTATTTATTTTTATAACATGTTAATGTGTGTTTCATGTGTAGTAATTGTCTTTCATACCTTCTTCCAATCATGGTTCTCTAATTTTCTTATATCACATATTTTTTTCTTATGTCTTGATTGCCATTTTTGAGGACTATGGCTTATGTTCATTTCTTGTTTTCTTATACTGCCTTAAAGGCTGCAATTTTCATGTGACATCTAGAGTGGTGTCCCATGTATTCAACCATATTCTTGTTGTGTCTTTTGCAGTTTTATTGTGTCTTGTAACTTGAATCTATTACATAATGTGTGTTTATTTGTGACTAACACTTTTGGATAAATTTTACCTATTTTTGCATACGACATGTTTATTACCATGAATATTCCCTATTCCCCATGTAATATTCCTATTTCATATGTGTACATCAGTTTCAAATTTCCTCTTTTAGGTCGTGTTGTCCTTAAATCATTTCACGCACCCCAAACGAGCGGGAGCAATCATCGGGTGACTATTTCACCATTTGAGCAGTTCACATAGTAGATAGAGGTTGAAAAAATTAAAATCAAAGATAATAAACAAGTTTAGAATCAAACTTGAGACAAAATTTAGTACAATATAGAAGCACCCAACTTAGACAGGAAGGTGGGTGCTAGTGTCCCACTTGGATGCTCCTATCCTAGGGATAGAAACATGAACAATATAGGATCAATATGCTTCCTATGAGATTTTTCTCCAATTCCACTAGTACAGACTCAGTTATATATTGAATTTAGTTACCAATAAGAAAAAAACAGCAGCAAGTTACAAAAAAAATAATTACTTTATTTCTCTCAGGATCAAATAAGGAAGTGGAACCTAAGTCATATGTAGGAAAATGATGTGTCTATAACAATGTGTCACTCATGGCAAGTTTCAATCAAATTTTTGACCATCTATAGTGGAAATTAGCCATAGGGAAGCATTAAGGGTTTGAGATAAAATCTTACCGCTCTCCTAATAATCTTCCCTTGGCAGAAGGATGCTCAAATCCATAGTTTAGTGATAAAACACTCAAAGACGCCCAAATCCTTACTACTTTTCTAACCATCTCCAAGGTAGAAAACATACATAAAAAATTATATCTCTTCTCTCATGACACGTAGGTGTATTCTACCCTTGATTCACTTATTTTTTAATACACATTTCTATTTTGACATGCACTAAATTAAATTTTAATTCCATTTACCATGAGCATTGACTATATTTATTTTCTTTTTTAGGTTCAAACTTACTCTGACAAAAGGGAAACACATGGACATAATAAGGAACAATATTAAACAAAATACCCTCTGGAAAAGGTAATATCCAAGGAATAAAATCATACATCACTTCTACCATGCACGTAAAGGTCACCCCTAGGATCTTTATCCTCCTCTATATTCCATGATGAACATTATACTATCTCCATTCGACACAATATCAAATACAACCCTCATTTAGCATGTTATTGGTTACACCTCTCTTTGAATCTCCATAAGGTACACTCTTCTTATATAATTTATGCTACTAAATATTCATTCACTAGTATAAAGTGGAGGAAAATGCAGTCATGAAATCATACACTTTCTACTTAAATCAATGCCTCTAGGTATGTCATTATATACATGATTCCTAAAGTGAGAATACTAGACATTAACAACACTTGTTTTACTCTTTCATTGCTGATGAATTGATTAAATACCCTTTATAAACACCTCATCCTTTGTACTTTTGTTAAGCCATTGAGACTATGTTCTTGTATTTCCCAATTATATTATTGAACATTATCATCATAACCTAAACTCATGGCATGAATACTGATTAATATAGTTATGAATAATTATCTTTATTTTGTGGTATTTTGAGTATGCATTTATTATTATGGTTGAAATAAGTTGTTTGAATGATGTTTGTGTGATGTCACTCTTGTTTGTGAGTAACTTGTTATATGCAACAACTTGCATGCAGTAAAGGACCCATCCGCAGCAACTCATCTGCAGCCAAAGGGACTCATCTATAGCCAAAGGACTTATCCACAAAAATCCATCTACAACCAAAGAAGATCACCTATAGAAAAGGATCCATGATTATGAATATATCTTAGAACGTGAAGGATGAAACTCCAAGTATGTACATGTCGTGGAAGAGGTAGTTATAAATTGGAACATGAGAACTGAAGATAACTCAACAATATATCTGACTACTCATTACAACTCGTTAAAGAATTGATTGATCAGTTAAATACATGATTTTAGGAGCTTGATGGTTACTTGAGTTATGTATTTGATATCTGGACAACTATTAGTTAGTTTCATTGCATGTGTTTAAATTCTTTTTGTTCCGTTTAAGATCTTCCACTTGTTTCATTGAAGATATTTTACTTAGTCTGTTTGAACTCCTAGTTGAACTCTTCTTCTCATGTGTTGTTTTAATTGAGGAGTATAAGAGAAAGAAATTAATGTTGAAAATGGTGAAGGAGATGTATAGATCTAGATAGATAATTAGAGAGTAGAGGATACGTAGATAGAGAAGTTTATCTTTATAATATTCATGTCAATTCAATAAAGAATATGAGTTCTGTTCAGTAAGATTTTAGTTACAAGCCTTAGGAGGTATTAACACCCAAGGCAGGGCCCACTTTTGGTCTGCTAAACCCTCCATAGTTTTGTTTCTTTGTTTCATTACATGAGTAGATTAGCAAGCAATTTATTCCCTTATCTGCATTCTGAATTTACATACTTTTCCATAGTCATAGTGTTTAGAAGATATTTACTTTTAGTTTGAGTTTAGTTTATTTTCAAACATTGTTATTTCAAGCATTGTTGTGACAAAAATTTCTTTCCATACCTCCTGAAATCCTTATAACATTGCATACAGACACTGGAATTATTGAAAGTTTACGTCCCTTGGTTTGATTATTAAATGACTGTGGATTAGTGAACAACATATTAATGTCTACAAGTTAATTTGCACCATCATTTTTGGCATCGTTTCTAGGGATACTGCCAAGTTATAAGTTTTTGAGAGGTTTTTAATTTCTTAGAATAATTTAGGTTTAGGAAATTCCACCTCCAACCCCCCACTAATGTATGTTGAGTGAGTTGAGTAGTTGATGCATGCACCATCCAAGAGATCCCCATGGTAGATTCTTACCCAATCCGCAAGTAGCATAAATTTCTATATATGGTTCTGAAGAAGACATACTTTCCTCTATACAAGGCTTACTGTTAGAAGATCACCCTCCAAGTGAGACTTCTGAGGTTGTTCCTGATCATCTAGATATGGTAGAAGAAGTAAACCAAAATGTTAAAGATAGGGAAACTACCTTTGAGTTTCTCATTTCCAACAATGATGATCCTACTGCTATGAAGAATATTTCTCCATCGGCCCTTCCTAACTTTCATGGATCCATAATTAAAGACCCAGACACCTTTTTGTTTGAGTTTGATGTGTTATATAGGAGCTATGATTATACCACCAATGCACATAAACTAAAGTTGTTCCCTACCACATTCAAGGATGCATGCTTGATATGGTTCATGGGTTTAGGAAGAGATGTCGTTACCACTTGGGCACAAATGAAGGAGAATTTTCTCACTAAGTATAGGAATACTGCAAGTGCAAGTAGCAGAGGAGGTGATGAAATCTTCAAGATGGCACAGGAGTATGAACCACTAGAAGAATATCTAGAAATATTCATGTTCTACGTTCAGAAGACAAGGCATATAAGACGACCTCTTGAATCTCTCAAATTACTCTTCTTGAAGGGACTTAATGAGGAGGACATGGATTCTCTAGATCTGATAGGAGCTGGAGACATTTCAAAAGATACCTTTGATGAGATTTGTGAAGCCTCCAGGAATTAATCCAGAGCCACTATGAAGAGAATAAGAAATGTAAGATCAAAGGGTGGATCAACTACCAAAGGAATTGGGGACATATCCAAGTCAGAGATTGTCAACATGTTTCAAGAACATGAAGTAGGATATTATCAATGACATGGCCACTCAACTAGATGCTCTGCATGACCAAGAAGAAAAGAGAAGATGTAGAGGCAACACTTACAGATTTTTTCCATGCATGTAGAAAAAAGAAAGTGGAAAAGATGCAGAGGATTGGCCAACATTACACAAGAAAGTGAAGTTGAACCACTTGATTTAAGATGATAGAAACAGAGGATGGAAAATTCTTCTATGTTTCTCAAATAAAATCCATGGCCACCAAGACAAGGAGGTATGTCACAAGACCCTATGCCATCTTTTCATAATTGGGATAGTAATCCATATATGCAACCTCCACCTTGGGCTAATCTGTAGCAAGGTTGGGCTCCATACCCTAGCCAATACCAACAAAATGGCAACCTCTGTTTTCATGCCAACAACAATGGCAACAACCCCCTCAATCATGGCAACATCCTTGGAGAGGAGGGAAGTAATGGAATAACCCACCTCCTAATTACCAACAATCTTACTAGTAACCTCCTTATCCATAGCAACAAGCTCTAATGCCAAATCCCCAATCTGGATCTCTCAACCAAAAGCAACTCAACTACTAGCTCAACCAACACCTAACCCCGACAATAAATATTCTCAGCCAGCCTATACCACTGAATCAGCTCAATACCCTACCTATTCAGTTTATGTTAATAACATTCATCTTTGCTCAGGAAGAGCACTTCCTCTACCAAGTAAACCCACCATTACAAATATTATAGATGAACCACAAATTTTGTAGACTGATCCGTAGCAAAGTGAAAATATGCTGCAAGTTGATCCGTAACAACCTGAACAGAGTTCCAGTAAGGGTAAAGTACAAGATAATGAACCACCATTTCAAGAGAGATTACAGGAAAATAATACTGACCTCAAATCAAAATATGATTCTGATTTTTTCAATAAACTAAAGGATATTTGTGTCAAAATTACCACTTATTCAAGCCAATCAAGGATGTGCCCATCTATAACAAGTTAGTTAAGGATCTATGCATTAAAAAACTAGGTAGAAAAAGAAAGGATCCATCCATTGTACAAGTTATTGGACAACTGGTTGATATCATGCTTGGAAATTCAGTTTTACCAAAGTATATAGATCCAGGCAATCCTTTTGTAAATGTTACAATCAATGGCACAACAATAAAGAATACTCTGATTGAATTGTGGGCAGCCATTAATGTCATGACATAAGAAAATTATGGATGATCTGAAATTGGAAGGACTAAGGCCAACAACTATAATCTTACAACTTGTAAATAGATCAAAAGTGAGACCATAAGGAGTCCTTGAGGACATAGTTGTGGTGGTAGAATCTTGGGAATATCCTTGCTAACTTTATTGTCCTTCAACCAAAAGTAAGTTTAGGAGGATATCCTATCATTCTAGGAAGGCCATGGTTGGCCATTGTTGATGCATTCATAGGTTGCAAGGTCTGGTAACATATTATTTCTAATGGAAGTGATACTAAAAATCTAATGCTCTATCCTCCTGCCCAACCATTGAACAATGAAGATCACAACAATTTGGGTAGAAGAACTAGAAGCAATTTAAAACTTTTTACAATGGCTCATGATGCTAGAGAAGTCTTGTACCATTGAATGAAAAGAAGAAGATGTTGTTTTCTCCAATCTCTTATAGAATAACTATGGAAGAAATGAAGAAGTGGATGAAAGATTAAGGTGTTTAAACTGCCCTTGAACCAAGTTCTACCATAGTAAAGCACCATGGACATTCCAGGTAAGAATTTTTATTCTTCATCAACTTATTCCCCATGATTACATATTGATTTATGTGAGCAGAAATGTATATTCAATTATTGATCTCTCCAAGAAAGTGGAAATAACTCTAGGAAGGCCACTTAATGTAAACAAGATGCTAAGTATGTAGCAAGAGAAATTTCTGATTACTCTTCCACAAAAACATAAAGCAACATTTGCATGGGATTATGGTGACATGCATTGGATTCATCCTAAGGCTCTGTACACTCATAAGATTTATATAAGAAAATTTGTAAGCCAATTAGGCAACCACAAAGAAGAATGAACCCAACAGTGAGGGAGATTGTAAAAGGATAATTGAAGAATGTTACTGATGTTGGATTTATATATCCAATTTCAGATAGTCAATGGGTGTCACACTATTGTCATTTTGCCAAAGAAGAATGGAAAATGGAGGATATACGTAGATTATAGAGAGTTGAATGCAGTAACAAGAAAAGATCATTTTCCACTTCCTTTCATTGATCAGGTACTTGACACTTTGGCTTGTAAGAAGTATTTCTATTTTCTTGATGGATATAGTGGCTATAATCAAATTTAGATTGCACCAAGAGGATCAAGATAAAACTACCTTCATTACATGCCCATGGGGAACATTTTCATATTTAGTTCTTCCATTTGGACTTGTGTAATGCACCTACTACATTCCAAAGGGAAGTCTTGAGCATATTTTTAGATCTAAAAAATGACTGCATGGAGGTATACATGGATGATTTCACAGTACATGGCAGCAATTTTGAAGAAGCCATGAAAAATTTGAAAAAGTTTTGAAGAGATGCAAGGAGCACAATTTGTCCTTAAGGAATGAAAAATTCTGCACATGATGATGTCTGAAGGTATAGTTTTGGGACACTATCTTTCTTCTGATGGAATTCAAGTTGATCCAGTCAAGATATTTGTTATTGTAAATCTGCCAACACCAAGGAAGTAAAATGATGTTAGGATATCTCTAGGCCATGTTGGTTATTACAGAAGTTTCATACAAGATTTTAGCAAGATTGCAGTGCTCATTGTTTGTATTATTAGGAAAGATGTTGCCTTTGAGTGGACTGAAAAATGTGAGACTACATTCCAAAATTTGAAGCAAATGTTAACTATTGCTCCTGTATTAAGAGGACCTGATTGGAACCTACCTTTCCACATCCATATTGATGCATCAAACCATGCCATTGGAGTTGTCTTAGGAAAAAAGGATGGAGTTCTGAATTATGTAATTTATTATGTTAGCAAGAACTTGTAGCATGTTGAAATCAACTACACAGTAATAGAGAAGGATTTCTTGGTAGTTCATGTATATGCTATCAATAAATTTAGACACTACATCACAGGCTTATCCAATGTTCATTCACACTGACCATGATGGAATAAAATATTTGATAAACAAACTAGTAGTAAGCAACATAATCATCAAATGGTTGCTCCTTCTACAAGATTTTGATGTCACAATATTGGATAAGCCTGACAAGGACAACGTGGTAGCAAATTTTCTTTCAAGAATGGAGAACTATGAATGAATAGAACAGGTAGTTGATGACTCTTTTCCTAGATGAGAATTTATTTTTTATTTCTACCAAAAAATACCTTGGTATGAAGACATAGCCAACTATCTGGTTTTCAAGTAAAACACCTCCACACTACTTATACTTTGAGAAGAAATATATAGTTGAAAAGAGTTTGCATTTTTCTTAGATATCTAGGATTTTTATTTCATACAAGGAAAGATCATATCATGAGAATATGTATAGATGATGAAGATATATATGATGTCCTCAAGCATGACACAATGAACCTTGTGGAGGAAATTTTTTGTAAAAAGATAACACTACATTGAAAGTGTTGAAAATTGGTTATTATTGGTCCCACACTGCATAAAGATGCAATGAATTTACACCAGAAGGATGTGATAGATGTCAAAGAATGGGTAATCCTACCAGATTTGATGAAATTCCATTGCAACCTTAGTTGGTCTTACAACCTTTTGAAAATGGGGGCTTAGACGTCATTGGTCCCTATAGATTCCTAAATATCAGCAGAAGGAATACATCTTGGTATGCAAAAATTATCTAACCAAGTGGACAGAGGTGAAGGCATTAGCCAAATTAGAAAAGTGACAAAGTAGCCAAGTTTCTCTATGATCATATCTTCACCAGATATGGAGTTACACGGGAGATTATCACTAATCAAGCTACACACTTTACTACTAATGTAATTATCTGATCTAGCTAATGGAGTATGAAATCAGGACATAGGAAGTCTACACCATATCATCCCCAATCTAATGACCAAGTAGAGGTTGACAAACAGAGAGATAGAATCTATCTTGACAAAAACCATTGCACTCCATAGGAAATATTGGGAAGAAATAATTCTAGAGGGAATATGGAAATTCAAAACAACAACTATTTTCACATCATTCGAGACTCTTGTATGGTAAGAAGGTTGTTTATGCATAATTGAATTTGAGCACAAAACACTAAGGACTACACTTGAGCTAGGAATAGATTTATCTGAGGCACAAACATAAAGGGTGGTCCATACTCTATTGAGATAGGATGAACAAGAGAATACATGTTGTGCATAATACATTGGTAGGTCAGAAGAAAATAATGACATGGAATGACAGGTAGATCCGAAAATCCTACCATTTTCTGTACTTTTTAAAATTCCGGATACTAACATAACATCATAAACCTGAAAGTGATCAAGAGTGCTATAAAAAATATGAACCAATAATGGATGGCGAGACAACCCTAAATACGTTAAAAACTGAGCTTAATGGTTGAAGAAAACATCACAAAATCATAATTTGTATTACTTCAAATGGAAATATTGCACAGATCCATTACATTTAATGCATACAAGGCATGAATTACATTCATGCAGGCCCAAGATGATTTTTAAATCACAAAACTCAAATTGTGCATTTGTTGGGAACAATTTTGGAAATTGGAGTTGTCCTAGCTCACTCAAATGTAATCCTAAAAAATTTAGGTGTTTGCTTCAACAATTTAATCAATTAATACAAATAATGATTTTTCATCTGACCCTCATTATAGAGGTTCATGGGAACCCATGAAAATTTCACTTCCACAACAAGTAATTTTGTTAGAAAGAGTTCACATGAAGTGCCATATCTACGGATTAACATATGGTTTTTAGGTTGATCTATTCGTTGCAAAAAGAAGTACCTTTAACCCTTCAATGGGACTTGTACACCAACCAGACCATGTATACCCATGTAAATGACACCGTACAACCGCCTAGGCATGCAAACTTCATGATTTCCTATCAGTAATTGTCCACAAGTGTCACATGTGACTTTATAAGCTCGTCCAACCCTGGTGGGTTGGATGCCATATGAACCATGTGGGCCATACATTACTATGGTCGTTGACCAGAAAATGTACGATACACTTAATCCAACAATAGTGACTACCATTGTATTCATCTCTGAATGTTTTTATGACTGTTAGACCAACCAACCATTGTACCCATCCATCCTGATGACCCATCCAACCTGAAGTTTGTACAAATTTTGGGTTGACCAACCTTAGTACCCGTCCAACCTGATGTTTCTATAAATACCAGTGAGCTCATATTTTTAATGCCAAGCCCCTCCAGGTGAGTTGGTGAGCTCGTGGGTTTTAGTTGTGCGAAGTTGGGGGTTCAAATCCCACCTCCTACCATTTTGGCGCTAACTATCTTCACTATGCGGGGAAATAATCCCACATGTCTCAGGATTTAGGTGTCTTGGACGTTTAAAAATAGTAATGCCACCCACTATATACGTGGCTTCGGCAATATCCATATGCGATTTTGTTGGGCCTCTCATCACCCTATCGATTTGTTTGTTGTGGAACCACCAGGTTGGTCTAGCTACATCTAATTGGGCTCCAAGTTGTGCCTCAAACCATGTCGAGGTGTATGTGATATGCCTAATGTTAGATGGGTCAACATATAATGTGTCAAGATGATTGGTTAGTCTATTGCACTATTGTCTAATTCATGTGTTTTGTTGGATAAATAAAGCTCCAAGTTGTTTGTTGAACCTCCAAATAGGATTCGTCCAAGATATATGGGGCTTATTCCAAGAAATGTGGAAGGTAACAATGTGATCAACTCGGTGGGGATTTGATCACCCCTCCGAGATAGATAATATCTCACCCAAGTTGATTCAATCATGCAATACAAATTAGTTGTTCTATAATAATAATATCCCACATTGGCATAGTTATAAACATATGTGGCATATATAATCAAAAATATGATATCAATAATATGAAAAGGTAGAAAAGGCACCCCTCCTTTAAAAGAGTGTGTCGAACCTGGCTAAGGGTCCCAAGCTAGAAAATAGTGGGGCCCAACAATTTTCCCCTCGTATGTCAAAGACCAGAGGTAAAAACAAAATTTTAACCTTTTTATCATTTTGCCATGTGTCACATCCAGATTGGACTGTTGACCAAGTTTGACCACTTTTCAAACCTGAAATTTGACCTGCGATATATTTCACATACAAGCTCTGTTTTTAGAGTTCCACCTATCAACTGAAATCCCTCAAGACACTCTACATGATTCCAATGGTTTAGGGAGTTTTAGGGAATATATGTATATTGAAAATTCTTCTTGATCATAGGTACATCAAGACAAGACAATTTCAAGAAGGTGATTGGGAACTCTTGTTCAACTACAAGTACAAGGACCATATGGGAAAAATCAAGACAAGGTGGCTAGGCCTCTATGAGATTGAGAAAATATTCCCTAATGGAGTTGTAAAACTCACCACCATAGATCCTGTAAGATTCAAGATATTGGTGAATGGTCACAGACTGAGATTGTCTAAGAAACCAGTTGACAGAAATGCATTCATGCAATAGTTCAGAGGAGTTCAAAGTAGGATGGAAGTAAGGACATCAAAATGGAAATTAGAAGTTGATCCTACCTATTTATCTTCTGATATTTCAAAGGATTGAGATATTTCAATGGCCTTGATATATTCATCTGGTTGAATTATCCAAGGACAAATAAAAATTTTGTGATCAGACCTCTAGGTGATCAACAACAATCTACTAATATTTTATTTTCTTATAATTTATGTAAAACAGGGATTTTATGTTGAACAGTTGCAAGAGTTCATGATTTCCATCACAAGGAGAACATACAATGACTAAAGGTCCACTTGCAATAGCATGTAGCAGAACGCTATTTCTCTTTCTTGTATGAAAGATCTAATTATTTCAGGAAGAAGATGGAAGATATTTACACATGTGAAAGGAAAAAATAAAAGACAGTTGGTCCCCCAACAAATTGGCATTCCCTCTCTGGGAATTATATAATTGTAAGAAGGATCTTCTAATATAATTGCAACACATGTTTGTACCATCATAGTAACGCTACACAACCTTATAGAAAGATTGCATGTAGCCAAGGTGCAACTTCAATACGCATGCACAATCATCATTCCAAGACGGAACATTGACATAAGTGCACTTAACTACCACTTTATTAAAATATGATTATAATGATTATTATTAATTCATATTTATGCAAAGTCATCAAATATTCAATACATTTTTTAAAAATTGATTCTTTAATGGCATGATGTGTCCCTCCACATAAGCCCAAGTTATCAAATCAATTCAATTTACATGCTTCATATGGTCACACCAATCAATGATATCTCCTATAACCGTGGTGCATATCCTTTCGGCCTCAAAATTTGAAAATACTCAAAACATTCACACAACTCAAGAAAAAATTGTGTGATTACATGTTGAGACTAGAGAAAGCTACAAGTTCACAATGGTAGGAGACTTGATTTTGCATGAACTCACAAAGCACTCTCAGCTTCTTATCAACCCTCAAATTTTACAGTATTTTTGAGATAACAGTGGCTAGACTACATAAACCAGTTCTAGGGTTTCAATGAATCAATGGTTGAAGAGTTTACTAAAACACTCGGTAATGGTGAAGCAAAGGTAAAGGGTTTATCAGTAACTAATTGATTGTATGACATCTTCTAGAGGTAACTAGACTTCTGTACAAAGGGTGAACTATTTCTAGAAAAATCAAATCCGGAGGCAACTAGAAATGAATTCACTGATGAAGATGATGTATTCATCAATGATAGACATAGTACACACAAAAATTCTCATAAACCTCTTTGGGCTGAAGTTTTTAAATTATATTATCAAGTATTTTTCCTGTGAGGGAAGATACTCTAGGTTGAATACAACTCACTTTAAAATATAAAATCAACTGAAGAATAATAGACAAGTGAATGTGTCCAATTTCTCAAATGAGATATTTAAGAAAATGAGTAGGGAGGCACAAAGAGGCTGGTTTACACTCTCACACCACTACCTCATAACCATGATAGTAAAACATACCCTATAGAGGGATCATCCTAAAATAAAGTAGGAGGATTTTCCAAGGTCAAGAGATATAAATGATTTGTTGGGAAAGAGGAGAAATAAGAGAAAGAGTACTGAGAGCACCTCTGAGCACATCACAAAGGATGTACCATCAACCTCTCAACTTGAACAACAACTTGAAGATCACCCTGCCTCTAAAAATTTATCACATGCTAAAGAAAATCTTGTTCTTGTCTCCCTGAAAGAATCTTTATTGTCGAAACCATCTTAAAAATCTCTACTCCTAAATCATCTACCTCAAAGGGTAAAAGGAAGTCCTCTAATTCCACCCCTACACCACCAAGGAGCTCTCATATACTAAAAACTAAAATACCAAAAACCTCTAAGCCCACAAAATACCAAACCATATCACTTGATAGTGATGTATAAGTTTTAGAGGAGAACATTGAGCCCACACCAATGGAAACAGTGCAAGGAGGTATTGATGCTACATTTTTTTAACAATAATTCCCTGAAGAGCACATGGAGGGACAAGAAGACCAAGCCTAGAAAGAGGATATAGTGTGTGGAATGGAGGGTCATGTAGAGAAATAAGAGGTTGAAGGAGAAACTGTACAAGAGTACCCTAAGGAATACATGAAGGAGCATGCAGCAGTAATGAGATAGTTTGTGAAATGGAAGGATCTGAGGTGAAAATGGGAGAATAAATTGGCAAGAAAGATGAATAAATAGTTCATGTATCAGAAAGTACTAAGGAAGACAAAGAAGGATAAATTAGAGATCCAATTGAACTTCAACACATGCCCTAATCTGTTGAGGAGGTCATTGAGCACTTGGTCCATGGAATTGAGGAAGAACATATGTTTGTGGGAGTTGAATAAGTACCATAACATACCACTATAGTTGTGGCTGATATAATTGAAAATTTTACACCACAATTTTTACCACATGCTAGCATGCAACACGTAAATGCCACCCCATTACAACCACAAATTTTCATCAAAGAAGTAATAAGAGATCCTGTCAAACCAATTTTTAGGGAGATGGAAACACAAACAATGTTGACTGATTACTGGGTGAATCAATTTGAATCCTATGTAAATAGGTTAAAAGGAAATTGGAAAAGAGAAAAATAATAACTCGTCTTCCATTACAAGTAAGAAATTAAGGCAAAAGATAGAGAAATTAAAAATCTACAAAAAATTAAGAAGATATTCTTCAGGTGGCCCATGAGATATTCAAATGTAGGCCCCCCTCCAGTGTCTATGTTATTTTCTTAAAAGAGAAAATGTTGTAACTCAAACTTACATGCATCAATTATTAGATACCATATGATATCAGTGGAGCTAGGAACTTATTTAGGTTATATCTGAATATCCCTCATTAAATTCAGTATCTACTTTTTGAACTCTAAATATATAACTATGTTATTGAGTATGATAGGGATTGGATTCTAGTCCTATACATTGGAGATGTTCTGATTAAATAACTTTTTTCTTATTTTCTAAATGAGTTAGATAGAGAAAGACAAATGGAGGAATACATTAATTTAGCGAAGGTGCAACCATTGATGGTCATGGCTGAAGCTAATAACACTAAAGAAATTGTAGAGAAATATGGAAAGCATATGATTAACAAGGTGATCAAAAAGAGACTATGGCAGATGAGGAAAACAACTCATGAGGAAGTCAGGGACATGATTAAATACCATGGAAGAGAGATAGTACAATCATGCAGGATGTGTTGGAATGAGATGTCTCCTGAACTACAGAAGAAACAGATGCACTCTTATTATAATATCATACCAACTTTAAGAAGAGTGAATGCATACATTGATATTTCTATTGCATGTGCAACTACTTGGTTTCCAATTGGCTATCACCCACCAATCTTCCACTTTATGATACCACATTGGTCAGGTGATCAACCATTGAATGAATTAATATAGGATAGAGTTATGTATAGATTCATGATGAAAAGTAGTTACTTCTTCACATAACTAGAAGGGATAGATACTCCAGTGGATTTCAGGTGTGTATGCAGCACCATTTAGGAGGAACCTAAGAAAACTGAATGAGGACATTCAAGAAATTAATCCTACGGGTGTGATGAGTTGATTAAATATCCTTTATAAATAACTCATCCTCTATAATTTTTACTGAGACTATGTCCTTGTATTTCCCATTTATATTGTTGAACATTATCATCATAACCTAAACTCATGGCATGAATACTGATTAATATAGTTATTATTAATTATCTTTATTTTATGGTATTTTGAGTATGAATTTATTCTTATGGTTGTATTAAGTTATTTGAATGATACTTGTGTGATTCCATTCTTGTTTGCGAGTAACTTGTTTTATGTAGAAACCTATGTACAGTAAAGGACCCGTCAGTAGCAAATCATCCGCAGCCAAAGGGACTCACCTATAGCCAAAGGACATGTCCACAACAACCCTTCCGCAGCCAAAGAGGATCACCTATAACAAAGGAGGCATGATTATGAAGATCTCTTGGAATGTGAAGGACATCACCCCAAGTCTGTACGTGTCATGGAAGAGGCAATTACAAAATGTAGTCACAAAATCATGCACTTTAGATACTATTTAATCTCAGTTTCATACTACTATTTAGAAGGTTCTTGAGTGAAGAAATTACTAATTAACCCCCATATTTTTGCCATCTTGTTAGATTTTATTTCTCCATTCTTTACATAGTATTGAGGTACCTAGGATAGTATTGGGGCACATATGGGTGCCCTGGTCCCACCATCGGTGCCTCGATCCTTTTTTATCTTTCCCACCATTTTTTGGGTCCTTTTTAGTCGTTTATGCTTCTTATCTTTTTGGTGGTCAAACATTTCGGGGTTAATTATGAAATTAATTGAAGATAAACCTATAAATATAAAGTTATGAGACCATAATGAGGGACCAAGCACTGATCACTACTATCATCCACCTAGAGTTGCATCCATCTATTGCATTGGAGATCACTTCCATCCACATAGTTCCATCACAAGGCACAAGGCTAGGACATCTGCATCACACACAACATAGGGGGGGATTCTATTCTATTCCATGCACACATTCTAATACATTTTTTACATCTATTTATTACTTATTAATTCACAAAGTATGACTGGAACAAGAGAACCTAGGGCACATTATGCACACACTCACAAGAACTACATTTGGGTATGAAATGTAGTGCAGTGCTTAGTTAGTAAGCCTGTTGTTGTGGCAGCTGAGGTTAGTCTGACCCATTCATTTGCATTCATATTTTTTAGGGTTTTGATACTTGTATTTGGTCCTTTGCATGTCTTCTATTCATTTTGGAATGTCTGCAACATCTGAAGTGGTACAACAAACTTGATGCAATAGACAGTGAGGGTTTTGAACCATCTTCTGAACTTGTAAAGATCATGTCCAAAGCTTTTACATAGACCAGGGTGCCCATTTTATAGACCAGAGCACCCATATGTACCACAATCCCTCTCCAGGTGCTCCAGTCTAGATAGATAGCCCAGATCCATCCTTTTTGGGGCTTCTGCGCAGTCTTTCCTACTTTCATATTTTCCACTCACCTCTGTGACATAGTCCTTCAAGCATCTCCTATTCAACTGAGTTCTTTCCTCTTCTCTCTTGCACATTAGGGTTTCTATTAGATTATTTTCTTAGATCATCTTTACATTTATTTATATCATTTATTTACTTTATTTACAGATGTTCATAGCTTAGATTAATCATCCCCATATCCTACTTTTAGTTAATCAAAAATTAGAACGTGAGAACTGAAGATAACTCAACAATATATTTGACTACTCATTACAACTCACTAAAGAACTGATTGATCATTTAAATACATGATTTTAGGAACTTGAAAATTACTTGAGTTATGTATTTGATATCTAGACAACTATTAGTTAGTTTCATTGCATGTGTTTAAACTATTGTTTTTCTGTTGAAGATCTTCCACTTGTTTCATTGAAGATCTTTTACTTAGTTTGTTTGAACTCCTAGTTGAAATCTTCTTCTCACGTGTTAATGTAATTGAGGAGTATAAGAGAAAGAAATTAATGTTGAAAATGGAGATGGAGATGTAGAGATATAGATAGAGAATTAGAGAGTAGAGGATACATAGATAGAGAAGTTTCTCTTTGTAATATTCATTCCAATTCAATAAATAATCTAAGTTTTGTTCATTAACTTGTATTCACAAGCCTTAGGAGGGATTAACAACCAATGACAGGCCCTCTTGTAGTCTATTAAATCCCTTTGTAGTTTTTTTGCTCTGTTTCATTGCATGAGTAGATTAGAAAGCAATTTACTCCCTTATTTGCATTTAGAATTTCCATACTTTTCCTTATTCATAGTGTTTAGAAGTTATTTACTTTTATTTTGAGTTTAGTTTGTCTTCAGGCATTTTTATTTCAAGCATTGTTGTGATAACATTTTCTTTCCATACCTCTTGAAATCATTGTCGTTGTGCATACAACACTGACATTAATGAAATTTTACGTCCCTTGGTTTGATGATTAAAGTAATGTGGATTAGTGAACAACATATTAATTTTTAGAGGGAGTTTTTTAATTATTTATACATGGGAAAACAAGTTTTATCATGACTACAAGAGGGGACAATGTGATACTTGTTTGGTCTACTAGGCCTAATCATGAGGCCTAGTCAGCAAGATGACTTCACAGGATATAATGAAGGTATGAGGAGCATGGTTAAGGCATGGAGAGAAAGAGGAGAGTGTGTTGAGAAACTCAGATGAGTCTCAGAGTGCATGTATAGGTTTGAGCATTGTTTGTAGGTGATCATTTAGACCTAGTATAGGTGTTTGGAGGCCAAATGAAGAATTAGAGTGAGTTGAAAATCTATGTGATCCCATGAGGGAATGCAGAGGTGTAATACATGTTGTCTCAGGTGTGTTAGGTCCTTTTGAAGAGTTTTGAAGAAAAGGTATGGTGGTTTATTGATTGTCTAAGACTAAACTAGACTTGTTTCATAGAATCTAGCTATGTAAGTCCTAATGGTTGAGAATATGAAAGGCTCTTTATGAGAAGGTTAGTATTGGAGATGTTAGTATAGGTTTTCATGATGTTGTGAGAAACATTTTAGGGTTTCATGATGAAAATTTTATAGGATATGGTGTTTTTTAGTCCTACCGAGATTAAAAAGGTGAGTTTCTTTGCTCGATATGAGATGTTTTGCATTAGCTTGCATGTGTAAAATTTTCATGATAACCTAAACCATTTAGGGATAATTTTTCATAGATCTAAGAAGTTTTCAGAGGTGGAATGATTTTAAATAAGTCCCTATGCTTTATGAAAAAAATTTAATAAGGCTTGGTTGTCTTAACACCTCCATAAACCCTAGTTCATGAGCAATAGTAGAAAAATTGATGGTGTGAGCTCAGAATGGATTGAATCATCAAATTTGATGATTGGAGTATGAAGAAGACTATTACAGATTCCATGTGGTGGTGGTTTGATGTCATGCCTGTAGGTGGAGCCCACTCAAATGGTCTATTTTCTAGGGAATTTTAGTTTGTGCTTAATTTTTCCATTAGACCCTATGTCTAAATTGATTTTATGAGTTTTTGAGGAGAAATTATAGATGTATGGAGTGTTTTCAGAGCTTGGTGAGCTATTTTTTATGGTCTGCATAGGTCCAGATAACATGAATAGTTTTTAGGGCTTGAAGCTAGTTTTAGTAGTCAAGAAGAATGGAAGTGCTTAAGGACTTATGGACTTAGTGATGATTTTTTATGACCTTGGAAGTGTTTTTTACATCTAATTTGATGTGTTTCAGGTGTTTTTTGAGCTCTACAAGTCATTTTTGATGGCATGAATAAGGTCAGAAGTTAAGCTAGTTTGACTGGTTTAGGACAACATTATTTTGATCTGAAGATTGGTCTAGAAGACCAATATATTGTCTTCGTTGATGATTTATATAAATTTTAGAGTGAAGAGGGATGAAAATTTATCCTATAAAGCTTTAATGTGTTAGTAAGGGTATAAGAAGGCTATGTTTGCAAAACTGGTTTTTAGGCAATATGTGTTGCTTGAGAGGAGAAGTTGTTATATCAGTTTTGTATGTTGATTCATGAGGTATACCATGTTTTTTGATGATCTACAGGTCATTTTATTTCCATTAAGTTGTTACATTCCATGGTTGAGTTGTTTTGGTATGATCTTGGTCTTTATCTTTGGAGACTAGTTCCTAGAGGTTTCTGGAATGAGTAGGAAATAGTCCTACTTGGTGGTGTTATGAGATGAATAATTGAAGTAGTGTTCCCTGATATTTTAAAGGATGTTGGGAGGATATGTTTGAATTTTTTTAAGACTTTCGAGCTTTTACATAGCTAGATGAATCCCTTCAAGTCCATGGAGT
This sequence comes from Taxus chinensis, assembly GCA_019776745.2. NCBI lineage: Eukaryota > Viridiplantae > Streptophyta > Pinopsida > Cupressales > Taxaceae > Taxus > Taxus chinensis. The sequence continues at coordinate 828,424,703 of CM034149.1, read as the reverse complement.
TCTCAATGAAGGAGAAACTAGCCTCATATGCCTAGTTGTGTTTGTTGGGTGTATTGGTGCATTACCAACCTATATGGGTCCTTGACATGATTTTATATGATGTTGTAGGTGTAATTTTATGTTTTTATGACTGAACTTAATGGTCCTAGCTGACCTAGTTATGTTTATGAGTTGATTCATGTATATAAAGTGCATGTATGTCTTCATTTTGAACTAGTTGTGTGAGAGTGAAAAGTGCGATCCTAAGAGAGTGTGTAAAGGAGGTTTAAGGGCATAAAGACAGATATGAGAGAGGGTTTGAATTGTTGATGAGAGTTAAGAATTAGAGAAGAAATGTAAATTGATCCAATCAACCCATGAAGAATAATAATTGAGTGAAGTAAAAGAGAGTGTGTTTGAAGAACGTTTTGAAGTGTGTGAGTTGAAATTGTGATCACTATCTATCTTAGGTGTAACATATATTAAGTGGTCTTCATATTCATGTGTTTAAGTTTGTGCTTGATCACCTTAGGGGTCTATATCCTCCTTTCAAGGTTGATTCCTTGCTAAATAGGGGTTGGTGTTCCTTGTAGGATTAGTGCCTCACTAAACAAATCTTGTGTGATGTGTCATATTCATGCAAGTATTTTCGTTTGTTTAATATAATAAAAAAATTTAGTGGATTTTATTACCTTTGAGGGTTTCCCACATTACATCTTGTGTTCTTGTGTACTCTCTTGGTGTATGATATTATGAATGGTTCTTTCATGTTGTTAATCTCACATTAATGCATGGTTGAATGTAAATAGTTCACACAGGCTAAAGTAATTGAAGATAAATTTTTGAAGGACTGATTCACCCTCCCCCTTCATTCCATTATGCTTCCAACAATTATCTTGTCTCCCACTTCATCTCATAAGACACATACAAAAAGGAATATTTTTTAGATGTCATGGAAATTACATTAGTTTTATAGAAGTTTCTTATAATTCTATGCAATCAACAAATCTACCAAAAATATATTTATTTTGCAAGCATCTAAATTGGTTCAATTGCATCTTGACCAAGGTGACATATCAAATTGATGGCCTTCATGTAGAGTCTCATGATTTGCATTGAGATTTCATGGAGCATGGTAAGTGTTACCTAAATTTCCCCCACTTTTGCAAATGTGGATAACATGTCTAAAAATGGACTTAGCCGTTTGAAAGGGGAAAAAGCATTTAAACGGATGTTATTTTTAACTGCTTCAAACATTCAGATTTCCCACCAATATTCTTCCATTTAAACATTTGAAAAGGTCATGTCACATTTAAATGGCCATAAAATTCAATACAAAGTGGACAGCAGGGCCACGTGGTGGATTTCTAGGTGTTTCTTGATCTAACGGGATCCAACAGAATTAAGTCCCCAGAATAAGCAGGTTTGAATTCAGTGTCTCATCTGGTGAAGTGGTCATCTTAAGTCATAGGACATGCAGCGGGTTTTGAGGTTGACAGTTGGAAAGGATCTAACGGACGAGTTAGGACACATGGTGTGATTCCACCATATTTCAACATGATAAATCTTGGTGGACGTGACACTCGTGGAGTAAAATACATTGTATAATGGCATCGGGTCTGTAGTGGGGTGAGGAAGAGTCAATAGTCAAACAGAACATGTGTATGAATTAGAAGGTGACGTCTAGCATAATATTGATCATCAAGTAGGGACATATGGCAATGTTCTATGAGTTATGAAGGGAGATGCATTCCACGGACCTCAAGTCCATGGAATTGGGTAATTTTAAAAATACATCGGGTTCGTGGGTATTTAAAGCACAAAGATAGTGTGCAGTCAATTTGCAAACATGCAAACCAAATCTCGATCCCCACAACTAATAAGTAACCAACTTGTGGTACAAGTTAAAGGAAATGAACACATAGGTAGAGGCAATCACCAACACCAACCAAAATTTACCATGTATCACATTCCTATGTCACACAACCCACCAAACTTTAAATTTCCATAATTTCCTCCACGTAACTCCAAATTTAGAAAACTTGATCTCATTGGAAATATCTCCTCGATTCGTTCATCATGAAATCATCATAATCAGATTTTAGGGGGATTTAATGGGTGAAAAAAATAAAAATAGTTTGGGATCATTAATTATAGATACATGTAGCTCAACCATTAAAATTTAATGAAGTATGGGATCTTTCCTTCTTCTACAAGGTAGTTAACATGAAGGAATATTTTTACAGAGGTTTTATGCTTGGTTTAATGCTTAATTATTGGTGATTGGAAAATAAAACTCGTTCCTTCTCTGTTTTCCCTTTTCTCTCTCTCAATTCTTGTTATATATTGGAAAATCTTATCATTATCAAGAAGATTCTCACAAAATGATGTAGATGGAAAGGGGGAAGTGCTAATGACATTCAGTTTTGGCAGGACAATTGGACCAATTTTAGCTTGAGGGGCAGGTTTAGATCCATCAAGGAAATTTTTATTGAGAAATATGGCAGCAAATTGAAAGACTATATAGATTTGGAGGATAAAAAGAGAACTTGGAAAGAAACTTAGGGTGGACTTTCTAAAATTAGAACCAATAGTCTCTTCTTTTCAATAATAGCTTGCCCATATTCCTTTAAATCAAACTGAATCCAAGGATGAACTTATTTGGGTCAACTATTTTGATGGTGATTACACTATCAAATCTGGATATAATACATTCTTTGAGAATATTCAGTGTGATTTTAACTGGAGTAAAATCTAGATGTCTAAGGTAACCCCAAAGATTAATATTTTCCTTTGGCTTGTGCTAAATAGGAAGATTTTAACTAATGATAACCTTATCAAAAAGGGTTTCATTATGCCAAACATGTGCTACATGTGCAAGAATGAGGTCGAAGATATAAATCACTTACTGATACATTTTGATCTTGTTGCAAAGTTGTGGGGTTTGATATTTAAAATTTTTGATCTATGGTGGACTTTTCCTAATAATGTTTTACATGCTTGGACACAATGGGACCCCCTATAAGCATTGCATGGTTAGAAGACTTTAGAAGTTGATCTTTCTGCATACCATTTGGAGAATATGGAAAGCCATGAATGGAATCATCTTCAGAGATAATAGACAACTATGTAAAAAGGTACTAAAGGAAATTGGAATTATTGTCAAAGATAACTTAGAGAGCTTCAAACCATGTTTGGGTTAGCACACCGGTTGTACAGATAATATATCAGATTTAAGCATACATGCAAATAAAAGTGGATATTCTACCAGAAGAAATATACAAAACAAAAGACATAAATCAACACTAGATTTAACACAATTTACCCAATGTGGGCTACATCCACCAAAAAACAAGTCAATCTATTATCCAAATCTTTGACAAGATATACAATGAAGATTTACAATCTTCCACACCTCTCAGATGTACAATACTTTCTTTCTCTCAAGCTTTTGCTTCATCACCAAGAATTCTCTCTCTCACCAACTTTTGCAAGTTATTTCTAATTCTTGTTAATCATACCTTTGAAACCCTAGCTTTTATACTTATATAGTCATTTATAGACTTAGGGAACTTAGCCATGCAATTACAATCAATAGATATACTTTAATGCTAAAAATATATTTAATTCCCGAGAGTTAATTAAAACATCCTCACACAGGTAACTGATGTCGGTTAGCCCTAATTGATGTCATTTCTTCCTTGCTTGACTGATGCCATTCGTGGGTGACCAATGTTGGTTACCCCCTAACTGATGACGATTACTGTATTTTTCATCAAGTTTCCATTGCATGTTAAACTGAAGTAATTGAGCTCCACAACTCAACAATATCCCACTTGGAAATTAATTATTACACTATACATGTACAACGTCATTCTTGGATCATTCCTTAGCTCTATTTCTTCCTCTTCAAGTCTCAAACTTGAAGACCAATAGAAGTGGAGTGTAGCTCCAACTTTCCCTTTGCTAATGGCTTTGTTAGCATATCTACATGGTTCTTGCTCATATGAATATTTTCCTGATTCAACTGTCCATCCTCCAATACCTGTCATATGAAGTGATACCTCAACTGAATGTGTTTCATTCTTGAATGAAACATTGAGTTCTTTGTAAAATAAATTGCACTCTGACTGTCACTAAATAGTTTATAATCACCTTGCTCCTTTCCCAACTCTTCCATGAACCTACTCATGCATATCATCTCCTTGGTAGCCTCTGTAGCTGCAACGTACTCTTACCTCTGTAGTAGACAAATCCACAACCTTCTGCAATCTTGAAATCCAGCTAACTGTCGTTCCACCTACTATAAAAATATATCCAGTAGTGCTCATCCTACTATCCAGATCTCCAGCCATATCTGAATCAACATAGCCACATAATGAAATATCTAAACCTCCATAGCATAACTACATGTTAGATGTCCCTTTCAAATACCTAAGTATTCATTGGACTACTTTCCAATACTCTTTACCTAGATTGGCCATATATCTACTCACAACTCCCACTACCTGTGAAATGTCTGGTCTAGTACAAACCATACCATACATGAGACTCCCAACTGATGAAGCATATGGCACTCATGTCATGTATTTGACCTCCTTATGTGATGAAGGACACTGATCTTTGCTCAATTTGAAGTGTCCAACCATAGGTGTACTAACAAGTTTTGTATTCTACATTCTGGACCTTTCTAATAACTTGTAGATATAATCCTCCTGAGACAAATACAATTTCTTGTTTTTCATGTCTCTATGTATTTACATGCCAAGGATTCTTTTTGCAGCTCCAAAGTCCTTCATAGAAAATGTGTGAGCTAGCTTTCCCCTTAAGCTCACTAATGTCCTGCATATGCATACTAGATCATGCAATAATCATATCATCCACATACAATAACAAAATAATATAGCTCCCATTTTCAAGCTTCTTGAAATAAACACAATGGTCAGATTCACATCTCAAGTAACCATGCTCATGCATAAAACTATCAAACCTCATGTACCATTACCTTGGAGCTTGTTTGAGCTCATATATGCTCTTTTTCAACCTACACACTAATTTCTCCTTACCCTTGACTTCATACCCAAGTGGATGCCACATATAGATCTCTTCATCTAAAGCACCATGAAGGAAATCTGTCTTCACATATAGTTGCTCTAAGTACAAATATTCTACTATAGCTAAGATCAATACAGTACGAATAGAAGTCATCTTAACAACAAGATAAAATATTTCACCAAAGTGAATACCTACTTTCTATGTAAATCCCTTTACTACAAGCCTTACCTCGTACCTTTTCTATTCACCCTCTTCTTCCTTAATCCTGTAAACCCAATTGTTCTTACAAGTTCTCTTACCTACTAGCAACTTAACCAAATCCCAAGTCTGGTTATGTTCCAAGGAGTCCATCTCCTCATCCATGTCATGCTCCCACTGAACATGAGTCTTATCCTGCATTACTTCTTCAAATCTCTCTAGTTGACCATTATCAGTCAATAATAAATAAAATAGAGAAGGTGTAAATATTTCTAGAGGTTTACTTACCCTTTATGACCTTCTCATAGGATTTTGGGGTACCGGAGGCTCAAACTGGACATCTTGAACATTCCTATCCAAATCTGACAGTGATCGACCCCGGTCACCTCTGGCTGACGTCGATTCTACTAACCGATGCTAGTTTGGATCATCTGTAACTGATACCGGTTTGTCTAACCGATGTCAGTCAGGGGTCAAATGACATCGGTTACTGTGTAACCCTATCGGTAATACTTTTAAATAGGAGAGTTCATTTTCATTCACAAACTTCTCAACCGGTTCATCCTTGGGTACTAAAATTTGAATCTTGTAAATTCTCTTTTCATTCCATTCAACATCACAACTCCTAATAATTTTAGAATTCTCTAAATCCCAAAAACAGAAATCGAAATCACTAGATCCATAACCAATGAAAGTGTATCTCTTGGATTTTACATCTAATTTCTTTCTATTTTCCCTATCAACATGCACAAAATCTTCTGAACCAAACACTTTAAGAAAATAAATATCTACCTCTTTTCTGGTCCAAGATTCCTATGGTATTCCTCCATCTAGTGAACTTGAAGGCCAACAGTTAATAAAATAAACCGTTGTATCAACTACTTCTGCCCAAAACTACAAGGGCAATCCAAAATGTATCCTCATACTTCTAGCACATTCCATGATTGTCATGTTCATTCTTTCTATAACACCATTCTCTTGTGGTATTCTTGGAACCATTCTTTCTCTACGTATCCCATTCACTAAACAATAATCATTGAAATACTTGCTACAGTATTCACCATCATTGTCAGATCTAAGGAACTTTAACTTAGAATTTGATTCATTCTCAACAAGGGATTTCCATCTTTTAAAAGTCTCAAAAAAATCATATTTATGTTTAATACAATAAACTCATACCTTTTTTGTAGCATCATCAATGAAAGTAACATAATACTGGGATCCTCCCTGAGAAGCTACTTGAGCTGGTCCCCACACATCTGAGTGTACAAGCTCCCATTTTTACTCCTTCTTAGTTTCCCCAACTTTTAGAAACCTCACTCTCTTTTGCTTTACAAAGATACAATGCTCACAGAAATAAAGATCTAAATCTTTCAAATCTGATAACTTACCCTTAGCCTTTAAGATCTACATTCCTTTTTGACTCATATGACCCAACCGATTATGCCACATGCATGCATCTGAATCCAAAGTAGATAATGCAAAAAAGGAATCGATAATACAGGTAGATAAATATAAAGTTCATACCTTCTTACCTCTTGACACAACAAAAGTACCCTTGGTGACTTTCCAAGAGTCTCCTGTAAAAGTAACCATACAACCAGATTCACCTAGTTGCCCTACAAAAATAAGATTCCTCTTGAGGCTTGGCACATGCCTCACATCTTTCAATACCCATGTATTTCCATTCTACAATTTTAGATGAACTTCCCCTTTACCAGTAATACTACAAGGTTCATCATCACCCAAATAAACATGCCCAAAATTACCATGGACATAATTTCTCAAATAACCCTTATTAGGGGTTGCATGGAAAGAAGCTCCTAAATCTAAAACTCATGATTCAATTCTATTTTCTAAATAAATAATAAGATAATCTTGCATTACCTCTGATGTAGCAAGATTTTCTTCTTTACCTTTGTTTGGGTATTGGTTCTCTTTTTCCTTTGACCAAAAATCTTTCTTTACATGTCCTTTCTTTCCACATTTCCAACAAGTAATTCCCTTACTTTTGGATTTAGATCTGTTATCCCTTGACTTTGATTTCCCATTACTCTTACTCTTGGATCTCTCCTTCTGTCAGCCCCTACTTTCTATATTCAAAGCATTTCCAGATGATGATTCCTCTATAATCTTCCTATGAATTTATTCATTCAAGATTATACTAACCACATCATCAAAATTTAAAATATTATTAGCAAATTTGGTATTACTAACAGCCATTACGAAGTAATCCCAATTATCAGGCAAATAACATAAGAATAAAAGTGTTTTTACTTCATCATCAAATGGGAAAGCAACTGATTTTAACTGATTTATAATAAATTAGAAATCATTCAAATGACTAGATGCAAATCCACTTTCATGCATCTTAGAACTAAATAGTTTCTTCATCAAATAAACTTTATTTGAAGCACTAGGTTTTTCATATAAATTAGCATGAGATTTCATTAATTCTACCGTAGAAGCCGCTTCTGTAATATTGGAAGCCACGGATGCTATCAAGCTCAATCTTATAGATCCCAAATCCTTTCTGTCAAGAATCTTCCATTCTTCATCAGTCATCTTCGTAGGTCTAGACTTCTCATCCAATGGTAAATATAAATCTCTTTGATACATATAATCCTCAATCTGCATCTTCCATAATTTATAATTACGACCGTCAAATTTCTTTACCATATATTTGGTTTCTTCTACCATTGTTGTAGCTCCCACTCAATCAGAAAACCCTCTATGAGTAAATTTTTCAACACACAAAACACTCAAACAAAGCTTTGATACCAATTGTTGGGGTTATCACATTGGTTGTACAAATAATATATCATATCTAAGCATACATGCAAATAAAAATAGATATTCTACTAGAAGAAATTTACAAAATAAGAGACATAAATCAACACCAGATTTAACGTGGTTCACTCAGTGTGGGCTACGTCCACCAAGAAACAAGCCAATCTATTATCCAAAGCTTTAGCCTTTGACAAGATATAAAATGAAGATTTACAATCTTCTACACCTCTCAGATGTACAGTACTTTCTTTCTCTCAAGATTTTGCTTCATCACAAAGAATTCTCTCTCTCACCAAATTTTGCAAGTTCTTTCTAATTCTTGTTAATCATACCTTCTAAACCCTAGATTTTATGCTTATATAGTCATTTATAGACTTAGGGCACTTAGCCATGCAATTACAATCAATAGATATACTTTAATACTAAAAATAGATCTAATTCCCGAGAGTTAATTAAAACATCCTTACACAGGTAACCAATATCAGTTAGCCCTAATTGATGTCATTTCTTCCTTACTCTTTTACCGATGCCAGTCCTAAGTGACCGATGTCAGTTCCCCCCTAACCGATGATGGTTACGTTATTTTCCAACAAGTTACCATTGCATACTAAACTAAAGTAATTGAGCTCTCAACTCAACAAAACCCAAGAGAATAAGCCTCGAATATCATAAGGAAGATGAAGTTATTGATATCATCTTGGAACATTTATATTGGAAATCTACAGAGAAAATATCACACTTAGTATAAACAAGTCTTATCATCCATTGGATTCCAGGGCTCCTAATCTTTGGTACAAGCTAAATTTTGATGGAGCTTCCAAGGGAAACCCAGGAGTTGTCAGAGGAGAAGGAATAATCAGAGATCACAGATTGAATGTATAGTTTTTGCTTATGCAGGTAGTTCTGGGGCATCAACTTTTGAATCACAATATTGAAGCTTTATTAGCATTATGGGGCAATAGACTAGTTAAGGATCTGTAATATTTCAAATGTCATCATAGAAGGGGATTTATGCATGACTATTTTAAGCCATTTAAATAAAGTGCAACCCTTAGCTAGACAATAAAGGATTTTATCTATGAATCCATAAATATTTACAAGTCCTTCACAAATTGTAAAATCTTTCATTCCCATAGTGAAGGCAATAAAGTCGCAGACACTCTTGCTAATCATGGGGTTCTCAATAATAAAAATGCATTTTTGGTATGATAATGAGAACTTACCTATTCAATTACAAAATTATATTATCAATGACAAGTATGAAAATGCACTTGAAATCTAAATCCACTGATGAGATGTCCTACACACTTGTGAAGGTAAAGATTCATCATGATTTTCCCCTGCATGTTTATCATCAAAACTAAAATGCTCTCATCTCTCGCATGCTTTCTATTGTGGGAAAAAGAGTTAATAAGAAGTGGTATTTTGTCAGTAATGTTGCCACTATAAAGTGGAACAAATATTCTAACAATGGGACAGATATCATGGGTGAGCACCGTGTTAAGTTGAATCAACCTGTGACCTGGGCATGAAAGGAGGATGGGGTTCTTTGGAATTATCTACAGATTGGTTGGTTCTCCAATCTCATCAAAAGGATTCAAGGATACAACCAAAATGTTTCCATTCAATTTTTTGAAGGTTATAAAAACATAATAGTGTCATATGGGGACAAGGCCATTAATGTCACTAAAGAACTTATTACAAAAATCACTGGTCTAAACATGGATGGAAACCGGTTGGGTTTGACAAAAGAATTGATAAGATGACATAAGCCAATAATTTCCTCACCGTGAGTGAAGAATTGGAATTTTTCATTTCCGTAATCAAGGTTGCTTATAATTCCAGCCCCTTTCGATGTTAAATTGCAAAAATTATGGTAAGATATGTTAACGCTGGAAGGAAGGTACATCACAATTCCCCTTAAGCATCTCATCTTCTTGAACCATTTTAGGAGAAATATGTAAAAGTTTCTTTCCACATTTCATTTATGAACTCTATAGAGCAGATCAATCTGTAGAGATTCAAAATCACACTCGTGTCAAATTCCCCTCCATCAAGGAATTATTTTTATTGTGCATCAGCATTGTTTTACCCAAAACCATTTTATTCCTCTAGCCCCTGTGTTAGGGTTGGCATAAGGTTGTATAGATAATATATCATATCTAAGCATACATGCAAATAAAAGTGGATATTCTACCAAAAGAAATATATAAAATAAGAGATATAAATCAACACCAAATTTAACATGGTTCACCCAATGTGGGCTACATCCACCAAGAAACAAGCCAATCTATTATCCAAATCTTTGAAAAGATATACAATTGAAGATTTACAATCTTCCACACCTCTCAAATGTACAGTATTGTCTTTCACTCAAGTGTATTTTCCTTGTCTCTCCAAGAATTCTCTCTCTCACAATAATCTATCAACTTTCACAATTTCATCATTAACTCTTGACTTTAGGGAACCCTAGATTTCATAGCTTATAAATAGTGCCTTATACAAAATTAGGGCACTTAGCCATACAATTACAATCAATAGATCTGATTTAATACTAAAAATAGATATAACTCCTTGAGTTAATAAAACACTCATAGCACACAGTAACTGATAAGTTATCATAACCGATATTGGTTCCTCCTTTCCTGACTGATGTCAGTCATAGGTGACCATGATGTCTAAGTCCCTATATAACTGATATTCCAGTTAATGTATTTTCCAGTAAGTTCTATATTTCATGCTAAATCTGAAGCAATTAAGCTCCACATCTCAACAATATCTTTCACTTGGGAGATAAATTACTACTCGTATACAGTTTACAAGGGTCCATTCTTGGATCCTTTCCTTAGCTTTCATTTCTTCCTCTTCGAGTATCAAACTCAAAGACTTTAAACAGAAGTGGAGTGTATCTATAACTTCTCTATTTGATAATGGATTCGTTAGCATATCTACAGGGTTCTCACTCATATGAATCTTTCCCAATTGCATGTCAGTCCATCCTCTAATACCTATTGTATGAAGTGATATAGTCAAGGCTGAATGTCAAGTTTCATTCTTAGAATGAAACACCGAGTTCTTTGTCCAAATGAATTCGGGACACTCTGGCAGGTCAGTGAATAATGCATGGAATCATCTTTCTCTTTTCCTAACTCTTTCATGAATCCTAGCTCATTCATATCATCTCTTTACTAGCCTTTGTAGTCTGCAACATACTCTACCTCTTGTAGTAGCACAAAGCCACAACCTTCTGCAATCTTGTTTTATCTATCTAACTGTTAGTCATCCACCTACTATGAAAATATATCCAGTAGTGATCCTCCATACCTATCCAAATCTCCAACCATATCTAAATCAAGGATAACCACATAAATAAATATTCGAACCTCCATATACATAACTACATGCTAGATGTCCCTACTCAAATACCTTAGTATCCATTGGACTACTTTCCAATGTTATTTACCTGTTGATTAGACATAAATCTACTCACAACTCCCACTACATGTGACAATGTCTGGTCTAGTACAAACCATAACATACATGAGACTCCCAACTACTGAAGCATATAGATCACTCGTGTCATACATTTGACCTACAAGACTCATATGACCTACTTATGGACACGGTGGGGTCTTTGCTCAATTTGAAGTGTCCTAACCATAGGTGTACTAACAGATTTTGAATTATAAATTTTAAACCTTTCTAACACCTTGTAGATATAATCCTCCTGAGACAAATACAATTTCTTGTTCTTCATGTCTCTGTGTATTTACATGCCAAGGATTATTTTTGTAAGCTCCTAAATCCTTCATAGAAAATGTGTGATCTAGCTTTCCCTTAAGCTCACCAATTTCCTGCATTACTAGATCCTGTAACAAACATATCATTCACATACAGTAACAAAATAATTATAACTCCCATTTTCAAGATTCTTGAAATAAACATAATGGTAAGATTCGCATCTCAAGTAACCATGCTCATTCATGAAACTATCAAACCTCATGTACCATTGCCTTAGATCTTTCTTGAGCCCATATAGGCTTTTTTTCAACTTGCACACTAATTTTTCCTTACCCCTTGAATTCATATCCAAGCAACTGCTAGATATAAATCTCTTCATCCAAATCACCATGAAGGAAATCCGTCTTCACATCTAGTTGCTCTAAATGCAAATCATGTATTGCAACTAAACTCAATACAATACGAATAGAAGTCATCTTAACAACAAGAAAAAATATTTCACCAAAGTCAATACCTGCTTTCTGTGCAAATCCCTTTACTATAAGCCTTGCCTTGTACCTTTTCTGTCCATCATCTTCTTCCTTGATCTTGTAAACCCACTTGATCTAGAATGTTCTCTTACCTTTTGGCAACTTAACCAAATCCCAAGTTGGTTTTTTGTTCTAAGGAGTCCATATCCTCATCCATGTCATACTCCCACTACATGTGGGTTTTATCTTGCATTGTTTTTTCAAAACTCTCTCGTTCACCCCAATTAGTCAATAATAAATAAAATAGAGAAGGTGTAAATATTTCTGTAGGTTTCCTTACCCTTTGTGACCTTCTCATAGGAGTTTGGGGAACCGGAGGCTCATTCTGGACCTCCTGGACATTTATATCCAAATTTGTCAGTGACTAATGTCAGTCACCTATAACCGACATCGGTTCTGCTAACCGATGTTTGTTTAGCTCTTCTGTAACTAATACCAGTTCAAATGACTGATTTCAGTTTGCGGTCAACCGACACCGGTTAGTGTAACCCAGTCGGTATTATTATTAAATCCGAGAGTTTATTTTCATTCAAAAACTTCTCAACTGGTTCATCCTTGGGTACCAAAATTTGATCCTTGTACATTCTCTTTTCATTCCATTCAATGTCACGACTCCTAATAATTTTAGAATTCTCTAAATCCCAAAAAGGGAATCCAAAATCACCATTTACATAACCAATGAAAGTGCATCTCTTGGATTTTGCATCCAACGTTTTCCTATTTTCCTTATCAATATGCACAAAAGCTTCTAAACCAAATTTTTTTAAAAAATATAGATCTACCTCTTTTCTGGTCCAAGCTTCCTCTGGTATTCCTCCATCTAGTGAAATTGAAGGCCCTCGGTTAATCAAATAAACTGTTGTATTAAATGCTTATGCCCAAAACTACAAAGGCAATCTAAAATGTATCCTCATACTTCTAGCACATTCCATGATTGTCATGTTCATTATTTCTGCAACACCATTCTCTTGTGGTGTTCTTGGAACCATTCTTTCTCTACGTATCTTATTCACTGAACAATAATCATTGAAAGCCTTGCTACATTATTCACCACCATTGTCAGATCTAAGGCACTTTAACTTTGAATTTGATTCATTTTCAGTAAGAGCTTTCCATCTTTTAAAATTTTCAAAAACATCATATTTATGTTTAATACAATAAACTTATACCTTTCTTGTAGCATCATCAATGAAAGTAACATCATATTGAGATCCTCCATGAGAAGCTACCTGAGTTGGTCCCCACTGTAGACACCTAAAATATTCTTACACTTAACATTTCATCCAATTCAACCAATTGACGACACTTCGTTAATTACCCATTCTTCACCCCCGTCTCGGATGACCATTTGTGACACCTTCTCAGTCGTATTCCTCCTATAATCAGCTTATTTTGCTAATATCTCTCTTATTAGTTAAACATTCCTCCTTTCAACCATTCAAAACCTCCCTAGTTCTCTATAGACCACTTCTGCATTGGCTTCCTAGGCTATCTATCGGTTTCAAATGATTATCCAGACTCCTCCCAAATCTCAATGAGTCTCTAATCACTTGTCAATCACATTTTAACTAGCCTAAACCCTAGTTAACTAGCCTAAACCAAGCTTAACTAGCCTAAACCAAGCTTAACTAAGCCTAAAGCATGTTTATCCTAATATAATCCTAAAGTGATTTTTAGACTTTAGTCCCACATGCACCTAAATTTCAAATTCTTCCAAATCAAAAACTATAAATACAAGGATAAGCCTACCCATTCAAACTCACAACTTTATATAACACAAAACCAAAACAAGCCTAAAGAAAACTTTGAGATCTCATTTTTATTATCTTTAAGATAATAAGACATTTGATCTAAAGCTTTCCTTCCTCCATTATTGAGCTAACACCTCCATTTGCATCCTTAAACCAATTTTTGAGTAATATGGAGAGAACCATTGGCCTTAAAGCCATTAATGGCGAGACTCCATTCTTAAAAGCTTGAGTTTCATATCAAACATCACACCTTTTCATTGCTAAGTTGTTCTTTTTAGGTTCAATTTCTTAAATTAAGTAATCTAAAGAGTAGAGAGTAGCTTTATCATGTTAGTTTTTTATTTTTTTGTCAAAGTTATAACGCTTTTATGTATAGGATTAACTCTTGTTTATCTCTTATCTCATGGTGCATAGTTGAGTTAGCAAAGCTTTGAGGTTCTTTAGCCTCACTCCATAGCTTTTGCAACTTTCCATTGCATACATTTGGCATGCCCAGTGGGACACTTATGTCCATCCTCCATTAATGGAGGTCTTTTGAGTTCTTCAAAGTTCATTTGCAAGTTTTTTAGATAAAATAGCTTGTTATTTGTTCATTTCTATTTCTAACACTAGCTAAATCACACTTATTTACATATATTTTATGGGTTTGAACTAGAAATAGGCTACTTTGAATAACAACTAACCTGTTTTCTTTTGAAAAAAATTGTTTCCATGTTTTTTGCAGGTTTTATGGGGGGTGCGTGTACATGTCTTGGATCAGTGCGTATGCATTGAAATAGGTGTGTTTCCGTTGAAACAGGCGCGCGCATGTCTTTATGGGTACAAAAACACCTACATGCATGTGTGTCTATTTAAACAAGTGTGTATCCATCATTTTGGATGTGTATCTATCATTGTTACTGTGTTTTTTTCACTAGGGCGAGTCTCAATCGAACTAGGCATGTATCTATCGAAACATGCGCATTTGCGTCAAAACAAGCATGTACCCATTGAAAGGGGCACGTATGCATCATTCTAGGTGTGTACCTATCACTGTCACTTTTTTGACACTGAGGCACGTATCCATCGAGTTGGGTGTGTACCCATTGAAACAGGCTCGTAACTGTCAGTACAGGGCGCATATGCGTCGGGCTGTGTTCATTACCAATCTTCCGGAGGCCGTAACTTTTGCTCCCAAAATCGAAACAACTCCATTTTGAATGTGTTGGAAAGGTATTGAAGTGAAATATTCAATGGAAACATAAAATTATGATTTTTACTTATATAAAATTTATGGTTTATGTTATTAGGTAACTAAGTAATTTTCTAACGTGTCTTAAAGTTTGAAAAATTGTTTTCTTGACCATTCTAACACTTTGAAAGGTTTTGTGGCACTAACAATGGTTTACAGGTTTCTTTTCCATCGTAATTTTCATACTAACTTAGTTAAAATGTTGCATATTTATTTGTGAAGGTTTGAAACGTGTATGTTCTTCACTCGCGCCTTTTTAGGTGATCTTGGGGATCAAAAACGTTATACTACCTTCTTCATACTTGCAAAGAAATATAATTAGCTTTCAAAGTTGGTTAAAAGGAACTTCTTTTAGATTTTTACTTAGTAGATTATCCATTTCTTGCAAAATTTGAGTGAGATACCTTGTTGTGTATGCTCTTTCCTTGTGTCATAGGACGATCTAGGAAATCAAAAACAACATCTTATCTCCTTTATATGATGTTTTATAAAATTACTAACCTTGTTATGTAGGACCAAAATTACATGTCAAAGAAAGAAAGACATCAAAACCAAACAATATAAACCTTTTAATACACATGTTTTCATGCAGATTGCCAAATGGTGTTCTATTTAAAACCACATTTAAGCTAAGCAAGATAAAAAAACACACCACTTTAAAAACACTGTATTCCAGGTTTCAGAAAAGGGTATGTCCCTATCCACTCAACTGGAACATAACCCTTTGGAATAACGCCTTAAGCTACAACAATGGGGGGTGGTTCTAGGAACCCTAAAGTAATCCACCACTGAGTAACCTTGTGGATGAAACAGGAAGCACTCCACTTACCCACTTGACTAGTACTACCATTTATGAGATTTAGCGTCATAAGTCGTCCATATGGCGACCCCAGTGAGAGTACACGATGGACGCATTTATTTCCCACTGTGCTTGAAGGGGGTAAATTAACGCTGAGATACTCCCAAATTAGTCAGCGTGAATTTTTGGGTAAATCGAGCTCGCTTAGACAACTTTGTGACACCTAGTTGAGAGATATTGTTAAGGAAAGCCATTATGTCTTGAGAGCCCAATTTACTAGTCCTTTGTCATGTCATGGAGCCATCACGAAGTGAAAACTTACTTGGAGTCTGAACCTTGTTTTTTTGAACAAGCCAAAGAATCCCACTTAAGTTGGATCTAAGTTCCTTTCATAACGAAAATCATACAACATTTCACTTAGCTCAGTTTCTTTCTCACCTTCGGATATGGCTAAAACTCTGCCCAAGTGACACTTAGTTTATTTTTACATATTTTGATCTATACCTTTGCATTCTTGTTTCTCATTTAGGGCAATAGAAGGCACCTTTCCGGAGTGTTTTCATAGATAGTGTTCACCACTTTTTTGTTCGTTTATGCTCATCCATGTTTGCGGTTGAGTTGCTTAAACGTCTAAAGTGTGTGGATGCATCCTTATATATTTGATGGCCACTTGATCTTGATTTAAAGATCATCATCATAGTTAGGATTGATTCATCATTTGATCTCCCTTTGACGTGTTACCTTGTTCGCATTGTCTCAACACAATTAAAATACTTATGTCATGTTTTTCATAAACATGATCTAAGTATCCACATTGTGGTGTTACGTTACGCACACATTTTAAACACATCCTTAGTATACTTTGAATTAGTTTTTCTTCAAACATTTTCCAAAATATTGAAGAGTGTCACTTACTTTGTTTGCATCGTTTCAATACCACTTTGACACTAATATCTCGCTTCTCCATGAAGCTTGATTAGACGTGTCCAATTGGTGTGGTTACGTGGCTTACATTTGTAAACCTCTCCCTTCAACATTTAGGCCTTGTTGGTTGCTGAAACTCGTTGTGGTATCCTTTGATTGGGAGTCACCTCTACCCTTTGTTAATATTTACACCTTGATCATTTCGAGCTTGACATAAATATTGACATTGTGCTGATCATCTTTGCATCGAACTATCATTTTACACCACACATTTGCATAGGGAGTATTTCCTTTTTGATTGGCTTTGTATTTCACAATTGTATGATTGTTCCTTGTGATTATTCACCTGAAAAACTTGTTTTCTAATACAAATCCTTTTTTATCTCGTCAAGATTATGTCATCACAATGTCTATTTTCCTTAGACCTTCTTCAGGAAAATCACGCACGCATCTCCATTCTTACAAAATGTCTACTTGGATGTCATTATGCTTCCCTAAATTGATATGGAGACTTCCTTCCCTTCGAAGGAGTTCCATCACACTATCTAGAGATAGAAATTTGTGCCTAAACGAATGCCAACAATGACTGACTATCGCGTGCGGTTTCTCACACTTACTACAATACGAAACCTAGGTTTAGGAATTCAAATCAAAAGATTCCCATTATAACTAAACCTCATTTGGTTCTTTGTCCTAGAGTAGCACATTTGGGTACTATTAGAATATGGATTTGCACGCATGCAAATGACATGCATTCAGTGTTATGGAACGAAGTCACTCCTGATCCAAATGATTAGGTCGAGGCTGCCCCCACTCTTATTCTGATTCAGATCCAAACTACCATGTCGTATTATCACTCTGTACTTATCAAGATTCAGATGTGGGGGGTGTTGTTCGGATACATCAATGGAAAGAAAACTCGAATGAGGGAGATGGAATGGAATGTAGGAAATTTAGTCCAAATGGACCTGAATTGATGTCTTCATGCTTTGAAGAGTTAGGTAAAAACACTAACCTAATATTGCATCGAAAGATCTAATTCAGATCTTGAATAATGGTCCTAACTTTCAAATAAAATGGACCTCCTTCATTAGTTAGCTAAACAATGACCTCTTCCTCTGTAAAAGGGAACCACGACTCAGATTCCCTCTAGATCAATCAGAGCTAATTTGAATCACTGTGAACAAGAACAACTTAATATACGTTGATAATAAGATCAAAGATAATATCTCCTGCATTGCAAGATCTTCAAGACATCTAAATCTAGGTCTATTCATGAGACACCTAAGAACAATCCTAACATGTTCATCAAGAGATCAATGAATTGATGACACAAAGTTTGTTATTGCCCCATTCTTCACTCCAAAATGTTGGATCACAATTTAGAACACAAAGTTTCTTCCTGAAACAAAGCTTACACACAATAAGTCATCTTATCTTGGCTCCTCTCTCTCTTATTAGCTAAACATTCCTCCTTACAACCATTCAGCCCCTCACTTTCTTCTCTATAGACCACTTCTAGTTGGCTTACAAAGACTAGTCTATCAGTTTTACAATTGATCATTAAGTAAGGCACTCCCAAGTGACTCTTTGATTTTTTCAAATCAACTTTATTCATCAAGTGACTAAAAATAGCCTAAACCACTTAATTTAAAAAGTCATTTAAGGAAAATTAACATAAGCCTAAAAAAAATGGGTATCCTAATGTGGACCCACTTAAAGTGACATTTTAGACTTTAGTCACACGTAGACATCCTCAAATTCTAGTAATTCTTCCAAACCTAGATCTATAGACATACTAGGATCAATGCCTTATTCATTGGGCCAAGAGTCTGCCTATCAACGGTCGTACGAGAATGAACTCATTGACCATGCTCCACAATCCTCCAGGTGATAAGAGAGCTGATCTTGTATTAGACTTGAGCTAATTAGACATTCTCCCCTCTAAGCTTGAGCAACATCCATTAGCTGTGAGCTAACATCTCCATTTGTATTCACATAATCACAAGTTACACAGTAATTTGGAGAGAACCATGCTCTTTGATAGCCATTCCATGATGAGATTGTTCATTTTTCCCAAGACTTGTAGTTTCATATCAAACATCACACCTTGGCATTGCTCAGTTGAATCTTTTAGGTTAAACTTCTTAAATCTAAGTCGCCTACAGAGTAGAGAGTCTTCTAAAAGCCATATTTTGCATGTTTTTGTCAAATTCCTGATGCATGTATATGATTAACTCTTTTTTAGCTCTTGTCACATGGTCCCAAAGATGAGTTAGCAAAGCTTTGAGGTTTCCTTAGCCTGACTCCATAGCTAATTGCAACTTTCCACTCCATACATTTGGCATGACCCAGTTGATGACAGTTACTGTGCATCGCTACATTAACTGGAGAGTCTGACAGAGAAATGCTTGAATGTTCATGTGCACCTTGCTTGATAGATCCGCACAAATAGTTTGTTATCATTGTTCATTGGTCTATTTCTAATGAATAGCTCCGCAAGATCGATCACTTAGTGGACATATATTTTATGGGTTTGAACTAGAAAATATTCTACCATTATCGATCTCTATCGACTAATGACTGTTTGATTCTGAAGAGACCAATTGTTTCCAATGGCTACGACTTATACCGCAAGTAATAAGGAAGTTAGAGGTGCACTTCCATGTCTTCGGATCGGTGAGTATGCAGTTGAATCGCCACACTATGCGTGTTTCGTGATGCATCCATGCAAGTGCACGCGCCATGTCTGAACAAGCGTACAAGAAACACCTGTGCACACGCCTATCGGTTGATATAGGCATGTATCCATCATTCTGGACATGTATCCGTCATTGTTATTGTGACCTATGTTGACGTAGGCGCCAAGTCTCCGTCGAACTGGGCAATGTATCTGTCGATACAGGTGAATGGTAGCGTCGAAACATGCACGTATGCATCATTCCTGGGTGCGTACATTCTGCAATGTCATCATTTTGTTTGACACTAGGACATGTATCCGTTGAGTTAGGCACATACGTGTCATTTCAGGGTACATATGTGTCCAGGATGTGTTCATTATCAAACTACACAGAGGCACATGTAAAACGTATCCTGGTAAAAATACTCAAAATGTCACCTTTTTTGTTGCATCTGGAAAGGTATTGGCAAGGGAGCATATGCAATGTGAGGATAAAATTATGATTTTTACTTATATACAATTCATTTCTCTTGATGATCATCTGAGTCTAACTAATATCAACTTCTCAAAGTGAGTCACATTGATAAGCTTGAAAACTTGTTTTCTTGCACGCATTCAAGCACTCATGCAAAGCATTTTATTTGCACTAACAGTGGTTTACAGGTATCTATTACATCGATAGTGTTTATACTAACTTAGTTAAAATGTTGCAAATTTAGTACATGAAGGTATGGTAATAATGCATACGAATCAAACCATGTGCCTTTCTAGACGATCATCCGTGCTTGAGATATGGATTACTACAAAGTTCATGTCTTCCGCCAAGAAATTGAATTATCTTTCAAAGTTGCGACAAAATCGAACTAAATTGCGATTTTTACTTAGGAAATTTTTCGTTTCTTGCAAAAATTTAGTCAGATGCAAAGTTGCTGTATGCACTTGAAATCCTTGGCAAACACGTATACGAAGAGGGGGAGAATTCAACGAACTAAACATTTCTTTCTGACAATCATATCGATGTCCAAGATAATCGAGCTCCAAAGTTGATTACTTCCACAGACCACAAATTGCACGGCAAAGAAAGAATAGACGTCTTTTTTTTTTTACAATACGAACTCTTTCTATTATTATACGTGTTTTAATAAAAAGTAGATTTAGCGAATTCCGAATGTGCAAATGACTATACAACCACATTTAAGCTGAGGCGAAGATAAAATCACACATCGAAAAATCAATACAATTTTAGATCATTTTAACACTTCTAGGGAAGACGTACGAATTCACTTTGTGCGTAAATATCTCCATAACCACCTTGACGTGAGAATAACTCCTTAAGTCTCCTCAACAATGCGTATGGTACCAAGAACCATGAAGTATTTTGCCGTTGTGTAAAATCATAAATGATAAAAATAAATCTGCATTAAACTTCAATCCACTTGGGCATGCGTGGATTTTCCTCATGAGTTAGCATTATAAAGTTTTAATCTTATTCTTTACCCTGGCAAAAGTATGCAATGGATGCAATTACTGTGCACTGTACTTGAACTGGGAAAAGTTGAGTTACTCCCAAGTTAATTGCAAGGTGACTGTGTGTGAAGAAAGAAAAAACTCGTTCTTAAAAGGCTTCCAAACACCTAGTGTGAGAGATCTTATTAAGTGCTGCTACGTGGATTCTTGAGGCCCACTATTACTAGTCCTTTCATGTCTTGGCCATCACGCAGTGCTAACTTGTTTGGATATTCAGAACTTTTGTTGTTCGTTCCTTTCAAAGAATCCACTTAAGTGGAGATTGCTACAGTGCCTTTCATCAAAACAAAACATACAATGTTTCAAAAAACTTAGCTTCCTTTAGCATCCTTCGGACCTGGAAAAACTCTACCCAAGCTGACTCCTAGTTTATTTTTGGTGATTTTGATCTCATTCCTTTGACAAACAAAATGTTTCCCTTTTTTGGCAACTGAAGGCATCCTTTGGGAGTGTTGTCATGGATAGTGTTGGCCACTGTGTTTGTCCATTTATGCTCATCCATGAATGCATGCACGGGATCTTAAACGTCTAAAGTGTGTGGATGCATCCTTCTTATCCTCCTTGATGGCCACTTGAAAAATGGATTTCAAGATCATCCTCATAGCTAGGATTGATTCATCATTCTGCGCTGAACATTGGACGTGCTACCTTTTTTGGCAAATGCATGTGTGTGGAAACTCTTCCCCCATATACTCATGTCACGTTTTTCATAACTGTGATCTAAGTATCTCACTTTCCTAGGCATGCATGCTACGCACATCTTAACTCATCCTCATGGTATACACTTGACTTGGTTTTACAACAAACAAAAACCAAATATGCATGGACGAGTGTTTATTTACTTTCCTTGACTCATTCTGATACCACGCTGGCATTAATATCTCATCTGTTAATGAAGCTTGATGAACTCTGACAAACTGCTTTTGTTACGTGAATGCATGACAGGATGGAAACAACTCACCCTGAAACATCTCAAGGCCTTGTCTGGCTCTAGCTAATGCCCATTGCCATGGTTTTCGTGTGAAAGCCGGAGTAACCTGTACCCTTTGTTAATATTTACAAGCTTGTTCCTTCTCAAGGCTCTAGATATCTACAAATATCTGGCATTGTGTCGATCATCTTCTTCATCGAACTCTCACTTTACTTCAACAACCTCTTTCATACCGTCTATTTCCTCATCAATCTCCAGATTTGATAGAAGAAAAATTAAATGATTGTTCCTACGGGATCATTGAAAGCAGAATTATCCCCAGCACTTGTTCTTAGGCAAATCACGACAATTAATAAAAAGAAGAAAACGTTCATCCCAATGTCTATGTTCCTTAGACAACTTCCATCACAATATTACACACGCATCTCCATATTTATGCAATGTCTAGTTGGATGTCATTATGCTTCCTAAAATTTACATAAATCACTTAATTTTATTAAATAACAGGAGTAAAAATTACATTAAATAGATCTAAAATACGGTTTGTGGTGTAGCGGGAGAAGGGCTTATTCAAACAATAGACTGAATATCATGAAAGTTTCTCAAAATGACTGTGAGAATATAGACAATTATGATTGAGGAGATTCAAATCATGCAAATATAACACTTTTGCTTTTTTTTAATTTTAATTTTCACGTTTACTAATTCTTGCGAAGTCAAAATTAGCTGATAACGAGGTACCTTGTTCCCCACCTTCATCTCATAGTTGGATGGTATAGTTTGGACGCTTCGGATCCAAATTATTATTCAGGGTTCCCCCAAACCCTTCTTCTGATTTAGATCGAAACTACCATTCAGATTACTCACTCTTTTTCTGAAGATTCAGATCCCAACTATTGATCGGATACCCCTAGATCGATTCTTGAATCATGGTCCTCCCTTCCTTTGCACAGGACTTTTATTCCAACTCACCTCAACGACGTCTTCCTCCTTTAAAGACTCGTGCAACTCCAAGTTCCATCGATCGAACATCTAATTCAGGTCTTGAGTCATGGTCCTCCCTTTCTTCGTAGGGCCTCCTTTATCATTTGTCTCAACGACCTCTTCCTCCATCGAAGAGTTCCATGAATCGGATTCCCTCTAGTCAATCATCTAATTTGACTCCTACGTTGCAACTTAACAAATAGCTATGTGATCCTATTTTCTCTCCTACATTGCTGTGTCTTCAAGAAAATAAATCTAGGTCCAGATCCAAATAGTCCATTCATGAGACACCTACCACAAATCATACTTCCTCTCTTGAGTAATATTCTTCTATCAATCAATCTTCACCCCTTTTCAGGTCTTATTTCTTCTATTCAACCTTCTATGGCCGAAGAACAACAACCTCTACTTATTGATTTCTCTCATAATGAAGAAACAATTAGAGTACATGATAATATCCCTTTAGAAGGTTACAAAAAGGATTCTTTATAGAACTTGATACGCTCGCGTATTGGGGAAAAGAAGTTAATTCCTTTTATCAGAACATAGAGAAGGAGCCTAATGTCATGGAACTTGATTCTTCTTCTATTCCATATTCACCTTCTTTTGAGCATGATGAGATGTCGGGGTCTAGCATTAAGCCATGGCCTATCTTCTTGTTACCAAATCATTCATTATCTATCACCATTCCTCAATCAAAATCTCTCCTTGGGTCATCGTTGAGTAGCCCATTGTCTTATTCTATCCTTGGGCCACCCCCATGTAGCCCTCCATTTTCTACTTTTGGATCACCTCGTGGTATCCCATTCCCTTCTATTCTTGTGCCACACCCTTGTAGCCCTTCATCCTCTTCTATCTATGGGATAACTCTGAGTAGTCCTTTCTCATCTATACTTGGGTCACCCTCTAGTATTCCCTCATTATCTTGTTGCATTCTTGGGCCATATCCTTATAGCCCCACTTCTTCCATCTTAGGGTCATATTCTAGCAGCCCTTCATCATATTCTATCAGTGGTTCACCTCCTGGTAGCCCATCCTCTTCGATTCTTGGACCGTATCCTTTTCATCCATCACATATTTATTTTATCAATGGTTGTGGCAAGCCCACGCTCATTTCTCAAATCAGTTCTAAATGTCCATATTCACTTTCTTCTCCTTCTTAGGATCAGAAAAGTCACATGCGAGCTTATAAGAAACCCAAACAATTTCATTATCAAGATTATATCAAACTTCCAAGAGCTCGAAATCCCCCAACAACTCGAACAATCTCAAAATTCTAAATCAAGTGAGATTCAAGAACGCACATCAATGTAACCATCAAGTATGGCACAAAGTATAGAAACCTCTAGATAGGGAAATCAAGATGCCACATATGAAATCCATGTTTTAGGATAAATCACATTCATTTTTTTAGTACGAGTTCACCTCAATCATTGAGATCGAAGAAAATATTACTCTTGATAAACAAACATGTCTAGTCTCCCTTATCAAGGAATTCGTAAACATTTTTGGTGGATCTTACGACACAAGAGTGATTCTTTTATTCCCACCTTTCCAAAAACCATCAAAAATATAAAAATCAAAATAATTCAAAAATATAAAAAAACATTGAGAAAACACGAGAAAAATCAAAGGTACATTTTCTCAAACATTAGAATCAGGTATTACGTACACATGGATGTTTCTTTCTTCCCTTTCTTTCTCTTCCTCTACAAGTATTCCTTCCATTTTCATCCCTTATGTGATATTGTGGTTATCCTATTCACACACATTTTGTGATATTATCTCTATGGTATTTGTTTCACCTTGGTCTTTTATCACCTTGGTAAATTAAAGAACAACTGACCTCTTAGAGATCCTATCACTATCAACATATAATAAACTTGTTACGAAAAACTTTTGGACATTTTTATTGACACTAGCCAATTTCTTCATCACATTCACTTCCATTTCCTTCCATCAAGCCATAAGTGGTTCTTAACCCCTTGTCAAACAAGAGAGCTGAAATAAGTTTTCAGAAATCAAAAGAATCAAAATCAATCAAGAAATCAAAAGCTAAAATCTAAAAGCAAAAGAAAATTGATATATAACTCTCTTTTGGGATATTTCCAATAATCTCTACCGGGGCTATGGATGCCTGACTGGAAGTAGAGAAATGTTGTGATTAGAATCAAATGCATCTTCGTTCGGGGCTATGGACACCTAGTTGGCAGCGGAGAAATGTATGGTTATCCTTCCACCATCCATTCACAAAATCTCCTTTCAAAATAAATCATTCCTACACATTGGCTAGGGTGTCTTCACTTATTGTCTATTAAATCTTCCCTTCAAGAGGTAATTAAATTCCATGTGCACACACTAGATATCTATGAGCAAAACAGGATTAGTATGTTACCAAGTGTCTTTTTTGTTGACCTTGTTTAGACTCATACTTTAGTCCTTATCTCGTCTCACAATTTGTGCCTTTGGCTAATCATTTCTTCATCGTGAGGCTTCTAAGCTACATTCATATCATTCACATTGTTCTTCTACTTTTTTTAGAACATCCATGTGTATAAGATTACCTTTTTTCCATGTTTGTGGACACCTTTGTCACCTTTCACAAAAACAATCTCCTCCTTCCTTTATATCATGTGCTTTTAGGCCAACTTATGCTGGGGGCATCCTTGCTCCTTCCCAACACTTCATTGGTTTGCGTTCATCATCATGTTGAACCTATCCATAATGGCCTTGGGTCCCGCTTCTACCCGTGAAGAGTTTACCTTTGAATACTCCCACCTAATCATTGGGGCATTTTTGCATCTTCACCCTTCTCGTACACATGTGGCCTTATGCCCTTATACATCCCATCTATCTCTAAGGGCATCGACACTTCCTCGTCTTCCTGTACATAGTTTCAAAAAAAAATCAAAATCATAAAAAACATTCAAATATGCTAGAAAAATCACAAAAACATTTAAATATGTTTCAGAAAGCTTCTAAAAAAATGAAAGTATTCATCCTACAAAACATCCTACTCTTTGGTTCTCACTTGTTCATGTGCACAACTCGCGGATCATCTTGATCTACCTCCATCAACAAAAGCTAGGCTACTTACTTCGTCTGTACTCTGGGGCACAACAAGTTTCCTGGTACTATGTCCTAGTTCACATTGCTTTTTTATCGGACCCAAGTGTCCTTCTGTTATTCCCCTCGCATGTATCCTTGCTTGGGGCACCATCATCAACCCTTGTTGTTAATTCACACAGGTCAGAACTGAAGCTCGATAACAAAAACATTGTACTTATTTCTCTATTACTTTATCTTGTTTACTTTCTCGTATTGCATTATATTTTGTATGTTGCATGGCATTAGGCATCTTTTCCTTCCTCGTATTGCATTGCATTTTGTATGTTGCATGGAGTTGGTGTTTTTAGCAATGGGCATTTGTTCGTATATGGATTTTCATGTCATACTACACTTTTTTTCATTCTTTTTAATAAGGACCGATGATGAAGATCCTTATCAATATGATGAAAATAAAGTTGTTTAAAAGGCATTGAATGGATGTTATCTCATTCCCCCTTTCTCATACTGCTTTTCTTCTATATCCCCTTTCTTCTTCTTCACACTATTATTTCTTTTGTTCTCTTTCTATCATATTTTCGATCATCGATCGACCTCTTTCATCACCCCATCGAAAATCGAGGGGTCATCCTCCATTCTACTCATCTTTCTTTTATCCCTTCAAAACATTTCTACTTGTTTATGCTTGTCTACTTTCTTTGAAGTGACGTTACTTATGCCACCTCAAAGAGGGGAAAATGGAGACACCTAAAATATGCTTACACTTAGCATTTCCTCCAATTCAACTGATTGACGACATTTCATTAATTCAATCCATTCTTCGCTCTTGCTCTCAGATGACCTGTTTACAACACCTTCTCAATCGTATTCCTCATATAATCAGCTGATTTTTCTAACATCTCTCTTATTAGCTAAACATTCCTCATTTTGACCTTTCAGAACCTCCCTAGTTCTCTCTAGACCACTTCTGCAAGCTTCCTACGCTATCTATCGGTCATAATTGGTTATCCAAACCCCTCTCAAATTCTAAATGAGTCTCTAATCACTTGATAATCACACTTTAACTAGCCTAAACCATAGCTTAACTAAGCCTAAAGCTTTTTTATCCTAATCTAATTCTAAAGTGCTTTTTAGACTTTAGTCCCACATGCACCCAAATTCCAAATTCTTCCAATCCAAAAACTATAAATACAAGGCTAAACCTACCCATTCAAACTCACAACTTTACATAACACAAAACCAAAATAAGCCTAAAGAAAGCTTTGAGATCTCATTTGTACTAGCTTTGAAGCTAATTAGACATTTGATCTAAAGCTTTCCTTCCTCCATTAGCCTTGAGCTAACACCTCCAAATGCATGCATAATCCAAGTTTTGAGTAATATGGAGAGAACCATTGGCCTTGAAGCCATTACTGGTGAGACTCAATTCTTGAAAGCTTAAGTTTCATATCAAACATCACACCTTTGATTGCTAAGTTGATCTTTTTAGGTTTAATTTCTAAATTAAGTAATCTAAAGAGTATAGAGTAGTATACATGTTAGTTTTTTATGTTTTTTTCAAAGTTATAATGCTTGAATGTTAGTTTCCCTTATTTATCTCATGGTGCATGGATGAGCTAGCAAAGATTTGACTTTCTTTAGCCTCATTCCATAGCTTTTTACAACTTTCCATTCCATACACCCACACATCTGAGTGTACAAGCTCCAATTTCTGCTCCTTCTTAGTTGCCCCAACTTTGAGAAATCTCACTCTCTTTTGTTTTCCAAAGATACAAAGCTCATAGAAATCAAGATCTAAATATTTCCAATTTGATAACATACCCTTAGCCTTTAAGATTTGCATTCCTTTTTAACTCATATGGCCCAACCGATTATTCCACATGCTTGCATATGAATCTGAAGTAGATAATGCATAAAAGGAATCAGTAACACAGGTAGATAAATATAATGTTATTACCTTCTTACATCTTTCCACAAGAAAATAACCCTTGGTGACTTTCCAAGAGTCTGTTGTGAATGTAACCATGCAACCAGATTCACCTAGTTTCCCTGAAAAAATAAGATTCCTCTTGAGGCTTGGCACATGTCTTGCATATTTCAATACCCATGTATTTCCATTCTGTAATTTTAGATGAACTTACCCTTTACCAATAATACTGCAAGGCTCATCATCACCTAAAGAAACATGTCCAAAATTTCCCTCGACATAATTTTTTAAATAACCCTTATTAGGGGTTTCATGGAAAGAAGATCCTGAATCTAAAACCCATTATTCAATTCTATTATCTAAAGAAATAATAAGAGCATCTTGCATTACCTCTATTGCAATAAGATTTTCTTCTTTACCTTTTTCTGGGTGTTGGTTCTCTTTATCCTTTGACCAACAATATTTTTTTACTTGTACTTTCTTTCCACATTTCCAATAGGTAATTCCCTTACGTCTGGATTTAGATCTGCTATCCCTTGACTTTGATTTCCCATCACTCTTACTCTTGGATCTCTCCTTCTGCCTACCCCTACTTTCTACATTCAAAGCATTCCCAGATGATTCCTCTGTACCTTTCCTATGAATTTCTTCATTCAAGATTACACTAACCACATCATCAAACTTCAAAAATATTATTAGCATATGTTGTATTACTAACAGCCATTACCAAGTTATCCCAACTATCAGGAAAAGAACATAAGAATAAAAGTGCTTTCACTTCATCATCAAATGGAATATCAACTAATTTTAATCGATTTAGAATAGATCAGAAATCATTCAAATGACTAGATGTAGATCCACCTTCATGCATCTTATAACTAAATAGTTTCTTCATCAAATAAACTTTATTTGAAGCACTAGGTTTTTCATATAAATTAACAAGATATTTCATTAACTCTGTTGTATATGTCACTTCTATAATATTGGAAGCCATGGATGTTGTCAGGCTCAATCTTATAGATCCCAAAGTCTTTTTGTCAATAATCTTCCATTCTTCATCAGTCATCTTCATAGGTCTGTACTTTTCGTCCAATGGTAATTAAAAATCTCTTTGATACAGATAATCTTCAATCTGCATCTTCCATAATTGATAATTTCAGTCGTCAAACTTAACTACCTTGTATTTGTTTTCTTATATCATTGTTGTAGCTCCCACTCAATTAGAAAACCCTCTGTGAGTAAATTTTTCAACACACAAAACCCTCAAACAAATCTCTGATACCATTTGTTGGGGTTAGTACAAGGTTGTACAAATAATATATCAGATCTAAGCATACATGCAAATAAAACTGGATATTCTACCAGAAAAAATATACAAAAAAATATAAATAAATCAACACCATATTTAACATTGTTCACTCAGTGTGGGATACGTCCACCAAGAAACAAGCCAATCTATTATCCAAAGCTTTGACAAGATATACAATTGAAGATTTACAATTTTCCACACCTCTTAGATGTACAGTATTGTCTTTCACTCAAGATTTTTCTTCTTCTCCAATAATTATGTCTCTCACAATTATACTCATAATAATCATCAACTTTTTCAAGTTCTTCTCAATTCATACTTCTAAACCCTAGCTTTCATGCTTATATAGTCATATACAAACTTAGGACTCTTAGCCATGCAATTACAATCAATAGATCTAATTTTATACTAAAAATAGATCTAATTCCTTAGAGTTAATTAAAACAATCATACACATGTAACCGATGCAGGTTAGCCCTAACCGATGTCGGTTCCTCCTTTCCTGACCGGTGCCAGTTATAGGTGACCAATGTCAATCCCTCCTTAATCGATGTCAGTTACTATATTTCCTGCAAGTTTGATATTGCATGCTAATATAAAGTAATTAAGCTCCATAACTCAACACCTTGTTGCTCTTAAACCCATCCCTATCCCTGACCCTACCATTCCTACCCCCACCAATCCTATAGGACAGAGGAAGATCAGTTCAAAATACCCCTTCTGCCCCCTTAATAATCCTTTCCCTCCAAAGAGATATCTTTGTAGTAGCAAGAATACGGAATTTGAACTTTCTCAAAGCTTACTCCATATGGGTAACCCTGGACAAAGTAGTACTACTTTGGAAAAGGATGAAGACATAAAGAAGAGGATTGATGAGATTGAGAAGGATTTGGAGGCTTTAAAGAGATAAATGAAGAAACTATCAAGAAAATATGGGAATAGGAAAGTGGAAGAGGGACCTGGAATTGTTGAAATTCATATTAAAGAGATTTAAAAAAAGCTCAACTCCCTTGACAACAAGATGGTGAATGTGAGAAGAAGATAAGATTTTACTCTCACATCTCTCAAAGTTGTTTACAATTTTCTGGAAAAAGTCAAGAATGTTTGCATGTCAAGCAATATTCCTAAAAACATATAGGGGGAAGGAACATCTCAAGATCAAGTCTTTTATCAGGTTGATAATAATGACCCCTCATAGGCTATAGCTATTGCATTATTTAGTGCCTTACATGAATTGAAGCAAACAATTGACAAAGAATCTAAGTGATGAGCTACTTACAGGCTTGTAGTAGACTGGAAAATTAGTAGATGCTTAATTGATATTTTTTTTTTGTTGATATGTAGTTTTGTTGTTGTTTTGGTACTTTTCTATGTAATTGTGCTCTCATGTAACATCCTAATTTTGATCACTTTTTGGTATGTCTTTATTGTGATATCTAGCTTTTGATCATTTTTTGTACAAGGGTGTAGTCCCTTTCAAAAAACTATTTACCAATAATTAAAAAATAATTCTAATTTGTAATGACATCATGTAAAAATAGTTTTTAGGAGACAAATATGAGTTATAGGCCTTGAATTTAGACCTCTACATTTTTTTCTTGCCTTCCTCCTTCACTGTAATGAAATTATTCATCCTTATAAGGTAATAAATATTTTTTTGTGGTTATTATGTGTACTGTCCATGTTTTGTTGCTTTCTTTTTCCTTTTCATATATTGTATGTGTGTTGTGTATATTTTCTCTCTTTTTTTAAGTTCTTTTTTATTGTGCTTTGTGAGAAAATGACAAGTTAAATGTTTTCTTGGGTTGTGGCACATCTGTATGCCCTCTCTTTGCACATTTTACCCCATTTTCCCTCATGGAAAGTGTTTCATCTTGTTATCATCACATGTTAGCTTAATATTTCCCCTTCCTTGAATCTTTCTAACCCTTCTCTCTCCCTGGTCCCTTGGAATTTTTAGTTTAGGATTAGTTAGTTTGCATTTCAAAAGTATGAGTGTTTTAGCATTATATTTAGGTAGAGGAAGCTAGCATTCTATGGAGGTATGTTTCACATTGTAAGTCCCACAACTTGGAGACAATCCCATGATGCCTCAAAATCTTGGGTTATCTATGACTCAGGGTAGGGTGTAATTTTAAGCTCCAATAGTATAGTATTGGGATTTTTCTATTTAAATATATATGTAGATTGAAATTTCAGCTAATATCTAGTTTGAGACATCCCTTCTAAATACATTATCTATATGCATCATTTATCTCCGTATATGTACAGATCCTAATTATTTTATGCTCCACTCATTTCTATTGCAAATATTTCAAAGAACAATTCACCCATACTACTTACATGCCATAGTAGCTCCATACGACCTACATGTTCTTCACTTTGTGGTGTCACCATTTCATACCTCTTTATATTGTTCAAAATTTTGTGTGCCTTTTCGTAGTGTGGTTATATACAAATAATCAACGTTCTTTTGTCTAGTATAGAAATTGACCTAAATTCTAATAAATAGCTAATATTATTAGCTATATCATAAATTTAAGTTCTTTTATTTTACGTCTTAAAACTATTCAAAATAGTCTTTTTCAGTAAAAGTAATTTTATTTTGAGTCTAATCAAAATTATTTATAGAGTTTCGGTCCATGGCATCATTATTGAGTTGGTTTAATAAATTGAGCCATTAGGATTATTAACATCATCAATTTCCTACCTCTTAGGAATCATGTATGTGTAATTCCCTTAAAATTGTCATCTTTATTATGTCATAGTTGGTCTACATTCAAAAGCATCATTGTAAAAGAATCTAAAAAATAATTTTAAAATGTCTGCATTTGAACTAGATGCATTTTTAGTATAACCCAATGTCTGAATTATGGGGGAAATAAAATGAAGAACATTACATTTCTAGTGGATTTTCAAATATCACAAAAGAATAAAAATGTGCACTACACCTTAACCCTACAAGGGGCTACCACCCCTAGACCCCTACTTTGGAATTTCAGAACCAAATAAAAAATTTCTGTGGAAGCCACCTCGATAGAAGATGGTGCAAATTTGAGCTCCAGATTCCAATCCATTGAGTAAGTAGCACGTCAACTAGAGGATGGAGGAGCAGAAGGTTAGAGATTGAACAATGGCCTCTCACCATCCACAAGTGACTGGGCCATTCAATGAGGTTGTGGCATGTTTTTAAGTTTGATATTTTATTTCCAGTATGTAGCTTGTTTCAGTTGTGTGTAATAGGCTTCTTTTTAGTGTTCCTATTTTGTGTAGATTGCTAAATAAATAGAAATTTTGCATTACGAGGGGAATATAAATTAATACTCCATTTTCATTATTCTAAAGTCAATGAGATGAAAAATTATTCCTATGTACTTCCCTGATGTGAAAAATATAGTGGAAAGATGACAGCACAAGGTAAAAGAAGCATCATAATACTTAAAGAGGATGAACAGTGGTTCATACTTTGGACGGGGGTAAATATTTTATGAACATGGGTTCTTATTAGATGAATATGGGTTCATATTGAGGTTTTTGTCAACCTTTACAAAACCATTAGTGTGCTAAGATCATGAGCATGCAGGGGCAGAAAGCTGTAAAATAAGTATAATTATTTTTCTACCATGTTTGTATTAATGGGGGATGTTAGGAACGTATATTAATTAGTGCTCCATGATATTATGTGAGTTAGTTAATGTGTGAAATATATATTAAGTTAATATTGTATTCATTTTTTAATACAACTTACATAGGATATTGTGGATTGATTTTCAAGATTTGAGTTGTTCGAAAAACTCACCTATATTGGGGTGAGTGGTTATAGGAAAACCACTATCTATTTGTAACAATTTCAATAGAATATCATACAGTATGTTCAAATATTTTTTGTGTATTTGTCTTTATGTTGGTTTATATGAGATAAATCTCTCATAATCTCTTCTAATTCCTATTAGATGAAGTTAACATTATTATGGTATTAATGCAGAAAAGGAAAAAAGGTTTAGAACAACTAGTGGATTTCTTTAGTTAGACATTAAAATATTATAATTTGAAATACATTCATGTGGAAAGAAAGTTTTTTCCATCATGAGATATCTCAAGAAATTCAAATGTATTCATGTAACTAACCACATCAAGTTATTTGTCTCCCATGGACCAATGTGAGAGACTTCATTATGGGAGCTGAAATTAGTGAAAAGAAAGTTAGATGGATGACAAAAAAATTATGAGTATGATGTGACTATAAAGGTCATGAAGTTGGTTCGAGGAATAATATTGTGTGAACAATTGGCTTATAATCCTGAAGATAATCAAGAAACCTCCTATATCTTGGAGTAAGTAAAAACAATCCACAAAAAATATGCCTAATGACAATAACTAGATAAGAAATATGGCCAGATTCTTATATACTGGCATATATCCTCTTGGTTTGAGAAAATATAAAACCAAACATTTAATATTACATTACATTCCTTATGAATTGATATTCAAATTTATTTATAGATAGAACCTGGATGGATTATTACCAATGTACATTGAAGGAGAAAAAGTGAATAAGACTTTGGCATAATTTAATAATGGCTTCTTTGGAGGAAATTTCTCTACAAGGGCTACAACAATCAAAATCTTGAAAGTAAGATGCTTCTGGCCGATATTGTTTGTAGATTATTATCAATGGATTAGAAAGTGCAAAGAGTGTGGTTTCTTCAGTGGTAAGAGAAGATGATTTCCCTCCCACTTTATCCTATCGAAGCGGATGAACCCTTTTCTCAATGGGGACTTGACTTTATTAGCATGATCAATGCAATGTCAAGTTTAGGTCACAAATGGGTCCTAATAGTGACTGATTACTTTACCATGTGGACATAAGTTGTGGTCCTCATGAATCAACTAAATAAATTATCCTTTATTTTTTGGAGGACATTGTAACAAGGTTTGGGGTTCCCCAAACAATCATTTCTAAAAATAGTAAGGCCTTCTTATGCTATACAATTTATGATTGGGCCCTCAAGTATGGTATATATCCAAAGGCTTGTACCAATTATTACCCTCAGAGAATTGTCTTAGTTAAGTCTGCCAACAAGAACCTAATTTAAATAATGAAGAGAAAAATGGAGATGAATTAGAGAAAGTGGCATAAAAAGATTAAAAATCCTCTTTAAGATAACAGAATCATACATAAAAGAGAAATTGATTATTATCCTTTCATCCTTGTATATAGTAAAGAGGTTATGATTTTTGGTGTGAGTTATATTACCTTCTCACTAGGTGAGTCATCTCACTTATGTGTGAGTATGGATCATAGGTTTCATATTAGTTATGAAATATTCCCTCATGGAATCTTTCATATGTGTAAGTGTGTGTCATAGGATTTACATTCCCTTTTCAGAAAATAAATAATATTCTCGATCATGGAGGCATCGTTACTCTACATGGGAGTTATGTGGCACTCCCCTATATGTACACATTTCTCCTCTTAATCTATGAGAATTCCATTTTGGATTTTTATTTCCCTTATTGCATGCACATTTATCTCATGGTTGAGTTCCTTCTTGTTGAATCTTGAAGCTACTCCATCTCAGTTGGGTGCAACTCCTTGATGCACACAAATTCCCTCCAATTCTTCATCCTTCATCCCTCTTTCACGGTATTAGAGCTCAGGGGATTGGAATCATGTTGCTCATTATGGTTTCTTACAACTCTTTGTCTCGTAGTTTCATGTGCAAGCTCTCATTCCTTCCTTTTTTCTCTACTTGATTTTTTTACGAGACTTTTACTTGGTTTTTTGTTGGTTGTGCTCCTTGTTGTGTTGGTTATGTTCTGAATATGGATAAATTTTAGGTTTGAAGTGCAGGGTTTGTTTTTTGAGTTTTAAGGGTTGATAGATCTCTTAAAGGATATAACTTGGCACCAACTCTCTGAGTTGAGAACCGAGCTCCCCTATCTCACTTGACAACTCGAAAACTTGTGAATCGACTCATGCATCATTTTTGACTCAGTGTTTTGGTTGATCTGCTTTATTCACCATTTTACATTGAAATCTCATTAGCAACACACTACCCAAGCTTGTAGTTAGTTCTATGATCGTCGCTTTGGGGTGGCTTCACTACTTGTTACTTTATATTGGTCCATTGAATTATTCACCATTCATGATTTTCTCATGCCTCATTATAACTCTTCTTTAACAAAATCTGCATCGGGCTTCCTTGTAGATCATGTCAAACACCTCCAAGATTTTACGTTTGCAAGGTATTTTTTCTCTGTAATACTGCTCAAGGTAGGTTATGCATTCTTTGGTCTCACAATTTTTCGTGCTCTATTTTGCGTTCACAAGCTTGTTTGACAGCTAGACTCCACTACACACTCCATTATAACTCACTTGTGTTCACACTGGTTTCCTCTACCTATGGTATTTTTGGTGTGCTCCATATCTGAGTGCTTACTGTGTGATTGAGGAGGTCTACTTGCTTCAGACCATGATGGCATTGTGGTAGTGTCATTGTTTCACCTCCGCTCACTGCAGGATTCCTGAGCATCAAACAATTCTCCACTCTCCTAACATATGGAAGTTTTTTAGCCTTCATAATTTTTTGAGAACCACTATCTGACACATGGATTTGATTGGGTGTGTGGCATCAACCCCTAGCACAACCTCACATCAACTCGAGCATATCTTGGTAGCATCAACCACACATTCTTACCAATATTGTCTCAGACTAGCTCATGCACGTAGGTAATAGTCATCTCACCAGGATTTACCACAACTTGGTGGCATTTACAATCTCAACTCACCCATTGGCTCGGCAAGCCCATCTAACTTGGCTCGGTGCACTCATTATCTCAGTCAAAGACCCCCTAGTTTGATCAATAGCCACCTCCTAGCTCGTCAGTAGAGTTAACACAATCCACACCCATACCTTTTTAATGTTTTAAGGTAAAAACATTCATCTCTTGGCATTATAATAATTTTGGATTCATTTTTCTTGTTAATGTATTCCCTTTCCTATGAGTGTCAAATATGGAGGGCGAGGTCCGAGGTTGGCAGGATGCCA
Organism: Taxus chinensis; assembly: GCA_019776745.2. Classification (NCBI taxonomy): domain Eukaryota; kingdom Viridiplantae; phylum Streptophyta; class Pinopsida; order Cupressales; family Taxaceae; genus Taxus; species Taxus chinensis. The sequence goes on along the minus strand of CM034149.1, from coordinate 828,388,229 downwards.
ATCCCCCTCGCAATAAAATCAAACCCTATGTGAAATTTTATGTTATTAAGAACAAGTACAAATATGACCCCCTTTGCACATGTTTCAAGTAATTTTTTAATCCATATGTAGGGCATATTTTCTTTTTCCATCAGTTGCGGGAACCATTTTTTGGCTATAACTTTTGACCAGTTTCTTGGTTTTGAGCACTTCTTTAGTAAAAATTGCATGATTTTTCACACACTACATGATGGGATTGTCATTTTTTTGTAAATTCACTACATTATAAAGTGTTGCATTCTGGGGGTCATTGCACTGCTTGTTTGGGCTTGTACTTTTCACACTAAGTTATAAAGTGCCATCTGTGATATTTTTGGGGGTTTGTCTGCACTATGGATTTCCATCGTTATGTTGTTATGTTCGATTCAGAGAACTATTCAACATGGAAGGAAGGTATCATCAAACATTGCACTATGCATGGTTTGTTTCCCTACCTCCATGGTCTAATTCCTAAGCCTCTTGAGCCTCTGCAGAAGGATGAGTGGTTTAACTACATTGATGAGGTTTACATCCTTCTCGGTATTACTATTTCTAAGGATATCCAACATTTATTCAAACACACTGAGTTCCCTTTCACTGCCTGGTACATTATCCAACAGTTACATGGTGATACTACTTCACCATCTAAGAGTGATGCTTCCCTAGACCACTCTTTTGCCACCATGGATTCTCCCCCTTCTCACATCCCTTCCATTATTGAGTATTCCCCTATTTTTATTATTTCTTGAGATTCCCTTGTTGACCATCCACATCAAGACCTTTCTTTTGAGAAACCACTTACACTATTTCAGCCACTACAGAGCTCATTGTATATCATGTTCATGCTTCCATTCATGCTTTGCATGCGTGTTCCATTGGATACCCTTTCACTGAGACAGATGTGAACATTTCCCCTTGTGCTTCCTCACATCTTGATTTCTCAGTTGACGAAACTATCCCTACACTTGTTGCTTCCATTGAGTACCATGTTATTTCACCTTAGCCTTATAGTATCTCTCTGTAGTAGTCTTATCCTCCTACTTCATGTGTTGCATTGCATGCTCCGTTTGAGCCATCACACATCTTAGAGGACCTATCTATCTCTCGTGTTGGGATTTCTTCCCTAGGGACACTTTTCACTTCCACCATTTTAGAGATTCTTCACGTTCCACCTCTTCTTATGGATCCCTTTCTAAGGGTCTTTGGGTCCCCACCTTCTTCTCTCTCTGACACTGCACATTATCATGACATTACCTTTGTCTTGTGTACACTATTTTTCCTAACCTATGTCACCTTCCAAGTTGTAGATCAGAGTTATAATTTCCAGTTCTCCTTTTTTTCATTCCCAAGGGAAGGAACATTGTTTGATGCAAGTGGATTCTCTTCAGTCTTTACGTGGAGGACCACATTATTGACACGCTTCTTAGAGGACCTTCTTGTTCTCTTCTTTCTCTCTCTACTCTAGAGTATCATTGTATTTGGGTACCTTATCAGAACATGTTTTTTGGACCCATTTCTTCTCCTTATTATCCATTATTCTTGAGTGAGTTTGTCTCTCTTTTGGGGGGAGTTTTTTCCCACTAGGTTTTTTTCCTTTCACTCCACTTTTTGAGAGTTTATTTTAAGTGGGTATCTCCTCAAGCTTAGTTATTGGGACCCATATTTTATTATATGTGTGTTTTGTTGACTTTCCTTTACCTCATTCTAAGTTAGGATGAAGGGCAGGTGTTATTGTGAGGTGTATTACCACCTCACCATGTAATTCATCTTACTTAGGTGTGAGCATGGATCATAAGTATCATATTAGTTATGAAAGATTCCCTCATGGAATCTATCATATGTGTAAGTGTGTGTCATAGGAGTTACATTCCCATTTCAAAAATTAACTCCTCTTCTCCATCATAGAGGCATCATTACTTTGCATGGAAGTTACTTCAAACTCCCTTATATGTACACCTTTCTCCTCTTAATCTAGGATCATTCCATTTTGGAGTCTTATTTCCCTTGTTGCATGCACATTTCTCTCATGGTTGAGTTCTTTCTTGTTGAATCTTGAAGCTATTCCATCTCAGTTGAGTGCAACTCCTTGATGCACACGAATTCCCTTTTGGCCTGTGTCCTTCCTCCCTCCGTCAATGATTCCATTATCTCTTTAATTTCCTTTGTTGGATTGGGCACATCAATTGAAATTGGAGGGTGAAGATGAAAGGACAATCAGAATGGAAGAGCTAGTTAAACTTGAAGAACTGAGACAATCTACCATGATCAAGTTAGAGGAACATCAAGGATTAACCAAATAGTGATTTGACCCTTAAGAAAGATAAGGCACAATATTTTAAAATAGGATATTTGCTTCTAAAATGGGATGCAGATAGAGCTAAAATAGGATGACACTCAAATTTAGAGTGGGATATATATATCATTATTTCCTATAAGTAGGACCAAATATTTTAAGTTGTCTAAGATTGATGGGGAAGCACTTCAAATCCTAGTCAATGGGATTTATCTTAAACCTTTTCACTAAGTTTACTTGGTTGAACCATGTACATATTTGTTATATGTTTTATTTTTCCTTTTACGTGTTGTTGGAGGGTCTATATATCATTATTTCCTATAAGCATGACAACTCTTTCAAGTTTTCTAAGCTTGATGGGGAGGCATTTCAAATCCAAGTCAATAGGATTTATTTTAAACCTTCTCATTAAGTTTACTTTGTTTCATCATGTACATAATTGTGTGTTTTATTTCTCCTTTTCCTTGTTGTTTGAGGGTCCCTCATTTTGTTGTGAGGTGATCATTGATCGAGTGAATTTTCCTCAATTCTTATGGTGATCTCCCAAATAATTTCTTTATTGCACAAGTGTTGGTTCCATTTTCACTCTTTAAGTTAGAGGATATAAATAACAAAGAGATACTACATCCAAAATAGTGTTCTACAGAATAAATTGGTAAGTAAAATTAAAGGTTTGTGAATAAAGGAGAATCTTGATCTCACAAAAGTTCCTAAGTCATACAATGGATATGCCAAGTTGATGATCATCCCATCTAGCAAGAAGATGTTCCTTGAAAGTCACCAACCTATTATATAAGATAGAACCCATGTTATTTTGACAACTTCATTCAAGTCAAACACTTAAGCAGTTCATGTTAGAAAAACTGTGGAATAAAGAAATGAAAATTCAATGTTCCGTAGAATTCAAAACATTTAGTGTTGTGTAGAAATCAAGAACTTAGTATTCTAAATAAATTAGGAACTTAGTGTTCCAAAGTTTTACCTAACCTGTGGAATAAAGGAACATCATCATGGGGAAATATGCCACAAAATAAAGGCTTGGGAATTTATGGCATTGCAGGAGAATAAAGGTTAACCATGGGAATAAGAAAAGGTTTGTGTGAGGCAAGGCACTTAAGGTTAAAAATATATGGAACACAAAACATCTACAGAATGAAGGAATAAAATCCATTGAACAAGTAAATTCAAAATCTTGTGGTAAAAAGAAAACACAAATATGGAACAAATAGTATGTGATATAATTTAAATGCCACACAAGTTGGTAGATTCCAAGGAACAAAGAAAATATTGATATCAAAGGAACACGTGGAATGAAAGAACAATCATTTACGAAGCAAGTTAAACACAAATTTTTGGATCGTATAAGTTTTTCCAAACAACAAGAATCCATGGAAGACATGATCAAGGTAGGGGACAGACAAAATTACACACAATAAAGCAAATACATTCATGATTTAGTCCAGGTTCCCAGTCACTCCAATAACCAAAATTTTATTTTGAATGGCATCATCCCCCTACACTGGCAATCTAATAGCGTGTGATTAAATTCATATCATGCACCCCATTATTTGATTACAAAATCAATGGTGATTGATCCTTGGTACAGGAAGGGTAGTTGAATTCATTCATAGTTGGATGGTATATTTTCCCTCTTCCTCTCTCTGAAATTTTCTATATATGTAAGTGCAAGGGCACATGCTAAGGGTTCACTTTTAAGATAATTCTGAGAGATCATCCCTTTTGAGCTCGAAGATGTTTCTCGTAGACCTTTGTAACACATGTGTAAGTTACTTCACTCTGGTGTCTTGTAAATGGATAAGTTCTTGATATTATATGCAAGTGTGATTTCTTTCCTGTGAATACATCAGTTTTTAACATTAATAATTTAATCCTCTTACTTTCCTTCAGTCTTGTTTTATATATATCCTATAAATTTCCATGTGTACGGTGTTGGATCTTCATATGTATTTTTTTATTTGTGTCCCTAGATCCATAATCAAGCATTATTCTAGTTTGGTGCATCACCTCTCTTTAATTCAACATTTCTCTTTCTTAACCCTGGTCCCTCATAACTCTTAGGATAGGATTATATAGTAGTAGTGTAGTGTTAGTTATTCATAGTGAGCGAGGATATCAGAAGTCGGCCTTCTCTGGGATTGACTCAAAAGGCTCCATTATTCCATACATTTTAGGTCTTTCAATGTTTCACTAAGGTTTTGAATCTGGAAGATTCAATAAGGGTGCAATATTAGACGACAACAAAACCTTTTGGGCCATATCATATGGATTCTTTATCACTGGATGATTATAATATTGACAACATTTACAAGGCTATATTCCAATCTACTCAAGTGTTATAATTTTATTTTCAAGAGTAAATTCAAGCTATAAGCACCAACATCAAACTCTCAAGGATGAGATAGCACATTGAAAGGATCCATAAATACCCATGTCAATCATGTTTATATGCATCATGTGTAATTCCCACATTTTCAACACCAAAATACAACAGTTAAATTATCTGAATTTTTTTTACTTTAAATGCTTGCTACACAACACCACATGGGCTCCAATAGAGAAAATTAACGTTACATACGACACTTACACAAAACATCGACCCACATAGACAACATGATAACACCATATACACGTAGATGTCGCACTTTCCCTAATGAACAATTAATAGAAATGACACAACCACAAAAGGGACCCAAGGATTGGTAAATTCACAACACATCATTACCATGGTTACATCTTAGTTACAATAAAAAATTCAAGATAATTTATCATGTTAGGATAAATTCTCCTTTTCCAACTACATATTCTTAATTTCATTTAACATTCAACTTACAATACAAACACTTAATTTGGCTCTTTCTCCCTTATAATAATCTCCATAACTAAATAATTATTTTCCAAAATTCAAAACCCATACAAAATTCCTAATGCTATCATTCTTATGTTAAGGTGTTGGGGTTAACATACTAGTTGTACAAACTATATCAGATCCAAGAATACATGTAAATAAAAGTGGATATTCTACCAGAAGAAATATACAAAACAAGAGACATAAATCAACACCAAATTTAACATGGTTCACCCAGTGTGGGCTATGTCCACCAAGAAACAAACCAATGTATTATCCAAATCTTTGAAAAGGTATACAATGAAGACTTACAATATTCCACACCTCTCAGATGTACAGTACTTTCTTTCTCTCAAGCTTTTGCTTCATTGCTAATAAATCTCTCTCACCAACCTTTGAAAGTTTTTTCTAATTCTTCTTAATCATATTACCTCTAAACCCTAGCTTTTATGCTTATATAATTGTTTATAGACTTAGGGCACTAAGCTATGTAATTACAATCAATAGATATACTTTAATGCTAAAAATAGATCTAATTCCCGAGATTTAATTAAAACATCCTCGCACATGCAACCGACGCCGGTTAGACCTAACCACTATTGGTTCCTCCCTCTGCCTGACCAATGTCGATCCTGGGTGATTGATGTTAGGTTCCCCCCTAATCGATGATGGTTACTATATTTTTCAGCAAGTTTCCATTACATACTAAACTGAAGTAATTGAGCTCCACTAACTCAATAATCTCCCACTTAGAGATTAATTACTACACCATACATGTACAGTGTCATTCTTGGATCCTTCCTTAGCTTTGTTTCTTCCTCTTCAAGTCTCAAACTTGAAGACCAACAGAAGTGGAGTGTAGCTCCAACTTCTCCTTTGTTAATGGATTCGTTAACATATCCGCATGGTTCTTGCTCATATGAATCTTTTATAGATTTAATTTTCCATCCTCCAATACCTTCCATATGAAGTGATACCTCAACTGAATGTGTTTTGTTCTCGAATGAAATGTTGAGTTATTATACAAATGAATTACACTCTAACTTTCACTGAACAATTTACAATCACATTTCTCTTTTCCCAACTCTTACATGAACCTATCTCATCCACATCATCTCCTTGCTAGCCTCTGTAGCTACAACATAGGCTACCTCTATAGTAGACAAAGCCACAACCTTCTGCAATCTTGAAATCCCAGCTAACTATCATTCCACCTACTATGAAAATATATCATGTAGTTCTCCTTTTATCATCAGGATCTCCAACCATAGCCGAATCAACATAACCACGTAATGAAATATCTAAACCTCCATAGCATAATTACATGTTAGATGTCCCTTTCAAATACTTGAGTATCCATTGGACTATTTTCCAATACTTTTTACCTAGATTAGCCATATATCTACTCACAACTCCCACTGCCTGTGCAATGTCTAGTTTGGTACAAACCATAGCATACATGAGACTTCCAACTGCTGAATCATATGGCACTCATGTCATGTATTTGACCTTCTCATGTGATGATGGACACTGATCTTTTCTCAATTTGAAGTGTCTAACCATAGGTGTAATAACAGGTTTTGCATTCTGCATGTTGAACCTTTCTAACACCTTATAGATATAATCCACTTGGACAAATACAATTTCTTGTTTTTCATGTCTCTATGTATTTGCATGCCAAGGATTCTTTTTGCAACTCATAAATCCTTCGTAGAAAATGTGTGAGCTACCTTTCCCTTAAGGTCACCAATGTCTTGCATACTATATCCTGTAATAAGCATATCATCCACATACAATAACAAAATAATATAGCTTCCATTTTCAAGCTTCTTGAAATAAACAAAATGGTCAGATTCACATCTCAAGTAACCATGCTCATGTATAAAACTATCAAACCTCATGTAACATTTCCTTGGAGCTTGCTTGAGCCCATATAGGCTCTTTTTCAACTTGCACACTAATTTCTCCTTACTCTTGACTTCATACACAAGCAGTTGTTGCATATAAATATCTTCATCCAAATCACCATGAAAGAAAGGCATCTTCACATCTAGTTAATCTAAATGTAAATCTTCTACTACAACTAAGCTCAATACAGTATGAATAGAAGTCATCTTAACAACAGGAGAGAAAATTTCACCAGAGTTAATACATGATTTCTATGTAAATCCCTTTACTACAAGCCTTTCCTTGTACCTTTTCTATCCACCCTCTTCTTCCTTAATCCTGTAAACCCACTTGTTCTACAATGTTCTCTTACCTACTGACAACTTAACCAAATCCCAAGTTTGGTTTTGTTCCAAGGAGTCCATATCCTCATCAATGTCATGCTCCCACTAAGCATTAGTCTTATCCTACATTTCTTCTTCAAAGCTATTTGGTTCACCATTATCAGTCAATAATAAATAAAATAGAGAAGATGTAAATCTATTTCTAGAGGTTTACTTACCCTTTGTGACCTTCTCAAAGAATTTTGGGGTACCAGAGGCTCAATCTGGACCTCCTAGACATTCATATCCAAATCTAACAGTGACTGATGCCGGTCACCTCTAACTGACATCAGTTCTGCTAACCAATGATGGTTTGGATCCTCTGTAACTGATACTGGTTTTTCTGACTGGTGTTGCAGGTAGGGGTCAACTGACACTAGTTACTATGTAACCCTGTCGGTAATTCTTTTAAATCTGAGAGTTAATTTTCAATCACAAACTTCTCAACCGTTTCATCCTTGGGTGTCAAAATTTGATCCCTGTACATTCTCTTTTCATTCCATTCAACATCATGACTCCTAATAATTTTAGAATTCTCTAAATCCCCAAAAACGGAAACTGAAAATCACCAAATCCATAACCAATGAAAGTACATTTTTTGGATTCTACATCCAACTTCTTTCTATTTTCCCTATTAACATGCACAAACGCTTCTGAACCAAAAACTTTAAGAAAATAAAGATCTACCTCTTTTCTGGTCCAAGCTAATCCTCTAGTATTCCTCCATCTAGTGAACTTGAAGGCCCACGGTTAATCAAATAAACCGTTGTATCAACTTCTTCTACCCAAAAATACAAGGGTGATCTAGAATGTATCCTCATACTTATAGTATGTTCCATGATTTTCCTGTTCATTCTTTTTGCAACACCATTCTCCTATGGTGTTCTTGGAACCATTCTTTCTCTACGTATCCCATTCACTGAACAATAATCATTGAAATTATTTCTATATTATTCACCACCATTGTCAGATCTAAGGCACTTTCAACTTAGAATTTGATTCGTTCTCAACAAGGTATTTCCATCTTTTAAAAGTCTAAAAAACATCATATTTACGTTTAATAAAATAAACCCATACCTTTCTTGTAGCATCATCAATGAAAGTAACATGATACTGGGATCCTCCATGAGAAGCTACTTGAGATGGTCCCCACACATCTGAGTGTACAATCTCCAATTTCTACTCCTTCTTAGTTTCCCCAACGTTAATCAATCTCACTCTCTTTTACTTTCCAAAGATACAATGCTCACATAAATCAAGATCTAAATCTTTCAAATCTGATAACTTACCCTTAGCCTTTAATATTTGCATTCCTTTTTTACTCATATGACCCAACCGGTTATGCCACATGCATGCATCTGAATCTGAAGTAGATAATGCAGAAGAGAAATCAGTAATTCAGGTAGATAAATATAAGGTTCCTACCTTCTTACCTCTTGCCACATCAAAAACACCCTTGGTGACTTTCCAAGAGTCTCCTGTAAAAGTAACCATGCAACCATATTAACCTAGTTTCCCTACAGAAATAAAATTCCTCCTATGGATTGGCACATGCCTCACATCTTTCAATACCCATGTATTTCCATTCTACAATTTTAGATGAACTTCCCCTTTACCAGTAATACCTGTAAGGTTCATCATCACCAAAATAAACATGCCCAAAATTGCCCTGGACATAATTTCCGAAATAACCCTTATTAGGGGTTGCATGGAAAGAAGCTCTTGAATCTAAAACCCATGATTAAATTCTACTATCTAAAGAAAGAATAAGAGCATCTTGCATTACCTCTGATGAAGTAAGATTTGATTCTTTACCTTTATCTGGTTGTTAGTTCTCTTTATCGTTTGACTAATAATATTTCTTTTCATGTCCTTTCTTTCAACATTTCCAAGTAATTCCCTTACTTCTAGATTTATATATGTTGTCCCTTGACTTTGATTTCTCATTACTCTTACTTTTGGATCTCTCCTTCTTCCTACCCCTTATTTCTACATTTAAAGCATTTCCAGATGATGATTCCTCTGTACTCTTCCTGCGAATTTCTTCATTCAAGCTTATACTAACCACATCATCAAACTTCAAAATACTATTAGCAGATGATGTATTACTAACAGCCGTTACCAAATTATCCCAACTATCTTTTAGGAAATAAGGGATAAAATATGTAGAAAAATCCCTCAAAGAATCGCAACAGTAGAAACTAATATGTAGAAAATATTATAGATCTCAAATAAAATTGCAGAATAAAATAACACAACACAAAGAGATAGTATTTAACGCGGTTCACCCAATTTTGGCTACGTCCACCAAGAATCACTTGCTCAAATTTTATTACAAGTCACCACTCTCTCAATACAATACCAGGTCTGTTTGGATCTATGCTAAAAAAACTCTACAAAATTCACACCCAAATTCAAAACACATCTGCAATATTTTTATGTTACCTACCATATGCATAAAACCATATAAGTAGACAACTACTTAAGCAGTTTTACAAAACTGTGGGTATCAAAACCATGGGCCAAAACTGTCCCATAAACCTATGGGTCAAAAATCCTGCCCATATGAGAAAAGCACATTTCCTGGTATATCGGGCACGTTTTAAGGCCAAAAACATTTTTTGGGGCTACCGAGGGCTGCGCCCCCGAACCCCGGCAAGACAACTGTGGAAAGTGTACATTACTCTCAGTGTACATTCTTCAACACTTTCTCACATGAAAACAGGCTCCACAACCTAACAATCTCCCACTTGGAGACTAGTTTTCCTTTGAGCAAGCTTCTCAACCCTTCACTAGTTTCTGTGAAGACCAACCAAAGTTGAACATAGCTTCAATTTTTCCCTTGTGACCACCTTGGTCATCATGTCTGTAGGATTCTGACTGGTATGAATCTTCTCCAGCTTCAACTTCTCTTCCTCCAAAGTTGTCCTGATGAAATGGTACCTTAACTGTATATGCTTCATCCTAGAGTGGAAAGAAGAGTTCTTAGCTAGGTGTATAACACTCTGACTATCACTATGCAATCTTTCCTTCCTCCTACTTATGCCCCAACTCCTCAAGCAATTTTTGTAACCAAATCATTTCTTTGCTTGCCTCTGTGGCAACAACATACTCAGCCTCTGTGGTTGACAAAGCCACCATCTTCTGTAGTCGTGAAATCTAGCTCACTGTTGTCCCACCTACAGTGTAAACATAACATGTTGTGCTCCTCCTGCTGTCTACATCTCCAGCCATATCTGAATCTACATAACCACACAAAGTGGTGTCTAATCCACTGTAGCACAAAACTTTCCCCATGGTCCCTCTCAAATACCGAAGGATCCACTTTACTGCCTATCAGTGATCTCTACCTGGATCACTCATAAATCTACTCACCACTCCCACTGCATGGGAAATATCAGGCCTGGTGCACACCATGGCATACATCAAACTACCAACCGCTGATGAGTAAGGTACCTTGGACATCTTGGTTTCTCTCCTGCTCTGTCTTGGGACACTGCTCCTTTGATAACTTGAAATGGCCTGCCAAAGGAGTCCCAACCAGTTTAGCATCTTGCATATTAAACCTCTCCAAGACCTTCTTAATGTACTCTTCCTGAGATAAAGTCAGCTTCCATTCCTTCCTATCCCGAGATATCCTCATACCAAGGATTTGTTTGGCTGCCCCCAAATCCTTCATAGCAAAGGATTCACTTAGCTGCTTCTTGAGTACTTTTATTTCCTGCATGTTTTTACCTGTAACCAACATGTCATCCACATACAGACAAAGGATAATATAACTGTCATCCTCAAATTTCTTTGTATACACGCAATGGTCAGAATGACATCTAATATAACCTTGCTCCATCATGAAGCTATCAAATTTCTTATACCATTGACATGGAGCTTGTTTCAAGCCATACAAGCTCTTCTTCAGTTTACACACCATCTCCTCTTTACCTTTGACCTCATAGCCCTCTGGTTGCTACATATATAGTTCCTCCTCCAAATCACCATGGAGAAATGCAGTCTTTACATCAAGCTGTTCTAAGTGCAAGTCTTCTACTGTAACTATTCCTAGAATAGTTCTAATAGAAGTCATTTTTACTACAGGAGAAAAAATCTCATCAAAATCTATACCTTTTTTCTGTGCAAACCCCTTGACCACCAACCGGCCTTGTATCTTTTCTTTCCTCCTTCTTCCTCTTTGACTCTGAACACCCACTTGTTCTGTAATGCTCTTTTTCCTTTGGGTAGCTTCACCAAATCCCATGTCTAGTTCTCCATGAGAGCCTGATGCTCCTCATCCATGGCTTGCTCCCACTTCTTCCTGACATCTACCTACATTGCTTCATCAAAGCTCTCTGGCTCTCCACTATCAGTGAGTAATAAATAATAAAGAGAAGGAGAAAAACATTCAGGTTCTCTTCTTACCCTAGAAGACCTCCTCAATATAGGAGTTTGGGGTTCCTGTTGAGGAGGTTCCTGAACTGATTCATGTGTCACTTTCCCATCTGGAAGATCCTCTACCACTGCATATTCTTTCTTGGATTCTTCCCTATTTTCCTGCAACTACTGCTTATACATGACTTTCTCATTAAAGACCACATCCCTAGATCGAATGATTTTCTTGTCCTTAATACTCCAACATTTATATCCAAAGTCATCACCACCATAACCAATGAAAGTACATTTTTCTGATTTAGCCTCTAGCTTGGTCCTATCATCCTTGTCTATATGGACAAACACCTCACATCCAAAGACTCTAAGAAATGAATAATCAACTTTCTTACCATACCAATCCTCCTCAGGTATGCCTCCATCCAAGGCACTTGAGGGTCCTCTGTTTATCAAGTACACAACTGTGCTCACCGCTTCTGCCCAAAAAGAAAGAGGCAGTCCTGCATGTAACCTCATGCTCCTAGCACATTCCATTATTGTTCTATTCATCCTTTCTGACACCCCATTCTACTGTGGAGTTCCTGGAACCATCTTTTTCCTATGGATTCCATTCTTAGAACAATAATCATCAAATTCATTGTTGCAATACTCCCCTCCATTATCTGACCTGAGACATTTTAGCTTAAGACCTGTTTCATTCTCTACCAAGGCTTTCCATTTAACAAAAGTGTCAAATACATCATATTTGTTTCTAATACAATAAACCCAAACTTTCCTTGTTACATCATCAATAAAAGTAACATAATAACTTGAACCCCCAAGAGATGATACCTGAGCCGGCCCCCACACATCAAAATGCACCAGCTCTAACTTACTCTCTTTCTTTGTAGGTCCAACCTTGAGAAACCTTACTCACTTCTGTTTCCCATATATGCAGTCCTCACAGAACTCCAAACCTGTTTCTGTATATCTAGGAAAATCCTTCTTTATGATCTCCATGCCCTTATGGCTCATATGACCGAGCCTATAGTGCCACAATGTTGTATCTACTTCTGAAGCCACAAGATTACAAACATTAGTGCTATAAGTGGTTAAATACAAGGTTCCAACCTTCTTACCTCTTGCCACCACAAGAGCACCCTTGGTAACCTTCCAAGAGTCCACTGTAAATATCACAGTACAACCATCACTTCCCAATTGCCCTGCCGATATCAAATTTCATCTTAATGTAGGCACATGTCTGACATCCTTCAATAGCCAAGTATTCCCATTCTGCATCTTAACCTGAACAGAACCTTTTCCAACTATGTTGCAAGGCTCATCATCACCAAGAAAAACATGCCCAAAATCTCCTTGAACATAATCAACAAAATAATGCCTATGTGGAGTAGCATGGAAAGAAGCCCCCGAATCTAAAACCCAAGATTCAGTAATATTGTGCAAAGAAAGAATCAAAGCATCCTAACATACATTACCCATTGCCACATTTGCCTCCTTGTTTTCTTCCTATTGTTTCTTCTTGTCCCGAAGCTCCCAACAGTCCTTCTTTGCATGCCCAGACTTTCCACAGTGCCAGCATACTATCTTGCTTTTGGATTTTGACCTTGCCCGATCCTTTGATTTTCCACGGCTTCCTCTATTCTTCTGTCTCCCTCTAGTTTCCACTGTCAAAGCATTCCCTAAAGTAGAAGATTCCCCAGAGATTTTTCTTCACATTTCCTCACTTAGAATCACCCCTACAACATCCTCAAACTTCAACTTTGAGTTAGCTGGAACCGAGTTGCTTACCACCATTACCAGGCTATTCCAACTCTCAGGTAAAGAGCACAGAACTAATAAAGCCCTAACTTCTTCATCAAATTCTATTGTAACCAAAGCTAGCATATTTACAACCATATTAAAATCATTTAAATGATCTGCTACTGAACCATTCTCAGACATCTTCATATTAAACAACTTTTTCATTAAAAATATCTTATTAGAGGCAGAGGGTTTTTCATACAACTTCCCTAATGCATCCATTAGTTCTTTTGTAGTCTTTTCCTTTGAAACATTAAATAATACCGAAGATGCAAGACACAGTCAGATTGTCCCAAGTGCCTTCCTATCCAGCAAATCCCATTCCGCATCCGTCATGCTCGAGGGTTTGTTCACCTTCTCAGACAACGGAATATAAAGATCCTTCTGATAAAGGTAATCTTCCATCTGCATCTTCCAAAGACTGAAATTCTACCCATTGAATTTATCAACCCTTAATCTTCCATCATCTACCATAGCTCCCACTCAAGATAAAACTTTCCCTGTGATTCAACACTTCAGCAAACCAAACCAGGCTCTGATACCAATTGTTAGGAAATAAGGGATAAAATATGTGGAATAATCCCTCACAGAATCACAACAGTAGAAACTAATATGCAGAAAATATTACAGATCTCAAATAAAATGCAGAATAAAATAACACAACACAAAGAGACAGTATTTAACGTGGTTCACCCAATTTGGGCTACGTCCACCAAGAATCACTTGCTCAAATTTTATTACAAGCCACCGCTCTCTCAATACAATACCTAGATCTGTTTGGAGCTATGCTCAACAAACTCTATAGAATTCACACCCAAATTCAAAACACATCTGCAATGTTACATTATATTGCCTACCATATGCATAAAACCATATAAGTAGACAACTACTTAAGTATTTTTACAAAACCGTGGGTATTAAAACCATGGGCCAAAACCATCCCATAAACCTATGGGTCAAAATCCCACCCATATGAGAAAATCACATTTCCCAGTATATCGGGCACATTTTAAGGCCAAAAAAAAATTCTCAGGGGCTACACCCCCAAACCCCAGACAACTGTGGAAAGTGTACATCTAAAACTTTCTCATGGAAAGGCTCCACAACATGTACCTAGTACTCTTAGTGTACATTCTTCAAATTTCTTCACTTAGACTCACATGAAAACAGGCTCTAACATGACCTAACACTATCAGGAAAAGAACATAAGAATAAAAGTTCTTTTACTTCATCATCAAATGATATAACAACCAATTTTAATTGATTTACTCTAATAGATCAGAAATCATTCAAATGACTAGATGCAGATCAACCTTCATGCATCTTAGAACTAAATAGTTTCTTCATCAAATAAAATTTATTTGAAGCACTAGGTTTTTCATATAAATTAGCAAGAGATTTCATTAACTCTACCGTAGAAGCCGCTTTTGTAATATTGGAAGCCACGGATGCTGTCAAGCTCAATCTTATATATCCAAAAGCCTTTATGTCAAGAATATTCCATTCTTCATCAGTCATCTTCGTAGGTCTAGACTTCTTATCCAACGGTAAATACAAATCTCTTTAATATAGATAATCCTCAATCTACATCTTCTTTAATTGATAATTTTGGCCATCAAATTTCTCTACTTTGTATTTATTTTCTTCTTGCCATTGTTATAGCTCCCACTCAATCAAAAAACCCTCTGTGAGTAAATCTTTCAACACACAAAACCCTCAAACAAATCTCTAATACTAGTTGTTGGGGTTAGCACACTAGTTGTATAGACAATATATTAGATCTAAGCATACATGCAAATAAAATCATATATTCTACCAGAAGAAATATACAAAACAAGAGACATAAATCAACACTAGATTTAATATGGTTCACATAGTGTGGGCTACGTCCACCAAGAAACAATCCAATCTATTATCCAAAGCTTTAACAAGATATACAATAAATATTTACAATCTTCCACACCTCTCAGATGTATAGTACTTTCTTTCTCTCAAGCTTTTGCTTCATCACCAAGAATTTTCTCTCTCACCAAATTTTGCAAGTTCTTTCTAATTATTGTTAATCATCTTCTTATTCTTCTTTATAAACCCTAGATTTTATGCTTATATAGTCATTCATAGACTTAGGGAACTTTTCTATGCAATTACAATCAATAGAAATACTTTAATGCTAAAAATAGATCTGATTCCCAAGAGTTAATTAAAACATCCTCACATAGGTAACCAATGCCAGTTAGACCTAACCACTACCAGTTCCTTCCTTTCCTAAGCAATGCCAGTCATACCTGACTGATGTTGGTCATACCTAACCGATGTTGGTCCTGGGTGACCGATGTCGGTTCCCCCCTAACCGATTAGGGTTACTATATTTTCCAACAAGTTTTCATTACATGCTAAACTGAAGTAATTGAGCTCCACAACTCAACATAAGGTTATGCTTCTCAAAATGTTTATTCGATGTTTAAATTTTACCCTTGTTACACAAGGGGAATTAACATGAATTCAAGGAAGAAATATTAGGATTTAAGGGAGATTTTTATATAAGATACATCTTCGTATAAACATCCTTCCATCACGGTACCTTTATTTTCCTGTTATAGTTATTACAGTTCAATAACTTGTTTGAATCCATTCAACATTTTCACATCATGAAATTTTATTTATATATTTAAAATATTATGTTTGCTCAAAATTTTGATCACACCAAGAGTAATTCATATTTCTTTATAAAAACATGAAAATGTCTAGTTAAGTTATAAGGACTTCAAGTATGACATTATTCCTAAACAAAATATCATTAACTCTTATACTCTTTACACTTATGTCATACTTTGGTCTCACTATTGACATTGTTTTAGAACATTTGTAATTCAATTAACACATAATTTACACTTAAGGATTCATGTCTACAAATAATGGTGACCCTAAACAAAACAATTCATTTCATCACTCTTAGACACTCAAGTATTAAATGTATATAACAAGCGAGACAACCCAACAACTATATGCTTTTCAAATTTCTTCCCAAGAACTATTTAAATGGTTGAGTAAAGATGCATCGGAATTTCTTTCACCAGTACCCTTAAGAGAGGCTCCATGATCTATTAACTTCAAAATAATTCATGGATGGGTGGGAAACTACAGCCTACGAGAAGCACATGGTAATCTATTATTATACACCAAGGTACAAATTTATCTAAGAGGGACAAAAGGGGTTAAAATGTAAAATTTATGCAATTTTACGAGTTCAAAATCCTTTTAAAGCAATATTTACAATCATTAGTAACTGTACGAATAAAAATTGACATGCAACCTTCAATCACACTCAACCTTCCAAGGTAGTGTTGGGACAGCCGATGTAGAATATGTGGATGGCTATGGATATTGAAATATAGCGAATATGTGGTATGTGGATGAAAATACATGGAAATGGGACAAACAAGTTATCAAGGAAAAACAATGTCATCAATGCGTAATATCAGTATATGCTCATCAAGGGAAAGGAAATTCCTTCTAACCTGAATGGGTCTAATGGATGGGTCAGAAAGAATAACCACACGAAGACTTCAATCAATGCCAAGCTCCATGGAAATAACTTCCAATGGTTGTGGGATATGTGGAAAACCAATGGGTGCCTCGTAACGACTTTCAGATAAGGTCATACAATGAATAAGAGAGAGGCTTGGTTCCAGTGGCTCTATGGGCAGTTAGTTGGTTCAATCTAGAATGTGAAATCTCTATAAGCATCTCATTTCTGGACGTTTATTTTTCTGACGATGTCTAGTACATTTGGGGATGATCTAAACACTTATGCACGTAATCTAATATCTAAGTCTATTTGGTCTTTCGGTCCGTTCAGTTGTGGAACCCTGGGATCAAAACTATAAACTCTTTTCGGTTGTGGTCTAGTGATGTTCATGTGTGCATTTTTGTGGTTTTAATCTAATCAAATCAAATAATGATCTAATATAAATAAACAAAGACTACACTATGTTTTTTGTATTTTCCAATATAAAGGAAGTGAAACAATACAAAACAACTAATCTAATTAAAATAAATCTTTTTTGTGCTTTTGTGGAAATTTTTGAATTAAATGAAGAAATAAAGAAATGAAAGCTTCTAATATAACTAATAAATTCTAAAACAAATAAAACAACTGGATGTAGTTGTCTTTCTATGCAGAATAATTCTAATCTATTCCAAACAATTAAAGTTCTCTAAACTATGGATGTTAATTAAATTCTCTATTTTTTCTCAGAGGCACAGGAAGAAATCAGAGCTTCTCATAAGCTTTTCTTCCCCTACAACTTCCCCAACAAAGTAACGAATATTTTTATGGAGGATTTTCTATATGAGATGATGCTTTGATTCATTTATAAATTAACATGGAATCTTTCTTCCATAATCACCTCTTTGCAAATCTACAGAGATAGACAAAGGAATTTATCTATCTTAAGAAAGATTTGTTGAAGGAAATGATCTACTGTAGCTATTTAATGATTTCAACAATGAAAAATGTAAATGCATTTTCTACTCAGTGAATAATGTGCATGCGGATTTCACAAGTAAAGAATTAAAGAAATGATGAAACCCAATTACAACCCCAACATGGTAATTGTAGTGTTGTGGCAATCTAGTTGTGGTGTGCTTTTGTGTCCCCTTAGTATTATTTTCCAACCTTCACTATCCACATGAGTCCAAGGAGGGTTGGGAATGCAGAGGAAGCTAGAAGAAGGTGCTAGAGCAAGTAATGGCTTATTAGGCAATCTGGTGACAATGCAAGTAGAGGAATAACAATGCAAGTGAACAGATCTTGATTATGTAATATCTAGCAAGATTATAACAACATAACGTAGCAATACACGACAAAATTGTCCAGCCATTTTATTTATAAGAAGTGATGGTTTTATAGAAGTTTGGTTGGAAAATGGTTCAATCATTTAACAGCAATGGAGTTCCATATCATAGAATAAAGGGGGAGTTAAACACTCAATCAAAATCATAAGTGGAAGAGGATGTTGATATAAATCAATCAAGCCAGAAATTAGCTAAATTGATTCACAAACATGCGCTAAAAGTGAACTAGATTGAAGTAACACACATCTAATTCATACACGAAGAGTTCTGGAAAATTCACACGAAGAGTTCTATGAAATTTACACAAAATCGCCGCCCTGTGTAGGGTGGTGGTTCTGTAACTAGAGGCCAAAAACTAGGGAAAAACATGGTGGAAAGCTAAGGAAATGCATGTGATGGATAAGTAAGGTAAACTAGAATACAAATATAAACTGCGAAGAGGTTAAGAAGCCTGAACACCTTTGCAAAAGACATGAATCATCATTGGGGACTTTTTAAACCATTTTTTAACAATGTAGCACGTGCAAATTTGGGTGTGTACAGTAACCATACATCATATGTCCTTGTCCATTAACATCTTTAGAGATCACTTGATCTACTACATTTATTAGTACTCGGGGGTCACTACACCCTACCATAAGATACAATAATAGAAACAAAATACCCTTGTCTTGCAAAGCCTTTGTGCCACTTGAGGTATTCCAAGACTACATTTTATCACTTTCATTTAACACTTACCTTAAAAAGGGTTCGATTAGGTTTGGTTAGTTTATTTGACTACCCATTAAAATATATCACATTGATTGTTACTTTCAATTATCTTAACATGTACACATTTTAAGTTTTAATTCTATAAATGAGAAACTATGTTTTCTCAATCACTTGTTATCATGTGAATCAATTCACATCCACTTTCACATCATAAGAAGTATTTATAATGTTGCGAGTAATCTCCATAGAACTTAATATTATTAGGCCGACATCACAAGAGTACATTCTCAAATGAAGGCCAAGTTGTAAATTTTCCTTTACAATTAAGAACTTAATAGTGCATTAATGCTTAACCCTGAACTATCCCTGTGGTCCCAACCACTATTCATTATATTCCACTTCTAATATTGTTTAGTCTCTAAAACATCCAGGAGATTTCAATCTCAACATGTCATCTTGTATGCCACTAGAGCGATGTTATGTCTCGTACAAAGGCATATTACACACTTTCATATCCACGTGAATGCTCTTCAAATAGGTTCATAGGGAGGAACACATAAAAAAAAATGATACCTATAAGTATCTAGGAATACAAAATATGTTTAAAGCCAACATAACTCAAGGCTTACCAGAGAGGATCATTCCATTCAATAAAGGTAAATATTTCAAGCTATAAGTTTGTTTTGTCACTTCCTGCTCAAAATGAAAAACACGCAAATGTAAGTTGATATTTTTCTTTGAAGATTAAGTGATTTCCTAGGTCAATGCAACACTAGCAAATAGGTAAAACACACCATTTTAAATTATTTTCCAACAATTTTACTGGCACAATCATATCCAAAATTATGGCGACACTAAACATTTTAAATGACAATGTTCTAGTTTCATCCTCCTATATTTATTTTGACACTAAAAGAAAGGATTCTTTGACATAATTTTCCAAAGAAACATGATACAATCAACTTCATTTACTTAACAAGAATATACACAATTACGACTAAGAGTAACATTCGTCAAACATAAGAAAAAGTACAACTACCTATGAAATGGTACATTTTCCCAATACACAACACTATCATATACATCATGGAAATAATGAAAATAATACATTCTATTCATAACAATATCAATGAAATTTTCTAAAAAATTACATTGCCTTCAGATACTCATGCTAATAAAAGACACAAGTGTCATTTTACTACTCCTATTGTTTGGGTACCTGCAACCACCATAGGGTCAGTCCTAGAACTGGTATGGAAATCCCCTACACTCAAGCATAAATCCACACATTCATCATTTCAAAAAAAATTAAAGAAAGAAGAGAGATATTGAGAGAGAGATGGGAGAGAGAAGAATACAGATTTCATTTCTCACGCATTCACACTTTCACATTCATTTGCACTTAACATTTTAGTACTAGAGAGAGAGAGAGTAAGGATGAGAGAGAAAGTTAAGAGACATTTTATTTTCCATTCACAATGTCATAACCATTTGCATTTCATGTCCATTTTCATTTCATTTCAAACTAATTTACATTTCCCAATTCATTTAAATTTTCAAATCAACCAAAACTATCATAGTCATTTCTAGAGAGAGAAGAGGGTGGAGAGATAAAAAACACCATACATTTCAAAATCCATTCATACAAGATAAAAGATAAATAATATTCTACATAGCATTATGATAGTATTACGAGGTCACACTCGTGGCTAGAAGTCAAACGAGGCTCTTAGAAGGAGATTCTAGCTAAAGTAGCAAGTTTAGAAAACTGACCAAAACAACAAAAGTTCTTACAAACTAGGTCTTAAATACTCTCATTTTAAGTTTGATCATGAAGTTTTATGATTCCTACTTACTCCCCCATATATAGATAATTCATCGTGTCTGACAAAATTTGATTATGATGAGTAGAGCTCAAGTTAGAAGGGAAACTCTGGGGCCAATTATCATAATTGTGTCAACAACTCTTGTCACATAATGACCAGTGGGCCCCAAAACCCACTTGCAAAACTAGTTTCCAAAGGCATTTTCATTAAAATGAAGGTGGGTTATGATTCTCTTATTGGTAATTCTAGAGGTAGGTGGTAGTGGTTTTCAGTTTCGCTCAAACTAAGTGACAACCATAAGCTGAAACCGATCACATTTTATTAAAATGAGCACATGTCACTACAAGTGACTGATAAGCTAAGTGGGCTTAGAAATTCGAACATGCAAGGGCATTAATTAAGTTCAAACGAACTTGGTTAAGGTTTCCCATGGTGTCCCATGTTACCAGGGGTCATGCAAGGAGTTTTGGATTTGTGTACATTTGGGTGTGGCACTCCATGCGCATAACTTTTGGGGTCAGAATTTTTTATGTTTGACAGTTATAAAAGAAGTAAGGTTTTATCATTGGTTGGAGTTACATTTCCTAATAATTAACATTTAATTTCCAAATGCAAGAAATGATGAAAGAAGAATTTAGTGCAAGAAGAAAAGGGAAATTCCCCATATTCTTTTTGCTAAAAAAATACATGATCACTTGGATTTAGATGATGAGGCTGTCATTCACTTGCCACATTCCCAACCCAACCATGAGACCAAGCATGGTGTGCTCCACAAAATTGACATGGCTATAGTCTCACAACACATTAATGAGGTACAATGCCAACTTAGCATTTTCTCCAAAAGATCTTTCAAACCACACACCAAGGTCAACAAATGGTCCTTTCCATCTTGCCCCAATGCTTCTTTTAGAATTCAACCAAGGAACACTAGAGAAATGAAATCCAATTTTTTTAGAACCTAATCCTCTTCAAAAAATTCTTTGCCTCTCAAACAAGGCAATAAGCATATCCTCAGACAACACATTCCATGAAATGCACCTCTCTCAAACACATATTTTACAAAAATAAAACCATGAAAAATAATATTTTGATGCATTTTGGAAATAATTTACATGCCTTGAGTGTAAATTCCCATTAGTTTGCATAATTTTCGACCTCAACTATCCCAAATCTATTTTCCAATAACTTCTTTGATGCATTGGTGCCTTTCATAATTTTTTAACCAACCATTTGCGTAAAATTGACCAAGCCATGGATTATCCATGGGGGAACATCTTTGGGAGAGAATGAGAAAAATAAGGGGTTTCACAAGAGGGAAGAGAGTGAAGAGACAAATCTTGCAGAGACATAAGTGGGATAGTAGGAAATGAACTTCCATGTCTAAACCCAATAAAAATACTCAAAACATAACTAAATAAAAAGAATGGAAAAATAAATTGGTGGGAAATACCCTGGAGAATGGTGTACAAAGGTTATAATTGCATAACACAGGTGTTTAGAAGAAAAAGAATCCAAACAATACAGACATTACATTACACCCTAAATGAAGTGCCTCCTATCCTCAATATTCTTTTTCCTCTACATACAACAAAAACACATGGTGAAAAAGTAGTTTCCTTTCAAATCAGAGACAAATGAAACAACTTCAAGATAGATACATATCCAGATCAATTTTTATATAGTAAAATGAGGAGATATTTGGTTACAGATTTATCTCTATGTCACAAGGCTGATTTAACCCAGAATGGGACTGATTTTAGGACAAATAGTTAGCACAATTCCCCATCATCTAAATTTATTTTTAGCATGGTTCCCATTGAAATAGTAAAGCATTTAATTTGAACAGTGGATGTTGCACTATACCAAATTACTGCTAAATTTCCAACGTTAACTTGGGTTTCACCATGATTAACACCTTGGGATTTCAAATAAAGTGATTGTATTATTATGTAAGGAAAATGATAGGTCTACAAGGCCACTTAGGATGAGTCACTCTCCACATTTGTACTTGGATGACAAAGATTGGCCCTCCTCCTAACACATAGACCACACCTGTCCTACTACACTTTAGATTTTAATTCCATTTATATTCTTATTATTATTTTTTTGTTTTATTTGGGCACTACATTTCCCTCCCCTTATAATAGCATCATCCTCGATGTGACACAACAAAAAATCTTGAAGGATATGTAGGTAAGAAAGTCAATAATGACACATGTCATTTTAAAAAACAACTTGTCGTACAATGTGACCACAAGGAAGAAAACTAATTTTGGCAATATCTTAAATTTTAATGTTATGTGAAGATTGGTATTTAGTCATATTTTACTTTATTACTCAATTAGTTTTTCCTTTACATTATTTCTTAATCTCAATCTCTTAATATTCATTATTTAAATTTTAATTGTCTTATGTTTGTGGGTACCCAATAGTAATTGACCTCAAGATGTCACACAAAACTCAACACAACACTAATGACCCAAGACATATTGCTACATACTTTCATGACTGTATCACATCACAAGACCTCTAATTCCACAATGGAAAGACAACAAGTAGTCCATATAACAAATAATTTCCAACAATTATGTCATAGGCATAGATCCAACACACACATGTGACTAACAAAAAATGAATCATCATGCTAATACATATGCAACCTAGTATCACATGACCCAAAAACCATGACTGTGCCCACACAGTGCCAAGACAAGATCCAATAGTACATACCAACCAAGAGGAGTGTCAAGCCTCAATCATAACAATGCCTAATAAGACTCACAAGGAGTAACTCATCAATCAACATAAGTACACCAATAATATGGGATACCAAACATTAATAACTTCCCAATAGGATCTGTGATCCAAGCAATATCAAGAAATAACATCTCCCAAAGTACCAAGCATGAGCCACCACCTCCCATCAACATGAGTCAACAAAAGTCTTCTTCTTACACCAACAATAACCAAATACCATAAGCCAACAAGTTTTCATTGTTTAAACATATTTTTTCAAGTTTCCAATTGGTTGAAGGGTCAAAGGAGGTGGTAGTTCATTTTGGACATGAGGTGATACATAGAGGAGTGAAAAGGGCATATATGATAACTAACATGCAATAAGTATGATCTATGGTTATTTTCAATTGTTTGAACATGACAAGAATATTTCCAACACAAATTTTGATCAGTGGGTTTTCAAGTATAAGAGGTTATTTTCATCTTGCAAGACAAGGTAAGAATGATTGGCTACAAGAATTTCCTTTCAAGATTGTTTTATACAAGGTTTTTTCATAATTTTTTTTCTCATGATGGTATGGTCTGATGTGAAGGTTATAACAAGTTTCTTCATGTCTCACAATACAAAAATATATTCACTTGATATACAAGAATGCAAATGATAAGATGTCACAAAGGGAGAATTTATATTTTTACACAAAAGAAACATAGTCTCAAGATAGAATAAGACATTTCCACACAACTCCATAAGTCTCCCAAAACCACTCCATATGCCTCCCAATAAGAAATAATCATAGTGTCAAAACCAAGCTAGGTCAATCACCATAGATCCCCATCACCTTATTTCTCCATGTTGGGTCACTCACCATAGAGCCCCATCTCCTTATTTCTCCATATCGGGTCACTCACCATAGAGCCCCATTATTCCTCTCACAAAAATTCATGTCACCTTATTTCCATTTAATGAGGTTGGGTCACCCTATGGCCCTAGGCACATAAAGCCCCATCACCTCCACCCAAGTGGCATAATAACTTGTAGTTCAATACTACACAACCCTATGACCCCCTTGGGGTGTACCCCCATACAACGAAATGGTCCATAGGTCCAACCACTCCATGGTGAATCCCATGACCCTAATCCAACACATAACGACATTAGAACCAGCATAACAATCCATTTCAAATTCCAAGTGGAAAAAATCCCAAGCCTTGGGCTAGGCTAGAAAAACTTTTAAACTTGAAAAGTAAATTTTTCAAACTAAGAAAAATAAATGGCTAAATAGCCATAGTAATGCAAAGGATCTTGTAAGCACAAAATCAATTTAAATGCCCAAAATTTAAGAATACATCAATCAAGAAAATTGTTTTCTTTCAAGAAAAGAGAAATGATCAATTTATGAATAAAATATGAACATAGAAATATCACATTATGATCACTACGTGGCCCTTCTGCGGCCACCAAAGGGGTACTCATCAAGTTGCTAGCACTCGGATATCGAGCCTCATCTCACAAAAATACATATAACCATAATGATCATATCTCCATATATCTCCCAAATCACATATACAAGGATCCACATAGTTCAATATCACATAGGATTGTTTTCGATGGACAACCCACATAGGAAAGAGTAGGGAACTCTAGGTTTTCATAAGTTGAGCCTAAGGTGGTGCGCATCCACAATATACTGAGAAAGCTCAAGTATACCAAATGGATAGAGTGGGTTTTCAATCTACATGAGACTCCACTTCCAAACTCGTACTCAACTCAAGGTTATGGAAACCTGGTTCACACCTCCTCTCTCCACACATACACTTTTATTGATTGCTTCCCTTAGGGTTCAGTTAGTGTAAGGTACAAAACATAGCACATAACTACATTACTAACATAATGATGTTTACAAAACAATAACCATAACATCTTACACCTGGTAAAATTATCGGGTATAACATAACAATGTTCCATGGCTTACAATCACATAATATTTCCACACAATGTACCAAAAGTGCAAGTACAACACAATAGGGGACATATGATCACCATATGCCCCTAATTCATGACACACATTTTATCACATAACACATGAATACATATCTATGATGAATAAGTGATTAATGTCAGTACATATACATAATTACAAACTCTATTGTCATGACATACATCGGATACATCATAATATTGGCAACAATATGGTATGATATAAAATATCAGGAACCACCCTTTGGTACACAACACATTGATACACATGCCAAGTTCAAAATGGTGGAAACACCACCACACTTTCACTATTTCACATTAACATTGTTTTTCACCCAAAAAGGTGGTAACGTACAGTAATACATGTTTAATCCATGAGAGAGAGAGAGAAACTCTCATTGACCATACACATCGACAACACATATAATGTAACACACCAAGTGGAAAACACAACAGGTGCATTCACATGATCACAATTACAAATTATCACTATCACAAGATACTATCACATTAACTTTCATCTCCTCCACCACCATGCATAACCATCAAAACTCCAAATGTCCGCAAGGTTCAAGAGTATGAACCTAGCTCTAATAGAACTAGAATGCCCAATTTTCAACACCAAAATACAATAAGGGAATTATCTTGAAGTTGAATTTTGCTTTTGTCTTTAAATGTATTACTATCATGTCAACACCACATGGGATCCATTAGAGAAACTTAACGTCATCATAAGACACTTACACAAAACATCTGACCCACATAGACATACATTGATTTAAAATTTCATCTAAATCAATTATTTTATCAATTGTCTACTATTTGAATAATCTATAGCAAACAAAGACTAAGTAGTAGTGAATGCAACGATTGATTTCATAACGTTTGAGCTTTACTATTTAAAATATTTAGCCTTAATTAAAAATACCTAGATTCTTTACAGGCAACTACCAACACTGTGCTCCTCAGAGTCATTCGGACCCTGTTTAAATCTTGAGTATCAATCCATCTTGGCCACACACTACACTTTTAGGTGAATTTGTAATTTAGGGTCATTATTATTACAAAACATTGTTTCTAAGATCACGGAATGATGTATACGAATAGAGGCTAATCATAGTGATTTATCCATGGTAAAATTGTTTTATAAACATACACAATGTTCCACTGGCTACAATCACATAATATGGTCCACATGATGCCAGGGGGGCAAGTACAAACACAATAAGAGATTTCCTAGGATACTCCGAAATGCCCCTAATTCATGACACACATGGTTATCACATAACACATGAATACATAGATATGTCAAATATAGTGATTAATGTCAATACATATACATAATCAAAATACAATTGTCATGGCATACATCATGATACATCATAATAGGATGGAAACAATATGGTATGATACAAAATATGAGGAACCACCCTTTGGTACACAAAATATTGATATACAACACAAAATTACAAGATGACGAAAGACCACCACACTTTCACCATTCACATTAACATTGTTTTTTTCACCCAAGAAGGTGGTAACATATAGTAATACATGTTTAATCTGTGAGAGAGAGAGAGATAGAGAAATCTCATCAACATACACATCAAAACACAACATAGTGCACACCAAGTGGAAAACACAACAGGTGCATTCACATGATTACAATTAAAAAATTTCACATCACAACATACTATCACAATACTCTTCCCATCTCCTCCACCACCATGCATAACCATACAAATCCAATCTATCCCAGAGTTCAAGAGTATGAACCTTCGCTCTGATACAAACTGTAATGCCCACATTTTCAACACCAAAATACAACAGTAAAATTATCTGAATAATTTTTTTTGTCTTTAAATGCTAACTACAAAACACCACATGGGATCCAATAGAGAAACTTAACATCACATAAGACACTTACACAAAAACATCGACCCACATAGACAACATGATAACACCATATACACGTCGATGCCACACTTTCCCTAATGAATAAATACTAGCAATGACCAACCAAAAAAGGGACCCAAGGATTGGAAAATCCACAACACATCATTACCATGGTTACATCTTAGTTATGATTAAAATTCCAAGAGCATTTATCATGCAAGGATAAATTCTCCTTTTCCACCTACATATTCTTAATTTCATTTAACATTCAACTTACAATACGAACACTTAATTTGGATCTTTCTCCCTTACAATAATCTCCAAAACTTAAATAATTATTTTCCACATTTCAAAATGCATACAAAATTCCTAATTCTCTTGTTCTTATGTTAAGGTTCTGCTTCTCAAAATGTTTATTCGATGTTTAAATTTTAACCCTTGTTACACAAGGGGAACTAACGTGAATTCAAGGAAGAAATTATAGGATTTAAAGGAGATTTAGATTCAAGACACCTCTTCCCATAAACATCCTTCCATTATGGTACCTTTATTTTCCTGTTATAGTTGATATAGTTCAATAACTTGTTTGAATTCCATTCAACATTTTCACTTCATGAAATTTTATTTTATATGTTTATATATTTAATAACTTATGTTTGCTCGAAATTTGATCTCACCAAGAGAAATTCATATTTATTTTTAAAACATGAAAATGTCTAGTTAAGTTATAAGGACCTCAAGTATGACATTATTCCTAACCCAAAATCTCATTAACTCTTATACTCTTTACACTTACATCGCACTTTGGTCTCACTATTGGCATTGTTTTAGAAAATTGTAATTCAAATGACACATAATTTACACTTAGGGATTCATGTCTACAAGGAGTGGTGACCCTGCACAAAACAACTAATTTCATCACTCTTAAACACTCAAGTATTAAATGCATATTATGAGCAAGACAACCTAACAACTATATGACTTTTCAAATTTCTTCCAAGGAACTATTTAAATCATTGAGTAAATATGCATTACCATTTTCTTTCACCAATACCCTTAAGAGAGGCTCCACGATCTATTAACATTCAAAAACATTCATGGATGGGGGAAACTAACCATATGAGAAGCACATGGTAATCCACTACTACACACTAAGAGACACATTTATCTAAGAGGGACAAAATGAGTTCAAATGCAAAAGTTATAAACTTTTACGCATTCAAAAAGCCTTCTAAAGAAATATTTACAATCATTGGTAACAATACATCATATGTCCTTTTTCCATTAACATCATGAGAGGTCACTCGATCTATTACATTCATTAGTGTCGAGGGTTTCTACACCCTACCATAAGACAAAATTAGAGAAACAAATGTCCATATCTTGCAAAGCCTTCGTGCCACTTGAGGTATTCCAAGAATAGGTTTTCTCACTTTCATTTAACACTTAGCTTATAAAGGGTTCCATTAGGTTTGGTTAGTTTATTTGACTACCCATTGAAAAATATCACTCGATTGCTAATTTCAATTATCTTAACGATGTACACATTTTAAGTTTTTGATTCTTAAATGAGAAATATGTTTTCTCAATCACTTGTTCTCACGTGGATCAATTCACATCCAGTTTCACATCATAAGAAAGATTTATTAGGTTGCAAGTAATCTCCACGAAACTTAAAATTATTAGGCTGAAATTACAAGGGTCCGTTCTCAAAGAAGGGAAGTTGTAAATTTTCCTTTACAATTAAAAATTTAATAGTGCATTAATGCATAACCTAATTTCCTCTGTGGTCCCAACCAATATTCATTATATTCCACTTCTAATGTTATTTAGTCTCTAAAACAACCATGAGATTTCAAGCTCAACATGTCATCTTGTATGCCACTAAAGTGACGTTATGTCTCACACTAAGGCATCTTACACACTTTCATACCAATGTGAATGCTCTGAATTAGGTTCCTAGGGAGGAACACACAAACACATACGGTACCTCTAAGTCTCTAGGACTATAAAAGATGTTTAGAGCCAACATAACTCAAGGATTACCAGAGAGGATCATTCCATTCAACAAAGGTAAATATTTCAAGATATATGTTTGTTTTGTCGCTTCCCGCTCAAAATGAAAAACACACAAATGTAAGTTGATATTTTTCTTTGAAGATTAAGTGATTTCCTAGGTCAATGCAACACTAGCAAATAGGTCAAAAACACGTCATTTTAAATTATTGCCAAAATTTTACTGACACAATCATATCCAAAATTACAATGACACTAAACATTTTAAATGACAAGGTTCTAGTTTCATCCTCCTATATTTATTTTGACACTAAAATGAAAGGATTATTTGACATCACTTTCCAAAGAAACATGATACAATCAACTTCATTTACTTAACATAATATACACAATTATGACTAAGAGTAACATTCGTAAAACAAGAAAAAGTACAACTACCTATGAAATGGTACATTTTCCCAATACACAACACTAGCATATACATCATGGAAATAATGAAAATAATACATTCTATTCATAACAATATCACTGAAATATTCTAAAAAATTACATTACCTTCAGATAGTATGCTAATAAAATACACAAGTGTCATTTTACTACTCCTATTGTCTGGGTACCTGCAACCACCACAAGGTCATTCCTAGAATTGGTATGGAAATCCCCTACACTCAAGCATAAATCCACACATTCATCATTTCAAACAATTTCAATTAAATAGAAGAGATAGAGAGAGATATATATTAGGGAGAGAGAAGAAGACAAAGTTTCCTTTCTCACGCATTCACACTTTCACATTCATTTGCACTTAACATTTTGGTACTAGAGAGAGAGAGTAAGGATGAGAGAGAAAGTTAAGAGGACGTTTTATTTTCCATTCACAATGTCATAACCATTTGCATTTCATGTCTATTTTCATTTCATTTCAAACCAATTTACATTTCCCAATTCATTTATGTTTTCAAATCAACCAAAGTATCATAGTCATTTCTAGAGAGAGAAGAGGGTAGAGAGAGAAAAAATCACCATACATTTCAAAATCCATTCATACAAGATAAAATATTGAATAATATTATTACATATCATTATGATGGTATTACGAGGTCACAAAAGTGGCTAGAAGTCAAATAAGACTCCAAAAGGAGATTCTAGCTAAGTAGTAAGTCGAGAAAAATGAGCAAAACAACAAAAGTGCTTACAAACTTGGTTTCGAACACACTCATTTCATGTTTGATCACGAAATTTTATGATTCCTACTTATTCCCCCATATATAGATAATTCAACGTATGTCTAACGGAAGTTGATTAGGATGAACAAAGCTCAAGTTACAAGGGAAACTCTGGGGCCGGTTATCGTAATTGTGTCAACAACTCTTTTCACACAGCGACTAGTGGGCCCCAAAACCCACTTGCAAAACTAGTCTTTGAAGGCATTTTCATTGAAATGAAGGTGGGTTATGATTCATATTATTGGCAATTCTAGAGTTAGGTGGCAGTGGTTTTCAGTTTCGCTCAAACTAAGCGGCAACCTTAAGCCAAAATTGATCGTGTTTTATTAAAATGAGCATGTCACTACCAGTGACTAATAAGTTAAGTGGCTTAAAAAATTCAATTTGCAAGGGCATTAAAAAAAATTCAAACAACTTGGTTAAGGTTCCCCATGGTGTCCCATATTACCAAGGATCATTTAAGGAGTTTAAAATTTGTGGTACATTTTAGGTGTAGCACTCCATGCGCGTGACTTTCGAGATCAAATTTTTTTTATGTTTTGACAGTTTGCGTCAAGGAAAGATTTTTTCAATTTTTGTAAGTATGTTTTCTATCATTCCACATTTAATTTTGAAAATTTGGAAATGATGAATTGAAATTTATTGCAAGCAGAAAGGGGGAAACCATACATGTATTCAACGTTTGCTGGAGGAAAACAACGTGGGGCTTTTCATCTTGGATTTAGGTCGATGACTTTCATTTTCTTGCGAGTCCCCAAAGCCCTTTCTATGAATCCATTTGTGCATATCTAGCCATTATGTCATTCCATGAAGCAT
Organism: Taxus chinensis; assembly: GCA_019776745.2. Taxonomy (NCBI): domain Eukaryota; kingdom Viridiplantae; phylum Streptophyta; class Pinopsida; order Cupressales; family Taxaceae; genus Taxus; species Taxus chinensis. The sequence goes on along the minus strand of CM034149.1, from coordinate 828,356,540 downwards.
TTTTTTCCACATTAAAACAAACATTTCATGTGCTTTTGACTTATATTTCCACATCTTGCATATGTGTCTTACAGTGCACTAGAAAAAAAAAACATCTTATTCCAAATTTTATAAATGTCTTTCTGGGCATTCAAAATCTATAAAACAAATTGATTAACTCACCAAATAATAGTTTTTGTACTAATAATAGTGGCTTAAAAAAACAATTGCTCTCCAAGCACCAAGTAAACACATCCAAAAAAATTGTCTTGTGCATATCCTGTAATTCATTATGCTCCATATTACCCACGTCTATTTTGGGAATTTTTCCAAATAATTCATGTGCTTGATCTAAATCTCCCATTTTGGCACAGGTTGGGAGAAACTGGTAAAATAATTAGTTTTACAATGTTCTTTGATGGTTGTTTTTGCCATATCCCAAGGTTGTTTAAACCAACCATGGCACTTCATGAGGAAACACCTGACTTGGACAATGATGAGAATGAGAAAACAGAGGATTTCACACATAGGAAGAGGGATAAATTCAAATCTTGTAGAGAAGGTAAGTGGGATAGCAGGAAGGGCACTCTCAATGACTAAACCAGAACTACAAATCAAAAAATATAGATAAGGATTGGGAAAAAAACAAAGTGGTAGTTGTCACCTACCCTGAGAATAGTGTTGAAAGGGTTACAAAGCATGTAGCACATGTGCGCAGAAGAATCCAAAACAATACAGAAAAATATTACACCCATTGAAGTGCATCCTAGTCTTCAATCTTCTTTTTCCTCTTCATACAACAAATAAACCAACGAAAGGTAGTATTTATTTCTCAAAGACATTTGAACATGCCTCAAAAGTAGATAGATATCTAGATCGATCAATTCGTATAGGGTGAAATGAGGAGATATTTTGTTACATATTTATCTTTGTGATCAAGGCTTATTTAACCCATAATGGGATTGATTTTAGGACGTGTATTAGCAGATATCCCTTCAGCATGGTTCCAAGAAATATTCTGTTTATTTAATTATGAGATTGCATGCCCCCTACACTTGTTGCGACCATCCAATTACTGCTAAATTTACAACGTAACTTGGGTTTCACCATGGTTAACACCTTGGGTTCTCAAATAAAGTGTTTGTATTATTAGGCAAGGAAAATGATAGGACTGTAAGGTGCTTAGGAAAATTCTATGTCCATACCTGCTACACCAAAAAATCCGGCCCTCCTCCTGACATAGACCGTCGTCCTGCCCGCAGCACTCCAAATTTATTTTATTTCAATTTATTTTTATTTTTTTGTTTTATGTTGGGCACTACATCATGATCCATCTATTTATAAGGCTAATGAAAAGTAATGTGAGACAAACAATATGAATGATACATTTTCTAATTTGAATGAATGAAAATCCTACATAGAGGCAATAGTTTTTATGTTTCAAGACATAAATCTTGGATTCCAATTCAACCACATCTGAAAGCACCTCTTTAATTTGAGAATGATAGACAACATGATATTTTATATGAACTACTCAATAGGTGATTAATAATTTTTTACCTTATCATTACTATCCCCCTCTATAAGATCAAAAAAATCAAATACCAACCAGTTACAATTATCATAGAATTAATAGACATCATGAAAATGAATGTTTTTCTTTACAACGAACAATCTGAAAACTTGAGTGTAATTGTTTTCTTTCCTTTGATATGTGATATTCTAATAAATATCTTATTCAGTCATCTCTAATTTCTAAATCTAACCAGGCTCCCAAATTTGATACATCTATATCAAATGATAATAATGCAATACTAAATGACATAACTTGAGATATGAAAGAAATAAACATTTTGGAAGAGCCAGTCTCAGTGAAAGAATTACATCATACTATTGTGAAAATAAAAATGGAAACAATATTAATAGAATGTGCAAAATTATGCATGGTAGTAAAGAACTTAGAGCTTACACAATCCCAGTTAGGGGGAAAACACAACAATATATTGTATAGATATGTCTACTTTACCATTAATAGTGAATTTAGAGTAATATGATAGGTCAAATTTTAATAGTGAAAAATTCAGCATATACAAATGATTATTGGGATAATACTACTACAAATATAAATGGTCTGGGAAAAAAAAATTCAAGGTTTGGGGCTCTACAACTCTGGTGAAAAATTGGAGTCAGCTTTTCTAGGGTTTTACAATTTACACTGCCATACCGCAGACTTTTTGGGCTCTGCGGGAATTTATTGTTATAGTTTCTCCTAGGGTTTCGCACCCGTTGGGAGTCCCCTATATAATTTCCTCACCATCTTCCATCCTAGTTATTTTAACCGTGGCTAGAGATAGTGAATATTTGAGTAATGGCACCACCGGTGAAGCCGCCCAGGAATTTTGTTCCAAAATTATTCCACGAGGTAATATTTCTCCTCCTAATGTGGTTTTTCCCATTCCTAAATTTAATGGTGTATGTCAATGGTTAGAGTAGTTTTGTCTCATTGGGCATTTCATGGGTTGCATCCCCTCTAAATGCATGCTCAAATCTTGGGTGAACACAACATGGACCCCTCATGGAGTTAGACTGGAAAGTGTTCAAAGCATGACCAAGGGTTTCTTTCTCTTTCACTTTTCCAACCTTGCTAATGCACCCAATATTCTAGATAAGAAATCCACTTGGTATGTTTGCAACTTGCTACTTGTATTAACCCCATGGCATACGTAATTCGTGGTATCTGAATATACCACCCTTAAAGTGCCTATTTGGGTTGAATTTCCTAGCCTTCCTTTTTCATGTGTGTATTTTTTGTCACAAATTGTCACTTCTCTTGGCCGAGTTGTTTGTCTTGAAGCCAAAAGGTCTTACCATGCTCACCCACAGAAGTGAGTCTGTTTTGAGATTGATCTCTCTTAAGACCTTAACGAATTTGTGGATATCTAGATGGGGGAAAAACACTACTCTCAAGGGGTCATCTATATCACTCTTCCTAACACATGCTTCCGTTGTCAGGCTTCCGATCACAAGACCAAAGATTGTCCTCTCTATGTGCATGAAACCGCCTTGTGGCCAAAGTAGCTCCTGAACTAGTCAAACCCCTGCACGAAGAAGGTTGGAAAGTTGTCAAAGGCCAACGTAATAAGAGAAAATCCCAAAAATCCAAGGCCTCTGGCTCTAATGGCCACCTGGAAACAGTTGTTAAGGAATAATTGCATAACGTGCATGCTAAAGAGCAAACGGATGTTGCTAAAGAACCAACTATCACTGCCAACTCAGCTACCATGTTGCCAAAGTACTCCAACACACCCCTCGTGGCATTAGTTCTCATGGACCAATAAAATATAGTTTATAATGTTCACATCCAACAATCAGTGTTGTTAATTTTTCCAAGCAACTCATAAGGGCCTTCCAAACGGCCTCGAAGCCCTTCTTGCATCTCTCGAGACCATAGCCCGACTCACAGCATTGATTCCATCAAAGCAGAGTACAAAATTGAGTACGCATATTGGAAAAAATATAATTCACATGATTTTTTATAGCACAACATTTCTTGTTTCCTGGAAAATCAATATGATGCCCTTCATGGCTTTGAGGACGGGGATATGGCTCTTGACCATCATTTCTCATGAATTTTCTATCTTGGAATGTTCGTGGTCTTACAGAATCTTGTCATAAATATGTTTTTCATGAAACTCAGCAACAATGTATAAATTTAGATGTTTTGTTTTTATAGGAAGTAAAAATTATAGGTTTTTAGTTACAGATGGCTTGCAAATCCATCCGACCTGACATCTTGGCTTTCTGTAGCAATCATGGAGTAGGACGTGTGGGTTTAATTTCAATTTTTTCTCCCAAATGGTGTCATTTACTTATTAACCACGGCATCGACCCTAGAAACCATGCCATATGGGTCCTTTTTAATGTGGATGGACGCCCTTTTGGCCTCATTAATATTTACACCTCAAACAATGCATCTAAAAGGACTGATCTATGGTGGTGGATCGCCAACTCCATTCCCGATGCTTATTGGGTAATAAGTGGAGATTTTAATATGGTTGAGTCACCTAATGATAAGTGTGGCCACTTTCCTATGAGATGGACGGCTGGCAAAAGGGAAGTGTGTTATTTCATGCGTAATAAATTTGGATTTTTTATTCTAACGCATCTCTCTTTCCCAAATCTGAAGTTTGGTATACATGGACCAATCTATGTGGAGGGACAGATCATGTTCTTAAATGGCTTGATAGGGCCATGTTTTCAACTCAAGATTATTTTTAGTTTGATAGCATTTTTTTATGTCAGTGGAAATCATGCCTGACTTTATCCTTTTAGATCATTCTCCAATATGATTTCATATCAATTGGCATGATGCACGCCCCTTTTGTCATAAAGGTCAATTCTTTCTTAATACCACCTTGATGCATGATGGCCTCATCATCAATCATATCAAGAATTTTTGGAATTTAATTCTGTAACCCATTTATTTCCAATAATTTCATCCACCTATGCAACCCAGTTAGATTCATTGGTGGGAGGACACGCTGACTCAGACAACAAGATTTCTTCGAATCTATGGCCAACAGCTGGAAAAAATTTGGTGCCACTCATACTCCTCTAATACCTTAGCTCTCATTCAAGCAGTGGTGGCACTTCAAATTGATCCCTTCTATGAAACTCTATAACTTCAAGTTGCAACACTTTAGTGCCAAATCCAAATTGTGGATAATTACAGTCTCAGGGGCACACATATCTGGGCTCGGATGCACTGGGCTCAAAATTAGAGATCAGGTTTCGAAAGAATTTTTTCTTTCTCTCAAATCCAAAAAACCTTCCCAATAGATTCATGGTATTATGGATGGAGGATCTCACATTAATGACCAAAAACTTATGTTGCAAGCCTTTGTGCACCACTACAAGCTCATTTTTTAAGCTCTACCCTCTGAGCTTGCCAAGTTGCTCATGATCAATGTTTGGATGTTGTGCCACATAAATTATCATAGGCTCAAAAGGTGATTTGTGAAAGAATGTTCACCATTGAAGACCTCCATGAAGCCACCATACAAATGGCCAATGATAAAGTGTTGGGCTACAATGGATTCCCTTATGAATTCTATAAAACCGTTTGGGATTTGGTCAGTCAAGACCTGTTTTAGGTTTATCTTGAAGGTTTCCAGAAACAATCATTAGGACCACACATTAATAAGGGAAACATAAAATGCATCCCTAAACAATGAGACCCAAAGAAAATTACTTGTTGGCATCTTATTACGTTATTGAATGTCTCCTATAAAATCATTGCCAAAGTGTTAGTTCTGTGGTTACATAATCTTCTGTCAGCTATTGTTCAACCAGAACAAACATGATTTATACAGGGATGACACATCCTAGATAACATCATTGCGGTGTGGGAAGGCATGGAATGGGCTCGTAGGTCTAATCAGGTCACCATGTTTATCAAAATTGATTTTGAGAAGGCTTATGATCGGATTGAATGGCCATTCATACTCACAATGCTCCAATCCCTTGGCTTTGGTCCCATTTTTATTCAATCTATCCATATGCTTTTTGCGAATGCTTCTACTCAAATATCTATCAATGGCCTCAGCTTGGAACCTTTTGGGATTTTTTCGTTATATTTGGCAAGGCTTCCCTCTTACCCTTGTACTGTATGTGCTCATGGCTAAAGGTTTTGGCTATCTGTTAGCTCATGCCAAAGCACAAGGTCTTGTTCACAGAATCTCACTTCCTACTAAGCCCACTTATGAACTTCTTAATGGGCATTTTGTGGATGATTCATTTCTTACGCTCATTGAAGAAGAAACCAACATTAGCAATGCTATGCAATGTTTGGATTTTTTTTCTTAGCTTCTGGCTCATCCATTCAATGGAAAAAAACCCAGTGTTATCAACAATATTTCTTTCCCGTGCCTGATTCGCTTGTCACTTTTAAATGGAAAATCCTAACACATGGTGAGATTTTTAAATTATTAGGTATTATGTTTTCTTTTCAAGCCTCCCTGACCGAGCTATGGCAATATGTCATTCAACGAGTGGCAAAAAAGTTGGAATATTGGATCACCAGACCTTAATCCTTCATTGGAAATTTCTAAATTTGATCCAAAGTTCTTGCAACCACACATGTTTAATACTCATCGTGTTAGGTTTCTTCCAAAGCTTTCATCCAAAAACTAGAAAAACTGTTCAAGTCTTTCTTGTGGGCTAATTCTTCTACATGAAAAGGTTTTCATCGAGTAGCCTGGGACATTTATTGCTTGCCTCAAATTTTTGGGGGGCTCAGCCTTATTCACATTCAACGCCAAGGGAAATCTTATTACGCTAAATGGATTACCATAAAGATTACTAGCTAAGAAGCTTGGAAAGTTCTTATATGGCATGGTATTACTGAAGGTTCCCCTTATGGCCACACTGTGTGGAAAGGATTGGATTTTTTCAATTTTCTCATTACCCCAGTGTCTGTCAAAATTATTAGCACCTTTGTGCTTAAGAGAATTTGGAAAGCTTGGGAATATATTAAGCCCTGAATTTTGTGGAAGGGGAATGGCTTTCAAAATGGGCTTTCTATCAACCAGTAATCTCTCTAATGGTCACAGATTTTTCAATCTCAAGATAAGTGTTTAGCAAAGGTCCTGAGAATTTCCGCACTAAAATTATTTAAACGTGGAATTCACACCATCAAGGACTTGTTCTGCAAAACTACTCAATCCTAGTTCTCTTGGCTAGATTTCAAAACTATGTTTTGAATTTCTAACCAGGACCATGATACTTTTACTAGTGTGATCAATTTTATTCCTGACCACATGTTGCATAAGATTGTTGTGCATTCCTCTCGCCTATGGTGGATGGACTGGAAGTGGTATGCAGATACCCCATTCTATAATTACAAAGCTAGCAAAGGCTATCGTTGGCTCTCACCTCATTTACTCATGGTGGATAAACTTAATACACATTGGGGAATTCATTCCATGGTGTCTACCTAGAATAGGTGATTTAAAATGGTTTGGAGTGTATTTGTGGAGCCCAAGATTGCTCATTTCCTTTATTGTATTCTTCACCAAGGCCTTCCTATCAGGGCTCATATTGTTCAAATTGGGATCTCAGCTCCCAAATGTCTTTTCTGTGGTAATCTGGAAACAATCTTGCATGTTTTCTGGTTTTGTCCCAAAGCTCAAAATTCCTAGAATTGGATACATACATTTTTCTTTCCTTTACGCCCTCATTGCTTCACTTGTTAGCATATCCTTTTGGGAGATAATCTCAAGCTCCTGCCTATGTTCACCCAAATTTGGCATGTTTTCAGAGGGGAGATTCTATTTTGGATATGGAAAGAAATAAGTTTTGTTTTCTTTTCTAATTCTACATTTGATCAATATTTCTCTGTTTATAATAAATCTATGGGGATCTCCAATGTGCTTCTGTAGATACAAATTCAGGCCAACAAGATTGCATTGGAGGTAGACCACCTCTAGATAATATTATGCCACTAGGTGGAAGCCCCATGTAATATTTTCTCAAGTGCCTTTATCCCCTACCAGAGCACCCCTCACCTTCCACTCCTTAGTGGCTGGCACACCGGTCTTAGCGTTATGCTGTTCAGTCGCACTCGTCGCTCCCTGGGCCCGTTGAATCAACGTGCAGTTACTCACCAGCCCACCTCTTTGGTCAAGGCTCACTACCACCTTCATCAGCTCACCAGCAAGACTAGGGCTCGCCACCTCATCAACATGGGTGGGGGTATCCTCTTGCCACTACTACACATCATGATCCTTGTCACCCACCACCTCAACTGCCGCCACCAGACAAATTCCCCCACCTCAACCTCACCATTCTTACTTGCATGGGGAAGTGGAACTCAGAGGAAGAAGTTACTAGTTTGTTGGGAACTTCCATATGCTGGCAAGGACTTACCTGGTTCGGGGTGGCTGGATGATCATGATCCGCCCACCTTGGGCATGTTTGTTGTTGCTACTTGATTGTGTTTTTTGTCTACTTTTAGGTTATGCCTATATTTTTGTACTCTCCTAAGCTTGACCTAGTTTGACTCACATTTCTCTAGGCTCATGGCCTATATTTGTTTTGTGGTTTTAGGGTGTGCTCTCATACTGTGTTCATTTTTTGTTGAAATTTAAATTGTATCATATTGAATTAATATAATATAAAATCCTTTTCATTAAAAAAATGAATGGTCCCATTAATATGATGGTTACTGATGAGTTACCACCTACTACGTGTTGATTTAATAAAATATGAATATTTTATTAAAATCTAAAAGAAGTTATTGTTACAATGATATACAATGAAATACATATTTTAGTCAATTTATTTGATCTAATTATGAAATAAAATGAAATATATGGGGAACTTACCATGATTTTTTCTTATCCCAAAGTGTGTTTAGGTAGGGAGAACTAATAGAATAGAAACTCAAATTTTCCCAATCTCACTCAAGAAAATGTAGAGGTGTTGGAAATTCTTGGAAACTAGCACATGGGTAGAGTCAGGAGCATCTATGGGTGCACTAAACCATGGCTAGTATACATAAAAGGTTAGAATCTAGTTTCAACACCATGGCTATGGTTTCATACATGTTCGACAATGATCACTTGTATTTGCACTTTGACTACTAGAGTACCTGTAAATCTACAATACAAAAATCTCCTACAAAATATTTAAAAAGACATCAAATCGTAAAAATGAAAGATGTAAAATTAGGGGTCAAATTGTCCTCAATTGTCAAACTAGTGAACTTATAATTAAGCATTGAACTACATCTCAAACCTGATGTAGTTCTATGTGGTTGTTTGTGTAATAGTGCTCCTAGATTTCCCTTGCATTGCTAACACCAAGATAACAACCAATAACTAGATAAAATTCAAATGTGTGGGATGGAATTCAAAACTTCCCCTTCCTATGTAGTGTGTATTCAAAAAAAATGTGCCCAAATGTAGTCCCTTTTGATATGTAGATAGATAGCCCTAGATAAAAAAAATATTTCCTTTATAATGGTATGTATGTTGTGTTTATATAGGGATCTCTTGCTTGAATTTTGACACTAATGACATGACATGTCGACTAGTACCTTGAGTGATAGGAGTAAGAAAACCAAAAATTTTGACTACAAGTATTAAAAATGTGACCAAGGACAAAGAGGATAGGAGCACCCAGGTTGTATAGAAGCACCTGGACGCTAGTGTTTAGAGATAAGTGACGACAAATGTAAAAAATAATGATAGACAAGGATCCATGTGACTTGACCAGAAGTAGGTGTAGAAGAGATAGAGTTGATAGAAAATAATAATAAAGACACCCAATATTAGAAGAATGACTAGGTAGTGTGTCATCATTGAATAATTTTCTTACGCAAGATCCATATATAAAACAACATAATTGGTGGTATAGTAAATAGTAGTAAGTGTGTGATTTTGTGTCTACATTTCCCCCCCTTTATATTATTTGAATGAAATTTAAGTAGTGTAAAGGAAGTAAGGAATAGACCTATGAGAAGTCCATAGAATCCTTGTCACAAAAGTACACTCAGAATGAGATTATATAGTGTGATGGGCCATGGATCAGTGCATGTCGATCCATGTGGTGTAAATGGTGAACCCTTATGCGGAGCACTTAGCGAGATTGATGATTTGATTGCAACTAATTTGGATATTTTTATTTTGTCGTTGATGGAGATTTTGATGGGGTATGGATTGATCAATTCCCAACCCAATTTTATGTGTGTGAAAAACATTGGATTTGGGTGTCCTATTTCCAGAGGAATAGTGTAGGGAGAGAGGTCTAGTTTTACCCTCTAACTTTAACTACCTCCTCAAAAGCTCTAGCCATTGTAGATGGACAAAGACCAATTTTGTTCATTTTGTTCATTTCAATCAAATTATAATAACCCATATAGCAGCAGTATAGGAAATTCAATGATGTCTCATTGCCCCCACTCTAAGGGTGCCACAATATGTATGAGATGGATCCCATGTAAGGTTCATCTAGAATCGATAGAAAAATGTAGAGATAACTTCCCATGTTAGGTCATCTGGGAGAGTGGTGATGTAACTCCTAAGTTAGGTCATCTGGGAGAAAAATGTGATATATTTGTGTTGGTTGATTGATGTGAGTAGAAAATTTTTGTTTAAGTTTGATTGGTTACTCATGGAGATAGTATACACTTGTTGCCCCCATATTAGGTCATTAGGGAGAATCGCTAGAAAGTGATGTGAAATTTTGCATGATGTAGGAGAAAAATTTTGATGATTATGAATTAGAAATGTGGAATGATCATGTAATGGTGTGAGGGGAATTATAGGATGACACCAATTGTATGCCCCCCTTTTGGTGAAAGGGAGTGTGATGATGTAATTGTGATTGAATCGCTAATATAGTGGATGTTGTAAAATTATGTGTATATTGAGTTGGAGTTGTGTCGAGTAGGAATATAGTGTTTTTGGAATGTTTATGATATGATAGTAAGCATAATTCTGAAGAGAATGATGTAAATGAGACAAGAATTATAGTGATGTTCAAGATACAATTGAAATTGTGTAAGGTGTATTAGTTAGGAGAATGAGTGTAAAGAGTGACTATAGTGAGGTAGGCAATTGAGAGTTACTATAAATAGTAATATGTGCATTTCATTTGAATATTTAAGGGGTGTGATTTTAAGCTCTGAGTGTGTGAAGATGTTACAAGTGAGAGCACCATGATTGAGTCAATTCAAGATGGTGGCAGCAGCTATGGCATCATGTATGACATTTGAGCTGGTGAGTGTGATTATTTTCGAAAATCGTGTTGAAATTAGTTATTTTTCATGAATTTTTGCAACAACAAAAAAATTGAGTTTCTAGGTAGTTTTTACCTATATAAGAATGGTGAAGGCACTAATGACCTTTAGCACGTCCGTGCCCAGGTATGGGCATTGGTGACCTGCTCCTGTGCACCTACATCCTACTCCTTTGCGCCAGTGACCCATAATGCCTTTTTTTAGCCTAGAATGTTGTGAATGTAAAAATTGATGGTTATTGATGGTTTTGTTTGGTTTTTTTGCATGTATATGAGGTATTGATGTCATGTTTGTTGTTGTGTCGTGTTTTCTAGAGGGATATTCATTTGCAGAGAGTTCTGTGGTTGTCATCATTTGAGCACATTATTAGGATTGGGTTTGTCAGATGATGAGTGGGATGTACTAGATCCATGTTGGCTTATGACACATAGCAAGGATGGGGGATGTGCCCCATAATATGTCGATGATCACCGCATTATGTGAGATATGGTGTGTAGATACTTGAAAATTTTGTTTTCCTACCAGAGAGATGATTGTGACTTTGGAGGATGTATATAGTAAATTGTGATTGTCTATTGTCGGTGAGAGGGTTCGAGTGATGGTTGTAGATGATGCACAGAGACAGATGAGGACCATTAGGTGGAACTTTATAGGGACCTGATTTCATACTGAGGTCCATATAAATATGGATGTTATACTGAGGTCAAGAGTTTCCTGATTACATAATTTCATTGTTGTTGTGATGGCTTCTTTAGTTACAGTGGAGGGAGGTGGTGTAGGCATCTTCTATAAGATGTATGATATTTTTCATCGCATAGAGGAGGATGGGATGAGATATTATTGGCCATGATGTGTATTGTCCCATTTAGACATGTATTATATAGGTTTACACAGGAGGAGCATGGGGGTGGACTAGAGAGCCACCATTTTGTTACATGTGTGGGATTACAAGAATATTGCAATATTGAGGTCGTTTGGTGGGCCTCGCACAGAGTTGGCAAGGCCAGATATGTTTTCTATGAGATGGGTAAGTTTGCAAAGTAGGAGGATGGATATTGATACATATAGATCGATGTTGGATCGTATGGGGCTAGGAGACATTATCTTGAGGCCATGTCAAGACTATGGAGGATGGCCAGAGGATGTAGTGGAGCTTCGATGTATACATCGTACTATGTGGCTAGAGGATAGATTTCCTAGGGTGGTGGATCTATTTCAAGGAGAGAGTGTATCACGATAGTTTGGCATGGCTCAGGATATTCCCCCAGTGTCATATATATGGCTGAGAGCCACGAGGAGAGCTAGAGCAAGACTAGGACCCACAGAGGTGCAATTAGGACCCCCTGGTCCAAATGAATCCTGACCACAGCCATAGGGCCAATACATGTGGATGACATGGGGTGTACTAACAGGTGTATAGTGCATGGTGGGAAGTACACTCATGGGTACTACTATATCCAATTTTTATCGATACGGTGGAAGCACTTCTAGTAAGAGGAGTAGAGCAACAGGCACCTGCCCTCAATGGTGATGATGTGGCAGTAGCAATAGTAGAGTGTGAGTACATTTGTATTGATATTTAGGGATTGTTACTTAGTTTTTTAATTGTGTTGTATTGTGGATATGAACTAATATGATGTTTTGGATTATAGAAGGGGATGCTTACTGGTCATTGATTGTTGACACTTCGATCTACACATTGATGCAGAATGTGCCCACCGATGTGCTCATTAGAGGTGGGATGTTAGAGTGGGTAGATGACATTATGGGTGATCATGCTCATCTATTTTATCCAATGGCAGGTAGCAGTAGCTACTTGTACTATGATATTGAGTGAGAGGGATGAGGAACAAGAGGATACTCAACAAGTTAGAGAGGTTGTGGTTGGATGTCTCTTAGCACAAGATGTATTTACAAGGTTTATGGAGCTACAGGGTCATTTGTGGAGTAGACGATTGAGTTGGATTTATTACGTAGGTAGGTAAAGAGGTATAGGGACCGTGATCAGCGGCGCAGATTGAGAAATGAAGCTTCTATTTTTAGATTTCCCACAATTGTAGATAGTGATAGTGATGATGAGATATGATGTATATGTATGTAGGGGATTCCCCCTGGATATTTTTCTATGTAACCATGATATTTTGATGATATATATAAATGGATTATTGTCATCATTTTATTGTGTTAATGTGTTATATTGACTATGTGATGTGTTGAGCATTATTTATATGTGTTGATTTGATTTGCATTGAGTAGTTGTTAATGTTGACTAATGGATAATGATGTTTAATTTGGTCATAGATAGATAAGTGATGAGATAGTGTATGTGATAATAGATAGTGTATGAAATAGATATAGTTTGATTGATTTGTGTGATAGATAAATGATGAAAAATTGTATTATATGTATGAATAGAGATGTGATGAATGGTAAAGTATGTATAAAATGAAAATGAGATGATCATAAAAGTGTACTTAATTACATGTTAGTATGATGAAGAGAGGTGGTAATAATAATGATGCCCCCCAATGTGTGAATGATGAGGTTAATTTATATAAGACCCCTCAACAGTCAAGAATGAACTATAAAGCAAGAGTGTGTCATCAAGAATTGGTTTGATAATGTACGCTAGATAGATAGATCGATGAAGTGCGTAGCATAAAAGTGGAGTGAAGTTCTTATTGTAACATGTCCCTCAACAGTCATGTAAGAACCATGAGAACATGAGTGCTTCATCGGGGGGGTAAGGTGAGAAAAATCACCTACCAAAGACCAAGTGGGCATGGAGCGGTGAAAGCGTGTGGAATGGAAGCAGCATGAGTGTATGAACCAAACTAAATGCTTGATGAAATGGTTCTAATGATGGGAGATGCAGTAGTGGGAAGCACTGATTCTAATGGCTTAGGAAGCCAATATGTAGTAGGAGCATTGCGTAGTGGATGAGATGGTGCAGTGATGGATAAATGAGATGGAGGGCATGCATGAATAATGACCTGCATCAGTGGATAAGTAGTGACCTTAGAAGTGGGTGAAGGAGATAAGTGAACTGGAGTAAGATAATGCTTGTGTGGAATTAGAGACATAGAATTATAACGAGAGCGAGAGCCAAAGACAATGACACCCTTGTCTTATAATTGTTATAATATATCATGAAGGGTGCAAACAGTCATTGTCATGATGGCCATTGATGCAATGATAGTTGCAATAAGGTCGATCATGTTGATGTTACAATTAATGAGGTGGATGATGTTGATTAGAATGTAATTGAATCAAGTGCTTGTCAATCAAATCATGTCGCACATCATGAGGCCTAACCTCATGAGAAAAGTGTAATGGATCCCATGGGGGAGATGAAAAAGTATTAGGTAGAGACCAATGTGGTGGAGGAGATGAAGGACCCTGATTATGAGATGGAGAAGACTAAACTTGATTGCAGGGTGGAGGAGATGGAGACCTTGGAGGATGCTCAATAGATGGAAGAAGAGAATAACTAGATGATGTAGTAGTAGTAGAAATAGGAGGATCTATTACATGTGTGGCAATGAGATTTTGTTCTAAATCAATGACTTTATATCATAATAGTGCAAAGGATTCACATGTATCAATTTTTAAAGTGTTACTTTAAAGCATGAATCAAGCCACGAAAAAATATGAATTACTTCTCTAGATCAATGGGCTGAAAGACTAACTGATGTATATAAGCATTGAAATGTATAATGTAATCAATAGTAGGTTTTTTCTTACCTTGATGTAAGCCAGGTAAGTGATCATATGTGACTCTAAGGCCATTGTTAAGTATAAATCAGTGAAGAAAGACCTCTTCCATCTCATAATAGGTACTAATAGATCCAAAAGGTAGATGCATGTACATTGGAGAGAATCATCGGTAAGACTGTGATGAAAATATTTAAGCAACAATTGATCATTAGAGTAAGAAGCCATAGCTAGATGCTAATGCTTGAGATGCAAATATGTATTTTTGGTATCATAAAATCATGAAAAGGTAGGGATAATGAAATCCTTAGGGAATTTTTAATTGTGAATCTTTTTTGGAATAGGATTTCCATGTAAAGAATTATTATAAATAGAAGCACAATAGGCCTTGCTTTCAAGTGTGAGAGATCAGACATGAGATTGTAATTGACCAACAACATGAGAGTGATAACATATCATGTGAAGGAATGGTATAATATGTGAATGGTGTATTAAGTGGTTGAAGCTTTCCATTATAAGTGATCATAGGAATGTCAAAAGAATAAGTGGAGGATGTCAATGTTATAGGCATAGTAGGTGTAGGTGCAGAAGAAGTAACATGTGGTGAAGAACATGGAATATCGATAGAAGCATTAGGGATAGCATCGGAAGAGTTTTTAGGATATGAAGTAGTAAATGGAGATGAATAAATATGCATGTTACTAGACACAATATCAGAAGAATATGAAAACGGAGTGGAGAGTTCACATTCAACAGTATGCAAAGAAGTGGAGTTGTTACTATCATGTGTATCATCAATATCAAATAAATACTCAGATGAAATAATTTCATCAAGCATATCATCAATATACAATGAAGTAAGAGAAACACTAGTATGAGATGTATCTTTAGAATCACTAGAAACATTTTCAAAAATGCAAGGAGTGTGAGATGTAGTTATTGTTAGGTTATGGAGCTTAATTACTTCACAAAAAACTTGCTTTTACATGTTACTAGTTCTGACAATAACTGGCATGGGTCAGGGTGTAACCGCTATCGGTCAGCATAAGAATTGCCATCGGTTAGGGTGAACCGACATCAGTTACCTGTGTGGGAGTGTTTTAATCAACTCTCAGGAATTAGATCTATTTTTAGCATTAAATTATATCTATTGATTGTAATTACATGGCTAAGTGCCCTAAGTTTATATACACCTATATAAGCATGAAAGCTAGGTTTTAGAAGTAGAATTAAGAGAAGGATTGAATTAGATCCTTGATTCTCCTAGATTGAGAGGATGAAGAAGAAGAAGAGAAAGAAAGAACATGTTACATGAAGACAGAGTCTCCATGCAAAGGAGCTGGATAGAAGGAAATAGTAGGTACATCTGAATGGTGAGAAGAGGGTAACATCTTCTACTGTATTTCCTTTGTATAGTTATTACCTCATTGTAATGGCTTGTATAGTGTGCAAAGCATGTAGAGTTTCTTCTCGTAGATCCACATATTGGTGAGATCTTGTATTATAGATCCATGTATATCTAGTCTTCTATTGTAGATTCATGAGATCATATTGTATTGTTGATCTATGTAGATCTAGATATTGTAGAGGATGTTTTCTTCATGATTTCTCAGGTTATGCATGTAGTGATGGAGAGACATACTTACTTATTGGTGCACAGTTATAGTTGCACATTGGTAGACCCATGAGAGAGGTCTTGTTGCATATCCATAGAGAACTTGGTGGCAATTCAAAGATGTAGTAATTCCTAGTTATGTGAGATCTGCTGGTGGTGTTTGGAGGCACAGTTGTAGTGCACTCATGGAGATCTATTTAAAGATCTAGAGGAGAGGATATACTCTTGGAGAGATGCATTGTACTCTTATATTGGAAGAGTTGGTTTGTACTCTTGTTGTATTATATATATGAGATCTCTATCTTTGGTGGACATAGCCCACATTTGGTGAACCATGGTACATGTTGTGTTATGTGTATGTACTTTGTCTTAATTTGGATTATTCTAGTTTATACTTCCACTGTTATAGATTTTGAGGAATTGTTTGGATCCCGTGTGTATGATTATGTTTTTTATTAAATCATAGCACTATTCTGCAATCCCAAATTCCCAACAACTGGTATCAAATCTTGGTTAGCTTGCTTATTTCAAAGTAAGGGTTTGCTTCATGGTTTTTTTAGTGGTTTGACTTACATGTATGAGAGCAGGGTTTGTTTTTTCCTGATGAGAAGATCATAGGAAGAGATTCAATATCAAGTGGGAGCTAGAAGAGTAAGGTTGTTGGAAGTTACAGTGACCAGCATCGGTTAAGTGGAAACTGATGTCAGCAGGGTGACTGTGGTCAGTTATAGGGTAACCATGGTTGGTTACAGGGTGACCATGGTCGGTTATTGGGTAGCCTAGTTTTAAACAAAAAAACACATATCTGAAGAATTAAGAAGATGCATGGAATGTATCTTGGATGATGAGGTGTCCCTGGATTTTGGAGGCATAAGCTTGTTGGTCAGATTGCAGATCTAGTTATTGAGGTATGGTTTTATCTTGGTATTACAGTGCTTATATTAGTTTGGTTACACATGCATGTTTGGGATTGCAGATCTAGATCTGAGAATGAGAGAAAAGGAGAAAGTTATGAATCCTTTGGTGTTGTTAGATGCATGGGCTTCTTAGAGAGGTAGAATATAGTAGCATAGCATGAAGACGGGGTTTCCATCAGAGAAGCATGTTCTTCAGTTGAAGATGCAGTTGAGTATCTTGGTGTAAGGTGATGTGTTTCATCTTGGTGTAGTTTTATTGCATGTGTTATTGTTGTTAAGTTTTTGTGTAAGATTTGGGTAATTCTTGAAATGACTAGCTCAACACAACTATTGGCTTTGGTCAGGGTGGGCACCTGGTTTGGTGACCTATGCCAATTTGTGGTGTTTTGTTAGTTCTAATAGCATCAACGTCGGTCAGGGAACCGACATCGGTCACAGAGGGTAATCATTACTGGTCACCAAACCATAGTCAATCTCTATGACAACAAGTTTACACATGGTTTCCTACAGTAGAAGAGGGCATGGATGGTTCAGTGTCCTATTTTGGAGGATCATGTTTCTTACATAGTGTGTACAAGAAGAAACAGTGTTGATCACTTCAATGTTTGGATCAGAAAGAGGACGGATTTGGCTTGGTTAGTCTAGTGAGACTTTGGGTCAGGTATCTCTATATGGTTCATGTTTTATTTCTTTCTTTTGGAGCAGCTGATATTATGTTTAGATAGTGTGCACAGATTTACACCATGTTTTTGGTTTTGTTTGACTTTTATTTCCCGATTGTGTGGAATCTTGAGGACAAGGATATCTAGTCTAAGGATGAGATCCTCAATGAAAATTCATGGTTAGACACAGTTGCAGGTAACAAAAGATATTGAGTACACATGATGAAAAGAAGTTTTTTTTTTATTATGGGAAAATAGTTTTTTGAAAGGGACTATACCCTTATACAAGAGTGCTCAACAGCAAGATTTCATCTCAAAAAATCCCAACAACAGAAAAAATTTGTTAAGGAACCAGCAAAAGCAAAACAACTGCTACAAAACAGCTAAAAAACATCAACATAACAACAACATAGCTGCCTAGTAGCTGCGTAACAGGCCATTTGCCTAAATGTAGCAATAATAGCACCCAAAAAGATAAAAATCAAACCTTGTCCGATATGGTGGGGGATTTATATTTGGCATTACCCTTCTTTTTCCTATCCACCACTGTCCATGCCTGATTTCCCACATCCACTACAGTCGGAAAAACTGCAATAGATGTGAAATCATGCATGATGAAAAGAAGTTAATTCACCTACTTCACAAGATTTTCAAACTTCTGTGATGTAGGAGTATTCTTTGATAAGAAGGGATTCATTTTATATTTTCTTTTATCTGGTTTTATTTCTCACTAACATATTAGCTTTTGAGCTTGGTGTTAGAGGTAGTGCAGGGGATTTCATGTTCAGTGGGAGCAAGCCATGGTTGTTGGCATTGTAGGATTGGATACATGATACACATGTAGAGTGAGGGGAGATTGCTACTATTCAAAGTGGTAGAGGCACTAGTTGGTTTTGGAGGACAGTCACGGATTTACAGGTATATTGAGTTTATTGCTTTGTAATGTCACTTTTGGTTTATTTTGTGGTACATGGATATCCCTATAAGATTACAGTTGATGGTTAGATTCAGCTAGATGAAGATGATAGAGCAATTTTTTAGAGTTTTAAGGGTTAAAAGAGAAGATCTGCTAGTTACAGAGACTGGTGTCGGTTAGGATGAAAAGTGGTCGGTCATCTGGTAATCGTGGTCAATTAGGAAGTGACCGGTGTTGGCAGGGGAAATTGTGGTCGGTTTGGTTACAGGTTTGACAGCAGTGTTTATTTACCATTTTTAGATGGTGCCCTTGTTTTTCTTTCATCTTGGTTTGGTTTGTGCAATATGTTGATGACATGTTTGCTAGTATTTGCACTTGGTATTAGTTGCATGGTTTAGCATGGTTGTTTGTTATTGAAATTGATGAGCACAGGATTCATATATTGCTTTGAAGTTAGTTGGTGAGAGCCCTGGCACTTCTGGAGAGCCCGATGATATGGATGGATGTATAGGTGAGTTTATACATATGGATAGATTCAGTGTTGTGAGTCTATGATGGTGCAGATGTTTTGATTTACACATGGATGCCTATGAGCACAGTTTAGATGCCTTGAGCATGACTAGGGGATGTTTGTATTTCCTCTTGATTACTATGTTACTCCTTGATAGATATGTTATCTACATAGGAATGTCTTGGACATGCTAGTTGTTTACGCAGGGTTGGATTTGCAGATTGCAGTGTTTGGATTTCTTTGAGTTATGTAGGTGTTTGTGGATTGATCACCCATTATTGCATATAGAACTCATTCAGGGCTATTTTTACCTAGGATCTTGTTTCGCTTTCACATATTCCAGTTTGACTTGTCTTTGGACAGTTGCATTGGTGGTTGTATGGAGACATGGATAGATGGATGGAGAACATGGTTGGTTTTACAGGTATGGCTATGGTTGCAGTTGAAGCTTAGTACTCCAGTTTGAGTAGGAGATCTTGCAGGTGTGTTAGTCATGATGGCTTGGTTGCATGAGAGGCTTGGTGTTATGATTCAGTGGGAGCTTGATGTATGGATAGCTCAGTTATCATGGATCAGTAGTAGCTTCATGCAGGTCTTTGGTGAGTCATGTTTTTTATCTTATTGGTTTGAGAAGATGGTTTGATCTTCCTAGTTTTTTTTTAGAGAGAATTGTTGAAGGAAAGAATAGATGGTCTTCATGGTGTGTAAAAGATGGTGATGTATAGGTACAGGTAAAGAGATTCAACAATTTATCTCCAAGTGGGAGATTGTTAGGTTATGGAGCTTAATTGCTTCACAAGAAACTTGCTTTTACATGTTACTGGTTCTTACAGTAACCGGCGTCGGTCAGGGTGTAACCACCATTGGTCAATATAAGAACTACCATCGGTCAGCATAATAATTGTCGTCAGTTAGGGAGAATCGACTTTGGTTACCTGTGTGGGAGTGTTTTAATTAACTCTCAGGAATTAGATCTATTTTTAGCATTAACATATATCTATTGATTGTAATTGCATGGCTAAGTGCCCAAAGTTTATATACACCTATATAAGCATGAAATATAGGGTTTAGAAGTAAAATTAAGAGAAGGATTGAATTAGATCCTTGATTCTCCTAGATTGGGAGGATGAAGAAGAAGAAGAGAAAGAAAGAACATGTTACATGAAGACAAAGTCTCCATGGAAAGGAGCTGGACAGAAGGAAATAGCAAGTACATCTGAATGGTGAGAAGATGGTAACATCTTCTACTGTATTTCCTTTGTATAGTTATTGCCTCATTGTAATGGCTTACATAGTATGCAAAGCACGTAGAGTTTCTTCTTGTAGATCCACATATTGGTGAGATCTTGTATTATAGATCCATGTATATCTAGTCTTCTATTGTAGATTCATGAGATCATATTGTATTGTTGATCTATGTAGATCTAGATATTGTAGAGGAGGTTTTCTTCATGTTTGCACAGGTTATGCATACAGTGATGGAGAGACATACTTAATTCTTTGTGCACAGTTATAGTTGCACATTGGTAGACCCATGAGAGAGGTCTTGTTGCAGATCCACAAAGAACTTGGCAGTAGTTCAAATATGAATTAGTTCCTAGTTATGTGAGATCTGTTGGTGGTGTTTGGAGGCACAGTTGTAGTGCAATCATGGAGATCCGTTTAGAGATCTGGAGGAGAGGAGATACTCTTGGAGAGATGCATTGTACTCTTATATTGGAAGAGTTCTTTTGTACTCTTGTTGTATTATATATATGAGATCTCTATCTTTGGTGGACATAGCCCACATTTGGTGAACCATGGTACATGATGTGTTATGTGTGTGTACTTTGTCTTAATTTAAATTATTCTAGTTTATACTTCCACTGTTGTAGATTTTGGGGAATTGTTTAGATCCTATGTGCATGATTTTTTTGGTTATTAAATCATAGCACTATTTCGTAGTCCCGAATTCCCAACAGTTATACAATTATCCTGAATAGTATTAGAAACAACATCATACACATGTACATTTTCATCATGTGTTTTATCTATACTATCAAAACCAAGACCAAGCAGATAATCGATAATAACCTCATCTCAAGTTTCAATAGAAATAGAAGGTGGAAGAGGCCTATTGCTTACAGAATAGTAAGGAGTAAAACCATAAAAACTTGTTGGATCAGAAACAATGTTAATGGTAGAATGATCAAAGCTAGTATTTACATTGCATTCATTGGACAAAATTTTTCTTTGAGTATCATATAAAAGAGTAGGATTGTGATAGAGAGTGTGAAGTTCAACCATAATAGCTTCATCATAAATAGGGTTAACACTCACATGAGGCATATATTTCCTAAGAGGAGAAGAATTAATCTTAGCCATTATGGTTTTAGTGGATCCTAGGGAAAGGAGTTCTAAGCTATGGGTTCACCAAAATTATTTAATAAAATCTAAATATTTTATTAAAATCTGAAAGCAATAATTGTTATAATGAAATACAGATGTTAGGAAATTTATTTGGTCTAAGTATGAAATAAATGATACATATAGGGCACTTACCTTGATTTCACTTCTCCTGAAGAGTGTCTGGGTTAGGAGAACTAATGGAATAGAAACTCAAATTGTCGCAATCCCACATAGGAAAATGTAGAGGTGCTGGAAATTCCTAGATTTTGGCGCATGGGTAGAAGCAAGATCACCTACGAGCACCCTAGACCTCTAGTGGGGGTTTTAGTCTACATAAAAATTTAAATTCTAGTTTCAACACCATCACTATGGTTTCACACTTGTTTGCCAATGATCCTGTATGTCACACTTTGACTTTCGGAGTACCTGTAAATCTGCAATACAAAATATCATGCAAAACCCTCAAAAACACATCAAATCCTAAAAAATAAAGATGAAAAATGAGGGGTAGGACTTTCCTCAGTTGTCAAACTAGTGAACTTAATGATGAGTGATGCACTACATCTCAGACACAATGTAGTATTATGTGATTGTGTGAACAATAGTTCTCCTAGGTTTCCCTCATGCTGATGACGCCAAGATATCGGGTAGTAGCTAAATAAAATGCAAATGTGTGGGATGGAATTCATAACTTCCCTTTCCTATGTAGTGTGTATATAGAAAAAATACTCCCAAATGCATTCCCTTTTGACATGTAGATAGATAGACCTTGATAAAAAGTTGTCTACCCTTATAATGATATGTATGTTGTGTTTATATAGGGATCTCTTGCTTTAATTTCAACATTAATGACATGACATGGCAATTAGTACCTTGGGATAGGAGTAATAAAACCAAAAAGGTCGACTACAAGTATCAAAAACAAAGAACAAAGAGGACAGGAGCACCCAAGTTTGACAGAAGATCTTGGGTGCTAGTGTCCATCCCCGGGCGCTAGTGTTCATCCCTGGGTGCT
Organism: Taxus chinensis; assembly: GCA_019776745.2. Taxonomy (NCBI): domain Eukaryota; kingdom Viridiplantae; phylum Streptophyta; class Pinopsida; order Cupressales; family Taxaceae; genus Taxus; species Taxus chinensis. The sequence goes on along the minus strand of CM034149.1, from coordinate 828,334,022 downwards.
AGTTTCTAGAGACAACTTATGAAAAATGTAAAAATACTGACAGACAAGGATCCATGTGACCTGACCAGAAATAGGTGTAGAAGAGAGAGGGGTGATAGAAAATAAAAATAAAAACACTCAAAACAAGAAGACTGATTAGGCAATGTGTCATCAGTGAATACTTTTCTTATGCAAGATCCATATATAAAACAACATACTTGGCAGTATAGTAAATAGTAGTAAGTGTGTGATTTTGTGTCTACACATGTGAATTGGATTCTCTCCCTTTTCCTCCCCTAAATATAATTAATGATCATGATGATGATATATATATCTACATGAATAAGAACATACCATGTTAACCCTAAGTTTACTTCTCAAATTATTCCCCCCACAATGGATCCCATCCCTAATTAGGGAAATATGGAGAAAAATATCACATATAGTATGGATTTACCATTAATAGTTGATTATGAAGAATGTGATAGATTTGGCATTAATGAAACTAATGATGAACAACTTGGTATATCTATTAAGCCTTTACACAAAGTGACTCTTCCTATTTTTGACAATGATAATTCTTTGCTTAACCCTAATGGACCTGGTACTTACCAAATTGATCGTTTTAAATTCCCACTCATAATGGTTGGGATTTTACCAATGTTGATAGACTCGTAGTATAGATATTACTTTCCTCTCCCTATTTTTTCAAATATAGTTTTATGGCACATGTTCCCTCTAGTGGTTCTCTATCTGATTTTACATGGTACTCTATCAATGGTCACCCAATATTCATTAACAAATAATTCCTTCTCCAAATACCTAGGGGCATATCTCCAATTGATGCATCCTTAGATGATTTTATCTTATTATATGACTATATTAAGCAAAAGATTACACCTATGTATGTAATAGGTTCTAATGGTCAAACCTATCTGATAGGCACACGGGGGAAAAAGCACTACAAATGGGAATCGACAACACAAAAACTTCATTATAATACACTACGAATTTCTCCTTATTCAAAAACTTTCGTTGGCGGATTGATATTGTCTAGTCAGTAGATTATTAATCCAATTAATAAATAACTTCTCTATAAATATAATTTATTCCATTTTTGAATTATTGAACGAGGATGTGATGCTCCCAAGATTTTTGCTAATAATTTTGATATTATTCATACTCGTGTTATATCTCAAAAATTCTGTCACTATCAATTTCATGACTAAATAAACATCACTATTAATTAAATTCAATTTATAATTCTCTAATCAAAATTCTTGATCCAAAGTCTTTTACTCATATTTCTTCTAATAAGTCTACCCATATTCAGTTTTCTATCGCACGTAATATGACTCCTCTATAGTTTATAGAAAATTATCTTTATTCTACTATGATATATTTGAGGTCTATACCTCATTCACCTTCTACATGCATCTCGCCTCCTAATAAGGATATTATTGGGTAGCTCTTATGCTATAACTTTTTCCTATACATATCTATTTTCAAAATAATCACATAATATAAAAATATTCACATATTTATAAAAATACAAAACTAGGACATGTTCATGACTTTATTGGATTTCTTTTTACTTTATACATGTTGTTCATGATATTGGTTTGATGGATAACATGTATTTTTTATATACTCTTTATACATGTGTTCACGAGGTATATTGAGCTTGATGATGGATAGACACAAATTGATACATACTGACATATGGAATCTTAGTGCCTTCCCACTGACACTAATATTTAGGGGAATAAAATACACTAAATTGTTTACACCCTTTTTATATTTAGTAATCTAATTTTTTTAGTTAATTAAGTACACTAAAAATGTAAGGGAAGATACAGGGGTGTTCGTGAAATAATTTATCACAGTGCAAATTATTGGTTTCCACCAACGGTCATGAGGATAAACCCCTCCTTCTTGGGTATGGGGAGGATCCCGTTATTGAATGCAAACTACCTAAATCTTTGGGTTGGCAAGTAGGCTAGGGATCACACGTGAATACTCCACTAAAATAGTGGCAAAGTGCTTGTATAGAGTACTAGGGAGGAATTTGTTATGAAGGGATGTTGAGGGGAGTAGGAGAAACAAGGAGAGAGGGTTAATGTTGTGAGCAGGCACTATCAAATTCTCACCAATAATAACGAGAGTGGGTCCACATTCAATTATAAGTATAAAATAATGCAATTCATTAGTAATACCAGTAAACACGAGACACAAAGTTCTACATATCTATCAATTAAGGACACAAATTTCATTCTTGGTTGTACATGATCATACCGCTTACAAGATTAGAAAGTAAAAAGGGTAGAGGAACATAGATAAATAATATAGAATAAATGTAACTGTACTTGCTTAATGTAGTAGTGATACAAAGCTCAACAACATAAAACAAATTAACAATTGTCAACCCTATGGAATGGAGAAGTCATTCCAATTTATAACATTATAAACTATCCTTAAATCTCCCCCCATATAAATTTTCACCTATCCTCGTCACTTGTGACCATTTCATATTCCTAGGGAACAAAAGTGAGTATTTTTATTTTTGATGAAAAAATACTCTTACAATTTCAAATTAAGGATCACTTGAGTGAATAAGATAGAATAGGGAAAAAGTGCATTTTCAACGAGGAATTACAATATAGAGAGAGAGAATAAGGAAGAGAGATAAAGAGAGAAGGGTTGATCAATCCAATGAAGATGAAGATTTTGTTGATGGACCTTTGAGGAAATGCTTCATGAATGATAATCTTGACCTATGACCACTAGTTGAACTAAAATACTAAGATTGTGTATATGCTTCCTCCTTTTGTGAGATGCAAAAACTCCAAAGTGTTGAATAAGTGTTTAGAAACACTATTATGAGGCATTCTAAAGTAACTTTGGATGATATTTGGCATCACCCATGATGATCCTCTCCTATCATGATTCTCATGATAATTGCCTTAATGACCTGGATTTTGATGCTTCAACACCCTCACAAGCTTCATGATGTTTAAACATTTTCATGCTTTTCCTTCACTTACTGAAATAGATACTCACTTTACAGATAGAATATTTCTTCTTGACTGAGATTATCATCATATGGTCATCCACTGAACCAAAATGGGGTGATTTCAATGTGCTTCTTCCTTGAGGTGTGGTGACACTACAAGGTGTGGAATGAGTGTTTAAGAACACTACCAAGTGAATGACATCAAGTAGAATTGAGATGGTTTCTCATTTTTGCATAAATTGTGCTCCATATGAAGATTATACTCTTACCTTTCGTAGCTCTAGAATTATCCTTGAATGAGATAAACTTTAGGATTCTCATACACTTCTTTCTCATATGGTTCCCATAGAAATAGGTGACTTCTTGATCCTTCACACATGGTGGTCTTAGATACTTTGGTATCTTGACAAGCTCATCCTGACTTGTTCCTTGAAGAGGTTTGAATTCAATGGTGGGGATAGGATATGATGATCATAAACTCACTCTTTTAGCCTCATAATTCAATGTTGAGCATGATGACCCCTATACAATTCACTTTCCTGACCAAGATGCCACATGAGTAAAAACACACATTTATGGTGTTTGGACATCCTCTTCCCAATTACTCCTCGTGGAGATAGGATTACTCTTCCTAATGGAAGGAACTTGAAGGAATATACAATAATGAGTTCCATTTTCTTGACCTCCATACTATCTTTAAATACTATAAATTCCAGCTTCTTTGAATTGCAAGATGTGGGGACACTATCAAGCATGGATCAAGTGTTTAGAAACACTTCATGAGGTATGTATTGCTTGATATGACTACCATCATCACTCATGGTGATTAATTCTCATCATACTCATGATTTTAATTCCTTTGATGACTTGAGATTATGTTCTTGATGTTTCAAATCATTTATAGACCTCATGATGTTCCTAATTTCTCCAACTGCCCAAGTGATTGTATTTCACACACATAATGACTTACTCTAATTTGTTTCTCATCGTGATGTGATTCAAATGATGCTATTCAAATTTGGGTAGAGGTTTAGTGACAATTATTTCTCATTCATGATGGAGACATACTTAGGATGACCTTCTTCTGCCACAATTAGGATGATTTGGACCATTCAACCCCTTCGCATCGAACTATGTCTTACAAAAAGCACCTCTAGGATGATCCTTATTGATCCTACGAGGATTTTATTTCCTATTTGGATAGTGAAACACCGTATTGGATTTTTTATGATGGAAAAATAAACGAGATAAGAAAAATGGGAGTTTCCACAGCTTTCTGAGCTCAATTCCAAGACTTACTATTTTTAGCAAGTCTTATCCAAGACTGTTGTTTTTAGCAATTTTTCAGTGCTTTCACTTCCTAATGTTTCCTATTTATTCATAGTGTCATAATTTCCCAAAACTTAATATTTTTATAAAGTTTCTATTTTTACACTCATGGATCTGAGTACTTGTTATTTTTAGAGAGGAGACCTGCAGGTGTCAAATTGAGATGAAACTGGTATCAAATGTTTCTTGATTTTTTGAGGATGCTCTGCTTCGCTTTTCAGATGATTCTCATAAAAATTTGGGAGAAAATGATAATTTCATCAAAAGGGTAAGAATAATGAGAAAAAATCAGTCTTTCATATCTCTAAAATCAGCCATCTCATCAAGCAAAAAATGGTTCACATGAAAATAGATTTTTCGAGGAACATTTGCTCCAAGTTTCAGATGATTTCGTCCATCGTATTTCCATGTAAAATGAAAAATTATTTCAATACATAATAATATTGAGATAAAAACAATTCCTCCATATCCCTAAAAATAATCCACCTCATCCACCAAGAAATGACTCGAATGAAAGTATATTTTTTTAGGAGCATTCTCTCCAAGTTTTAGATGATTTCACCCATCGGATCGTCGTAGAATTGAAAAAGTGACTTGTTTTAATTTTTTTTACTATGGCATGACAACCATTAATGGATGTTTAAGTTGTTTTGACAGCACTTTTCATGGAAATGGTGACTTGTCTAGTAAGAATGAGTTTTAAATGAGTTGTAGTGAGGTTTTAACACACCCTGTTAACTGCACCTTCAACCCGAGTTTGAATAGAGTTTCATTATGGTACAATTGGGATGATTGGAATAATAGAGGTATATAATTGAGACTTGGATCAAGATCATGACAAGTTGCAGCATGTTGTGTGAGGATAATATGATGAGGGAACTGAGAATGAATTTTGGGGCTAGGAAAATGCACCTACAGAGCCTTGTGAGATCACACGGGAGTTCATGAGCTATATAAAGGATTGGGTAACACTTTATTGTCCCCCTTTTCCTCTTGGGTAAATGGCATACAAAAGGGACAAAAAAGTGTGAACTAGGAGAAGGAGGGAGGTCGCACTTTGGTCTCCCCTTGTCCCCCTTGCATCATGGGGATGAAGGGGTCAATGGGGACACTTGGGACACTTGGGTGTCCAAATTATAACTTGGGGAGGAGTTTGAGGTCACAATTTTATTTCCATAATTTCCCCCTTGTCGCTTCGGGGGGAAAAGGGAACACAATAGTGTCAAAAGTGTGATTGGCCTATTCTTGGAAAGCCAATTTTGCCCCAGATGTCCAAATTTGGACACCGGACTTGATTATTTTTCCACGGGAGATTAGGAAAAGGATTTGAGGTAAAATATTATATTATTTTGATTTCAAATTACATTTAAAAATCAATTGAATAATTCCCAAAATCTAATTATTCTTGAAACTCAAAACTTAGGGACTATTTCTTATTGAACTAAGAGGGGAAGCTGCATAAGTTTGAACTATCTCAGGACATCCTTAAGTCATAGATAAAATTTGATGATTTAATCTTATAGAAGATTCACATATATTTCTAATTCCTATTTCATTTCCTTCTAATTCCTTATGAAATTCCCTGAATCATCCAGAGAAGTTAGGTTTCACTGAGGAGCCTTTATTTCCCACATCTTGAAAACTCAGTCTTGAACAAATTATTTGTGAATGAGATTTTATTTCTGGAATATTCCTAAATTTCCTTAAACATCATAAATTTTCTCCAAAATCATCTATAGATGCTTTTTATTTTCCCTTAATGTTCCTGAAGGGTGTTTAATTGGCTCCAGAATTGCCAAAAATGGCCTTTTTAGGTTTCTAGAGGAAGTTGGCTTCCATCAAGTCACACTGAACTCATCAATCATATTATTCAATCATCATTGCACACTGAATTTTTTAAAATATATATATAACTTTCCTCTAAGCCAAGATAAGAGTGGCACTGAAGGCACGCTAGTCAAAGGAAGGATGTGCATTGACCGAGAAGCGAAAGATTCAACTTTGGGCTTAGTTGTCATGCTCAAAGTTTTAATTTTTTTCTGCCATACATTTTGCATGAAAACAAGGGGTTATTCTCATTAACTAACTTCTAACATTAATTATACAATATCATAATAACACATTTAATGCTTATATGATATGATATAAACTTGAAAACATAAGGGAGTAAGTACATTTAGCTAATTACAAATGTTTCTAGGAAGTTATATATATGCAGACTGGTGGAATTAGGAGATATGAACTTGATAATGCTTCATTCTTAGAACTGTGATGTGAAAATTGACCTGGGTAAAGACCATACAACTTTACTAAGACTGTCCATATTGTATTAACCCTACTATATGATCTTGGACCTGCTTGGATTTTGTATTTTCATCTTTATGGGAGTTTCATCTTCTTGTAAATGTATTTCACTATCAAAACCTAATTTTTAGTCATATTACAAATCCCTCTAAACATTATAATTATAATATCAAACCCTATCCATGGGGGGGCCTATAAAAAAACATTAGTTAGGTTGTGGGAAACCCCTTATACCATTGACATTTACATTAATTCAAATATGCCTTAAAGCACACGTCATTATCCACCTAGCATGTGATATTGAATGCATGGAACTATGATTTGGTAAGTTATTTAACAATGATTGAGTTGAGTTTTTTTGTTTCTAAATTACTTGGAGAAGGGATGTTTAAGTGATTGCGAGTGAGATGACCTAAATTATTATCCTAGTATGATGCTTCAAACTTGTAGTGATTACTTCCCTAATGATTGTGCATGTGATTTTCTGAGATTTAGGGTGCCTTGGGTGTCTTTTACGAGATTAATAAATGAGTGTTATTTACACCCTAATAATTTTTAACATGAAACCTAATTGATTTTAGTGAATTTAGTACACTGAATGATATAAGGTTTAATAATTTTTATTAATTAACTTCTAACATTGATTATCACAATCATAATAACACATTTAGACTTATAACTAATATTCCAGATAATATATAACTTGAAAACACAAAGGTATGAGTGCACTTAGCTGATTACATATGATTATGGAAAGTTCTAGGAGGATGTACTGCTATAACATAGAGATATGAACTTGACTATTCTTTGTTTATGAGACTGTAACTGCAAACTAACCTAGGGTATAACCATATAATTATTTCAGGTTTTTAATGTATTTTCTTTACCCTTTTGTATGGTCTTGGACCTATTTGGTTTTAGGCTCTACAAATTTTAGACACCGTCAGTTTCCTGGAAATATTTTTTTTCAATCCCTAATTTGAGATCATGTTATGAAGCTCTCTAAACACTTTAATCATAGTCTCAAACCCTATCCATGGGTTAGAAGTCCTATGGATTAAAATTTAGTTGGGTTATGGGAACACCCGTGCATTATTGACATTAGCACTTATTCAAAGATGACTCAAACTGCATGTCATTATCCACCTAGCATGTGATATCTAAATGAATATATCTAGATTGGACAACCACCTTTAACAATGCTTGAGTTGATTTTTCTCTTGCTTAGATGCTTGGGGAAGGGATGTTTTAGTACTTGTATATGAGAGATATTGATGTCTTAACCTTGTAATAAGTTATACCTGTAGAGATTACTGCCCTAATGACTATGGATGTGATATTGCAATATTTAGGGATCCTTGGGTATCCTTTGTAAGTGTTAGAAGTGAATGTATCAATGTAGTGTCATAGGATTTCTAGGTTATCAAATGAGGTAGTGTGTACTTTCTTATATAAGGTTATGTAGATGATTTACCGAAGAAATACTAACCTATAGATATTATAAGATCCAAAATAAATATGAATTTAAAAGAAAAGTTAGAGGACATGTCAGTCCAAGACCATATAGGTTGGCCAGGACCAAATATACTATCCTAGACAAACTATACAACCTTGACCAGGGAAGAAAAAGATACAATATGAAGTTTTGTACTTGTTACTTGATGTTTTCCTATGGATTTTATGAATTGTATTCTCAAAATTTAACAACATGTTTGTGTGTAAGGATAAACAAGGTAAAAAAGATACCTCATAATGTGCTAAGAGGGAATGGGAAGGTTGTATTTATCTTTACAAGATTGCATTATCAAAACAAGCAGTGTCAAAGAGTGAATTTCCAAATTTAAGTGTCTTCATTTTCCCCCTTTAATACATACTTAAAATAAAAGATACATGGGTGTGTAGACACACTTTTTCTTTGATCTAATTTTTTTTATAGAATCTTGTTGTTCTTAGTGTAGAGCATGCTCACCTAAAACCTACAACATAGGCTCCCTAATATATTCATAATGTCCATGATAAAGAATTGAAGTTTAACTCAAATGTGAAGTGTGGTATAAAATATTTACATTTTCATAAGAATGAAATGAAAGATATGTAAACAAGGAATAAACCTTTTTGTGGACGGAGAAACTCACGTGATTTGATTGTGCTTAAAGATTTTACATTTCTAAGTTTGTTGAACTTTGTTGAAGGATTGGAGTGTCTAGTCCCCAATTATGCCAAGGGTAAATGGAGTTTTAGGTTCATGAAACCCTACATGGAATGTTGAAAAGAGAATAAGAATAAATTAAGTTACGAAACACCTTGATAAGGAAGAATACTAGGCATTAAAGTTATTCAACAACTTTGATATTTTACCCTTTGAGTGCAAGAGGAGAGGAAAGTTTTCTTGAATAAAGTAGCCAATTTAATACCTTCTATAACCCCACTAACCACACCATTGCAAACAGATCTAGGCTTTATTTTGTAAATAAGGACACAAAATAGAAAAGAGAATGGGTGACCCCATGCCCTTCCCATATGCCACACAACTGAATAGAAAATGTAATGTACTAAAATGTTGATGGAGGTAGGATATTTATGCCCCCAAGATTCCTAAAATTGTAGTAGAAACTAAATGCCATGGAAAATGTTGAGAGAAGTACTTCATGCCCCTTATACTAGTCCAAGCTAAGTGAATTAGGTCTGAAATTGTGCCAAAAGCCTAAAACTGTAGTTGAAAATATGAAACTAATTTGGAATTTGATGTAACTACCCCTAGAAAAAAACATATGGTAGGGTTATGATTATAGATACGACCTTGATCAATATGTACAATTTTGAACCTATGTATTTTTTGTCTAAATTTATGTGTTTTTCTGGACTTTCACATACATGTACCATGTTTGTGCATGTATCATACTATAAAAATCTACCTATGTTTTTTATAAGTGTTAGATATACCAAGATGAATTCCCCATATTTTGAGGAATGTGAAAAAACCATGTTGATCACTTGGCTCAAAAGAAAATATGAGTGCCCATGCATAATATGTTTGAGAAAATATAGGAGAGTGTAGAATGATGAAGAGGTGGCCATCTTGAAGAACTTATACTTGTAAAAATGAATATGTTTATGCATGGTGGAAACCATGAAACATAATAAAAGTAATTATATCAATAGATAGAAACCATATAGCTTATATAAAAAATACTATGAATACATGTAGGAGAATAAAAGTAAAATAATAGTGAAATTAGATGTAACAAGTATAAAAATAATATCACATAAAAGGTGTAAATCCAAAAACATCTGGCATTGGTAGTTTCACAAGAAAATCAAGGCCAATAATATTGTAGAAAAAAGAAACCAAAAGTAAACAAGATAGGAATAACATCATAAATGTGGGATACCCACAATGTCACAAGACAATCAAGGAACATAGGTTGTAAGCAATGAAATTAATAAAACAATAATACACACACAAGTGAGAATGCATGAAATAAGAGTGTCAAAATATGATAAGATTATATAGTAGACAATATAGGTGAAATCCTAGGATGCAAGAGGTTTTAACATTGCACAGGACACATGTGTTAGTCTTGTTAGCTCAAACGATAACATGAACACAATATATGTAATCAAGCATAATGATAAGGTAGAAAGGAACTATAATAGAACAATAACACCTGGATATAGTATAAAATAAATGCCCCTAAATGTATAGGATGTCTAGGTAAGAGGTTCAAATAGTACTTATTATTGTGTATCACTATGTATATGTCCTGCATCATTCTCAAAATACCTCATCAATGCATGTGTGTAAAGACTAAAGAAGCATGTTATCTATCAAACCAAATTGACAAAAAAAAATATAATGTAAAGTTATAACAAATCAAGTGAAGTGTACATGTCTAGATATTTTATTTCTATAAATATATCAAAGTTTTTATATTTTTGAAGTTCTTAGTTATTTGCATGAAATAAGGGTACATTAAGTTATCCAATGAGAGCCTCCAAAGGAGACAAAGAAACTGAATAAGTAGATGGAGGCTTAGCTCTCGAATGTGACTCAAATGCAAGAGGTATAATAGTGATAATGGTTGCAAAAGAGGGTCTAGGGGATGAAGGATATGTATGAGGAATACGTAAATTAGAATACCTAGAAGGAGGGCTAAAAGAGTGAAACTCATAGATAAACCTTGGGAAAATAAATTCCTTTAGGAAATGTAGGAGAGATCATGTGCACTAAAGGACCTAGATAGAACCATGTGAGGGTATGACTTGTGAGAACTGGTATGTGATACCGAAGGCCTATAAAAAGACCTAGGAGAATAAGATTCGTGTGATACAGTATGTGTAGTCAAAGGCCTATTATGAGACCTGGGAGAGATAGGTTCATGCAAGGAAGCATGTGAAACTAAATCCACTATCAGGATACTGTGTGGAGAGTTAGATCTGTAAGTAGTAATATGTAGGAATAAGACCATACTCCTAAGGATAATCCTAGGAGGGATAGAGCTAAGAAGGGACATTGTGTAAAACCAAATACATATCTGTATGTGCACTATGTATATGGGTAGGAATTATAGAAGAAGGCTTAGGAAAACTAGGATAATAAGCCTCAAAGGGGATACCTCAAATGGTGATAACTTTCTAATTATGGATAAACTTAAAAAATTAGTGTATGATAGAAGGAATATCCCTAAGAGTGTATAGCTAAGGGAGATATAAACACAAGGTACCAAAACTAAGAGTAACCTCAACCAAGAATGAGGTCATAGTAGTGATATAACCAAGAGTGATGGGTAAAGTAGTACAAAAATAGTGAAGATTAGTACCAAATGAAAGATTTTGTGTAGAAATTTAATGTGATTGAATTAGTGTGAGAGTATAAACTTTATCATTATTGTGAGGGTCTACCAAAACACTATGTATATGTACTTGATTAATAGAGACATGAATAGATGGGGTATCAGATAAAATTATTTCATCTCTATTAGAGTCATCAAAAGTAATGAGCAGCACAGAAGATGATGTATGAGTGATATTTCCAATCATTCCATCTAAGGGGTGATCATAATAGGGAGGTGGTGACACCACATGATAAGTATGATGCACTTCATATGTAGATTTTTCATTGTTATATTCAAGAAGTGGATCATGAAATATTTGAGTTTAGCATTATCATTGGTTAGATTGGAGGATTCCATGGGTTCATCCCATTCAATAAAAAGGGAAACTATGATATCTTAAATGATATGGAGAATCTTAAGACACATGTAGGTGAAGTGATTGATGCATCGATGATATTCACAATAAGCATTAACGTCGAAATTATTTCTTTGAGGATTTCTTGTATAAACCTCAAACCATCGAGGGAGAGACACAAGACTACACTTAAGCAATTATTTAAATACATTGTGGGGGGGAAACTTTCAGTGGGTAGGTTGGAATTACAACTTAGTTAGTTAATAAATAACATTGACAGTGTCCTTAGAGGAAACCTAATTGTCATTATTCTTTCCTTCGAATGAGTTTTTACTTGGATACATGGCATTAGATGTAGTAGGAGTACTAGCAACATACTTGAGCTTATTCATATGTAATAACTTAACTTCACGCTCCTTAAGCATATGGCATAGATGGTCAAAAGATCAAAAAAATTCAAATATGACCAATTCTTACAAAGGTGGAAACAAGCTTTAGGTGAATGAATGTTTTAGTTCACTATCAACTAATATATTACTCATTTTGGTAAGTATGTTATTGTATCTTAAGACATGATCATTTATAGTATTTGTGGATCCTTGTCGTAATTTAGATAATTGTGTGTAAGAAACTATATCCCCAATGTTAATAGAAAATTGTGCCAAATTTTTATTTTCCAAAGTGGTAAAAAGCCTCATAGAATGTGTGGGGAGATCATATATCCATTGCAATGAAAAATCCTTAAGAATATTAGGAGAAAGAGTTTAGTGAGAAATATAAAATGAGAAGCATAATCAAAAAAATTCACATGGAATGAGTGAAGGTGCTCGGTAGGATCTCATTTTCCATCATAAGTATGGATTTTAGGAGCAAACAAACTAATGGGAAAAGAATAAGAAACCAATTTGAGTGTAAGGGGATTTTGAAACAGTTGAGTAAAATCCATATCATGAGTATAAGTGGAGACATATTGTTATAATTGTAATATTTAATCTTGTAAGGTGTGAATAACGGATTCAAGGGCTTGCATGCTAGATGAAGAAGTGTGTGAACCATATGGAATGGTTATAGTATGTGTAGTATCAGTAGATGTTATGGGAAGATGTATAGAAACATTATGCAATGAAATATTAGGTTCCTCCAAGGAGGTAGGCATTGTAGATGTAGGGATATTTGATGTGTCAGTATGAGAGAGAGAAGCATGCTTAATTTGGCATCTCTTGTAGCATAAAGGAGAATATCAATGTGAGTAGTATTTTCTTGGAGGAAGCATGTAAGCTATTGTAATTCATCTTGTGGAATATCATGAGAGTGATTATAAAGGTTGTTATTGGAAACTTCACCGTGGATAGGGTCTGCATTGATGGTAAAAACAATATTAGTTAAGATGTTGGTTATAGAATAGTATCCTAGAGTAGGTGTCATGGTGCCACAATGTATACCAATATAAGAGGAAAATATCTCCTAGTGGTGGGGGATAGAGAACACCTAGGTTAAAGGCAAGATAATAATGATTATAGATAGGAAAATAAGTACAACAATAAGAGAAAAAAAAATATCGTAAGCAAGACCTAGAGAAGCTAAAGTGAGTGATAAGATCGAATCATGATTCACATTCACCAAAAATTTTACACCCTAATTAGATTTAACATGAAACCTAATTGATTTTAGTGAATTTAGTACATTAAAGGATGTAATGGTTAGTAATAGGTAATTAATTTGATTAATTAACTTCCAACATTAATTATCACAATCAAAATAACACTTTTATATCTGTAACCGATATGCTAGATAAGATATGAACTTGAAACCATAAAGTTATGAGTGCACTTATCTTATTATAGATGATTCTAGAAAGTTCTAGGAGGATGCACTAATTGAACATGGAGATCTAAATGTAACTATGCTTCATTTCTAGGACTATAAATGGAAACTAACATGGGGTGGGACCATATAAATTTTCTAGGTCCATACCATACAATCTTAGACATGTTTGGTTCTAGGACCTATCTAATATTTTTAAGCTTCTTAGGAGGCCTTTTTGTAATTGCATTGACCTTGACGCGAATACCTCAATACCTCTTTTAGATACAATGAAACCCAAAAACTTTCTTAATGTGACACAAAATACACATTTCTTGGGGTTTAACCAAAATTTATATTTACATAGCCTTTTAAATATGTGGAGAATGATAACAATATGATCTTCCCATGTTTTATATTTTCTCATGATTTTGTTCACATATTTTTCCACAATGTCATTGAACATGTCGTGAAAGATAATTATCATGTCTCGTTGATAAGTGGATCTTGAATTTTTAAGGGCAAAAGGAATGACCTAATAGTAGAAGATTCCATAGGTGTGGTGAAAGTATTTTTATGTTGATCCTCTTCAAAAAAATATATTTGATTGTACCTAGAAAATCCATCTATGAGAGATAACATCTCATGTCCTATTGTGGAGTCTACAATCATATTGATTAACTAAAATGTGGAATTATGACTGATTCCATGGTTAATCTAAGACATTAAGGACAGCAGTAAATAACATATGAATGTATAAATAAAATGACCCAAGAAACTAAGAAAGTAGATGTGTGAAACCCTAAAGTGTAAAGAGAGTTAGAAAGAACTCAGATGATTTGACGAGCATGTTGGAATGTGTCATAGAGATGGCTAGACAAACAAGGGGAGGAAACGAATGTGCCAAAGTGCAGATTTGGGCAATCTGAGTGGACTAGGACACCTGGATAGGTATAGGGGATCTAGGTGGGTACCCTAGTCTACAATATAGGCACCATGGTCTATGAAAAAGGCTCTATAACCTTCCTTTGAGGTGTTACTTAATTGTTTCCTGCCTTTGCTTCCTTGTCATACTAACTTTGTTGGACTGTGCACCGTATGTCACTGGTAATCGGTGATGAATAAAAGACTTGCAAAACCCCAAGATAAACATCAAACCCTAAAAAAGAAATATGCATATGAAGGGGTCAGACTAACCTCAACTACCACAATGGTGGACTTACTAACTGAGTGTTGCACTACATCTCAGACCCGATGTAGTTCTATGTGTGTGTCTGTACAATCATGCCCTAGGTTCTCTTATGACAGTCACACTTTGTGAAAGTAGCGAGAAATAACTATGTGTAGAAAATGTAATAGAATGGTGGATGGAATAGAATAAAATTCCCTCCTATGCAGTGTGATGTTGATGAACCAACCTTGTTCCTTGTGATGGATGATGGATGCAAATGGATCCTTTTATAGATGAAACCTTAGGTGATGTTAGTAGTGCTTAGTGCTTGGTCTTTCATTATGGTCTCATAACTTTATATTTATATATTTTTCTTGTTCTAATTTCATAATTAACCCTAAAAAGGCTAACAACTAAAAAATATAAGAAGCTCAAATGGTCAAAAAGTACCCAAAAATTGGTGGGAAAGTGTAGAAAGGCTCCGGGTAATCCAAATGGGACCAAGGTGCCTATGGCACCCCAATATTGGGATGGATGCCCCTGTCAAAAGTAAAATGATTCCAAATAACAAAAATAGACTAGGACAAGTATGTGTTGAAGGTTAGAAATGATGACATAAATCAAAGTTACAATTTCCAAAAGACATGGGTTAGTTAGTACTTTCTTCACTCAAAAACCATATGAATAGTAGTATGAGATCAAGACTAAATAATGTCTAAAGTGCGTGATTTTGCAACTACATTTGCCCCCCCCCCCCCCCCCACTTTATGTTGGTGATTGGAAATATCGATAACATAAAGTAGATAGAGATGCGTACCTGATAATCCATGTAGAGTGATGTAGCAAGGTGTTGAATTACTAGACAAAGCGTGGAATGAAAAAATAGTGGAGCCTGGAAACTAAAGATGAAAAAAATGCAAAAAGTTGGTGAGAGTGAACCTAGGGCGAAAACATGTGTGTAGTTTCCAATGTGTGTGATGTACTTGCATGGTTAGTATTATGTGTGCTGTCCAGAATGCATTATTAATGTTAATTTTGTAGTTATTGTTGTTATTGACTACTTGTTTCTCATACAGATGGACCTTGTAAGGAGAAAATGATAAAGTAGTCAAATACACACATATATGTAAAAAATGCACGTAAAAGATGCATGTATATGTATGTGAAATCATGTAAATGTAAAATATGTAAATGTAAAATGGAACATGTGCTCCTGATCCATGTTGAGAGAAAAATTGTAGAAGGATATCTGGTACTGTGACAAGTTTTTTGGGCGATAGCTCATGCCACCCTAGCCCAAGAACTGTAGGGAGAAAGCTGCATTATTATTTATCATGTAACCACTTCCCTGAATTTGTGTGTGAAGAGATCTCTGTACTACCTGGTTTTTTGGGTGATCCGACGCCACTGGCTGAAGTAGTGTAGAGAGGAAATATGTTGAATCCTCTAACCTATAACTTCTCCCTAGAATGCTAAGGACAACCATGTCCTGTAAAAGCCGTTGTGTACAGGGTTTGTAGACTAGTCTAAACCCACTTGTTTTATAAATGACAATGTCAAAGATGTATAACTTGAACTAAACTGAACCGATGTAGAAGTGTTGTGTAGTATGTAAAACCCCAAATTATGCCCCCCTCTTTAGGGGCACATGTGACATCACTGATAGGAGAATGTGGCCCCAAAAAGAGGACCAACTGCATAAATAATGTACCCTACAAGGGGAAGGGAATGCGCTTGGTATAAATCAAGGCACACACAAACAAGTGGCTATAAAACAAGTGTTAGTACGAACAAACATGCATGTAAAAGACAAATGTATGCTACCAAAACATTGTTTAAGCTAGAATTCAAGAAAACACGCAAGAAATCAATATACCGCTAAAGTAGATGGCAAACATGGGACATCACTCACGATGTTGCAAGACACTCAAAGGCTGCAATGACCACATACAAACAAAAAAGTGTGCACACCAAACAAAGGGAAAGGATCACATACAATAGCAAATAAAATAAGTAAGTAAAAAACAATATATAACCATGGAAGAAAATAATCCTGCAAACAAATTCTACACATGAAACACTTGTTAGCATGTTAGAAAGATAACCCATATGTCAAAAGTGTGTATAAGAAAGTGATGTAAAGTGATAAGTACATAATGAAACAATAGCACATGTAAGAGATGAATGTGGATGCCCCCAGCGACCATTGTAGGAGTGGTAGGAGGTGAGCATCCATGCGGTGTGTAAGAGACCTGTATCTATGATCACAACTAGAAAAATTTGTGAACATGCATGTGTGTATGGTAAAGATAATGACATATACAAAATCTAGCTAGCATGTGTAATAAGAGAACATGAACAAGAAAGGTAAGCAAGAGTACAAGAAACCAAGATATTCAACATGTTATGGATGGATGGAATGGAATGCAAGATGAATGATAAGAGTCGTGTGCCCCCGAGTGAATGGAGTCGTATGTAATGAGGTTCATTTGGTTTTCCCCCTCAGCAGTACAAAATGAACTATAAAAAAGAGAGTGCATCATCGATAAATGGTCAAATCATGTGTGTCGTGTGTCTTACTAACGCATTGTGATGAGTGTGTATGTGTAGATATTTGACCTAGAGATGAAGTGTGTACATGACCCTATAGCTGAAGTGTATATCATGAAAGATGACCAAAAGAACGATGATGTAGCCTAAAGCATATACCACTACAAGGTGAAGGGATAGCTGACCATTTAGCCTATAGCGTATGTCACTAACCTAGTAATGTCACATATGAAAAGGTTGGATGATGAACATGCATGTGTATGATAGGGTCCATTTGATTTGTAAACCCTCGGTAGTCGAGTATGGACCAAGGAACTAAAGTGCATCATAGGGTAGTGAGTGCAGTGCATAGAAGAATATGTAGTATGTGTGATGATAATAGCCAACCATTTGATGTGTAAGATGTGTAATGCATGATGAATAGTATGCAATACAATGTGTGTAGATAGAATAGTAGTGTGAAAATGCATGTTATGTAGTATGCAAGATGAGGAGTATGGAATGCTATACTTGTAGACAATAGGAGTGTGACACATATGACAAAGACTAGTATGGTGTATGATGTAGGAATGCACAATATAGGTTGTGTATATAGACTGCAAAATACAAGTTTAAGGTACGCGTTATGCAATATGATAAGCATATAATGTAGACCCTAAGAGTGTGATACATGTATAATGATGACTAGTATGATGTGTGTGTAAATGCCAAAATGATGTAGACTAAATGTAGAAGGTTTATGATGTAAGATGTAAGACATATGATGTGAGATGTGTGAAGAAACATAGTGTGTAATGCCTATTATGTAGTGTGTGGGGTTCATGTGTAGTAAGCCCTCAACAGTCAAGTGTGAACAAAAGCACAAGAGTGTGTCATTAGGAAATGGTCGATGTATAAAGTGTAGATGAATGTGCCTATGCTATGAGAATGATGTATGGTAATGCAAACATGAGAAGTGTGTTGCTGCTAATATGGGGAGTGTGTTAGGTGTTATGCCCCCAAGTGTGTAATAGTGAATACAGTCATGTGACACTGTCTAGCTGAGGTCATCACTTTCGGGATCAAATCCTACTGGAGTGACATTGGAAACTTGATAAGTAATAGAATGAGGTGGATCATATAAATAACCATTGTGACGTAATGTGTAAATAGTCATGGCATACTCTTCATCGGTGAAGGGTACTAGTGGAAAGTCGTGTGCATACCAACAAGAAATATTTGTAGCATAAGTCGGAGATGAGTCATTACCTATGGAGACACTACCGAATGGCATAGGAAACATGAGAGAAGTGTGTTTTATATCAGAGTACTGCCAATGTAGTCAAGCCAAGATTTCCCAAGTGTCAGTGGAGCAAGTATGAGGAGCGCAAAGAATGAAATGAAATACACGAAGGCCATAAGCAGTCATGATGTGACAATAGTCATGATAAAGATGAGACGAGTGAATTGGTGGTAAGATATCATTAAGTTTTAAACCAAGTCTAGTTAAGCCCTCAAGTGTGTAAATATTATCTGAAGAAGTACAATCAAGTGGAATATTATGCCAAAAGAGTTGTTGATGAGAAGCATGCACATGTGAAAGGAGGTGACAAAGATGTAGACCGCACCATAGGAGATGAAACAGCCTCAACAGTATTAAAAGATCCTTGATAAAGTATCATAGTGTTGGTAGAAGGAGGGGTTTTAAACTTATATTCACCTGGGCCATCAACCACGAATGTGTCCTCGAAGTAAGAATCATCTACGTCAACCGGTGTGAAATTTAATTGACCTAATGCTTCATCAGTTAGTTCGATAGTGTCAACTTTGTCATCAGAGTCCTCAAAATCATCAGTGTTAGCATTCTCATGTTGTGTATCATTATCAAGTATATTGGTAGGTGGCACAAAGGTGGAGCTATGGAAGGTGATTCGATAGGTGAGGAAGGAATGTTGATAGGAGGTGATACCATAGGTGAAATAATAGTTGTGGTGTGAGTAGAAATAACTAGAGTATTTGTAGAGGGAAAAGAAGATTGCAAAAACTAGATTGACCAATGTCATATGTGTAAAGGCTACTCTATGGAATACATTGTGAAGGTGGAATAGACATAGAAGTAATAGGGTCTATGAACAATATTTGAATGGCTCTGGATCTTTGGTGATAGTATGCTCATAGCCATCATGCAAAAATTTGACACATTGGTGAATAGTAGATGGAAAAAATTGCATTGCGTGAATCTAAGGTCTACCTAACAAGAGATTGAATTGAAATGAGGCATCTATAACATAGAAATAAGTGAGAATAGTCTTAGGCCCAACCCGGATATGTAATGAAATAGTTCCTATACATGTGTGAGTGGTAGAGTCATAGCCTCAGATGATAGTAGAATTCCTAGAAATAAGAGTATCACTAATATCCAACTGCTTGAGAAGAGAATAAGCACATAAGTTGATGGATGATCCATTATCAATAAGTACCCATTTAATACAAGTGGTGTTAATGATGATAGTAATGAGTAAAGTTGTACATGGATTGATTTTAGCAAAAGGTGATAGATCTTCGTCAGTGAAAGATATGGCATGTGGAAAATTGTGAAGCAACTGTATGAGATGTGCAAAGGCCACCACAGAGTTATCACTTTCAATATGAATAACATGAAGGGAAACTTCTAGTGTGTTATGATATTTGGTACATTACGTAATAATTCATAAAGAGAAATCTTGGTGGTGTATTTTTAAGTTGCTCAATGATGTCATAGCCCTTAGAAGAAGTAGGAGGAGCTACCAAAGCAATGGGTGGAGGGATAGAAGCAGGTGGAGCCATAGTAGGATTAAGGTGAGTATGATGAGTAGTAACTACATTAATAGATGGGTCAGTCCCTAGGTGTAACAAAGAAAGGAGGATGTTGAGTATGCACATGCATAAAATCAGCAGCGGTAGTAACTATACTTGAAACCTTAGTAGGCACAAAAGTAGGATAAGACGATTGATTCATGACTTGATAAGGTGAAGACATGATCACAAGATAGGTTTGGATATGTTGGGTTCACCAAAATGATTAACTAAAATGTGGAATTATGAATAATTATATAGTTAATCTAACATTAAGGACAACAGTAAATAACTAGATGAATGTATAAAGAAAATGACCCAAACAACTAAGAAAGTTATGTGAAACCCTAAAGTGCAAAAGAGTTAGAAAGAACTCACATGATTTGAACGAGCTTGTTGGACTGTGTTACATAGAGATGGTTAGAGAAACAAGGAGGAGGAAATGAACTATGCCAAAGTCTAGAAAATTGTAGATCTGGGACAATCTGAGTGGATGGGATGTCTGGATAGGTACAGGGGCACTTTTGGGTGCCCTAGTCTGTAATATGGGCACCTTGGTCTATAAAAAGGCTTCTGTAACCTTACTTCAAGGAGTCGCTTGATGGTTTATTTGCCTTCACTTCATGTCGCACTAACTTTGTTTCACTTGCATTGTATGTCGTTGGTAATCGGAGATGAAGAAAAGACCTATAAAACCCATAAAAACATCAAACCCTAAAAAAAGAAAGATGCATATGAAGGGTCAGACTGACCTCAGCTGCCACAATGGTGGACTTACTAACTGAGCACTACACTACATCTCATAACCGGTGTATTTCTATGTGTGTGTGTGTGTAATCATGCCCTAGGTGCTCTTGTGTCAGTCACACTTTGTGAAAGTAGAGAGTCAATAACTATGTGTAGAAAATGTAATAAAATGGTGGATGGAATAGAATAAACTTCCCTCTTATGCAGTGTGATGTAGATGAACTAGCCTTGTGCCTTGTGATGGAGCTAGATGGATGCAAATGGAGCCTTTGATGGATGCAACCTTAGGTGATGATAGTAGTACTTACTGTTTGGTCCCTCATTATGGTCTCATAACTTTATATTTATATGGTTCTTTTGTTCTAATTTCATAATCAACCCCGAAAATGTCGGCCACTAAAAAGATAAGAAGATCAAACAGTCAGAAAGTTCCCAAAAAGTGGCAGGAAAGTGTAGAAAGACTCAGGGCTCCCCAAATGGGACTAGGGCACCTAGGGAGCCCCAGTATTAGGCTGGATGTCCCAGTCAAAGGTAAAATGACGCTAAACGACAAAAACATACTGGGAAAGTATGTGTTGAAGGTCAGTAGTGACGATGAAAATCAAAATAAAATGGCCAAAAGACATTGGTTAATTAGTACTTTCTTCACTCAAAAACCATATGAATAGTAGTATGAGACTAGGACTAAATAATTTCTAAAGTGCGTGATTTTGTGACTACACATATCAATGTTAGGAACAGGGAAGTTATCTTCTGGATAGGCTTTGTAAATATCCCTATAACTTGTACAAACATTCATTCTTGTTGGTTTTTTTAAAGAGGGACAATATTTGATATATATTCAAAGTAGTCAATAGGCCTAATAAACACAACTACTATTAGCTTTTGGATCTCCTCTTTGACAAGGAGAGCTAGTTATGGGTATATTTTTTGAAGTTTTTATTTCACATGTTTTTCTAATTCATAGACGACCAAGGAAGGATCCAACCCTGACATGTCTACATAAGACCATGAAATCACATCAAAAAATTCCCACAAAATGGAAGAAAAATTTTCTACTCATGAGGACTAAGTGAATCCCCAAGTTTGATGATTTTGGGTTGTTCTTTTGTGTCGATATTGATATCAATAATCTCCTTGACAATAATTTTATAACCATCGTCCATCTATGTAGGGTCAAGGGAAGGTTGAGTTCATCATTTATTGGTGTAATAGCCCTTAATCATAGAATAATGACACACTTACACAATAAAAAGGGGAAATTTTACTCTTCTACATGATGTATTCATATTCACTCAAAAGGTGATAAAAGAAATAATCCCTACAAGATACAATTCTTTTCCAATTTAGGGATTTCCAAGGATCAATTGAACAAAAAATAAAGCATTATAAAGAATAATTTTTATTGATTATGTACTTAAGAACTAACTCAACCAATCAAAGGAGGTCACATTCAAAAATTTGATGAGATAGAAGAAATAAAATACATGATTACATGTACCCTATCACTAACTATAGATATAATTTACATTTGTTATTTTTGTTATTTTTGTTTTTGATTGAATTTTTTAATGTTCTACTCTTTTTCAACTATATAATTTAGCCTCCCTCCCCAAATATGCACATACATCTAGTTCAATGAAAAATCCCTTCTTACAATCTCTTTATGGGATGTCATCTTGAAGTCCCGTAAACTCTACAATGGCTTCCTCATTCTTAAAGAAATTGATCGATATGTGATATTTTTGGTCCTAATCAATAATGGACGGATATAATAATTTGATTTCAAGCTAGGATGGGGTTAAGATCAATATGGTAGTGTCAGAAAAGAGGTTTTTGGAGGTAATGGCTTTATATATGGTAAAAGGAGACCCTGGTTTAGTTTATGTATCAGAAGAGTCATCTTCGATTCAGAGGAGGTGGTGTCCACTTATGTAGGTGGGGAACCCTATTATTTACTCTTGACTCCATATCAATATATATTTTCATGTGTTGGGATAGGCTCACAAACTTCATGTTCATTTTTTTCCATAACCATAACCATGATAGTTAATGACATACCTCATTTTTTTAGGCATGACATATTTTGGGGATTAATATTAGGATAAAAATTTATCATCCAATGATTGTGAAGCATATGACATGTTCAGGTGTTTCTTTGATAGGAATCCACCTTATACAAAGGTGTCAAGTTATTTTAATCCATTTGCATCTTTGGCATGAAATTAGGCCTACTAAAAAAATTGGATGACAAGGGGAGATTGTGGATGAGGAGGGTCTATTAGATGTCATGGTCCCCACATCTAATGTAAATTATATTGGATTTGGATTCCAAGGGGAGAAGGTAGATGTGGATGTATCATATAATTTATGACATGAAATTAAATCAATGACATTAAACCCAGTTTCTCATATGACAGACCCAAATTTTAGAGGTAAAGTGGTGGTGCTTGTTGATTTTATATCAACATTATCATAATTTTTATGGAGATGATGTTAGGTTCCTGCTCAATGTCAGTCTTCCCTAACTATTTCACAATCTTCAAAGTGTATATTTTAAGGTTAAATCCATCATCCACAAGCAGCTATTTGATTTAATTTCAAGTAATGATGACCTTAATGTATAAAGGTAAGTTATAGATATAATTATCCTATGGAATCTCGCATTGGCTAAAAATGATTAGCTCTAATGGGGCGATTTGCACTACCAAGGCTTGGAAGTGAAAAGGGATAATTTTTGTGGGAACTATTGACTCTTGGAGGGTCTCATAGAGGATGTATTTATGAACAATAGATATTTTGACAAAATCTAAGCTCAAAATCTTGGTAGGTGTATTCTAAAGTTATACACTCATGGGCATTGATTTTTATGGTTGAAACATGATTGGCGATAGAGTGGATGTAACCAATAAGAGAATCAAAAGAGTATAAAGCCTTGGTAGTAGCCTAGTTTGTATTATTACCTTAAGAGGATTGACCTCAATCCAATTTTATTTTAATTTATTGTTCATTCTTTGGAAATGGATCTTAGTAGATCCCTAGCTTGTTATTTTTTTATTTGGGTTCTTCTTAGGTATCAAGTTCAATGTCCCTAGGATCCAGTAGGTCTCGGATGTAGTTTTTCATATTCATGTATTGATCAGTGGCATGACCCTTTATATGATGGTATTCACGGTACCAATTTTCCTTATCCAATATGAGTTTGGTTTTTGATTATGTGAATGTTGACGTGTTGGAAAAAATGATCATTTTCACCAATTTGATTTGATGAAAAACAAGAGATAAATATTCACTCAGGCGTGTGATATCTACAATTTTTGTCTTGTTAGAAATCCTCTAAGTGATAGTCCTTTATGGGGTGTTTTTCACTACATGTATATACTTGGATTATATAATCCCATCACCTATGATGTTATTATTTTTGTTGAAGAATTTTGGTTTGTTTTTAGGTTTTTTTTCATATTCTTTATGAAATGTTTTGAGGATCCCCTTTTCTAATCGATCCTTCTCTATTTGACTACCTTTATTTATGACATCCTCAAATGTTTTTATGCAATCCATTTAGAGGTGGAAGGAAATTTGAGGATGTAACTTAGGCACAAAAATGCTAACTAGTTACTTTTCTGGTATAGAGCATGAGAAACAAATATTTGAGCCTTACCACCATTGTAGGAATGCTAGAAAGTTTTTATTGTTGCATTGTTTTTGCTACATAGGTATAGTGTGTTGATGTCACTCTCTATGTTAAAATGAAATTATCTAACAAATGTTCCTGATATATCTACAAATGTGGTGATTGACCCTTTAAGAAGATGGATAAAATATGTTAGAACTTGGCATCTTAACCTATGTGAGAACATCCAGATAAGATAGTTGTCATTGTATGTGACTTCTTAAAAGGCCATGAAGAAGTCCTTGATATGATCCCAATGGTCTCCTTTTCCACAATATTTTTTGAACTTAGGACAATTGAAGCTCGAAGGGAAGGGAATGTGTAACATTTCCCTGTCAAAGGGGTAGGGAAATAGCTCTTTGAAGTGGTACCTTTTCTTTTTCTGTTGTTATTTTCTTGTAATAATATAAAGGTATCCTTCATCTAATACCATTCTATACAATTGGATTTAGAGGCTTTACCACCATAGTTGTCTTATCTTTGACACTTTATAAGTCTCCATAGGTTTCTCTGTATGCACATGATAAAGTAGACTTGCGATTTGGATACTTAAAGCTTACATTTGATCTTGGATGGTTAAATTTTCATTATAAGGGGTATGAGGTTTGTCTTTAGCCTCTTTCTCCTTATAACATTTCATATTTATAATAAGTATTCAATTATGTGCTTTAGAATATTTTAGAGGTATATTGGCATTGGATTCCTCTTTATTTTGTTCTTTTGTTCCAAACATAGACATGTAGCCTTAGTTTAGGATGTCATTTGTATCATAAAAAGATACATGATTAGATTTTTTTCCCTCATGGATCATGTTTTTCAAGAAATTAGGCTTGAAGTTAGCAGGGATTTTAACCCCTAATTCAACTAGCCAAAGAAGGATTGTGTCTTTATTTTGGAATAGGAAGTTGTCTACTTGATTTGGATTATTTTCAAATATGTCATGTATTTCCTCTTCCACGCCACTATGATCTACAAGACTAATCTCTTCATCTGATAAATGATCAAAAATTCCACATGGGAAGGGGGTACATTCACAATGTTTATGGCTTAAATGTGTAATAGGTTTCAATGTGTTGTGATTTGAAATAATAACCTAGGTGCTTGATTTTGATTATTGTTTCTTAAAGGAACTCTAGGAAAATTTTGGTAGTATAATGGTTATAAATGTGAAATTTGACCTAGATTTTGGACTTAATTATATTTTTTAAGGATTAGAGGTAAATTTAGGCAATGTAATAGTTGTAGATTGGAAATTTAACTAGGTTTTGGATTTGATCATTATAACTAAGGATTATAGGTAAATTTTGGAAGCGTAATTGTGTCTTTATGCTTATAAACTTGGTTGAAAATTTTAAGTTTTAATGTTAAAAGGTTAGTTTTATTTTTGCATAGTTTTAAGTTATTTTGTTTGACAGTACAGTTGAATTTCGATAGTGTTTTAGGTCTTAATGTCTAGTGCAACATGGTTTAAACTCTCAAAAAGTTCCACCTTGTTTTATTTCTTAAAAAATGTTTGAATTAGATAGAATTTTACCTTATTGGTTTGGAAAATCAATGTTTGACTTAGAAAATGTAACACATTTTTTAGTTTTTCAAACAAGATCTGGGTTAGAGTCAAGAAAAATATAACCTATGCTATTTTGGGCCACCTAACTAGGATAACAAGATTTTAGGTGAGTCCACCTCAATATTATTTTTGGTATATGAGGTGAAAGTTTGTGAAATTAGGAAGTTTTGTATAGTGGTGTGGTTTGAAGGGTCAAATCCTCCTTACCTTCACTCCAACCATTTCAATGGAGCTTGACCAAAAATTATAGATTTTTCTTGTGAGATCTTGTCTAATGCTTATATATTGGAGACAAATGCACCCCTCAATTCACGGAAGCCACATACAAATGAACTCATGTTTATCCAAATAAAACATGTATTCCCAAAAATTTATATAGCTCGTCAAAACACATGCTTTGTTCAAATGGCTTGGTGGTGAATCCAAGCCATCAAACCCTAAAAATGTAAAAAAGTGTCTAATTGTTTACGGTTTCTAAGGTCACCTTGCGGCATAAGGAAAGAGCATATGTAATTAATATGAGGCTCAAATAGATGCAAATTTGTGGAAAGAAAACAAATACCTAGTAAATGTGTTTAGACAATGATTAATCCAATATTGAACAGTTTGAAAATATTAAAAAAATGTGATAAATAAGGGTAAATTCAATATGATAAGAAAAATAATGAATGAATGAAGTAAATACAATTTCAAAATCAAAGAGTGTGATAATACAAAATGTAAAGCATGTAATTTAAAGAAAGAACATGCAAATTTAGTTTGTTATTTATTTGGCAATATTGTCTTTGAAAAATGATAAGGAACCTGTGCACAAAGTTTTAGTTTTGAATGGTAACAAATAACTCAATGCACAAAAGAAAGTGACAAAAAATAAAGATAAGGGAAAAACCCAAATTCTCTATTATGAGCTCACTAAAACATAAGGCGAGGCCATTGTTTATTAAGATGAGGCTACTGAGAAGGTGAGGCCGCTAATGCACGTAAGGTCAATATTAAAATCATCAAGGTTTCTAAACACATATGAGGCCACTACATAATGTAGTGAGACTATCAAAGACAAATAGGGTCATTATAGAGTGTGGCGAGGTCACTAAGATGACTCACTTGTGTGTGTTTTTCCTGAGGACCTAGTTTGTGCCACTATAGAGTTTTGTTAAGCTATTGAACATGATTATAAATGAAATTATAATGCACATGAACATTGATAAGTGCAATGTCATCCAAAATAATAAGATATAATGAAAAATGATAGCATAATGCCTAAACAGAAAGTAAACGACACTTGTAAAAGCTGTGAAAATGACAGATAACAATAAATAAAGTATAAAAACATATAACCAAGCTAGTAAAGCAAATGTACCATGAAGTGTAATGAGGCCATGTATGCAATGTCGTTAACACTAATACATAAAAAAAAATCTGGAATCTATGCAATCTAATTTGTGCAAGGCCACTAAGAAATAGCTCGAGGCCACTGAAATTGGAAAATATATGCAAATCTAGTCCAAGCGAGGCCACCATAGGAATCCATGCAACTATTTGACTACCAGTGAAAGGTCTTCAAACCATAGAGTAGGGATACTAAATCTAAAGGTGGCACAAAAACTAATGTGGAAGCTCAAAAACATTGAATTTTTGCTTTCATGTCCACATTTTGAAAACACGTAACCTATTTAATATACAAGCAAAACCAATTCAGTATTTCCAAGCACAAGAAAAGATTACCAAAAAAAAGAAATTTAAATCAAATTGTATAAAACTTAAATAAAAATTCATGTGAAACAATGGGGTGTCCCATCAGGCGTGCCTTATGTCTGCTAGATTTCCAAAATGTGGTTTAATCTAAAGTACAAATTGAACTTACACCTACAGATTTAATCCTAGATTAAACATTTAGATGTTAAATACATAAACATGGTAAATTATAAGGACAACATGAGAAAACACAAAGCACTGAAACCTCTCCCATGGACGTCGAGATTTGTCTCGGGTTTGTGAATATCCTTGTTAAACCAAATGAAAGACAAGAGTGACAATGATAAGGTTGTTTAAGGGAGGGATTTTGATGAAGCAAGAGGTCCAGTTAAATTGGTGTGAAACATATTTTGGATCTCCTCTTTGTTCTTCAACAAAAGGGGGTTTCTTCTCACTTTTTCCTTGATCTTTCTAAAAGTAGAAATGCTTAACATGAGAAATAGGTGTGTTTTAGGAAGGGGGTAAAGGGATGCTTTTATATATTTCATTTTTTGGAAAAGTGCAACTCTTTATGAATCTGGGATAATGGAGATGTAGGATTTAGCTTAGCTAATTGTGATTATGAGTTATTAAGTGGGATTAATACTCCATGGGAACTAGATGGGGATAAAATGGGCTTAATCAATCAATCGAGGATTAATTAATATGCCTTGATTAGCTTGTAGATGCTATTTGAGAGGAAATTAATGAGATTTAGAAATTATTTGAAGTGGGATATAATTAAGGAATGGTAATTAAGTAATAGGCCGAAAAAGGAAATTAAATTAATTAATAATGGGTTATTAACTAATAAGTGAAGAGGATTTTAGCCAGCAAAATGATGTTATTTAGTATCTATGAGGAGAAAAAATATTTAATTAACACTTGGGTTCAGTAATTAATAATCGAACACGGGGATTAGTGTTATTTATGTAGTTTACATTTAAATTAACACTATGGATTTTAGGTGTCTATAATAATATTGGTTTATTTTATTGCAGTGGATGTAGGTGTGGTGTCTATTTCATATAGGATGTGGTATATTTGTGAGTCTATTGAAGATGATGGTAATAGATATGCATGGGTTTGTTGTATGTTTATACCACCTTTATAGATATTTATATAGGTGTATTTTGGATATCCATGAAGGTGACGTGATAGTAGTGACATTGTTACATATATGGGCCTATAAGCATATAGAAATTATGCAGCCTATTGGAGGACCATGGGTCGATTAGGCATGTGTTGAGATTTTTGTAGCACTTAAGTGATACCTAGGAGATAAGGCCTATACACCGTCTTAACCACATACTATTAGCTAATTTGATCATGAGTAACTATCATATGGAGACCATATAGATGTTTTTTAGGTTGGGTAGAGAATTTCATAGAGTTATGGTAAATAAGGAGGAGGATGTGGCTAGAGGACTAATTTCCCAAATAGGGGTAGTCATTCTAATATGAGAATGTAATGTACCAATTTCCATATTAGTTCATAATATGCCCCCAATGCTCTATCTATGGAGTAAATTGGTGCATGTAGTATTGAGATATGGTAGTTGACCAAGATCGACCCCGACTGAGTTATTTCCACCAGCTATAGACAAGGTAGACCTAGTAGTAGATGTGATTGTGATAGATGATGTCGGGTGTACAATAACATATACTTAGTGGTGGATAGATAGTTTATGGGTCCTATAGTTTCTAGTAATCATAGGAAGACTAAGAGGTGGGGAACCACCTAGATGAGGGGGTGAAATTGAGATACCCATGTTAATGATGTTGTGTTAGTGGCCATCATACAACATAAGTAATGCACAATTCTAGTATAATAACTTGTGATAGTTATATAGTAGAGATGTGAGAAATCATCAATCAAGTAGTGTCTAATATGTATATGTTTTGGTTTATTTGTAGGAGAAACATATTAGAACACTATTGTATATGTATCCATATGGACCTTCATGAGGAGCATTTTGAGCAATGTTGTGTTCAGAAGTATACTAGAGCATGCAAATGATGTCATGGGTGAATTCACATAACTATTTTATCTAATTGTCATGGTAGCCAATGCATATATTATGTTGCAAAGTGATTAGGATGAGAGTTATGTAGAGATAAAATAGATACCTTAGCCTCCACTAAGCACAGAGCTTACTCAAGTTTCATTAGGGGATTGATGATTTTTCCAAACAATATGCCAAGGTCATGATAGATATAGAAACCTTATGAGAGCTACTACAATAGTATAAATCGTGATCACACTCATGTGGTCATACAAATATAGGGGAGGAATCATTTTATTGAGATCCCATATATGTTTCTAGTGAAGAGTAGGATATCGGTGATGAGGCATAGTTGATTATAAAACTACACAAACCTTGTTATAACGTAAGTTTTTACAGATTATATATTTATATATGTACACATATTTATATTATGATAAAACATAGTGGGTTTTATTTTATAAATACTTATATGATGGTAAATTTGGTATGTATATAGTGTATAATGTAATTGAGTTATATAAACTTTGATGTATATGTATGTTAGTTATGATAGTTACATTGAATGGTTGTTTTAAATTTTTTAATTGAGTCGTGTGGAATTGGTCATATATGATGAATATACCAGTGTGGAATGACTTGTATGATAATGACGAGTAACAAATAGCATGTAAAAATATCAGGAGTACCTCCATTGAAATACATGAGAGAAAGTATAATGTGAGGAAACCTATTCTAAAGAAAGAATGAATGGTGATCCTCATATGCACCAAACTATTCAATAAGAGATGCCGCATTTAGGAAATATTAGTGATGTAAAGGACAGAATTAATACTAGCTCATAATGGTCATAATAATCAAGATAACTAAATAGGGGATGCATGATAATGCTAGACCCTGAAGATGAACTTGCATGAGTTACATGTGAAGTATTAGTTAAGTGTGTATATGTTTTTTCCTAGCATTATTGAAGGATACATATGATTATCCTGATTATTTTTATGGTACATCCATTGCTCTTTTTGTAATCCATTTGACCTTATTCTTTTATAGTGGCTGATTATTAGGAGATCCATTATGAGGTTTATATCTTATAGGAGGCTGAGAAATCAGTACATCTGAGGGGGGGTCTGTACGACAGAAAATCAACATGTGATCTTCTACACACCCGACCTCTCGAGGTCGTGCCGAGACAGCCGGTGTGGAATTTTAAAATGGGAGTGAAAATGATGGCAATGACCAACCTAATTGGGAAACCTTATGTCTTCCACACGCAATAACGGAATCTACGAATCTAAGGCAAAGAATGATCTTCTAACCTGAAGGGGCGTAATGGCAGGGTCTAATATGATAGCTACTCGGAGACTCCCAATCGATGTCTAGCTCAGCCGAGACTCTATTGGTGGGTTTTTGGAATACGTGGAAAGTGCCTCGTATGGGTTTCCAGACAAGGTCATGGAAATTGAGACAAGAGATGTAGCAGAGCAGCAGGGACTAAGGGTGATTCTCTGGTCTCGTCCAGAAAGTCGTAGCCTGATCGGCTACTATGTTCAACAATGAAAGTTGTGTGATAATATCTGACGGAAGTGGTGAGGATATGAATACTTGTGTGCGTAGGCTTGTGTCGATATCTAACTGACTAGTAGGTCTGTTGGGTTGTGGGACTTGTGGGTCACAACCAAAGATTCGTTGAGGCTGAGGCCTTGGAATGGTCATACATGCAATCAAATCCTATTCCTAGGAGCATCCCAAAAGTCGTAGGCCTTGTTAGCAGATATGTTTAAAGTCTCTAACTGTCTTATTTTTCTCTATGTATGTGGCAGGTGTGCATAATATTGTTAAGCATAGACTTGTGTCAATGTTAGTTACTAAATCTGGCCCATTGTGTTATGGGACCAGAGGATCACAACCATAGGTCTTTTCTTGCAGTGGACTATTGATGGTCATACAAGATGAATTTGATTCATTTTCGGTGAATAAACTATCTATCAACTTAAATCTAAACTATATTTTTGGTGTTTTCTCAATGTATAAGAACCAAAAAATAAAACAAGCCAATCTATGGAAATAAATATTTTTGTGCTTTTCTAACTTTTCAGACAATGCATCTAATCTAACCAACAATTTTAAGAAAAAAAATAGCTAGCCGGATGTAGCTAGCTATCTATGCAGATGTGTGAATCTAAATCTAAGATCTACTCTAATTCAAATAAAATCTCTCCAACTCTACCTCAAAAGTGAAGAATAAATCATGACTCTAACTGAGCTATCATTCACCCACTATTTCCTTGGCAATGTTGAAGAGAAAACTTCCTATTGACTTGATCTACTTGTAACTATCTGATTAATTGAAATGAATTGTTTCTCTACTCTATTTGATATGCAATTTGACAAAACAAAGCAAACAAATACACAACTCCAACCTAGAAGAGCAAGAGTTTTGGCAAATATGGAAGTATGAGTATTTGTCCCCTCAATTCTTTCCTTTCTTTCTCTGAGCATTCATGTGAGTCCAAGGATAAGAATATAAAGAACAGCAACAAGAGGATGGCACTCGAGCAATGGCAGCTTGGAAGCAATCTGGGCATAATACAGGTAGAAGAAATATAGCACAAGAGAACTGAACTTGGCTATGAAATTCCTAGCAAGATTATTGCAGCACAACAATGCAAGATACACAAAATTCTCGAGCCTTTTGCTTGAATACAAAGCATGGAATATATAGGAATGGAGGCTAGAAGGTTACTTCATGCACAAGGAATTGAAGAGGAAGTTCTACTCATTAAATCTATTTAAAAATAGAAGGAACTAGGAGAACTAAGCAAACGAAGCTATTTTTTACAAACTCGACTCACGGACGCGTTCAAAATATAAACTTAAGTGAATTGTCACATGAAATTTCTCACTTGAAGATTCTAGAAAAATAAATTAGGACCACCGCCCTGTGCAGGGCGGTGGTTTCAGGACCGCCACCCCAGTCAGGGCGGCAGTTTGTGAAACCGCCGCCTAGGTAGGGCGGAGGTCCTAGAATTGAAGGCCAAAACAAGCACATAACGAAAGGGGAAAAGGGAAAAATGCAAGGAAAAGATAAGTAAGGCTATCTAGACCAAAAAATATATACTGCAAATGGGTTTTTTGGAGCTCGAACACCTTTTCGAAAGGATTTTGAATAATCACTAGGGACCTTTATAATCATTTTCCCGCCAATGTAGCACATGCAATTTTTGAGTGCGTACATATTACCCCCTCGGAGAAGCATCTTAGCCATGAAAGAGACATAAAAATGTAAATTTTGAATATGGCATTCCCAAAATGGGAAGTTAGAGGCTATACCTGACATGCCCATGTGTCGAAATCTCACCGCCCAAGCTCTCGCTACTTGCAAGAGAAAAAGAAGACTCAAGTGCAGATAGATAAAATATCGAAAAATAAACACTAAATTAAAACGACAAGAGGACTTACCATTTACGCGGGGATGTAGAAATATACCTACACCAACGCTCTAGCCTTGTGAACACATATACTCAAGACAAGGTTAGAAAGACCATATATATATCAAAATAAATTCATTTTCTAATTCATTTGTGCATTGTTGATTTGGGATTGCTTGATTGATTTGGAGCTTTGGATTTACGGTGACCATTTTCGATGAGAATATAATCAATACATTCATGTCGAGATCATGATCATTGCCTCCATGTGCGGGAGATAGACCATCGCACTCCCAGGGTAGTTATTTCCTTCTTTGTCTTTTTGCACCCTAAAAGTTTAAATGTTGAAAACTTCACCTAGGGGGGAGATTTTCAAAAAAAATGTCTTGAATAAGTCTTTAGGGGGGGTGCCAATAGGTCATGCTTTTGTTCTAGCAAAAATGGTCAATTTTATAAAAAAAATTCTTCCTTAGGGTTCACGACGTGCTTTAAAAATTTGGTTCAGGACCGCCGCCCAAAGCAGGATGACAGTCACAGGACCACCGCCCAACTCAGCAACGGTTCTGGACAGAACGTCAAAACATGCTCAAAACTTGACCTTTTTTGGATTTTTGAGAATTTACTATGCTTTTGATGAGCTTATTGTGTGGCATGCTTTACTAACTTGCTCTTTTCTCATGTTTTGGTGGATGTAGAAAAAGGTGGAGTACATACGCTGGAGCAGAGAGAGAGAGAGAGTGATTGGCTCCCTAGGATTTTAGATCAGCTAACCCAGGATGAGATGGATCTTCTACAGCAGGTAGGCATTTGGCGGATAGCATGGGTGCCCCATGTTGCTCCTACTAGTCATATTCTATGTGCCTTTTTTTCTTACTGGGATGTAGAACAGAACACTTTCCAATTCCTAGGTGTCAGGGGGGAGTGGACCATCACTTTGGAGGATGTCTATCGCATTCTTGGTCTCCCAATACCTGGTAGGAAACTCACATTAGAGATAGTAGGGTCCAGAGTGATGATGAGACAGCAGGCTACATACATGGGAGATGTTATTGTCTCTTCTAGCTCGAAGAATGGAATAAAGGTTTGGTCTATTACTACTGGTCCCATTCTTACCCTCTGGAAATCCATCACGGGTATCCTGTCCTCGATACTGAACAAGGACAAGAAGGGAGATACACTTTTGTACTGTTGGGGCCCCATCATTGCATAAATCGAGGCTCATGGCCATAGGTATGCCTAGGGAGTAGATATCTTGGGGACCACATACCATGATTTATACATAGCCATGAGATTGCATGGGCAGTCGTTGAGCCACCCCACTCTGGTTATGAGTTGGGTCTATGAGCATTTCATCCCGTATGGTAGGGGGTGGAGGTGTCAGATTCTGGGGTTGTCTAGGTAGCTAGATGGACAAGCATGTTAGTGCTCTAGACTCCACATCAATCGGTGGCCTCTCTGGCTATGACCGACATGACCCCCACACCCTATCAAGATATGGAAAGGATATGGGTTGAGGAGATTGTGACGATGGTAGATTGATCTTCTACGAGCAAGCTAGTTGACAGGTCCAAGAGACTAGAGATTCATCCCTTTGACCGGGTACCTCAGTAATTTAGTCTTCCATACCCTGTCATGCTTCCTCTAGTGACACCTATTTACAAGACTATCTAGGAGGCATATAGAGGTCCTAGAGGGGATCTTGGCTGGATAGTTGTTACTCCTAGTGTGCCTATTATAGTTAGGAACGTGGTTCAAGCTTGATGAGAAGTTGGTGCTCCTCAAGCACCTTTACTTCATATTAAGGTGGATCCTACTCACAGTGGGGAGGAGGATGATCCGATTGACTTGGACTTTGATTCTGAGGAGGAAGCAGGATACGACACGAAGGGGGAATCAGGCGGAGAGGAGGATGAGGGGGAGGACCTTTAGAGGGAAATGACAGTGACCTTGAGTGGCATGACACCCTAGAGATCCTGAGATTAACGTATGAGGAGATGAGCGCAGAGAGAGAGAGACTCTAGTCTCAGAGGAGACCCTTGGAGGAGAAGATGAGTCCGTAATAGGATAGCACCATGCCTTTGGATTCGGGGAGGCTCCACAGCCACCAGCAGCACCTGCTGCAGCACCTGCTAATCCCACATGGATGCTCGGAGACCCGAGTATGTTCAATACTCCTCTCTCTATTTTTGATTATTTATTTTCATAGGCTTAGTTTAGTATTCTCTTTTGACTTATATTCTATGATTTTCTCTTTGCTCACTATCTCTTCTTTTTCCTTTTGTGGCGTCCATACACAAGTGGCGAGAGCTCAATCAGTGGGTATGCATAGACACCCTATTGATCCCCTCGGGGAAGACTCAGGCCAAGTTGGCTCCTGATTCAGGGTAGCCCTTAGCCACTGGCTGACATTCTGATGTATTTTCTCCTATCTAGAAGATCACAGATATGGTGACCTCCCTTCATGCCATAATAGCTAGGTACAAGACCGCCGAGCACCTGATGAGATGAAGCCATTCTCATAGTGAGGCTACGGGTAGTGGGCACCACCATGAGCACTCACACCATTCATTCCATTATGAGTGTTATCATAGTCATAGCAAGAGCCCTAGGTGTGACCGCACACCATCTGAGGGATCCCATAGGGATTGACAAGAAGCTGAGCCTTTATTGCTTTGATACTATTTTTTGACATTATATGATTTTTTTGTGTGTTTTGGGATCATTGCGAGCTTTTTTTACCATGCCTGGCACATGATGACATTGTATAAAAAAATGATCCATTATGATATACAGGCTCTCTTTTTGGTTCGGCATTCCATTGTATCCGAGTTGACTCTCTTTGGCTTATCTCTCATGTGTAATCTAGATGTTTAGAATTTTCACTTTCCTATGCTTTTCAGAATGTATGCAATGGATGTGAAATGATAATAGAATGATTTCTTTTTGTATTTCATGATGCTGATATATGATGATGCAAACACAATGTGATCTTTAAGACTTAGTTTCTTTTGCAATTTTTGGTGCTTCATATTTGTCTTGACAAAACGTGATGACATAATGATATGATGAATAGATATGCTTGCCCCACTCCTAACCCCACACATCTAGTAAAATGTGAGGGCTAAACACCGAGAGCTAGGAAGGGCACAAGCCATGAAATTTTTTGAATGGTAGTGATGAGACGAAGATAGAGGTTTGACAGAGCCAAATTGAGATGCTACAACCTTACCCCACTAATGTTACCTCATATTTTATAATGTGAATTGCTCTACAGTTTATATAGACTTAGATCTGTAGATGGCCACTTGGTTGACAAAATCTGGTTTTAAGGTTTTGAATTCTTCTTGGATTTTTGAACATCTAATCCACTTTACTTTGACTTAAGATTTCCCAGTAATTGGTCTAATTGTTTATGACTTTAAGGTTTGTCAAAGAGACCCCCTATACCTTGCCCCATGCTACCAATAGGAAGTATGGGCTCATCACCATGGACAAAACATAGGTGATTAAGGGCATTTCCTTCCTTTCCCAACCCTACGTCACTAGTAACAGATGTAGGCTCAACACCAAAGGTTGGTAGGGAAAAGAAATGTGTAAAATAAAATTTTCTATTGATTTGTACTTGACTTACTTATTTGGGAAAAATATTTAGAATGCTCTTATTTCCAAGGAGATGTATGTGGGTTGGATATGACACCATGAAGCTTCTAGAATAGACCATGAACAAAAGACACCTATCCTAAGAAGAAACCAAAAGTAGAACCAAATATGCAGGCCTTTGTATGATTACTGTCAAAACTTCATCTTATCCTACTGGAAATGATGAAATGATACATAAATAGTTGATGATACAATGAAGATTTGAAGAGACATGATTTAAATGTTTTGCCAATATTTTCAGAAGTTCTTGGGGATTGTTATAAGGATAAGCTCCTTGATCACACTTTTTTTTTTACAAAATGAACAGACAAATGAAAATGCAATGCAGATGTAATAATGTACATATCAGAATGTCAATGGATCATGTGTAGTATCTCTTTAGGTGAAGGGAGTTCACAAATTCACTAAACGCCTCACCTTCTAGAGTACACAAACAGAATGTGCCATTTTTATAATCTTCCACCACTCGATATGGACCCATCCACCTAGGTCTGAACTTTCTTCTCTCGCCGGTCTTCTTGTTAATTTGGCTATCGAGCCTTAACACCAAATCTCCTTCATAGATCTCACATTCATATACCTTTTTATTGTATTGCTGAGCCATGCGGTCAGCGTATACATTGTTTCATTGCTCAGCATTCAATCTAGCATCATCGAGGCTTTCTAATTGGGAGAGACAAGCTTCTTGATAACCCTCTTCTCCTAGGATCCCATGTAATGAAATGTGGAGGGTGGGTAGTTTGACCTCCAGTGGTAGAACTGCCTCAGCACCAAACACTAAAGAAAATGGAGTCACTCCCGTTGGTGTTCTAACTGACGTTCGGTAGGCCCACAAGGCCGGAAAAAGCTTCAGATGTGAATCTTGTTTATTCTCCTTAACACTTTTTAGAAGAATGGACTTTAAAGTCTTATTGGTAGCCTCAGCTTATCCATTAGTCTAAGGGTAATAGAGAGAAGTTGTGTGATGACTTATTTTTAACTTTACACACAACTCACGCACCTCATCATTTTTGAAAGATGTGCCATTATAAAAAATAATGACCTATGGAACCCCGTACCTACAAATGATCTGGTTCAATAT
Organism: Taxus chinensis; assembly: GCA_019776745.2. Classification (NCBI taxonomy): domain Eukaryota; kingdom Viridiplantae; phylum Streptophyta; class Pinopsida; order Cupressales; family Taxaceae; genus Taxus; species Taxus chinensis. Next base: position 828,295,970 of record CM034149.1, on the reverse strand, counting down.
GAACTTATTGATTACAGAGCCAGGGACAGTGGTAAGGGGCGTGGCATCTACCCACTTGGTAAATTACTCTGTGGCTATAATTATGAACTTATGACCATTTGCTGACGAGGGAGAGTATTTCCCTATCAGATCTAGGCCCCATATGGAGAAGGGCCATGGAGTTGTGATCGGTTGTAAAGATTTTGTCAGTATGTGGATTTCATGGGAAAAATCTTGACACTTGTAGCATCTGCACACAAACTCTATCGCATCATGTTCGAGGGTGGGCCAGAAATATCCCATCTGATGTATCTTTCAGGTAGTAGCGTGGTCGTCGAACTGAACACCACATACCCCACTATGTGACTCATAAAGAATCTTTTCAGACTCTTCAGAATCAACACATCTCAATAGCATTCTGTCAAATGCTTTGCGATAAAGCACCTGTTCTAGGATGACGTACTTGGTGGCAATTATGCACAACCACCTTATTTGTTGTGACGTTGCCCCTTCTGGGTACGTGTGGTCCATGATGAAATTGATGATGTCAGTGTACCAAGGTTATACATAGATAGGGGGCCTAGTTTCAATGAAATATATGCACTCATCGGGAAAGTTCAAATCTACCAAATCACCCCCGTCTTATGGATTATCAGCCAACCAATATGTGATGATTTGACCCTTAACTGATTTTTGATTTACAAACATTAGCTCAAACTTTCCCATTAATGTAATGAAACACCCAGCCTTTTTATACAAGGATCCTTGCATGAGGAATGTTTGTAAGTGGTCTAACTTGACGATGACCCTTGTCTCTTGATTAAGCATGTAATGTCTTAAGCGCTTGGTTGTGAAAACTATGGCAAGGCATTCCTTTTCTACCTGCATGTAGCATGTCTCGTAATCAAGTAACGTCTGACTGATAAAATAAATAGCCCATTCTCTTTTGTCATCATCCTCTTGTGCCAACATATAGGCCAATGAAACTTCTGTAGCCCACGAATATAAGATCAAAGGGCGATGTAACCTTAGTGGCATTAGCATGGGAGGGGATAACAAAAATCACTTAACTACCTTGAAGGCCTCATCGCATTCCTTTGTCCAATCTAGGCTATAATATTTCTTTAACAAATTGTTGATTGGATGAACGGCAAAGGTCAAGTCAGGGATGAACCTTAGGATTGCACCGAGTTTCCCAAGAAAAGATCTAATACCAGACTCGTCCGATGGTTGAACCATTTCTAACACAACTTAGATTTTGGCTAGGTCAACATCAATTCCTCATTAAGATATAATGTAACCCAGGAGCTTTCCACCTGTTACACTGAATACACATTTCTCTTGATTCAATGTGACTCCATACTCAATCAAGTGTAAGAGAATGATATGAAGCACCTCTAGATGATTGCAGCACTTCCTAGCCTTAGCCAGCAGGTCATCCATGTAGGATTCCACAATCTTATTAATAAGATCATGGAATATGTACGTCATTGCTCGTTGTTATGTAGCACCAGCATTCTTAAGACCAAATGGCATGACGACATAATAATAAGTTCCCCAAGGAGTTATAAACGTAGTTTTAGCTTGATCCTCGGCAGAGATTTTGATTTGATTGTATCCTGAAAACCCATCCATGAGGGACAACAACTCAAATCCATCTATTGCATCGATGATAACATCAATGGCTGGTAGTGAGAAATCATCCTTGGGACAAGCCTTGTTGATGTCCCAGAAGTCTATGCAAATACAGATCTTTCCATTTTTTTTTTAGAATGGGGACAATGTTAGATACCCATTCTGAATAATCAACTGGCTTGATAAATCTTACTTAGAGAAGCTTCATTACTTCTTCTTTTACCATAAGGGCTACCTTTGGCTTCATAGGTCTTGGTTTCTGATTAATTGGTTTAGTATTCAGCTTAGTAACAAGATTGTGAAATGCGATGTGTGGTGTGATTCCTGTCATTTCCTTATAACTAAATGTGAGGCTTTCCGATGTTCCTTAAGGACTTGGGTATGAATTTCTACTTCCTCTGGAGTTAAAGAGGACCCTAGCTTTAAGATTTTTGGTTCCTCCTCCGTTCTGATGTTTATATCAATCGTTCCCTCAATTAAGGAGGCATTACCCTCCTCAAACTCAGGCGGGGCTGGTGGTAACTCCAAGTCCCCTTCCTCTTCTACCTCATAAATTTCAAGATCTCTTCCCGGAGATGACTCAATCATTGAATTCCCAAAATAAGAGGAGGAACGTAGAATTAAGGAAAAGTCTACCTCTTGACAAATAAGATGTAATTCCGCCAAAGCATTTAAATAAGCTAAAGTTGACTCATCCCCATCGACAGGGTCTAAAGAGTCAAACTGACCCTCAGCTTCCACATATGTCAAAATTGACGCCACTAGCGCTTTGTGAATCAAGGATTCAACGCAGAGTGAAATCGTGAAGTTGGTGTCCTCTAAATCATTACTTGGGGTGAAGCGTGAGGTGGAAGTCATTATAGAGTTTTCCAGAAGGTTCTGTTCACGTGGAACTGCCTTGATTGATATGAAATAAAACCCCTTAGTTAGGTCCAACATGGTAGTTTTATAGAGCTGTAAGTTTTTAGCCCTAGTCTTGTATACCTCGGATACCTGATTTTTGACTAGCTGTGAATCACCCAACACCCTAATATTAAGGATGCCCATTCTCTTGGCTATAATGAGACCTAATAGAAGAGCTTCATACTCAGCCCCATTGTTTGTGCATTCAAAAGTCAATTTGAAAGTAAAAGGTAAAACCCTTCCTTCGGGTGAGGTAAGGATTGCACCTGCCCTGGCACTGAAAGCGATACTTGGCCCCATCAAAGTGGAGAGTCCAGCAATTACTCACAAAGATAGATGTTGAGTCATCCTTTGTAAGTTCTTATTTTATTTCAGTTACATCTACCATTCAAACCTCATCTGCTAGAAGGGAACCAGGTCCCAAAGCATGTCCCATACCCATGGAATCAAAGGGAAGAAGGATAGGAAAATCCTTTTCTAATAGTTCAACAATCTTTGTTGTAGTTCCTCGCAAAACTGTATCCATAACAATGCTTCCATCCTTGAAGGTCAGAATACCCTTGATCAAACTTGTAACCTCTAATTTTGTCGTGAGAACCAGCTTTTCTTTCTGGTAACATGCTTACCGGTTTGTTTAACTGGTTGGTGGGAAGCTTGAATTTAGAGTGGACCCCTAGAATTTTCTTCAAGTTGGCCAGGTGAATGTCAAAGGGCTTTGGATCACCCTGAGCGATAAAGCCTTTCCCTAAATGTAGGAATCTGACTTCTTGGAATAGGGTGGATGGGATTGCTTTCATGCGGTGTATGCAAGGGTGACCAAGAATCATATTATAGTTGGTTTCCCGATCTATAATATAAAACTCAGTAAGCACCATCTTGGGTCCAAGAGTGACTAATAATACTATGGTCCCGATCGAGACCTTGAGACTATCATAGCCTCTTAATGTGTTTCATGTCAAGGAGCAATTAGTCTCCCCATATCCTAACTTCTGAAGAAAAGAGAAGGGGATGATGTTAATTGCTTCCCCATCATCGATCATCGCATGCTTCACATAGTTGTTATAGATCCAAACTTGCAAAAATAGGTTGGATCACCTCTATGAGCTATTTTAGCATCCATAGGCATCTTGCTTATGTCAAATACAAACCCAATATCCCTTTCGGGTTGTCCTAGAGGGAAAACGTTAAATTCTATATGGTTTATATGTGCCTCTTGCAGTGGGATAATGTTAGCCAAATGGCTGAGACCGAGCGCTTCTAAGAGAGTGGCTCAATGAGTAGGATAATTCTTCAGTGGATCTAAGAAGGAAATGTGTGAAAAGGACTTGGTTAGATCACTTATCAAGTCATAAGCCCCTATTGGCTTGTTTAGCATGTCATGAGCATTATTCAAGACAATTGGGTAAATCAGGATCAGCTGTGATGAATAGTCTTTGGATCTTGTTATAGCATTAATCTGAAGTTCAGCATCCAACTCAACTAAACCTACGATCTTCATTTATTGGTGACCATCCAAAGGAGGTGTCACCTGTGGGTTTAACGAAGTTGAGGCTTCATGATCATGAGTCCCTATTACAATGCCTTTATTCAAACCAATAGGATCCAGTCTTCTGTCCTTCAGATGCGTGGGGAGAGGATAATTGAAGATTCCCAACGGCGTGTTTTGTGGAGACATTGGTCCCATATAGGTGTTTTGATTAGGTGCAGCTGGGTTGGCCAGAAACATATCAACAAACAATTGTCTTTGGTTTTTTTGGAAAACGTTGCAAAAACTTATTACAATCACAGCAAGTTCTTGCTTTATGCCCACAGACCCTATGGAAACCACAGTACAAGTCAGAATCATAATGCCGAGGCCTTTGGTTGATTCCTTGTTGTGGTCTAAAACCACGGTTATTCTTTGTTTGTTGACTATTATAGTTAACACTTTGGAACCCTTGCCCCTAGTTCTGGAATTGGCTGGGGTATTGACAAGGGCTTGGGGTCGGCATTTGTCTTTGTGGCTGAGGTTTTTGCTATTGTTGGGGACGATTAAAATCCATAGCATTTACTGAGGGTGAGAAATTATTGCTCCTCTGATTGTTGCCATTATTATTCCCATTATTGTCGTTATTCATTGTACCTGTATCAGTGGGATTGATAACATTAGGCTTTTTGGGGCTGGTCAGTTACACTGTCGATTGTGACTCCATGATTCTTGTTACGGATCTTTGGTCCTTGATTGTTATTTGTATTATTGCGAGTAGCCGGGAGTGTTTTTGAGAAGGGGTAACTAGCTTCCCATTTGCTCCATAGGTCTTACGACCACTTTCGATGGCCGCTTGGTCAATCCAAAGAGAACCCTCTAACACCTCTTCATAGCTCCTTAGCGGGAACTTCTGAACCTCTTCCTTCATCTCTCTATTGAGGGAGTGAATGAAAAAATCACAAAGTTTTATTTGGTCCATGTTTACAGCACTTGCGGAAGAGTAGAGAACATGTCGCCACCTCTGAATGAAGTGAACTGCAGACTTGTTATGTTCTTTTTTGATATGAAGAAATTATCTAATTCTTGTTCACAAAATCTTGTTCATATCAAAGGCTTTGATAAAATATAACGCTAGTTTCTTAAACGATTGTATTGAATCCTCTGGTATCCTACAATACCAGTCAAGAGCCAATACCTTCAAGTGTCTTAGGGAAAATATTTGCAACAACTGCATCCCATGGGAGTAGATCTCGAATGGTTGTTGTATAAGCTTTGACATGGGAATTTGGATCACCCTCCCCCCTTGAACTTTGGAAGATTAAGCAAGGGTCTCATGAGCATGACTGTCCAAATGGAGAAATCTAGTGGTTGTTTGAGATATTCAAAATAAGTCCCCATTGCATATGTTTCCACCATTGAAGACCCTTGTTGGGGAGGTGGTGGTTACGTTGGCTGCTGAAATGGGACAGCATAAATATTTGGCAAGGCGTATGACATCCCTTGAATTTTTCCATATGGACTTGGGTAGGTGTACATGTCCCCCCCGTGGAGATTTGGAATACATGTGTATATATGGGGGGTTAACTTCCTTGATATGGAGCTGAAGGTGCGGAGCTAGGGAACATCACATTTCTGGATGGTATAGCGTTTGAGAACGCACTTCTGACTAGCGCCTATTGTAGATGACCATCTGTGTCTTGAGGAGGCATACCCAAGGTACCTATCCTAGTTAACAAGTCTACAAGGTTCGGAATATTCATGTAGACTGGTGGGTTCTAGGTAGTCGGTATTTTCCCATGGATCTATGGGTAAGAAGGATCCCCACGCTTTCCCTGCGTATGAATTCTATGGTATTTTGGGAAAGCTCTAACTCCTTGACCTTATCCACCAAAGTTAAAATGACATCTCCTGTTGATGGGGGTGATTCCCTGCTTAGACTCCTTTGGTTGAACCCTTGAAGGTTGTTGAGGAATATGGTGTCCCGCTATGAATTGTTCACAATTTTGAAATGGGAGTGAAAATGATGGTGATGACCAAGCTAATTGGGCAACCTTATGTCTTCCACACGCAATAAAGGAATCTGTGAATCTATGGAAAAGAATGCTCTCCTAACCTGAAGGGGTGTAATGGCGGGGGTTTGATATGATAGCTACTCGGAGACTCCAATCGATGTCTAGCTCAACCAAAATTCTATTGGTGGGTTGTGGAATATGTGGAAAGTAGCATGTAGGTGCCTCGAATGGGTTTCCAAAAAAGGTCATGGAAATTGAGGCAAGAGATGTAAGTGGAGATGTAGGGAATATGGGTGATTCTCTGGTCTCGTCCAGAAATTCTTAGCCTGATCAGCTGTTACATTCAACAATGAAAGTTGTGTGATAATATCTGGTGGAAGTGGTGAGGATATGAATACCTACGTGCATAGGCTAGTGGTCGATATCTAACAAACTATTAGGTCTGTTGGGTTGCAAGACTTGTGGGTCATAACCAAAGGACTCGTTGAGGCTGAGGCCCTGGAATGGTCATACACGCAATCAAATCCTATTCCCAGGAGCATCCCAAAAGTCATAAGCCTTGTTTATCATCTATGTTTAAAGTCTCTAACTGTCTTATTTTCTCTGTGTATGTGGCTGGTATGTGTAAGATTGTTAAGCGCAGACTTGTGTCAATGTCAGTTACTAACTCTGGCCCATTGGGTTGTGGGACCAGAGGATCACAACCATAGGTATTTTCTTGCAGTGGACCATTGATGGTCATACAAGATGAATTTGATTCATTTTCGGTGAATAAACTATCTATCAAATGAAATCTAAACTATATTTTTGGTGTTTTCTCAATGTATAAGAACAAAACAATAAAACAAGTTAATCTATGGAAATAAATATTTTTGTGCTTTTTTAACTTTTCAGACAATGCATCTAATCTAACCAACAATTTAAAGAAAACAAATAGCTAGCCGAATGTTGCTAGCTATCTATGTAGATTTGTGAATCTAAATCTAAGATCTACTCTAATTCAAATAAAATCTCTCCAACTCTACCTCAAAAGTGAAGAATAAATCATGACTCTAACTGAGCTATCATTCACCCACTATTTCCTTGGAAATGTTGAAGAGAAAACTTCCTATTGACTTGATCTACTTGTAACTATCCGATTAATTGAAATGAATTGTTTCTCTACTCTATTTGATATGTAATTTGATAAAACAAAGCAAACAAATACACAACTCCAACCTAGAAGAGCAAGAATTTTGGCAAATCCAGAAGTATGAGTATCTGTCCCCTCAGTTCTTTCCTTTCTTTCTCTGAGAGTTCATGTGAGTCCAAGGATGGGAATGTAAAGAACAGTAATAAGAAAATGGTTCTTGAGCGATGGTAGCTTGGAAGCAATCTAAGCGTAATCCAGGTAGAAGAAAGATAACACAAGAGATCTGAACTTGGCTATGCAATTCCTAGCAAGATTATTGCAGCACAACAATGCAAGATACACAAAATTCTCAAGCCTTTTGCTTGAATACAAGCATGGAATATATAGGAATGGAGGCTAGAAGGTTACTTCATGCACAAGGAATTAAAGAGGCAGTTCCACTCATTAAATCTATTTAAAAATAGAAGGAACTAGGAGAACCAAGCAAATGAAGCTATTTTTAACAAACTTGACTCACAGACACGTTCAAAATATAAACTTAAGTGAATTTTCACATGTAATTTTCTCGCATGAAGATTTTGGAAAAATCGATCAGGATCACCGCCTTGTGTAGGGCGGTGGTTTTAGGACTGCTGCCCCAGTCAAGGCAGCGGTTTGCAAACCACCACCCAGGCAGGGCAGTGGTCCTAGCACTGAAGGCCAAAACAAGCACATAACAAAAGGGGAAAAGGGAAAAATGCAAGGAAAAGATAAGTAAGGCTATCTAGGCCACAAATATATACTGCAAATGGGTTTTTGGAGCTGGAACACCTTTTCGAAAGGATTTTGAATCATCACTGGGGACCTTTATAACCGTTTTCCTGCCAATGTAGCACATGCAATTTTTGGGTGCGTACAGGATCATCTTGGTAGGTCACAACCTCGGTAGATTGATTTCATGGAGGAGGGGAAGGGGATCTAAAAGTATATCATAAAAGTTATAAATCCATTGTCTTTGAGAAAATTGAGTTTATGATCCTATGCATAAGAATTGTTATCATGGTGCCCATTAATATGATAGAAGTTACAAAAAGAATTGTCTTTTTCCCACTCCAATCAATGTATAGGATGGTTCTCATTAGATGGTATCTGAATCAATCACTTATCATGCAAAAAAATTAGAATATCATAAAGATGATCAAGAGATTTATCAATACATAATTATTTTTTCCTAGGGGTAGGAGGGGGCCTCATGAAATCTATATGTGTAGGTATAATATTATAGGAAGTATTAGTACAATGTAAAACCTTAACCCAACTTGAAAGAGATGGTGAATCATGTGGATCAGTATATTCAAGTTGTGTGGAGGAAGTGGAAATGATATCATGAGAGTATGTAGAAGTGTTTGTGGAATTAATTCATGCTCTAGATTTATAACATGTAAGAAAAGAGTGGTAAAATAAACATGTGTTGTATTGAAAACACTCTTTAAGAGGGAAAAGGAGGCCTCAACAAAAGTTGAATTACATTTCTTAATCTATGGGTTGATAAATTGATTGTTGCATGTTGGCCTTAAAGCATAAAATATAATTAGTAATTGATTCGACTTTACCTTGATGTAAAGAAGGAAAATGCTCATATGTAACTTTATAACCCTTGTTATAAATAGAGTGGATGAGAAAGTATTCCTCAAGATCTAAAAAAATGCTTATATATCCACTAGGAAGGTGGGTAAACCATTATATTGCATCACATGCAAAACTTTGTGGGAAGGATTTTCAAAGTAACCTATTATTGTTATAAGAGGACATAGTCGATCTATAGTATTTAAGATGGAGATAACCATCAAAATTTCCATCAAATAATTAAAATTTAGGAATAAAAAATCATGATGGAAGGGGTTTGGAATATTTTACATCAAATGGGGTTTCCATATATAGTATTAGAATCAATTTCGACACAATAAGCCTTACTTTCTAGAGTCAAAATATGTACCTTACATAATAATTCACCTATCACGTACATGAGAAAAAGGACCTCTTGAGGATGTATAACATAAAAATTAAGAGGATCATTAATGGTTGTATTTTATTATTAGTAGTAGACATGTGAAAACTATTCCATTTAAAAGAGGGGTTAGATATAGCATCATAAGTAGGCATATCAAGAACTAGTGGTTTATTTTAACATAAGGGATCTAAAGGGACCTCATCATTAGTCACATCCAATTTATATAAAATAGGATTATTGGAAGAGACATAATGCATAGCAGATGGTATGATAGCTTAAGGTATGAGGAAGATAATTTCAGTGTAAACATGTGAGGAGTGTTCTGAGGCTGCATAATAGGTGTAAAAGATGTACAAATCCGTCATTCAGGCATATGGTGAACTTTCTAAGTCCTTTTTGAAGTAAGACTATGAAGACAATAAAAGAAGGAATGATAAATCCATGGTGTATGATGAGTTTCAAAGGTTGTAGAGTATGAATGGGCATTAGAAATTATGGAGGAGATTATCGCAGTGGTGTAAGTAAATTTTTAGCTCCAGAGATTGAAAACAAAGCAAGAAAAGCTATTTTCAGATCTACCAAACTCTCAAAATAGTCATTTCCAATTCGAGGGTCAACTTTGGATGCTCACCCACACATGTGTTCTTTTCATGGTAGTATGATCCTTTTGTGGATGTTATTTCATGGAGATAAGAAGGTTTTGCAAAAATAATGGGTTCATTTGGTCGTCAGACTTTTATGAACCATTGTTAACAAACTAAATAGATATAAACCCTTACTAAAACCCTAGTCTTATATAAATGGAAAATATATTAAGTATTTGGTCTCCTACTGGCTTTGGAAAGCTAATGTGAAGGTTCAGGGTTGAAGAGGATTCTTCAAAGTTCATTTTGGTGGTGGTTTCATGTTACATGTTTATTGGTAAGGTACATAAAATCCTTATTTTGTGGAGATTTTCTTGTATATGTATGAGTTGCAGGTTTCATGGAGTGAAACAAAGTGCTCCAAAAATCTTGGCATGTGTGATATATGATCATGAAAATATCGGGATAGGTTCAGTGCAATAAATTGATGAAATTAATCTCACAAGATGGCCTACCACTAATGGTCTTAAAGCTACAAAACCAGTCTTAGTAGTCCAAGATGATGTGTGATGAATTGCATAGTGTAGTAGTGGTATGTGAGCATGAATATTGTGTTAATGTCTAATGTTTTGTTAGAGCTCTTGGTGTTATTAGATGAGGTTTCTTTTGGTTTAAGTCCTAATGGCCTAAGCATCCCTATTAGGCTTTCCAAGAATGGTGGTTGGAACAGGTATGAAATGATGGTTTTATTCATGTGAGTATATGAGCATGTTAATGGAGATGTTATTAAAGTGTTCCAAGTGATAGAATTTATTGGAAGGTTTCCTAAAGGTGTTAGAGGTTGGATTGCTCAAGACTGATTCTTGAGACCTTATAGCAGGTTTAAGTCATTTTTTTTGGAAGCGCAAGGAACTGAGAGGGGGAGGGTGAATCAGTTATACAATTATTTTTATTTCACTTAAAAAACCATACATTCATCCATTAGATTGTTTATACAACATTCATATGCATGTGTGTTTATTTAGATATGTAATATCAACCACGAGAGTAAGAAAGTAAAGTACTCAACATAAGAACACCATATGTAAGTGTTAAACCCTCATGGGGAAGAAAAACCACTAAAAAATCTGTTAATATTACACAAATCAAAGTAATTTACTAAAGCACCAACTTCACAAGGAGCACCAACCCCTAGTTTAGTAGAGCACTAACCCTACAAGGAGCACCAACCCCTAATTTAGTGAAGCACCCACTCCACAAGGAGGCTAAAACCCCCTAAAGATGACCAAGAACCAACTCAGCCACCTAAAGATGTTTGATCTCTGATATTTCTTCTGCCACAACTGATGGAGATCAAAAATTCATCTCACAAACCCTAGGTCAAACCCTAGGTCTTCAATCTCTCATATCTTCTTCCTTCTTCATCTTGTCTTTGCTCTAATATCTTGCACTCATGCTCTTTCAAATATTCCTCAACTTGTAATTCATCTTCCTAATGGCCTTAAAATCATGCCTCATACCTTCAAATCATTCTTCTCTAGGTCACACTTCTTCCCTCATGCATGACTAGTTCACAAAATGAGCTCAAATAAGCACTTAAATAGAATTTTCTTCTCATCCAACCCAAAGGAGGTCAGTCCCTCATGAATAATTTTACCCATAAACTTCATTAAATTCAAATAAAATTATTACAATGGTCACATATGACCCAAGTAGGTCATCCTAGCTAAAAAAAAAATCATCACATGTGCAAAAAATGGCTCAAAACCCCATGTGCACAAAGATAAAAAATTTACCCTAACATTAAAACCATACATTTTCATGACCCATAAACCCTTACACATGATTAAAATATCATTTAATATTCATAAATGGTCACAATTTATCTCAACCAATCAAATTATTTCATTTAATGGGCCCAATGCCCTTTACATTTCTCAAAACATTTGTTTCCTACACCCTTCAGCACCCTGGAAACTTCATTAGACCACCAAATCACTTAAACAATCAAAACCATTCCATGTGAAGAACTACATGGAAATTTTAGAACATTTAGAAAACTTCTAATAAATTTATAAGCCTTGAAACATCCAACTTCAAACCACATCTACTTTTGCCTTCACCAAATCAACCTTCCAAAAAATGTTGTTTCCAAAGGTTAGCTCATAAAAACATTTATATGAACATTAAATACCTATAAATTAATTCATTTGATGCGTAATTAGTCCCTATTCACATTTCATTTGATAGAAATTATCACCCAATCCATCTCATGCTTTAAACAACATCCAAACTTGCACCAAAACACATCCTTGTCTTTGGACTGGAAAAATATTCCTTTCCAAAGAATGAACTAGAAACCATATCAAATTACCTCATCATGATGAAAACCTCATATCAATATGGAAATATATCTAAATCCTCTTTCCAAAACAATTTGAATCACCTCAAAAATCCAACATTATAGCTCAAGATATAGTCATTTTACTGAACCATGACTATTTAAGCTCTCAAAACTTGTCCTTTGACCAGTCAACCTGTTTGGACCTCAAAACATGTCATTGTACCTACATTCATAAATTGTCCTAAAACCTTCATGGACATAAATATTAACTCACAAAAATTCATGACCATCAATTTTTCATGTTACTCCTTTGAACAACCTTGTCCTAAAACCTTCTTCTTCAGAAAAGAACTTGTTTTAGGTGGGGCCCACTCATCACCATGACCTCAATCATACATTTATGGAAATATAAAATACTCCTCTACAACATCCAATCATCAATTTTTATGAATCAATCAAAACTGGGTCACTATACCTCTTCTTTCTGTAAACTTCTCCTAGCTAGGGTTTAACTAGGGTTTTAGACCACTTTATCTTCTTAGCATTTGTTCATAAAAACCTAAGGATAAAATGACCTAATTATTTTTTAAACCTTATAAACTCACCATATAATCTTCCCTAAAATCCACAAGGTCCCATGTAAATATCACACTTCACAACGAGCATCTGAAGTTCAACTTCGAGCTGGAATTTCACTTTTTTTCACGTCCCTGTCTCACATAAACTGTCATATCTAAAAAATTACATCCTATGGGAACCTAAAATTTTTCTAAAATCACCATGACACATCACTCTAACATCTCCAATCATCATAATTTCAATTTCATACCTCAAACTCTCCAGTCACTAATCTCTTACCTATGCTTCACTTTGGATTCTCACTGTAGAAGCTAGGGTCAACTGAAAGAATGAAATAACACGTCATAAAATCTTTGGAAATGACCCAAACATACCTGATATGACATGATATACCTGAATTCAATGCTTCCATGATCTCATATAGCTCCAAACCACATTGTCACACCTCCAAGAAACCATACCTACTCCTAATGAGCACCTGTAACATAGTGAAACACATGTATCTACATCATGCCACTATTGTGAGTGCATAAGAACCCTCAAAACCTATTATCCATCATTTCAACATGCTTCTCAAGAATCCAAAAAGCTCATATTATCATGCTACATCACCTAGGCACCTGAATGGGCTTATAAGAGCAAGCAATCCTCACTGAATCTCATTGTACCAACATCAAACACATCTGAACCATATGTCAACATCATATACATCATCATAAATCAACCTACAAAATCATCCACTTTTTCATTAATGTGGTTTTTCATCAATGACAACACCTATTACATGACCACATGCCAACAATCTCCCCCTTTGTCATTGATGGAAAACACCCTGAACTTCTCCCCATTTTTACATTAATGACAAAGGAATACATGTAGCAGCATATTATTCACCTTACCTTATCTTCATAACATCTTATTTTTGTTGGAAACATCAACCAAAGGTCTCAAACTAGCTCAAATCCTTGAATTTTTCACAAAAAATTTTTTTGCCTTCATTTTAAGCTTGCAAGCACCATGCTCCCCCTAGGAAAACATCTACAACATCTGAACATGATATTAAAACATAAACGAATCATAATCTCACCTTATTTGGAGCTAAAACATCACTTTCAACCTTCTAGGCATGCAAAACAAGCAATTTTCCTCAAAGCTTGTTTTAGCCCTCATGTGACCATTGTAGCAGACTATAACATACCAGTATTCATCTTGAAAACATGCCAACAATGCCAAACTGAAGCATATCAAATCATCGCATCCTTTATTTTACCATAATTCCATCATTTCTAGGCTTAAACTTAAGCTCTACATAATGTATTTCTTACTCTTCATACTTCATATTAGGACTAAGAGCCCTAAATAGTCTTTTAGTAGTTTTAAGACCAATTTGGTATGCCATAGAACCTTATAACTCATGATACCTTCACCATGCAATTTATAGCTCTCCCCTTAGACTTAAGACACTCCATTTCTAGTAACAAAGCAAATTTTAGGTGCCCTACCTTGTTTCATGGCATGAAAACACCTTGAGCAACTTTTTCAAGGTCTAAAACAACATTTTTCAGTCTTTGACAGTCCTATACTGACTGAGATATGACAAATTTTGGATCCTTTACATATACAAATTGAAAACATACCTAAACTAATCCTTGAGAACATAAAAGCACCATTCTAAATATTTTCTCATAAGCTCCCCCTATCTTGAAAATTATTATACATAGTATACCATATGACTCAACACTTACACTTGTAGGAGGAACTTTCCTTGCCATTATGAGGCAAGCTATCTAATTCTAAATCTACTAATTCAATATCATCCTTGCTATGATCTTGAAATCAGAGACTCATATTTTCTTAAAATAAACTTGGATGACACCTCTATGGAGTTGTGGAACATGTACTCCCCATATCTACCTGGTAACACTATACATATCTCATTCACCATCATATAATTAGTCTTATGGATGACATTCTAGCACCTACTGTGAGTACAAATCACAAAGATACCAAAAATTCATCTTAGGTCAACAATACTAATGATCATCAAAAATTTCCACATTTTAAGAGACAGTTAGATCAACCATTTAGGACATTTCTAAGCTTTAGAAGGCTTTTTCAAACTCATATCTATTCTTGAGAAATCTATGATACTATGTTTCTTGCATATACAGTACCTGTAGTTAGCATATATTAATTCTTCACTTTACCTTATCCTTTTGAATCTTCACTACTCAATCATGACATTTTATTGGCATAATAAAAAAATTCAAACCCCTTAACATTACCAATCACATATTTTCTCAAGAATAATCATTACACAAACTCTCTTGAAAGTACCTAAGAGTAGAAATGGCTTGGCCTTATATCTTTAACCATAGATCTTATATCATTTTACATAAACACACATATTACCTCATGAAACTCCACTTTCATGAGATAAAAATGAACCTCAATGTATTTTCATCTTCTTAGAACTTAATATTGACACAATACTAATGTAAATTATTGAATGATTTGAATAACTTACCTTCAAGGATTACACCATGACCTAGACAGCGTACATTCTAATACATACAACATGTAGATTTCAATCTCTTCTCTGAGATAATTTTACCTTTAAGACTTGACCAAATATGGATCTAAGGTATAGAACATTGACTTCATTAACCCTTAACTTATGTTTTTTTTAAACCGTCATGACTTCCCTTTGGAGAAATACTTACACACTTCTGATACCCTTGAGGTCTTGTTTTGTTGACAATCACTCTCTGTCACACACACCTAGTAGTACTGAAGCCAATGATTTTCATAGAGCTTTATATCAACATAACAATTTTGAACCTCTACCAACATCCTTAGTTCAATTAACAGCAAGATATTCTCTTCTTCATGAAGTATTTATAACCATAATTATGAGTGATCTTCAATAATATTCCATTGTTGAATATTTACAATCATAATAGTACCTTATCAACCTTTAAACAGTCCTGAAGGATGACTAGACCACTCTTATTCCAAATCTCAATCCTTTTCATGTACATCTTTAATCATTCATACCTGATGATTTTAAGAGTCCATAAAACCTGTGATTAATTCTCCTTCAGTGAAGCCTTATCCAAAAATTTCTTGGATAATATCCATCTTAAGATACCTTGTACAGATTTTCATGAGAATAATTATCATCACTCTTAGCATTGTATGATTCAATTTTAGACCCATCATGATCATTCACAATACTAAGACCTAAGTCTCTCAAAAATGTCTTGATATTTTTAAAACACCTTAGTAATACATGGCATCCAGAAAACACTCATTTAACTATCATTGTCATTGATATAGAATTTCAAATGATGAAGCAAACTAAATTAGATCAAGTAACCTTACCTCTCCTTGATAATATCTCATTGTCCTTGAACAATTTATAAACTTGATGTCATTGGAAATTGACTTATTCTCCACTAATTGTATCATTCAACAATCAAACAGAGCTGAATTATGTAATGGAACCCTCCTAGGACTTTAAAAACTACTGACCATACTTTTACACCTTCAAAGATGCTTAGAAAAAATGATAACTTCTTGACTTGATGGGACCAAGATTGCTGAATTTATGTTTGACTATCTTCAAAAACATCTTATTTTCTCATGAATTTTGAACTTTTCTTGAGATGTAACCTCAAAAACTTTCTTAATAAGATAAGGTGAAAGTACCAACATATTTTCCTTTGTAGATTATTAAATTCTTATAGACATTCTTATAAGTCCTTAGCATACAAAAATTTGGATTTCATCTTGAAACCACATGTAGATCAACAACATCCATGAATTCTATTGAGAACACTTCATCCTTAAATACTAGACATAACAAACTATGACACTTGTGTATCTTTTACATTTGCACATAAAGATATCACATTGACATTGGGGAATGGATAAAAACTTTTTTCAACATACTTCAATACCTGAGAATGAATCTTAATGCCATTCTTCATTGAACCTTACAATGCTTAAACCCTTGAGACTAAAATATGTAGACAACATAAAATTTCTAATCACTCAATTGATTTAATCATGATATTAAACAATTTTATACTCATTATGCCTTAACATTTACTGATATTTGTAGATGTTTGTAAAATCATTAGAATAACTCATGCTAAACACTTACACAACCTTTTCCTTGATTGAACAAATTAAGACACATATGATAGCATACCATCTTGATTAAGCCTTTGAGACATACCTGAGCATAGATAATGTTACACTTAGATCATATTTTCCAACTTATTCTTTTGAGACACACAACTCCATAAAACTAAGATTCTAAATACAGAATCAGACATTGATCTAGAAATACCTTTTAGGACAAGGAGATAATTTTTAAGACAAATGACTCGGATCAAACACTTGACTGAAAAACATATGTAGACATTCTTGGACATTAAGACATGACCTCAGTAGGTCTTTGACACACACATCCTTTACTACATTTAAAGACTTTTCAGAGACAATAACCTGATATTCTTACTCAGACAAATGTCATCATGATTTTCACATTCCTAAAATATAGAAATTTAACTTAAAAATATCATACATACTTCATATATGTCTTGACATTGAAACACAAATATAGCAAAATGACATTTGATGACACACATGAGACTGCTTAAGATACACAAAGATACTCATACTTCTTGAATACCATGAGAAGAAACACTTTCTTCAAACCCTTGACATAGACTCAGATCATCTTAACAAGAACTCCATTACTAGAAGTGACACACAAGATCAACTTAGTGTATGAATGTCATAGATTGAGACAAACAATAAATACAATAATTGAAACTTATGAAAGATATTGATAGAGCTTTGAATTATTCAAAATAGATACAAATACCATTTTTGGACCATACCTTGAGAATCTTGACAGTGAATATAACCATAATTATTCATGAATAAAACTGCTTGCAACATAATAGATGAGATAAACTCATAACCATACAGACAATAACATGGATAGATTCGATCAATATATCAGACACCTTCAATGAAAAACTCATAAACACATGGGAAAGTTACTTAACATACCTTATTACTTTTGATGTGTCCCATAGGCCAAGTTTCTTCAATTTGTCTTACACAGGAGCTTGAAAACCATTCAAACACATGTGATCTTCTTCAACAAGTGCAAACATACTCTCTTGAGCTGATTTGGACTTGAGAACCTTGTTTTCAAAATAATAGCACTAGCAAATCTTCTTTAACATACCTTCACTGGTTCATAAGATGAGAATCAGTCTTCACTCCTGATTAACCTCATTTTTCTCCTTTAGATATGACATACCAACCTTGGCTTCATTCATAGGACTTTCCTCTGCTTTAAACCTTTCCTTTTGATATTTTAATAGCTAGTACCTTTTGGTGTCTGACTTTGGAGATAAAATCTAGCAATATGGCCTTTTTTGTGACACTTATGACACACAAAAGCATTCACTTCCTTATAGGTTTAAACACATTTAATTTCCATCCACAATCATTATCCTATGCCCAAACTCACAACATGAATAACATTCACCTTTGAAGAGAGCTACGTCACTCCTAGGAAACCTCTTTTTGCAATCTCTAGCTCTATGACCAAAATCATGACAAAAAAAACAATAACCATTGAATGAAGAACCATACCTCATAGAATTAGGTTGTCTAATGGAGTTATACCTTTGGATCATCCTCTTAGTCACCTTCAACTGATTTAGTGCTTGGACCAACTTCATCATCATTCTTTCCTTCAAACCCTAGGCCTATTTTTTCATTTGTGGATTCTTTACCTTCTAAAAACTCATCAAGAGCCTTAGAGCTCTTCTCAAATTCTCATACATATTCAACTCACTAGTTACATCCTTCAAATCTGATTCAAGGGATTTCAACTTGACTTCATACCTGGAACAAGCATCTTCTTTCTCCTTTAGGGCTTTTGATATATTCTCCAATTGAGATTTCAAATCCTTGATGGCTTGATCATGCTTTATCTCCATATCCTTGACCTAACTTTGATAGGCCTCAATACATGACTGGTCTATTTCATTCCTTCTTCTCAAATAGCCTCAATATCTGAAGACTTACCCATTGCTTGTGCTTCAAAGGATCTCCTTCAAGCTGTTAGACTTACTTCACAAGGACCTGCTCTGATACCAATTGTTAGAAGCACAATGGAATTGAGAGGGGGGGGTGAATCAAACCTCTAAAAAAATTTATTTCATTAAAAAACCATACATTCATACATTTATATTAACATTTACCCATCCATAATGTGTGTGCTTAACTTAAGATAAACATTCAACCACAAGACAATGAGAGAATACACATGATGATATAAGTGGGAAACCCTCATGGGGAAGAAAACCCACTTAAAATTTTTTATATTACACACAAAAAATTAATTTAGTGAATCACTTCACAAGGAGCATTCACCCCTAGTTTAGTAGAGCACCAACCCTACAAGGAGCACCAACCCCTAATTTAGTAAAGTATCCAACTCCACAAGGAGGATACAACCCCCTAAGATGACCAAGAACCAACTCAGCCACATAAATATGTTTGATATCTTACATATTTCTACTGCCACAACTGATGGAGATCACAAATTCAGCTCACAAACCCTAGCTCAAACACTAGGTCTTCAATCTTACTCATATCTTCTTCCTTCTAACTTGTATTTCTCTAATATTTTCAAACATGATCTCAATCATTCCTCAACCTATCATGAAACAATCTTACCAGCCTTAAAATCATGCCTCATACCTGCAAATGATCATCTTCCTCTAGGTCATACTTACTCCCTCATGCAAGACACTAGCTCAAAAATGAGCTCAAACTTCACTTTGATAGCATTTTCTTCTCATAAACCAAAAGGAGGTTGGTCACTCATGAATAATTTTCCCATAAAACTTCATTAAATTCAAATAACATCATTACAATGGTCACATATGACCCAAATAGGTCTTCCTAGCTAAAAACCTCATTACATGTGCCAAAAATGGCTCAAAACCCCATGAGCACAAATAAAATTGCCCTTACATAAAAACCATACATAGTCCATGACCCATAAACTCTTAAACATGATTAAAATATCATTTAACATTCATACATGGTCACAATTTAGATCAAACAATCAAATTATTTCATTTACTGGGCCCAGTGCTCTTTATATTTCTCAAAACAGTTGTTTCCTACACCCTTCAGCACCCTAGAAACTTCATTATGCCACAAAATCACTTCAACATGAACTGAACCATGCCATGTTACCATTAAATAGAAATTTAAAACATTGTATAACACTTATAGTAAATTTATAATCCTTGAATTACATCCACCTTCTAAAACCACAACCACTTTTGTCTTCACCAAATCAACCTGCCAAAAATGTTGTTTCCAAAGGTTAGCTCATAAAAAATTTATTACATGAAAATTGAAATACTCTAAAAATGGATTCATTAGATAAAAAATTTATCCCTATTCACATTTTCAGGTGATAGAAAAGCATCACCCAATCCATCTCATGCTTCAAACAACTCCAAACTTTCACTAAAACACATCTTGTCTCTACTGGCAAAAATTTCTTCTACAAAGAATGACATGGAAACCTTATCAAATGACCTCATCATGAGATAAAAAAATCATATATACTGGAAATATATCTGAATCATATTTCCAACACAACTTGAATCACCTTCAAATTCCACCTATAGCTCAAGTTATAGCCATTTTACTAAACCCTAATTTGAGACCCCAAAATTGCCCTTTGACCAGTAACCTATTTCAACCTCAAAACTACCATTTAAATGATGAATCCTAAAACTTCCATGGAAATCAATATCAGACTCACATAAATCATGCAAATCAATTTAGCATGTACTCCTTTGGACAACCTTGTCCCAAAACCTTCTTCTTCAAAAAATGACCTGTTTGAGTGGGGCCCACTCATCACCATGACCTCAACCATACATTTATGGAAATATAAGAGATTCCTCTAAAACATCCATCAATAAATTTTTATGAATCAATCAAAAATATCTCATTATACGTCTTCTTTCTGCAAACTACTCCTAGCTAGGGTTTAACTAGGGTTTTAGACCACTTTATCTTCTTAACATTTGTTCATAAAAAAGTGATGATAAAATTAACATGATTATTTTTGTGAAACCTTATAAACTCACCATATAAATATTCCATAAAAGGAAAAAGGTCCCATGCAAATCACACTGTTCACAATGAGCATCAAAAGTTTAACTTCGAGCTGGAATTTGACTTGTTTTTCACCCATGTCTCACATAAATCTGTCATATCTAGAAAAATACACATCATGAGAACCTAAATTTTTTCTCAAAGAATCATGACTCATCCCTATAACATCTCCAATCATCATAATGTCAATACCATGCCTCAATCTCTCTAGTCACTAAGACTTACCTATGTTTGCATGTCTAGATCCTCACTGTCGAAGCTAGGGTCAACTGAAAGAATGTAATAACTGATCATAAAACCTATAAAAGTGACCCAAACATACATGATATTCCATGATATACCTGTATTTCATGCTTTCATGAGCTCATATGGATCTAAAACACATTCTCACTCCTCCAAGTTGTCATACCTACTCCCAATGAGCACCTGTAACATAGTGAACCACATATACCTATTCACCATGCCACTACTGTGAGTGCCCAAAAACAATAAAAACCTATTATCCATCATGTCAACATGCTTCCCAAGCATCCAAGAAGCTCATGATATCACAATACATCTCCTAGGCACCTAAATGGGCTTGCAAGAGCAAGCAATCATCTCATAAATCTCATTGTATCTAGCTCAAAAACATCTGAACCAGCAGTTGTCAAGCATCATATAAATAATCATGATATCATAATACAACATCCACTTTGTCATTAATGTGGTTTTTCATCAATGACAACACTTATTAGGACCACATGCCAATAGTTTTAGATATGGAGGTGTTTCAGAGTGTTATGCCCTGATTTGGATATTGCCATGAGGTATTACAAGAGTCTAATGATGATATATTTCTATTGATATGCCATGTGAGATTTGGTTAATAATTTTAAGGTGTGAATTTTTTCAATTTTTAGGACTATTTTTTAGGTGATTAAGATCTAATTGAGGATGCTAACATATTGGAGTGATTCATGATGAAGATGGAGCTTGCAGAAGTTTTTGTACTTGTTGAAGGTTGTGAGATAATGATGATGAAGTGTTTAGATATTTTGGAGTCATGATGGTTCTGCCTTATGTATTGAAATTCAAATTTGTGACCATTGGAGGAGATGTCTTGTTTTTAGGCCTAATTGAGAAGTTTGTGTGTTTAGGCCTATGCCAACCTATATGGTCTCTTTATGTCACTTATATGAATATGTGGAGTGTGTTTTTATGTTGGATATGATTAATATTAATGGCATTTTCCTAATTAAGGTGATTTGTGGAAAGATTCATGTATAAAGGTGTGTTGTATTTGCTCATTTGAGCGAGTGGAGATGATGGAATTTTGAGCGATCTAAAGGAGAGTGTGTGACAGGTGTGAAGGCTCTAGAGAAGATCATAGAAGAGTATGAGTAGTTAATAAGGTAAGAGACTAAGGGATTCAAGGTCATTAGACCTAATCAACACATATTTGTGCAAGTATGAGCAAAGTATGAGAGGGCATGGTTTGAGAAGGTTTTGAGAGAAAGGAACTGAAAAAGTTATCACAATCAGTTGTTGGAGCAACAAGTACTTAAGTGATCTTCATATTCATGTGGATGAGTTGGTGTTTGGTCATATTAGGTGGTTGTAGCCTCCTTATAGGGTTGGTGCCTTACTAAACTAGGGGTTTGTGCTCCTTGTGGGGTTGGTTCCTCACTAAACCTAGGGGTTAGTTCTCCTTGTTGAGTTGGTGCTCGACTAAATTTCAAACATGGTTATTATAAAGTTTTTTTTAGTGGTTTTGCTATCCTTCATTAGACATCATTCCATGCTTCCACATATTCCCATGAGAAGCTTGCATTGTCACTTTATCTCTTATCACATCCACTCTTTACATGAATAAATCTTACATGGCAATACATCTCACATTTGATTCTACTGTTCTCTGAATGGATTGCTTTACACACATGATTGCTTGGATCGGCAAGTTGAGGTCAATGAAGTAAATGATCTCCTCCCTTAAATGACTCATTCACCTCATTCCCCTCATCTTTATCATGGATATGCTTCCAACATTATTGTTGATCAGAGTCCTTGTTTTCCACCTACTAGTGATTTATTGTACATACTTCTTGCACTTTTACACTCACACTTAGAGGTGATCATTGAAGCTTGACTACATTGGAAAAGGCACTCTGAGAAGTCCTGATCATATTGATAGTCACATCTCCCATGCCGTGTTTGTTCATGTTTATATTTTTAATGGAGAGGTCATTTCTTGGCTTATACAGCAAAATATGGTATTCCACTGAAGGAATAATCTCACATTAGATGTCCACTACCAAGGAGCTTGAATTTGAAATGAGGTGATTTGAAGGATGTACGCAATAGGCATGTATCCATTTGTGTTGTAATGGATCATTATGTGATCACCCCCATACTATTGAGGCTTTACCAAGGGTCTCTTAAATGCTTTTTCATTTGGACTTGAACCAAGATAATGATGATTCTTTCAGATGACCTAGTTACTAAAGCATTCTTCTTTACATTCTTACACTTGGGGAAGCATGTTTAAGGTTCCCCCTCCTAAGAACATTATGCAAGTGTCTTTCATTTCTACTATCACGAAACTCCAATGTTTCAATGAGGTCTGAGTCTTATTTTCATGGTCATTGTACACACATTGATACACACAACTTGGTCATAGGGCATTACCCTATGACACACTTTTGTTCTCAAGGAATAAGTACTTGATTGGATTGATGGCATATCACTTTCAATGGATACCTCATATGCATTCAGATGGAGATGATACATCTTTCTATCTTCCATTGTACATGGACACACTCATTACCTTATGATGAACTCTAGTTCCAGAGTTTTGTACTTAATTGTTGAGGGTTATAAATATTTTACAATACCTCGCCACATAGTCACACTCTTTGTGCTCTATACTCCATTGACCTATTTCATCTAGCACATGAATCAAGACCATGTCCTCAAGATGGATGACACTCTAAAAGTCTATGGTTCATTCTTTATTGTATGACGGGTCTTTTGAATAAAGTGAACAATCATCCAACTCATGTTATGACACATCCACTCAGGGGGCATGTAAGCTCCTATCAGCATTCACATTACATACCATTCCATTTCACATCACTCACACTCATACATATGCATATATTAGGATGCACATTAATCTTGTTTATTTATAGCATCAGCATGTACACTTTGATCCTGTACTATGTTATTCATATATCAAGTATGTCAAGTATCTTTTCTATATAGCCACATGTTGCATTCAATTTTTCTCTAGAATGATGAAATGCAAGCTAGTCCTAAGCCTAAATATTGATACACAGTAATATTGATGTATTGGCATTAGTACCTAATTACCAGAATGAGCACTGAGGCTCCTGATGGGAATCATACAGTTTCTGACAAGTTGTACACATTATAGAGTGATATGATGTTTTATGTTGTCATCAAGCTAAAAATCCTACTCTTAAAGAGCAAGACTACCTTAGTTTCATTAATCATACACACTTAGATGAAAATATTTTGGATATCTTTCTAATCATGTTAATGGGTGCTTTATGTGTAGTATTGAATTTGTAGTTGAACTATTTTCCACCGTGGTTGTCTGATCACTTAGGCTTAATGTTATCTGCCATTGTATGACATTGTTAGCAGAAGTTATGCCCTATGCTCTTGTAAAATTGATCATTGGTATTGTATGTTTTTGAGTATGATTCAACCCTTATTGTATTGTGACATTGTGAGTAGATGTCCCATGTTTGAAACTCATTATTTTTGTGTATTCACTTTCTTGCTTTATTGTATTAGCCAAATTTATCTTTCATAATGTTGTATTTGATCTTGATTGGCACTAGCACATGTCCTAAGTACACTTTGTTAGCATGTGCCTATGAAATTCATACTTAGTGAAGGATTATGAATCCCCCTTTAGGGTACAAGTGTTCATATAAATTCCTTACACTCTTTGAAGATTGAGTATCAGTCAAAGATATACGTCAAATGATTTGACACCAAACGAGGTAGTGCAGTCCATTAATGTTGAATCAGTCACCCCATACAGTAGCTCAAGGAATGTCTGGTAGCTATTTGATTTAGTCCATATTCCTTGATGTATTCTACGTGGTGAGTTGAAATTACATGAAGGGCCCCCTTCTCAATAATTTGGATTATGGTCAAGTTGCTATCAAAAACAATTTTTTTTAGGGTAAGATGACACAAAATGTTTAGGCACCTAGAAACTCTTAACCTTTCTTAGTTGAGTCTAAGGGAAAATGGAAAGTGATAGTGTCAAGAATGGTTGGTTTATTCATGATAAACACAGTTTCAACAATTTTTCACAAGGTAAAGTTTTTAATCAATCATATGGGGAAAATTTCCTCATGTCAAGTGTGTGATAAGTGCATTCAAGTTTCTTTGTAAGAAGGTCCTTGTTGATTGAAAATCCAACAACATGAAATCTTACTAGGATTTGATGCAGACTTCTATAGTGGTGAAAGTTTTGGAAGTAAGCATCGTGATTGCTACATAATACTGAATCCTGTCTCCCCAACACTCATCTACTCATGGCCCACTCAGGAATCACCCCATATGATCTATTACTCTTTACGTTTATTTACTCCTCTTTTCATATTTACTCATTGTGACAACTATTAGGCAGGGTTCCAGGAACTCATTCTTTTCACCTCCTACTCTATAATTCTACATGACATGTAGATTTAAGGATAAATTGCGAATTATTTTCGAAAATGTGTTTAACGCTAAGGCAAAATTCAAGTGCGCGTTGTGAACTCTTAGCAACAAAACTTGTAGACACTTGATTGGTTATAAGACATTTGACAGTAAGTGCTAAGATAATATCATAGCAACAAAATCATCCTATTTGCTTACAATCTACCCTCTGAAAGATCAGTGAGAAACAAAATATATGTGTACATGTAAACAATTGAGGGGTTTGTAGCAATATTCTATATTCCACCACACTTTCAGATCCATATATACAATATATATACATGATCATATAGTCAATATAACCTTACTATGTTTGTACATCTATTTAAGGGTTAGGAACTCCTTCACGCATCCCCATATCCAATAGACCCTGCTACAGTGACATTTACTATAGTTGAGGATAAATTGCATTATTCTTACAAGTGGTATGAGTGATTCTAATAGCTTTCTACCATGGCAAATAATCCCAGGATTGATACACGTGGGATAGTCTTCAACATGGGCGAAGATTCAACCATTAAAAAAAATGTAATCGATATAAGCATTAGGCGTATAGTGTACAATGACCATCATGCTAGAATAATTTCAGCCTTTCTTACAATTTTTCAAAATGTGAATAGAAACATTAAAATTATCCCCGAGTTCAGTGCAAATCTCTCATTTTTCACTCGTCACGAATCAGGTGCACACATTGTTTTTACATTTTCTCATACTTATCCCAAACACCATCAAAATACACAAATGACCCCGGAATTCTTGTACTCTTGTTTCATAGGTTTCCATAATAAGGGAAACGCAATGTAGAAGCAACCGACATCAGGATCGAAAGATATAATAAAAACAAGTTTCACAAAACATGGTCCAAATCATGAATTAGGCTTCAACCCTAGGGGACACTTTGAATTCTTGAGTTTCACAATTCTTTTTTATCATTTGGGACTTTCAAATTATCTCCTCGGCGCGCTATCACCACTAAGCCACTCTACATGTATCTGATTGGATGCAATCGTACTACATCTATGTGCTTATTATCCCTGAAAGTTTTGCCCTTAAAGATTTATTTTCTACAACTAAAAATAGGAGGGGCAACAGAGGAGACTCTAAAACCATGTACTCAAATACATTTCTAGGTCCATGATATACATCTCTTGCATTCATGATAATTACTCTAAGTCTTTAATATAAACTAGTACTATGTTTGTACAACTATATTTTCAAGGGGTTAGGAATTATTTTGCATCTCCCATATCAATAATGATACATGACATGATAAGTTGAGTATAAATTTTGCATTATTTTTCTACAAATCCTAGTTTATTCTCGATTTCAAATTTATCAGGGTGCCGTGACTATGTGACCTCTTAGCATGAAGACTTGCATATTTAGAGCTTGAGGCAACCTCATCCTTTTGGTAAGTGTAAAATACTAGATAATGTAACAATAATTCCTATTCTTACAATTTAAAAAATCCAAGATAAATGAAACTAATTATGAAATTTTGTGCAATATTCCATTTTCTTATGATGTTCTACCTTGTAGTTGTCAATTGCTGAACTTCAAACAAAACACATGCATATAAATACCAAGTGCTTATTTGTCTATCCATTTTTTGAAAATAAGGGAACCAAGTTCTAAGAATAAGATTATCACCACCGAAGTTTTCATCCAAAGGCATCCATATAGATATCATTCACATGAAAAAAATACTGACATTAGTTCTGCATGAGGGGACACATAGGAGGGGAAGATGAATTTCATGATTTCTTACTATATTCCATCCACACATCTATCTTTCATTAATACATCCATCTATCGCTCGTTAAGAAGTGCATGTATTTGTCAAAATATTCCTAGACAATCAATGAGTTATCTATTCATTACATATCTCCCATGAACTAAAACTCGATCTCTTAACTATTCAATCATCAAAGCATGACAGCGCTTAGTCATATAGTATATAGCTCTGATTGAAAAGTACAAGTTGTGATTAGTATAACTCCCCATTTGCATCTTTCTTAGGATTTGACTGTAGTTTCTGGGTTTTGTAGGAGTATTACATTTAATTTTCTAGATTACATGTGATATTGTTTGATTATCTAACTCAGCATACAGGTGGCCAAAATTCTAGATAGTTTTTAGTGTAAGATCATTACAACACATGAAAGTGAATCATGATTTTACAATTTTCCTCTCTTGTCCTACCTGGTTCCTAATATTATGGAGTCATTTTAAGAAGATTTGTCTGCATATTGACCATTATAGGACCCTTTATTTTCTATTCTAGGAACCCTAGATCCAAGCTCATCTAGTAGCTACATTATTTTTTAAGTGTATTAGTTTGTTGTCCAATATTTTTTAATAATGGTATAGCTTTTGATACCAAATGATAGAATAGAATTAGATTGCAATGACCAAAGAGGGACGAAAGCCTCACAAATATTATTGATCATGAAATTAGATTACATAACAATGCAAGAGCTGTAATATTTATAGTTATTAGAAAGCCTCATATGGATAGACATGACACCCTATCAGGCACCAACTACGAGATGATAAGACCCATCTCACATGCACATGTAATTACTACTAATACAAATATTGAATGTTATCCAACATAACAATATTGAATGCAAGTCACTAGACTAGTTGTGCACATGTTGCACATTATTAAATAAAAGACAATGCAATAAATATGCCTATGCTAAATTATGCTAACATTCCCCCCCTTAATTTTGTATAGTTTCCAATGAAGTGGAGAGGAACTCTCTGAACAGTGTGAATTTGTCACGTGTAAGTGACTTAGTGAAAACATCTGCCTTCTATTCAGTTATAGGACAGAACTGGAACTGTATGTTGTGCTTCAAGAAATGCTCGCGTATGAAATGAACCTATACTTCAATATGCTTGTTTCTCTCATGAAATACTGGATCACGAACAAGCTTCAGAACTCCTTCATTATCAACATATACTGGAGTAGATTTCTATTGTGGTAGACCAATTCCTTCCAGTATTTGGTGTAGCCATATTGCTTCACAAACAACTTCACCTGCAGCTTGATACTCTGCTTCTGTACAAGAGTGAGAAACAAAGTTATGTTTCTTGCTTCCCCATGATATCGGTCCAGATCCCATAAAGAAGACGAAGCCTGATGTTGACTTCCTATCATCCATGTTTCCTGCATGATCTGAATTTGAATATCCTGTCAAGAAGAATTTGTCGTTCTTCTTGTACTCTAGACCAAGGTCAACTGTACCCTTCAGATATCTCAATATTCTCTTTTCTACTTTCCAATGACATATTTTCAGTTCTTGCATGAAGCATGATAAATAGCTGACTACAAATTTGATATCTGGTCTAGTATATGTTAGGTAAATGAGACTGCCGATCAACTGCCGATAGAGAGTTGCATTCACCGGTGGTGATGGATCGGAACGAGAAAACTGAAGTCTCACTTCCATAGGTGTAGCAATAGGAGTGTAATCCATCATCCTAAATTTCTCGAGTGTTGTCTTGGTGTATTTCAAATGCGACACAAAGATATGATTCTCTTTTTTCCATACTTCCAACCCAAGACAATAGTGCATGAGCCCGATATCTATCATGTCGAACGATCGATTAAAATCCTTCTTTGTTGTATCGATCATCTTCATAGAACTGCCTGTAATGACTAGATCATCTACATAAACAACCACAATGAAAATCTCCCCCCCTTAATTTTTGAGGTAGAGATTGGGGTCATAAGGATTCCTTTCGAATCCATGACTTATGAGATGCTCATCAATTTTGATGTACCATGCACAGGGTGCCTATTTTAGGCCATATAGAGATTTTATGAGTCTGCATACCATTATCTCTTTTCCTGGTATTACATAACCCTCTAGCGGAGTCATATAGAATTCTTCTTGCAAATCTCTATTAAGAAAGACACTTTTCACATCCATTTGGTGGACTTTCCAACCAAATTGTGCAACTAGAGCAAAGATCATCCTGATTGTCTTGATCTTGGCTGTGGGAGAAAATGTCTCTTCATAATCAATGCCTTCTTGTTGTGTATACCCCTTTGCTACAAGCCTTGCTTTATACTTGTCAATAGTCCCATCTGATTTGTACTTAGTCTTGAATATCCATCTTCATCCAATGGGTTTCTTCACTGGTGGAAGGTTGACAAGTTGCCATGTGTTGTTCTTCATCACTGACTAATACTCTGAATCCATGACATCTTTCCAAGATTTTGATTGTAGGGCTTCTTGAACTGTAGATGGCTCAATTGTTTCAACAACTCTACTCATTAGGGCATAATTGACCTCTTCACAAGCTTGACTGCGAGTTCTAGGTCCAGGATTGGATGATGTGCTAGGTGCTTCATCCAAATTTGCATCTCTTATTAATTGAGTATACCATTTAGGTAACTTCTTAGTTGTTCCATTGGCTTGTGGTGGATCCAATTTTTCACCATCATCCAATTCATTACTATCATCTTCAGTGTGAACATCAATTTTTGTCTTCACAAGAGGTGTATTTTACATGTTTGTTGAGTCGTTAAGTGGAGCATCTGCTTGTTTCTTCTCAAAGAACTCAACATCCCTACTTGTGTATACTTTCTTTGCTTTCAGATCCCATAATCTATACCCAAGTGTTTCTTCACTGTATCCAATGAATATCATTTTCTCAGCTTTCATATCCAACTTGTTCCTGTTCTTCTTGAGTATGTGCATGCTAGCTTTGCACCCAAATACTCTTAGGTGTGAAATTGATGGTTTCCGATTCGACCATGCTTCTTGAGGTGTCACTCCTTCAAGAGCTACTATGGGCACTCTGTTTAACAAATAGACTGCAGTTCTTGCAGCTTTTGCCCAAAATTTCTTTGTTAAACCTGAGTCTTCAATCATACATCACACCATTTCCATGATAGTATGATTCCTTCTCTCAACTATACCATTTTGTTGTGGTGTGTGAGTAGGAGGCATTTTTCGATGAATCCCATGAGCTTCCAGGTAAGTCTTGAACTCATTACTTATGAATTCCCCCCCCGCCCCCCACCCAATATGAGTGGAGAGTTTTGATCTTGCAACCAACTTCATTCTCAACAAGTGCTTTGAACTTCTAAAATGTCTCAAAGGCTTGACTCTTGTGTCTGAGAAAATATATCCACATCTTTCTTGAGTAGTCATCAACACAAAGCATGAAGTATTGAAATCCAAAAAGACTTGGTTGTATGGGCCCGCAAAGATCGGTGTGCACCAAATCAAGCTTTCCCTTAGCTCTATATGTGTTCTTCTGGAAGGGTACTGTGTGTTGCTTTCCAGCTAGGAAATTGTGACACTTGTCAGTGTTGTGCTGGAGTGTAAGCAATCCTTTCACCATGTTGCCCTTTTGAAGTGTTTGGAGATATCCAAAACTAATGTGACCATATCGGTGATGCCATAGTTTTGTAGATTGTGTGTCTTTGGCCACTAGAGCTTGATCATCTTTGTGGACAAAATCAAGTTAGAACATGCGTCCCACATTGGAGGCTCTTACTATAATCTTGGAACCTCTTGACTTATCTCTTATCAAGCACACTTTTTCTCCATTATTACTATCAAAATCCAACTTCAAGTTGTGATCAAGGAGTTGACTAACTAATAGCAAATTCTTGGTCAACCCAGGTACATACAATACATCTATGATTTTGCAGTCATGCTTTCCAAGATGTAGTGAAATGTTTCCAATCCCCTTGACACTGTAAGATGAGTCATCACCTAATGACACATGGTTCTTGTTAGGTGAGTCACATAGTGTGTAGAACCAATCCTTGCGTCCAGTCATGTGTCAAGTTGTACACGAGTCAACATACCAGATATCTTGTGTGGACTTGGTTTCTTCATCAAATTGAGTAGAATACATG
The DNA here is from genome assembly GCA_019776745.2 of Taxus chinensis. Classification (NCBI taxonomy): domain Eukaryota; kingdom Viridiplantae; phylum Streptophyta; class Pinopsida; order Cupressales; family Taxaceae; genus Taxus; species Taxus chinensis. Next base: position 828,264,494 of record CM034149.1, on the reverse strand, counting down.
TGGTGTCCTTCATCTGAATCATCCTCATGTTCAGAAATGTACCCTTGTTGTTTGGGTTTTCTTTGCCAATTACCATTTTTCTGCCCTTGATTGTTGTTGTTGTTGGACTTCCCTTGATTTGAATTGTTGTTACCCTATTGGTTGTTGGGTTTTGAATTTCTTGATGAACCCTTTTTGTAGGAATTGTACCAATAATCTTTTATGTCATGTCCCCCTCTATTGCAAATGGGACACTTCTTGGTGTTGTCTCTTTGACTTTGGTCCCTTTGTTGACGTTGATTTTGTTGGGACTTCTTGTGATTGGACTAAAATTTTCCCTTTCCTTTATGATTTGAAGATAGTGTTTGCTCATCTTCATGATCTTTGTTATACATTGCCTCTTCTTGTTGGAGTAGATTGACCAACTTCTCAAAGGTGACTGTGTGTTCACTCATATTGATAGTTGTCATAAAGATTCTGTAGGAAGGAGGAAGTGCTCGCAACATAATTGGTACGAGGTCCTCATCACTTATCTCTTTTTCCAATGCCAGTAGAGATGCCCTCAAAGTAGCAACTCATCTAAAAAAATATTCAACCTTCTCATTGTGCTTGAACTTGAGAGTATGTAGTTGTGATAGTAGGTTGAGGATGGCATTCTTGTTCTTTTCCTCATAGACTGTGCTCAACTTATCCCATACATCCTTGGCCGATTTGGCATCTCGAATGTGGGATTGCACATCGTCTGTTATGCCAAACAAGATGATCAAATTGACCTTTTGATTGGCCCTATCAAATTGAACTTGTTGTCTTCCATCATCAAGTGATCTTCTTGTTGTTCCATCTACAACTATCCATAGGTCTTCAAACTCAAGTAACATCTTGATCTTCAGTTTTCATGTAGCATAGTTGTCTCCTCTAAGCAGTTGTGAATCTAGCAAGAAGAACTTTGGTGCTTGTGCACCCATTTCTACAATCTAAATTTCTGAAAAAGGGTAATGCTCTTATCACTCCAGGTTTATGGTCTCCCTCTCAATATACCATCAGGCCGATATACCAAACCTTTCTATATATGCTCCCTTCCGATATACCCATCGGTATGTGGAAGAATATCACTTTTTCTCATAAACTGTGATCTGAGTTTTTCTAAAATTTTGACAGCAGCATCATACAATATTTTTCTTGAAACCCACAAAATTTCGTGTGAAGAAAAGAATTGGAATCTTGGTTTTTGAGATCTTACCAATTTACCAGCTAGATCTGATTTTTTTTCAAAAACAATGACTCACCTTGCACAGGATTTTAGTCACATGTAGAAGCCGAATCTGAAGATGATGTAAATTGTAAAGTTTTTCTCCTCCTTTTTATCTTTCTAGGAAAAAAAATGGCACATTAATCTGAAATTGTATGAAAAAGTTACGTCCTTTTTTCTGAGAGCTATTTGCTGGAATTTAGTTGACGGGACTGCTTCAACCTTTGCTCCCGAATTCTTCACACCTCCACTTTCAGATCTGATTTTTATTTTTTCACTCTTTTTTTAGATCTGAAATTTTTTTATTTTTTTTCAAAATCTTTCTCCTATTTTTTTTTTCAAGATCTTTTTTTTTTCAACCCCAAATCCTTAGATCTTTTTTTTTTTTTTTAAAGATCTCCAAATCTGAAATATTCCGCCAATATGTTGGATCGATTGGCTATGCCAATGACCAATAAAAAAAAATTTACCTTCCAAATAAGTGGATAGGTAAAATTTTATTTGAGGGATGCTTGGAAGGAATGGAGGCTGTGGGATGCTTCAATGGCTCTTCTTTGATGTAGATCTTCTTCTCCAATGGATCCTCTCCAATAGTGCTCCTCTTCAACCTTGCTTGGATAGAACCTGCTCTGATACCAAATGATAACAATGGTATAGCTCTGATACCAAATGATAGAATAGAATTAGATTGCAATGACCAAAGAGGGACGGAAGCCTCACAAATATTATTGATCATTAAATTAGATTACATAACAATGGAAGAGCTGTAATATTTATAGATATTAAACAACCTCATATGGATAGACATGAGACCCTATCAGGAACCAACTACGAGATGATAAGACCCATCTCACATGCACATGTAATTACTACTAATACAAATATTGAATGTTATCCAACATAACAATATTGAATGCAAGTCACTAGACTAGAGTGCACATGTTACACATTATTAAATAAAAGACAATGCAATAAAATGCAATAAATATGCCTAAGTGAAGGTGGTTAAGGTACTCTAAGGTTGAAATCATAGTACTATTGTGAAGGTATGTCAAAACTTGGTGTGTGGTATCCCTCTTGCTTAAGGTCTGAGTTTCTTTCACTTTAAGAAAGATTCCTTGTTATAATAAATAGGTATATGTCAGTGATGGCATGAAAATTTGAGTTTGTTATGAATGAATAAAGTATGTTGTCACTTTGTAAGGTTAGGTATTACATGAAGGTATCCGAAGAAATGAGAAGGGTTAAAGATCAAGTAAAGGATGTTACAGTGTTGTTGGTCTTAGAGACAAGTTTGAAGATCTAAAATAAAGTCAGAGAACATGATCCAAAGGGAGAAAATATGTTGCTCACCATTATGCAAGGTTTGAAGAAGATGATAGGAATCCAAGTACATTGTGTTAGGTTCCAAGAGTAGGATATGAAGTCATAAGGTATGTATTTTTCATTAGTTTTACATTCAAAATCATTTAATCATGATGAAGATTCAAGGGAAGGTGTGTGTTTAGAAATAATATGATGTTTTGTTGATGTCAAAGCTAGGATAAAATAAGGCATGCTCTATTTATTTTATGGTCATATAATTATAGGTTTGAGATTGCATTTGAAAGAGTACAGTATGAAGCATCAAGAAGGTGTCAGAGAGGCAAAATAATGTTAGAAAGGAGTTAAGGGGCATGATTATTAGATATTCGGGTTTAGAAGGATGTCTACATCTGGTGAGAAGATAAAATTAGATATTTATTTGTTTAGGGGGGCATTGTGTGTGTATTTGAAGACTAGGTCCATGGATCGGGAGCAGCACTTGTTGTCAAGAGGTGAGTACAAACCAAAGGGAGATTATTAGAAATTTTGAATGCATTGTTGATATTGTTTTCATGCTATGTTGTTATAATAGCATTTTTCATAGATGTAAAAGGGGGAGAATGTACTCAGAAATAAGAAAAGTTTTTCCTAAAGGTGTTTGTATGTTTAGTTATCATCAATATTTCTGAAGATAATTGCCATCAATGACAAAGGGGGATATTGTTGTTCATTGTGTCATGTTGTTATCATTAATGTCAAGTAGCATTAATTTCCAAGAGTGTATTTGTGTGCTTAGGTGAGTGAGCATGGTGTTAAAAGAGGTGAAATGTGTCCTAGTTTGTTGTCATAAGGTGTTGCAGTGGTGTAATGACATGGTGTCTAGGAGTGAGTGCATGGTTTGGTGCATGGTTCAAGTAAGCAAGGTGTAGTAAGTGAGCTCTAGAGGTGGTCATAAGGATGTATGATGTCTAGCATGATCAGAGTGATGTGGTATAAGTGTTTGAGTGTTCACAAATTGATACTAAGGTCATTTTTAATATACCATGTGTTGATACTAGCCATTTTAGGCCTAGTCCTAGACCTAGTGCATAACAGATAACATGATATTTTGAGGTATGAAGTAGAGGAGGTCATTGTAAGCATGTGAGGAGTGTTACAAGGCTACATAGTAGGTGTAGAAGATGTACAAAGCCATGAATAAGGTATATGATGCACTTTCTAGGTCGTTTTTGAAGCAATACTATGAAGCAGGGCAAGAAGGCATGGGAAAACCATGGTGTATGATGAGTTTCAGAGTTTTCAAAGCATGGATGGGCATTAGAAATAATAGAGGAGGTTATCCTAGTGGTGTATGCAAAGTTTCAAGTCAGGAGATTGAAGATAAAGCAAAAAAAGTTGTTTTGAGCTCTATCGAGCTCTCAAAACATTCATTTCCAGTTTAAGGGTCAACTTTGGATGCTCACCCATGTGTGTGTACTTTGCATGGGATTTTTATCCTTTTCTGGATGTTAGGGCATGGAGCTAAGAATTTTTTTCAAGAATAATGGGTTCATTTGGTTGTCAAATTTTTATGAACCATTGTTAACAAGGTAAGCATGTATAAACCATTGATAAAACTCTAGTCTTATAGTGATGGCAAAGATATGAATTATTTGGTCTCTTAATGGCTTGGGAAAGCTAATGTGAAGCTTAAGGGTTGAATATGATTTTTCAGAGCTCATTTTGGTGGTGGTTACATGTTCTAGTTATGTTGGTAAGGTATTGAAAAATCCTTTTTTATGGAGATTTGTTTGTACATGTATGAGTTGCAAGTTTCATGAAGTGAAAAAAAGTTCTCTTCAAATCTTGGGATGTGTTCTAGATTATCATGAAAATATCTATACAATTTCAATGCAAGAAATTGATTAAATCAGTCTCACAAGATGACATGCCACTAATGGTCTTAAAGGTGCAAAACTAGTCTTAGTAGTCCAAGATGATGTGTGATGAATTATATAGTGTAGCAGAGGTATGTGAGCATGAATAGTATGTTGAGGTTGATATGTTGTGCTAGAGATATTTGTGTGATTAGATGAGGTGTATTATGTTTTAAGTCCTAATGGCCTAATCAGCCCTATTAGGCTTGACAAGAATGGTGGTTGGAACAAGTATTCAAGGATGGTTTTCTTCATATGACCTATGTATGTGAGTGTCTGAGCATATTGTTGGAGGTCTGATTTCTCAAGATTGGTTCTTGAGACCTTATAACAGGTTTAAGTAGTTTCAAAGATGGAGGTGTTACAAAGTGTTATGTCATGATTTGGATGTTTCCATGAGTTATTTCAGGTTTTTGATGATGATATATTTCTATTGATATGCCACATTAACCTTGATGAATAATTTTGATGTGTGGTTTTTAGGACTATGTTTTATGTGCTTAAGACCTAAGTGAAGATGCTTGCATATTGGAGTGCTTCATGATGAATATGGAGGTTGCAGACGTTATTGTACTTGTTGAAGGTTGTGAGAGGATGATGATGATTTTTTTAGAGATTTTGGATTCATTATGGTGCTACTTTATGTCTTGAAATTCAAGTTTGTGACCGTTGGAGGAGATGTCTTGTTTTTAGGCGTAATTGAGAAGTTTGTGTGTTTATGCCTATGCCGACCTATATGGTATCTTTATGTCACTTATATGAATGTGTGGAGTGTGTTTTTATGTTGGAGATGACTGACCTTAATGGTATTTTCTGACCTAAGGTTTTTTTTAGAAAGAGTCGTGTATAAATGTGTGTTGTATTTGCTCATTTGAGCTAGGGGAGATGATGGAAGTTTGAGAAAGCTAAAGGAGAGTGTGAGAGAGGTGTGAAGGATATAGATCATAGAGAATAAGATTATGAGGGGTTAGGAAGGGAAGAGAAGAAGGGATTTAAGGACCTTAGACCTAATCAACACATATTGGTGCAAGTATGAGTGAATTAGGAGAAGGCATGGTTTGAGAAGGTTTTAAGAGGGAGAAACATAAAAGGTGATCACAATCAGTTGTTAGAGAAACAAGTACTTAAGTGATCTTCATATTCAGGTGGCTAAGTTAGAGATTAGTCATATTAGGGGGTTGTAGTCTCCTTTTAGGGTTTGTGACTTACTAAACTAGGGGTTATTGATCCTTGTGGGGTTGGTGCTCCTTGTTGAGTTGGTGTTCAACTAAATTTGAAACATGACTATTATAAAGTTTTGTTTCAGTGGGTTTTCTTCCCCTTGAGGGTTTCCCACTTTATATTTGGTTTTCATGTGTTTTATTTTACTTCATGTACTTGTGGATGGTTTTTACATACTTAATAAGCTCACATTGATTATGTATGTTGAATGGATGCTTTCAATGATGTATGCAAGTTAAGGTAAATGAAGTAAAAGTTTTTGAATGATTGATTCACCCCCCCTCTCAGTCATTGTGCTTCCAACGTGCACTTCATCAAATGAATAACATTATGATGATTATTGTGTGATTTATCTTCTGCATCTCTAGCCAAATTTACATCACTAAGGATTTGAAAATAAAAAGGCCTAGTTGATATATAGATAATCTAAACCCTGAGCTAGGTGAAAGGTTCAAACAAAAGTGGGTTAACCAAAATGTATCAACCCCAAATTAATCAAATGGAGTTATATAATTAATTTATATAGATCTGAATAAATTTTATAGGAATTTGCTTCATTCAGATCATATCCAGTTATAATTAAATAATGGAAACTAAAATATCACAAGCATGTTAAACTAATAAAGTAAATAAAAGTACAATTAAATTTTGAGAGGTGACTTAGTTGATTCAGGTTTACTACTAATAATTTTTTTGATAAATCTAAAATTGATGAAGAACTTGGAATCCATCTATATTAATAGTCATTCCCCTAAATGTGCACGTGTAAGACCATACAAATTAGTGTAATATTGTACTCCACTCTAAACTAAATTATACTATTTTGGAATTGTAGATGTTATGATCCTAGTTTCTTCTATGTCACTTCATCGTCACCTATGCCATAATTTGATATCTTTGAATTCACCTACAACCCTATATTTTACACTTGTACCTACAAATAACCCTAGCTTCCTAGAATAACTTCAAACATATATTATATCAAAAATAAAACATGAAGATGCTTAAGTCAAATTGACCTCACATGTCACTCCATTTGTGATTCATTGAGTATTGCACTATATTTTAGATTCAATTTAGTTCTCCTAGTGACTCGTGCAAGTATGCATGCATCTAAAACCTTGACCTAGCTTTTTCCCTTGTGCTTCCACATTGATAGCGGGTTATACTAGTTTATTCCCATTAAAACCCTTGTATATATATAAACACCCTAAAATATTGTATTATGCATTATAAAGCTATGAAATCATCCTATAGTTACTTCACACTACATTACAAGCGCTTTTAACCATTTTTGACCACTTTTGATATATTATGTTATTTTACGAATTTTAATGACATTTTATGATATCATCTCAAATAAGCTTCTATCATTCCCACAATTCCCCTAAGTACCTCTATTGCTCACACATGGTCTCGAATTATTTAAAATTTGCATTATTGACCCTTTTACATTCATATCACACTCCTATGATTAATTATTTAATCCTATCACTCTTATTATTCATCCGCTATCCCATTAGTTAATTTTATTAGCTAATTTCATATTAAAATAATTAAATAAATCCTACATATATCCATTTCAATCTCATCCCTTTTTCAATTTCACTTCACTAATTAACATCTCAAAATAAACTAAAGAAAAATAAATCAATTAAAAGACAAAACCATTAAATATATGTAAGAAGGACAAAGATTAGATAAAATTAAATTAAGCATTTGAATTAATTAAAACATATCCCATAAGGCATGGTATTCCTAAAATTAAATCACATCATCCATAGAGCCTGCATTACAAAATTAAATAATTCACTCCAAGCTAAAAGTCACATCGCTTTTTTGGGTGAAATATAACAGAAATACATGTAATTTAATATTTCAATGCAAAAAGCTAAAAATATTCAAAATACATCTGCCACCTTTGCCAAACTCAATGATGACTCATTCATGCAAACTCAAAGTAGCAACAGTTCAAATCCTCAAATCAGGTTGGAAACTCAATTGAACAATTCAATCTTGATTTAGTTAACTTTAGACCAGACAAGTTAATTATACAAATTAAGGATTCGAGATTATCTTCCCTCATTTATAAATAAACACTCATTCCTTATCCAGTTATCATCTTTGAAATCCTTGAAATTTGCATCGTTGTTATGTCGGATTATCCATTCAATCCCTACAAACCATTACATTGTCTAATTGATCACGAATCCAACAATCAATTCAATCAGTCAATCAATCACTTTGCTCTCATAGCTGAAATCTATTTCCATTCATAACACCTTTGGAGCATCCAAAAACAAATTTGATCATTGAGATTCAATTAGCTCTAGGTGCTTCATTCCAAGTTTCAACAATCTCATATCGAAGTTACAAGTAGATACAAAGGAAGAATCAAGTCTGCTTTTATTTGTTGTATGTTTTCTATAATTATGTAGTATTATCTATGTATACATTTCTAGCACACTTAGTGAGAAGAAATCCTACGTTTTTTTCGTTTCTTCATTGCTTTTTGTGAAATTAAGATTGTTTTTGTGTTCTTCTTGCTGTTTTAGAGTCATTGACTACTTTTCAGGGCCTTTCATGGACTAAATTGTGAGCAGTTTAAAAAACAGTAATCATTTCGGTTGTGATTGTTAACCTTTTCTGTGTAGCTACAGGGGAAGTGCATCTCTATTTCTACTTCTGTGTGCTAGCATAACATGCTAAAGTGTCACATGCATATGTTTTCTTTATTGTCTAGTATTTTCTTGCATACATTTCGTTCAAATGACTGGTAGAAGAAACCCACATCTTTTTTTCATTTTTTAATTGTTTTCATAGTGTGAACATTAACCTTGTCTTATTGTGTCACGCTGTTGTTCTATTATCTAGTCACTGACCAATCTTTCAGGGATTTTCCCTAGGAGTCAACTACTTGGGAGTATTGTCTTATTTCTTGCAATATGGTTTCATTTTGGCACTTGATCTATCACTTTTATTGTGATATGCTAGCGTCCTAGTGAAGTGCTTCTCCTGCATTCCTTCTGTGCGCTAACGTAACATGTTCAAGTGTGTTTCAGTAATTGTATAGTATTCGTCAACATGGATCACATGTGCGTTTCTATTGTCCTTTGTGCGCTAGTATATTCTCTAGCTTCAATTTTTCTTTGTTTTGTCAATCTGTGCTAGCCTTGACTCACATCTGTGCTACCATTGCATTGGATGTGTTACTGTGTTCCATACATGCATTTCTGATACAAGAAGGGCTTGCGTTTACGTTGCATATACCTACGTGCTTGCATTTACGTTCCCCTGGCTGAAAATCATAACATGGTTGAGATTGTTTTTGGTTGTCTCCGTCTAATATCAAGTACGCTTCTATGCAAATCAGACTGCGCTAGTGTTCTATGCAAGACTTCTTTGTTTGGAATTTATTTTCTAATTTTCCAGCATTTTCATTTTTATTCTATTATTTTTTTGCACATTTCGGACTTTGATATGCTTTTCCAATTTGTTCAAATCAGAGCTTTTCTAAATTTTAATATTTTATGTTCATATCCTTTCGCATTACATGTTCTTGATCAAGGGTTATACCACGTATGCTCTTCTAATTGTGGGAAGTACTTGGGAATCAAAATGACCCTAAAATTTTCTTCTATTGTGAGGAGTACCACAGGAACCTCAAAGTAGTTGGCACATTCAGTTTGGACTTTTAGCCAACGAAAAGGGATAGTGCTAACATCCTGATTGAATACATTTTCACTCGTGAGGAAAACTAAATGTTAAATTTGTGGTAAAAACCCCATTCTTCATTGATTAAGGGGTAAAGTTTATATTCATAACTTTTAGGAATGAACGTACTCGTTCCTAAAAAACATTGGTGAGAGAAGTATCCAAAATCCCTAGGAAGCCTAACAAACTTAGGGCCAACAAAATGGTATCACCCCATTATTGTTTGAATATTGTTATCCGTGAAAAACTAGTTTTTGTTCCGCATCTCATATTGATCCAAATTCAATTGAATTCAAAGGGTAAAATCTATAGTCAGAAAATCCAACATTTGTGTGTGTACTCATCTTCAGATTGTTAATTGGTAAATAGAATTTTTGTTCCAAATCCCTAGGAAGTCAATCAAATTGGGGCCAATCCGAAAAAATCATCTATCCTATCAATATCATCCTCCTCTATAAAATTTTAATTCCAATTCTGGTCAAACTTGGTTTTATCAAAACCCAATCAAAGTCTTATATTTTAGGATGCATTGTTATCCAATTATAATCAACGCTATCAAATCATCAATCAAAAGTCTTATCTTTTAGATACCCATTTATCCAAATTGTAAGTATATCAAATCCAATCAAATCAAAAGCCTTAATGTTTATCGTTTGGATATTCACCATATCCAAGTTTAAGCCTATCAAATCACAATCAATTCAAAGCCTTATTCTTTGGATATTCACTTTATCCAAGTTTAAGCGCATATCAAATCCAAACCAAATCAAGATCCTTATGTATTTGGACATTAAATTTATCCAAATTTAATCCTATAAAATCCAATCATTCAAATTCTTCTTAATTCACTAATATCAAGATTTAATCCCAATCTCAATCAAATCAAAATCAAAATATCTAATCTATTCAATCTAAAACCTTAAATCTGTATTCTTCCTTAATTCAAAGGTTGAACATTTAGTCCTAAATCAAGAACCCATTCCAGACTTAGATGAGAACATATGAAAATCAAACCACATGTCATTCAAATTGAACATCAAACAATTTATTATATCAAACTTCATGAGGTGTCAAAACAAAACTCTCATATGGCTTCCAAAGTCAATGAAATTTAAAAAAATGAACCAATCATAATCTCTAGTAAAGAAACTACTCCACGTGAATTCAAATGAAGAAAATTCACACCTCTCAAAGAAAGTATTTCTAGTGTATTCCATGCAATTAACAAGTGCTAAAATGGTCACCTATCCAATCATCAAGACCCTTCAAAAAAGGGAAACCAAAACCCACGTTGTATAAAGAATCTAGAATATTTTGAATACCACCGCATCAATGGCCTATTCTACGGATCCTTTGTTCAAATCTCTATCATTACATCCAAGATTTACTTGATAACGAGAGACATTAAAGTCAAAAACACATCAAATACAAAAACGCCAATGTACAAATTGGAAGTATTTCAGGACCCTTTTCCAACTCATGATACCAATGAAAAATCTAAAAACCATAAGGTTAATAACACTATCAAAACAAGTGTTGGAGCTTAATCCTACACCTTCAATTGCAGGTCCAACGCTTGAACGTCTATTTTTATTTCACAAAACCAACACCCCTAACCTTTGTTTCTATTGCAACACTACAAACAGTCAAAGTTTGGAATCACCTTCCATGACACCTCATGGATATCCAATCCTAAGTCTACGGCTATTTCACAACATAGCCATCCTAATGTGAAAGTCTTTGTATATGTTCTCATGACATTATCAAACATTCAAAGAAGTCATTTAAACAAATCCCTCTCATGGATATGACCACAACAACACCTACATTTCAAGACATCCTTACATGTTCATAATGTTTATTCTTAAGTCCTATCAATTACGTGCACTCAATGACCTGCGTTTCTTAATATCAATACGCATAAACACAATTCAAGCTTATTCATTAAATCATTCATCACTAATAATTCAATCCTATCATTTGGTCCTCACGTGACCTTTTGAAATATAACATCATAAACAACAATTCCTTATGCATTGAAGCATTCATCACCAATCATAAAATCAAAAAAGTGCTTATAGACAATAGAGCAACATTGGATATTTGTTCTACAAAATCATTAAGATGTCCTTGAAGGCCCATCTACATATCAATCCTTCACTCCCTCGCGTCATTCCATTCATGACTGAGGACAACATTGATGTTGATATTCTTTTCAAAAACCAACCATCTATATCTTCTCCATCAATTTATATTCCACCTACACTTGATATCGTTGACAAAGGTATTGGAGAATATTAACTCCAAAATGTAAATTACACATTACCTTTATCCACACATGGCCTCTTTGATGATCCAACCAATACAAACTTACTCATTGAGAGCCTTTCCAACATTGTTGACCTACCACATCTTGAAAATATTTCCATCCACATAACCATTGACTTGGACCTTGTCTCGCCCAAGTCTCGTAAGTCAGGACCAATCAAATCACATAACAATTGACTTGGACCTCATCCGTCCCAAATCTCGTACATCAAGACCAATCAAAATTCAAAAACATGGACCTCTTCCACAATGATGAGTCCATTGCAAACCCTAATCTGTGAAAAATTAAAAAAATAAAAAACCAGAAAAAATAAAAAAAGATTGGGCATATCAAACCCCTCATCACAATGTTATTTGAAAATCAAAAGTGAAGAAGCAAAAACTTATTATTCATGGGTACTTTCCACACTGGGGGGAGGCTGCTTGTACAAACAATTTTAATTGTTTCATCCATTGGAATATATCTCTATCATTTCATTATCATATCTTCACACTCTTCACCTATAAGATGTATGTTAATCTTGTTCTTGTGGGGTATTGTGTATCTCATCCTTGTTCTAATTCTTCCATTCTAGATGTTTATGTATCTCATCCATGTATGGATTCTTCCAGTCTAGATGTTTTTTGCGTAAATCTTGTCTAAAAGCTTACTGATGGAAAATCCTCCTTTTAAAGAAGGCTCTCTCCTTAACAAGAAAGCACTAAACTTCTTTACCCGGATCTTTTGTCCACCCATCTCAGTCTAAGGTTATGAAGCCCTTGCGTCCTACTAGTCACATGTGGGGCTGAGATCTGGGGAAAAACCATGTTTCCAAAACAAGCACAATACACAAACAAGGTAAAATCAATCAAAAATATAAAAAACAAGTCAAAATCATTACACCTTTCATCCTTCACAGTCTTTGGTGTTGAGCCCACGCTTCTTACTGGTAGCGTGAGACTGGGAAAAGAGAAAGGTACCCTTACTCATCCTAGGTATTGTCTTCGGTGTTGAACTCTTACCTCTTATTAGTTGGTATGGGGGAAAATGTAGGGGGTCATTTCAAAAAAATCAAGCAATAAAATCCTTCAGAAATACTGAATCAAAAGTTCTTAATCATACAAAATCCAAAGAATCAATTTAGTTTCTCATGTTAAGAGAGAAAACCATTCCTTACACCAGATCTTGTCGAATAGTAGGCCATCTACGAGCCCAAATCTAGTCATCACACCTATAAAGTGAAATCATCTTGGAATCGTTCAGATAATCTTAATTAGAGATGAGTCACATTTTCCAAAATGGACCATTGTTAACATGTCTTTGCACCATCATCTTCATTTGTCACATCACTATCTCATTTGTGATCTTACATCCTTCTTGGCTCTTAGTGTTGAGCCCTCGCATCTTACTAGTTGTGTGGAGTCAAGGGCAGAGTCAAACATCCTATCACTATATCATCTACATTCTTCCAATGGAATGAAATGTTTACAATTGTTTGAATAGTGAATTCAAACAAGTGCAACCCTTTACCGAGTAAAAACTCCAAAAAATCATATATTCCAAAATCCTTAAAAATCCAAATAATAACCAAAATCGTTCCAAAAAATAACAAATAGTTTTGTCTAAAAATAAAAAATGTCAACAATTATGTCAAAAATAAAAAAAATCAAACAAACATTGTCCACAAACTTCAAAACATTCACACAACTATCAAACACTGAGGTAACAATTCCAAACAAGTACCAAAAACAAGTGGTCAAATCAAGAATCATGACTCAAAATCAAACTTTTATCTCATGTATCCTAGTGATAAAGTTCCAACTATCCAACTATCAAAACCCTAGTGTCCATCCTCACTTGGAGCAATCTCAACTCTCATTCTCTCCCTTACATGCATCCTTGCTTGGGGACAACGACCCATCTAATATCATATCACATCTTCAATAGGATCCAACAAGAGTGTCACTTCAACCCCACTCTTCAATTCTAATCCAATTTTACCCTTGCATGTATCCTTGTCTTGGGGGCAATTCAATATGCAAATCAATCATCATTGTGGAACAACATTAGGGGCCACTAATTATTGTTTTTACTCTTCAATTTGTATTGCATTTCCCTAGCTTGTTTTACATTGACCAGTTGCAAATTTTCAATCATCATCATTGGTGGAACACATTAGGGGCATACTAGTTAATCGTTTATATTAGGTTGTTTTTCATTGATAATTACTATAGACCAATTGTACAACTATTTTTGTCCATCATCTTGGTTTATTTATAGCCTATGGTGTATGCATTTACTGTGTATATTGGGTTTTGTTTTTACTTCATTGTTTGTGTGTGTGTGTGTGTTTACACACATAATGAGTTGATCATCATGGTTCTTCACTAATCATGGTGTTAACTCTATTGTGCAATAGCAAATCAGGTTACTCCGAAATATAAAATATGAATAGAACGCTCAAGCTACAAGCAATGTTAGTCATATCGTCATTACATTCATTCATGTATCTCAACCAAAAAATTAAAAAAATCATTGTCAACTCAAACTTCATTACATTCACACAACTATCAAGCATATGAGGTATCATTCATCATCTAACATCATGATTACTATAGTGGAATAAATGATCAATGATTTTCACAATACACCTTTTAACCCTTTATTCTAGTGATCTGAAATCCTAATTTTCCTACAACTTTTCAAAACCTTCGTCTGCATCCTTTTTTGGGCCCATTTTCTCAGTCACTCTTCCACTAGTCTCTTCTTCCTATCAAACGGATTTAACACCGCTTTATCACATCGACCCCATCCTCTCGAGGGGGCTACTCCCTTAGTACCACCCTTAACCCACTGGGGCATCCAAATGCTTCACTAGGAAAAATTTAGGTAGTTCACCACACTTCTTTATCAGTTTGTTCACCACATTTGCACGTGTCAACTATCTTTAATTGCACTATTGTTTCATAACAACACTTTAAAGAGGGGGAAATGTAGACACCCTAATATATTGCATTACGTTACTATAAACCCTTAAATCACCCTGTAATTACTTCACAATACATTATAAACATTTTTTACTCATTTATCAACCACTTTTTCTATATGCGTTGCTATTTTACGACATATTAATGACATTCTATGACATTTTCCTACAACTATCATCATATGTCTTATTAACTTTGGTAGAGCTTTGCAGATTAAAAACATCGAATAGAAAGAAATATAATTGAATTACAAACATCCGTGGATATATTATTCATAAAGAGATTACAATATATAGAGATTGACCTTCCTATTACTCTATGGAGTCGACTCTCATCTTGAATCCACGTTGATCTCTCCACAAATCTCTCAACTTATCCCTAGGATAACTCACTCAATTCTATGATGTGAGTTGTTTATTACATACTTCATCACTATATTATTATTAAATGCAGTTTCACATCTCATTTAAATAATAATACACATTAATTTACAATTTATTAATCAATGTTACACAATATCATTCGTAACATGTCTATCATTCATCATCTAACATCATGAAAACTACAGTGGCAAAGAATGACCAATTATTTTTGCTTGCACCCAACCCTCTATTCAGTGTCTAAAATCCTATTTTTTTTCCTTTTACCCTCTCGTCCCATTTTTGGGCCATTTTTATGTCTTTCCCATTTTCCTTCTAGTCACTCTTTCATCATAAGCATTCTCCTTCTTCCTATCAAGCATAGATTGTCCACTGCTTTATCACATCACCCATCCTGCTTGAGGGGGCACTCCCTTAGCATACCACCCTTAACCCACTGGGGCATCCAAATGCTTCACTAGGAAAAATCAGGTAGTTCACCACACTTTTTTATCAGTTTGTTCACCAATTTGCACACGTCAACTATCTTTAAAGCATTATTACTTCATAATAACACTTTAACGAGGGGAGAAATGTAGACACCCTAAAATATTGCATTACGCATTCTAAACCTCTAAAATCACCTTATAATTACTTCACAATACATTACGAACCATTTTTGACCATTTTCAACCACTTTTGATATATTCCATGCTATTTTACGACATTTAATGACATTCTATAACATTGTTCCACAACTTCCCTGCATCATTCCCCTAATTACCTCTACACACTTGCATAGGTCTCAAATTATTAAATATTCACACTATGGACCCAATTACATTCATATCCTCATTCCTAGGATTAATTAATTAATCCTATCACTCTTATTATTCATCCCCTATCCCATTAGTTAATTTTATTAGATAATTTTGTATTAAAATAATTAAATAAATCCTACATATATCCATTTCCACCTCACCTCTTATCCACTTAATCACTTTAACTTCAGTAAACATCTCAAGTTAACTAGAGAAAAAAAATCAATTAAAGATTAAATCATTAAATATATGCAAGAGGACAAATTTAGATTAAATCAAATCATGCATTTGAGTTAACTAAACATATCTCATCCATCAAAATTAAATCAAATCATGCATGCATTCCAAAATTAAAGAAAATCTCTCCAAAAGCTAAAAGTCACATCACTTTTTGGGGTGAATAACTAGGATCTGAACAGACATGCAATTAACTTGATTTAATGTTACATATATTAAAATAGCAGGTGCATTCTACCCCTTGGGTCCACACTGCAAAAATAAATCATCTCTCTGTGTGAAGCTCAAAACAATAGTTCAAGTCCTCAAATGGACTGGAAACTTTGCAATTAAATAATTGATCCATGCATTCAATTAACTTTATGGGGATCACCTGACAAGTTCTAATGTTGACATTTGATATGTCCTCTTGTGATCACGTGTGATATTCTCTTCCCTCATGCTAATGGAAATAATGCACTTATTTTTATCCAGCTACCATCTTTGGAAGCTTTAAAATTTTTATCATGATTGTGTTAGAGCTTATCCCTTTAATGTCACACATTACATTAGCATTGTTTAAGGTGATCACGAATCAACAATCAAATCAGTACATACAATCACTTTTCTCATAGCATTACATCTACGTCCATTAAGTGAATCACCTTTTGGATCATCTACAAACAATTGGTTGATCAAAATATGGTCGAAAAAGTCAATGCTTCATTCTAAACTTCATACGATCTCATCTAAAGTAGCAAGAAAATACAAGGAAGGAATTAGTATGCTTTTATTTTCTTAGCATTCCTTCGTTACGTAGTATTGGATCTATAGTATGGGACATACATCTAAATCAGTCATTTACCCAAAAAAAAAAAAAAAATTCAAGTAAACCAAATAATGATTCAAGAATTTAAAAAGTTCATCAAAGTAAGCCACTAGAAATTGAAATCAAACTTGGGTAATAACTTACAGTTAATACCAAAATAAACATACACTTGATCAATTTAAATTGAATGCCGAAAGTTAGGTTCAAAGAAAACATTAACTTCAACTCTAGATCATTTATCAAAAGAAATCATAGAAATTCTACTAGTTTGCAAGTTAGACAAATAGAAAACTAGGTACTTTCAATCTCTGAGTCCTTACATAATTGTACATCTAAGATCTAAGGGTTTTGGCTATCTTAACCATGAGTCAAAATGGATTTTTACATTGTGAGTTTAGCATTTAATGTCGATTGAAATTAGGCCTCCCATCCCTGAAACCATTGCATAGGTTAGTCCTATAAAAAAATAAAAAAACCCTGGTTGGCATAATGAGTTAGGTTTACATGGTTTTCGAGTTGACTGGGTAAAACTGTAGATGCCAAACTCAAGAAATTACATAGTACAGTCTGATGGACAATACTCGATGGGTTTGAAATCACTAGACAAATAGCTTCCCAAGTTGCTGATTGTCAATTCATTTTGGAGCTCAATTGGACTAAAAAATGCTGATCATAGACATTTCAAGCTAAAAGACAACCTCTGTTTCAAGATGAGAGATATAATATCATTTATATAAAAATGCTCATCAAGAAAATATCATAGTCAGAGGCTCATATAGATCTAAAAAAAATAAGAAACGTGTAATCTACAAATTTCTAGAACAATCAAAATAAACAATTCAAATATTAGAACAAACAATTCCATGAAGCTTTCAGCAACCTCCAATATTCTGTAGGAAAAATAACTTTCTAATTTTGGTTCTCTGTTCATGATTTTATTTCTTCAGAAACAACGGTAAAAGGCTCTATAATCAATTCCAATGAATTCATCAATTTAAACTTACAAGGAAACCAATTTCAAATGAAATAATCAACTCCAATGGTCAGTAGAATAGTTAATTATAAAAATCTCAGTAACTTGAGTCTTACACAATGTTCTTAAAAATCGATCAATTTTCAATAATGAGTGGGTATACTCCTAGTTATGGTGTAACATATCTTAAGGAAGATCGGCTTCTAGACTTGTCATTTTCATGGTTCCATCATTAAATCATTCTTTCGAGCTCTTTAAACTCTGCAAAAACATATTTCAGTGATTTAATGAGCATGAAGCCAAAGTGATTTATCGTATGCGCAAGAATATGCAATTGAAGTTCAATGGGCATTCTACCACTACTACATACAAGTCAACCAATTTTGATTCTAATAGGGCCCCAGCTATCTAATGATTTTAGATCTAGGTGTCACTGCTTTATGTGCATTATGAAGGTAAGACCATGAATCTCATATATTAAAACTAATTCTGATAAAATCATTCTAAGTTTCAAAATGCTAAGGATACATCAGTTTCTTAGATTTCCTACATGTAATATAAGAGCACTTTCGAGTCTTCAAACTCATTCTGGGCATTCAATTTTCACTCTGCATTCAATGATCTTCTACAGGGTTTCGAAACATCTAAAACTTTGAACAAGAAAATTTGGAGAAAATCTTTAAATGTCTAAATGCAAAAGTAATCCCTTGTAGTGATAAATATGGACATGACATTAAAGTACAAATATTATTATTGCAATATATGTTTACCCACCCATAATCGAATTTGATACTAATTACATGGTTATCTTATAATAAAAGATTTTCTTGATGGCTATTGTTTATTTAAGGGCCATTCTTATCTTCAGTAATAGCCCTTCTATTTGATCTGTCAAGTTTTAAACGAGTAGTTGTTTAAATAATTGGAATCTATTATCATTCTATGTTATCTCTAGTTATACGAAGAATGCCCCCTGCTTTACTTATCACAACGATTTAAAATTTCTTTCAGCCTATGCACATATCTTCTTAGAATATTGAAATATGTGTGTTGTTTGTAAATTGCATTTTTTGATGCTTCCTAATGAAAATCCAGGACTAGGTCTCTCACTATTTTATGATTAACATTGTATTTAAAACCATTTGTCTAAACTATACTCAGAATGGTACGTTAAATTTTGAAATGTAGAATTTATTACTGTAATGTTATATACAAGCTCCAACCTGATCTGGGTACTGGTCGTCAAACATCCCCTGAAATGTGGTTCACGGATGAAGATCCTTCCCTTATTCACTTTTCTTCAATCCCGTCCTTAAGGATATTCATGTACTTCTGCTAAGGCATGTTGGATACGGTGTGGTGGATTCGATACGAGACAATTTAGGCTCAAGAATGTAATTATGTTGTAGGATATACCCAAATTTTGTTTTTTGAATAGGCCACGCAATAGTTATGGATGCCCTCATATAGTTTACTATTGTTTCTCAAACAAATTATACAAGGTCTCCAATCTAATCCATTCACCCTCGCTTGCACGCCACCTTCCTGTGTCTTTGAATGATATGTCTTCTATACAGGTTTCGTAGACTTTGTTTCAAAATTCTCACATCATTCCACGGCTGAAGGCATACACACACATTGTGTCAAATTATTCTCTCTGAACTATGGCTTTTACTGGATATACTCAATCTTTATGCTCAAATGCAAATCTGACATATAGTACAGAAAAACATCACAACATTTGATAATGTTTTTCTAGCCTGTGTAAAAATGGGTAGCAGTGGAATAGGGTATAGACTGTCTGCTAAAGCATTAGGAAAGTTGGAAATTATCAGATGTTTTAGTTATAAATTCGCTATGTTGACATGTATGTCAATGTGGTAATCCGATTTCCAAGGCCCGTGAAAATTTACTTGAAAAAATTCCTCAAAGAGATGTGCATCTCATGGAATTTTCATGGATGTTTTAGTAACTGTGCATATGATTATGGATCATGGTTAGCCTTTATGGAACGTTGTCTATTTTTTGTGAGAGTACTGTTCAGATCTTATTGTTGAACTTCCCTTGATCTGAGTAGCCCATAATCCTTCAAATATTTTCCAGCATTCTTTCCATTCTTGATGCATCTTATTTTGATGATGATTCTACACACAAAGTTGTTCTTTATGTCACCTATTGGAAGCAATGGAGGAGCTTGGCCATAGTTTTTGAAACATTGGTTTGAGGGGAGTGTCTTCCAGATTCTTGATAGAGCGTGTACTGAGGTGTCCAATCATTCCTACATCTGTATAAATAAGTAACATAATTTGCAGTGGGAACTGTGACATCTAGAAGGTTGGGCTAGGATTGTGCCTGTACTTGATGAAATTTGCATTGGAAGTAACTTCTGAGAAATGAATAGATATGTGGTCTCAAGTGGATATAGGATTATGACTATTTCCAATACTTCTGTACATTTTGGTTTAGATCTTCAAAAAACGATGCAACCTATGTTATCTCTCTCAAACATCTCTAGGTGTAGCTGAGGTTAAGAATGTATTCAGGGAATGTTGGAACTGCATACAATTGTTACATATGGATCATAAAAGTACTGATGACTATGGGTAATGCTTTCAAAATGGGTCTCGCTCAGAAAGGATTTGAATGCTTTCAAGTAAATGCTTCTTGGAGAGCATGTGGACTTCCTGGATGCCTCGTTTACCTCATTGAGTGCATTCTATTACTAGGGATGGTCATCTTACCTCTTTAAAACTTGCATTGATATAGCATTTCTAGTTTTCAACTATTTACCTACATGATGTTAAGAAAATCAAATTAAAGAAGATTAACAGGCTTTTTGGCCTGAATCTAAATAAGATGTAGCACCAATAGCAAAATTCTTCTTTCATCTTTCCTTATACTGACATGATTCTAGAAAGTCATATATGCTGAATGTAGAATACTATTCTTGTCAACTTCTGATATCTGTCTCTAAATAGTATCTGGATGCCCGTAAATCATACCAAGTTGATGTCAAGAGATCAATTTGCACGAATTTAGATAGTACATGAATATGGATCTACCACTTGACGACTCTTGACTGAAATGTCTAATAAAACATGTTTTTTTTGACACAGGTACATATCTCTCTAGATGTCGATAATGAGGATGAAGATCAAGCCTTAAACATGGAGCTCCTTGTGGAGCAACAGTAGAGTGTTACACCAAACCCTAGGCAATGATGGGTTTTTCATACTTTTTTACCATTTATTTTCATGCATATGTACCTTCTACTTCAGTAGTTATGAATTGCTTTTGAGTTACATCCCACAGCTTGTGTGGGAAACATATAAATTCCTTATGAATAAAACATTAAATTATGAAACTGATTTATGTACTTATTTCTGCATTTCAATTCCATGTATGGATTGTATAACAAACTAAACAACTCAATAACACAATCGGATGTATTTAATCATGAAGGAAAGAACTTTAAAATATCTGCAAATTTAATAATGAACTCCCAATTACTGTAATCTGCAACTCTATCTGCTTTTCCAAAAGTTAACAATCCACATATTCTGTATTTTTGGTGTTCATCAAACTAATACATCTTTCCTTAGGGATTTTGTATTCTTTTACTTAAGATCAACATGGAATTGCAGACTATGTGGTTTGTTACATTTTGTAATAGCACACATAGTTGCAAATTACATGTAACCATTAATTGTAGCAACTGAAAAATGTATTCCCCTAGTTAGGTTCACTTCACCAATGCCATCCATCGTAACAAAGTTTCGAGTTGCCCATTTTTACACAAGTGCAAAAATTGTCAACAGTTCCTTCACATTTGTCCACTTAGTTAGATAATATGTGCATAGCAAGATGTACTCCTTCCACTGAAATTTAGGATCTATGGGGCCAATGAAGTCCAACCCCCATTTGTCAAAAGGTTGTAAGACCAACTAAGTCTGCAATGGAATTTCATCATATTTAATAGGATTGCCCATTCTTTTACATTTATCACATATCCCAGTGTATAACGTTGCATCTTTATGCAGTGTTGGCCAATATAACTAGTTGTTAACACTTTCTACATTGTTCTTTTTGCAACAAAATGTCCTCCATAAGGTTCATTTTGGAATGCTCTGAGGACATCATATATTTCCTCATCATCTATACATCTTATCATGACATGATCCTGCCCTATATGAAATAGAAATCCAGCTATCCAATAAAAATGCACACTCTTTTCAACTATATACTTCTTCTCAAGGTATAAGTAGTGTGGAGGTATTTTACCTGAAACCATATAGTAGACTATGTCTGCATACCAAGGTGATTTTATAGAGATATAAAATAAGTGTTCATCTGGAAACGAGTCGTCAATGACATGTTCTTCATCATTAGTCTCCATTCTTGAAAGGAAATCTACTACCACATTGTCATTGTCAGGCTTATCCAATATTGTGACATCAAATTATTGTAGAAGGAATAACCATCTAATGATTATGTTGCTTACTACTGGTTTATTTATCATATATTTGATTGTAGCATGGTCATTGTGAATGAACACTATGTAACATGTGATGTAGTGTCTGAATTTATTGATAGCATAGACAACTGCCAAGAAATCCTTCTCTGTTACTATGTATTTTAGTTCAGCATGTTGTAAGTTCTTACTAACATGATAAATTGCATAATTTAGAACTCCATCATTTTGTCCTAAGATAGCTCCAATGGTATGGTTTGATGCATCAATATGGATGTGGAAAGGTAGGTTCCAATCAAGTCCTCTTAATACATGAGTAGCAGTTAACATTTGCTTCAAAGTTTGGAATGCAATATCACATTTTTCAGTCCACTCAAAGGCAGCATCCTTTCCAAATAATACAAACAATGGTGTTGCAATCTTGTTGAAATCTTGTACGAATCTCCTGTAATAACCAACATGGCTTAGAAATCTCCTAACATCATTTTTCTTCCTTGGCATTAGCAAATTTATAATAACATATATCTTGGCTGGATTAACTTGAATTCCATCAGAAGAAAGATAATCTCCCAAAACTATACCTTCAAACATCATCATGTAGCATTTTTCATTACTTAAGGACATATTGTGCTTAAGTAATGAAAAATGATACATGATGATGTTTGAAGTAGCATCTCTTCAAGACTTTGTCTAGATTTTTCATAGCTTCTTCAAAAGTGCTAACGTGTATCATGAAATCATCCTTGTAAACCTCCATGTAATCATTTGTTAGATCTAAAAAAATGCTCAAGATTGCTCTCTGGAATGTAGCAGGTGCATTACACAGGCCAAATGGAAGAATTGAATTTGCAAATGTTCCCCATGGGCATGTGAAGGTAGTTTTGTCTAGATCCTCTAGTGTAATCTGAATTTGATTATAGCCACTATATCCATCAAGAAAAGAGAAATACTTTTAACTAACCAAAGTGTCAAGTACATGATCAATGAAAGGTATTAGAAATATATATTTCTTTGTTGTTGCATTCAACTCTCTATAATCTACGCAGATCCTCCATTTTCCATTCTTCTTTGGCATAATGACAAGGGGTGACACCCACTGAATGTCTGATATTGGGTATATAAATCCAACATCCTGTAACTTCTTCAATTATCCTTTTACAATCTCCTTTACTGCTAAGTTCATTCTTCTTTATGGCTGCATGATTGGTTTACAATTATCTTTGATATAAATATTGTGTATGCAGAGCCTAGGATGAATTCCATGCATGGCACCATAATCCCATGCAAATGCTTCTCTATGTTTTTGCAAAAGGACAATCAACAATTGCTTTTGTTGCATGTTTAGCATCTTATTTACATTAAGTGGCCTTCTTGGAGTTTTTTCCACTTGTTTGGAGAGATCAAACATTGAATATACATTCCTGCTCACAGAATTCAATATGTAATCATGGGGAAGGAGTTGACGAAGAATGCAATTCTTACCTGAAATATCCATGGTGCTTTGCTACGGTAGAAATTGGTTCAAGGGGCAGTTTAAACACCTTAATTTGTCATCCATTTCTTCATTTTTTCCATAGTTATTCTGTAAGAAATTGAAGAGAACAACATCTTCTTCTTTTCCTTCAATGGTATAAGAATTATCTAGCATCATGAGCTATTATACAGAGTTCTTATCTAGTTTTGGTTCTTCTACTCGAATTTTTTGATCTTCATCATTCAACAGTTGGCCAGGAGGATAGAGCATCACCTTTTTAGTACCACTTCCATTATAAATAATCATGTTTCCATACATGCAGCCTATGAATGCATCAACAGTGACCAACAATGGAATTCTTAGGATGATATGATATCCTCCTAAACTTGCCTTGGGTTGTAGAACAATAAAGTCAACAGTGTATTCCCAAGAGTCTACCACCACAACTATGTCCTCAAGTACTCCTTCAGGTCTCAGTGTTGATCTATCTGCAAGTTGTAAGACTATAGCTATTGGCCTTAGTCCTTCCAATTTCATCTCATCCATCATTTTCTTGGCCATGACGTTAATGGCTACCACCAAGTTAATTAGAGTGTTCTTTATTGTTGTTTCATTAATTATAACACTTACCAAAGGATTGCCTAGATCTATATACTTTGGTAAAACTGAATTCCTAAGCATGATATCAGCCAATTGTCCAATAAATTATACATTAGATGGATCATTCCTTTTTATGCATGATTTTTTAATGCATAGATCCTTAACCAGCTTGTTTTATCTGGGCACATCCTTGATGGCTTGAATAAGTGGAATTTTGACACAAATATCCTTAAGTTGATTGAAAAAATCAAAATCAAAATGTGATTTGAAGTCGGTCTTATTTTCCTATAATATCTTTGTAAATGGTGGTTCATTAGCTTATACTTTACCCTTGCTAGAAATTTTTTCAGGTTGTTGTGGATCATCCTACAACGTGTTTTTTTCTTTGTTGTGGATCAATCTGCAGCAATTATGGTTCATCTGTAATCTCTGTAATGGTGGGTTTACTTGGTGGAGGAAGTGCTCTTCCTGAGTGAAGATGGATGTTATTAACATTAAATTAATAGGTTAGGTATTGAGTTGATTCAATGGAATATGTTGGTTAAGTAGCTTTATTGTTAGGGTTAGGCATCGGTTGAGCTGGTAGTTGAGTAGCTTTTGGCTGAGAGCCGGGTTGGGGGTTCGGCATCAGAGCTTGTTGTTGCAAATAAGGATGTTGCAGGTAAGATTTTTGGTAATTAGGAGGTGGTTTATTCCATTTTTTCCCTCCTCTCCAATTCTTCTGCCATGATTGATGGGGGTTGTTTCCATTGTTATTGGCCTGAAAATTGAGGTTACCATTATTGGTGGTATTAGCTAGGGTATGGAGTCCAACCTTGCTACCATGGTTTTCTTTGAGCAATATAGAAGACTTGTTCATCCTCTATCTCCAACATCTTGAATTTTTGTTTAGTTTCCCTTTCTTCTATTATGTTGTCCAATCCTCTACATCTGCAGTCAGCTTTCTTTCTTTTGCATGCATGGCAAAACTTTGTAAGTGTTTCCTCTACATCTTCTATTTTCTTTTTAGCATGAAGAGCATCTAGTTGAGTGGCCATTTCATTAAAGATATATTGTTTTATGTTCTTGAAGATGTTGATAATATTTGACTTGGATATGTCCCCAATTGTTTTGGTATTTGATCCACCCCTTGATCTTACATTTATTATTCTCTTCATAGTGGCTCTGGAGTAATTCTTGTATGCTTCACAAATATCATCAAATGTAGATTTTGAGAAATCTCCAGCTCCGGTCAGGTCCAAAGCATCCATGTCCTCCTCACTGAGTCCCTTCATGAAGAGTAATATGAGGGATTCATGAGGGTAGTCTTAGGTGCCTTGTCTTTTGAACGCATAGCTAGAATCTTTCTAGATAGTCTTCTACTGGCTCATCCTCCTTATGTGTTAGCTTGAATATTTCATCACCTCCTCTATTACTTGGTCTGCAGTAGTCCTAGTACTTGGCAAGAAATTTCTCCTTCATATGTGCCCAAGTGGTAACAACATCACTTTCTAAACCCATGAACCATGTCAAGGTTGAATCCTTGAGTGTAGCAGGGAATAGCTTCACTTTATGTGTATTTGTAGTATAATCATAACTCCTACATAGAACGTTAAACTCAACTAAAAAGGTGTATGGGTCTTTGGTTATGGATCCATGGAAGTTTGGAAGGGCTGATGGAGAAATATTTTTCATAGCAGCAGGCTCATCATTGCTTTAAGACACTAGAACAAGGGAAAAAAAAAATTTTGATAACGTTCTCTGCTCTAAATTACGTAATTCAGAACACATGTTTCAAGTTTTAATAATTGTTCTCTGTTCTAAATGACGTAATTTAGAACACACAATGCTTTTTAGACCAATGTTCTCTGTTCGCATATTCATAATATGGAACACACATTCCATGCCATTCAATCATATAACAGATAACCATATGCAGCTGTAATGACTCGAAGAACTACCGATCTCCCATTTCATGGCTCGGAGTTTCATCGATCTCTCATTTCATGACTCGGCTACTTACCGATCCTTCATGTTAATCCATGTATTGTATACTAAGTATACTTGGTTCCCTTTACCTTTTCAGGTTATTGAAGTGTTCCATTTAAGAGGCCTATCTGAATATCTGTTACCGATATTCATCTGAAATCCTGCTTCTTAAACTAGGTGATTTAGGACAACGCAACCAGCAGCTTGCGTTACTTTGGCCAAAGATTCTCACATGCTTAGCATGATCATATTCCTAGACGGCATACTCATCAATGGAATACGTCCTTCACCCCACTTCATCTGTTATCTAAAATGGTCTTTTCTGACTTCTGTCAGTCCTCTTGCCCAAGGTTGAACCTTAACCCAAGTTAGCAATATGAAAGGGTATAGAGAAGCACTCGTGATGACAAAAGGTACGCAGACATACCTCGTCGACCCTAGTCGACTGCGTGTGTCTAGTTACCTTTAGTCATCGCGAGTCACTCCATATACAAGGTCATATTCCTATCTTGGTCCAAAGTAAAACTGAGGCCAAGTCCAAGCTTATGTAAACCTAGATGATCCGATTTGGAAGGGTGTTGCAACATGTCAGCTGCAACATTGTGTCGTCATGAAGGCCCGACCTTCATGAAGACACCTTATTGCAGCTGGCGTGTACCAACATCCTGGAATCCTCCCATCTAGGGTTACATATCCAGCTAAAATTTTGATTAGATTCTTATCTTTATTATTTTAAAAATAAGTTTCAGCAACCTTGCTGATCCTCTAACCTCTTTGTTCATTACAGTTGCATAGTTAGGAATGACTTGAATTGTCTTGAAGCTTAATATACAATCACTCCTCCTTACCGAAGGATTGCATATTCTTTTCTTGGTTCATTATTAAAGCTTTAGACTTACGGTCCACTTCAGCTTAACGAGGTAAGATTAACTTACTAAGCTTAATCAAGTTCATTCGCAACTGATTTTAAACTCAAGTTTCCTTTACATTAGACATCATTTGAATGAAGTCTATTTCCTATTTAAATGTATTCATTTATTTACAATTACCTTACTTCAGTTTAAGGTTTGATAAGAGGAGATATGATTTCCTCCTTCCGAATATCCTTTGGGCATGACACCCCAAAGAGTATTAACGAAATCTTATTCTTGAAACTAATTGTCCTTTCCTTAATATTCATTGGTTAGAGTCCAATTCCAATTATTATTTATACAAGAGTTCATATGTATTTTACTCTTTTACTAAAGTCAATTAATAGTCCATATTGACCTAAGTATTAACCATTTGTACATCTCAACTTAAGAGTAGTGTTTAAGAGAAGAGCAGAGTGTCAATTCCTTTCTTCTCGTTATATCCTTTTAAATCTATCAGCCATCATTTGTATAAGTACAAATTCAACGAATAGGAATAAGTTCATGATTTTATTTCAACAATTCAATAATGGTACAACAATTAAAATAACACACCATTCCCTTCTCTCATTCCTCAAGGTAAAATTTTCACATTTCACAAGTCCAAACAGTCAGACCGTACTTCATGCCAAACGGCATTGATAACTCAAAAAAAAAATACAACTTTTCCTTTTTCCATTTCCTTCGAGAAGAATAATAAAATCTCATAAAAGATCCATCCTTTAGTTAATCAGAAGAAGCATCATAAAACAACATGTCTTCTTTAATACCCACGAAATCCATCTGCAAAATTTATTAGCACGGGTCAGTTCGTCGAACTGAGCATGTTAAGCACTTACCATTAAAATGAAGTGCTCTTGACTAACTGTCTCAATAAAAGAACTCTGCTTTTATGAAACGTCCCGTAATTGAGATGGACATCACATAAGAGTTAAGAACCGGTAAGGATGAACAATTTAAACAACCATGTCACAATAAGTAGCATCAAAATCAGACAGTACTATTAACTAACAACTCCTCAAAATAATTACAGCAAACACGCAATGATATATCCTCATTTACTTAACCGTTTCCTTCCAATAATGAATATAGTTCATTTCAAATTTAGACAAATAATCCAAAGAACATTAGCTCTAACTATTCTCTGAATAGAAGCATTTGAAAGAAGTAATAAATTACTGTTCGAACACATTCAAGATCAATCTTGTTCCAACTTTATAAATGGGGTTCCTATAGTGAAATGACTACAATTTTAAACAAACCTTTTTCCCCTCTTTTTTTTTTTTCACTCACTTGACTTCAATCAAGTTCAAATGCAGAAGGGGAAAGTAATTAGACACCATGAAGGCAACCCATATCACTTTTCAGAATTCAACAAACAACAAGGTATCCATCCAATTCAGAGAAAGAAAACAGAACGTAAAACACATTTACATACTCCCGAAGGCAGTCACACGTTGCTTCAATATCTCCTTAACAGAAATTTAGATAGGATAAGAAAGAAAAGAAATATTACTTCCAGTTACCTATTCTATAATCTCTTTCATTTAATCACAACCGAACTGGTCGATCTTATGCAAGAAGAGATAACAACTAGAGATAACAGTCAAGGAGAGAGCAATTTAGAAGTCAATAATCGAATGAAAGGAAGGAGATTCACATTACTTCTTTCCAATACATAGCCGAATATCAAACTATGACATGCAGACCAGTTATCAATAGGGTAATTCTTTCCACGCTAGACTGTGACAGTCTTAATAGCTTACTAGCTACCATTAAGGAAAGTATTCAAGAATTCATTTTACAACTAAACCAAAAGTATCAACAACAACTGAACTTCCAATTACAACCAACGTTAATAGTTGTATACACTAACAGCAAACATATTCAATCTAAACATAAAACGATTAAGAGTTTACAACCAAGCAAACATGGTCCCAATTCCACCGGGATGAGAAATCGTTTTTCAATCACAAGAGTAAGGGATCTACTCTGGTTCAGTTACAATGAAAACAACGAAGAAGTTTAAATCCACAGCATATATATATATATATATATATATATATATTCATCATTGAGTTCAAAGGAGAAGTAAAAATTGTACACTCTACCCCAATCCATCAGATAAACAGATTACTCTATTCCAGGTTCGACAAGAAATTATTTCCAAACAATCATTCATGGGTACCGAGAACAAAATAGGAGGAACATCGTATCATTTTAGAACAAGAAAATGTGAAGATGATACGATGAACCTATTGTCCCTAAGAGAACTCACATCACAATTAAACTGTAATACGGGCAAGGAAGAACAGTTCACAAAAAGTCATGTCAAAGCATTCCCACGAAATCCATAACTTTTGAGCATATAAAACTCAAAAAACAGTATACACATCACTGTCGCCTTCAGCAAGTTCAAACCCACAAGAGACAACAAAACCGAATACCCATTACTTTCAAAATCTTAACAGCAGAGATGAAATCCATCTTCACTTACGAATTCAACAAAGAACACCCATTTTCTCATGCATGCATCTAGAAGATACCCAAACCGCATCTTTTCCAAATGACGACTCAAGCAAAAGATCACATCCAAAACACACCAACATATTTTCACAAAACCATGCATTTCTAAGAGCAGAGTTCTTTTAATGAAGACGTTTAATAAAGAGCATAACTATTTAACAAAAAGAGCCTAACATGCCTGTATAATTTCTTGTTAGCTTGTAGAAGGTCACAGCCGAGCTTCTCAAGAGTTTCTTCCCTCCAAACAACGTTAACAACCAGATCTCTCAACTGCTTCCTCATTTCCACAGGCCCAGAAACCACTCGAAGGTGGTCAAAACAACAATGGCCAAAAAAATGAACTTGCAGGTTTGAAAGAACAACAATATGCAGAGCAAAAACCCGAAAACCAAATGAATAACAATAACCCCACGAAAATCCACTCTCCTCTTTCCTAGGCGGGCTGGTTGCCAAAACCAATGCCAATAAATGCATTAAACGCATTTTCCTTCTCTTTCCTCACGCCACCGCCAACTCAAATTTGGCGAGTTCTATTTTATAATTTGCATGTAATTCAAATTTAGTAACATTGCTAGTTAGATGCCTCTAACTTCCTTGCTCCCGCCAAACTTGGCGATTAAAACTACAAGGACTGCATTTAAGTCCTTCATTAAAGTTTAAAACCTTCCCCCTTTATCCTCCCACTTGACATGTATCCCATAGGTCCCTCTTAGGATTAGCAATAGTCTAGGTCACAATTTTAATAGTTAGGTTTCCTTCTAGCTCGTAGATCCTTAGGATTCACCTTAGGTTAGTTTATAAACTTTTTAATTTAAAATCCATGTAGGATAAATATTATTTCATAGGTTAAAACATAATCCTAGCAATTCAAAAATAGGTTCCAAGTAGGTCTTACTACCTTAGGCTTAAAACCAATATAGTGCAGGACATCCCGTCCTAGACTACATATATGCCTTAACATCCTTATACCAACCCTTTTTCTATCTTACGCTTTCTAGCATTACAACTCATATGTATCCAGGAAATCAAACCTTACCGTTGGCAGCATGATGCCAAGTAAGTATACCTGTAACCAGGTTCTTTAAAATTTACAACAATTTCCAGCTCGGTTCCAGACTTCATTTTATTTGGAAAGTCAATCGACAAGATGACAATAAAGAAGGCTGAAGCATACCTTGGATCAATGGAATTGATTCAAGGTGTGCTGTCAACTTATATAAATTCATCGAGTACAAAAGCAATTCTACAGGTTCACAACTTTGCGAATCACAAGACATAATGACATCAGTCCCAAGTA
The DNA here is from genome assembly GCA_019776745.2 of Taxus chinensis. NCBI lineage: Eukaryota > Viridiplantae > Streptophyta > Pinopsida > Cupressales > Taxaceae > Taxus > Taxus chinensis. The sequence goes on along the minus strand of CM034149.1, from coordinate 828,233,370 downwards.
AATAGAGTTACAGTGTGCAAGAATTCAGAACAGTAATACTTACTCATTGCAAACATGATTTTCAAGGTCAAGGAATACACCTTCGCATGAAAATTCTCGTTGTAACAATTGCAGTGTCAGAAATCAAAGTTATCATAATAAAATTAACTTGCAGCAATTAATATGTTGTTCACTAATCCACAGTCATTTAATCATCAAACCAAGGGACATTAACTTTCAATAATGTCAGTTTTGTATACAGAGTTACAAGGATTTCAGGAGGTATGGAAAGAAATTATTGTCACAACAATGTTTGGAAACAAACTAAACTCAAACTGAAAGTAAATGACTTCTAACACTATATCTAAATAAAATCTTGTAAATTCAAGATACATATAAAGGAAAAAATTGCTTGTTAATCTACTCATGCAATGAAACAGAGAAAAAAACTATGTAGGGGTTTAACAGACCACAAGTGGGCCCTGCCTTGGGTGCTAATCCCTCCTAAGGCTTGTGACTAAAAGCTACTAAACAGAAATCATATTCTTTATAGAATTATCATGAACATTACATTTAGGAACAAAGCAACTTCTTTATCTGCTTATCTTCTACTCTTTAATTCTCTATCTAGATCTCTATTACATCCATCCTACATTCCCAGCTTGATCTCTTTCTCTTATACTCCTTTTTTATAGCAAAACATGAGAAGCAGAGTTTGATTAGGAATTCAAACAAATCAAGTAAAAGATCTCAAACAGATCATCTTGAGATTCGATGCATGCAACAAAAGTAATTACTAGGTGTTTAGATGTAAATACCATAACTTAAGTAATCTATCAGTTCTCAAATTATGAATTCAATCAATCAGTTCCTCATTTAGTTACAACGAATAATCATATCTAGAGTTGAGTTATATTTAGTTGTCATGTTTCAGTTTGTAACTACCTCTTCCATGACACGTACAGACTTAGAGTGTCGTCCTTTACATTCAAAGAGATATTTTCAATCATGGTTACTTTATTGTAGGTGATCTTCTTTAGTTGCAGATGGGTTGTTGTGGATAGGGCCTTTGGCTGTAGGTGAGTCCCTTTGGCTGCGCATGAGTTGCTATGGACGGGTCCTTTGTTGTATGAAACAAGTTGCTAAAAAAAGAGTGACATCACACATATCATCATTCATACAACTTATTGCAACCATAAGAATAAATGCATACTCAAAATACCACAAAATAAATTTAACCAATAATAACTATATTAATCAGTATTATGCCAATAATTTCAAGCTATGATGTTAATGGTCAATAGTATAATAGGGAAATATAAGGACATGGTCTCAATGGCTTAACAAAAGTACAGAGGATGAGTTGTTTATAAAAGGAATTTAATCAACTCATCAAAAACCCTTGTATGTTGATGTACAAATCAAAATTGTTCCCTCTTATGTTGTAATATGCAATATGCAGTAATAACACTTTTTCTTAGCTCAAGACAATAGATAGCCAAATACATACTAGATAATACATTATTAGGATTAAATTGTATATATGAGTCCTTTACTTTGAAATTTGAATCTTATTGGCACATAAGGATGACCCAAAACATAAGAATTTTTTGCCATAATTACACCCCTTTGTAATTTTAAACAACTCATCAAAAAGAATTTACCATTTTTGTTCTCTAGAAAATTCATGGGACATTGATTCGGCCTACAGTGGGTTGCAAGAACATAGTATTTTGTGGGTTCTCATAACTCGTAGAACAAAATAATGAGAAATCTAGGACTTAGCAAAATTTGGGTCATGAAGAAAAAAATGAATTATGCTTAGAAGAAGTCGTGACACGTGGAGAACAAATTTGGTCGGGTATGCGGCAATTGAACAAAAGTTAGAAAAGTGATTAAGTTCAAAATTTACGGAACACCGATTTAGTATTATGTGGATCCTCTAATTTGTAGTGTTTCGTAGATTCCTATCATCCACACAGAATAAAGGAAATTTGTCTGTGTAGAAAGTTCTAGATCAAAATATTAGACCCTTTTGGGTGGTACAAAGTATATTCATTCATCAAGGCAGACGAAGGGAGAAAAATTGTGAGGGTCTACGAAAGATGAAAGTTTGAATACCATGGTGAAAGCCGCAGGAAAAAAGGAAATTTGTGCCAGACTCCAAACCAGAGAATCAATCACCCCAACCACCTAAATTTATTGAAGTATAACATTGTTTTGTGCAGTCTAATGACATGTGATAGACTCAATGAGTCATATTGTGGTTGTTTTTGTTTATTTAGGGTGTCCATGCATGTACCACAAGTAAACTCTAAAAGAAATCATGACACCTATGCACATTCAACACACCTATAGGGCACATATTCCGTCTAGGAAGTCCTTTCTCCTTTCTCCTCCTTCTCTTTCCTCATTCCATGAATTGTATAAATACAAGTGCTTGCACACTTTATAGCTCATGAGTTCTTCTCGCTTTTCTATCCTTATCAATTTTTGAGTTCTTTGTGAAACTCAAAACTTTATGATGTCGACCTCTGTAATTTATGAATCGTGATTTATTTTCCTCGAATTTGTATATAAGCTATAAAAGATTGATTAATGCAAGTGTGGTTTAACTCTTTCCTTCCAATATATTGTGTTTGATGTGAAAATTTCTCCCTCTTACGCATTTCAAATTCTTTCATTCATTTGCATTAGAACTGTGTGAATTTTCATGATCCCAGCCTCACGGCCTTGCATATGTTTCATTTAGATTTGGGAAACTTCCACCTTCTTTTTTGTGCTATCACCACCCCCTTAGCTTAGGATTTACATTTCTTGCATCTCTCTCCCCAGTCCCTTGGAATTGTTAGAGTGGGATTAGGTGTAGGAGTAGTTTAGCATTAGAAGTAGGTTTTGTTCTGCATATTTTCCTAGGTTCACATAGTAAGGAAGTTAGCCTTCTCCAATGTTATGTTTCAAACTATAAGTCTCACACTTGGAGATAGTACCATGTTTCTTTAAAATCCTAAATCTTATGTCATTCAGGGCAGGGTGGAATTTTGAGCTCCAACAAGAACTAAAAGGGAAAATAGTAATGAAGAGACCCAATAGGTAGATAGGACCCAAAGGTAAAAGGGGCCAAAAGTGTACAACTAAGACTAGGAGAGTATTACGGTCCTCACAAGACTATAGGGTCTTGGACCAAAGTCATCAAAAGATAAATAGTAAATTACAAAGGCCATAAATATATGGGACATAGTATAAACATAAAGGAAAATCAAATAAATTACAAACCAAAATATAAATCAAGTAATGTAAAAGTAAAACAAAGAGGACTTGTGCTACTAAGACTTAGTTTCATCATTCAAGATTCTCATATATAAATTTTCCAAAAGTATGATGTAATAATGATTTTGTGTTAATTTTAGTGTCTACAAAATCTTAGAAACTAACGTGCAATCATATTAATAGATAAATATTATAACCATTCAAATATGAAAATACATGTAAAATGGTATTAAGAAATTGCATTCAATAGGGCACATGCTACGTATAGTAAAACACAAGAAGACGAGTACAATAAACTTTTATGTTACTTCACATGCTAATCTAGATCTAAAACTAGGTTGTGACAAGGTTGAAGATGATTTCTCTCTAAAATGGAGTGTTGAAACACTTTTGGACACACACATTGCATTAGGACACTAGAGTGAAATGTCAATTGCATGTTAGTATGTGGCATAATTTTGGATTTTTTTGTAAATATAGGTTGCTTCATCTTCATATTTAATGGATTCTTACACTTTCATTTATTCTAGAATACTCATGTTTTCTCCTACAATGATCAAAAATTAATTTCCTATACTATCAATGAAATAAAAATTAGTTAACCACTGAAAATTTTGTTGATAAAACTGAAATTGATGAAGAAATTTGAATCCACCTAGATCAATAATCATTCACCTGAATGTGCATGGGAAGGACCATACAAATCAGTGTAGCACCGTACTCCACTCTAGACTAAATTATATGGTTTTGGACTTGTAGATGTTAGGATCCTAGTTTCATCTATGTCACACTTTGATATCTTCGAATTCATCTGTAACCCTATATTTTGCACTTGTACTTGCAAATGACCATAGCTTCTTAAAAGAACCTCAAACATACATTAGATCAAAAATAAAACATGAAGATTCTTGAGTTAGACTAACCTCAGTGGTCACTTTATTTGTGATGCACCGGGTGTTGTACTATGTATTAGACTCAATGTAGTTTTCCTAGTGACTCATGTAAGTGTGCATCCATCTAAACCCTTGAACTAGATGTTTTCCTTGTACTCCATACTGATAGCGGGATATGCTAGTTTTTCACAATAAAACCCTTGTATGTAGATGTGCAAATAAAAATTATTCCCTCCTATGTTGTAATATGCAATATGCATTATTAATATTTGTTTTCTTAGCTCAAGATAGTAGATAGCTAAAAGCCTACTAGATAATACATTCTTAAAGTAAACTTGTGTGTGTGTGTGTGTGTGTGTGTGTGTGTGTGTGTGTGTGAGTCCTTTACTTTGAAATTTTAATCTTAGTGGTTTACAAGGATAACCCAAAACATAAAAAACTGAAAAAGAAAATAGTAACAAAGAGACTCAATGGGTAGATAGGACCCAAAATTAAAAGGTGCCAAGAGTGTACAAATTAGGTCAAGATCGTAGTATGGTCCTCGCTAGACTATACGGTCTTGGACCAAAGTCATCAAAAGATAAATAGTAAATTATAAAATCCAAAAATCTATGGGACATAGTATAAAACATAAAGGATAATAAAATAAATTAAAAACCAAAATACAAATCAAGTAATGTAAAAATGAAACAACGAGTACTTACACTATTAATACTTAGTTTCATGATTCAAGATTCTCATATATAAATTTTCCAAAAGCGTGATGTAATAATGATTTTGTACTAATTTTAGTGTCTACAAAATCTTAAAAACTAATGTGTAGATATATTAATAGATAAATACTATAACCATTCAAATATGAAAATACATGTAAAATGATATTAAAAAGTTGCATTCAATAGGGCACATGCTGCATATAGTAAAACACAAAAATATGAGTACACTAAACATGTATGTTTCTTCACATGCCAATCTAGATATAAAACTAGGTCAAATAGGTTGTGAAAAAGTTGAAGATGCTTTGTCTCTATAATGGAGTGTTGAAACCCTTTTGGACACAATTATTGCATTAAGACACTAGAGTGAAATGTCAAATGCATGCTAGTATGTGGCGTCATTATGCATTTTTTTGTAAATGTAGGTTACTTCATCTTTGTCTTTAATGGATTCTTGGGCTTTCATTTATTATAGAATGTTCGTGCTTTCTCCTACAATGATCAAACATTAGTTTCCTATACTAACACTAAAATAAACATTAGATAAGAAAAAATGGTGTGTGCTTGAGTTGGATTACAATTGGTGGCCAAGCCCTTTGTTAAATTTTTACCAAGCGCTACACTAGATTTTGTTTACACCCTTTTTAATATTTGATGATGTTTATATGTTATGGAATGCACACCAATACAAAGGAATGTAAGTTTTGAAACTAGTGGCTATTATGATTAATTAACTTCCAACAATAATCATATAATATCATTTTAATGTATTGGTACTTATAAGTGTTTACAATAAACTAAAATCTAGAAAACACAAGAAGGAAGACGTAATTAGATACAAATGACTATACAAGAGAGATATAAGTGCAAACATTGGAGCATATGGGAGTGCAGAGGGTGAAGATGCTTCATTACTAAAAATGTAACTTAAAGATCATACATTTCAAGACCATATAGGTATTCCAGAAACAATTTTATGGTCCATGACCTATTGTACATCCTTGGACTTACTTAGTTTGGGGTTCTACAGCTTGTTGTGTCCTTCAGTGTTCGGGAAATGTGTTTCACTATCAAACCCTAAGTGTCACACAATCATGAAACCATATTCAGGTGAACAAAATCAAACCATATGGATGGAAGACCATACAAGAAGGTTAATTTTTGGGTTGAAGTGAAATTTATACACTACCTATGTTAGCACTACTCTTAAGAGGCCTCAAACCACATGTAGTTCTCTAGCTAGAATGTAACATCTATATGAATGTAACTAGGTGACAACTTACCATTTTGAACATGTTTGAGAGGATTGTGCTCTTACTAGGACTTTTAAGTAGCGATATTGGCGTGCTTGGAAGTGAGGGAATATATACCCTTTGACATGGTTGGGTGATTCAGAATTATATTAATGGCTTCCCTAATTGATGTGCAAGATATTTATGAAGATTTAGGGATCCTTGAGTGCCTTTTGTATATATTGCAATGAGAGTGCCAAGTGATTTTGTAATATATTTTCTAGGTGATTAAATGAGGTGATATTAACTTTTTTTAATAGGGTTACCAAAGTAAAACATTATGACGAGGCTGATCCAAGAAGATAAAAAGACCCAACAAATGTTATTGCATCAAAAGCAGAGTTGGAAGATGTTTCGGTCCATGACCATACAAGTCAGTCAAGATTGGATTTCACATCCTAAAATTGTTGTACATTTTTGGAAAAAGAGATGGTGGATGAAATATGTGAGTTACACCATTATGGTCAGAGGTTAAGCATTAAATTTATGGATTTATATTCATCATTTTTCAACACAGTATCTAATAGTAAGCAAGTTGGGAGATATATAACAAAATGTATTGAGTGGGGATAGGATGTAGGTGTTTGTCTTATCTAAGAAGAACATTCATAACCAACAGTGTCATAGTGATAAATTTCCAAATTTGAGAGTCTATATTTTCCCCCTTTAAGTATGAAATGAAAATTACATGCTTAATGGAAAATATACATGAGTGTACACGTAGACACACTTTATATTTGATTAGAGTTTTTGTTGCCTAGACATGTTGGTGTTAGCATGCTCCATGATGAAACTTACAACACAAAGTGTATTTAATTTCTATAGTAGAAATTAAACTAGAACTCAATTGTAAATATAGATTTTGAACTTGCATAAAGTAAAATAAAAATATGTAAAACATGGAAAGAATACACTTTTTTGTTGTTGTTGAAATTTCTGAAGGATTGGGGGTGATCAATCCCTAATTATTCCACCGAAGGAGAAACCAAATCATTAGGTGCATGTATCCCAACACATAATATAATGTATAAATAGAAGAAGAGAGAGGTACCAATGCACCCCATGAAGGAATAATATTGTGTATATATTATTTTAGTAAACTTTATGTCTTCCTCTTTTAAATGAGGAGAGGAAAGATTACCTACAAAGAACTTAGATAATTTTATACTTCTCTATGCTTCCCATAACCCCATGGACCAAACCATTGTATAAAGATGTAGGCACAACTTTATATAGAGAGAGAGAGAGATAAGGTATAAAAGAGAATTGAGTAACCCCATGCTCTTTACATATGCCATACTACTAAGTATATGTGCATATGGTGTTGAAAAAATGATGGATAAAGATACTCATGCCCCAAAACTCTATATTTTGTAACCTAAACTAAGTACTAAAGTGGAGACTAAAATATTCATGCGCCTTGCAAACTGATATGAACTATTTCAAGTGAGTCTGAGATTGTGTCAAAAAATTGTATACATAATGGGAAATATAAAATTGTACAAAAATTTGGTGTAGCTGCCCTTGGGTAAAAAAATGTATAGTAGGGTCAAGAATGTCTATATAGTCCCGACATTTCTGTACAGTCTTGAACTTGTATAAATGTTTTCAAATTTATGTATCTAAAGATGTTTCTGAGGAAATTTAGTTTTTGAAAACCTGTGTTTGAGTCTAGAAATATGACTGTAAGTGTAGAATATATCCCAACGAATTCTCCCTCTTTTGAGACATGTGTGATAAATAAAGTGAGCAAGCACATCAAATTAATAGATGTGTACCCATGTGTTGAATATATGAAAAGTTGTAGAAGAGTGTAGAATGTTGAAGTGGTTGCCACATTTGATAACTTGTACCTACAAAAGGGGGTTGTGTATGGTGGACACCATGGCATACAAAGAGACAAACCATGGTGACAAGAGTAAAAATAGTAGTGATAACAACAAGAATAGAAATAGCGTAAATCTAATAGAACTAGTATAGAGACAAAATAACAATCAAGTGAGAAAATAGAAGCCATAACATATAGAGAATATTCACATTAAGGCATAGAGTTGCAAACATGGGACAAGTATGGTATCACTAGAAAATAAAGGAACTAATACCAAATACATGGGAAGGAATTTCACACAAGAAATGCATAAAACCACAAATATGGGACACCCACTATGTCACATGGGACACCCATGATGACACAGGACAAACTAGGAACTTAGGCCACATACAATGAAATAGACAATCAAGTAACAACCCTATATAGAAAATAGTGATGTCGAACAATAATAAGATTCATATAATTAGTAATAACTCGCAACAAGAAATATATATCAACATTGCGCAAGACACATGTGTTAGTCTTGTTAGCTCAAAAGAAAACATGTAAACAATGTATGTAATCGATCGAAATGAGGGAGTAGAAAGTGTTGGTGTAGGAGGTATTTCTCTTCACTTATTTAGTGTTATTCCACCTCACCGGGTAAGTTATCTCACTTAGGTAGACATGGATCTAGGTGTCATATTAGTTATGACAGATTCTCTTACAGAATCTGTCATATGTGTAAGTGTGTCATAGGAGTTACATTCCCATTTGGGAAAGTAACTCCTCTTCTCCATTATGGAAGAATATTCTCTTACATGGGAGTTACACATTCACTCCCCTATTTTTACTCACCTCCTTTGATCTATGATAAGCCAAGCCAAGCCAAGGCATTCCATTCCACTCCATTTTTCGAATCTTGAGCTCGCATATGCATGCACATTTCTTTACAAAGCTTGCTTGCTTTAATCTCGCAACTCCTACACTTTGGTGAAGTGCAACTATTCGATGCACGTGTATTCCTTCCAAGTCTTCATCATTCCTCCGACAAAAAGGAACTATAATGAGATAATAACACTTGTATATTGTAGAGGGATGCCCCCAAAATACTAACGTAAAGAAAAAAGCTAGATTCTATTAAAATGTAATGATTTGTGTGCCATGTATCCAGATTAATATACCTTGTGAATTCATGTGTGTGAAGAGTAGAAAAATATCCATCAAGCCATAGTGATAAACAACATATGTAATGTAAAGTGCTAACAGTGTAAGTTATGTGTGTAGGTCCTAATTATGTATTCTTACAATATGTTAATATTTTTATATTATTGAATATAACTATGTATAAGGAGAGGGGTAACATAAGATCCACCCAATTAGAGACTCATGAAGAGGAAAGCCAAATTCGAAAGAAATGGAAGGTGTGAGCCTCAATTGTGTTAAAGAAAGATGCTCATATACAAGTGGTATATAAGTAGTAACATGTGCCATAGAAATATTGGGAGGAGAATAAGGTGGACTAGATCCATGATAGGATGTGTGTGATGGAGTAAATCTATTAGGAGGACTAGAAGAGCAAGAATCACAAAGAATAACAAGTACATCATAAGACCTACTAGGTAGAATGGAAGAGTGAGAGCCACTAGATATAATATGTGCACTAGAAGACTGATGATGAATCCAATAAGAATGAGAGCCACTAGATATAACATGTGTTCTAGAAGGCTTGTTAGGAGACCGAGGAGTGTTAGAGCCACTAGAGATAACATGTGTGCTAGAATGCCTACTAGGAGACTTAGGAGAACTAATGTCGCTAGAGATAGCATGTGTGCTAGAAGTCATATCTAGAGACCTAAAAGTAGGAGAATGAACTATAGAAGCCTGATGATGCAACACATGAAGAGGAGCCTCAAGGAGAATACATTGAATTGTGACAACTTGTAGTTTGTAAATAAACTTAACACATTGGTGTAAAATAGATGGTACAACCCTAAGAGTACATAACCATTGGAGACTTAAATGTATGTCACCTGAGCTAAGAGTGGAAAACACTATAAATGGGACGTGTGTGGTAACAAATCAAACAGTGATAGGTAGAATAATATGTCCAAATTGGGACTTAGGATCACATGTGATGTGCTTATGAGTATAACCATGAGAATGAATTAGCTTAAGGATACATTGGGTATGATTATTAAGTGGATAAACTAAAACAATGAGTATAAGGACTTGATTAATAGATGCATGAAGGTACAAAGTACCCGAGATAAGAGTACCATTTACATAAAATTCATCAAAGGTAGTAGCCAGTGTAGTAGGTTGCATATGGCCAATAGTGCCAACCATTACATCTAATCGGTGATCATAAGAAGGTGGAGGTGATACCACATGATAAACATTATGCATTTCCAAAATATATTTGTCGATGTTATGACTACAAAGTGGATCATTAATATTTTTCACTTTGGATTATCATAGTAGGTTTAAAGGGTTCAGTGGGATCATCCCATTCAATCACATTTACATTAATAAGATCTTGTATAATAGCTTGATATATTGATTAGTAGGGCAACCAATGCATATATGATAGTTATAATAAGCATTAACATTAAAAAAGTATGATGAGGCTTGTGTGCATCAACCCTAAGTGGTGGAGGAAGAGACACAAGATTACACTTAAGCAATTTCTTTAACATAATGTGTGGAGCACATTGTAGACACGTAAATTACCTTCGTGTAAGTTATAATTGTAGCTCAGTAGGTCGAGTTATTGCATTAAAAGTGTATTTAGTAATATCCTTATTATCAATAGTCTTGCCTTTGAATGTAGATTTGATTGGGAATTTGACATTATATATAGTAGAGGAGCTAACACTGTACTTAAGCTTATTCATATGTAGTAACTTGGCCTCACGTTCTTTGAGTGTGTGACATATATGATCAAATGAGGGGAACGTATCGAATAAAATTGATTCTTACAAAGGGGCAAGTAAGCTTTGTGTGAAGAGATCTTGAAGTTCACTATCAACTAGGATAAGCATAATATTATTGCATAAAACATAGTCACTGATATGCTCATTAGATCCTTGGTGTACTTTAGACATTTGAGAAAATGAAACTTTGTTGCCAATGTTGATAGAAAAGTGTGTAAGAAACTAATTTTCTAAAGTAGTGAAATATCGCACAAAATGTATTGGGATACCATAGAATTTTTGCAAGGAAAAGTCCTTGAGACTTTGAGTAAAAAGATTTATAAGCAAGATATAGTTATATGCATAGTCAAAGCAAACAACATGGAATAATAAAAAATGTTCTTTGGGGTCACTCTTGTCGTCATACATATAAAGCTTAGGAGAAATGAAAACAAGAGGTGATGGATAAGAATCCACTATAGGGACAAGCAGGTTATAAAGTAATTGAGTAAAATCAATAGTGTGAGAAGTAACAAATGTACCTTGATGTAATTGTAAGATTTGCACCTGTAAAGAATGAACAAGGGTTTCAAGAGCCTGTGTGTTAGGAGAAGAATCATGTGAATCATTATGATTACATGTAGGGACAATGATAGATGTAGGAATAGGTATAAATATATTATATATAGGAATATTATGTGCCCCCATAGATATAGGCACAATAGTAGATGTCTCTTTGTTATGAGGATGATGATATCTCATAAAAAGTGATGTGTTATTAGCTTTCTGATCACAAGAAATCTTGGTGGAAATAAGACTATTAATAATATGTTCAACTTGATGATAATTTTTGTGAGGTTGTGCAGGAAAGTTAGATACAAGTTCCACTTTTTCTTGATCCACAATGTGATCCTCATCGTGGTCATAATCATAAGAGTGTTCACTATCAGTTTCAATGACATGTAATGGTACCTCATTAACATGATCAAATATAGATGGAATGCTAGAAATAGGTAATGAAGAAGATGCCATGAGACTACAATGCTTGCTAGTAGGAGGAGAAATCTCAATATGCTCAATCTGGAGTTTGATTGTTATTCTAATTGCTACGTTGAAAGGGCATAGGAAAGAAACATATGCAAAATGAGAAGTGAAAAGATTCATACACTAAGATAGTAGAAGAAACTCTATGGTAACTAGGGTTTGAGCTAAAATGTTTGATTCAAGATTTGGGTTCACAAAAATGTTTACATCCTTTTTAAGATTTGATGATGTTTATATGTTATGGAATGCACAATAATAAAAAGAATGTAAGGTTTGAAACTATGAGCTATTCTAATTAATTAACTTCCAACATTAATCATACATTATCAAAATAATGTATTGGTGCTTACTATAAGTGTTTACAATATGCTATGAGATATAAAACACAAGAAGGAAAGTGTACTTATCTACACAAGATTGTATATGAGAGATTTGGGTGCACAAATTAGAGAATTTGGGAGTGTAGAGACTAAAGATAATTTTTTTATTGAAACTACAACTGGAATATGACCTAGTTCAAGACTATATAAGTCTATTAGGAATAGTGTAAGGTTAAGGACTTGGACCTACTTGGTTTGGGGTTTTGTGACTTGTTGTGTCCTTTGGTGGCTTAGAAATGTGAATCATTGTCAAACCCTAAGCACCACATAATCTCGAAACCATGTGTAATCAACTAAACCAAACTCAAACCCTAACCATGGGTGGAAGACCCTATAAGAAGGTTAGTGTCTGGTTTGGAGTGTAATCTATGCACCACCTACAGTGGCACTACTCCAAATAGGCATCAGACCACATGTAGTTCTCCACCTAACATGTAACATCCATATGAATGCAACTAGGTGAAAACTCGAACCACTTTGAACATGTTTGAGAGGATTTTTCTACTGCTAATACTTTGAAGTAGGGGTCTTGGTGTGTTTGGAAGTGAGGGAAACTAGACTCCTTGACATGGTCAAGAGTGCTTTAGAACTGTAGTTATGGATTCCCTAATGGATGTGCATAATCTTTATGAAGAATTAGGGAACATTTAGTGTCTTTTATACATATCGCAATGAGAGTGCCAAGTGATTTTGCTATATGCTTTCTAGGTGAGTAAATGAGGTGATGTTAAATTGTTTATATAGGGTTATGAAGGTAAATCATTATGATAAGACCAACCCAGGAAGATGAAAATACCCAGAAAGTGTTATTGCATCAAAAGTAGAGTTGGAAGATATGTTGGTCCATGACCATACAAGTCGGTCAGGACCAAATTTCACATCCTAACTTTGTTATATGTCTATAGACATAGAGATGGTGGATGAAATATGTGATTTTCACCACGATGGTCAAAGGTTAAGTATTGATTTTATGGATTTGTATTAAGAACTTGTCGACACATCAATGTCTAAGAACAAGAAATTTGGGAGAGAGATAGTAAGATGTACTAAGTGGGGATAGGATATAGGTGCTTATCTTATCCAAGAAGCACAATCATAACCAATAGTGTCAACATGATAATTACCGAAGTTAAGTGTCTATTATTTCTCGGTTGACGGGCTTAAACTCCATGTAGTTCTCATAGTGCTCATGCAAGAGTAAATGCAATTCTAGAGTGCCCTTACATTATGTTTCCCCTTATGACTTAACACCAATAGTGGGATAACTAGGTATATCTCAGATGCACCCTTCGTGAGTGCTAAAATAAAGTGTTTGTAGATCGATATTCACTAGAGTAAAACCCCCTTGAAGTTCCATTTGGTGCATAGATATTTGATAGTTTTGATTTTTCATTGAGACGTTTTTGACTTGGCTTGGTCTACTCTTTATCTAGTTTAGAGTTCTTTAGACTTGTATAGAGGTTGCTCCTAATGTATACTCTTGATTTTGATAAGATTAAGGTAGATTTTCTTTATAACTGATATGTGTTTACTTGAAGAGCTCTTGAGAATGCTAGGTGAGTAAACAAGTGTGCATAACTTGATTTTATACTTTTCCACATGGTGTGACTTCACACTAACACTAACTAGAAAGTGGAAATAAGATAAACATAAGAAAATATAATTATTAGTTGCAGGAAAAAGTGTCTCACATGGACAAAACCATGTGACAATTTTATCCAACATGGATAATAACATCCAGGGAGGTAGAATGTTGCAAGTGAAAATATGGAGAAGTTTGACAAGGGATACATGATGTCTATGATCAATAAGATCAATCATATAGGTGTCTGAGGAGTAAATTAGGAGAATATAAATTATGTGCAAGCCTTAAAAGAGAGTAGAATATTGTGTTTAAGCTTTGTTTATGCACGCAAGTCATGACTAATGGATATAAGCCAAATCAATACTATTAAGTGCATATTCACCAAATTTAGGTTTCTACATTTCTAACAAACAATTGATACCATTTTTGTCGTTATTAAAATGTCATATTCAAAATATGCCATTACTAGTATAAGTTTTACGAAGAGACATTTTAGGTAAAACCGCATAGTACAAGTTTTGTCAAGGGACCTCATAGTTTTTTGGTCAAGTTGAATGATAGATTTGGAATATCACTTGGAAAAGCACCCATATGTGACCCATAACAAACTAAGAACCCCTTAATAAATTTTTAATGTGGCTTAATCGGTTTGTACCCTCAATGTTCATAGCAAGGTCATTAGTTCAAACCCTAACAACCATAGAGAACCCTTCTTTACAAAGGGAGGATAATTATTCACCACATGAATAGCTACCGATTATGATGGTATCCTCATATCCACATTTGTTGTAGCTTCTAATTTATAAAAAAGCTAGTAATCACACTCGACTAGTGCAATGGATACACCAATAGGGAGGACCAAAGGAGAAATAGTGCATGAGTAAGTCTGGTGATGAAGAAGGGGATAGAAGAAGAGACTTAGATGGGAAGAGAAAATGTTGGATGGAAAGTAGGTGGCCCTCTTATTTCTTTCGGTAAGTCACATATGGACCATGATTCATTCGTGAAAATTGTTGGAAGGGGAAAGGGGGTGTGATGTGAAAATCCTTTAGGCAACAAACTCTAAAGCAAGATCTACAAATAGTGCCTTATTATTCAATACTCCTAATGTGTAAGCCAATGTTTTCCACTAATAACATTGTTATTGCTAGGGTTTGAACAAATGACCCAACATTATTCTTTTTTATTTTCTCATTTAAATGAAACTCACAACTTTATTCACCAAGTGCTCTCAATTGAGCATTTTCTATATGAACCTAAACTGCCACTTGATAGATGGTTCATCATGTGGAAATCAAGAAAAAGAGGGTTTAGAAGAAAGAGTTTCACAATTCTTTAATTTTGCATTGCTTTTATTTTGTGTTTTTATAACACAATTGTAATGAGGGATTTCTTAAATAGGAAAATGGAAAAGGCGTGAAATGCATCTACAACAAAGGACGTGTGGAAAAAGTTGTTGACATCGAGATCAACGGTCTATATCATGTACACTTTCATACTTCCTTCCAAATAAAAAAATAAAAAATGAATTTATTATTATTGTGGTTATTCATGATACCAATCATCATTCATATATGGGTTTGAAATTACATGGAGATGTTTCAAATATGGAACTTGAAATTGTATAGAGCTAACATTCTAATACGGGACCTCAAATCATAAGCCAGGTTTTTTCTAGACTAATATCATATGACTATATTTTTGGTAACAATAAATGTTTTGTCAGCCTTATTGGTTATGTGAGAACACAATAGGCATCGGGATTCATCTTCAGCCACACACAATTTTGCTAAATCCAGTGAGGAAGAAGCAATAACTTACTAGGTTGAGAACGAAAACAAATTTTTTGGCCAAAGGCTTGAGAACTTTTGTCTTGGAGTATCTTTTTTAACAAAGTCTCACATGCGGCATAAGGCCCGCACAACCCAAGTGGATTCAAATGGAATCCAATAGGTAAAGCTAAAGGATATTTTCAATGCAATGTTTGTTGAGTATTAAATCTATTTAAATAGCCCCCGAGCACAAAAAAACTTTCTTCTTAATGGTTTTGTAACTTTTAGGGATTACTACAATTACTCTATTGTGTGAATTATTAATATAAGCATTGAACAACAACAAAAAAATGTTAACACAATGCAAAAAGAAAATACTTCAGAATAGAAAAATATGGTACATTAAGAATAAAATTCGGCACATATATTAAGGTCACACCAAATTCTATAACCTTAAATATTATTAATAAAATATAGGTGGCATATATGGAATCATTAGGAATATTAACCAACAACACACAACCAATAAAAAAATGTCCTAGTCGTTATAGAAGTGAAAATACCTAAGCAATATTTAAAAAAAAAAAAAATTCACCATTGTTCAAGGTTTAGAATGAAAAACATGTGTACACATATTCACCATCCCATAAACATTAAAAGGATGTATATTTGTCCTAAGTACTAACAAACTTGTAAAACAAAGGATAATGTTGAATGACATCATTATGAGGGGAATAACATGAAGCGGGGATGCCATATCACTAGACAACAAACAAGCCTCACATTGTTGCCCCTAATGTCCACATTCTCCTTCTTTGTTGGAAACTAATCGGGTGAATCTGAAATTTGTAGGTCATGCATAATAAAATACATGTTGACCATGGTGGCGATACTCGATGGAACACAAACATTCCATTAGCCACATTGATGTCTTGAGTGGAGAGGATGTAGTTATCATAGCCGAGACATTATTTTACCTACCAGATGGTTATGGGGATAGGTGGTAACCGAGTGACCATCTCCATGATGGGTAGCAAGTAAAACAATGAGGAACACGCTAGCAAAAAATATAATCACACTTAGAAGTATGCACAGTGATTGCTTGACATTGTCCCCTTGATCAACCAAAAAACACCTCACCACATTTTTATTAAACATAACAACTATGATAAAAACAATGATAAACATAAATTTCATATAGAGGATATCGTCAAGTGGCACCCTTGTGAGGGGAACAACATAAAGTGAAGATGGCATCTCACAAGATAGTTAGAGGGCCTCAGATAGATGGGCATGATGTTATAGATGGGGAAGCCAATGGAAATGATGCATTAGTTTTTCCACCCAAAGGTGAACGATGAGCACACCTCAAGTTGTTGTCCTTGTCATCCACATTTTCCTTGCCCTTGGAAGCAATGAACCTCTCTACTTGAAAACTACTTAGGTGAATGTCAAATCTATAGGTCACGTGTTGATCATGGTGGTGGTGCTTGCTGGAACAAAAACATAATACAAGAGATCATGTTTTTAGTACCTTTCGAGCCAACTTGTTTTTATAGGGACCTATAAAAGTAGAGCAAAATTTCCCATCCTCATTTTCTTGCACAGAACACTGGAATCTACCTTCTACAACAACATCATGTGTTGCAAATGTGAACAACTTCAATTTAAACATAGAAAGCAACTAAGGCAATCCAAAAGAAGGCAATGAATCAAAAGGAAAAAAAACACATAGATACACACACAATGAGGTAGTTTTGCAATTCATTACATCATGGTTATCTTAACCCAAATTGAATTAGTTAGCGAAAATGGCAATAACGATGGGACATTTTATCAAGAGCATGGTTCAATTTCTTTTGTGGGATTTGACAACCTTATCGCGTCGTTGGGCATCACGCTGGTCAATTTCATGTTTTATTTCTTTTGCGTCTATAAGCGACTCAAGATGAGACCACCCCATTCCGAATACTAGGGGTCCAATTACACTAGCCCACAAGAGAATTCATTTCAGATATGCACTAACACTTAGATTTTTTGTTGAGATGGACAAGGCTACAAATTGCTTCAACATCAAGCATCTCATGGGTAGAGGTCGCTACGATGCCATGTACAGAGCCATTTTCTCCCATGGCGAAGTCATGGTTGTCAAGAAACTAACTCGTCTCACTGCCACGCTAACAACCCCATGGCAAAGTCACAATTGTCAAAAAACTAACCCATCTCACCGTCACACTAATAATGACACATTCAGTGTCAAATTCTCTGCAAAAATTCAAGGCATGTCAAGGACCATCTAATTAACATAAAACAAATGTAATGTGATTGTCAAATTAGTGACAAAAAGTTACACTATTAGCTTAGGGGTAATGAAGGACGAATCAATTCTATCAACAACCATTATACCACAAAAAAATATCAAATCAAAGGTTCCACCCATTCATATCAAAATTTACTTTGTGCATTTCTTATTTGGAATGCCTATCGGTGTAACAACTTAACAGCTTAAAAGGTAAAAGCCTATTCAGGTTAGACCATAGTTGATATTGAATCCGGAGCGCAAAGGCTAGGGTTTTTTTTTTGGGCAAAGGTGTTCGCTGGCCTGTTGGTCGCCACAACTGCAACCGTTTGCCCCCTGTATTGTGCTTGCGCACTTCCACGATCCTTCAATGACACCTGCTTCTACGAATGCAAAAACCTTTTTGACGACAACTGTTGGGAAACATGGGCAGAGCTCTTCAAGCACTCCATATACACATTATATTATGGAAAATTTTGTTGTAACTCCTATAGTTACCCTTTCATTTTCAGAGGTAACTGAGTCTATTTTTGCCCTAAAAGATTCTACCATTATTTGTCAATTTAATGGATTTTGGCCAAAGACTGAAGACCTACATAAATGGATTTATTCTACTCGGACCAGTGACTGTGAGATTTAGTTATGTGCAAAGGGCTTTTTTATTGTTCCTTTCTTCTCTCCCATAGATTGTCAACGAAACTCTTAATGAGGGTACCTAGTTTTGGGGTAGGGCTAACCTTTTTCTTACTCCATGGGTTTTGGATTTTGATCCCTCTATTATGGTTGTTTCAAAAATTTCGGTTTGGGTTTGTCTCCCCAATCTTCCTCTCCCCTTTTGGCACCCTATGGTTTGTGTTGCTAGTGGTGATGCTTTTGGTCGTTTCATTAACATGGATAATAAACGGTCCAAGTAAGGGTTGTTCACTTATGCACGTATTTGTTTTGAGGTGGATCTCAACAAAAGGTCTTCTTGACAAGTTGGAGTGAAACCAGGATGGCTTCAAGTGGATACAAGTTCTAGACTATGAGAACACGACCTTTCGATGCCAGTTATGCCATAAAATTGGGCACCTTAAGGAGGCTTGCCCATTCATACTCAATCAGGATAAGAAAAGAACAAAGGGATTTCTTCACGACCTAAAGGCTGGCAACCATTTTCAACGCCAGAAGTCAAAGAATGTTCTCACCCTAAAAAGTCAAAAGCTTATGAATGTTGAGATTCCCCATGATGACGGTTGTGCCTAGTGTTTGCATGTATCTGAGTCTTCTGATTTTGACCCCCAAATCAAGATAGCCCTTGCCTAGATCCTCTGCTAGAATTGGCTTTCCAATAGGCAAATTGGACTGTTGTCACGAGATCTAAGGAGAAGAAGGGGTGCTTTGAGCCTCATATTTCTTGTTCTGCTTCGACGTCGAGGTGCCTTTGCTTTTTTCTGCTTGTTCTGGGCCCGTGCCTCGGGGTTGTCTTGGTAGTTTGGCTTCCCCTCTGCTGGCATTCTTGCTGCAACAACTTTTGTTGTTTCGATGTTTTCCTAGGCATGGACCTACTCTACTCGTGGCTTTTTTGGTTGGAAGATCTTGTATCATGTTCCATAGATCTTTTTCAATTTAAAACAAAAAAACAAAAAAACAAAAAAACAAAAAAAGGCCTCTCGCCTCAAATTACTCAACAATGATAGATATATACATATATTTAGAAAGTTGGAGATGGCAACACATTTAAACGCTGAGGGTATCCGCTAATGCAACAAATTTAGGATTTAGCAAGCTTTTCGTCAGGTAGTAACGGTTGCGAGTACAACACAGAAGCCAACCTAGGGTTTGTCATGAAGCAAGGCTAGGGTTCATCCCAAAACTTCCTTTCAGGCGGCTTTCGCATTCATTCATCCGGGATATAGAACTAAATTCACCCGTATTCGTCTGTCAGCAACTCACGGTCAGCAGAACGAATTTTGAATTACTTTAAACAGGTGAGTACAGGCTATAAACGCTTAAATCTTCAAACCCTACTGAAATATTTTCATAGCATTTTCAGTTTGCTGAAATTTTATACTTCCCCTTTAAAGTCCGGCAATTACAATCCCTTTAATAGCATTTTCAGCTTGCTTAAATTTTAAAACCCTCTTTAAATTTTTACAGCCGTTCGAGCCAGTAAAAATATTCAAAACTCTCTTTATTTTTTCCCGCCGTCCTTTTGAATACTCTGTGTTTTCCAGGAAAAAAATAATTGAATTCTTTTGAAATTTTTTCTCTGCTGTGTGTACGTTGCTGAATTTCCAGTAAAAATTCATGGCGGAGCACTTAGCTTCGATTTTTGGCACCGAAAAAGATAGAGTTAACTGTCCCTTTTATTTTAAAATCGGAGCATGCCGCCACGGCGACCGTTGCTCGCGTCTTCACAACAGGCCTACTATAAGCCCTACCCTACTTTTGTCAAATATGTACCAGAGGCCGGATATGGTGACCCCGGGGCTCGATCTGCAGGGCCAGTCCTTGGACCCCCGAAAAATTCAGGAACATTTCGATGAATTTTTTGAAGACATATATGAAGAGCTAAGCAAGTATGGGGAGATTGAAAACCTGAATATCTGTGATAATTTGGCTGATCACATGGTAGGAAAATGTTTATGTTCAATTCAAGGAAGAGGAACAGGCAGCCGCTGCATTGCAGGCTCTGCGAGGCAGGTTTTACTCTGGTCGCCCAATTATTGTGGATTTTTCTCCTGTGACGGATTTCCGCGAAGCTACATGCAGGCAGTTTGAAGAAAACAACTGTAACAGAGGTGGATATTGCAACTTCATGCATGTCAAGAAGATAGGTAGAGAATTGCGCAGAAGATTGTTTGGACGCTACAGGAGATTCAAAGGCAGTGGAAGTCGCAGCCGCAGTCGAAGTCTGAGTCCTGTGCCTCGATCTCGCCGATCATATGATGACAGAGGAAGCAGGAGGAGGAGCAGCACTGAACGCGATTACAAAAGTGACAGAGACTATCGGCGCAGTGGCAGTGGCAGTCGTAGGCCCAGGAGCCCGAAGCGGAATGAGAGTCCTCCAGCAAGGGATGGCAGTGCAGAGAGGAGGGCCAGAATTGAACAGTGGAACAGGGAAAGAGATGCACAGAATGGATCTGCTAATAATACTGGCTATTGATTAGTGCCTGGTTTGGTTGTTTAAGCAAAGATGCAAGAAATTCGGCTGTTGCATGGATTTCCTATATTTGCTTTGGTGAAAATTGCAGGTTATTCTTCAAGTACTATGGAAATTGCTTTGATTTGGCAGGCAACAAGTGGTGGATCTCAGATTGGCTCTATGTGCAGTAAGCACAAATACTGCAAGCTGTGGATTTAAGGTTGCATTAAGCCTGATTTTAAATCTTTCTCTACATTTCATAGTTTTTGAACATCCGGGAGTCAATGTGGAGTCCATGTCTAATATATCTCTCCGTGTACTCAAAGATAATATGAATTTTTATTAGTTATCTCTGCAGTCTTTCAGTATGTAAACTATCAAATCCAGTGAACTGAAAGTTTTCTTGTGTGTTGCACGACTATGCATCTTAATCACCTGATAGATTTTTATTTGTAAAGCTTGTTTGTTGAAAAATCTAGGTGTCAATATCTGGTACTTACCTGTAAAAGATGCCTGTCACCCCAGAAATTTGGTAAAGATAAAATTTATGTTGCGGATTTAGGAAACAAAATGTTGGATCCCCTGTTGTGAAATTGTTTCTGAGTATCTTTATATGTTTGTTGTAAAAGTTATTATTCTATGTTTGGTTTGAAAAGATATGTTTCTGAAGCTCTTCATATTTTTATTGTAGTTGTTTTAGGGGCTTGAGTTTTTGACCAGCAAAACTGATGCTTGTGACATGATATTGGCTAGATATAGTTTTTCTATTAGTAAGATTTTCTGAATTTATTTCATTGCATACAGTGTTGTTCATTGTGTGTTTTTTCACGTATTTCTTCGTATTTGGTATGCTGCTCCATCCCTTACAAATTCATGGGAGTTATTAATTCCAACTTGACTGTTCTCCTTGTTTGCAGTCAGGATATTATATCAAGTGTCACTGTTTCCTTTCCTATTGAACCTAGGATTAGTAGCGTGGAACAATGCCAAATATCAACTGGAATGTGAACTATGCAATTTGATCAAGCAGCAATTTCTAGATTGATTGAGTGACAAATAAGTAGAATTTGCAAGACAAACTTCCCCTTAGATGGAAGAGAGATAGCCAGGGAGATATAGGGCCTGTTAAAATGGCAAGTGATTCTATCTCTGATCTCTAGTCATTTCTTTTTTTGGCTGTTACAAAGCATTGTTGGTTGCATGGGTTTAATATTTACATGGGTAAGAACTGCAGGTTTGCAGGCATCAAGAGCCATGGAACTTGCATTGGTTTGACAGATGAAAAGAAATGGATTGGTCTCAAATTACAATGGGTTTTCTCTAATCACACAATTCTTTGAGAACTTAATTGTGATTTTAAGACTGCATCGAAACTGCTGTTTAATGTTTGTAATTCGTCATGAATTATTTTCTTAAGTTTAAGTGTGGTCCTTGTTAAAATTAGCTCTCTTAAATTTGATATCTTATGAATTCTGAAAAATTGTTGTCTTTCAGAATTTAAATGATGGGATCCAGTAGAATACAATTTTCCCTACTTCATTGCAAAATTCTAATGAAAATTGATATAATCCATTAAATAGTTCTCCATACCCATCTTGTTCTTTCCCCAATGACATTTAGAAGGTCCTTCCTTTGTTGATTCACTTCCTGCTTGAACTTTGGAGTGGTTGATGATTATACTTTTTCTTGCCACTAGCAGAAGCAAGGATTAGTTTCCACTTCCTGCTGAAGAATTCAGTGTCATCTTTCGGGAATTATTCTTTTGAGCTGTGCTCTTATTCTGACTTCCCAGAATTGAAGTTCTAAAACATAACGTGTAAAAGCCTGGTTTTAGAGCTTGGGCTTTTACAAAGGTTTGTTTGTTTGCCCACATGTTATTTTCCGGTGTTGCACAGAGACTTGTCTCTAACAAAATAATGCATCTTGGAGACTCGTACTTGTGGGTACTCATCTCGGAGACTTTGCATATCAGTGTTTTTGGAAAGTATATATTCTGTACTCTTGACCTTGGATGTGATGAGATATCAAAGATAAATATCAATATAATTACTTTTATCTTTTGTGACATCTAATATCTTAACTGTAAAAAATTAGTAATGTTTTTTTTAGGTTATATGATATTGTTTTCTCTAATATATATATATATATATATATATATATATTTGCCGTCTCCGAGTACCTGTCTCCTATTTTTCTGAAAAATGGTTGTACCAGTCCCCATCTCCTCTTTACTGGTACCAGTACCTGTACTTGTCTCCTGGTAACTGTTCTCAATCTTTGTTCCTCATCAAGGGCCAATCCATCTTCATATTTATTCTGCTATCCTATTATTCTGTCTTTTCGACTATCTACTGCAAACTGTTCATTTTTGCCTTTCCTTAGCTCTATCTATTTGGCATATATGTTGTGCAAAAACAGGATCGAAATAAGCCGTATTATTTGTAATTGTTTGACTACCTTTAGATCCCAAAACTTTGTCCTTGGACAAAAGGGATTTGATGAAACTTGTAAGAATCTGGGCTTGTTCTTTCAACTGTTCTATTTGGCATATATGTTGTGCAAAAACTTCTAAATGTAGCAAAAATGTAGTGTTTCCAAGTCCTATAAATATTCTGTATAAAATAGGACTCTAAAAACAAATTGTCTTGCCCTATGCTAAAATATCTATTCTCAACGTATGCACTCCAAATTCAGTTTTTTTAATGCCTTAAAATGGGAAATATCCCATAACCCAAAAATAATCTTTTTCAAATATGACCATCCTCCCTGTTACAGTTAATTGAGTTGGTAAACACAATTAGAAAATAACCTTGGGGCAGCATAATACTGCTCGCTTATTGACTTTCCAGTATGACATCATCCATTTCTTAGGGGTTTCGGCCAGAAGTACCTTAATTCTTTTAAAACCTAAAGTAGAGCATCTCCATGAAAAGCCTGAACATGTTCAAACAGATTTGAGTCTCAAGATAATAACCTGGGAATCACATTTTTAAAACACCTCATAGTTCTTTCGTGAAGGTGTCATGCCCTTCCTTTATAATTTTTTGCAGACATGGTAAGTCTTATCTGTGAAAGGAGGGGTAGCCTGCAAACAAACCCTCTAGTCAATGCACTCATCTCCTCAACCCTCAACTGCCTGCAGCATCAGATACCTGCCCTGACCTAAACAAAAAAAGACAAAACAAAGTTCAACACAACGTTCCTTCTATTGAAAGGAATTCTCACAGAAATTGCTTGTATTCGATGCTCTCAGTCTTCATTATCAAAGTGAAATATTCTTGTCACTTATGCCCAGAACCTAAGTTTGCAGGTACAGGCAGGAATTTTACATATTGTGAAAGCCATGAGACAATTTTTAAAGCAGCAACTTTTAGATATCTTTTAAAATAACTTCATATTTTAAAAGCCCAAAAGATCATTTCACACTGTTATTGTGTAGGGTATAACATTTTTGGCTAGTTATAAGTTGGGCTTGTTTTCCACATGCTATAGCGTATGAGTATTTCTTGATAGTGTCAGTGTGCTCTTTATGATTGATAAGTCAAATATTTCAGTACAAGAATCTTATGGTTGGCTCACAATGAGATCATGAGTTGCATCCTTTGTGATAAACTTGGTCAGGAGCTCCATTTTTGAAATATATTAAATGATAATTGTTCTACATCCTGTGGCATTGCATTTCAATTTTTTAATTAATTGTCATCAATTTCATGACATTTGTTGCTTTCTGCTCTTTCTCTTGAATTGATGAGAATAATCGACTCTAACTTAATAGGTCCCCCTTTTTTTCAGCGAGGTTGTCATATCAAGTGTCATTGTTTCATTTACCAATGAATTTAGTAATTGTAGTATGGAACGGCTTAAGTGTCGTGTTTATTTTGATCAAGTAGCATAATATGATCTGTTGATACTTTTATATTTTTTTTAAATAACTACTATTTAGGCATGAAACAAACTTTTCTTAGGATGTAAATGTTCAAAATACTGTTTTTTATATTAGGAATTTATTTTTGATCAGTAGGATTTATTTTGTTAAATTTCAAATTTCTGTTTCTTCTCCCCTTTATAAAAATTTTCTGGACCCTCCCACATATCTTATTGATCAGTTTTGGAAACATTCATATGCTGCAAAGTAAATTTCTGTTCATTTTGTTAAATTTTAATTCTTTGTTCCGTCGCCTTCAGCTTTTCCATCATACACTCCACATATGATATGCTAGTTTTAGGGTTATAGTGGTTCCATAAAGTTGAAACAATATATAAATATAGCTAAATTGGAACTTTTCATATAAAATAAAAGCCCCTATTTTTAAAAAAGGTCCAATAGTAAAATTTCACCCGTGACTTTAGGACTTTTGCACACACGGTACCTCGAATGTTTGTTTTTTTTTTCAAAAATTTTCCCAGAGATTTTAAAATGTAATATAAAGTTGGACCACCTGCGAACGGAAACATCCCACCGGCCAAACTTTAATTCACCTGTATGACTGCAAATAAGCGGGTCATGCAGTGGCCTGAGAAGCATTAAATTCTTCCTCTTTGTTGGACCATGCTTCTCGAGAATTTATTGAATACCCGTTCACCATCTCATGTGACATGCAATCAATACCACCTGTGAGTGGTGATCCCAACACGCCCTTTCTGTGCTTTTCAAAAATCAAAATCTTATCATGGATCGGGTACGTTAAAAGATCTCTGAAGGAACAAGAAAAAAAAGTGTTTCGATCTCAGGCATGAAGAAGAGCTTGAAAAAGTCACTGTGCAGAGGAACAGACTCTGTGGCTACCATCAACTCCAACAATTTTAGAGTGAAATTCTCATTTTCCTCCATTTTTGGGTCACAGAAAACATCAACCAGAGGAAGATTTTTCTGCTACAACTCCTTCCCTCATCAGTTCTTACAACATGATGTCTGAGGATGATCTCAGCACCCCGCCAACTTTAGAGGAAATGCTCGCTCGTCTAGATGAAGAAGAAGAAGAAGAAGCAGCAGAAGCAGCAGCAGCTGCCCAACTAGCAGAGTTAATGGCATTGTCCAACTTTGGCAGCAGTATAAATCCGCGGAGAATGTCTTCTGTTAACAATTCTGACTTGATGAGAGCTGCCAAGAATGCATTGAATAGGCGAGTTTCCCAGATTTTCAGTTGATGGAAGGGACGTGAAGAAGACCAGACCATCCATGGATTCAGCAAGGAAATTGCCTCCAGATTTAGCAGCTAAGAAATACCAGAGCACCACCATGAAATAAGGAGAATGAATTTTGTGAGGGATTTCGCAAGCCTTGTTTGGTTGAACGACTGATGGGTCTGGAGACCATGCCTGTGTATACTCCATCCCCATCTCGCAAGAATAATAATAGCAAAAATTCATTTGTATCCAGGGCCATTGATGACGGGAGATTCATGGCGCAGCAGCCCAAGCCTATAAATTTGGAGAAACAGAAGCATCAAAGACCTCCTCCTCCTCCTCATGATGTTAAACAGATGAGAAATGCTTTTGGGTCTCATCAAAAGTCTGCCATTAAATACCAACTGGGAATAGTGCAAGTTCCTGCTTGCAGTCTATCAAAGAAACTGCAGGCCTCCTCTTCGAAGGCACAAGAGCTGCTCATGAAGAAAGAAGATGCCCGAAAACAACACTTGCATGGAGGAGGAGAAGAAGAGCAGCAATTGTAGAAGAAGTAGCAGCAATAGACTTCAGTGAAGGTTATGGTGCAGCAAAACTTGTAATGTATGGGAAAAAAACTATATCCTTTCGTTTAGGAATCTATTAAACTTGCAGTTTGTAATTTGCTTAGTATATTCTACTTCATTGTCTTTTTTTTTGGGTTTCTCTTTTGCGATAGAATGATGGAATTTGGTTCAGTTTTCAAGGATAATGAAGGGCTTCTTTCTTTTTCAGGGTGGATTATATGCAATATTAAAAGCTTAGTCAAGGGATAGTAATACAATGGATTTTCCAAAAAAAATTAATCAAAGGATAAATATATGAATTTTTCAGATATTTTTTTACATATTAGTAATACCATAAGGGGATAAATATATGGATTTTTCATCAGTATGTTCTGCATTTGACTATAGACGATTTAAATAAATTTGGACTGACTATTTACCACATTGTGTGTGCATCTAGCAGTTGTGCATTTAGAGCAGTTGGTAGGGTATGTAGACTTATCCTAGATATTCTTTTAACTTAGTTTTAAGGTTTGTGATTTATTTATTTCACCATAAAAAAATCTTTTTATTATGATTTTAAATTAAAAAATTGACATACATGTATAGAATATATATTTTATCATGCGGAGAGGAGTCATTTCACGTCATAATGATAATGGATTGATATTTGGTATTCAATTTTTTTTTTAAAAACTTTGATCGACTCATATTTGATACTCAAAATAAAATATCATTAATGTATTTATAAAAATAATACACAATATTAAATGAAAATAATAAAATACAAACAATATACAAAGTAAAAAGGTAGAGGTGAAGAAAAATAGATAAGAGTGAAATTCTTTATTGAGGCATTTCTTTTCTCCACTACCACTCGATACTTTTGATTTTGCATTCAGGTGCACCTGTCCACTTACAACTTAATTATTCTAAATGCGTTAATTTATATCAAGATAATAATTGTTGTTATAAAAAATTAATATGGCTATGGTATAAAATAAAAATATCAATTGACAAGTAATACTAAATTACCATATTCAGGATACAGCTCTGGTATCTTGAAAAATGATACATCGGCGCTATCTTTTATTATGCACTAAGGCGTTACTCCTATGGGACAAAGGCTTTGCAGAAGATTCATGGGACTGTGTTGCAAATTTGACGAACTAAATGACGGTTTGTACTATTTTTAACAATTTTGCTTGGATTGCACTATCTCTTTAAACAATTTGATGTTTTGACAGAGTCGTGCTGGACGCTTGTGCTTTGTTCTAACCATAAAATATTTTCTAACACTTGACTTTTTAGATAATTCGAATAATTTTAGCCCATTCGAGTGTCTCTTTTAATAGATTTTTTCTTGCATGTTTGTTATTTTGTATATTTCTTTTGAACTCTATCTCTCTAAACCATAATTTTGTTATTTATTCATTGGTGCAAAGTCTTCGTTTCCTATACACATTTAATTTAAGAATTATTTGAAATTCAAGGAGGTCGGCAAGTGTATCGCTTAGCATATGAAGAGGCAATGAAATGACGCTGCTAATATTATATGGATGATCTAAAAATAATCTAACCGCCCATTAATACTATAGTAAAATATGAGTGTGTAATAGAAAACAAGGTTTCTTTTCGGTGCAAGTTGGAGTCTTTACGGTTCCCTCCCACTTTAACTGCAAATGAAAGGTAATGGCATCAACCATAATTCATATAAATGTCGTTTTTTTGCCAAAATAAGGGATTCTTTTGCAATTGTCATAGTGGCAATCGACTGGTGCCCAAAATACACATACAGTTGGATTGAGATGACTTACTGGTCATTTATAATGAATCATGATAAGGCAACAAGCATGTGGCACATCAGAGCAACTGCAGTTGTGAGGATTGTCAGATCCGGTGGCTCCATGATTCATATCACACTCACAGGGCAATTTTGTGGATCACGGAATGGGGGAAAAATCCTTTGTTTTGGTTGCGGCTTCTGCAGATAGTGGTGGAGTGGTGATGGCCAAAGTTATCAGAGCCGAGCAGAAAAGGTTTTTCTTTGATCTGGGAAGCAATTCCCAGTGCCAATTCCTTAGAATTTCAGAGGTTTGTGTTATTTTTTTAGATTTTTCCAATGGCCCATTTCCTAGGCTTCTATTTGCTGAAACATTTATCAACAAGGGTTTTCAACACCCAATTATGATCAGATACATGAAACATCTTGTATTTAATTTTTGAATAAGGAGTGTTAAATATGTGTAAGTTAGCTTCAGTTTTCACGCTTTTACATTATCATTTCCAAAGCTTTTCCTTGTTGGTTAATCCACGCAAAATATACAAAGCTTTAACATCCCTATTTCTCTATCATTGACATTCATTGAGACTTGTTTTTGACTGGGATGATAGCATTGACAATCACAGTCAGAAACAAGTCTCTTAAGCATTTGTTATTTGATGTGTTGTGAAGCTATTCATTTAGAATGGGATAAGCATTAGATACATTGCATTACGTTCCATAACTTTTTTGAAACGTAAATGGGTGTGTGGCATGAGTAATAGAAAATGCCTCCTACAATGAGAAGGCATGGATGGGAGTTGCCTTATCATCCTCTCCATGAAAGACCATTCTAATCTATACTCTCCATTGTTAAACTAAAGAAAAAAAATGATTAAATATAACAAGTGCTGATATATATATATATATATATATATATATAGTAGCGATTGCAGTCTTTGTGGCTCTGGCATTTGTGTTATAGTGCAAATTTTAAATTCTTTATTGATATATTGTTCCTTCTCCCCTGCCAAAAGTGTTGGTTTGAATAAAGTAACATATGCCCCGCAAAATATTTACAAAAAAATAGCCGCATGCAGTAATTTCCTCTTAAAGACAATTGAACCCGCTTCAGATACAGATATAGATCGAGATTTAGATTAATTAATTTGTATACAGTAAAATGAGGAGATATTAGGGTTACAGATTTATCTCCATTTGCAGGTTTGATTTAACCCATAATGGTGCTTATTTTAATATGTTTATTAGCAAGAGCTTCGTTTAGCACAATTCTCTGTTTATTTTTTTAATGTATTTATCGCTGCAACTATCCAATTACTGCTAAATTTACAAAATTAACTTGGGTTTCAACGTGGTTGATGCCTCTGGATCTCAAATAAAGTGCTTGTATTATTATGCATGGACAATGGCAGGTATGCAAGACCGTTTAGGATGTGTCACTCTCTGTGTTCTGCTTTGGGTTTTGAAGAGAGGTTAACCCAGTTGATGGGTTTGTTTGACATCTTGCCCAAAACATTTATACGACATTCACCCATTCCTTATCTATTTGGAGGACTGTGCGCCTTGTTTCTTTTAATTGTAGCTGCTCTATTTATTCTGGCCTTTTCCCACTTGAAGAAAGCCACGAGGAATGTTGGCATTGTCAAAAATAGAGGAAAGCACAACAACACAAAATTGTCATGCTCTTCTTAGAAAATAGAGGAGAGCGCAGTGGTAATTATGACCGAGGTGAGAGGCCATCTTTCATAGCCACTCCAACAATGTTGGGAAATACATCTATTCAAATTCATGGAGATGCAATAGTGATGGCAGTTTGAAGAGATGGTGCATTACAACCTAATATATATGTCCAAGATTTTTCTAGGAAGGAGATGAGTTAATGTTGAATCTAAGTTGTTTATTGTTTACTGTTGTGGTGGGACATTAAATTATGAGATTGTAGAGTTTTTGTTTTGTTTCAGAGAGGGTGGTGTTATCAAATAAGAGCAAGTTTTAGATTTTGCATCTACGTATTTAGCTTCGATTTTAGAATTTTATTTTAATTTTTGATTTTTTTGGGTAGTTTTGGAGCTTACATTAAATGACTTTAATCTTTCAGTTTTTTAAAAATCTAATCAGTTATCAACACACTTGCAATCAGTAGATTACGAAAAACTTCTTAACATGTAATGGTAGCACATTAAATTGTCTTTTCCTTTTCAACTTTATCCTTGGTGTGTTTGTAAATGTGCAAAAGAAAAATATCATGTTTTCCCACTTGAAGAAAGTGTCATGTTCTCCATCATAAAAAAGGGAGTGTTATAGTTCAAGCAACGATAGGCATTCAATTGTCAAAGGAAATTTAAATGAATTTGATAGTACATTCGAAAATACATTATTGATTCATATGTGACATCATAACATGAAAAAGGCAACAAGTGTATTTTTAGATTTTGAGGATAAGTGCATATAATGGCATGAGCAATTCTTTCAATTTGATCACAATAATTTGTTTGGATTCTCTTTGAAGATGGTTATATGATGAAGAAAAATAATTTCAATCTATGTTCAATAATTCTCCACCTTTGTATGGAGTTTTTTTTAATGCTTGTATGGTGCAGAATACGTGAATGAAATCCTCCAATTTCTCTCTACTCAATCATCTCTTCTTGAAAGTTTATTTTGTAATGAGAGAAATGTATTCCAAAAAATGTTAGGAAGGAAGTTAAAATATAGAACAATATAAGATTAATATGAAAAATATTCTTTACAGATGAAGATTGTGATTCAACAACCGATGATTTCTTTGTTATTCAATTTCTTATCTCACCTTTAAGTGCAAATTGCACTCGCACACATAAAGTGAACTCAAATACCAATTATTGTTCACACTTCATCTATTTCCTTGCACTTACTCGAGTTTGGTATTACAAAAGGTGGCTATAAATTGCTCCAAGAAACAAGTATTTCAGTTGAGTTTTCTTGAACCTTATTGGATTTTTCCCACTATTTATTTTGCCTCTTTTAAGTATAGATTGCACTCACAACAAAATGGAACACAGATAACCGATATTATTAGGGTCTTACAATTTTTACCCACGGAAAATGTGTGATACATGCATTTCAGTAGTGTCTCAAACATGGAACCTTTTCAAATTTCCCCATTTTTAGTTTGTCCTCTTTATACACATATTTTACCGCCATGAATAATACCTATAAGATAGAGACAATATACTACAACACAACGTCCTCCCCCTCCATCGAACCCCTTCTTGATCACCCCTCATCCTTTTCCTCTATTTAGCCTCCTCATTTCTTCATTTCTCACTCCATCCCCTTAGGTGTTTCCAGTGTACACTTCATGTACGATTGCTAGTATTATGAAAACAATGTGACATTTTGCATATACTCCCTAGTGTGTTAGACCTCCTACCATCCCATGTTTGAAGATAAATGACTAGGACAAATTGTCATAAGTGTTCCTCTTTCCACCCCTAGATAATTAGGGCCATGTTATTATGTTTATGGAACACATTATGGACATTGAAATGTATAAATTGGGGAATAATATAACATTTAACAAAGGACAATAGAGGATGCTCTGTAGGAAGCCGTAAAATTGTTGCAACACCTAGATCTCTAATTGTTGTGGGGCAAAACAAAACAAGTAGAGTGCTACTACAATGTTTAAAAGTTGTAATATTTCCAACAGATAAGGAACTAGTTATTGATGACCAATGTTTTCGTCTTCTTTTATTTGTGTCATTTTAGTCACTAAAATGTTGTGTTTGGAGAGTAGTTATTGTGGCACACATATATGGTAAAAATGTTAATTTGTCAATACACTTTGGATATGGGTATTGATAGGAAGAATATGATTTGCAGAAATAAAAAATATAATTTAAAATATTTATGAATTTTATCTTAATAAATAGAAATAACTACATAGTATGTGTAGATACCCAAAAATGACACATACCCTTTTTTATATTGTTTTAAAAGTGATATTGTGTATGGTTTATTAGTTCAAATAAAAGAACTAATTGGGGCTCTTATTACTATCTTCTCTCTCCTTCCATATCAATTATTTGGTTGTCATTTTTTTTATTATGATGTGTTTTTTTGGGGATCCCTACCTTATGGTTTTGGTTATTTGTCATTTTATTGTGTTTAGGATTGGTTTGTCTATCTTGGATAGGTTTGTCCATGGTCGGCCAACAAAGCCATATTCTCTTCATTTTGACTAAAACATTTTAAAGATAAGTCTATATGGGTTTGGCCTTTTTGGTACTTTTGAATTTGAGTTGGTTGTGCGTCGAAAAGTTCCAAATTTTAGGACGGTTCTTATATAAGCAATACACCTAAAACCATATTAAGGTGGGGTTTATCACAAGATCTTTTTTTAATTAATATCTCAAAAGCATGTTACATATCCACTTTTAGGGTTAATTACTCTTATTTGCTGAATCTGAAGTATCATTTGAACTATTTGGGTTTAAGGAATGTCATATAGCTTTGCATCATTTTCACATGTTCTCACACACTTATTAAGAGGGAGAACTTGATCCGCAAACACGAGTATTTAAATTTCACTTTTAACCGTTTTCATGGATCGTAAAATTTTAATCAATTTCATGGATTTAATTTCTCCAAAATGATCAATTTTTTGTTATCATATATGCACTTCAATCTGTTTTTTTAATCACAACATTGAAATGTGCAAATTCATTTAATTTGTTGTGGATGGTGGATTGTCATTTTTTAACTGAATCCAATTTCCCTTTTTAATTGATTTGTTTAATCAAATTAATAAATTCCTATTACCGAAATTTATTTGATCAAAACTGAAATAAAAATCCACCCAAAAATTGATAACAGAGTTCACCCATAGGCTACGTCTCCAAATTCACGAAATGTGAATCGATCTATTTAATCCAATGAAGTACAATTTTACCTTCAATAATGACAAATAGATCTCTGTCACTTGCAAATGGGCTGATATCAGACTTGTAGAACTCTGCAATTTGTCAGAATCACGTTTTCAAGTCCATCCGTGGCCCCTACAATTTCTTCACAATGCGATCTCCCTACAACTGTGCTATAAAAACACTTATAAATGGAAATTTGAAGCATTTCATAAAGAATTGATGACATGGTTATAATCCTCTCGGAATTCTAAACAAATTTGTTTTTTACACCAAGTTGAAATTTGGCCTCTAAGTGCCTCAAAATCTTAGTTAAATGCAAACTGCCTTGTTCACTATCCTTACACAGTCTTGCAACCTATCTGCTTCAAATAACAATGAGCTCGTTTTTACTCCACCGAGCCCCTCTGGTGAGTGGATTGGACCCACCAAGTCGTAGCGTTGAGTCCCTCCTTTTGCAACACATCGGTTTCCTCCATTGAAGACATTATCCCACATCGATTGGGTGAAGGTTGGATTAGCGGTTTATTTTTAGCAAGATCGGCCACTGTCTATGTGGCTGCGGCCATTTCTCACCCTTTTTTTTGGGTGCCATAAGGTCTGTCACCCCGTGCAATGGTCAACCCCAAGTTGTGGGCCGAGCTATTTTGGAGCCACATTGTGGTGAGTTGGCATATGAATTGCCACGCAGACCTTCTGGTTGGTTTGTTGTGTAGCGCTGAGAACTTGACCTTAGTCAAATCTCTACGGAGTTGTGGTTGAACCGGTTGTTTGTTCAACCCCTCAATGTGACTTGCCGAGTATATTGTAGACCGGCCGAGTTGGTAAACATTGATCCACTGCGTTGTTGGATAAGGCGTCGAGCTGGGTAACATAGATAAGGTCGAGTACTAAGGAGTTCGACCCGAGTTGTATGGCCAAGTGAATAGGCTTGCCCCGTAGTCCGTTGGGAGATAAGGGATATGCTCAATCATTGTGGATGGTATTCAGTCAACTCGGTGGGGGAGTTGATCGCCCCACCGAGCCAGAATAATAGCTCGCCCGAGGTGTCCATGATACAATGCACAATTTCACCCCTACACCACAATTACAATCTTGCAATGCAAAAATCCCACATGTAGAACATATAGCAATAAAGTGGCATATAAGAAATATCATAATAATGATATAATGAGTTAGAGGCTAAGGCACCCCTCTGTTAAAAGAGTGTGTCGAACCTGGCTGAGGGCCCCCAACCAGCAAATAGTGGGGCCCACCAATTTTTTGTGTGTTGAAGACCGATGGCTACAAAACACAACTTTTACCCTTTTACTCATTTTTAACCTTTACCACGTGTCGATGTGAGATTCACCAGTTGACTAGTTTTGACCCGTTTTCCAAACCATTATTTGACTAGTGATATCTTCTGCATCCGAACTTCGTTTATGAAGTTTTGCATATCATCATAAAGGTCTCAAAACGCCCTACAACTTGGTCATGGTTTAGGGAGTTTTAGGAAAATTTTGAACACCAGAATGTCCTCCAAATTAGAACTACACACATTGTAGGCCTTTTCAAAGTAATGTTATGTGTGCAATTTTCATTATCACAACCTACAAGGAGGGAGAAACTACATGTCTTAGGGCTCTTCAAAGTAGTATTATGTGGGAAGTGTTTATCATCGCGGGGGTGTTGAGGCAACACAAATCAAATTTGTACTAACCCCTTTTATGTTACAAAACAAGTTTGAGTTTTAAGGCCAAACGAAACTTTTGTAGGTACATGAACTTTGTCGCCATATTTCAATTACAAATCATACATCTAGAGACACAAGTTCAATAGACCATAAAGTTATATTGTGATGCCAATACCTAGAGGACACATTGTTTGGTCTTGCATAGGTTCCTTGAGCAAATTTATCCCCGAAAGGATGAATTTGTTCATTCCTCAGTTGCAGATTCTTAAATTTCATTTGTCATTGCAACACTCTGCACAAAGCATTTATCCAAATTAATATCATTATCACACATATAGAGCCCATTTTGGAGTGAATATGCTTTAAAACCTTAACCTTGATTGTTTTTATGCTACTTTCAGAAGTCGTGTTGAATGAATATGATCTCTTGACATAATTTTAGGGCTCTATTTCTATATTTATTGAGTTATAAGTATAATACATATTTCATGGAAATATTTGAAGTAGATAAACCTATTTTTGATATTACATTCTGGTGAGCCTATTCATGCATCGAATTATGCTAATATAAGGCTAAGTTCCTCTCCCTTAGAGTTATAACTTACCATCTTTTAGGGTTCTAATTGCATATATGATCTCATGTTATTGCCATTTATTTTATTAGGGTTTTATCTATTCTTATTATGATATATCTCCCATATCCATGTTTTCCCTATCTCCATATTCTTATTATGTTATATCTCCATATCCATGTTTTCCTTATCTCATTGGATCCGCCCACATAGTTTGTGAAAGCTTCAATGACCTTACAAATCAAATGTTTAATAGAGATGCACCTGAGTGTAGGGCTCAATTATGTGAACAACCCCAACACACTGGAATGAGTATTAGAATATGATGGCCCTTTTATGTGGGATAGTGGCAATCCTAGTAACCATCTTCCCATTTCTTCCTCCTTTAACAAGGTTGTAAAAACTAGTGTTTCTAGGATTCAGATTACAAACGACGTTGTTTTTTTAATAACATAGGGCATGACTCTCATGATGATGTAGATACAAATGATAATAATGTTTATCTTACAAATGATAACAATGTAAACTTTACAAATGATAATATTGCTTCTTTTACAAATCATAATCATGTTTTTGATCATAAAGTTATGTCTTTGCTAATGATATGGATGCATATTTTATAAATCATAACAATATTATTAAATTCTCATGTTGCAAATATAGATTTATTATAGAGATCATGTTCCTATCTCATATGATAACAATAGGCCTCTTAGTGATGCCCATAGGTTATGTGATAATTATCCTGAGACCAACATAATCATAGCCATTTCACACATATTTCTATTATATCATCGTTCCTAAACAACAATTACAATTCATGATGCAAGTCTTAGGCTAGTTACAACAAGAAGCTAAAACTCTACATGTATATTCTAAAGCTATGAATAGTTAAATCAATAACAATAGTATCCCCAACAAACTAATAACTTGAAAAAATTATAACGCTCCTTTTCCACTAGGGTCTAATATGCCTAATTTAATATTATTGATGGGACACGATAACACTTCTTACCACATCTTGTATTTTCTTATGTGTCTCAAGTCATATGTGCATAATGATCGGGTCTTGTTAAGAGTATTCCCATCTAGTCTAATGGGCCATGTTTGAACTTGGTTTCATAATTTACTTAGTGAGGCTGTTGACACATTTCCCATGTTACAAGATCGATTTCTCATACACTTCCGGTCACATGACACTACTAATGATACATTTGATAGCTTAGAGACTATAGACAACAAACCGATGAGTCCATCCAAGCCTATGTCATATGTTTCATGGCTATTCAATATCAATTAATGTTCAACCCTAGTGCCAAAGAACAACAACACATGATTTGCAAGGGTTTGTTGACGCCTTTTCCTACTGCAATGCTTAATCAACAATATGAGTCATTTGCTCAGTAGCTAGAGCAGTGGCTCTTGAGGAAGGTGTGTCATATGACCATTCCAAGATATATGAGATCCTTACTTTTGAATCCATTAAATATTTTTCATATGCATGTTCTCACAAGCATGACGAAATCTTCCAATACCTCTACTTCAACAATTGTAAGTCGTTCAGGGAAAATCGCACAAGAAAAGCCATGATACACATTCAAGGTTCCATCGAATTAATAACAACTTCATCAAAATACAACACAATAAGGATGGGCCTAACATCATCTCACAAAAATTACTCGACAAAACTCTAATCACATTACCCACTATTTGGTATAGGACACAATGTCCTCTCAAGTCAGACACCTCTTCTAATGCCTCTACTTTAACAATTATAAGTAATTGAATGTACTACCAAGGAAATTCGCACAAGAAAATGCACGATATCTATTCAAAGGTCCCTTAAGTTAATAACAATTTCATTAAAATACAATGCAATAAGGATGGATCTAGCATCATCTTACAGAAATCATTTGACAAGAAGCTAATCACATTACCCACTATTTGTTATAGGCCACATTGTTTTCTCATACGACATAAAGGAAGGGCCTTTTGCTAGTATCATCACATTAATAGGCATAACACAAACAAAGGTTTTGTCTTATGTGATCAAAACTAGCACCTAACTCGTAAGCACATTAATCACATGCAAGATTTGAAACCAAAGGTACAAAAAGCATTACACCAACATGATAAAATACCTAATCAAGAAAAGAAGGCACCTAAGAAAGTATATGAACAAGTGAGCAATCCTCTTAAGATAGAGGACACAACTAAGGTAGTTCCACTAAAGGATGAGCCTCTACTCAAAGTATTATATAAGAAGAAGCATATCAATCTTGTGTTCATGCACGCATTTATTAGCAACCAATGTCATAATAAAATTGTAAGTGATAAGGAACAAGTATATAACACATGTTAGAATAAACTTCATTAACAAACTCCGATATAGTGACAATGAGGTGGATCATTATTTACAACATGAGAGATCTTTGGGACATGTTACTCTTTTGGTTATGATAGGACTAAAATTTATGGATACAACATTCTTTGTCATGCCTACTATAGAAGAATTCAATACCACTTTGATCAATGTTGGTTAACCCAAATGGGAAAAATTATGGACATCAACAATGAGTGCATTAGTTTTCTATAAAATGATAACATGGTAGCAATTACGCAAAATCAACCACGAGACAACAATGCCCATCTAATCAAATAAGAAAAGTCTATAGTGATAACTACATCAAAGCAAGTGTAAGAATCGACACATAGTGAGGAGAAACTAACATCTATTTTATTAGAGCAAGTGCATGATTCCACATCTAACCAAGAGCAACACTAGTTTGTCAAGAATCAAAGCAATTGCCCCCACTTTATGTTGGTCAGTGGAAAACTTGGTAACATAAAGTAGATAAGAGATGCGAACCTGATAATCCATGTAGAGTGATGCAGAAACATGTTGAAGGACTAGACAAAGCATGAAATGCTAAAAAGATGATGGAGCGTGGAAACTATAGATGAAAATGCACAAAAAAGGTGATGAGAGTGAACCTAGGGTGGAAACATGTGTGTAGCTGCTGATGTACATGCATGGTAAGTATGGTGTGTGCTGCCACGAAGTGTCGTTGTTGATGTTGTCGTTGTTATTTCCCCCATTTGACTGCTTGTTTCTCAAACGACCGTACCTACAAGGAGAAAATGATCAAGTAGTCACATATGTATGTATGTGTTAAAAATGCAATGTAAAAGATGCATGTAAAAGTATGTAGAGGTAAAATACGCAAATGAAAAATGAAAATGGAAAATGTAAATGGAACATGTACACCTGATTCATGTCGAGAAAGAGAGTGTAGAAGGATATCCGGTACTACTGGGGTTTTTGGGCGATATGACGCTATAGGCCGAAGAAGTGTAGAGAGGAATTCCATTGTATCCTCCAACCTTTAACTGTTTCCCTGAATGTGTGTGAAGAGATCTTTTTACGTCTTAGTTTTTTGGGCATCTGACGCCACTGGCCGAAGTAGTGTAGGGAGGCACACCCACCGTAACCTCCGAGCTTGTAACTGCTTCCCAGAATGCTAAGGACGCCATGTCCTATAAAAGTCGTTGTGTATGGGGTTCCTAGACTGGGCTAAACCCACTCGTTGTATGTAACCCACAATGCCAAGGGTGGAAAGTGCACTAAACTAAATCAGTGTAGAATGTAAAAACCCAAATGATGCCCCCCCTCTTTCAGGGCGCATACGACCTCGCAGATAGGAGAATGTGGCCCCAAAAGAGGACTAACAACATGTACTCTGAAACTCTACCCTACAGGGGGAAAGGAATGTGCTTGGTATAAAAAAGGTGCACACAAACAAGAAGGCTAGCCAAAGACAAGTGTTAGTACAAACACGCATGCATATAGAAAATAGTGTATAAGCTACACAAACAACGTAAAAGTTACCAAGAAAAGTAGGAATCTAAACACGCAAGAAGACAAAGTGGGCTGCAAACATGGGACCTCACTCACAATGTCGCAAGATATGCAAGGACATCATGTTCGCATACAAACAAACAAGTGTGCACACCAAACATAAGGAAAGGTCCGCATACAAGAAAAAACAATAGCAGACAATGTAAACAAACAAGTATGGAAGCAAATATCCCTACATAACAAATGTTACACATGAAGCACTCGTTAGTATGTTAGAAAGATAACCAGTATGTCAAAAGTGTGTATAAGAAAGTAATGTAAAGTGTTAAGTACACAATGAAATAATAACGACTGTGAGAGACGAGTGTGGATGCCCCCAGTGACCAATGTAGGAAGGGTAGAAGGCGAGCATCTGTGATGCGTGTAAGAGACATGTATTTGCGATCGCACATATAAAAAGGCATGAACGCACATGTGTGGATGATATAGATAAATGACATACATGTAATCTAGCTAGCATGTGTAATAAAGCGACCATGAACAAGCAAAAAGTAAGCAAGAGTAAAAGCAACCATAATATATAGTATACCGTGGATGGATGGAATGTAATGCAAAATGGAGTGATAGCGGCCACATGCCCCCCGAGTGAATAGAATTGTATGCAGTGAGGTTCATTTGGTTTGCCCCTCAGCAGTCAAGAATGAACCGTAAATGAGAGTGTGTCATCGGGAAGGTCGAAGTGTGTGATAACACGCTGTGATGAATGTGCATGTATTGGTGAAATGTGACTTAGTAACGATGTGTGTGTGACCCCTATAACTGAAGGATATATCACGACAAAATGAATGTAGGAGTGATGATGTATCCTAAAGAATATATCACTACTAGATGAATAAATTGGAGTGGTGATGTAGCCTAAAGTGTATACCACTGCAAGATGAATAAAAAGGAGTGGTGATGTAGCGTAAAGCATATACCACTACAAGATGATAGAGTAGGTGACCATTTAGCCTATAACATATGTCACTAACATAGGAATGTCACATGACGGGAGGTCAAATGATAAACACATGAGTATGATAAGGTCCATTTGAATTATACACCCTTGGTAGTCGATTATGGACCAAGGAACTAAAGTGCGTCATAGGTTAGTGAGTGCAACGTGTAGAATACAATGCAATATGCATGATGATAATAGATGACCATGTGAGCAGTAAAATGTGTAATGTATGATGTATATAGGATGTAATGTGAGATGAAATGTACGATGCATAATATGTAATGTACGATGTGGACTAACGAGTGTAAGATGTGTGCGATGTAGTATGTAAAATGCTAGAGTCGTAGACCATGAAAGTGTTGTATATATATGATGAAGACTAATATGATGTGTATGTAGGATCTGCAAATGTGCAAATGATGTAGTCTAAGTGCAAGATGTAGGATGTAAGATGTATAGGTGCATAAAGGTCGAAATGATTTAGAATGAATATAATATGTATGATGTATGACACGAGAGGTATGAATAGACGCAGTGTGTAATAACTATTGTGCAGTGTGTGGGGTTCATGTGTAGTAAGCCCTCAATAGTCAAGTGTGAACCAAAGCATAAGAGTGTGTCATCGGGTAACCGTTGATGCTATAATGTATGTATGACTATGCAAGATGAGATGATGTTAAGATGGGGCATGCGTGAATGCTAAGGGTGTTATGTGGTACCATGTAAGTATGTTAGAATGAAGGGGGGTGTTAAATGCTATGCCCCCAAGTGCGTGTGCAAGAAGATCATGTAAAGTCATCGAGAAGATCGTCATCCTCTGGGGCAAAGTCATATGGATAAGCATTGGTTGCTTGATAAGCCATAGTGTCTGGTTGATCATGCAACGAACCATCGAGGCGCAAGTTGTACATACCCATGGCATATTCCTCATCAAAGAATGGAGGAAGCGGGCAACCGTGTGCATACCAATGAGTGAGATATTGTGAATAACCAAGAAAAGAACTATTGCATATAAAAACACGGCCAAAGGGCATAAAAAATGAAATATCTGTATGACTAGGATCTAATGTTCCCCCAATATAAGTAAGCCAAGATTTTTGTAATGTGAGTGGTGAAAAACAAGGGGCACATGATAAGTAAACCATAAGATGAAATACACGCAAACCATAAGCAACGGTAATATTGATAAAATTATAGTAGAGATGAGGATCATGAGTAGGAGGATGAAGGTCCTCAAAAGCGAAACCAAGCCGAGCTAGACCATCATTGGAACATATAGTGACATCGCATGTAGGGTCGAATGGAATATGTTCCCAATATGAGTCATTTAGGAAGATTGTGCAAGTGAATGGTGGGCATGCTAATGTAGGTGGTACATGTGAGGGTGTAGGAGATAAAGTGACGTCCATAGACTGGACATGCCCCTGATAAGGAATCATAGCAGCAGCAGTAGTAGTAGGTGGCACAAAAGGAACTACATCTATCACACAAATGGTACCATCAAGCGGTGGTTCTTCGAGAGGTTGGGGCCCATCTGTAATATTTGTGAGTGGAATAGGAAGACTAGTATTAGGAGCCTGGTTTGCAGTACTGAAATGGATCGTGGTCACGAAAAATAGTGTACTCGA
Organism: Taxus chinensis; assembly: GCA_019776745.2. Taxonomy (NCBI): domain Eukaryota; kingdom Viridiplantae; phylum Streptophyta; class Pinopsida; order Cupressales; family Taxaceae; genus Taxus; species Taxus chinensis. The sequence continues at coordinate 828,191,195 of CM034149.1, read as the reverse complement.
TGCTCTCATATAAGAATGTTACACAATTATGGATAGTAGAGACGACGACTTGCATGACATGAAACCATGGCCTACCAAGTAGACAGTTGTAGGAAACTGGGAAATCAACAACGAAAAAGATAGTGTGGACAGTCTTAGGACTAACAGTGATAGGCAATGTAATGTGACTGAAACATGGACATACAAAACCATCATAAGCATGTAGTGAAACACTAGAGGGAATAACGTCATGAGCGGAAAGACCTAAAGCTTAAAGGAATGACATCAATCAAAGTGCGCTTAACAACTACATTATGAATACAACATATGTTATGTAAAGGTAGGTCATTATAAAAAATGTGAACATCGATTGGAAGGTTAGACTTGAATACTATGTGTAAAGAGAAAGCATCATCAAAGGCTTGATAAATCGAGTCTAGATGCATGTCAACATGAATGCGAGTAGTAGCAAGAAATGTTGGATTCTATGCAATAAATCAGAATTGGTGTAAAAAAATAATCATTCATGGAGATACTCATGATGGCCAAACCCTAGGATGACAAACAATGAATGAAGAACCTAGAAGCGTGAATGAATGAGTCGGGTTCACCAAAATGATTAACTAAAAATAAGATATGTTGGGGTAGTTAATCTAATCTTGAACGACATGTCAATTCAGTAAACAAATATAAAAATGATGCAAACAACTATAAAAATGGAAATGTTAAACCCTAAATTGCAAGGAGAGTTAGAATGCAATCAGCTGATTAGAGGAGCTTGTTGGATTGTGTCATAGAAGTGACTGGAGAAACATAAAATAAGACGACTTTGTAAAGGCCCCAAAAAGGATGGGTCCTAGCTATCTAGCTGGATCAGAGCGCCTGGAGGGGGACTAGGGTGCCTACGGGCGCTCTAGTCTACAGAATGGGCGCCTTAGTCTGTGCAAAAGATCCGAAATTGAGTTTCATAGGTTTGATAGGTGGTTTGAAACCCTCGCTATGTGTTGCATCAAATTCGCTGTATTGTTCTAGATGTCGCTAGTAATCCAAGATGATGAAAAGACTTGCAAAAGACCACAAGAAGTGTCAAAACCCTAAAATAGAAGAATGCAAATGAATGGGTCGAACTGACCTTAGTTGCCACAACAATGGGCTTACTAACTGAGAGTTGCACTACATTTTAGAACCAAATGTAGTTTTGGTGTGTGTGTGTGTGTGTGTGTGTGTGTGTGCATCATGTGCCCAGGTGCTCTTGTGCCAGTCGCACTTTGTGAAATAGCGAGCAATAGTTGGATATAGAAAATGTAATAGAATGTGTGCATGGAATAGAATAGTATCCCTCCCCCTATGCTTGTGTGATGCAGATGAACCAACCTTGTCCTTGTGATGGAGCTAATGGATGCAAATGATCTCTAAATGGATGCAACTCTAGGTGGATGGTAGTAGTGACTAGTGTTTGGTCCCTCTTTATGGTCTCATAACTTTATATTTATATGGTTCTCTTGATCTAATTTCGTAATTAACCCTGAAATGGTCAACCACCAAAAAGATAAAGATATCAACGGCTAGAAAGAGCCCAAAAAGTGGCAGGAAAGTTCAAAAAGGATCGGGTTGCCCCTGGTGGGACCAGGGCGCCCGTGGGCACCTCAGTACTAGCTTGGGCGCCCCACTAAAGGATAAAATAATGCGAAGTGATGAAAGTTGACTGAGCATGTGGGTGCAAGAGGTTGGGAATGACAAAAGAAAATAAAACAAGATGGCCAAAAGATGGGGGTTAATTAGTACTTTTTTCACTCAAAAACCTTCTAAATAGTAGTATGAGACCGAGATTAAATAATATATAAAGTGCATGATTTTGTGACTACAACCTCTACTTTTACTTGCACCTACTAGTGTAGCGACATTCGACATTTTAGCATCCACAATACATGCTTGCTTCCACACACCTATCAAAGGACTCAAACCTTTTATATGGGCAACCTTTGGCAACTTTTCAAGACTCCCTCAAACATGTTGAGTATATTCTTATTGATGAAATGAGATTTATTAGACCCAAATTGCTTTACAAGATTGATTATCGGTTACAAGAAGCTTTTCCCCATTTCTAGACATCATAATTTGGCAGCAAATCTATCATCCTCATCGGTGACCTGGGCCAACTGCCACTTGCCATGAACATTCGATTGTATGCGAGCCATTCTTATGGTGTCAACCTTTGGAGGTGATTTTATAGATCCATCTCTTTACAAACACTTCTCCGTCACATGGTTCCTCGACCACACAAGTGTCCTTCTGTTAACTGCTTCTAAACATTCATGATGCATGTCCTCACTTTGAGGACGAAGAGCTCCTTATGTCGCGCACTGATTCCTTCATTTCACAACAAGAAATTCAAAGCTTCAACGAATCTCCACATTTGTTTGCAAAGAATGACCAAGTTAACCTGCACAACCTCAATATGTTGAAAGCTTTGAATATTCCCGTTACTCATTCCACTAAACAATCTATCAGGTGTGTTAATTCAGGGGAGCGCGATGATGATCAATTGAAACACCAAGTTCTTCTTTGTAAAAAATAAAAAGTTATGCTCACAACTAATTTGCGGGTTGAGGATGGCCTTGTAAATGGTTCAATAGGAACAATTGTTGACATTGTTTACGACAATTGCATGACACCGCTTGAGCTGCCTCTTTTTGCTGTCATCAGATTCAACATATATATTGGGCCATGTTGGGACCTAAAGAACCTCTTGTATGTTCCTCTTCTGTCGATTTCGAGAGGCAATTGCTGACAATTGCCAATCAAAATGGCTTGGGCTAACTATCCACAAGTCTCAAGGTCTTACTTTGCACAAAGCCACTGTTGACATTAGTGACATAAAGAGACAAGGTCTTACCTTCACTGCTATCTCTAGAGTCTCCTCTCTTGCAAAGCTACGCATTTCACCTCCTTTCTCTTTTGAGAGATACTAAAAAATGGCTCGTGGCCCTCTTCTATGGCTGCAAAAAAATGAAGAGGCTCGACTAAATTCTCTCGCCTCTTCCCAACACTTTTAGAAACATTGTCCTCCCCTCTAACACCAATTTGCATTTCCATGCCTTACTATCATTACTCAATGTGGTTTTGGGATTTCATTTTGCCTTTTCTTATACATATAATTGGCTTTCCATCCTCCAACAATGTACACATGTCTTCCTACCTTTTCTCCCATGAATTCTACATTATCTCATTTTTCTGTCCCATCCATCCCTCCCCTTGATCTAAGTTCTTGTTTATCAATTTTCGGTAATAAAGTTATTACATTCAAATTCGACCCTTTGCGACTCCTCCATCGTTCATTCCTTCACACAATCCCTTTCGGCATTCACATTTCCTTGCATGCATGCAATTGCTAGTTTATTAAATTGTTAAAAATAAATAAAAAATTCACCCCTTGTTGAGCTCTCTAAATATGGAATGAAAAGGAATCTTTGCACAACAACAATAGAATCTCTCAACAATGCTTTGGTGGTAAGTAGGCACCGCATGACCGAACCACCATCCTAACGCTGAAAGCGACAAAATCCCAATCCCACATCTAACAAACCCCAAGAAATAAAAAAGCAGGTCCACCTAATCCCATAACACAAACTTCAATTTCCCGAGGAGGGACCCCTTCTTATCCGAGGAGTCTCGCCCGGCTACTAGTTGTCCGCAAAAACTATTTTCACTCAACCGCGGAAAACTGATTATGTGCCGCGTAACATTAGCAGTGGGTCCCATGTCATATTGATGTCGCCACCAAAGCAAGTAAAAATAACAATAATTGGTGAAACGGGGCTGCGGGCTTTATATTCTCTCATATTCGGCCAGAGAAATAGGGAGGATTTTGGGTTTTAACATACCATACATTTTGTTTCAGAATAGGTAGGGAGCAACAGAAGAGAGGGAAAAGGAAAAAACAATGGGATTCGGAGAAAGCAGAGAACTCATGGGGTTACAGGAGCTTAGAAGTCACTACCAACCACGGTTACCGCCTGCACTTCAGGTATTTTACAGCCTTAAAATTTTCCTTTTCCTTGAGAAGAAAAATTATAAAACGCAGTTGTCTCTGTGAATTTTTTTGAAGCTGTAGATTTTGAACAACTTATGTTCCGGAGGTTCGATCCGTGAACTTCTCGGTGTTTTTCTGATGCATATACTATTTATTTAGATTAACTGACTTTATACTGATATTATTTTTGATATTAACGTAGAGTTTTCAGAAAAGATCGGCTTTGTGTTAATAGAATTAGGGTTGTTTATGTTAAGCAAAAGATCCGATTAGATCAGAGATAAGTTTCTTCTTTGATCTGGTGTAAGAAATTGCTGTGCGTTTATTACAGAGTTATCGTTGGCAATTTAATATAAAATGCGAAAATATATGATGAAATGTGATAGCCTCGACTGCAGCTTATCGGATTTCATTTTTTAATTATATTTATATTTAAGGTTTATTGAATATTTCAACTCGTTTCCCCTGCATGTTCCAGATGATTCGTGGAGCTATGACTTGGTAAGCGAAACACTTCCTTGTTTAGAAAAATATTCGGATCCATTCATATGACGACACTTTACACTTTTTTTTTTTTTATAATTATTATTATTAGTATTATTATTTTGGTGGGGTTTAGAAAATATTTGTAACTAAAATTATTGTCTTTCATCCTTTGACATTTAAGATATATATAAAAATTAAAATTGAAGGTTTGTTTCACGGTATAATTGGCCGTAGACTTTAACATTAATTAGATTGAACGGTGTAAGATTGTACAATAAAATTTGTTAATTAACACATGTATCTTAAATACTTAAAAATATCAATCTTGAGATTTTTATCTTAGATAGTTTATATTAGGAATTGAACATAAGTTGCGAATTATGTCACAGAGGATAACAATGTTAAGTTTGCTGGAATTTTGTAGTGAAATGTATGCAAACTTAAATTGTTTATCAGGGTGAATATTTGTTTGTTATATTTGACGAAAGAGTCTTAGTGGCTCTTGAGGATGAATGTGTCTAAATTTGTGTGGCACCATTTGTCACCGATCAATAAAAAACTTACAAAATGTTGTCATGCTAAATGTCTAGCATGTAAAATTCAAAATTTGGTCATTGCAATCAAACCCACACTTGAAATTCTCTTTCTCGGTCAATGTAAACCTTTCCTTCGACCAACATTTCAACTGTGTTACCCACATTTTGGTCGAGAGGAACGTATTAACATGACTTTCAAGTGTGTTTCATCTGCAAAGACAAGTACCTAGCTTGATTCTTGAAGTTAATGAGAACTATGAAAGAATAGTGCTACTAGAAGCTTCAAAAGAGTTATTTTTGGTCTTTTTCTCACAGGAGGACATCCCTCAGAAGTTAACTGTAGGGGCACAACCCATTGGGAGGGTGTATGAAAGAGTATTGAGATGATCCAAGGTACTTTAAGAAGATTTTGTGGAGTCATGAGAGGTTGGGAAACTTTCAAGCAAAACCGAGTTTTTTTGGGCACAACAATGGGGAATGCATGTTTCAAAGGAGCTAGTCACCTTGTTCAATAGGTTTTGGAAGCCTTAGGAGGTCTTGGGAAACCAGATGACATGGATTGGAAAGTTGACAAAGCCTACTTCATGGTGCAATAATTAAGATAAAATTTTGGGAATATAAAAAAATGCAGAAACCTGTCCATCAATGTAGCACAAGAGTCTTTTTACAAGGTGGAACTTGCTTATCAGGTTTCAGACACCTCGGGAAGAGTTAAGAGCCTAACTAAAGGTCCAAATGGAGTGCATTGGACCCTCTTCATGGTACATGTGTTGGATTTGTTCATATTCATTCTGGACTTCGGTGGCAACTCCGCTTATTGACACACACGTTCAGGCAAAAGTGGAAAATGGACTGAGAAGACCAATTGCAAGCTGAATCAGAGCTTGAAAATGTTAGGATTGAACTCAGTGGGTCCTTTGGATTTAATTATATAAGGTTGGCTCTCAGAACTCCGTGTCTTGCTCTTGGGCCTGAAAAACCCACTCCTTAATCTATTTTCACATAAAGTTTGATGACACCAACACGACTAATCAACTTTGAGTGGAGTTTTGGAGTGCAAATGTCCTTTGTTCCTTTGTCCCTTGGTGCAAAGGGACATGGGGACACCAAAGTGTGCCCCCCTATGATAGAGTTGGTTGCGTCACTTAAAGTGACAACTTAAGGTGTTATGAGAGGTTATAAACTCACAACTTGATTTTTGGTCCCCTCCCCATGACAGCTAGACCCATGGCGGCCTTTTGGAGGCCCGATGTCCCATTGTCCCAACAACTAAGGGGACATGGGGGGACACAAAAGTGCGCTCCCCCTATGGAGGCAACTTTTCGTCACTTGAAAGTGAAGTGTTAACAACTCACCATTTTCTCAAAAATTTAGCTCCTTCTCATGAGAGCCTCACCTATGGTGCATTTTGGAGAGATTGATGTCTCCTTGTCCCTTTGTCCCCTATTTTTTAGGGTGCAACCACACTTATAACCTCCACCAGACATGGGTTTATAACTAGTTTGAGTTTAAGGCGAGTTAAATGGAACTAGTGAGAGGGAAAATAAATTTGAAAAAGGTATAACTTTATACTTAGCCATTTTTTGTATTTCATTGTGATTTTCTCTCCCTTCATTACTGTTGTAGTGCTGTTATGCTACCAAAATTTCTTCAGACATCCTCCATGCTCAAAAACCTTTTTTGCTCATATCTTCCAAACCCCATGCCCATTTGCTATGAAACTTGGACTGCAGGTTCCTTTCCAAAACGTCTTTCTAATGATCCCAACCTTACACATAATGATGCTCTATATTATTTTTAATAGCTGGACAAAGTTTCCCCGAAATAAAAACTCAATTTTCAGATCTACGGAGTTTTGGTGATTGAAATCCTCCAAAAATTGGAGTAAAATATCCTTACGAAATAACAAAACTTTTAAGACCACTTTCGTTCCATTCCGACACTAGGAAGGCCCACTTCTAAAAATAGTAAGTTTTTTAAGCATCACTATCTATAAATAGTGAGTGCTACAAACAACTCGTTATCAAAGTTGTCAATGCCCCTTGCACATTAGGGAAACTCAAAAGTGCCAAATTAAGGAATTGACAATTAAAATGAACTTCTCAAAATAAGGCTTACTAAACATATTAATTGCCGGGGTATTGGTCAAGAAACAAGGATGTTGAGCCTCTCATGCTGAAGAAAGAGCACCTAAATAAGTTTGAAACAATATAGAACAACTGATTGACCTGATAGATTTATGATTTCATACTATGCATTTTCAGTTGAATGAAGGAACAATTATTCTGTTTGGAGGAGAGGACGTTTTCCAATAAATAATAGATGAGCAAGAAAGTGTTTGAGAATCATGGGGTTTATTCCATTCAAAAAGGAAACGTACGTGTCACAGAGGTGAATTTTGAAGCCAAAAAGAGCAAGGCGATGATCTCTATGTTCTAACTCCAACCTTGTGTTAAAAAAGTATCATCATATTTTCATATCAGTGTAAGTCTCACAACAATGTTTCTAAACACTCATTCAATGCCTTGGAGTGTGTCCACATCTCACAGGAGGATGGATTTGCAATCACAGTGTTCCAATTCAACAGGAGGTCAAAGACATGGAACTTCATTCATGTAGCATTCACTCAAGATCCATCAAAAGTAGGTTCTTCGTCAACAAGATGCTTTCCCGTCTCTGGATTTTCACTTGTCCCTCTTCTTCTCTCTCCTTCCTCCCTCCCTTTCTACATTCTATTTCTTCATTGAGAATGTACTTTTTCACTCTTTCGTCTTATTCTCTTAAGTGACTTAATGTTGCTTTGTAAAAGTCTTTTTTCATAACCAAGAAAAAGACTTAGTTCCATTCCTAGGGAATTTATAAAAGGAAGAGACATTTTGTAAGCTATAAATTGGAAAGACTTCTCCATTCGAAAGAGTTAGTTTTTCTTGGTTGATAGCTCTCATTGTCTTACTACAAGCAAGAAACTCTTATGTTTTCCTCTTCACCTCAAATTTACTCCATGAGCATGGTTAGTTGTGCAATATTATGCAAATAAATTTGGATTTACTCGTGTTTTGTTCCTCTTTCCTTGATATGGTGTCTTCTCATTGTTAACTTGGAAATATTACACTTTTATGTCAATAAACTCAGCTTGCTATCTATTGAGTAAAACCCCCATTCTCACTTTCCCCCTATCTAAACACACCTTTCCTTCACCTCCTTTTTGCACATAGGTTTAGTGGAGTATTCCTATGTGATCCCCGATCGAAAGACCACCCACGATGATTAGAGTAGTGTATATATATTTTGTTTTCAATAAATGGAGCTACCCCAACACAAATTATTTCACCAACACAAAGATAACTATGAAATTATTATTTGTTTATATTTGAAAACAAGTAAACGCGTGTGTAAACTGTTGTCAATGTTACACATGCATTGGACTAATGACCATAAAGTCTCCCTCACCTTGGACATAGTGAAATGTATTGTGATTAGTTTAATGCATTGTTAATGGAAAACCACTTTTCACAACTCGAATATCCTACTTTTGTGCATTTATTATTGTAAAATTATTATAGATATGTTAAATACATTTATTTGAAAAATACTAAGATATCAATCTTAAAGTCAATGAGGTGAGTTGGTAAAATGAGCTAGTTGTGTCTAGCCCCACCTCGGTTCAAAACCTCACAAAGACACCCAATTCATAGTTTCAGTCACATTTATTGATCTAAAAAAATAAATTTTAAGGTGCTCAACATACTACAATTATTAATAACTTCATTACCTTAGAAATATAAAAAAAGAGCTCTAAACTCCCAATGTATAACTAAGATGTTAAGATTTTTTGGATTGACATCTCCAACAAACAAGGACAAATTTTTGGAGTGAATGGTGACAAATGGTGTCAATCTAATGACACTAATTTGTAAGGTTCAAAAAATATATTTCTAAAAATAAAAAATGGGCTCTAAACTCGACTTTGTAACTAAGATATTAAACATCTTGAATGAGGGGAAAAAAAGAAAAATTTATTCATGAGGGCCAAATAAATATCGGGGAAAAAAAGGAGAAAAAATTATTCATGAGGGCCAAATTGCCTCAAAAACATAATAAAAAGAAGTTGGTTTAAAAAAAAAAAACCTATTTTCAAAGTTCTTACGAGTTGGAAGCCTCCTTAAACTCAACCGGTCGTTGTAATTTAAAAAAGCACTATATAATTCCAATTTTGTTGCAATTATCGTAGGCAAAAGCTCGTTTACGTACTTACCGAGGCAATGAGCCGCTTGTTGACATTTTTCAATAAAGGCATGGAATAAGACGAATATTTGGCCAAATAAGTTGGCACTACTGGAAAGGGTCCACCTAACGTTCAATTTCCCGACCATAGTCCCTTCAAATCCAAGCGGGACGGACGAACAGTCGTTGGCCGGGAAAATCATTTGACGGGTGACGTTTTTGCAATATTTGCGGAAAACCCAAAGGATTAGATAAGGCCGATCATCGTGCGTACCGTCACGTCAACGGTGGGTCTCATGTCATACTGATGTCGCCACTCGCCACCTAAACGGCTCCAATATTCTCGCATATCCGGCCGGAGCGATACGAAGGATTTGGGTTTAAGCAGACTATACATTTTGTTTCTGAAAACAGAGGCAGGGGGCGGAAAAAAATGGGGTTTGATGAAATCAGAGAACTCATGGGCTTACAGAAGCTTAGAAGTCACTACCAACCGCAGTTACCGCCTGCACTTCAGGTATTTTTAAGGCTTAAAAGTTTCCTTTAAATGGAAAAAAAAAAATACTTTAACGTAGTTGTCTCTGTTAGATTTTTTGAAGCTGAAAATCTGAGCAATATATGGTCCCGGGGTTCGATCCGTGGACGTTTCAACGTTTTCCTGATGCATATACTATTTCTTTTATCTAATTTTTGCTAAGATGGAAAGTTATTTCACGGATTTTTTTGATATTCACCAAGTGTTCAAAGATGAAGATTGGCTTCGTGTTTGTACAGTTAGGGTTATTATGTTAAGCTAAAGATCCGATATAGATCAGTAGAGATAACTTTCTACTTTGATCTGGTGCAAGAAATGGCCGTTAGTTTATTACAAGAATTATCGTCAGTAATTTAAAATAAAACGCGGTAATTTAAAATAAAATGCAGAAATAGATGATAAAACGTAATAACGACAATGGCACCTTATCCTCAATGTTAATAATATGTTAGGTTTATTGAAAATTTCAACTCGTTACCCTTGCTTATTTCCAAGGATACCTGCAGTAAGGACTTGGTCTGTGAAACACTGATAAGTGTCGTTAGGTTTCCACAGTTTAAAATTTAGAAAATTATTTTAGGAAAAGGCACGTGATACATTTTGTGATCTTTAATGTTTCGGATCATTCTACCATATCCATCGTCTGATGCAGAGGTGCAGGACTGCAGCAGCGATCCGAAACGTTAATGACCACATGCATCACACGTCTTTTCCTAAAATATTTTTCTAAATTTTAAACCGTGGAAACGTAAAAACACCTATTAGTGCTTAACATACCAAGTCATTACTGCAGGTATCTTTGGAAATAAGCAGGGGTAACGAGTTGAAATTTTCAATAAACCTGCAAACAGTAATAGTCTAACTAATTAGATAAATTAGTTCAAACTGTCGTTTGATTAACATTTGGGCATGCAATGTACTTGAAAAACTCATCTATTTAACATTAATTAGATAAATTAATTAAAGCCCTCAGTAGCTTAAGTATTTCACGTTTAAAGTATTTTAAAAAGATATCTATACAAAGAGCTCTATTTAGTAATCTTACACGTCTACATCATGATGATGGACCACTTAGGGTCATTAAATGTATCACAGGTATTTTACACAGATGTTTTTCTAAATATGTGAAACACAATTCTTTTTAAATTTCCCTTTATTTATATCAGGACATTGGGCACAATCATGCATATACTTGCCATTATGCACTTAAAATAAAGAACAAGATAAAAATAAAGAGCAAGATAAAGCTCAGGGCAAGCACACTCTGATAGGCTCTAATTAAGCATTGAAATTCTAGGATATCTAAAACCAGCACAATCAAATAATGCTTGGAGAATTTGTTGTAAAACCTTGAGATCTACAGTTGGCTATTTATAATTATGCGGGAAAACATTCACTGTGCAGTGATCACTGATTTCAATGGCAGTTGAGATTAATGCTAATCTTATGGCAATGAAGAACACGAAAAATCTTGGGCATTTTGTTTGTAGATTAATTTTCAAGGAAAAGATATTCTAAAAAGGCAAACACACTCTGGTAGGCGCTAATTAAACATATAAAGTTTGATATCCAAAATTATCACAATCGAATTAAACCTTGAGATCTACAGCTGGCTAATATTATTTATGTGGGAAAACATTTACTATGCAGTGATCAATCATGACAATGACAGCTGAGATTAGTGCTAACCTTATGGCAATGAGGGAATTTCATTTTCTGAATCTCTATTCTGGGATTATTGAAAACCTTAATTATGCCTGATAATTATCTATAATGGCAGCCAGGGTGGTGGGGGAGCATAATAGTGTGAGATGTCAATAAAAATAGACCGTTTTAAATTTTTTGTCCATTCAGAATGTCATGAGGCAATTTTTCTTCTTCTTTGGAGAAGGCAATGGAAAAATTGTGGTTTTTTGGGGCTATGGTGGACTTTGAAGTCCGTTTCGCCCTGGAATATTTTTTTGAGCTGGATGCAATGGTACAACTAGATTAAGGCCATATGCCACCAGTCAGTGGGCAATTTGGGGATAAGGTGACAGAGTTATTAATTAATGTGGAACCTTCCAAAAGGTGAAACTATATGAATATTCTAAAATAGGTGCCTCAAGATTGCTATATCTAGGCGCTTTCTAGATAGATGTGTTTGTATTAAGATATTTGTACTGATTGGGAAATGATTATTGGCAAGTGATTATTGGTTTTTGAAAGCAAAAACAATGTTCCTATGTTGCCAGGAAACGGAAATGGAAAACGGAAACGGGTACGAAATGTGGAAATGGCAATTTTAAAAAAACCTTGGATACGAAACGTTACGGGAAACGTCTGTACATATATATATCTATATATGCATAGTACTCATTTTAAAATTGTACTCCATAGAGCATAAGAGATAATTATAACTGATAAAACACTCAAAATATTTTGTATCCATTGAAATAATCCATTATTATCATGTATACTTATCTCTAGGAAACTAGGACATTTCAAAGGAGTTTCCATTTTGAAAACGTTTCGGGAAACGAAACGGGGGGCCCCTAGGCGTTTCCTGGTAACAGAGCAATATTCTTAAAGTAATTAACAATTTATCTATTTAATGGGTTCTAAAGGTAAAAATGATATTCTCGAAGAATTGACAATTTATCTTTTCATCTGTAACATATTTTTATAAATATTTCATACATTTAATTTGTGAAAACAATATTCTTCAGCTTGCCCAGTTTCAGGCCATAAATTATAAGATGATATTATTAAGAAATATTATTAAATCTATATAAACTGTTTAAATGGACACAAATTATTTGATTGGAAAAATTATATTGGTGGCACGTGGTTTATCAATTGTTTGCTCCTGCCAGGAAATGGAAACGGAAACGGAAACGGAAACGTGTACGAAACGCGGAAACGGCAATTTTCAAAAAACCTTGGATACGAAACGTTACGGGAAACGTCTGAACAATATATTATTAAAATATATATGTGTGTGTGCATGGTACTCATTTTAAAATTGTACTCCATACACCATAAGTGATAAGAATAACTGATAAAACACTCAAAATATTTTGTATTCATTGAAATTATACATTATTATCATGTATACTTATCTCTAGGAGACTAGGACGTTTCAAAGGAGTTTCCGTTTCCGAAACGTTTCGGAAACGGAAACGGGGGGGCCCTAGGCGTTTCCTGGCAACAGAGGTTTGCACCTATGAAGTTGATACGGCACCCCTAAGGGCACCTGGTACCCGGTACGAAACATACCCGGTATGGGTACGGCCCGGATACGTGCCTGGAAACGCCCAAGATAAGGCCAGGCAGGTCTGGTTATGGTTGGGTACTTCTGCAGACGTGTCCGGCCGGGTACTTCTGCAGACGTATCCGGCCGTATCTGGACCTGCCTGCCATATCCTGGCCATATCCTCGCATTTCCTCTCCCAAAACTGTGTTTTTAATTTTTTTTTTCTAGTGTAAAATTTAATATATCATTACAGCAGAAATTACAGTTTTCAAATCACCATTATTCTACAGAAGGTACAGTTTAAATTTAATATATCATTACAACAGAAATTACTCTTTTCACAGCACTGGTATTCTACAGAAGGTATAGTAAAAATTTAATATATCATTGCAGTAGAAATTACAGTTTTCACAGCACCATTATTCTATAGAAGGTACCAAGTACAAGCCATCATAAACATGGATAAAAATAGCATGTATGAGATAAATCATAAATTTAATGAACACCTCAACTAGATATGGTAGGGACACATTGAAATTATGAATGTATGAGTAGTTTGTTGTGTTTATTTAGCTTGTTTTGTTTTTCATATGCATAATATGTGGTTAATTCCTATTTAGTAGGCTGGATATTTTATATATTTTTAAATTTTTATATACATTTTGTATGGACATATCCAATGCCATATCCGGGGGCCATTTTTTTTTTTCCGTATCCATGTATCGGATACTCTGTATCCGTACCCCGTATCCAAAACATATTGGCTACTTAGTTTTGTACCTATGAAATGGTAGAGAGGCATTCCGATATAGTTGGGAATGCCATGCACAGTGCAAATAATTTTTGTTGGGAATGAACACCCTTTATCAAACTCTTTTTTGCTGGCATTATAATATATTAGTTTTTAATGCTGTATAATGTGATTATCTCAAGCACATAAATGAAAATTTGAATCATAGAAGATAGTTTACATTTAAAGAACCATGGATGAACTTTACTTTAAAATTTGGATCCTATTTACAACAATGCCCACCATCAAAGCCACAAGTGTGCCTTGCATACTAATGACAACCTTGGCCATAACAGTATCAAATTGTTTTCTTATCTTTCAGTAGTTGGGCTTGCCCTGTTCACATGTGCAGCATCATTTCTTTTTCCTTAAGAAAATAAGTCAGATGAAAAAAAATCAAGTTAACTTTGAAAATTTGAATTGATAATACTCAATACTCTTCCCAAGTGGTTGAATACTCATGAGTTGATTCTAACTCTCCATGGAAATGAATGTAGACAATTTTTTTGTGAGATTTTTAGAGTTTCTTAGCCAAATGCTGAGTCTGTTCCTCTGTAGCTTATTGAGTTGTTCTTGAGTCCAATCTGCATAGCTATGCTTTGCATTCTAGTACATGATGTTCGCTTATTTTATACACATTTTTATGTCCACTTTGATGTCTATTAGAAATATATATATATTGTTTGCTAAGTTGCTTCTGAAGATTTTCCAAGTATTTGTGCAAGTTGTGCTCTTACTCGTCAGATTTGTGCAGTTACCAAGTTTGAGTCACATTGATGTGACTTTGGATCAGATCAATCAATTTATGGTCCATTTCAGGTTTCTTCCAAGTAAGTGTTTCTTGGTGTCAACCCAAATGTGGGGAAAATTCAATGTGATAACCTGGCCACACTGGCAAGTATAAAATGAGAGTAACTATGTGGTATCTGGGTATCATCAGGCTTGGTTAGTGTGGTGTTTCATATTTAACGCCAGTCTCTGCATACACCCTACCCTGCATTCAGCCTTGCTCTTATAGAATTGAGACATGGAAGGGACAGTGTTATGTCCTCCTTGAGCTTTTATTTTCTCCTGGAGCTGTAAGTACAGCTCGAGTAACATGGCAGTGCATCTGCTTGATCACATATAAACAAGTATACACTAGAGTTTAACTGCAGTAAATTGTAATTTCAAGTGTCACTAGATGTAAAACATGCAGGCTGGAAGTTGAACTGGGGTTGATTGTAATTAGGACAGATATTCTATTTCTTACCCACCAAAATGAATCTCAATATATGCTAAATTTGATGTACAATGAGTATGAGCTTGTTTTTGCTGCTGTTCTTTTGAGTACTTTGTTTAAAAACAGACTTATGCATAGAATTGTGAAGCTATCTATAAGTGCTGAGATATGATAGCAGTTGTATAAGATGAGATCGAGAAAATAAAATCACAAAAAGGGAGAGAAACACAAGAATTACAATGTGGGAAAAATCCAGCAACTTAGGGTTGTGCCTCCCTATATCAACCAAAATCTGCAAGAATTACAAGACAATTCATCTATTTGTCCACACAAGGGAGGTGCACGGAAGACAAATCACTACTAGTTGAGACAAAAAGATCTGCTCAACCCAAGTTGCAGATTGTAGAACATATAATGGAATCTAATAACAAGATGTGCAGTAACCATTACACAGTTGAATGCGGGACATTTGCAGAATAATACAATTTCTATTCAAATGAAAGACAAGGCTAGAGTACATATGTGTACAATGCGTAACAAGATTGAGAATGAGAATTCTTGTGATTCAAAAAGGGGTAATACTTTCTTTGTGATTTGCCTAGACTACGCATGCCCAGAAAGACCGAGAATGATATTTCCCATAATTAGAAAGGGGATAGCACATCTTAATTGATTTGTCTTTGCCGGGAGATGACCATTCAAATGTTAGATACTTAGGGCATGTTAACATTGTTCTACAGTGGTGATGGCCTCAATTCTAATTATTCTCTTAGGGTTGAATGGGTTGCAATATATGATTACATGAAAATTGTTATAACAGATGATGGTTGCAAGAGAGAACGGTTACAAGAAACGATTCATCTTCTACTGGAGTGAGGGTTGGCCTTCTCGCAGGTGTAATGGTATGTTGATAGGTGCCCCAACATGGCGTGCCGCCCAATAGCGAGATCCTGACACATGGAATTTTAGTTTTGGAGGTCCTACACAGCTGCAAAGTGCTATGAGGTCTGCGTTAGTGTGAGGTGTTGTATGGTGAACATGGGATTGTGAGATGTAATGCGTAATGATACCACGGGGCTACGCATAGATGATAGGGTGCAGATCGAAGGACATGTTGCAAGTCATGATGTAGCTGTGACAATGTTGCGAAGTACCATGAGTCCATGTGTGTGGAGCAAGACATTGGAAGGATGCATTGAAACTCTCCATGATGTGGCAAAGTGCAAAACATCTTGCACAAAACTTGAGTCAGAACTGAATTCATCTTGGCACTTAGGAAGTGGGTAAGGGTGCATGAAAGTTGCATAGGTGGTGCGCACTACTGCAGTGGTGCACCAAATACATGGGGGCGCTCAAACGTGTGTGACATTATACAAAAAGCACAATGTTTCCTTAGTGTTGTGACTCACCTCAGGGTATTTCAATGAAGCTAAAAAATGCCAGAGAAAGCACCCATATGCTAGGAAGATCAACTTGTATAGAAGACCTTGGTGTCGTGTGCTACCTTGGGATGTGCCAATCGAATGGAGTGGAAAGCTGATTGTGATGCTTCCAATCCGAGGTGAGCCATTTGGATGGTGTGAGCCAACTTGGAGTGGTTAATATTGCTCATGGTGCAGGGAGTTGGTAGATGTCATGAATATGTGACACATGGTACTAAGTATGTGACCAAAAGTCAACAAGAGTACCACATTGAGAAGGTAGGTAGTCTTTTGGGACCCATCCTGTGCTTGTATCACTGTAGGAGCCTCCAAGAAACTAAGTTTTCTTAATGCTCTCACAAGATTTCCTTACTTTGAAACCCACCCAAGACAACTTACTTTGCCACTACACTTAGTTGTACACGCACTTTAAAGCTCTAGATGATTTTTACATCATCCCAATGGACATATTTATTCTTCTACACGAGTATCAAAATGGCACAGACTCAAAACGCCTTTGTCACTCCAACACTGGGAAGTTAGAGTGCCACAAATTCCATTTTGGATGGTTGAATTTTATCGAGCTCTATGAATTCCGTTCTAGATGGTTGAGTTTTATCGAGCTCTATGGATTCCGTTCTAGATAGTTGAGTTCTCTCTTTTTCTTCTTTGAACATATTCAACATTACTACAGCTGGAGCTGAATTTGTCTATTTGGTCAATTTTTTGTTGGATGCAAACTGTACACATTTGGCTGGAGTCGAATGTGCGTGCTAAGTGACACGAGTTGAATGTGTCACTTAATTCAGTCTTTCCAATGTTGAAGGTTCCTTTACTTCCATTTGCTCATGATTGTACAATGCACAACTTGTATGTTTGTTTCTTTGCCTTTAGCTTGTGAGTGGAAACATGTCTTTAGTTCATCATTGGATTGCACCTTCCCAAATCGGGGTCTTTTAGTCCCCGAAAGCTTAAGAACTCATGAAGTGAGGGAAAAATTCTATCACTTTGTCTTTTGAATATGACTTGGCTTTGAATGTCAATTGTGCCTATAATCCAGTTTCTCAATTTCTTGCTCTCCTCTTCTTGTTGTACTCATCTTCCTCAACAACATAACATCCTTTTCCAACTCTTCTTGGGCAATAGGTGAAGAATCTTCAAAGAAAGGCAACAATGGGCCTTGTTCTTCAGCATTGAACATAGAAGGCTCAAAAAGGACAATATTTACTCCTCAATACATCTGTATATGCAGATGCATGTTTAATCAGAACGCATTGGTTCCCATTTGCTCAACAATCACAAATGGACAATACCCTAGATGGTTTAAACTTTGCTTGACCTTGGAGTCTTTCATTACTTAAATAAATCCCATACCTTGCAGTTGAAGATGAATCTGCCTTACTTTGTTAATAAGTTTTCGGCCTGCTGAATTTTTGAATAATTCTCGTCTTTCCCTCTCTTGGTTGTCCAATCACAATAGTGAATGGGTTAGGAGGCAAGTAACCAGAACATTCTCCAAAACATGCTTCAAAAAGAGACTTATTTGTATAAGTGCGGACTGCCCTATTATATGACCAATTATGATCCCAAGTCTTTGGATGCTTTTTGTTGTGCCCCCTCAAGATCTGCACCAGCATTCTATTTGTTACTTAGGTTTGGCCTCCATTTGGGGAGGACAGCGGCTAACCTCTTCAACCTTATCATTCTCACAAAGTAGTCCAAATTTTTCCTAAGAACCTTGCATCCCTGTTTGAAACAATGGAAGCAGGCAATCCAATGTGAACCCAGAGATAAGCAAAGATTAATTCAACTGCTTCATGGCCCTTAAATGTTTTCTTGGGTTGAATGAGTATTCACATCTTGCTACACTTTCTTGACATGGGAAAAACCTCCTACAAAATCCATGGAAATGCTTTCCCTTGGTCTAGAAGGGATCGAAAATGTCATATAAAATCTTTTTAGTTATATGGCATATTTGTGACACATAAAACATATCTTATGAATTTAGCAACTACATTCAACTATGCCAGGGTCTTTGTTACCCCAAAGTGATCATTATGCATCTCTTTCATAAGCTGAATTCATTTATCTCTTGGACCACAAAGCTTTCCCAACTTGTAGATCAGCCCATTTTTGAGATGACAGTCTTCCTTGTGCTCAAAATATGTGCGTTTTTTTCTCCCTTGCAAGGGTTGATATATCTTCTGATATCTTCATCATGCACATTCTCCTCACCATATGCCTCATGGAAAAATGTTTCAAGCTGAATTCTTGTGTCTAAAGATGAAATCAAAAGTGTTCGAGTCTAGACAATGTATCAACCAATTTGTTCTTTACATCTTGTTTATACTTGATAGCCAAATGAAATAGTTTTAAGAAACCCATCCATTTGTAATGCCTTGCTTCCCGCACTTTTGATTGTGCTTATAAATATTGGAGATATTGCTGATCCGTGTAGCCTGTGGTTTCCTTACCTATCAATGAGGCTTCCATTTTTAACTACTTGAGCAAGTGCATACAAGAATCCACAAGTATCTTATAAATTTATACACCTCGAACAATATATTCATAAATAAAAAAATGCATGCAAACCTTCATTGTACAAAACATATTTCAAAACTACCCCATAAAGAACTTTAGAGTAATAACATGCCGTCTTACCTCCTTGCAATGAAACAACCTCCATAATACATTTGCTTGTATTTGTCTCCCCTCAAATAGTAGTTGTGAGTTGGGTAGTGCCAAATTCGGCAGTTGCTGTTTTTTATGTTTCATTCCATCAAAAGCGTGATACTGATTTTTATGCCAAGTAAATGACTTACCACTTGTGGTTATGGAATGAAAATGTGGCACTCTTGTGGAGATTGATGCTAGGAACTTTCTAAACTATTGGACAACCCCCACAAGGCTCTTTGTCTTGGTCACATTATAAGGTTTGGACTAGTTGACAATGACCACAATCTCGGCGGAATCAATTCTAAGTCGACAAGTGTGTTTGTTGTGCAAATTCGCACTTCTTCTCATTGATCATAGCTAATTCTCCTTGAACATTAGG
Source organism: Taxus chinensis (assembly GCA_019776745.2). Classification (NCBI taxonomy): domain Eukaryota; kingdom Viridiplantae; phylum Streptophyta; class Pinopsida; order Cupressales; family Taxaceae; genus Taxus; species Taxus chinensis. The sequence goes on along the minus strand of CM034149.1, from coordinate 828,171,679 downwards.
AAAACTTGTCTCAAATGCATTAGACACTCATCATAAGTTTTGCTAAAAACAGCTAAAAACTGACTTCATCATCATAAGTTTTGCTAAAAAGTAAAAACTAACATCATCCAAATAGATAATGACTAAATGATCTTTGCATGGTCTCAATATAATTCATCAACCATATGAGGGCAGTAAGAGCGTTATGCAAACCAAAGAGAAGCACAAGCCATTTAGACAAACTTCGCCTTATCTTGAAAGGTGTTTTTTTATGTCCTCTTTATTTTTATTTGGTGTTACTTGGATTTCAACTCTAGCTTGGTGAAGTACTTGATATGTTTGAGATGATCCAATAATTCTTGATGGTACTTTTATTCATGGCTCTATAATTAATACACATTCTCCATGCACCATCTTTCCCGGGCACCATGACAATAGGAGAACCACAAGGAGATGTGCTAAGAAGGATTACTTCTTGATCTAGTAATGCTTCAAGTTGTTTTTGTACATCTCTTGCCTCCAACTGGCGTATAGAAGCCTATGTTGGGAAGAGGACAATCGAGTAGCAGCTGGATCTCTTGCTTTATATTTAACAACCTGATTGTGTTGTTTATCCTTCAAAAGAAGTAAAGCAAACTTCCTATCAGTATTAATCAACTTTCTAACTTGGTTAGCACTTACCAAGAAGAGCTTGGATTTACCTTGATATACATTGATGACGAAGTTTTGCTCACTCTTGACCAAGCGGTACTAGTTGGATCTTCTCATGAAGACAACATCTCTCACATATATATAAGGCTGGCAAACACTACTCCACAAGCAGCAAGGGCCACTACACCCAATTCAACTTCATCACTGAAATGTGCAAATATCCCAAACTTAATTTTTGCATTGTTTGGATGCTTATATCACTACTCCTTACTTCACCGAATCCAATGAATATGGACAAGGATGATCATATGCTGCAAGCCCAAGCTTGTCAAAAAATTCTTTAGAAATCAGAATTGCTTGTTAGCAAGAATAAAAAAGAGCATCGACCTTTTTCCGCTTTATTTGAATCTCAGTATTAAAGATTTTAGGGAATTCATCTCTATACATAACCTTTTTTCTATTCAAACCCACCTCTTTTCTAATGGAAGTGCAAGCAATCTCCTCACACACATTGAAGTTGCTCCTCTCTTTCCCTTCTACCATGATCATAACTTTTCTCTTGATATGGGTATTGGATGCAATTTTGTTGGGAATTAGTATTTACATTGAGGTAAATTACTATTTATTGTGTGTAAGTTACCGTATGATTAATATGGTAATATGGTTATTTGGTTGGTTATGTAATGTCCCCAATGGACATATTCTTGCCCCAATGTGATTTTAGGCAAATCCAAACTTTAAAATGCAACTTATAGACAAGATACAAAATATGTATTATGCAGATCTGAAAATTCGTTTAGAAAATGCGACTAGGGTGCAGCATTAAACCCAACTAAATCAGCATTTATATCATTATGCTCTCATACAAATATGATTCTACATATTTATAAAGCCAAAATGCAAATAAACCCAAATTTCATGATGCACAAATGGCTGGAAATAACTTCTAAAATCTGTAGACTTGCTGCTCCTGAAATTAAATAAATTGGTACTTTTTTGCACTCCAAAAATTCTGAAAATGGAGAATCTGATATATAAAAATATTTAATAATTACAGCCACTAAAAACAGCTCTGAATTTGCCTTAGAACATGAAGTATCATCTCCACAGGTGGTCGCTCAAGCTGGACAAAGGCATATAAAAATTGATAACAATTTCTCTTCAAACCCTTTATTCAAAATCTACAAAAATCCCTTTATTCTAATACTGAAAATAAATCTTTGCAAGCACAATAGAATCTCCTGAGTAGAGATCCTCACATTCTCTAAGAGGGTTTTCGTCCTCTAGAGGGTAAATTCCGAAGAGTTTTCGTCCTTGGAATGTAATTTGTAAAAGCATCAAAGCTTAAGTGCAAGATTAGAAAATGACGAGTGAATAAGCGTGCTTTCCTCAAGTCGACCTCTCCCTTTTATAAGAGAAATGACCCAAAGAGGCCTCCACAACGACCAATCAACAAAAGGTGATTTCTTCCAGACATGTGCCCCAAATTCCCTTAGGCTAGGTCGCCTTTTATCTTGGGAGGAATTATAATTTTTATCCTTTCTATACTTCATTCTCCCTCCTTTGCCCAAGTCCAATTTTTGCCTAAGGATGACACAAAATTAGCATGGGCCTCTTTTCTATTCTCCCTAGGAAGGATACAACATAATATTAGACCCAATGCATCTATCTAGAGATTACAAATTTATTATTAAGTCAAATAAATTAATACAAGTGCTTTATTAATTTTATTTAAATGTTTTTTTAGCACTTTGTAATAACTTATTGTGACTTAAGTCACCCTTGTGCATACCCTTTGGCCGTCAGGTAGACAAAATTGGGCCAAAGGTCTTCAATAAGAACTATCCGAAAAGAGGGACATTACAATCCTCCCTTCCCGAGATTGCTTGCCCCCAAGCAATCACAAGTAGCAAACTTGTATCCTCATCAGTTCCTGGATCCTAAATCAGCCTAAGCCTTTTGAATGGTTTTTCATGCACTATACAAAACTGCTCAACTGCTGCAAAAAAGAACTCATGCAACTTACTTGTGAAAAGTGCCACGATCCTCCTCATGTATGACCCAAATTTGTGGTACTCCTCATCATGTCCTTGCTGTCCCATGCTGCAATGAAGTGAAAAATCCTCATATATGTCTGCATTAGGTGATTCCTTGTCCACAACTACCATAGACATGGCTGTCATTTGATGGTGCAACGTGTATTTGAGTGCCTTCATGGTAACTTGTTTCCCTTCATGTTGGAAACTCAACTCCATAGCCTGCAAATCTTGGGTGACTCTTCTTAATGAATGAAGCCATTGCATACCAAGTACCACATTGTTATCTTTCAAATCAATAACATAGAAGTCATCATGAAGAGTGTACTCACCAAATAGAATGCTGATTTTGCTCACTTTCTTGTTGCAAGGAATAGTGAGGCCACCTGCTGTAATTACATCAAAGCCATCAAAATGATCATAATGCAAGCCTCTTCTGTTCACCAATCCTTCATTCGCGAAGTTATGTGTGGATCCACTATGAAGAAGTGCCATTATCTTACACTCAAACATTGTACCTTCAAATATGAATGGATTGTACCTTGGTGCTCCTGAAAGATAAGTGATTTTACCTCCATGTTCCATATTTGGTGTTGGCTGCTCCTTTTCCTTTTCTGAATCAATATCATCATCCACATCTGAAATGGCCTCTATGAGATGTATCTTGCCTTTACTAAGGCAATTATGTCTAGGCTCCCAATGATCCTTACAATGAAAGCAAAGTTTCTTTCTCCTTTCATTACGAGTCTGATCCATCTTTGGTGTAGATTCCACCTTTGAAGAAGTGGGCTGCTCACTTCCTTGCTGCTCCGTCTTTTCATTCTTTACATTCTTCTTTTGGGGCTGAATTGGAGTAGTATCCAAGTCCATGACTGTTTGAATAGCTTCATGCAAAGTCCTAGGCTTAAGAGCCTTGACAAAATCTCTCAGTCTATCATGAAGCCCCTTGATAAAGCACATCACTACTCGCTTCTCAGGCATCTCTGGCACCATAACTGCTATACGTTGAAATTCATTGATGTATGCATCAACGTACCCACTTTATCGAAGCCGAGCCAAGTCCCTGTAATAAAGCTCCACATCCTTGTGATCAAATCTCGCAATCAACCTCTCACTAAACTCCCTATATGACTGCGTAAGATCATGTTTCTGTGTGATTAGCGCATGGTGCCACCAATTGTACGCTACTCCCTCAAGGTGCAACGTGGCAAACTGGATAGCCTCCTGCTCCTGCATAGGATTAAGAGCGAGGTATGTGTCGAGCTTGTGAATCCATGCTCTGACACTGATCTTTCCACTGCCATCAAATGTGGAAAGGGTCACCTTGTTGGTGGCCTGCTTCAACTCCCTGTTCTGCTATGCTCTAGGCCTTTATACTTGTCTAGCTCTTAAGCTTTCTCTCCTCTGAGCACAATACTAATGAAGGGGCAAGGCATTTCGTATTTCCTCTGGTAAAGCTCTCCACTCATCATTAGCTGCCATCACATTATCTTGAAAAGTTGTATTCTCAAGTGGATCCTCAACCATGGGTGGCTCCTCTCTAGGTAGGAAGCTGGGCTGCATAGGTCTATCTGCAGTCCTAGTAGATCTCCTCTCCTCTGTATGTCTCCTCTCACGGGGAGGGGAATCTCTCACGCTATCAACCTCTGTAGGTGCCTTGTTGTGCCTCCTATGACTGTTGGCCACTGATATGGATCTATCCCTTCTATCACGTCGGTCTCTTACATCCATCCTCTGCATCAACTGCTGCATGGTCCTAATCATATCCCAGAAAAGCTCACGATCTGGGTCAACCGGTTCTTCCCGGGGGGGGACTAAGTGATCCACCTCGTCTATGTCTACCATGTTTTCAGCACTATTCCCTGTATCTAAATTTGATAGAAGACGAGCTTGTCTCCTTGTGTGATACCCGTGGGGCCTAACTTCTCTCGGCTGCATCAAACAAGACCCTCCAGGTGGGAGAATCACTGCTGTGATACCACTGAAAGATTCCCCAAATGGAACTCCTTGGCCTCTGTGGTTCTTGGCGAAATGATCAACCTAGGGCAATATGGCAATTTCTGAATTAACTCTAGCAAATAGTACTAGGGTTAGGGAATAAATTCAATGCAAATGGCTCTCATAATAATATTGTTTTGACCACGAATGATTGCTCATATTTTATAACCCTCAAATCAGAATTTTATGAGACTAACTCAGCCCAAAATGGTTGTAAGAACACAATCTGTGACTGCTGCAATTAATTATGACAGAAATGGCGACTAGGTTTGTATATGAAATTTCCCATAACAGCAATCAAACAAACATGTTTTCACCCTAAACTGATCTGTGCATGTTGGCAGCTCAATATACATATAAAATCTGATTTTTCTGAGATAATGTTAATCTGAAATTAATATCAGAAATCTGCAGATAAGAGAGGGTTGAAACAGCACTATAAACCCCTCTAGAAATTATAGAAAATATTTCTTTTGACCCACAAAAATTAATACAACATACAACAATAAGTTTCAGACCTGAAATGTCTTCAGAACACATCCAAATGGCCAAAAGGTGGGTTGCTTCATTGGAGCAAAATAGCATAACCCAACTGCATTCTTTATTCTTCACACTCTGATACAAGATCTATCAACTACTGATTGGAAAGACTGAAAATAGAATTTCCTTTGTGGAAATCCCTCACATTCTCTAAGAGGGTTTTTTGTCCTCTAGATGGTAAATTTTGAAGGGTTTTCGTCCTTGGAATGTAATTTGCAAAAGCATTCAAAGCTTAAGTGCAAGATCAGAAAATGACAAGTGAATAAGCATGCTTTCCTCAAGTCGACCTCTCCCTTTTAGAAGAGAAATGACCCAAAGAGGCCTCCACAATGACCAATCAACAAAAGGTGATTTCTTCTAGACATGTGCCCCAAATTCCCTTAGGCTAGGTCACATTTTTTCTTGGGAGGAATTATAATTTTTATCCTTTCTATACTTTCATTCTCCCTCCTTTGCCCAAGTCCAATTTTTGCCTAGGGATGACACAAAATTAGCATGGGCCTCTTTTCTATTCTCCCTAGGAAGGATACAACATAATATTAGACCCAATGCATCTATCTAGAGATTACAAATTTATTATTAAGCCAAATAAATTAGTGCTTTATTAATTTTATTTAAATATTTTTTTATCACTTTGTAATAACTTATTGTGACTTAAGTCACCCTTGTACATACCCTTTGGCTGTTGGGTAGACAAAATTGGGTCAAATATCTTCAATAAGAACTAAACAATATATTACGAATGAATTATAGGTTTGGGTTGGTGAGATATTTGAGGGATATGATTTTCCCTATTTATAGGGACCCCATTTCCTATATATTTGTATGTCTTGGAGGATTTTGTAATATAATATAATATTATATTGTGTGTTCGGCTCTTCCTTTTTTTTAATAAATTCGGTATCAAGCTTCCAATGTTTCTCGTTTATAACACCATCTACATTACAATGTCCACATTGATTTTTACTATTTAGCATCTTTATTTTTTGCAAGAGTGGTAGCATTCTGCTTACCTTTTTAGTTGCCATTTCCCTTTGGCTTTGGCACACCTTGCTGATTTGAAGCTGAAAAAATGATTGACGCTTCTTGTCCATCTCAAGATAGTGTGCTTGGACACATGCCTCCTTAGATGGCTATGAAGTCCCCAAAGTATTTCACCAACACATCATGGTCTTGTGTGCACAACTTCATTCGTATTGCTTGCCTTCAAACCTCGATTGTATATTCTTGCACATACTGTCCTTGCCTTTGCTCATAGAATTTCAATTTAATTGCGAGTTCCTCTTTAATTTAATTAGTTTCTTAAATTAATCCACTTAGTAATTGGAAGCAACATTTGCAAAGCCAAAGAACGAAAACAACTCTCCCACCAAGTGAGTGCATGGCCAAAAAGTTCAAAACTTGCAAAAATGCATCTACTTCTTTTCACCAATATGATGGTAACTGAAATATACCTCAAGTTGGGTGCCAATTTTCAGGCTTGGTTGCATCCACCTCTCCTTGATAGGGTTGAATGGTGGTTGAGTTGTGGAATTGCTTGGAATTCCATGGGGTTTCTCCCTCTCTTGATCTTTTGGGTATCTCTTCCTTGCTTCTTCGTGTTCCTTGGGTATTGACAATGAAATCCCAAACTTGTCAACGAGTGCCGCCATAAACCTCTTCTTCTTGTCAATCTTTCCATTGATTGGGAGATGCTTGCAACATTCACTTCCAACTTCAAGAATTCCGCCTGGGAGTTTTCATACTCTTGAGATGTGCTTTCTTCTTCATGAGCCATGCTTCTTCTCACTTCTTTATTCCACCTCCTTGTGGATATCTCTTGATGCCAAGGAGTTAATTCACCAACTTCTCTTGATCTTGCTAATCTAGTCAAGGGTATCTGCCAAACTTATCACACACAAACCAAAGACCAAAAATATGCTCTGATATCACACCTGATCTGTAATTAGGATAGATATTCCATTCCTAATGCTCCAACACAAATCTTAACATGCCAAATTGGATATGCACTAAGTATGAACTAATTTATGTTTTTCGTTCCTAAAGTTATTTGGTTAAATCAAAATAAACCATAAAATCTGGAAGCTATCTAAGTGCCGGAGTTTATGACAGCACCTGTATAAAATGAAATTGAGCAAGTAAAATGATTGAAACAATCACACAAAAGAATCTTCTTGTAGAATCTGAACGGTCATCCTGAAGATGAACTGAGCGGTCATTTCATGTTGATAAATATGTAATTTATATCACATTTTCAAGTGAATGAGAATCAGGTTTCACCTTCCCATTTCCATTTCCTTTTCACAGTCCATTTCCTGGCCTTACATTGGTATCGGAGAATAGGCTATTCTCTTTTTTTCATCCTCCAATTTCCTCCGCCCACTGCAAATCCTTTTCCTAGCGAAGCCAGGGCTGTACAGCTGAGCTTAGACCAGTGGACCCCTCCATCTATCCTTACGGCTCACTGCACAAGCCAACTGTAGTATTATGCCATATTGCGGAGGAAAAGCATGGGTTTATTCCGCTTGCAGGCCGCAAATTGAAGCATTAGAATTTTGCATAGTTTTTCTCCTTTCCACATCACCTGGCCAAAAGCGTTGGTATTGTGGTTTGGTATTTGATGTTGTAGAATGAATGAATGAAAGATTTTAATAATGTCCACGAGACCAAAACAGTCTATGGGAGCAAGAGCTGAAAAAAGGGGCCCCACTCTAGCACAATAGCTGGACACAAGGGCTGCCCTATCAATCTTACAAACTTTTAAACCCTTTTTTGATGTTGGATCTTCCACTGTGGATCTTGATAAAAAGAACTGTTTGTCTTTTCAAGCCTTGCCTCCTCAAGCAAGTTGGTTAATTTGTCAACTCTCAAGGTGTCTTCATACTTGATACAAATGTCACTATAAGCTGCACACTCCATGATGTAATGCCATTTGGTCTCCACCCTCCCTTTGTTACAAAAAAAACATATTCTCATTTCCCACTCCTCCTTGGGTGTTTTGTCCACTTACCGGTCTCGCATTGAAGATGATGCGAGCTAGTCCTCAATTGGGCCATCAACATCTTCACCTTCCACTTGATTTCCACTCCTATGTAGGTTTTTTCATCATGTTCCCACTTGGGATTAAACTCTTTGATATAATATGCTTTCTTTTACCCAAGTCGTTGCTATTCTGGTTTGTTATGCAACCTCCTTGTAGTCCTACATGTCTCACATTGAAGATGATGCGAGCTAGTCCTCAATTGGGCCATCAACATCTTCGCCTTCCACTTGATTTCCACTCCTATGTAGGTTTTTTCATCATGTTCCCACGTGGGATTAAACTCTTTGATATAATATGCTTTCTTCTGCCCAAATTGTTGGTATTCTGGTTTGTTATGCAACCTCCTTGTAGTCCTACATGTCTCTACAGCCTTTGATCCTCTGTTGACTCTGACACGGCTCTTCCATTTGCAGCCCACCAACCTGCTACTCGCCCACTATTCTCAAGTGGTGCTCAAGCCATGGCCTTACATTGGTATTAGAGCACCAGGCTAAATATCCATTCAAAGCAAATACATTGGCAGTAAAATTTAGTTGCTTAAGTTTTTCAATTCTTAGTCTGCAAACTCAAGTCTTCACCAAGTCAATATCTTGGCTGATGGCAACTCGATAATTGGAGAAGGGAACAAGTATCACTAAGGCAATATCTTTTGCAAAGGAGAAGGGGCTCTGTATCAAGAAAATGTGGCACTAAATACACAAAAAATGTTGCCAAAATGGGCAACACAACATTGGTTTCACAACTACCCTTCTGGATTGTTGGGGGATTGTAACAATATTGTACGCAATCCTAGGTGTAGGCAATAAATATAATAATAATATTTTATATTATGATATCTAAATACAATAGGAGCTGAAGAGTCATCTTGAAGATGAACTGAACAGTCATTTCATGTTGGTAAATATGTACTTTTTATCACATTTTCAAGTGAATGAGAGTTGGATTTCACTCTTCCATTTCCATTTCATTTTCATAATCTATTTTCCGGCCTTACATAAAAACAATATCGTACATAATCCTAGGTGTAGGCAATAAATATAATAATAATATTTTATATTATAATCATCAAAATACAATAGGAACTGAAGAGTCATCTTGAAGATGAACTGAACAGTCATTTCATGTTGGTAAATATGTACTTTATATCATATTTTTAAATGAATGAGAGTTGGATTTCACTTTTCCATTTCCATTTCATTTTCATAATCTATTTCCTGGCCCTACATAAAAACAAGAGAATTTACCATAGAGAAATGCAATGTGGGAAAAATCCAGAAACTTGGGGCTGTGCCTCCTCATCTCAAACAAAATCAGAAAGAATTACAAGCCAATTTCCATTTTGGAGCCTCCAAGAACACCATGGGAATTTTACATCACTTCTAAAATACTCTCACAAACTTTACCTACTCTAAACCTGATAGGAGACAACATACGTCACTCCTACACTAAGCAATGCAAAGCATTCTACAACTCTACATGATGTTACGTAAGCCCAATGGGCATATTATACTTCTATATGAGTAGTTAAATGACACAAAAGACTCGAAATGCCTTGCCACTGAAAGATCCCCTAATGGGACTATTCCACCTTAAATTGGATTATCAGTCAAACCCAAAGCAAAATACAGACTCAACACAATGAGAGCGAATAAATATATGGCAGCCCAACATTATTTGTGAGAAATGCGACTAGAGGTATAAGGTAAACCCATACAAATCAGACCTTAACATTCCCACCCTTCATGTAACACTGAAATACAGAGTTTTCAAGACCACAATCTAAAGAAATATAAATATTTGAAGTACCTAACAGGTCTGAATTTATTTAAAAAAGTCTGCAGAAATATTTTACCAGTTCTGGACTGTATATAGACTGATTTTAATAATAAAATCTCTGCAAGGTACAGTGTGCAATAACAGTTGGAAATAGAGTTTTTGGCCCTCTGAAACACACCACAAATGTATATAAAAGCAGCTCGAATCCAGCTCCAAAAGCATGTGACACAACTGCTTTTTATGACCTTCCGAAACGCCCAGAATTTACCCCAACTGGTTCACTCCAGCAGTACCAAAATTAATAGTTCAACAACCTGATTATCCCTTGAGATCCCAATACAAAATATGAGTGCAAAAGAGAGTTTTCGTTCCCTTTTCACTATCCTTCTTGCAGGTTTTCGTCCTCAAAAGTTACAGCCACAAGTGCTTTAGTTTACAAGCTATTTGCAAAATATAAAATGATCATGGAATGCCTCTTCCAAGTCGACCTCTCCCTTTATAAAGGCAAAGTGACCCAAAGGGAGCCTTTTTTTCCACCAATCAGTTTGCAATACATTTTCCTATGCATATTTTCCTCCTAGCCCAAGTCGTACTTTTGCATAGGGAAAATACAAAATTAGTATGGGTCTCTTTTTACTTCCTAGGCAGCCAAGATACACTTTCCTAGACAAGTCGCCCATCCTCATGTGGAGGATACAAAAGTTGCATGGGCCTTATACCTCCCAAATGGCCAATATTCATTCTCTAAGCAAACCGTCCAACTCCCTTGGAATGATACAATCATAACATTAGACCCCTTTGCACTTATCTAGAGATTACATGTATTTATAAGTGCATTCCTATACTAAGTCAAATAAATAATTATAAGTGCTTTAATATTTTCTTTTATTTTCTTTTAGGCACTTATAGAAATTTATTGTGACTTGAGTCACCCTTACACACACCCTTTGGCTGTCGGGTAGACAAAAATGGGCCAAAGGTCTTTGATGCTATTAGTCGAGAAAGAGGGACATTACATTATGATTGCTTGGGGCAAGCAATCTCGGGAAGGGAGGACTGTCATTGCTTGGGGCAAGCAATCTCGGGAAGGGAGGACTGTCATTGCTTGGGGCAAGCAATCTTGGGAAGGGAGGTCATTGCTTGGGGCAAGCAATCTCGGGAAGGGAGGACTGTCATTGCTTGGGGCAAGCAATCTCGGGAAGGGAGGACTGTCATTGCTTGGGGCAAGCAATCTCGGGAAGGGAGGACTGTAATGTCCCTCTTTCTCGACTAATAGCATCAAAGACCTTTGGCCCATTTTTGTCTACCCGACGGCCAAAGGGTGTGTGTAAGGGTGACTTAAGTCACAATAAATTTCTATAAGTGCCTAAAAGAAAATATTAAAGCACTTATAATTATTTATTTGACTTGGTATAGGAATGCACTTATAAATACATGTTGTAATCTCTAGATAAGTGCAAAGGGGTCTAATGTTATGATTGTATCATTCCTAGGGAGTTGGACGACTTGCTTAGAGAATGAATATTGGCCATTTGGGAGGTCTAAGGCCCATGCAATTTTTGTATCCTCCCCATGAGGATGGGCGACTTGTCTAGGAAAGTGTATCTTGGCTGCCTAGGAAGTAAAAAGAGACCCATACTAATTTTGTATTTTCCCTATGCAAAAGTATGACTTGGGCTAGAAGGAAAATATGCATAGGAAAATGTATTGCAAACTGATTGGTGGGAAAAAAGGCTCCCTTTGCGTCACTTTGCCTTTATAAAGGGAGAGGTCGACTTGGAAGAGGCATTCCATGATCATTTTATATTTTGCAAATAGCTTGTAAACTGAAGCACTTGTGGCTATAACTTCTGAGGACGAAAACCCGCAAGAAGGATAGTGAAAAGGGAACGAAAACTCTCTTTTGCACTCATATTTTATAGTGGGATCTCAAGGGATAATCAGGGTGTTGAACTATTAATTTTGGTACTGCTGGAGCGAACCAGTTTGGGCAAATTCTGGGCGTTTCGGAAGGTCATAAAAAGCAGTTGTGTCACATGCTTTTGGATCCGGATTCGAGCTGCTTTTATATACATTTGTGGTGTGTTTCAGAGGGCCAAAAACTCTCTATTTCCAACTGTTATTGCACACTGTATCTTGCAGAGATTTTATTATTAAAATCAATCTATATACAGTCTAGAACTGGTAAAATATTTCTGCAGACTTCTTTAAATAAATTCAGACCTGTTTGGTACTTTAAATATTTATATTTCTTTAGATTGTGGTCTTGAAAACTTTGTATTTCAGTGTTACATGAAGGGTGGGAATGTTAAGGTCTGATTTGTATGGGTTTACCTTATACCTCTAGTCACATTTCTCACAAATAATGCTGGGCTGCCATATATTTATTCGCTCTCATTGTGTTGAGTCTGTATTTTGCTTTGGGTTTGACTGATAATCCAATTTAAGGTGGAATAGTCCCATTAGGGGTACCTTCAGCAGTTGGAAGGTAGAATGCTACGGCTTTTGTAGTTCTTTTTTCATATCTGGACATAGTCAACAATACTTAGCAAAACACATTCAGTTGCACTTGAATGGAGTTGAACGGGTCTTTTTTGTGCACATTCAAGTGGAGCCAAATGTGTGCTTCTGGGTAATGCGTGGGTGACATATTCAGCTGGAGCCAAATGTTTCCAATTCCTATGTTTCTCACTGCTGAAGGTTTTCTGAGGGTTTCAACTGGAGCCAAATGTGTGCTTCTGGGGTATGCGCAGGTGACATTTTCAGCTGGAGCCAAATGTTTCCAATTCCTATGTTTCTCACTGCTGAAGATTTTCTGAGGCTTTGGACCACCCTATAGCCTTCCTTGACTTCCGTTTGCTCTGCATTATACCCTGCATATCCTGTATGTTTGTTTTCCTAAGAGTGCATGTGGAAACATGTCTCGAGTTCATCATTGGTTGTACAAAATGTGAATATTTCTAATCAACTGAAACAACACTTATACCCTGCACATCCTGTATGTTTGTTTTCCTAGTTCAGAGTGCACATGGAAACATGTCTTTAGTTTATCATTGGTCATACAAACTGCGAATAAATCTTAATCAACTGAAACAACACTTAATTGATTCCACAAGAATGATGTTGTTTGGATCAAGTGTTCATAATTTGTTTGTGGTGGAATACCAATCACAAAATTGGCATTCATTGAAATGCTCAAGTTCCATATTTTATTTGTGCTGCTATTTCTTTGATAGGCATTAATCTATGTTTTTTGGCTGGGAAAGATTTTGAAAGCTGCGTTCTTTATGTGTCACTTGCATTTTGGTTTTGCTCCTATATTGCCTTCTTGCTTTACTTTTTCTTTTCCTGTTGTTGCCATTGGAGAATTTGGAGTAATATAAGATAAAATTAGATAGTCTTGTTTACAAAAGGAGCATCTCTGTGAAGCTGTAGGCGATGGGCAGAAAATGTGCAACAGAACGGAGGGATTAGATTTAGGGGTGCAGTGTAAAAGCCATCTTAGAGAAGTGTTGCATTGTATTGAATATAACAACCTGACAGTTACACAACTGAACAGAAAACTAAAGAAATTCATCCCTTTTGTGTCAATGATATCCTCCAGGGGGGGAAAATGAAGCATAGTGTCCTAAATTCGAGAATATGAAATTGACTTAAGAGAGATGAAGGTACAGAGTAGAGAATGGAAAAAGGAGTCAAGTGAGAAAACCTTGCATCCTGGGTATCGTAACAGATTATTTTTTAAGGAGGCTGGACTTTGAGAAACCAGTGAGTAGTTTCAAAGAGTGATTTAATTTTTTTACCAGTTGCACATTTTAGCATGCATAGGAGAAAAGTTGCAGCCTATTTCCTATTAAGTGGGGCAAAGGGGGGAGAGGAAGTGTGCGAATAGAAATGGTTTCTATGTATTGTACTATCTTGAATTTCAGTATTGTGTGATATTTGTTTTGTTGAACACAGGTCTTTCTTAGCTCTGCACCTTTTGTTATCATAAGATGTTAACTATTTGATGTCTTACATAATTGTTAATTTGTTATTCGGTCATAAACATGATTTAATGTCAATTTGGAATCAGTACAAAAAGAAAAGAATAAGATCTGAAATAAACTCTTAGAACTTATTGTCAGAACTATAAAATAGAATAAAATGTTAGGATTTATCACCAATGAGTTCAAACTTCACATTAGAATAAAAGAATTGAGGTGGTGCGTGTAACACACATGAACAAAAACCTTCCTAAGCTACAGTGGTCTTTGAGGCTGAAGTCATTCCTGCAGGCTTGTTACGTGCACAAGGAATCAAGGAAATGCTCAAATACACCACACTGAAACACTCAAAGTTCATAAAGTTTAAGTTCTCATGCAAAATTACATTGTCAAGAAAATGCCTGAGGGAAACACAATGAGATTTGCCATTTGCAGGTTGATGCTATTGAAGAAGAATAGTAAGGTCATAGAAGAAGAATACATGAATAAGCACTTATGATTTGGATTATGATCTTCCAATGCTGCAGGCTGGCTAAATATCCAAGGAAGCATGATCGGCACAGCTTGAGCATGCCATAGCAGAAGAGCACGAGTTTAGAACGGCTAACAACCTCCTGTAGGCCACATTGTTGGTTCCATTTAGTCAACTCTACAGCCTGCAAGGGTCAGAAACAAAGGAAATAATGAGACAGAAACTGGCAACTAGAGAAACCAGAAAGCAAGGAGAAGGCAAGATGGCCTGCTTGGTGCAAATCACCCGAGAGTGAAGATTGTACAGATTTTCTGGATAACCTCTACAGCAGAAAAAAGACAGAAAACCTAGATTATTATCATACTTTCTGGTGTTGGATGTCATCCCTAGCTGCCTTTTATGTTTTCTCTTTGTTGGTAACACAAAAATAATTAATAATTATTGATGTAAGTCCGGAATGTCCCCTTTTTCATATTGAGGCCAAGTGAAGAGTTCTTGCCATTTCCTTTCCGTGGCAAAGAAGAATAAGTGAACAAGGGAAGGAGTTGCACTTCATTTCAGCTTTGCCTTTCTTTTATTATTTTTAATGTTTTCTTTTAGTGTTTTCCTTTCTGAGGCAGGTCGGTTGTGTTGGGACTTGGGAGAGTCATAAAGGCAAATTAAAAGGCAAAAAGAAGCTTAAAGAGGTCGGTCCACTTCTAATTGGCCTTCGGTGCCAAGCAAGAGGTAAAAAGGGAGATGTGTGGTCTCATTTTGAGATCATCTTTGGCACATTTGATCTACAATTGGTTTTTTGGGCAAGTTGCTCAGTAACTATCCATTTGAGGACACAAACTTGCTTGTGTTGCATTCCAAGGAAGACGAAAACCTTTCTTGTGGCTGGGTGGAGGACGAAAACCTTCCATTTTGGGTGATTTGAAGATATCTCTTGAAGACTACTTGCACATTTGGAACTAGGGTATCAAGGAAAACATCTACAAAGGCTTTGCATGAATTTTAGAGCTCTACCCAAAGCGAGTGACTAGGGTTTGGTGATAGTTGGGTGCCTTCTAGGGCACATAATTCATATTTTATTTGATATTCAGATTCAGCATATTTTCTAAGGCCGGAATCTATCTTATTTTGTGGCTATCGGGGTTTGGAAACCTCCCATTTCATTATTTTTATGGGTTGTACTTCTGCTGTTCATAATTAATTTTCCAACTAAGTGTTTGATCAGATTTGATGATGAAAAGTGGCTTAACTTATCCCTAAAGTGTTTATCTATATTGTTGATGAGTTTCCGCCCTAAAAAGGGACATTACAAAATCAATCTCTATGTACATAATGTAGATCCCATTGTACAAATAATTATTTGACATTCAATCATAGTTACCAAATCTGGCTGGTCTGCACCCTGCACCTAATCCTTCTGGGTCTGGAATTTTCAGCTGCCCCCGATTAGTTTGGTCTAGGTAAGCCCTGTTTTTTTCCCATAATTTTTTTTTTCAATTTAATTTTTTGGAATAAAAAATACACACAACACCCTTTTATATTATTTAGTATTAAATATATTAACATTTTATATTACGTTATTGATGTTTTTTGTTGTATTTTTCAATTTGTGCATATTTATAAATTATACTCTTATATAATATGTATATATTTCACATTGAATTTTTCCAGAATTTTTCAAGAATACCGGATTTTCAAAATTTAAACCTCTTCCCAAATGGATCTGAGCTTTAAAAACAGTTGTTTTTGATATGTGGTTTTTGTAACACGATTGAGGTCTTTACTATTGTTATTTAGTATGGAATGTTCTATGTATAAACTGAATATCCCAACTAATTTTAATTAATGTTTTATGCTGAATTTCGATTAGCAGATTACCAATGAGTTATTGCTTACATTGGTGGCTTTCTTAGCTAAATGAACAAATAAATAATTTCTAACTCTTGCAGTTTTTTTCTTCAGCATGACATCTATATTAAGGCTTTACGTGATGAATTCTGCAGTTTTCACCCCATTACTTTATCGTCTTCAATGATATGATAAACATCGGCATGAATTGTAAGATTAAATCAAATAAATATCAGTATATTGCTGTAGTTGCTGCATGTTTCACGTATGGATAGTGATATCAATTGTTCTTAACTTCATTGGGATATCGTTCACTTTTCCTCCACATTAATGATATAGTTATTATGTGGGTGATCACGTTTCAAGTTTGCAGTACTTATTTTGTGTGGAACATAGTATTTTACTTTACATAAGGTCAATTTGGAATGTACTTGAGTTGTTGAGGTCTTGTCTCAACATCTAAATATTTGACACAGTAAGAGCAAGTTCATTTATGTCATTTGTAGTTTACATTTGATCTCTTGTTGGATATTGAATTTCGTCATTTGATCTCAGGGAGCTATTTGTGCAAATTTGGTACACATGCCAGGTCTATTAGTGAATGACAATGGTGCATTCTTTCATATTAGAGATTGAATGCTATTCTGTTTTTGAGATGTCTTTTAAAGGATATACCATGCAAATGTACTCCACAAGTGACCTTTCATCTTTTGTGGCACATTGTGCAGAGCTGTCTTGTTTATATGAAAATATATCAATGGCTTGCACTTTTGTTATATTTTACTTTTCTTGTAGATTTTGTAGCTGATAATTTGACGTATATGGCCTTAATAGGGGGGACGTGTGAAGGTAGAGTTTGGTGATGCAACTACTGCTGCAGACCCGTCTGATGCGCATGCAATTGGCCATTCGTTTCCTTTGACGTATGGGAAACCATTGATACATCTTTCACCTGTCAATGACAAGACTGATATTGAGGATTTTCCGGCCATCAGGTATAAAATTATCTACACCCTTTTTTATCTTCCTGAATTTGAAGGTTTTTCCTTTATGATGCTCCTGGTTGAACTGTACAGGACAGGTGGTTAGAGCTTCCAGTACTTTGTAGTTTACATGAAGTGAAAATGATTAGAAGGATAAATCTTGTTTTCACAAAAAACTTAAAAAGGCATCTGTAATCTTCCACTCATGGAAGAGAGATACGTTTGTAGCTTCCCACATTTTTTTGGTATATGTTGGGAATTTAGATGTTTATATATAAATATATATAAATTGAGCACCATAGCCACAAGAAGAAAATACAAAGAGAAATGTCTCCTGTAGAAACATGTTTAAGAATGTCTACTGTAGGGTCTAGTGAACATACTCTGTGAGGAATTTGATGGGCAGCATTTTATTGTTATATTCTCTGCCTATCTCTGAAAATAAAAAGAATATACATAAAATGGTGTTTGGGAAAGTCTCCACAGGACAACCTCAGAAAAGTTGGTCTAAGGGATAAAATAAATGTCTCCTGTAGAAACATGTGCTCTCTAAGATTGTCTATAAGACACATGCTTTGAGAATGTCTACTGTAGGGTCTAGTGAACATACCCTGTGAGGAATTTGATGGGCAGCATTTTATTGTTATATTCTCTGCCTATCTCTGAAAATATAAAGAATATACATAAAATGGTGTTTGGGAAAGTCTCCACAGGACAACCTCAGAAAAAGTTGTCTAAGGGATAAAATAAATGCACTCTTGCTTGAAAATTCAGATATTGATGTTGGAATGACAACATAATTGATAATTGTTATTTGTCTAAGTAGCTGATATGTTTTGGATATGGGTACGGGTACAGAGTATCCGATTCGCAGATATGGCAAATTTTTTTTGGCCCCAGATACGGCATTGGATATGGCCGTACAAAATATATATAAAAATTAAAAAAATATATAAATTCCAGCCTGCTAAATAGGAATTAATCACATATTATGCATATGAAAAACAAAACAAGCTAAATAACCACAACAAGCTACTCATAAATTCATAATTTCATTTGTCCCTACCATATCTAGTTGAGGTGTTTATTACATTTATGATTTATCTCATACATGCTATTTTTATCCATGTTTATGATGGCTTGTAATTGGTACCTTCTGTAGAATAATGGTGCTGCGAAAACTGTAATTTCTGCTGTAATGATATATTAAATTTAAACCAGAAAAAAAAACTAAAAAAAAAAAAACAGTTTTGGGCCTGAAAACTCTGCAGAAACGGCCAGCAGACGTACCCGGCCGTACCTGGACCTGCTTGGCCGTTTCCGGGCACATATCCGGCTGTACATGTACCGGGTACGTTTCGTATCGGTACCAGGTGCCCTAGGGGTGCCGTATCGGCTACTTAGTTATTTGTTGATAAACTAGCCGAAACCTAAGACTTTTGTTGTTCTAGGATATATGCCAATAGAATACTAGAATCAGAAAACATATTTGAGAGAAAATTGTAAATTGTAGTTCTTTAATTGATAAACATATTACCAGTATTCATGTACCAAAGTCAAAAAATAATCAATTTTAGATATTTAGAATGCTTCTGACCTTGTTTTCTAAAGTCCTGTACTTAAATGATGTTTTTGTGGGATTGTTTGCTGTTTAAAAAATATTGAGAGTTTTCTGGATTGACCCTGATTTTAGTTTGGTAATTATTTCTCCTTTGAACTGGGTAGAGTGTCATGTTAGTATTTCCATTGCTATTAATATGCATTTTTGGTAGACTATGTTATGTTAACAATTGTATTGTCGGCTTTAGGTTGTATTGTAATGATTCTCTTTTACCAACAACCATTGAGTCTTGTTATATAAATAGAATGATGTACATTGGGAAAAGTGTGCTGTGGTCCTCCCTGTACCAAATAATTTGTATTGAGCAATACCTACGATATAAATCTGTGATTACTGTCATGTTCTTCTATGCTACATTAGGGTATGCATTGCTATTCTGTAATTGATGTTCCTTTGGTAATATAGTTTGCGTGACAAAACATTTTGGTGCTGTTGCCTTTGTGAATGTTGGGTTAGGCTAAGGTCGGGTAGAAGTGAGTGCTGGTTGACAAGAACCATTGACTATGAGGCACCACTTTATCTTATAAGATCTTTGTGCTGAATGTAACCGTGAAGCAAAATGACCAAAGAATTTTTAATGGTACAAAGAGAAGTGTTGTCAGGAAATGAAGACTGGCGCCATATAAGAAATAATTGATGCTGTTGACCATGAACAAAGGCAATAGAAGAGGACAACATGGTTGGGGAGTAAACCAATAAATCAGATGGCCTATGTGATTGGTGGACTGCAAGAAAGACAGCAAAGGCTGCAACAAGCAACCAATGCTTAAAATCTTTTAAGTGAAGTACATAGCATAAGTAGAAGCCAAAGGGAAAGCCAAAATTGAAGCATAAGTAGAAGTCAGAGCTGTGGTCGATATTGAAACTGAGAAAAGCTTCAGTTGGATTTGGGTAGAGATTCACACCTTCTAGAGGAAGTGCTGATCTTGTCAACCAGATGCAGTTTAAAAGTCTTAAGAAGAGTCCATTGAATCTAGTAAGGATAGATTTTTATTTCAAGACAAAGCTCAATAATGACTTCTTCGCGAAAGGAGAATGAGGCGTGTATGAGACAAACATCTGCAAAATTGAAGATTTGTGTATTGAAGATACAAATTTGAATACTCCATAGCAGCTGAATGACAAGGTGGATTAGTATTACAACAAAAAAACCTAATGGTGAGCAAGATATTGTATGGATCTTTGTTGAAGAATAGGCCGAGTATAAAAATATGTCCATTGAATCTAGTAAGGATAGATTTTATTTCAAGACAAAGCTCAATAATGACTTCTTCGCGAAAGGAGAATGAGGCGTGTATGAGACAAACATCTGCAAAATTGAAGATTTGTGTGTTGAAGATACAAATTTGAATACACCAGAGCAGCTGAATGACAAGGTGGATTAGTATTACAACAAAAAAACCTAATGGTGAGCAAGATATTGTATGGATCTTTGTCGAAGAATAGGTCGAGTATAAAAATATGTCTGACAGTATTGAGTGAGTAGAGGAATGTCCGACACACATTTGTGAGGTAGAGAATCGTTTTCAAAGAGCCACGTCAGAAGCAACCAATGCCCACAACAATGGGCGACCCATCTACTGTATCTCATGAAAAGCAAAAGCTACCAATAAAGTTCACTAGTGATGGATCTGAAGATCCAGTATGGCATTGTAGGACATGCATCACAATTTGGACTGTTGATGGGTAGACAAATTAGTGTCTTTGGTTGTAGTGCTTTCCAACTACACTTTGGGGGTGTTTGTTAATTGGTTCATAGATGCAACTAGCATTGCTAAGGCAATTTGTGATAGATTGCAAAAAGCATTTAAGAAGGAAATCGAGTTCATTAGAGACGACAATCATAGTGTTGCTGAAATCTATATTACCCGATAGGGTAAACATGAGAACTTATGAGCCTATAATAGGAGGCCCGAAGAATTGGTAGGCAAACTTGAAAAAGAACTAGCCAGCAACTTGAAAAAGCGATGGTTCATTGAAGGGCGCAAAGAACTCTAGGTAAATGTTATGCGAGATATGTCAAGTTGTAGAGCATTTAATCGAGTGGAGAACAGTTGAAGAACGATGGAAGTCATATAATTTGTGATAGATTGCAAAAAGCATTTAAGAAGGAAATTGAGCTCATTAGAGATGACAATCATATTGTTGCTGAAATCTATATTACCCGATAGGGTAAACATGAAAACTTATGAGCCTATAATAGGAGGCCCGAAGAACTGGTAGGCAAACTTGAAAAAGAACTAGCCGACAACTTGAAGAAGCGATGGTTCATTGAAGGGCGCAAAGAACTCTAGGTAAATGTTATGCGAGATATGTCAAGTTGTAGAGCATTTAATCGAGTGGAGAACAGTTGAAGAACGATGGAAGTCATATAAACACATAAGTATGGTAACTCTCATTACAGAGGAAGATGAAAAGGTGGTCCCACATTTTGTCTTACAAAGACACATACAATTGAGCAATGGATATTGAAAGTGAGTATAAGACATACTCAACTCGAGCAAGAGCGAAGAAGATAACTCTAATTCCAATTACAATGAATTATGTGATCAAGTGATTGATGAAAGCTCTTAGGAGGGAAATGCTTTGAATGATGTGGGAACTAAAGTTAGAGATTTAAGAATGAAGGCAAGGATCTTTGGTGTACTAATTATAAGGTAGGTCATATGAATGAGAGGTAAATGGTTGAAGAACGATGACAGTCACATGAACACACAAGTATGGTGACCAATTGATTTGAGTCAGACGAAGAAATTGGAAGACAAGTTGTGCAATCTACCATGTCAAGTTATCATGCAATCTACCATACATGTCAAGCTATCTTGCAATCTACCACACATGTCAAGCTAACGGATTTATTGCAAAGTATTCCCAAACTCAAGAATGCAATAAATACCATTGTACTTGACAATGGCCTTGCCTTGGAGCATGTGATAGAACACTTAAGGTTAGAGGTAACATTGAACCATGGCGAGAAATAGAAGTAGAATGTTGAATCAATAGTTGAGCTCCCATTGTTATGTGATCAAGTGATTGACCTCATGCTACTGATAAAGAATCTAGCTTGACAGCTAGCATTATTGCATATGGAGATATTTGGCTAAAACCTTGAGACATCACATTGTGGATGGTGGTTTGTGTGTGAATGTTTTTCTAAAGGACACTTGGAAAAGTCTAAGGAAACATTAAGGTTTTGGGTGTATTGATGGGACAAAGGTATTTATTGAAACCCATCACTTGTCAAATATTGTATTCATCTCATTGTGAAAGAAAGCGTACAATGCATTTTTGGGTTGTGGCTGGTTGATAGCAGCCAAATCTACATTTGCAAGAAAAATTTACTCTCCATTGAAAACAATTGTTTGAAATATGTGATTGATATGATGAATTAAGTACCATGAGAGTAGCTAGCCTCATCAGACTCGAGACCCAAATTCCAAAGAAGAAGGCTTGGTGGATGGAAGTCGAGGTACTATGGAGCCAAATAATGACAAAATTTGGAGTTACAGTTGTTCTGTGAAGATGAGACGAATTCCCTCAATGCTTTGTTCTAGTGGCAAATGCAAGGCTTTGAAGTGTTCTAGACATATTGCAATAGAATTGAAGTTATTTGAAGTATTCTAGCCATATTGCAATAGAATTGAAGTTATGGAGATAATCGATGGTCTAAAACAGAAGCTGGCAAGGCCAAGGCATTTTGAATGGTCACCATCACAATTGGCCTGCTCACTTGGGTTCACAAATTACCACATTAGGGGTGAAAAGTTCAATGATAGGTTGGTCCACCATTTTGAAAGTGTAGTTGGTATGCAGTGAGTGGGCCATCTTAAAATTACAACCGTTGAGGATGTTAAAATATGCTGTTTATATAGCCTATTCAGCAGTTATGCAGTTGAAACTGTGTAACTAAATTGTAACCACCGTCTCATTATAAATAAACCTCTGCCTGTCGTATTTGAACAGTGCAGTTTCGTGCTTCTGTCTTCTTTCTTCATTTTGCATAGTCTAACATTGGTATCAGAGCGCGTAGGCATCGGTGAGAGGTCGACGAGAGGAGAGGTCGACCCAGGGCACTCTGAAGGCGCTGGAGAAAAGCGTGGAAGGGATTCGTGTAGAAAACGAATT
Organism: Taxus chinensis; assembly: GCA_019776745.2. Lineage (NCBI taxonomy): Eukaryota > Viridiplantae > Streptophyta > Pinopsida > Cupressales > Taxaceae > Taxus > Taxus chinensis. The sequence goes on along the minus strand of CM034149.1, from coordinate 828,148,627 downwards.
CGTGCAAAGACGAGGGCACCAGCACAACAGTCGTGACTGTGATAAAATCGTGGGTTTTTCACCAAAATTACAACGCGCGGGGACAAACGTGGAGACGCGCGGGACAGGCGCGACGCGAACAGACGCTGGACAGGCGAGACGCGGACAGATGCAGGACAGGCGAGCGGCGCGGGACAGGCGCGCGCGGGACAGTCCAGGGCATCAAGCGCGGCAAAATCGTGGACGGCAGGATCACAAACTTGCAGAAACGTGGGTTTAGTACTGCAAAATCGTGGACGTTTGTGAAGGGAAAGTAAACGACAAACTAGCAACCTGTGATAAAATCGTGGATCGCCATTAAAGAAAAACGCGTACACAGTAATCGTGGTTGGCTTCACTGGAGGAATGCGTGAACAACAGAGGAAGAAAAAGGTTTTTATAAGACTATTTGGTGCTTTGCTTTAATATTTTCATGCCACATAAAATATTTTCCCGCAGCCACGTATATTGCTGGGAGTAATTCTTTTAATATTATTTGCTGGAAAATTGGATATTTTATTATTTTATTATTTTCCATTACTTTGGAATAATAAAATGTCAAACATTGCAAATTTGATTTTGCCGGATACACAAAAATTAATGGGCACGAATTTTAATGTGTGGAGCCATAAGATCTTGACACGGGTAGAATTTCGTGGTTTTGAGAAAATAATCACGGGTGTCGAGAGTAGACCTACAGCAAATTTCGATGATTATGACAAACGTCATCGGGAGGCTCTTCTGCTATTAAAATTGTCGGTAGCGGATGAATTGATACCTGAGGTCCGAAATGCCATTGAGGTGAGTAAATTGTGGGTCAATCTGAAGGACAAATATCAGACCAGAGGTATCAAATTTTCGTATTTCTAGCATTTCAGCACAGCCATACGCCACAAAGATATGAGTATTATAGTAAAAGAGCAAAGTTTGGTTAATGAGCTCAATGATTATCTCCTGGAAATCAACTTGCATTGGTTTCACCTCCGGAAGTTCCACTAGCTTCCGAATCCTCAGTTCAGCGACGGCCCAAGTGGTATTATTCCACTATTCAGGATTTGACACGAGACGATTTGTCTCCACTCTTAGATGGCCGGTCTCGCAGACCTGGCAAGAGGATTGATTACTCTGAGCAAGCTCAATTTGCTCTTGCTTCTGATCTTCTCCATATTCGCGAGCCACAAAAATACTCTGATGCACGAGGCATACCAGAATGGGAAACTGCCATGCAAATCGAGTATGATGCCTTGATTAAGAATGATACCGAAAGTTGGTGCCATTACCTCCAGGCAAACACCCTATTGGTTGTAAATGGGTGTACAAAATCAAGTGTAAAGCAGATGGTACTTTGGATAAGTACAAGGCTCGGCTTGTTGCAAAAGGTTTTTCGCAACAGGAGGGGATAGATTATGAGGAGACTTTTGCTCCTATTGCAAAGATGGTCACTTTTCGGTTACTTCTTGCTTTTGCCGCTCAATTTGGTTGGAAAATATATCAGATGGATGTGAAAAGTGCATTCTTGAATGGCGATTTGGAGGAAGAAGTGTATATGACTCAACCTGAGGGTTTTCAGGTATGTGGTCGTGAGCATCTGGTATGCAAGTTGATTAAGTCCTTGTATGGGCTTAAGCAGGCTCCTCGAGCCTGGTATATTAAGATCGATACACATCTCAGAGATTCGGGCTTCAAACGAAGTCATTCTGATATGAATCTCTATGTCAAAAGCACACATGATGACATTGTGATTCTTATTGTTTATGTTGATGACCTTGCCATCACAGGCAGTGGAGATGCTGCGATTCATAAGGTAAAATCAGATTTGTGCACTGCTTTTGACATGACTGATTTAGGCCTCCTTCATTATTGTCTTGGTGTAGAATTCTGGCAAGAAGATCACTTGATTTTCATTTCTTAGGTTAAATATGCCACGAATCTTTTGCAAAAATTTAAGATGTATGATTGTAATTCATCATCTACACCTATGGAGGTCGGGCTGAAACTTTCAGCTCATGATGATTCACCACCGGTCGATGAAACATTGTACAGACAGTTGGTAGGTAGTTTGATTTATCTCACCACTACACGACCGGATTTGTGTTTTGCTGTAAGTTATCTTTCTCGGTTTTTGTCTAAACCGAAACTCATTCACTAGGGAGCAGCAAAACGTGTGTTAAGGTATGTCAAAGGAACTCTTGACTTTGGCATCTTGTATCGGAGAGTTGCAGATTTCACGTTGATTGGCTACACAGACTCTGATTGGGGAGGTTCAGTGGATACTCGGAGATCTACCACTGGATATATCTTCTCTCTTGGTTCAGGAGTTATTTCTTGCAGAGTAAGCTTCAGCCCACTGTGGCTATCTCTTCCACAGAAGCAGAATACAAGGCTGCTGTTAGTGCTGGTTGTGAAGCGGTATGGCTTTGTCAGATTTTGGTTGATTTTCAGTTTTCACAGGTCACTGCTACACCTCTTTCACTTTTTTGTGATAATCAAGGTGTGTTGAAGATGGTCAAAAATCCTATCTATCATGCCCGCACTAACCATATTGAGATTCATCATCACTATATTCGTCAATTAGTTGACTCAGGTGAAATCTCTCTTCATTTCTGTCCTTCTCAAGAGCAGTCTGCTGATGTAATGACTAAACCTCTTGGTGCTTTCTTGTTTGTCAAGTTTCGGGATAAACTTGGTATAGTCTCTAGGTTAGTCATTAAGAGGGGGTGTTAAAATATGCTGTTTATATAGCCTATTCGGCAGTTATGCAGTTGAAACTGTGTAACTAAATTGTAACCACCCGTCTCATTATAAATAAACCTCTGCCTGTCGTATTTGAACAGTGCAGTTTCCTGCTTCTGTCTTCTTTCTTCATTTTGCATAGTCTAACAGAGGACAATAAATATTCATGTGATGGATATCGAGCCTATATGTTAGGAATAAGTAGTACTCAAGTCATTGGGACGCCTCGAGCACAAAGGCAAAAGGTATGGGTTTTGTAATATAAGAGAAATGATGGTGAATAAGCCTAATAATTAAATATAAAATGAAGGTTAAGTAAAAAATAAAATGAGGACCAAATAGGTGGAGGTGAAATTAAAGGTTAACAAAAGCAAACCATTTTTTGCAAAATTCCATCAATGCGCGTCCATATTTCTAGCATTTCAGCACAGCCATATGCCACAAAGATATGAGTATTATAGTATTTCCTAGCATTTCGTCACAGCCATATGCCACAAAGGTACGAGTGTTATGAAAAAAGAGAAAAGCTTGGCTAATGAGCTCAATGATTAAATAAAATAAGGGTCAAATATGAAGGTGGAGGTGAAATTAAAGGTGAACAACAGAAAATAAATCTTGTAAAATGCTATCAATGCACTTCCATATTTCCAGCCTTTCAGCAGAGCCATAAGCCCCAAGGTCGTATGCTTCAATAGAAAAGCCATACTCTTCAGTTGTAGAATCACATGCTTCGCCTACTGGCTCAGCACGACCATTTTCACACCTCTGGTAGGGCACACATCACCCTCCAGTGGACCAGTAATACGTCCCAACCTGTCCTGATTTTTGCTCTATGCTCAACCATACTCACCGTCATATGTTCAAGTATAGATGCCCAAACATACATTCCCTGTCACACATTCAACTATAAATGCCTAACCTTTGTCTGCCTTGCAACACGTCCATCCTTGCTGTCATACGTTCCATCCTCTTGGTTATACGCCTCTCCATTGTTGTCCAATCCCTCTGGTAGTTGTATGTTAATTCTCGGGTCGTTACATCCCCATCAACTATGTGCCAGTGCATACTTCTTCCAAGAGTACACTTCTATTAAGATAGCTAACCTGTACGACATTCCAAAAATGTTGCAGCCATACGAGGCGCCCTCACTGTTGTGCACTTCCTCAAAGTGTCAGCTCTGTCTAGATAGTTAAAAATGACACTTCCTTCTCTGTCTCTTGCAGTCATCGGAAGATTTACTGGAAAAAAAATTGCATTTTTATTGCCTGGAGTAGAGAGAATTTTGCATAAAAAGCATTCATTGCTAGGGCTTCTTGGTTCCAATTGGGCATCAGCCAATAGCTTGGGTGACTAGTGCTTTTGGGTGGGAAAAAAAGTTATTGGATTCGTGGGATTTCTGAAGCATCTTTAGGCATAAGTTTTGTGTGAGCGAAATCAGACTGCAAAATTTATTATCGGCTTCAGACTTTTCGCTCAAGTATTTTCAGCCAGGTCTCTGAAATTTTCTGTTGCAGGAATCTCTGTATCAGAAGCTACCACACAAGGAATGCTTTTTGTTTTCCTTTTTAAGTCTCATTTTTATTATGTTGTATCCAAGCTGTGTCAGAAGGGATGTTGACTTGTTTCAAGGAGGGATAATGTAGACCATCATGTTAGTATCGTCATTGTTTTCAACATATTATTAATGAAGTGTTTGATAGTTGACATTGTTATGTTGGTAATGATTGTATTGTTGGGTTTAGGTAGTAATGTAATGATCTTGAGTTATGTCTGGTTGTTGACAGTTTTGTTTAACTAGTGTTGCAGGGAGATGTGTCCCCCGCCACGTAGGACACTAACTCTCCCATTTGCATATGTTTTTGTTAGTAGACATGCTATTAGAAGTCTTGTATTTAACAACCTTATTGTCTTTCTTATCTCTCAAAAATAAGTAAAGAAAACATTCCTCATAAACTTGTATTTAACAACCTCATTGGCTTTTTTATCTCTCAAAAATAAGTAAAGAAAACATTCCACTAGAATTAATCAACTTCTTGGCTTGATTAACACTTACTAAGGAGAGGTTGGATTTACCACACACATCAAGGGGCACAACATCTACGTCTTCGGTACGGGCAGTTGAATGCTCTTGCATGTAGGGCTTTTGCCCTTTAAAAAAGGAATTAATTTTATTTTTTACTTTTAGTTTTAGTCTTTTGACTTTTAGTATTTTAAAATCTTATTTCTAGTTTTTGATTTATTTTAGTTTTAATTTTTAGCCTGTTTGAATTTAAATTTAAATTTATTATTTTTGTATAAATTTTATTTAAAATTTTAATTGTTATTCTTAGCTTTTTAAATTTTAATTTTTAATAAGAATTGTATTTAAATTTTTAATATTACTTTTAATTTTAGAATTAAAATTGTGTTTTAGTGGTAGTTTTTAATATTGTCTTTTAAATGTTTAAATGTTTAAATATTTAACATATATTATTTTGTTATTCATTTACATTTTATGCTATTAATGTTTATTTTAATAATAAATTATTGAAATATTTAAGCTTTTCAATTTTATCATTTTAAATGTCATTTAATTTCTTTTTTTTTTTCATTTAGACGGAAGGAGAGAAGGACTATACCACTTTAGAAGTATAGCGATCACATTTGCAAAGGAAGCATTGGTATAAGGGAGATCACCTGTAAAATTTGTGCAAAGTCTCGACTTTTTTTAGGGCTTTTTTTAGGGCATTTACACGAGAGTGAAGGCCCTTTTTTTTTGGTACACCAAGTAAAGGGGTTGACCCTTTTTTGAATGAGGTAAGGTGGTATGAAGTTGTGAGGGAACAAGAAAGGGTTGAAGGCAAAGTGAATTCTCTAAGCTGTCATGCTTTAAGAATAGATTGCACACAAAGTCACCTTGTAAGAGTGACTGGGCCAGAAACGTAATCAAAGCTAGATGCATCTTCTAGACATGTGACAAACGCTGTGGGGTCTTCTTGTAGGAGACCACACATCGATAGTTCTAATCCCATTGGAAACATGTTCGATGTGCATGGTTGAGATGCAGTTAATGTAGCAATTGCACACTTCTATAAGAATGGAATACCATGCAATGTTGCTTGCTCACTTTATTATGAGGATATGGTTTGTGCAATCAACAATAGGCCAACAGGGTATAAACCACCTGGATATGAGAAGCTTCACATGACTCTTATCAAAAAAGAGAAAACAAGGATAGAGTAACAAATTACGCCTGTCAAAAGAGTGTGGTCTACAAAAGGATGCATCATTATGATTAACGATTGGACTAATACAAGAAACTATCCACTTCTGAACATTATGGTAACTTGCTTCTGAAGGCCCTTATTTTTGAAGGCAATCGATTGTTCGGGGCAAGAAAAAAATGCAGAGTTCCTTCAAAACCAACTGTGTGATGCAATCAAGGTGGTGGGGCATCACATGATGTCCAAGTTATTACAAATGCGACCCATGATGTCCAAGTTACTACAGATGCAAACCTGGTTTATAAAGCAATTAACTTATTGGCGCGAAAAATTTACAAACATGTATTTTTGGACACCATGTTGTGTGCATGCATTGAATAATGTTCTCAAAGACATTGGCTAGTTTTAGTGAATTTATGAGCTTATCGAAAAAGGCAGAAAAATATAAATGTTCATATGTAATTATTACCACAGGTAAGCTATTTATCGGAGATTTGTGAAGTGGAACTTCGCAAACTTGCAAACCTATGGTTTGCTTCTTTCTTCATACTTCTTGATCTTCTTTATGTTGTCAATGGGGCCTTATGTTCCATTGTAGTTAGTGATGCATGGGTAGCTTGTAGACAATCTACATTAGAGATTGCGGTTGAGGTGATTTGACCTTTTTTGGGTCGATGTGAAATTTGTTGTTAATTTCATTCAACTTATTTGTGAGGTAATCGATTTTGGTGATTCAAACAAGCCATGTTTAGGGGAGATTTATGAGGAAATTGATTAAATGTGTGAAAGGATGACAAAAATAACACAAGGGATCCTTCTTATAACCTTTGATTAAGGAAAAGATACATGGAAGATGCAACAAGCTTAACATACCTCTATATTTTGCTGCATGGGTAGCTTGTAGACAATCTGCATTCAGAGATTGCGGTTGAGGTGATTTGACCTTTTTTGGGTTGATGTGAAATTTGTTGTTGATTTCATTCAACTTATTTGTGAGGTAATCCATTTTGGTGATTCAGACAAGCCATGTTTAGGGGAGATTTATGAGGAAATTGATTCAATGTGTGAAAGGATGACAAAAATAACACAAGGGGATCCTTCTTATAACCTTTGATTAAGGAAAAGATGCAACAAGCTTAACATACCTCTACATTGTGTTGCTTACATTATAAATCCAAAGTGGTATGATACAAAAGTCACCAGTAAGAGGGCTCCATAAACAAACAAGTGATGAACATTGGGTTGCAGTGAAAACGCAGTGATGAAGGAACATTGGCTTATACTATCAACACTCAGTTGAATATGTTTTCATGTGGCCACAATTAGTTTTCTACAGTGGAAACTCTATGATATGCGTGCGAAGGACCCAATAGAGTGGTGGTGGAACCATGGTTTTGAAGCACGTGAATTGCAATCATTTGCAATGCAATTGATTACTCTCATAAGTAGCTAGTTCTTCATCTTGTGAAAGGAATTGGAGTACTAATGGTTTCATTCATTCATTCATTAAGAGGAACTGACCAAGGTTAAAGAAGATAGAGAACCTAGTCTACATTCATAACATGTCTTCTTACTTGTTTAGACCCAGTGTGCAAGGAAAAACCCAAAGGTGGCGGATGATGTGCTTGAGGAAAATGGCCTTAATAATTTGCCCCTTGTTATATTGCATAGTTACCTAAGACTCCGGGACGGCAAAAAATTTCCAAAATTCTGGGACGGCGGGGGGACAGCAAGGGGACGACTATTAAAATAATATATAAAATTATAAATATTAAAAATATATAGATAAATTTTAAATTTTTTATGAATAACAATTCATATTTATATATTAGTCTACCATGTGCATACAATCCACATTCAAACGTCCATATTAAAAACTCGCAGCATACATATAGCTATACTAATGTTATATGTTCATATAGCTTTTAATATTTATATGTATGCTACTAGTTTTCATGGCATGTTGTTACAGTCCATGTGCATTTGTGCTTGAAAATTTCTGTATATGTCTTTGTAATACAATACAGTCAGGTTATGCTTAATGGGTAAACATTTATGAAGGGAAAAAACAATAAACAAATTAATTTAAAAAAAGAAAAATAACTTTTTTTTAAAAAAATTATCTAAAAAAAGAAAAACCAAACCAAACCAGAAGTCCTTGAAACGTTTTGGGGACATCCAGCCGTCCTCGATGTCCCCGAGTCGTCCCTGACGTCCCCGAGTCGTCCCCGAAACGTCCTCGAAATGCCCTCTGTTATTTCTAAACGTCCCGGGGACGTTTCCCCTCCTCCCTGCCACTTCGGAAACGTGGGGGAAACGTTTCCCCCACGTCCCGACGTCCCCAAAAGCGTCTGGGACGTCCCGGACTTGTCTTTTTTGGGGGGGGGGGGTGCGTCCCCCTGTAACTATGTTATATTGCCTACAAAGGATCCACAACTTGAGAGTGATGAGTATTTAGAGAGTATCATGGTGGAGGATCTAAAGGGCATAATTGATGTGATAGTTGACCCCATTGTATTATATTAGATATGCTTTCAGTTCACATTTGTGATTTTTGTTTTTTGTGTGCCTATTTGTTGACATTTTAGTGTTGCAATGGTACTCTTCCTTCGATATGATGAGATATAAAATATCAATATAGGTACTCATCTTATGTTGACATCTAATTTCCTTCTAACAAGTTATAATTTATTTCTGCATTTTAATACATTTTATATTGTGTATAATTTATATTTCTTTAAATTTTTTATACATATATATTTATGTATATGTTGCCTTCTTGATATACCCGTCTCCTATTTTTCTGAAAAATGGCATACCAGTACCCATGCCTGTCTCCCAGAAACTATGTGTTTAGCCCTTGAATCTTGTCATATAAATTAAATGATGAATGTCAAGGGAAGGGCACTGTGTCTTAGGTCCTCCTTGTTCTGAACAACTTGTATTCAGTACTACCTATGAAATAAGCTGTGATTAGTCGCATGCAGTTCTATGTTATGCTTTATACTTATTTCTGAATTTTAATGCATTTTATATATTGCATAATACTTCTTTGTCAAATTTTTTCATACATTTTTTTTTACATATATGTATATATACTGCCTTCTCCCTTTACTTGCATCCTATTTTTCTGAAAATTGGCGTACTGGCACCAGTACCTGTCTCTTGGCAACTATGTGTTTGACGTTGAGTCTTGTCATATAAATAAAATGATGAATGTCGAAAGAAGGGTGCCATGTATCAGGTCTTCCTTGTTCCAAACAACTTGTATTGAGCGCTACCTAGGAAATAAAGCTGTGACTGCTCTCATGTTCTTCTATGCTATGTTATGCTTTACTATTCTGTAATAACAAACAAATTGTTTTATGTATACATTTATTATAAGATGTGAATAATTTGTAGTTTTGAGGATTAGTGTTTCAAGTTTTGATCTTCAAGTACAAAGAATTTATTTGGGATAAAATTATACATGTATATGTTGCAGAGTGGGAGTGGTCTTTTCTGGACGACAATCTCCAGGCGGCCATAATGTGGTTTGGGGTTTGCATGATGCAATTAAGTCACATAACTCTAAGAGCACTCTGCTTGGATTTGTTGGTAAGTTCTTTATTATAATCTCTGATGGAGATGATGTCAGTTATGTTTAATTTTACATACCTGCCCTGAGATTACTTGAAGAACAATTAATCTTGAAGATACGAATTGAGAAATCTACAAATTACACACAAGTTGTGCAGTTTATTGTTATAAACTTAATTTTTCTTTTTCTTTTTCTTTTTACATTTAAAATACGTTCCACTCAATGGAAACACAGCATATGCTCTATAATGTATTGCTCTTTCATGCTTTGTTATCCACAATCTGCATCAGTTTGTGTGTTTTATTGGTTGGTTGCTGCACAGAGCTATTCAAGTATGTCTTTAGTCTGTTTGATTTTCTTTAATTTTATATACCTTCCCTGAGATTACATGAACAATTAATTTTGAAGATACGAACTAAGAAATCTACAAATTACATGTAAGTTGTGCAGTTAAGGCAGTTATTGTTATAAACTTAATTTTTTCTTTTTACATTTAAAATACGTCCCACTTGATGAAAACACAGCTTATGCTATGTAATGTATTCCTCTTTCATGCTTTGTTATCCACAATCTGCATCTGTTTGTGTATTTTATTGGTTGGTTGCTGCATGGGGCTTTTATCTTATGTCTTTTTTCGGTCTGGTTTTGGACATGCATATTAAACTGCCACGCGAAACAAAGAATTATATATTTTTTTGTGGACGTTGTTAAACCAAAGAATTAATGTGCAAGAAACTTTGTTTGGTTTTCTTTAAATATGACATTGGAAAGTTTTTATGGTCTCTGGTTTCTTGTTTATTGATAAAACAAATGGGTATGGGGACTCTTTAGTATGTTGATAGGACATTTCATGATAGTTTGGAGCTTAAAACCTTCCAGAATGAGAAGCTTCAACAGAAGTACAATGATAATTTGTGCAACTATTCAATTTTGACAAAACAAATTTAATGGAAAGAAAGTGTGGGGTCGTCTTAAATGGAAGTAAAAAATGGTAGTTCATAGATCTTGTTGTGCTGATTTTCGTACCTTCTCCCAATGTTGTGTGTGGGTGATCCATGAACAAGGTTGTAACATGGAAGTTTGGCAGATATGGATGCCTATGTGGTTTGTTATCTTGTACCATCAACAGTATTATCTAACTAGAAAGAGAACCACAGAACAGAATGGTCCATGGTGTAATAGCAAATCTCACTTAAGGAATTCAATCCTGTGTTTTATGTACTGGAGCTTTTATTTCAATTGTTTATGTTAGAAAAATAATGCATTTACATAACAGTGTAACTGCACATTTTGGACATAGGCAGATTCTGAAGAGAAGTTCATCACTTGAATTTACTTTGTAGATTCCAGTAATAAGATGTGGAATGCATTCTTTTGGAGGTAGGCAGCCGTTTTGGTGGTTTTTCTCACCGTGTCTGATGGGAAACACAACTAGTTAGTCAGTGATTGGTTTCCAAATTGGTCATAAAGTTTAGTATTGGTGATTGGTAAAATAATTCATAGTAGGTTAACAATGCAAGCATACATTGCAGAATAAAACACGAACAAAAGTAGAGCTTCACAAATAGAAATTGGGCAGATGTCATAAGCACCCAAATATTCAATAAGATACAACAAATGAATGATTCAATGTGATGCGTTTATGAAGAGATGTCCACATATTTGTAGATCTCACAAGGAGAAATTCTAAATCTTCGTCTTCCGAATCATATGAAAACCAATAAGAAAGTGAAACCACGTGTCCTGCATGTTGGCTGAAAATGAATGTTGCAGACTTTAACATCGCTTAATGTTCTTTTGGGGAAACATAATCATGATTAATAAATAAACATTAAACCATTGATATTTGTTTTGGGAAAAGACGACTCAATGCACAACAATAATATCATGCCTTCAGTCTCAGACAGTGGAACAATATTAGCTTTAAGTGACCTGATTAGAGTGCATTTTTAACAACTAAATCCTAGGTAAGCAATAACTTGATCTGACTGAATGCCAAATTGACACTTTGGCAACCTAGTCTCAGGCATAGAAAGAACTTGGCCTGACCACTACAATTTGGCCGAGCCTAATGCCTTGAGGCTTGAACAACTTGGTATCAGGCTCAAACATAATTTGCTTCGAGCAACCAAAATCTTCAGGATACAACCGCATACTCTAAGGTGGTATTCCCACCTAAACAATGCAATTTTTGATTTGTTTGTATGCTTCCAAATGTATGAAAATCAAAATGCAATTCTAACGGTACAGTTTATTGATTGTCAACATAACTGCTAAAGGAAAAATCACCTTTCATGATCTATAAAGCTTGCCACAGATTCATCTGTCAAGCAAACCAAATTAGTGGACGATAGAACAATCTAAATAATAATGTCTTCAAACATGCACTGAAATGTTGCAACAACCACTCATGAAGACATGAACACTTACTAAGTTACTCTTAATTACTGCTGCAATCCTTAATATTTTCTTTGTGCCACTTTTCTGTAGAGCTCTCTTAGTGGTCTGCTCAAGTGGACTCCATCTGTATCTGTTACCTCACCAATAATTGGTGATGATGGGCGTTACTGTTTCAATATTTGTTTTGTTGTCCTGTGCCTCTGTTATGAGGATGTGGATAGGGCTAAATCTTCTTGGTTTCCTCGGTTTAGCTACTTTAGAGTGTTCATTATTTCTTCTTGCATTGCTATACGACAATCAAAATTTGCATGCTATAGCTGTATCTCTTTCTCAATAGGAGTCGCAGTATCTTGCCCATCCTTATGAAGTCCATCATCTATTAAATTATCTTTTGCAGCATTTTGCAGCCAATGCCTTTTTTTTGCTTCTTAAAATTGTTGTACTTGGAATGCTAATCAAGACTATCTAGTGTAGCTCTCTCCTACAGATCAGTTTCTTACTCTAAAGTAGTTGCATGTGCATCTGTGAGCACTGTTGCACCACAAGTTGCAGTTTGCAGTAGTTCTATGGTCAGATCATCCTTTTTTGCTAATTCTTTATTGGACTGTTCTATGTCTTCATCCTTTTTTGCTAATTCTTTATTGGACTGTTCTATGTCTTAATCATATTTTTCTTATATTGTCAGTAGTAATATTTACTTAGGAATTGCATAAGTAGACAATATAAAGTTTACTACATGTAACTAATTTGTATAAAGATTCTTTTTTCCTTTTCCTCATATGGGGAATCTTCCACATGACTTTGTATGCTTGAATTTGTGCATTGTGCCACTTGTGCTTTGCATGCTTTGTGGAATTCTCCATTTGTAACTTGCATGCTTATTATATCTGCCACTCGTACTTGTGCATCTTATATGTGCTAGTCTATATAATGAGAGCTCCCCCACTCATTGTGGTAATCTTGGATTCATATGTTGTAGCATTACATTATTCCACCATATTTTGTGTGTTCTATTTGTGTTGATGCTATTTTATCATTTGCATTTTAACGGTATGTTTAGTTTTTACGTGGTATAAGAGACATCTCTTAGTTTTGGTTACTAAACAGTTTGTTTTCATGCTACTGGTGTCATCAGTTTTTTTGGCTTCCCATATTGGAGACTTTTGTTCGAAGGGAGGTTTTCTCTTTTTGCAAGCAAGAGTGAATGTTTGAAGTTGAGTTTTGTCTGTATTGATTTTTTGTCTTTTGTTTTTGTAAAAAGAAAGGTCGTGTTATGTACACCATTCTCTTCTCTTTTTGCATGTACAAATTCTGCTTCTGTATGTCTTTTTTGGGCTGCCTTTGGAATCGTGCTAGAATCAACTGTCTTTGTTTGGGCCAAATTTTTAATAGCAGATAGATTGACATGTCCATATCAATTTTTTTGTTCTATGTTAGTTGCTGATTCGTCCCCTGTATGCCCTTTTTTGGCGGGTTTAGGATTTGTGCTCAACGTTTTTTGTATGGGTTGGGCTGAATTTTTGTAGAGGTATATTTTGTGACCAATTCCTATTCTTCTGGAAGTCCTAATTCTTTATGGTTTTTGAGTTATTCCAAAGTTCTTGGCCAAATTTTATCTCGAGTGTTCGTTGGTGGTGTTCAGTTTTGCTATTTCTATTGGTTAATAATATTTATCAAAAATAATGACCATAACTTCTATCTTTGAAAACAAATAGTGGAGGATTTATTTTGATGTAATGGACTCTTAGATACTGTGAAGACCGAATTAGAGCTTGCACATGTTAAGGAAAAACCAAAGTTCATTCATAGAGAAATGGAGGCTCAAGGTCTTCTTGGAATGACAATTGAAGACAATCTTCTTCATCATATATGCGAGAAGGAAGGCGTTGTTGTGGCTTGAGAGCATATCAATAGTTTTTGCTAAAGCCAATAATGTTCTCATTATCTAGTTTAACTATGAAATGAGGTAGATGTGACTTGCAGATTTTGACCACATTGAAGTCTACCTTAGAAATTCAAAGAATTGAAGTTGTAGCTGGGTGAAGCATCTCAATTCTGCAAGCTTTAACTTCGGGTATGATGTTTTTGTCTCTAGTTATTTTCTCCCGAGTAATACTATTTCTGATAGAACTAATAAACATACACTAGAATCTTTTGGGAATATGTTTATTCTAGAACAAGGAAAACTAATCAATACAAATAAATTGATTGTAATTCTTATGCACATCTAACTAAAGAAAAAACAGTTTTCAAAGTTGACAAGAATCAGCAGAGGACAATGTTTGAACTTTAGCCTAATGATTCAAAGCAGTCAAATAAGAGGAGTTGCAACTATTGTTGCAAACCTGGTGATAATGAGAAACATTGTTTCAAGAAGAGGCATGCCCTTAGTAAACAAACAAGGTTGGTTGATGGTAAGGGTAATCAGTCTCGTGCCTTCTGTGCAACATCTGTTGCTTTGGATGCTTTTGAGGTATGCTAAGCATACATACTCTTTTGGAGGCATGCCCTTAGTAAACAAAACAAGGTTGGTTGATGGTAAGGGTAATCAGTCTCGTGCCTTCTGTGCAACATCTGTTGCTTTGGATGCTTTTGAGGTATGCTAAGCATACATACTCTTTTGGCATTGCTTGGGTACATCGGATCAAAATGGGCAGGTGATGTTAATGATGGAAAACCCACTTTTGGATTTGTCTATTAATTTGGATTTGGTACAGTTGTTTGGTAAAGTAAAAAGAAATCAAACATCACCGTCTCTATTACTGAAGCAGAGAGTAGGGGTGTTGCTAATACCGAACAAGAAGTAGTTTGGATTAGCTAGAGACTTGAAGAGTTGGGTTTGCGTCAATAACCACCCACTATGCTTGGATGTGACACTCAAAGTGCTATACCAAAATGGGTAGGTGATATTAATGATAGCTAACCCACTTTTGGATTTGTCTATTAATTTGGCTTTGGTGCAGTTGCTTGGTAGACAAAAAGGAAATCAACTATCACTGTCTCTATTACTTAAGTAGAGAGTAGGTGACACTCAAAGTGCTATGCTTGGATGTGACACTCAAAGTGGTATACCAAAATGGGTAGGTGATATTAATGATAGCAAACCCACTTTTGGATTTGTCTATTAATTTGGCTTTGGTACAATTTCTTGGTAGAGTAAAAAGAAATAAATCATCACCGTCTCTATTACTGAAGCAAAGAGTAGGGGTGTTGCTAATGCAACACAAGTAGTTTGGATTAGCTAGAGACTTGAAGAGTTGGGTTTGCGTCAATAACCACCCACTGTGCTTGGATGTGACACTCAAAATGCTATCCAACTAGCTAAGAATCAAGTTTCATTCACGAACCAAGCATATCGAGATCCATCATCATTATGTTTAGAAATTGATGCATGGTCAAATAGCTCACCTTGAATATTGCAGGACAAAAGACCAAGTTGCCAACATCTTTACAAAATCCTTAACAGGATCGAAATTTGTCAAGTTTTGAGACATGCTTAGGCTCAAAGGAGCTGTCATTAGGGGGGATGGTTGTGAAATAACACCTCCCCAATAGTCTCTTAATATTTTTAATTTCCCTAAATGACCATTATGGGAAGACGTTGGTCATGATAAATGAAAGATCCGAGCAAATTGCACAATTGAATCACACTGATCATATTCGATTCAACATACGCACAAGAATATTACATCGGCTATTATATAACCATAGAAACCACAAACCAACTTCCGACTAAATAGGAAGCCAAAACAAAAAGTAACGCGGTAAAGAGAATCGGGTATAACAAACAAAGCAAACCTATAACAATATAATATAATAATCACCCAATGAAGCACTAACAAATAATATTATTCCTAACATTCCACCCTTAGTGCGAACATGGGGGAAAAAACCATCTTCAACCAAGTAGCATGCCGCTCTGTAGCCTGCACATGGTCTCGATACTCAACACTGACTGTGGGAACCACATCATCCATGAATAGGGGCCCATCAACCTATCCAGGTGAATACATGAATTGGGTCCCATCAAGCAATTCACATCAACCATCAAGTCAATTTGATCAAGAACACTTCCTGCTATAGTATCAATGGTACAAATCTCAACATCATCATCATCATAGGGGAAACACAAACACTGTACTGCACATAGGAACAAGGATGCTCATCTGTTTTTATTCGTCACACATAACAAAAGGTGTCACTAAAGCAGTTCTGAGGTAGTGAGAAACTCAGGGACGCTGATTTTCCTCCTGCCTCCATTGCCTCCATCCTCCAAGAAGTTTGTTGCTAACTCAGCTTGATTTGAATATGAAGTTCAACAGTTTCCACATTGGGTTTATTTGTATAAGTTCCCCCCACAATGTGAAATTTTTATTTTCTAGACGTCGGGTAACACCGGAAAAGCGTCCGTGAGGCAATTTTTTTATTCTTATAATTTTTAAAACTTTTTACAATGACACGATTGACAATATTGATGACTCTCAAAAAAAAATTTGATGACAAAGACTCACAAATGACACTTTTTTTTTTGTTTTTTTCGATGACTCGAGACACGATGAATTTTGACAATGACATTAATGACTCTATTTTAATGAGACTTTTGATGACTAACGAATCCTATGATGTTGACTTAAAATAATGACCAAGATTTTAATACGTCCCTGAATATAAAATTATAATACCTTACCACGACACTTTCTTTTTCTTTTTAAACAACACTAAACATCTAAATTCACAAACTTTTGACTATATGACTCAACCCACTTTTAAATGGACACCTAAACCATATGACCACATGGACTCTTAGATCAAACTATTTTGGACCAAATAAATTGAAAAATCTTCAAGCCGAAGGAATTGACAAAGAATATATTATATCATAAAAAAACAGACTTATAACCACGGCCAATAGAACACCATTTGCTGCAGGCGGTTTGACATGGAATTCGTGAGTAGGCTCCAAGTGATGAATCCGTTGCTGTAGCTATTGGGAGCTGGGCAACTTTAGGTGTGACAGGTAGAAACCAAATAATGCAATGTTGGAGACTGAATTGCATGGTAGAGGCCGAAATAGATATATTGACACCGCTGGTGCATAATCAATCCTGTGTTGAGAGAGGAACTGAGGATTAGTGCAAATTCATTTCTACAAAGCAATACAAATCACAATGCATTGCGAGTTGTAGGCAGGGGTTTGAGTTGCTAAGCTACTCGAGATTGAATTTCTTCACAACTAGTAGAACATTGCATGACACCAAGAGGAAATGCAAAGCATTTTAATAAAATATGCAAGATTCAAATATCCAATGCATGCAAGAATTGTAGGCTTTGTGTGCAAGCTTGATAACATAGATTCACATGAAATTCTTGAGTGAAGGACTAGTATAATTGGTAGATTTGATAACGCCAATGATAGGGATGACTGTTAGAAAGAGGAAAACACGTGGGATGAAATTTATGAATTCCCAAACATTATGTGTTTGGACATCCATAGATCTCCATCCATTATACCAAAAACACGAATGAATCTGTAGCTGCATGCTTGAAGACTCCACACACTTCTGCTACACATAGAATTGATATAAACACTCGTACTATTTTTTTTTTCACAGATAAAATATTATGCATAGGGGTGAATGAATATTTAACTAAGCGTCCATTGAACAAAAAATTATTGCTCTGATGCCAAATGAAAGGTTTGAGAAAATTGCACAATTGAATCACACTGATCATATTCTATTTAGCATACACATAGGAATATTACACCGACTATTATATAGCCATAGAAACCATAAAACCAACTTCCTACTAAATAGGAAGTCAAAACAAGAAGTAACCAGGTAAAGAGAATCGGGTATAACAAACAAAGCAAACCTCTAACAATATAATATAATAATCACCCAATGAAGCGCTAACAAATAATATTATTCCTAACAGATATTTACTAAGAAATTGCGCATATAGCCAATACGTTTTACTATGTGTACCTTATTTGTGAAGAGATTATTTTTTCCCCTCATTTGAGGAATCTTCCACATGTTCTTGTATGTCTGTACTTGTGCATTGTGACACTTGTGCTTTGTGGAATCTTCTTCTTGTAATATGTATGCCTCCAATTGTGCTTTGCATGCTATTTCGAGTCTTCTACTTGTAATTTGCATTCTTATTATACCCGCCTCTTGTACTTGTGCATCTTCTACGTGCAACTCTATATAATGAATAATGAGAGCTCTCACTCTCATTGTGTTCGTTTTTTATTCATGTGTTGTATCATTACACTATTGTAAATTATTTGAGTATTTGGATACTATTAGTATCCACCATATTTCATGTGTCCTATTTGTGTCTATGCTATTTTATTAACTGCAGTTTCATTTTGCAATAGTATACTTAATTTCTACATAAATACATATGATGCTCATTGTTAACTGTTCAAAGACTTCATAATGTGTTTGTAAGGTTTTAACTGCCTTGAACCCACATCTATGGTATATATATATATATATATATATATATATATATGCAATTTAGATTATTCTTTGGGCAATAGTTTTCAATTTTCAAGTGATTAATTTCATTGGGATTTTAACTTTTGTAGAGAATCTTCTTCTTAGCAAGCTGTTAGAGAATGGATCGTATTATTTTTTGAATTGCTCTAGGGGAAGAGAGCCATTTCTTGAATGAAGACCAATAGTTGTCATGTATCTTGTCTTAGAAATGTCTAGTAAGCGATTTTGTGTTCTCCAATACTTGTCATGGTGCTATGTACAATTGACCAACTCTTTTCTCACATCAACCAATCACATCATGACATGTCATCAATTTATCAATTAGTGCACCAATGTACAACATTTGTACACCATATTCAACTATTGGGAAACAAATGGTTTACATGCACTTCAAAAATCTTATTTTAAATTAATTCAAATTGTGACTTTCCCTCCCCGTCAACATCCCAAACAAAAAATATAAATTCAAAAAATGTTAATCTTTCAAATGAACCCACAAACTTAGGGGTAACCACTATTGGTACTTTTCCCCTATGTCTTGATCATACTTTCCTACATGCATTTGATGGTCTTTGTTAACTATTCAAAGACTTGATCATGTTGTACTAACATTTTTTTTTACCGTGAATCCACGTCTACAATATATAGTTACACTTCAAACTTATTCGTCAAGCAATAGTTTTTAGTTTTCAAGGTACTAATTTCTTTGGCAAAGTTCTAGTGCAATATTTTAAACTTATACAACTATCCATTTTTCACTGGCACACAATCTATGAAGCGAAGCCTAGAAATGTTGTCGTAGATGTTAGTGAATATAGATATTGCAGAGTGGAACCAGTATTTAAGATTTCGCACTTAAGCACCAAGTAGTGCAACAATTTAGTTAGTTCTAGTAATAAATTCCTGTTGTTGATGGCAAGACTTGAACAAAAGAACATCCTTGTGGTTCAAACTCATATCGCAACTCCTTCAATATAGACGCAGCAACTGAAGAGCATGTTGAAAGAATAGAAGGATACATTACCATCATCCACTAGAGTTCCTATACATGGTGTGGTAAATCATACCATTGATTTGATTCTTGAACTACCTCTACTTAATGCTTATCATTCCTTGAGAAAGAAGAAATCAAATGACAAATCCATGAACATGTGGATAAAGAATATACATCATGCCAAGCTCTTCGCCTTGTGGCAGCCCTATCATGCTCATGCCAAAGAAGGATCACACATGGAGGTTGGGCATCGATTACAAAGCTCTCAAAAAGGTCAATGTGAAGAACCATTGCCTTCTTTGTAGGATAGAGGACCTTTTGGACCAGCTCCGGGTGTCATGTTCTTTACAAAAGTGGATCTCAAGTCCGTGTACCATCAGATTCCTATTAAACCTTCATACATCTGGAAGACAATGTTCAAAGCTAAGGAAGGCTTGTTTCAGTGGTTGGTTATGCCTTTTGGCTTAACTAATGCACTTGCGACATTTATGAGGATGATGAATGATGTCCTTTGGCCATTCACAACTCGATTTATTGTTGTCTATATTTATGAAATATTGATTTTCAACAAACCATGAGATGAATATTTGTGCCATATTCAACAAGTGATCAACACTCTGTGGCAATGAAAGTTGTTTGCTTTGGGTGCCATGTTCTTTACAAAAAGGGATCTCAAGTCCTGTGTATCATAAGATTCCTATTGAACCTTTACACATATGAAAGACAACCTTCAAAGCCAAGGAATATTTGTTTTAGTGGCTGGTTATAAGGATGATGAATGGCGTACTCTAGCCATTCAAAACTTGATTTATTGTTGTCTATCTTGATAAAATATTGATTTTCAGCAAATCATGAGATGAATATTTGTGCCATAGTCAACAAGTGATCAACACTTTGTGGCAGCAAAAGTTGTATGCTAGCATGGAGAAATGTCGGTTTGCCAAGCAAGAAATATAATATCTTGGCTACATTGTTGATGCACATGGTATTCATGTGGATCCGACCAAGATACACATCATCCAAGAATGGGCTACGCCAAAGAATCTCATAGAGCTTTGTAGCTTCATGGGATTAGCAACTTTCTACAGGAGATTTATACATGGTTTTTTGAAGTCTCTTGGTCTTTGAATCAAGTTACTAAAGGTGGCACCAAAGTATTCAAAGAACTGAACTGTAGACTCTATTTTGTGCCAATACTCGCGTTACTTGATATTCCACAACCTTTTGAGTAATCTGATGCATTTGATTATGCATTACCACAATGAATCATTCACTCTCACAATAAGGAAGTATCCCACATACGACCATGTTTTGAAGAACAACAAAACATTTCCCAGATTTTTGGGGATGACAGGAGGCAACTATTAAAAATACATATAAAATACTATTTGAAAATTAAATAACATAAAATAACATTCTAAAGTATAACAAATTGAAAGAAGCTGAAATCAAACCAAAATTTGAATAACAACATGGATACATGTTAAGCACAAGATAAAACTGAGAGGGGGGGTGAATCAATATTATGATATTCTTTTAAATTTAACACTTAATCTCAGATTTGTAATCACAATTAATCAGTTTCACAGTGAATATATCAAAGCAATCAATGAATGCAAAACAAACCAACACACTGCAAATAGACACGAATTTACGTGGAAACCCTTTCGGGAGAAAACCACGGAGAAAATCTTCTTTATTATATTTCTCAAATGTTTGTAGGCACCAACCTACGGGAGACACCAATCCCTAAGTTACAATTTTGCAGGCAGCAACCTACAAGAGCACCAACCCTTTTTGCTAAGCACCAACTCAACAAGAGACACCGATCTCTTCAAATATGAAGGCACCAACCTCGTGGACCTTACGAAAAACAAACTCTTTCCTATCTTTTATGTTGTTGTTGCTTCAACAGATGATAGAACAAAAATGCTGCTAAGAATATTCTTCTGATTTATTTTAGTACCTTCACATATATAAATCGCTGCAACTCTTCATTAAAAATAAATCTGCCCTTCACTCCTTTTTATATTTCATATTCTGCTCTTCTTCTTCTCTCCCTTAAACTTGAATGAAGCACTCAAATTGCTTACTTAAACCAAATGATTCCATCTCCTTATATATCCTTCTCACATCCTTTCGAAAAGACACATCGTTCCAACCGACACAACCTTTCCATTAACACAACTTAATTAAGTGCATTAGTCGGCTAAACCAAAAAATAATTAATGCAGCCCATAATTATTAAATGCACATCAAACAATGCAATTAACCACTTGATAGGAGCGCTGCCCCTCCTTAGACAAATCGCTGTTATCATTAAATCGCTGCCAGTCATCATTAAATCTTCTTTTTCACCATAAAACATGGCATATGAACACCTTAAAATGCCGATATCTCTCTTATGTACAACTGTGTATATCTCGCTTATACCATGATAATCCTTATGCAAAAATGCTTCTTTTCATGTATTTAAACTTTTGTTTTCTGCCCTTCTATACTGCTGGTTATTTCCGTTACTTTCTACCATTTTTGTCAAAATCCGTCAGCTTCTGTTACACGATTCCGTTAACCAAATACATCAATGATTAAGCCTTTGACATCAATGACGATATTTCCAACAATACATCCATGATCCAAGATTGAATGATATTGTCATGTTACTCATGAGTCATTAATGTCAATATCTAACCTCCAAGGTTAACATCTCCGCCTCTATTCGGTCCAAATTATTCTCCAAATACAATTCTTAGATTTTGTGCTCGAGACATTCTTCAAATTAACAGCCCAACAAATACTTCTGATATGAATACAAGATGATCAAAGGTGTAAAAATATTGTATTTTCAGCCAATTTTTCAGACATGCTCTCCCATATTAGAGAGGAATATCTTATTTTTCAAATTTTCATTCTAATTCTATTCTAAGCTAGTTTCACTTTTCTAGTCCCATTGAGTACTTTTAGGTCATTTTATGTATGTTATTCATTACTTAGCATTTAATTTATTCAATTTGCTGAAAGTTAGAATACTTATATTAATGATGCATTGATCAAGAGCTAGTAAAGACCAAGGTATAACACACAATTTACGCTTCAACAATCTAAGGGACTTTTTTTTTAATTTTTATAAACCATTTAATTAACTTGATGTTTTCAATGATTATCAACACGTAGTTGATTAATCCAGCATACTAATTAAGTTTACAAAATCCCTTAATTCCTTTTTCATGCTGCAATGTTTAACATTATTACTTAGATCAACACTAAGTAATCCAACATTAATTAATATTCCAGAATCCATCTTGAGAACCTATGATAACCATGTGCAATTGCAAGGGTTCCAATTGGATCTACTCAATCCCCCTCAAACACTCTTTACGAGCCAATATACCTTGTATACCTTTTGGTTAAGACCTTTTTATAGGCCAAGAGATCTTGTGCAGTCTTCTTAGTGTCTTTCGGAAAGTCACTGCTATAACATCCATCCGAATCAAAACACAATTAACAAGAAGAAATGGTGAACAAACAATGCAATCAATTATTTGCACTACTATGGCCATAGTTTTTGACATTGCGCTAGCAAGCCTAGTTTTGAGACTGCACACAAGCCTACTCGAAACCTGTCTTCCTTTCACCTCACAACCGTCTCAACATAGTCATCAAGATTCGTTTCCGTTGTTTAGAATTAATTTAATTAACCATTTTAGTTTAATATCTTGCAACAATTATGTTTTCCCGCTAAACCTTACGATAGAACACTGACTGTTCCATCTTGGAATCCCTATGGGAAAGGTTGCGGATGCGTAATGACTTGCGTCATTGCGTACCGTCACCCTTCCCATAGCCATTTTCAAGTTGGCTTAGACATGTTACTTTCGCATTGCCTTGCGACTCATAATTCCACTCTCAATTAATTCATAGTTATATAATCATGTTTAAGAAAGGTACACTTAATTCGTTATGCGTCATTTGTTAATTATTAGAAATCATAACATAGCAACATAGATAACATTTATTATGATTATCTCTTATCGCGTTATCGCAACATTAGGTTGTCGTTAACGTTTATATGATTAATCATTGAGCATATGATTAATCAATGTACTTATATCATTTAATGAATAATTAAATGTGTCGTCATATGAAATAAATAACAAATGTGATGTTAACAGTGTTTGGATATTGTTGTATTTGTCGTATTATGTCATCTCATCTTAACATACATCAATAATCAAATCATAACGAAAGCAAAAGATCATATTGTACTCACAATATTGCATTCATAATTTGCCGTAATTTCGGCATTATAACCTTTCTGTAAAACACAAGTACGCTGTAAAAACAACAGATATATTCATATAATAGAGGTTAAAACCTCGTTATTAAAGTACATAATGATATTGTAATCAATAACAAAACACAACAGGCCTTTAAATGCCTTATTCATTTGCGAAGTAATACTTTCGCCTTTTACCAAATACAAGTACATTTTTACATCATATAAATTAGTACAATATCAATCAAGTGTCGTAATCCAGTTCTTTACCTGTTTCGTATTACTTTTCAAAAGCCTGCAATCTGAAAATAATAATTTATAAATGGTCAGCTCAAAGAACTGACATGGACTATACAACTCACTGCCTAACTGTTTCACTATGAAATAATGGAACAATTCTGTTTGATTTAATCATTTAACCCTTTCAACAAAACATTCATACTCTCATGTAAATGACATTAGATGATATGCCAAAATTTGCTATCATCACACATGTTTACATTCCAAGTCATTCAATCAATCCTCATAGTAATATGCCTAACTCAATACAAATCCAACCAAGCCTTCGTACTTCTTTTAATTAATCATTGTAAGTAAAGTAACTTAATTCACAATTTCCAATCAAAAGTTGGCAATAGAATCTTCCATACAAGGATCAAGAGAAGATGTAGTTCATTTTACAAAGGAGGTTGTTACCAATCAATAAGTAAGCAATAATAAAGTAACAACCTTTTTTTTAAAATCTTTGAAACCAGATAATGACTGTTCTTTCTGAAACAGGCAACTGCACTAACTTCTACTATTCTAAGCAACATTCAAATTCTTTTCGCACAAAAGAAACAACTGAACATCTTACTCTCATACATGCTTCAAGCAACTTTCACTCCAAATGCAGTTACATAGATACATACAGGGATTTGTTAATCTAAATTATTGACAACTCTTAACAATACCAACGTTTAATATCCATTCAGTCCACTGAATTTATAATAATTTAAGAATTTAAACTCTTCGAAACAACATCCACTTACCAATCCCCTAGATCTCATTGGCAGATTCAGATGACAAACTCTTATTCAGGTATCAAGAATACAACCCAAAATGGTAAACAAACCATTACAGAGGCCCGAACTTTGAACCTTGAAGCTAAGGTTTATTACCAGTTGAGGGAGAGGTACAAGATTACCAATCATAGGGTGACAGATAAAACTTAATCTTTAATACAGATTCTGAACCAAAGATGAAAATATTGCTACCAAGGTAAACGGATCCGATTCATGGCTTCTTACTCTAACCAATTCATCCAGTCTCCAAAGACTTCTTTTAGAAACCACAAGTTTCGAGTCAAACCCTTAAACCATCTACGCCTGGTGACTTTATCATCACAGTTCAAACCTAAAGAGATCAACATCCCACATACACTGTCCTTAGGCAAAACGATACACCCCCAGTGAAAGAGCTTTCCTAAAGGATAGACTCAGAAAACGGTTTATACCCAAAAGCAGATCATTATAAACCAATAAGGCATTCAGATTCAAACAGTTATGAACAGTGCACTGTTGGGGAAAACAAGCTTTGACTTTGACCTTGAAAGAAATCCACAAAATTTCAAATACCCATTTACTATCTCAAAAGAAGTTGCAGTTTTGTAAATTTGAGAACACAGGACTGAAACGTATTCCAAGGCCATGATTCCAACAAATCTTTTTTTAAATAAACACCCATCTTGAAAAATCCAGTGAAGAGAAAGTAACACAGTTCCAAAGATCTAACTGATCACCATGAAATCAACATAGACTTTCAAACAATCATTAACAATCAACCAGAGATTACACACACTATCCTTTCAACATGAAATAGTAAGACAAGGAGAAGTATATCCATGCCAGTGCGATTAAGAAGATCTCTGCAACTTTCTTCCACGAATCTTCCTCAAGGTTTCAAGCAACTCAAACCCCATAAAACCCCCAATTTTTTCGCATTTATACTGTTATCCATCAAGAGACATTAACTCCTATTTTTAGCAGCGAAATTCCCATGCAGACACCCTAGCTGAAAACAACTTCCTACTTCCGCGTAGCTCATGTCAAAGGGCTTGGCAAAATTTCAAAACAACCAAAATAAAACCTCAATTGCATGCGTTTAGCTTCCTGAGGAAGCTTTGCAATACTCGAGGAGTTTAATGCCATTAAGTTCCTGTAGTGCCATGTAGTGGCGTATTTAAAACATAATCACTTCCATTTTACCTGTCAAACTTGCATGGAGGCTTTTTAATCGATTGGTCGAAGACCAAACTCAACCTTTATCACTTGCATGGGTCATGAATTGACCCTTCTTCATTAAAACAATCAAATTGCCATTAACATATGGTCGAATCCATATTATTTCAAACTTACGTTTAGACCAAGGATATGGTCGAAGACTCTAACTCATTAACCAAAGCCAACCAATTACCATTCAATAATTAACTTACCATTAAAAAGGAGTATAACCGATCAACACAATCATATAAGTCAATCACTTCACCATTGCCCTTATCACCTTTTAATCCAAACGTGTTTGACATAATTGCAAAAACAATATAAATGCTCACTAAATGGTCTCAGGTCAACTTGAGGGTTAAAGATCAACAATCACTCGATCACCCAAATGCAAATGGAGTATCGATCAGTCGAAGACAATTGCCAACCAAACAAGTTTAATCCAAATGAATGTAGATCATTCGTTAAATGATAAATACATTACGATCATGCTAAGAATCAAATAAGTAAATAATCGTGATCAAGTAACCGTACTAACATTTTACTGCAATAAAGATACTTAAACCTTTAAGGAGTTAGTAACTTTCAACATTCACCATTATTTTCACGTAACAAAATAATATATTGCAACCCTGTATAATTCAATCTTACTTTGCAAGTTATACTTTCCAACAAACGAGGTGAACCATAAGATCAATAACAGGTACAACAACCTAGTAATATACCCAAGCATCAAGATCATCACACACAACAATGCAAAGTAAATTTAGACTATTTAGTACAACAAGAATAAGTTATAAATGTCAAGTACTCTTCAAACGCTTTATGATAAGCGTTGTTACGTGGTTGGGCATGCAACTACGCGTAAGTGTGTATATCCTTTTCAGGATATACATATGCACGTATAGTTGCATACTTAGCTATGCAACAATGCATTTCCCCCTGCCTTCGTAAACCACTCTTCATTTTACGATTATCCTTTTGATGAAACAAAATGAAATTGTGGGATGTGACACAAGGATGGGCTTATCCAAGCTCAGCTGACAAACACATTAGAAAAAATTCGAGGAGCTAAAGAGATTTATGGAGCCGATGTTCTTGGTCCTGACATTCCCCTTCTAGGCTAGTGGATAGGGGAATATTTATGGGACATCCCAAAATTAGGAGATGTCATTTTTTGTGTGCAGAGAAAGATGTTCCGTCCACGTCCTTGCATCCCTAATAACTATAAAAAAAGGTTTATTGCCCCTTGCTTGCAAGCAAACCTTGCAGATTCTTTGGAAAACAATGATTTTTTTTCCTAATCTATTACTCTAATGTGCACCAACATAATTTTTATTGATGATGAATAATTTGATGTAAAGTGAAATGGCATGCATGGAAAAAACACCCGTGATAAATATGCAGAACATCCAAAACTATAGATCTATGACATACTGATAAATCTGTCAATATTGCTTGAAATTGTATCATACAATATATCGATAGAAACTTCTTGAAATTAACTTTCCAATGTTTATGGTCTTTTGGATTTTGCTAGGTAGCCGGTACGGGGTACAATGCGGGTGTGGGTACAGGGATCTGGTATGCTGATACGGCAATTTTTTTGAGGGCCCGGGTACGGCACTTGGGTACGGCAGTACAATATACATATAAAATATTAAAAATATAGCCAAATAGGCAAAAATCCAGCCTTATACATGAATAGAGTAAACAAATTAATAATTAAGTGAAATAGCCAAATAACGTATTAATAATTCAATGCATTTTGTCATGATATTCATTGATTGAACTTCGAACAAGTACATTGTTCAAACTCCAAATGTTACAATGTCCAATTATTAACATAAATAATAACAAATCACATAACCGGACTGGAATTCTGGCTATTACCAGCTCCCTTCAAATCTGGCAGTTCAGATTCCTTTGGGGTTTCTCTTATTATTCCTGCATTAGTCTTACTTGCTAGTGGAGATGTTGCCAGTGTGTTTTTTGATCCTACATTACCCAAACACATCTCAACTGTTGTAGTTTCAGCCATTGTTTTAGGTACTTCTGTGAAGTTTTACCATGGTCGAATCATTTATGTAATCGCATCTATTGATCTTTATTGACCCCGAAAAAATAGTTTTTTTTTTTTTTTTTTTTACAAAAAAGTTTTAAAAAATAAATTAAAAAAATAAAAATAAAATTGCTATGTTCCACCAAGTTTCCGGGACGGGGACGATAGGGGACGGGGGGACATGTTTCCGAGATGGATTTTTTTAGGCCTTTTTTAAGGGGACGACTATTAAAAAATAAGGGAAAATTTAAAAAATATAAGAAATTTCAAATATTCATATGATAACATTGTTAAAGCAAACCTTAATACATAAAATTAGAGTTGAATTGAGATTTCACATAAGGTTTATCATTTAACCTTAAAAATATAGGAAATTTCAAATATTCATATGATAAGTATAACATGTTGATAAACTTAAACTTAAAACATTCCTCACTGTCTTCTTGCATGAAAACTCTCCATTCATGTAGGAAAAAATTGGTTTGTAACAAGAATATGATATACCAAGATCAAAGACCAAAAGGTCTGGCATTCTGTGGCGTATTTCTATGGAAAGAAAAGCGCTACAATATATTTTCTTGTAGACATCCATAAAGTAAATGTTGATAGAACTGTTTGAATTGTGTGGTAGCATATAAATTTATTAAGGATGGATGACAAACAATATGCAGGCTTCAAAATTCGAAATTAAAATCACACGATAAAAATCCTATCAATGTCATGTAATCTAAAGAGACTACAAGTATAAGCTGCATACTTTATAATAGAACTATTTTATTCATTTCTCTCACAACTTATAGATTATACCAATGGATGATAATTAAGACTAACCGCACATGACTTCTTGAAGGTCTGTTGTTGACCATTTGAACGAAGCCAACATGTAACTTTGATTGAAGATATCCAAAACAAAGGAGTGAAATTTAATAGCATATAAAGTATTTCTCTCAATTATAATAGCGGAATATACCAGCCCATTTCATCTTCAATCTCCTCAATTATCTAATCAATGCAAACCATTGATTTAAATATAAACATTGTTTTGGTAATCAACTATTTTTTGTTATTGTTAATCTCTTGTTGGCTTTTAGCAGTGTCTTATCAACTCTTTTGTTATGCTTTGTTGTAGTTAACAGTCGTGTTTTAACCAAAAACCATTGGATCTTTGATTCTTTTGTCATATAAACAGAATGATTCATTTCAGGGGAAGGGCACTGATGTGACAGTTCCTCCCTGTACCAAGTGATTGTATTGAAGTTTGAACATTACCTTATGCAATAAATTTGTTATTTAGAAATGAGCTTCTTTTTTGTTTTGATGTTTGTTTTAGGTTTAGGGCACTTAGAAATGAAAGTGGGGGTCCTTGTGGGCCCCCACATTGCTTTACTTATAATTAAAATTGTGTTTTTAAAAAAAAAATGTGTTTTTTTAAGGCTGTTTGCTTAGGAGACGGCAGGGGATGACTGGACGTCCCCGGTATGTTTAGGGGACTTCTAGCCGTCCCCTAAATGTACCGGGGACGTCCAGCCGTCCCCTGCCGTCCCCTGTTTTATTTTTGACGCCCTCAGGGACATTTCCTAAAATTTGCAAATTTTGGGGATGGGAAGGGGACGTTTCCTACCTGTCCCCGAGGTTCCGAAACGTCCCCTGTACGGGGACGAGCTTAAAAACATAGGGGAAGCGTCCCCATGGAACATAGAAAAATTGTTGTTTTGACTGGTGGGTACGCCCTAGGTACAGCTGGGTATGCCTTGGGTACGGTCAGGGTACGTCCAGTAGTACCCGGGTATGTCTGGGTACTTCCTAAGAAGTACCCAGACGTACCTGGGTACTGTTGGACGTACCTTGGCCGTACCTAGGGCATACCGTACCCGCACCCATGCCCTGCAGGGTACGTACCGACTACCTAGGGATTTTGGATACCTTTTCTGCCATGTACTTTCCACTATCTTCTTGCCCATGTGCAACAAGTTTCTCTCACACTTTAATCTCATAAACCTTTGCCACGAACTGCAAAAAATATTTAAATAAAGGTGGTATGCCAAAAGAAATGGTGCTAAAAAATAGAAGCGAGCCTTATAACCCCAATAAACCAATAGTAGAGGCAACCAACTTGAAGCATTGTTATGAGACTTGGATAATGACCACTGCTAGGCTTGTAAAATATCATTTTACTGCATCCTTCTCTTTGAAAGACCCTACAAGCACAATCTAAGAACTTTGCACCCACCATATACTGAATCGCTTTTGTTTTGATGATTGTATTCAATTTCCTCCATTTATAAAAGTTTCGAATTTTGCTTGTAAGTCCTAAGAATTACTGTTGCATAAATTATAGAGCCTAAACACATGATGAAGGAAAGGTGCACAAAGAGATTTTCTGTGGATGGCATAATCACATAAAAGTTAAATAAGATAAAATGAATGAATGATGCAATGCGAAGGTACTGAGGTATGTCTGCACATACATACATCCACCAAGGAGAAATTACCCAATAACCTTGGCTGGATGACTCGAACAAAACCACCAGAAAAAGAAATCATTTGTGCTAAATGTGTGTACCACATGTCAAGTTGCCAGATACACGTTATATATTATAACAATTAGTTCTTTAAGTGTTATAATGAGAACAAAGCACAATTAGAGTCGAAAACCTTATTGAAGTTGATATTTGAAGCAAGAGATAATGAAAAAACAAATGGGTCTATATGAATTCCATTAAGACACCTAGGGATCAAACAAAAGTTGATTTGTAAATGAGCAGTCAAAAAAAGATACCTTACACTTGAGAAAGATATAATCAAATGACAGACCTATGATCCTAGATAAGGCCACAATTCAAATGTGGCATTTTATGGCGACCAAATAGCCCAATAATCTGAACAGCAACATCAGAAATAATCCTTTGCTATAGCCATTTGGACATTAAATTGACAAGATAAATTGGTTGTTGAGTAGGTGTCTTAGGATATTTTATACATGGGTATTGGATTATAACACATTTTGGGTTAGGAATAGTGAATATCTAGGAGAATAATTCATCTTCTGTATTTTTTAATTAGAGTCTTAAGGGAGGGAAGTGGTGTATGGATGGTCATCAATTATCATCGACCTTTACAATGCTCTGGATTACTACAAGTTGCCACTCAATATGCAATCAGGGACTGTTTCCTGCAAATCTAAGGGTCTATGGTGAAGAAATAATGGCTCGTCTTTGTACATATTCTCAAAGCATACTAACCTTAGTAACCGGGAGACATGTCTCCGGGTTTATGGGAAGTGTCTTGGAGATTCGGTCATCAACTATCATCCACCTTTACACTGCTCTGGATTACTACAAGTTGCCACTCAATAGTTCAATCAGGGACTGTTTCCTGCAAATCTAAGGGTCTTATGGTGAAGAAAGAATAACCCGTCTTGTACATATTCTCAAAGCATTCTAACCATAGTAACCCGGAGACATGTCTCTGGGTATTTGGGAAGTGTCTTGGAGATGCAAGACATGGTCAGTGACTACCACTGAGCCATAAAAAAACTTTGGTGAAATGGGACCAACTTCCATCTGATAGAGATGAGTTGGGTTATGAGGATATGATGGTTGAAATGGATGGCCTCGGTGATTTACTCACAGTTCAATTACCTACAGAGGAGCTGGAGCTTGAGAGTAATGACTATTTGGAGAGTATCCTAGTAGAGGACTTGGGAGATAGGGGACGGTCCCTGAAGAAGTTGCCTGGAGATTATTGAATTCTGATTTGTTTCATACTTTTTAATATGTTTTACATTTTTGTTTTTTTTGCATGCCAATTTGTTGGCACATGTATCAGTATGTACTTTTGACACGCATGTTGTATGAGTTTAAAAGACTAAAATTTATTAGTTGTGACAATTATAATTTCTACGCTCTCAAGAATCTTATGCAATGTGCTAAACTTTTAATGCGTTTTGTATATTTTTGAGTTTTATTTCCGTCATCAATGTTCATGAAGTTAAAGTTTTTTGTTTTCTTAAAGAAATTTAAATATGTAAATATTATTATTTCTATTTATTTTTCCATCTCCAAGAATCCAATGTCTGAAAATTAGTGTCTCCGTTTCTGTCTCCAGGTGGCTATGATACCAACAAAGCATATTTCCTTTGCTGTTTCATCCCATGTGCAAGTCCAAAATAGTCTTTGTTATTGATGAGTGTAATATGTCATTAGTCGTTTCTATTTCATTTGCATCTTCTATGCTATTATGAATTGCAAGTTGGGAACACAAGAAATCACATCTATATGTTGGTACTGTTTCCAATTTAGATATGGTATATCATATTTCAATCAATATTAATCACAATATTACTGTGGGTCGAAGGTCATAAGAAAGTTGTTTGGAAGAAAGCTGTGCACACCTGAAAGACAGTTGCATGTGGAGGAAAGTTCCACGATATTCCTCAGAGGAAATTAACCCAGGGAAGTTGTCTTTGAAGAGCTGTCCTATGAGATAAGTCAGTTGAGTAAATTACTAAACTCATTTTATCTGACACATGAATTCTTTTCATAGCTGGTTACAATGGAAATTGCATTTGAGAGATTGATAGCAAGGGAGAATGATCTCAAAAAGATTTCTTATCTTGTGCAAATCAAGCATTCAATATCTTCATGAAATATGAGGCAGAAGATAGACGTCAAATAGTTGAGGAGGTAGGTGATTAAGTCAAAAGATTATTTACATATCTCCTAAGATTGTTTGTGAGAATATTTGGTGAACTCGAATATCAATTTAGTGCGAGACAATATGAAGTAGGCAGGACAATCCTAATAGGGAGGATGAAAGAGATGAGGCAAAGGGAAGAAGCATGCAAGAAGCATTAGTAAATGACATTTGTGTCTAGAACCCGTGAAGAGAAAGATGCTTAATTTATCTACAGGAGTAAAGGAAGAGTTAATACCATTCAGATAGCTTGCTCAATTCTTGGAGAACAATATGATGTTGAAGGTTGAATATAGCTGGGGAAGATTCTGATTCGCTTGCATTGCACTCCGATAGAGAGAAAGGATTCACACTTTACTTGGTGGTTGAATAGGCAGATTAGGTTAAGTTCACTTTCGGATGATAATTGGGTCACTCCATGGGCTGCACAAAAAAGTTGTGAGGAGGATATGATTGCCACTTTGAGCTCAATAAAAGCTGGACAGAGAAACACTGGTGCTAGTGCTCGTTATAGTAAGTACACACTTTCGGTGATTCTAGCTGAGCAGACTAGCATTGGAAGTTAGAGATCCAATAGTAAGATGATAGAGCCATTTTGAGTAAGGAAACTAATTTTAGTGAACAAAAGGGATTAGGGAGGTAGTGGCTAAAAGATGGTAAATCTATGTCCACTCAATGATAGAGAAAAGCCTCCTCCATTTGGTGGGAATGGGATGTGGGATATATCCTGATGTTGTAATGCATGTGACAGAATAGACAGTGAATGGAAAATTGGACAAAAGGTTGGTTAGACCTTCCATGCTATGAAGTGGAATGTGGCAAATAATTATTATAAAGAATTTCTTGTGGGGCATTTCATAGATAGGAAACAGATGAGGCATTAAAAAGAATTCAGATGTTAAGAGATGATGATCAGGATTGTACATAGAGTCTACAGCTTGAAGTAGGTGAAGGGTGGAATATAAATACAAATCATTTTTTTTTCAATAATATATGATTTTTCTCTATGTCGCTAGGCATTTGCTAAGTCTGAGACGATCCCAAATCAACTTTGACTCTTAGAATTTCTGAGTTTAGCTACGATGATTTACAGCTCAAAATCCTTTGACATGGAGTTACAAGGTAGTAAATATATGCAGAATAATGGAAATTATTGTTCCTGCTAAACTACTTTTGGCAAGTATATGCATGTTGCCATCCCAATTATGCTCTGGAAGGATGGATTTAAATTTAACTTGATTTTGTATGATTGTATTCAACCGGAGTAACCTTTCTCTATTTGCTGCACAAATGCTTAAACATTTGAAATACAACTGATAGATGGATTGGTGCGTCCTTCCAATAACTGTACTGAGCCTGTGGAAGAAAACAACAGAAATAATAGAATCTGAATGATTGAAAAACTAGAGAAAACATGCTAAATTATCACTGGTGTGGGAGCTCATACTATTGAGAATGATTATAATTGGTAACAGGGCCTTGACACAGAAAAGTTAGGCATGGTAATGCTAGGAGACTCCAAGGATTTGTATTCTGCAGATGATTTCCAAGAACAGAAGTAGAAACATTGTCATGTACTGTGATATATTGCATTTTGATTTTCTCGTTATATTATGCTAGGTCTTCTGTACTTGGTATATGTATTCATCTTCCAAAATAAAATGCTTGTAGTCTGCCACTAAGAAGACGAATGTGGAACATATATCTCTAAGAAGAGCCACCATATAAGACCTTATTAGTGAGGAGTTCGCAACTGTTATAGTCTAAATTGGCAGAAGCACTAGTAAAGGCCTGAACATAGAAAATGTTTTAACAGAGATTCCTTAATTTGGAAAAATACATTGAAAGATCATAATAGTAACCTTATAAATAGCACCACGAAGAACTATGCCCTTAACACCTGCAGTAAAAGAATTGTATCACTTGCAATTAGATGACAGCACTGAAAATGTAAGCGATATTGTATTTAGATGTATTCTGAAAAAAAGACAGTTTACTGCACGTTGAACAATATTCAGATAGCATTGCCCAACAGATGTCGTTGGAAGTTTTCAGAAGTTTTTGTGTGTAGATTTGTTAGAGGCTGTTGACTTTAGGAAAAAAATGTGGGACTTGAAATATCACGCCAATCTAGATTTATTTGTTTTTTAAAAATTATAAGAGGCCTACTGCATGATGTGGATATGAGTAGGTTGTGATAGTTGAAAAACCACACCACATATAATTACACACGGAGTGAGCCATATTCTAATGTTATTGCTTACAGTTTGTTCTTATTGATTATATCTGATAAATGTTGTGGTCCTATGTGGAATTACTAATACAGGATAATCTGAAGATCTGGTGTTGTCGATACTGCTGTACAAATTAGACATGATTTTTTTTGGTTTAAATATTATCCTATCTGTTTCACAATAATTGCTTTAGTGCATTTATGTATTTGATATGATGATCACTAATACTTTGCTACAATATATTTATTCCTCAATCTGAACAAATGTTGTTGATGGCAGGTGGCACTGAAGGTCTGTTCGCTCAGAAGACACTAGAAATCACAGATGATATACTCACGACTTACCGTAATCAAGGTGTGTCCCATGTTCCTTCCTATGGTGTTCCCTTCAGTGATCAGGGGTCTGTTACCCTTTAGGACAGCCTTATCAGTATTGATAGTCAACCATACTGAACACGGCATTCTGATATGAAGTCATTGGTGAAATAGCCCAACATTTGCACTTATTTTTTCAGAACATTTTTGAACCATCATATGGACACAAGAAACTGGCCTAAGTGCCTAGTGTGCATCCCTGAAAATCAAAGTCACAGTGTTTGCAGGTGTAGTGCTTTTGAAATCTGGGTGCACAGATACAGGAGTGCAGCAAATTGCAATATATATTAAAAATATATGTACTGAATATTAAATAATTTAATATTTGAAAAAATAATGTAGACTTCAAGATGATAGATTCATCATTCACATAATTTATGAAGATCATACAATAGCATTGAACATCGAACACAAAGTTCAGAATTAAAATTAGAAACTAGTAGTAATTTCAACTATGGGTATGTGAGTACTGGGCATTGGTGCGTGAACCAAGAAGATTGGGTGCACAGACCTGGTAATCACATTAAAAACAATGCTGAACACAGGTACTTGATCAATTCATGTGTGTTAGATTGAAGGAATGGATCTGCTTATCACGGATGCTTGATAAAAATTATTTAGGATACCAGATGAAATGGAACTAGCCCTATCTACCCCCAAAATATTAAAGTATGGTTTTTAAGTTAGATTGGCTTTGGTCTCCCTTGTGTTGTATCTATTCCAATTTGTAGCGCAACATGTTCTGCCTCCTAAAGCTAAATTTTCTGTTCAATCCCTTAAGTTTAGTTGGGATAATTATTGTTTGGAGTTTTTAGGGGCGAATGCTTCGTCTCCTCCCTGTTTCTTTAAATATGAGATTCTGTTTGAATTACCTGAATTTTACCCTGCCCTGGACCCTACTGAGAATGTCAGTTATGTCTCCTAAGGCTCTCTTGCCTTCGTTTCTCTGGCCCAGAGGGTTGATGCCCTCGAAAAAATGGTAAATTTGCCTTTGTAGGCAAACAGAATAGGCAGAGTGATGAGGAAACATGCCAGAAAAAGGAAAAGGAAAAGATGGTGCCCTGCTCCATGCGCAAACAAGGAAAACGCCTGTATCATCGCGGGGGTATATCAGTGAAGGAAAGGTTATCCAGCCCGGATGGAAAGCAAAAATAATCAGAGATTCTGGAGGGCCCTTGTCCCTCTAAAGCGAATTGATTTCTTTAGGCATGTCAATGTCCCTGGTTAGCCAAATTCTGTTCATCTTCGGGGCATAAGGGAACTATTAGGAATTCCAATACAGGAAGGAAACGCTACTCATCCCGGATAATACTCACTTCTTCACTCTTGTTGAGTGAGACTTTCCACAATCTGCAGTGAAGATAAAAGAAGAAGTGGACCCCCCTACCCCAGCTCCGGCACCACCTCCAGTAGCAATGAATTTTGGCAATCTAAAGCCTCTATGGCCTCTCCTATATACTACAGATATCTATATCTGTGGCATTCTATGTAATTATCTGCTTATAATTTTGTTCTTCTAACACCTGGGTGAGGGCCCCCTATACATACCCTCAATTTTGTAATCAAAAAGATCTTTTTTTCTGATTAGTAAATTGATGGTATCTATAGGGGCCCTCACCCAGGTGTTAGAAGATTTGCTTCTTTGACAACTTTAGAATGTTTGACCTTGTTTCCAAGTACATGCCACTCCAAATGTTACACGCTATTGATATGTCAAGGGTCTTTTTCTTCTTTGTCTACTTTAAAAGGCCTTTGACATTGTTTCCAAGTACATGCCACTCCAAATGTTTCACGCTGTTGATATCTCAAAGGTCTTTACTAGCACCATGAGGTTCTATGAGATGGTTGTTGGCTGGTTTTGGACTACCCACAATTTTGAATTTGTCAAAATTAATATTAGAGCCTATTGACAAAATATTTGGTACTTTGGCAAATATAGAATTTTTGACAATACTGAAGGGGACAAAGTCCCTCCTCTACTATGAGGGGGGGGTACCTGTATGCACTAGAAAGCACAGGAGCTTTCCAACCATACTTGACTTCGTGGAGGTCAGGCCGAGACAATTGATGTGAGGATAATGCGGTATGAGCAGCTAGTGATTTGGGACGTGGGGGATGTGCGAGCTAGGAAGGATGTTCCGACCTGTACCAAATAACGCTCTCTTGCCTAAATTGTTCGTCCAAAGCAACAAACTGGTTAAGCATACAAGTCCTACAGTAGTTGGTTTCAATGAGAGCCAAGTACCGTAGTTTCCGTGTTAGGAAATTAGTGTTTACTATGTCGTAATTATGTTAGGTTGTTATACATTGTTATAACAATATATACGACATGTTTATTGTTAGGCATATTGCTAGTGTGGTAAGAGGGGAGTTCCTATATTTTAGGAAGCAACCGAATAAATCCGGTTCGGTTCGGCCTGTAATCTCCTATAAAAATGTAATCCATGGATATGATGTAATCAGGTATTATTTCTATATTGAAAACTATTATTCACGTTTACAATGGACAAATCTTATTGCTAGTGTGGTTAGAGGGGAGTTACTATATTTTAGGAACTGAATTAATGTCCGATAATAATGGGTAATCCAGAGGATATGATTGTAATTGGGTATTATTTCTATATTGAAAACTATTATTCACGTTTACAATGGACAAATCTTTTTGTCTACATGTGGTACCAGAGCAATGAGGATCCATGTAGAGTGAGTGATTGGAATCAGAATGAAATTTTAATATATCTCAGGGGCGATTATCATTCCCACCTATCTGGTCTCTCTTCCATGCCATCTCCAAACGGATTTGGGGAGACAACAAAGTCTGTTTTTCATCCATTGAAACCAGATCACGTCAGAATTGCACGAGTCCATGGCAGAATTGCACTGGTCCACATGAATTATTGGGTCAGATTTTTTTTTAATTTGTGTCGATGTATGCAACGAAGCCTACTGTTTGGATATGAAGTTCTCATCAAACCGAATTGTGCCTTCCCAGCTGTTCTCCTTCATGCACTCATTCCGAATTTTGTGCCAATGAATCGGTAACGTGATTTTTGTAAAATAATTTCTGTAAAATCTCATTAGCCCGTAATATGCTAGTGCTACATTCATAGATAGAATCCTCCAGCCACTGTTCAAGTGATTTTGCTGTCAGTCCCTCTCTCTTGTTGTACTCCATCCAATTAATTTTTGCCCCATAAAACAAAGTGATTTTGGGCTACTTTTGTTTGTACGGACGCATTATTGGGGGTTAACCAACGTCCTTATTTTTCTGTTTTTTGGTCAATTATTACAAATGGAAAAGTTAAACGATGATGATGCCAAAGCAATTCTTTTGAATAGTTTTCCTAAAAAAATGTCTCGTATGATTTTTACTTTGAGCAAGCTTAACATTGGTTTAGGAGTAATTTCTTCTCTTCTTGACCATAATGAACCTTCCGAGCCAAAAGAGGAGGTTTTATATGTGCACAATAAAGCTATTACATCGTCAAAAAAGGGCAAGCATACTTCAAAGTATGCTCCTTTACGAGGAAAGGTTATATGTTTTTATTGCAAAGAATTAGGACATGTAATTTTTGAATTGTAAAAAACGGGCACAAGATCTTCTTGATGATAAACTGGATCTAAAGGCCTACTTAGCTGAAGAAATTGACTGGGATGAATATTCCAATGATGAAAAACTCTCTTGCCCCGGGTGATGAAGAATTCTTAGGGTAAATCAAAACTGGAGGTTGAAGGCAATAGAGGATGGGAGGGCGATCAATGCCTCTCGTTAGTCACCAATGACGAGGCCGCATTTTGGTATGGTGGCATCTCTTTTTCAGTTGTGTGGTGTGTGTAGAATAAAATGGTGTGTGGTTTCCTTCCCATGTTATGATTGAAACGAGGAGAGTGTGCATTGCGGAATCCGGGAACTCGGAAATTCAGCTTGGGAGCTACACCTTTACGAAGGTCACGAAGCAACTTGATGGAGTCCCACTGAGTCAAAGCACTACTTTCAAAGTGAAAGCCTCTGAAGATTAAGTAGTTATAGTTTTGATAGAATATTTGTTTTTGATTTTGTAGGGTAAGCCTTAAGAGGGGGTATTAGAATATAAGGCTTTAGTTAATTAGTTATTAGGTACACTTTAACCAATATTCGGTTGTAACCATCAACTGTATTGTAACCATCTTTTGCATGATAAAATGACGTACACACAATCTCCAAAGTGTGCAATCCGCCTTTGTTATTCTTCCTTGTTAACGTATTCCAACAAAGAGGATAAAAAAGAAGGGCCTGCTCCGTATTGTTGAGCAATAAGTTGATAGAGTTCTAAATACTTTTGCAAGAGTTCATTACATTCTGCCTGTTGGCCTGAAGGGCAGATTGCTGAGTTTGAAGAGAGGTGAGGTTAACCGCACATTCAATAAGAGGAATGAAGGCACCATGATACCCTAGCTTGTTTCTGAGAGCAACAAGCTTGCCTATGAATAAAGCCAAATAAATCCTTGCCACCTCAGCCATTGTAGGCTTAGTGGGTTGAGTTGTACATTTTTCTTTGGATGTCTCTTTTACATCAAGACATGGATTTGAGGAATTATTGAACCTACGGTGCTTTACTTGGTCTGTGCCTGTTTGAAATTTGAAGCTGAGCTTCTTGGCTATTGAATAAGCAACTAGGATACTGCTGAGCCATTACATGATGGTCTTGATACCTACCAGGAGGACCTACTAAGGCTGGGGGGGCGGGGGTGTGTGGTCATGGAGGTGTAAAATGTCATAGAGGTGGCAGGAATTGAAGGATTGTATGTTTTTGAATGAGTAAAAGACAGCCGAGTATTAAAAATATGTAAACTTCTAGAGGATAAACCTTAATGGAATACATAGGGGTTTTTCTCTTATTATCAAAGGAATCTTGAATTACAGAGGCCTGTGCTACATGCCTGAGAGCCAACATGAAATTGATTGTTGTGCATTTGGGTTGACAAAGGTTTCGTGATCACCAATGGCAGGTTTGTCTTCATCCAATCTGATCAACTGATGTTTGCTTTTGATAGAGTTCCACTGCTGCTTGGAATCCATAGTGCTTTGCTATTTAATACCTTTCTTATATACTCGGGACTTCTTGTAATGTCATAGAGGTGGCAGGAATTGAAGGATTGTATGTTTTTGAATGAGTAAAAGATAGCCGAGTATTAAAAATATGCAAACTTCCAGAGGATAAACCTTAATGGAATACATAGGGGTTTTTCTATTGTTATCAAAGGAATCTTGAATTACAGAGGCCTGTGCTCCATGCCTGAGAGCCAACATGAAATTGATTGTTGTGCATTTGGTTGACAAAGGTTTCGTGATCACCAATGGCAGGTTTGTCTTCATCCAATCTGATCAACTGATGTTTGCTTTTGATAGAGTTCCACTGCTGCTTGGAATCCATAGTGCTTTTCTATTTAATACCTTTCTTATATGCTCGGGACTTCTTGTAATGCCCCTTTCCGGGCTGAGCTGAAAAGGAGGGGAAATGGCACCAACCCAAATCACAACAAACTGAAATTTATAACAGCAAGCTACAACAAATTGATTTTTTATGACAGCAAGTAAGAAACTGCAATTATTCACTTCCAACACCACTTCTACACCATCCAAAGAATGTATGGAACAATAATAATTATTTAGAGCAAATTCAAACCAGGAAATGAATTTTTAGAGCCCTGACTGAAGTATAATAATTAATTTTGTGACGACAATGAACCTACTTACAAAAATGGCCGGAAATAATGATTTCAAGTCCCAAAGTTCAATCCGGGAAATGAAATCAACCTTATACATTAGGAACAATCCAATTATCAACAAAGAAAGGAGTGTCATGCCCTAGATGACACTAAAACCCTCCACCATGCAAGTTGCCACCCTAGGAGAGGGTTTAGAATGGGCTGGAGATGGCATGTTCCAAGGAAAATCTGAATGTAATCACCAAGTGTGACCTTCGTGTGAGACCACCAATGAAGGAATTAGGAGTTTTGTCCTCAAGTGCAAAGAGGGTTTCCGTCCTCAATTGTAAGAAAGAGAAAGCGGTTTCTTGCTCCACAACTCCAAGAGAATAAATTCCAAAGCAAGCATATCCTTTTTCCATCCAAGCGAACCCCTTTAGAAAGCTAGAGGCGGTACCAAAAATCAAATAGAATCCTCCCAAAGAGGACCGACCTCCTTGGAGACATAAGAGTTCTTTTTTCCCAACCGACCTGACTTTTTTAAACCATAATTAGAAAATTACTTAAAAATAATGCAAAGTTACAAAAGCAATTGAAAATCATGACACTAAATACTTACTTTGCTCATTCCCTTGGAGCGGAATGGGTTCAAGGTTTTCAAACAGACTATCCTGGAGAAGGGGACATTACAATCCTCCCCTCCCAAAAATCTTCCTGTCAAATGAAAGAGCTCTTGCCAAAACAAACTCATATATCTGTTGTCCTCCCTAATGATGTTCTTTAGCAGCCAATGAGATTCAAAAACTTCCTTGGATCAGGGATCAATTATTACCTTAAACCTACCATCTTCATTTTCTCCTTCAAAAACAACATCAACAAATTTATTCTTTGTATACTCAGCTGTACTAAAAACCTTCCAAGTTGCTGTAACTTCAGCCCTAGAGCAAAGAATTGATGAATAATCAACAACTTGACAAACTAAAACATATTCCAAAGTGGCATCTTCATTCTTCGTTCCAACCTTGTCAACTATGGTCGAAGGACATCCGATAGTCACAAATATGAGTGTAATTGAAATAATACGGTGGCTGCTAGTGATGATGACAGCACGGTTAATGGTGGCGATTTGGCTCATGGCTGTTATGAAAACACTTTCTTTAGCATTTAGAGGTAGTAATACATCATCCCATGTTTCCTGCATGCTTAGTTGGAGACCCTTTGCATGACGATTCAAGTTAGGAGCCCTTTCACTATGCTTTTGTTGCAGTACTCTGATATTCAAGTGGGTTGCCCCTTGGGATGTTCCTCTGGTGCTTTTGGTTTCTTCATTAGGAGAGACGTATATCAAACCATTCTCCAACTCTTGATGGCATTCTTCACTCAATGGCAACTCGGAAACATTATGCAAAGCTGACCCAAAGTAGACCACTTGAGATAGTTACCTTGTTGTAGCAATCTTTTAAGCAGTATATAGGTTGCCTTCTTGCTGTTGTTCTTGGCAGGGCTGTACATTCCATTAAATGTTTTTGTTCCTTTTTGCCCTTCAAGCATTGGAAAGACTCTATTTCCATGCAAAATGAGATCTTTTGTAATCATGAACTTGTCAACTGTCATTGTGTCATATCCATCTTCAGCTGCAATCCCTTATGCTCCAGCATTTGCTTGGTGGGAAACAAACTCTGCTGCAAGAACCTGTACCTCCAAATGGAACAAACTCATTAAGGAAAACAAGGATTCCCATCATCACTTCAGCATGCCTTATAGACAAGATGGCTAACTCTCTCTTATTACTTGCAACCATCTCATAACCGCCCGTCAAGTTATGGATGTCCGAACACTCAATCACACTGTCCCAAACACAGCTGCAAATTTGCATTTCCTTCCTCAAAATCAGAGTCATAGTGGTTGGAAACTCTTCTTAGACTGTTAACAAAGTGAGAAGGGGGTTGGAAATGTTGTGTGCAACAAGTGAAAGGATGGTACAACAGCTGTCCCACTGAAAAATTGTTCATGAAATTCCGCAATGACAATGTTATGGGGGCTAAAATCATCCCATTATTGATTGAAAATTCTCCCAACGATTGAAATTTATTCCATTTCATGACTGCCCCCATTTGTATGGCAACAAACAAAGTGTTGGGCAAATTGAAAATATTGATAACAGTACAATTTTTTATGATGGTGTGTCTTAAAACCCATAAAACATG
The DNA here is from genome assembly GCA_019776745.2 of Taxus chinensis. NCBI lineage: Eukaryota > Viridiplantae > Streptophyta > Pinopsida > Cupressales > Taxaceae > Taxus > Taxus chinensis. The sequence goes on along the minus strand of CM034149.1, from coordinate 828,105,393 downwards.
ACTTCTACTACTTACAATCATACCACCAATTTCCAGCCGGGTTACAATGCTCGGGGCAACAAGATAACATCCATCTTTCCCATTTCCAAATATAAAATTCATTAACTCAACATTTACTTTCATTGGAAGACTTCTTCTAAGAGCATGTGCATGGATTAGGAGCTGAAAATCTCTATGATATAACTGCTGTTCTAAAAATGAAAATGTGGGATTTACCTTATGTCCTTCCCTAGCATTGAAAAGTTGTGTCTCCATGGTGTAAGGAATGATGAAGCCCCTTTGTAGTGACTCATCCTTCATCACTTTGTTAGAATACACAAAAAAACTTCACATGACTCTTCCTAGTTCTTCTTACATGCCAAGTGCAAGATATGGAGAACTCAATAGTAACATTTAATTCCTCAAAAACCTTACCCTTCTTGTATCTCAAAAGATCGCCTAGATCCCAAACTCTCATGTTCATTTGTATGAATGGATCTATGTGTTGTTTGCCACTCGAAGTGGTCCTCACTCTATCACCATTTTCACAATGCTATCCTTGATGACCTCACATCTGAAATGACTTAGTAGGAAGCAACAAATCCACAACATGTTCATTCCTTTGGCTGTCCTCAACTTGGTCACCTTCCTTTGCTGGATGAAGAATAATTGAGATATCTTCAACACCTCCATACTTGGGACTCAAAATTTCTGAGTTAGGATCAACATTCTCCTTCCTCTTAGAATCTTCACATTCAACAAGCGAACCCCATTCCGCCTTGACTTCATCCATACTTTGTTGACAGATGCATGGAGCATCTTCATAGTTCTTGCCAGAGTCATGAACACCATAAATTTGCTTCTTATTGATTACTATTCTGAAAATTCCAGCAAGCTGAAAATCCACATTAGCGACTAGTAAAACCCTTTTTTCATTAGCAACATGATTTTATTGGAACTTCACCCCTCTTGCAGATTTGATTTTTTTTTCCAGTTAATGCCCCCATTCTTTCTTCCTTGACCTCTCGAGGTGTTGATGTATTCGTTACCTTTGTTGGTTCTTTTTTTTCTTTCAAGCGAAACTCGTTTGGGTTTGGCTCCTTGGTATATTCTTGTGGTCTAGGGTTTAACCCTAGCATCTTCATCCATGCACCGGCTGCCCCCTTGTTGGAGCCATCAAATGTGGAGAGTGTCACTTTTCCCAAAGCATGTTGAAGATTCTTTTGTGGTGCTTGAGAGCTAGGCTTGGGCCTTGATCTACCCTTGCTTACTCCTATGAACTCTACTAGTGAAATGGCATCATGAATCTCATTTGGAAGAGCCTTATACTCCTCATAGCTGGCCGCAATGTTGTGACCACTGAATGACTTCTTCTCTCTTTGGTAAGAACTTAGGTCGCCAATCAATGTTCTCTTTCCTAAGTTCCCTTTCACTCACGTGTCCATTGTAGATTTGCCTCAAATGTAAGCTTTCAACCCTGCAAGCTGGGAAGATCAATGATCTGATGCCACTGTAATGCCCCTATCTAGGTTGAGTTGAAAATGAGGGGAAATGACACCAACCCAAATCACAATAAACTAAAATTTATAACAAGCTACAACAGATTGAATTCTTATGACATCAAGTAAGAAATTGCAATTATTCACCTCTAACACCACTTCTACACCATCCAAAGAATGTAGGGAACAATAATACTTTTTTAGAGCAAGTGCAAACCAAGAAATGGATTTTTAGAGCCTTGGTTGAAGTATAATAATTAATTGTGTGACAACAGTGAACCTACTTACAAAAATGGCCGGAAATAATGATTCCAAGGCTCAAAGTTCAATCTGGGAAATGAAATCAACCTTATAAATTAGGAACAATCCAATTATAAGCAAATAAAGGAGTGACGTGCCCTAGATGATACCAAAACCGTCCACCATGCAAGTCGCCACCCAAGGAGAGGGTTTACAATGGGTTGAAAATGGTGTGTTCCAAGGAAAATTTGAATGTAATCAGCAAGTATGACCTCTGTGTGAGACCATCAATGAAGGAATGAGGGAATTTGTCCTCAAACCAAGTGCAAAGAGGGTTTCTGTCCTCAATTGCAAGAGAGAGAAAACAATTTCATGCTCCAACTCCAATAGAATAAATCTCTGTTACCAGAGAAACGGAAACGGAAACTCCTTCGAAACGTCCTAGTCTCCTAGAGATAAGTATACATGATAATAATGTATAATTTCAATGAATACAAAATATTTTGAGTGTTTTATCAGTTATTCTTATCACTTATGGTGTATGGAGTACAATTTTAAAATGAGTACTATGCACACACACACACACACACACACACACACACACACACACACATATATATTTATATTTTTTAATATTATATTGTACAGACGTTTCCCGTAACGTTTCGTATCCAAGGTTTTTTGAAAATTGCCGTTCCTCCTCCGCGTTTCGTACACGTTTCCGTTTCCGTTTCCGTTTCCGTTTCCTGGCAACATAGGAATAAATTCCAAAGAAAGCATATCCTGTTTCCATCCAAGCGATCCCTTTAAATAGCTAGAGGTGGTGCCAAAAACCAAATAGAATCCTCCCAAAGAGGACCGACCTCCTTGGAGACATAAGAGTTCTTTTTTCTTTTATTTTCCAAATGGCTTTTCACCTTTTTCCCAGCCAACCTGACTTTTCTAAATTATAATTACAAAATTACTTAAAAATAATGCAAGCTACAAAAGCAATTGAAAATCATGACACTGAATACTTCCCTTGCTCATTCCCTTCAAGCCCACGTGAAGCGAAATGGGCCCAAGGTCTTCAAATGAACTAGCTTGAAGAAGGGAACATTACACTTCTTTACATAAGTAATTCATAAACTTCACATGTGAGGAATGGACATTCCATTTCAATCGAATAGCAGTTATGAATTGCATGCCCAAGTTGTTACATCCGGAGATAAGAGCCTCTTTGGACCTAACAAGTTTTTCAAAGCTGCATTCAAGAAACAAATGCATAATTAATTTCTTATTACTTTGACAATATGGACATGGAGCAGGTCCAATCCAGTCTCCTTTTGCAGATCATCCAAAATGAGGACACTGCAATGTAGCAACACACATAAGCCTTTGATCTTTAGCTAAGTGTATAGGGACCAAATATTTTTCCATTTTCTATTGGCAGACTTTTCATCATTGCTTACTATGTGATATGCGAATTTGATTGTGCATATCATATGGCCAAAACGGAGTGTCCTGCAGACTGCTCCTAAACAGAGTCATGTTGTTGAGTCTGGATTTGTTGATTTTACTCTTTCCACATCCCAGATGATTTGATTAGTAGGTACAAAGTGGCAATAGTCACTGATGTACATGCGCCCTTGTTCATGTATCTTTTCTTGTGTCAGATGCAATCAGAGTTAAGACGAGGGGAGATGTTTTTCCCAACTAACTTACACATTTTAATTTGGAGTCCACTTCCTTTTTTTCCAAGGAAGCTTACCTCGTAATTCTGACAGTCCTTCCATGAAAGAGTTTCTAATAGTTGAGACTTGATTGAAATACCAAAGCTAAATACAATTTGACAACTCTACGCTTAAACTAGGTATTTTCAACTCATAACTTGTCTCCCCAAATCAATGCTCACCTTTAGCTGAGGAAGGAAAAATGTATGGAATCTTTATCATAAGACATTTAAGAACCAGCGCAAACATAGTGAGGACTCTTACCATGTCAATCTTCTAAGACTACATTACTTTGTTTTGGTGTTGTAATCTTTCTGGGATTGTTGTGTGTGGGTTTGTTTTGCCATTATTTGTTTGTGTAACTAAACCAGGTAATATATTCAGAATGCAAGATACAAGTGATTTCCTACCTCGTGCATACGGTAGTGACAACTATGGAAAGTAACTATTGTATGAATAAAAGTAAAGACTGTATGCGAATTGTCCTGTTCAAGTTAAAGCTCTTATGGACATTTATCAGCAACATAACAACTGTTAGAAAAAATTACTATATAAAGTTCATTTAATGTTTATGTTGAAGAACAGTATGTATGGGGCATGGTTATGCAAGCAAGATATAAAACATACAAGTTGTACAGTTATGCGACGAGTTTATCTGCCTGCTTGATGAATGCAATTTAAGAGGTATAGTTAACAAAATACATAAATCATGTTAACTATCATCTGTAGTTCTGTCAATGGTATGCTTTTAGTACAGGCGCCTTCTTTGTTGTTTTAGTCTTCTGGTTTGGGGTGGGGGAAAGGGAGGTTGGTGTGTTAGAAACAAGATTATTTAATCACTACATCCACAAACCATTTTTAGGAGTTTTTTGTTAGTTTCGTAACGACCTTACGTGACTAAATTATGTATAAATTGATTTGGTGTCAATACAATCAGCATTGAATCGGAGTTTCTCCTATATGTCTCGTGTGTGGTCAATCTATTATACTATCTTGATTGGTGCCAGAAGTTTATTTACATTTCAAATTCAGGTGAAAACAAAATCAGAGTGGCAGCTTTGTTTCACTTCTAACAGTTCTCACTGAAAGGTGGTGCCTGTATGGGCAGGTGGATATGATCTACTTGGCAGAACAAAAGATCAGATAAGGACAACTCCGCAAGTTAATGCTGCATTGGCTTCATGTCAGGCTTTAAATTTGGATGGACTTGTTATTATTGGAGGTAATAAGGTCTGATTATAAGTAGTAAAATCAAGGTCTTCACTAGGTAGATGAATCACACTGTTGGATATTGGGAGTACTCTTAATTATCTGTACTTTTGTTTCAGGTGTTACATCAAATACTGATGCTGCTCAGGTTAGCTGAAACATTTGCAGAAGCTGGATGTCAAACAAAGGTAACAGTTTTTAAAAACACAACTGTTCATATTGTTGGAAATACTGCTTGAAATATGTCCCTCATGGGCTGCACCCCTACACATCTGATTATGACAAAATCCACCTAGTACTTGTACATATGGCCTCATCCTTTTTGTCACAGGCAATAGGCCATAGGAGCTGAATCCTAGTGGACGGCTTGATGTTAAAATATAACACATTATATAGAATGCAAAATCAGTTACGTAGTTGTTCAGTTGGTAACTGTACAACCACCTCTCCTCTTATATAAATAAATCTCTGCCTGTATCATTTACACAGTGCAGTTTGCCTTCTGTCTTGTGTCAGATCTTTGCATATTCTAACATTGGTATCAGAGCGACGAAGGTTCGCAGTTTGAGGAAGAAAAATAGTCATTTAGACAACATGAATGATGATGTGAAATGACCTCTAAAAGGTTTGTTCTAAGGGCACAGAGTCCTGAATTATCTCGTTGTGGGGAGTTTGTTATCATTAGTTGAAGATACAATTTAGCACTACAATTCGTGGCGGGTTGGTAATCGTGGAATAATAGATGGTGATAGTGATGAGAGTTGTCAAAACTTTGACGATTGAGGGTGATAAAAATGAGCGACAGTGGGACCAAACAAAGCAGTTCAGATGGAGTTAGTATGGCCAGAATTAGTCCAAACTACGGTTCAATTTGAGGAAGAAAAAAAATGATAGACGACACGAATGAATGACCTCGAAAAGGTTTGTTCCAAGGGCACGAGTCCTGAATTATGCTGTGGGGTTTACGCTTATCATTATTGAAGATACAATTTAGCACTACAAGATGCAATCTTGGGTTACAACCAAGGTCTTATTGTACCAAAAAAAAACTCTCATTTAAAGTTCATACAACCAGAACATTGTTCAAAATCCAATAAATACTTAGACAAAGAGGGCAAGAAATCAGAAAGAAAGAAATTATATTAATGTCCACAAATGACCAAAAATAAGCGTATATCCAATTAAAACAGAGAATTACTAGGTGTAATGGGAGCTCAAGTAGCTTAACACTAAGCACTAAAAAATGTAAACATAGAAAAAGGGTAAATGTACAGCTGTTAACACCAAATGCCAAGAACTAAGTGGCAAGTACATCATCACCCTGAAAGTGTCCACATTCATCTCAAAAGGCGCTCTCTTTAGCCAAGAAAATCACCGTACAAATTGAAACGGTTGACCAATTGGTTGACTAGCCATAAACAACATTATTCAATGGTGACTCAACATGGCCAATTTGTTATAATTTTTGTGACCACATAGGAGTCTCTATTTTCAAGGGACGATGCATTGCTTCTCAAGTTATGGGTGATCAGTTGCTTCTAATATGGAAACGTGCGGTTTCCCTTTCTGTGGCAATGTGCACATTAGAGGACTAGTCTGAAGCCGATAAATCCCAGACGTACCCATTTTAAGAGTTGGGTTTTATTCCTGACAAATCAGGGTCATGTTCGGTAAAACATGTGGATCGGGGTCGAGGGATGCATCCTACTTGTCACATTGATGAAAGATCTCTGAGACCATTATCTTCCATCAACAAGAAGGCCTGGACGACGTTGATATGACGAATCACCAGTTTATCTGCCTTAATTCGTATGAGTGACATTTGTGGAGGCACTCCAGTTTAATTTGGCCTTGAAAGTCAATGACTCATTTTCTCAAGGTCACTTTCTTAAGGCTGTTGTCAACATAGATGTGAATCCATGACATCTGCAGAATCTAATTCGTTGACCATGTTTAGATGCTTTTGTCTTTACCTTCTGTCAAAGGGAATATATTTATGATGGGAACGTTTCTTGAGTTTCCACTCGGTTCAGGTCAACATCTTATTACTTCACAAGGTTGGGCACCTCCAACCAGGGAGTTGTAAATTTTGTTTCGGAGGTATGATCTTTACTCGAAGCAGAACAAGCAATGTATTTTATTATGTATCAGGGGCAGAAGAACGGGATTTTCCCTCATGATTCGAGTATGCTCTGTAGCCCTGTTCAGTCATGCTCAGATGATAGTTTTACCATCTGTTTCTGAGATGAATGACTTCTATGCGTCTACACTTTTCATGTCGTAGGGACTGGTATGTTTCAAAGCTTACACTTCAAAAAACTTGTTTTGAATCAACGAGTAACTTGCTGATGGAGATGTATGCAGTAGAAATGGATATAGGTTGAATGCATTCTCATTCAATAATGCTCATAAATTGTTGGTTGGTGCAGATATGTTACACACATTTACAAAAGAATCTTCTATGCTCATTCGTCAATTGACTGAAAATCACAATTCTTATCTGTGGATTCCTCTGTGGAAACTGCAGATCATGTTGTCACTGAGCATGCAATGCAGTGTTGGGTTTAGCCCTTGAGATTAGGGGTGGGTGCAACCAGTATCCCCTAGCAATAATATTGAACCGGCTGCGATTTATGAACCAATTCACCATGTGACAGGTACCTTTACATTTTCTCGTTTGGCTCTCATTCCATATATGTATGCATTTTAACATCCTTCCTTACATTTGTGAAGAAGGATCATTCAGATAAGTTGAAATTATACAAGACTCCTCTATTCCAGAGTTCATTGACGGTGCAGTTTGTGTAGATGGCATGCCAGCCAAATAAGCAGATTTTGCTCGATTGGACAATTAGGAGATATGAACTATTTATTCAAAATTTATGAAGGATTATATGCATCCCAACCGAGGGGGATAGATAGAAAATAAATAGAAAAACAATAAAACGGACATGGTGATTTTCTTTTGGTTGATGGCACAACTGCTGAGGTAGATGAATTTCTGGTACTCATTGAGGAATTAACTCCTGCATAGATGTCACATTCATCTTCTTGAAAAAGTTATAAACAAACATGCACTATATGAATGTTGGTGCAAGGACGTAGATCAGGTGAATGTTGATCACAAACATGTTGTGTAGACTTTTTAACAGATGCAATGACTCATCAAGCCTATAATAGATGTAAACATAAGTTCGAGGAGCACCATTTTGAGCAATCTGGATAAAATGGGTCGAAACATTTTATAATTGGTGAACAAACTTATTGGAGTCTTAACTCAAAAACATCAGTTTATACTATTGTTGCCATATCTTTCGTTATTTGGGAGCACATGATGGTTTTACCGCCTTTTGCGGTTGTCTTCATAAGAGCCTGCATTTTGCACAGTTAAGGCTGCATTTTTAAGTACAACTTATGGCACAGTCTGTAGCCGATATGACTAAACATATGGGAGCTAGGAGTATTTGTACCCGGATACGGCAAAAACTTTGTCTTGGCCCCGGATATGACGTTGGATACGGCAGTGTTAAAAAATATATACACATTAAATAGAATATATAAATCAGCCTTCTAAGTAGTTATATACATTTCTTAACTGTAAATTAACACCTATATTACAATAAAATAAAAACTGCCTATATTACATTTATATAGTAGTTTGCCTAAAAAAACGCATATTCTAAAACTATGAAACTCACCAACGCCGCTAGTACAACTCACATCATTTTAGTTTATGGTTTTCTGAAATGTTTTCTTGCTTAATTTTCGTGTATGAGCGTGAATGAGCTTTGAAAAAATGGTATTGAAATGTAGATATTGATTCAATATATTTAATTTCATCTGGATTTATGTGGGACAACATTTAGCAGTTTTAATGAGATTTGAGGAAAATGTTTCCTTCCTAAGCATTTCAGTCATGTGTGTGTGTGTGTGTGTTTTACATCGGGGATGCATCCACCCCCACACCGAATACAGAATAACCCACATTACCGAAAGGGCGGGAAAGAAGGGTGAAGTCTCCAGGACGTCCTTGAATATTAGGGGACCTTTCGTGGATGTCCCCTTTTTTTTGGGGGATGCCGAGTATGTCAGGACGTCCCGTAGACGTCTGTTTTTTTAATAGTTAAAAAAAATAAAAATTCTTTGTTGTTTTCTCCTTTAAAAATGATTTTTAAATTGTACTTTTGTAGTATAAGATTGTTTTTGGAATCCACTCATCTCTATTTAAAAAAAAGATTTGTATGTATAAATCTAATTAAAATTCACTTTGGAAGCTCCAATAACTTCAAAAGTCTGTATGTATATTTCTATACGAAGAGAGCTTTTAAAGAAAGATTTTTTGTTTTCTCCTTAAAAACCGATGATTTTTTAATTGTACTCTTGTAGTATAAGCTCAGTTTTTAGAATCCACATCATCTCTATTTCTCAAAACGAAATGTTTGTATGTATAACAATGCTAATTAAAATTTGAGTAACTTCAAAAGGACTTTTATGTATATTTCTATATGAAGAGAAAGGTTTTGTAGATCAAAACGTTTACTTGTTAACATAACCTGACTGTATTGTGTTACAAAGATATATTAAGAATCGAGATGTGATATACGAATACAGAAATTTTCGAGCACAAATGCACATGGTGGACTGTCACAGACTGATATTCATAATTCTTAAAAAATATTATTTGTATATTTTCAATATTTATAATTTTAGGTATATTATTCTTAGTAGCCGTCCCCCCACTGTCCTGAAATTTTGAATTTTTCTTTGCTGTCTTGGAAACTTTGTTTTTAGTCCCGCCGATCCCATAGTCTTAGGTAACACCTTCCTTTTGGGCAATTTCTCAAATACTTGATCTGCATCCTTAGTAGCTGTATATATATTTTCTAATATATATCCCTCCAGTTGAGCAAAATTTTAGAAAATTTTTTACCATCCCAGAAACTCTGTTCTTGTGTCCCACCATCCTAGAGTCTTAGGTTAACAACAAAAATACACACACATAGTTCAGAAGCGATAAACCTGTCAATTGAATATGCAATTTTTTTTACCTTACAGACTATGGTGGATAATAATCACTTAGGCACATTCCCAAATCAGGAATAATGGTTGCTTTGAAAAGCTACTGTTATTCACTGCTACGTTGCACGGAAACAGAATACGGAAACTGAATACGAAACGTGGGAAACAACAATTTTCAAAAAACCTTGGATACGAAACGTTACCGGAAACGTCTGTACAATATATTATATATATATATATATATATATATATATATATATATGCATAATACTCATTTTATAATTGTAGACCATAAGAGATAATTGATAAAGCACTCAAAATATTTTGTATTCATTGAAATTTGAACTTCTAAAGAGTCATGACTCATCATTCAACATGGTTACAATTTCAATGATTCACATATACATGATAATAATCTAGATTCTAGAATCTATCATCTAAATTTTCCTCATCATCTCCACGATCACAACTGGCAGCTCCACTCCCACTAGCTCCACTTTCCATCCCTTGTGCAATGGATCCCGATTCTTCTTCATCAATACCAAGCAGTGAAAGTTGGCTAAGAGTAGCCGCAGAAGCATCAAAGTCACTACTCTCAGGATCAATATCCCAAAGTTTGTTGGGACCTTTACGATAGCCTTCAGTCTTGTGTGTGAGGATGCACAAATTGGAGTGTACATACACTAAATCCTCAGCCTTCTTGGATCCTAACTTGTTCCGTTTGGCTGAGTGGATGAAGCTATATGTACTCCAATTCCGCTCTGCTGAAGAATTGCTAGCCACCTGTTACAAAAATGAAAAAAGAAGTTAGAAATTTTCAATTAGAAATAAAATTAATTTACTAAGAAGTAAGAACTTCGAACATACAATTTTAATTTTTAATTAATTAATAATAAACAAACTTTTGATTTCATTTTAATATTTTATACCTGTGAGAGGACTTTAATGGCAACAGGTCGTATGTACTTGGCATCATGGCCATGTACATACCACCACATGAATGGGGTCAACTTGTACTTGTCAATTGCTGCATCCATTTCACCCATGCTACCATTAGATGAAGAGACAAAGAGCGCCATTTCATAGCGGACCGTACTAGCTATATCTGGATCAGGAAAAAGCCTCCGGAATGCTGCCTTAGCTCCAATTGCAACTTCATGGTCATCATATGGTTTTTGCCTACCAAGTAGCAAAATTATTTCACTGCTATAAAATTTGGGATTCAGGGCATAGGCTAGGAGATGCAATGGGGTGGTCATTTTATTCCACCTTCTCATGATCACGCTCTTAATTTCAGTGTAGAAGGTTTCTGCAGGATCCTGCTCTTTTTGTTGTATGATGTCTCTAATTTTTTCAAGCATAGAGTCAATGCCATCATAGATCTCCCCTATGCAAGCGTCATCTGTGTCTGTATATCTAATCATAGATAAAATAGGCTCAGTAAAACTAAGCAAGTATGCAACCTTTGCCCACCAACTATCATCAAGTATAATTGATTTTACTTTGATGGCTCTTTCTGTGTTTGCTTGCCTCCACACAGACCAAACATCATCAATCACCATAAGCCTTAAGGCTTGTTTTACCTTCACAAGTCGTCTTAAGACGAGCGTGTGAGAGGCAAATCTTGTTTCAACAACCTATTAAAATAAATTAAAACAAGTTAATAAAATATAAAATTAAATTTAAAAGAAATTCAATTGATAATTTCATATTTCATAGAAAGTTAGCAAATAAATATTAAAAATTAAAAACTAGGAAATTGTTTCGTTACCTTCAACAACTCCAACGTTGAGAACTTCCTAAAGATAGCCTGAGACATATGATGATTTGTGACAAACATTTGAATCTCATTTGCCTCTGTATAAGTTTCTTCTATCCATGGAATTTTGCCAATCTTCTGCAACATCAAATTCAAGGAGTGTATTGCACAAGGTGTCCAAAAAATGTGCTCATATCTCCCCTCAAAAATCATCCCTGCTGCTCTACAATTTTTGGCATTGTCCGTGATGACTTGGACAACGTTTTGAGGGCCCACTGACTCAATAGCCTCAATCAAAATATTAGCAATAAATTGAGCATCTTTCACTTCACCCTCACAATCAACAACCCTTAAGAACATTGCCCCTTTAGGGCACACTGCAACAATGTTGATTAGGGGTCTATTTCGGGCATCTTTCCATCCATCTGAAATGATAGATACCCCTGAGTCCTTCCATGAATCCCTAATTGGCTGCAAAGAAGTATGTACATGGGCCACTTCTTTCACCAACAATGATGTTCTCACCTTCTCATAACTAGGGCTTGTATACCCTTGTGGTGCATCATTAATTCCTCTCACCATTTGTTGCCAATAAGGTGACCGCAACACATTGAAGGGCAACCCACATGCATAAATGCATCGAGCAACCAACTCATCAACAACATCCCTTTTCTCATTTGCAAATGCTTGCTCTAATGGGCCTTTGGTACTTCTCTTTTGTGACAAGCACTCTCCCTCTTGATGGAGTTTCAACTGCAACTTGGATAAATGGATGGTTTGATGGGGTGGGTGGTTTTACAGAACCCCTATTTTGCAAAGGAGCGGTTTTAAATCTAGCTCTTGAAGCTTGCCAAATCAGCCTCCTCTTGCTCTTTCATATATGCCAATATATGTTTCCCTTCAACCTTGGCACATTTTCTAATCCCCGTTCCCCCTTTCCCCATTAAATGAGCTTTGAGGCGGGTGTAAGAGGATTTGAATTGTATATTGCAATGATTGCATACCCAAACTCGAGAGCCACCGCCAACAAGGTTCTCCACAATTTGCACATGTCTCCAAAGAGGAGCTCTAGGATCCACACCCCCACTTTGGCTTGCTTCCCCTTTCCCCCCATGCCCTCCCACTGGATGCCATTTATGTTTTTATATCTCAAGAGTCAAAGAATCAAACCTACATTGAATTTTTAAAAAATATAAACTTAGATAACAATAAATTATTAAATAGAAGTTAGAACTACACCCTACATATCCTATTCTTGCTTTTGATCACCAAGTTCACCGTATAGGCGCGAGGTGAGAGCATACACAGAGTTCGATTTTTTAATTTAATAAACACAAAAAAACTCTTAAAATAGCTAAAAAAAAACCTACGCATCCTATTCTGCTTTTGATCACCAAGTTCACCGTATAGGTGCGAGGTGAGAGCATACACAGAGTTCAGATTTTTTTAATATAATAAATACAAAAAACACTTAAAATAGCAAAAAAAAACCCTATGCATCCTATTCTACTTTTGATCACCAAGGTCACCGTATAGGTGGGAGGTGAGAGCATACACAGAGTTTGGATGATATTTATAATTAAAAAAAAACAAATATGATTTTTATTTAAAAACCGCAAAAAAATGTTACAATTTTTTTTTTAGCATAGAGTTTAAAAATTACTAAATTAAAACTACACAGAGTTAGGATTTTTTTAATTTAATAAATACAAAAGAACTCTTAAAATAGCTAAAAAAAACCTACGCATCCTATTCTGCTTTTGATCACCAAGGTCACCGTATAGGTGCGAGGTGAGAGCATACACAAAGTTTGGATGATAGTTATAATTTAAAAAAAACAACATATGATTTTTATTTAAAAACCGCAAAGGAAATTTTACAATTTTTTTTTTTTAGCAGAGTTTAAAAATTACTAAATTAAAACTACATATTGATATTGTGATTAATGATCATGAATGATGTGTGCATTATGCACACATCATTCGTGATCATTGATCACATTAACATTTTCTTTATTAAAAAAAAACCTTGAAAAATACCTGGTTTTTCCTTCTTGAAGCTTCCAAATCTGCTTTGAAATTCCTCCTTGATGCTCTTTGCTCTTAGCACCACCTCCTAAACTCTTCCTTCAAGCTGCTCCTTGATGTCTCTTTGCTCTTCACAATGCTAAATGTTAGTTTAGTGAAAACTGAATTTAGCAAGAGAGAAAATGAGAGTGTGATTTAGAATGGACCCAAGAGGTCATTATATAGCTTTTAGGAAGTGTCTTTAGCAAGTCTAGGTAGGTAGATTAGGGTTAGGTTTATTAAATGCTTTTATTTTTATTGTTTTTAAAAGTTTTGATGCTTGAAACTTTAAAAAACTGGTGGAAACGTGCCAGATGTTTCCGGAAACGTCTGGCACGTTTCAAAGGTGTTTCGGATCAGTTTCGCATTTCCGAAACGTTTCTACCAAGAAATGGGGCCCCTTGGGGCGTTTCCGTGCTTCTGAGTTATACTGTTATGACAAGTAATTAGATAAGCAACATAGTAATTTTACACCTTACGTGAACCCGGAAACGTCTGGCACGTTTCAAAGGTGTTTCGGATCAGTTTCGCATTTCCGAAACATTTCTACCAAGAAATGGGGCCCCTTGGGGCGTTTCCGTGCTTCTGAGTTATACTGATGACAAGTAATTAGATAAGCAACATAGTAATTTTACACCTTACGTGAACAGTTATACTGAATGTTTTAAATGGTCTGAATCAGGTAAGCATTTTATCATTGTCCTTATGAAAAACATAGAGTGCATTACTTCTTGTATGCCTCACTTTTCCAATGATCTTTTGCTGTGGCATGTAAGGTGAGATTTGACAATCCTGATGTTAAGTCAGTTGGAACCAGGTAATTGGAATTCCCGTAACATTGAATGGGGACCTGAAGAACCAATTTGTCGAAAACTGATGTTGGCTTTGACACAATATGCAAGGTATTGCAGTATTTTTCTCTGGCTTGTTTTTTTTGTGTTATATACATCATGTATTTCTGGAATAATTCAAAAGGATAAGTCTTTAGTGTCTACCGTTTTTTCATTAATATGGTGTTCTTCGATGGAGATCATTGATGTGTTTGTAGTAAAAAATACAATTTCTATAGAGCAAGAAATTTAGAAGATGTGTCATATATTAATGAGAAATAGGACATCTTCATTTTAGGTTGTTTATCTAAACAGATGCATGAAAAACTTCCGACTGACATCCCTCTGTAGTTGTTGCCTTTTGAAAGTTACAAGGATGTTTCTAATTATTCCCTAAAACTTGTATTCTACCACTCCTACAAAATTCACTAATTTAAAATTTAAATCACGGCTTCAACTTTAAATCACGGCTTCTCCTCAGAAGCACATTGGAATTAAACGTCATCGTGTTCCTTTTGATTCTTATAAGCCAATAGATCTTGTAAAGCAGCAATATTATTGAAATTTGTAAAGTTGCTCCCGTTATTAGTAATAAGAAGACAGGTTAGCATAAATTATATTCGTTTTTAATGTCCTCTGTAGTTGTTTTGAACGAAAAGTGAAAATCTGCTAATATTTTAGAATTTGGCAGCTGGAATCCATGGCAAAAAAACTAATATATGTTCTCAATGTCTGACCTGTACTGAATTGATTTGATTTTCCCACATCTGCTCTTGTAAAATAATTCGACACATGCTATCACAATTCAACCCTATGGCTGAAATCTGCAAAATAATTTCAAGTCTGATTGAATATCTGAAATCTGAACTAGGAATAAGAAATATGTGAATTTTGCTGAAATATCTAGAAAAAAATCTTAGAGCATTTGGACAACAAAATAACAACACAAACATCTTAAAGATAAACCAAAGCAAAATTAATCATAACCCTAAATGTCATTTTAAGGTAGTATATAAGGTAAAAGGTAACTTTTCTTGAATGGTATGGACCCAACTCGAACCAAAGAGGATTCCAAGAGGATTATGGCTGCTGCATTTGGCTAAGGATTAATTTTCCAGTGACTATCCACACAACCATTCACCAAGACATGCTATATTTTAAGGCTTAAGGATGTTTTTGCTTTTTATCCTTTTGCCTTTAACATGTGGTATAAATAACTTCAAGATACCTTTTCCTCATTACCTTGTACATGACTCAAAGTGATCCTTTCTCTTTCACCCCTAACTGTGACCCATAAAGTTGAACAAACAAAAAATAAAGTTTTGCAGACATATTGCAGCCATTTGCAGGCAGAGTTGTACATAGTCAATATATATTTTTGCGACCTGCACAGGCACTAGAACTTGTCAGCTGCCTTCTTCAGAATACTTCGTAGTGCTTTGTGGTACCCGGTATACTTTATTGAAAGGAATTTTCTCCACACGACATATATATAAAGGGCTCACTAAAGGGGTGAATGTAAAATCGGTATCAATAATACGACAAATAGCTGCCACCTAGGCCAATAGAGGATGGACACCTGTCATCACTTTGCCCACATTCCTAGTATGTACATGGAAACTAAATGGAGCCATGCATGATGATTTCATATGCACAAATGGGCTTAATGCTAAAAAAGTACACATGGATAAAGTAAGTTCAGCTTCGAGATTGGACTGCGAATAGAAAGATTTAAAATCAAATTATAAATAGAAAAGACAATGGTTTGAATTGATAAAGCTGTCGTCCTATTGATGCACACAAATAAGTAGTTAATTGAAAAGCAATTAGAGGAACCATTGGATTGACCATTTTTATCATAAAGCAATTTTTTGCAGAGGGTTAAGAAAGTAAATCCGAGAAAATGGGGACCAAGTACATTAAACAAGCCCACACAGATTGTATACAGAATTCAGAGAATCGACACTCACAATGTAGAGCAGCCTGGATACTTACCTCCTAATTCACAAGGTTCGGATTCGAGTTCAAGTTTGGCGAAGATAAATTTCGGATTAAGTTCGGCAATGATAAAATTCAGGTTTTAAAAAATTGTGATTAAATTCAACTACTATAATTTACAATTTTTTTAATATAAGTTATAAATCCACAAAACTGTCAAAATAGGCAAAACATTGCTAAATAAACTTGAAATCTATATAAAAAGATGTCATTGTCACATTTATAAACCATGCTTATGAAAGTTAAACTATTCGAAACATATGAAATCATCTAGACGCCCCTGGAACGGGTACGGTACGGTACGCCGATATGGCAAATTTTTAAAAATCTTGGGTACGGTACGCTTTTGGGTACGTTTTATATATATATATATATATATATATATTTATATATATACATGTATATAAATATATAAATATGCATATAAATTATAAATTTAAAGAAGCATTTGCATACTTATTGAAATTTAATTCTCATAGCATACTTATTGAAATTTAAGAATTTACTGTGGTTCTATAACGAGTTGATGTTACAGTACCTCATCATCAACACTATAGATTTTTAACCACATCAACTCATCATCAAAATTAATAATCCTCAGGCTCATCACTCTCTTGAGAGCACAAAGCTTGGTTAAATAAGAACATTTCATGGTCCAAAAAGTGGAAGCAGCATTTGTTGCATTGTTCATACACAGTTGAACCGTAGTCAAAATTTTCACACTCATGCACACGTTTTCTGCTAATATTTTGAAACAATATCTCCACGTTAAACCTAAGTAGTTGCCAACTTTCCAACCAAAGACAAAACTACCCACAGGCACAGGGTACGGTTCCCGTCCGTACCATTCTGTGGGTACGTTTTTGGATCGTACACACAGCGTACCCAGCCCCGTACCAGTACCTGGTACAAAGCAGCTCTAGTTGCTCAAGGCGCAAACTTCAAAAAAGTTTACAAGCTGATGAACTTGCTCCCTGGCTCAATATTCGAATGGCAAAGCGCTGTAATTCAGGTGTTTGTGCTCCATAGGGCCTCCACCATCTGTACCCAAGCATGTCAACTCGTGACATGTCATATTTGGTCATTGACATTCCGAACATCCCTTCTGCCTTGTATTTCCAACACTGATCTGTAATTAGACTTGCGGCTGCTAGATCTAGTTGAAACCTCTCAATGGCTGTGTAAAGCCCTGCCATAACTTCAAAATCACCCTATCTATCTATCTGAAATACTTTAGGCTCCAAATAACATGTTGCTGCATGTAAAGGTGTGTGCATCATTTTCCACCTAGGATCAACTATATCCCAAATCTCCATATAGTCTGCTTCCACATTATTCAGTGCTTTTTGAACTGCTTCCTTGCAACGGTCCATGCTCTCATAAAGCTTGGCGAGACAAGGCGTGTCACCATCAACCATGCGAAGCACATCAACCATTGGTCCACACACATTTAGAACCTTTGTTGCGCTTTCCCAAAAATTGCTATTTAAAATAATTTGCTCTATATTCTTTCCATCATTGGAACAAATTACAAACCTTAGAGTTGCTTTCTCTTCAACCACTCTTTTCAAAGTGATATAAAATGAAGCAAAGCCTTGTTTCACACGGCCTCAACAACTCCCTCGTTGCATGTTGCGTGTAAAGATTCAATGTGAGACGATGATTTCTTATGAAGTTTGCTATTGCTTTTCCTCTATGAATCACTTCATGTATCCATGGGATTTTGGCCTAGTCATGAAGCAACAAACCTAGACCATGTGCTACACATGGGCTCTAATATATCTGTGGATAGTTCTCTACAATAAGCTTCCCAACTCCCACACAATTTGTAGCATTGTCAGTAACTACTCGAACTACATTATGCACACCTACTTCAACATTGGCTTCCTCTAATATTTGAAAAATATACTATGATGTTTTCTTATGGTTCATGGTGTCAATCACTTTCAAGAACACAACACCTTGAGGGCAAGCCACCAAAACATTAATCAGTGGCCTCTGACATATATTTGACCATCCATCACGCAATATTATGCAACCTGTTGTACTCTAAGAGGCCTTGACATCAACTAATTTATCAGTCACTCTATCTTTTGACCTCTGTAAAAGAGTTATTCTGAAAGCTTCTGAAGAGGGTGGTGTCTAGCCTTTGCCAAACTCTGCAACTTTCTGAATTGCGATTCAAAAATGCGGATTCATGGCTACATTAAATGGAATGACACTTGAATAAAATAGATCAAGTAATGCATCATCCACATGTTGTTTTTCTACTAGTTTCCACAAGTTGTTCAATGTTCCACTCCTTGTCAAGCCATTCATCATGTTCTTGGGCATACTGGTAGAGTAGGACAAAAGATGTTGTAAACTTAGACATATCCTCTTGGATTCTTGGTTTCTTTTGTGTTGATTGCATCTTTCCTACAATCAAAGATGATTGTTCTTTCTCTAGAGCAGTTCTAATCTATACATACAGTCACTGCCCCACATGGAGCAACACCCCCTCCTCGACCCCCCAAAATGCCAAGTAAATGGTCCATCACCCTTGTTAAATTGCCAGCTAGACTGCACAGATACAGGTACGGTTTTGGTACACTGAAACGACAATTTTTTAAAAAGTCTCGGGTATGGTATGCTTTTGGGTATATATTTATGTGTGTATATGTATGTGTATAAATTATAAATTTAAAGAATCTTTTGCATACTTATTGAAATTTAATACTCATATAGTCATACAACTTAAAATCATTCATGAATCATAAAACATGAAAACAAAATTGAAATTTCCAATACTTTGAGAATTGAGACTTGAGTTTGTGTTGATTCAGAATGCATATCATCTAGATGATTGTCAAAATCATCTTCATGGATGCCACTTGCAGCTCCACTCCCACTAGCTCCACTTTCAAAGCCTTGTGAAGGGCTCCCTAGAAATTCGTCATCAACGCTAAGAAATGAAACATTGGCCAAACAACTAGCAGAAGCTTCTATACCTACCTCTATAGAAGGAAGGTCAAGGCTCACATGAGGGACAAGGTAACTACAATTTACCATCATGATTCTCATCCATGGGACTCAGTCTTCATGAATGCTTATAGTGAAGAAGAAGTTAGAAGCAAAAAGAAAGTTGTAGGGATTTTCTATCTCTCAAGACAAAGGACTAAAGAAGAGGCAGAACCTTCCTTCTTCCTCTTCTTTTGATAGAGTCAACTTTGCACCAACGGCGAGGCAGGTTTCCCTTTCACCTTTAGCTTGGGTAATTACTATGGAACAAGGAATAAAAAATCCTAGTGTGGTGTATGAGGTTTCTCAGGAGCTAGAGTCAGAAGATATAGAGGCTGAAGGTGTGGAGACATAGGAGGAAATGTCCCAAAATCAGGGACAAACGCCTTTACCTCATGTTTCACATAAAATTCGTGTTGAGGAACAAGACCATAGGATAATAGAAGAGCAATTAGATTTACTTGGTTCGGTTTTGGATAGCCTTCATGCTTATGGTTCCCCTCCAACATCTCCCTCCGTGCCTTCTACTGAGGATGTTTCTTTTCAAACTCCAAGGCCAATTCTCAACAAATAAACATTGAGACCCCTACATCCCCTTCAAGGTCTCTTCAGTTTACAAAGATCTATACCAAGCGTGATGCTTCAATATCGAGCATTCTTTGCTGCCCTCTTACTATGCCCATTAGCTACAAGATGGCATCTCCTTTGGTTGCTTCTTTTCCACTGGAAAGACAATTCTCTTATTGGGAAGAAATGCCACAGAGTCACTCAAGTCCTACTCTTCCCTTTCTTGCAATCGATCCTATACTGATATTACCATCTTCTAGGGTTAGCATTATGAACGAGTTACCTAGCCTTGTTGCTTGATTATTGCCTACACTTGGTGTATTGAAGACGAACATGAGAAACAAGCTAGAATACCTTTTCCCAAGCCTTTAGTTGCATCCTCCATCACCAAAAACATATTAGCAACACCCTTCACTAACACTTCAACATCTCCATTAACCATATCTTCCTCCTTCATTATGATAGACGCTCCTTCTATAGTCCATATTCTTTTGTCTTCCACACAAACTCAAACTATTAGAATGTAAGGCATACCTTTTATAATTAAGTCACTATTAGTTTTGTATTAACTAATGTTTGGTAATTATCTCTTGCAGAACAAAAATGACATACACAAACTATTATGTATGGATTCAAATTCCTCTTCATTATTTCTCTGTTCACATCTTCTAACATTAGTATCAGAGCCATTGGTGCTCAAAGAGGTGTAAAGCTCAAGGAATCCCTAAGAACTTTCAATAACCCTATATCTAGTAAGGGCACAAAGTTATAGTGCAAAACTGCCATTGATTTATGCAAAAATTTAGAAAACTATTAAAAAAATTGCAAGTGTAGGGCACAAAATACGGACATGAGAGGAAATAGCCATTGGTGCTCGAAGAGGTGCAAAGCTCGAGGAATCCCTGAGAACTTTCAATAACCCTTTATCTAGTAAGGGCACAAAGTTATAGTGCAAAACCGCCATTGATTTGTGCAAAATTTTAGAAAACTACTAAAAAAATTGCAAGTGTAGGGCACAAAATACGGTTGCGAGAGGAAATAGAGTCCGTGGTCAAAAATTCGAAGGAGAATACAAAATGTTAATTATCTACACTCGTGAACCCTAAATATGTGATGTTTAGACCTGTCTGTAGGAGAAATACATGAAGTTCAAAATCGTTTGAAGGAGAAATACATTCGTGAACTAGTGGGAGTGAAAAAACACAATCCCCAAAGGAAAATATAGTCACTAGGGAGGAAACTACAGTCGCTAGGGCATTTGCAAATGCAAGTATACAACCAAATCATGAGAGAATTAAAATTGATACTTTGCTGTGATTACAAACAAGTTGGAGGGCACATTTTTTGTTGTATTTTCAAACATGTCTGAGGGCACGTTACAATAACCTGAGCCAAAACAATTTTGAGGGCCTGTAGGAGGTTGAAAAATCCAAATGCGACTAGACAAGAGAAGTTTTATAATAAACTAAAGAAGACTCGTCTAGGGCACAAGTTTTTTTTTTTTGAAGGGAAATATTGTTGGAAATACACCAAAGAAGAGTGTTGTATGTGAATATTATAGTTGATTCTCTTGTAACAACCAATCGTAGAATAACCAGTCGTGATTTCTATAAGATCAGAAAGTGTGACAGTAGAAGGATTCACAATAGACCTTTATTAATATTTGTTTTTTTCAAGGTTATCGTTCATAATATTGAGATAATAAAGGTGAATAGCTTTTGGTTTAAAGGTTAATCAAAGAAGTTACTCCATAAACTTTGTATTTTCCAGTTACATTAATTTATGGATCTATAATCAATCAGTGTGTAAAATGGATGACAAAGTCACTATGTCTAGCCACAAACAATTTGAGGTCTCTCATCAGATAGCTAGCAAAATTTAATGCTACGGTAGATGATGAAGATTCCAAAGCTATTTTGTTAAATAGTTCGCCTTCTAGATACAACAAGGGAAAGCTCAAAGACAAACCAAATGAAGTCAATATAAGCATTGTTAAAGAGTCACCAGATGCTAAAAGTGGTGAAGAATTCGACAATAAAGAATACAAATTTTAAGAAGCCCACATTTTGAAGATAGGAGGGGATCTAGTGTAGATGAAGCTCAGCATGGATGGCTACCTAGTTAGGTTGTGGATCTTGAGAATTATACATTTACGAGGGTCATGAGACAACTTGATGGAACATTGTGGATTTTGTTCAATATGGATGGTTGTCTAATAATTGGGTAGGTTCGTAATTCGGAGTTTGGGGAGGTGAAATCCAAGAACTTGGAAATTCATTTCAGGAGCTACATCTTTACGAAGATTTCGAGGCAACTTGATGGAGTTCTACCCAGTCAAAGAACTATAAGATCAAAAGGCGTGACACACTGACAGTAGAAGGATTCACAATAGACCTTTGTTAATATTTGTTTTTTTCAAGGTTATCGTTCATAATATTGAGATATTAAAGGTGAATAGCTTTTGGTTTAAAGGTTAATCAAAAAATTTTCTCCATAACTTTGTATTTTCCAGTTACATTAATTTATGGATCTATAATCAATTAGTGTGTAAAATGGATGACAGAGTCACTATGTCTAGCCACATAAACAATTAGATAGCTAGCAAAATTTAATGCCACGGCAGATGATGAAGATTCCAAAGCTATTTTGTTAAATATTTCGCCTTCTAGATACAACAAGGGAAAGCTCAAAGACAAACCAAATGAAGTCAATATAACCATTGTTGAAGATCCACCAGCTGCTAAAAGTGGTGAAGAATTCGATAATGAAGAATACAAATTTTAACAAGCCCACATTTTGAAGACAGGAGAGGATCTAGTGTAGATGAAGCTCAGCATTGATGGCTGCCTAGTTAGTTTGTGGATCTTGAGAATTATACCTTTATGAGGGTCATGAGACAACTTAGTGGGTTACTCTTTACTTTCATGCCCAGTTACAACTTCTTCAACAGGGGTTGTCTCTTTGGTTGCACAACGTTGAGAACAATCACATATATAATGGTTTTGAGTTGACATGCAAAACATGCCTTTGGAAGATTCAATCTGTTGGTGAGTACCATCTATTGTCATGAGAGTAATGGAGGCAGGGAGCTTTAACTTGAGATCAACTTCAACACACTCGAGGGTTAGGCTGTAAATAATTCTGCCTGCCATCTGGGATGACAAGCTTACTAAAGCATGCAACAAATAGATCCACAAAAGGACCTAAATTGACAGGTATTGCTAGGAACTCGAGCCACATAGGGTAATGAGTCTGCACATTATCTTCTGGGTTAAATTTTGTTCACCATGATTGAACATATGCTAGATATCCAACAATCTTCCATGTGCCATATTGCAGTGTGCTTTGTGTAGACATGTCAGAATTGAACAATAGGCATACTTGTTTGGCACCTAAACCCCAGTATGAGTGCAAAGAAATGCCCTTCACTTCCCAGTTGATCAAGCACCATTAGAAAACAAATCCTTGTCAAGCATATTAAAAAGGAAATTACACCTCGACGCTCCAAATTTTGCCTTCCTTCTGTGTATTTCCAATTGCCAGTCAATTGCAAATGAAATTCATCCTCATCTTCTTCTACATGAACAATTAACCTAACATGCCTGCACATTTTAGTATTGCCCTCATCAGATACCGGTTTTGTCAATAGAATGTGTAATATCTCCTTCCCAATTGAAGACCCCTTAGCCTATTTCGTCTACCCGACGGCTATGGGAAAAACATAAGGGTGACTTAAGTCATTTTTAAGTTATTATAAAGTGCCATTAATAAAAGAAAAATATATAAAACACTTATAATAATTTTAATGGCTTAATAATTTAATAAATCTAGGATGAAAAAGGGATCCAAATGTAATTTTTATTCATCCTAGGAGAAATGGCGACTTGCCTTAGGGGGGGAATAATGGGAACTTAGAAAGGATAAAAGCCATTTTATTATGTATTCCCTCTAGGAAAAATGCGACTAGCTTTGGGAGAGATAATTATTAAATGTCTTTTGTATTCTCCATAAGGGAAATGGTGACTTGTCCTAGGAAGGGAAATGGAGGGTGAAAAATGCATCAAAAGAATCATGAATACTGATTGGATATTTTGGAGGTTGTTTTGGGTCTCTTCTTCTTTTATAAGGAGAAATCAACTTGAGGGGAAGACATTCCATATTCACTTGATAATTTTCTGAATTGTGTCTCAAGCCTTGAGCTTTTGCATAAATATTCTAAGGACGAAAACCCTTAGTTTATACCTCTAGAGGACGAAAACCCTCTTAGAGCAATTGGGGAATTTCTACACAAGATTTTCCATAGAGCTTGTAAAGATTTCTACTATTTCCAGTAGTGTTGAAGAATAAAATTGCAGCAGTTGCATGTTCTTTGTACAAGCTGGAGCGACCCATCTTTTGGCTGGTTTGCAGTGTATTTGAGACAGTTCAGGTCTGAATATTATAGCCATATATTGTACTGATTTTTGGGAATCAAAGAAAAGTATTTTCAAAATTTTTTTTAGAGGGTTTTAAAGAGCCATTTTCAGCTCCTTGTATGCAGATTTTTGAGTTAATTTTCAGCCATTATATATTCCTTAAAAATCAGATTTGTTCCATGCTTTGGCTATTAAAAATGCAGTGATCAGTTTAGGTTAGAAACAAATTTATTTGGTTGCTGTTTGTGTGGAGTTTATAATCAAACCCTAGTCGCCATTCTGGGTTATTTATTGCAGCAGTCAAAACTGAATTTGTATGGTCTTATACATTGTCTTAAAGTCTGATTTTGGCCTTGAAAAATCTGCATTTTAGTTTGGAGTGAAAAGGGGTTTGGTTTCTTGTTGATTTTCATGAGATTTCAGATCTGCTCTAGTTGCATTTTGCAGAATAAATTCAGATTTTCATAGTTTAATTTGTTGAATATTTTATTATATTGCAACTGGGGTTTGGATTTACCATAAATCCAACTTGAGGTCTACATGTTCCATTTGGGGACATTATAGAATGAGCGTGGAGCCTTTCATCGCAGAGTTTATCAATTGCTGAGTAGAAATGATGATGATTCGTTGGGGGATTTCTAGACAATAGTAACTCATTTCTTGTTGCATGCAGTAAATTATTATGATCAAACTCTTCATTGCAGAGTTTATCAACTCAATTGCTGATAAGAAATGATGATTCATTGGGGGATCTCTAGACAATATTAACTCATTTCTTTTTGCATGCAGTAAAGTATTATGATCAAACTCTTCACGGTGGTTTGAGAAAAACCCTTTTGATGGCATCAAGGCAGACTGAGACCTTTCCCGAGACCTAGAGCTGCGTCGAGTGTATACACAAATTTCCTCTGACATCGTATCAACTGCTTCATCATTCTTTCTTGCTCCATGGATTCGTCCCTTTTTAGGAGATTGAGACCTTCCCGGAGTTTATCAACGGCAGAGAAAAAATGATGATGATTTGTGGAGGGATCTCTAGTCAATATTAACTCATTTTTGTTTGCATGTAGTAAAGTATTATGATCAAACTCCTCACTGTGGTTTGAGAAAAAACTCTTCTGATGGCATCAAGGTAGACTGAGACCTTTCCCACAACTTAGAGCTCTGTCGAGTGTATACAGAGATTTCCTCTGACATCATTTCAGCTGCTTCATCATTGTCTCTTGCTGCATGGACTCGTCCCTTTTTAGGAGATTGAGACCTTCTCAAGCGACCTCCAGGGCTGCATCTATTGTAATGCCCCTCTTTCTTGAATAATTTTATCGAAGACCTTTGGCCTATTTTGTCTACCCGACGGCCAAAGGGTGAGCTCAAGGGTGACTTCAGTTTTATTAATTTTATTATATTGTGCTAAAATTAAAATAAAACATTATAAAAGCACATATAATAAATTAATAAACTTAACATTAAAATAAACTTAGGAAAATGCATTAAAAATAAAAGCACTTAAATAAAATGTATTTTCTAAGTGAAAAGTGCGACTAGCCCTAAAAATTAAAAGAGAAGAAAAGAAATGCATGCACTTGCCTTGGGAAATGCGACTTGGCATTGTGGGCCCTTTTTCACTTTAAAAGAGAGTCGACTTGCCTAGGGTTCATTCCAGATTATTTGATATTTTCTTTTCAGCAATTGGAGCTTAGACTTTTGCAGACAAAATCCAAGGACGAAAAAACCCTCCGGATTTTCCCTCTTGTGGATGAAACCCCCAGGAGAAGTGAGAGGAATTTCTATTCAGGAGATTCTATTGTTATACATAGGTTTTTTATTATTCTAGCAGTGATTGGAGAAGAAATAAAATTGCGGCAGCAGATTCCAGGTTTCTTCCAGTGTGGGGCGACTCATTTTGTGAAGGTTTTAATCTATTTCAGAGGTATTTACAACCAGATTTGTATTGCCCTTTTCAGCTGCCAATATAGAACAAATCGGTTCAGTATTTATTAATTTCCAGAAGGGTTTCAACAGTATTTCTCAGTCTTTTATACGCAGACTACTGGTTATTGTTGCAATAAATATTTAACATTAAGAATCTGATTTTTATCATGGCTGTGAATGAAATGAAGATTATTTATGAAATATTTGTGAAGGGATTTCCAAATAAAACCTAGGCGCATTTCCTTGTTAGCTATCCCGTTCTGTAGGGTTTGTTTTAATTATATTGTGTGCAGTGTGTGAATGGTATTTTATTATTATCTACTAACATTGCCAGCAAAGATCCAAGCCTAGGTATTATATAAAAAAAAAATTACAGACAACAGGGTTGGGATCTTTCATCTATGGCCTGGGGCCATGACATCCACTACAAAACTCCTTCTCAGAACAGAAATACAGACAAACATGTGAAAGAACAGGAAAGATAAATGCAAGTTATAGTTAATGGAGAATGAGATTGCTAAATGCAAACATTCGATTCCTCTTCCTTAATAATTTTTACAATACGAGACTCCTTTTTTGATCATGTAATGGGCTGCTTTGAGTCTTAGAGCTCTTTTTTTGTTCCTTATTAAGTTCTTGTGGGCCAGTGCCATAAAGTGCCATAAAGCAGAAAATAAACAATATTGACCATTTTATAGGCATAACAATTTCAGCCACAACTTGTGCTTGATTAAGTTGCATCAAGATATAGTGTTTGAATTTCTCCAGTGATTCTTGGGTCATTTGGCCTCAGCCATCAACTGGATAAGATCTTGTCCTCTTACCATTTTAGCTAGGCAAATCTCTAAATCAAAATTCTTGGAGCTTTGTCATCCACTTGCCTCTTCATTCTTCCAGGCTTCCAACTTGTTTCTCCCCAATTTCAGTTTTGGCAGCGGGATTTGGGAGAATGGCTGTACTATCATTTCATTGCTGTGGAAGATATAGTGTTTGAATTTCTCCACTGCCTTACGTTTTGCTTTAACCCTAGTCGCACTTTCCAGATCTGCACTAGGAACTTGATATAAAATACACAGAAATCTGTATTTGCTGTTTTTGATTGATTAAAAATCAGTGTAGTATAAGGAAGATCCATCTAGGGATCTTTCACTTAACGCATGTGCCTGTTTATCAAGAATAGGATACCTAAGTTCCTTCTTTCAAATTTGTGCTTGTAAATGAAATAGAATTTTCCTCATCTGTGTAAGAACAACTGTGATGGTGTGATCAGACACAAAAGAATAAAGTTAGAAGTCCCTAGTGAAATGAAGCCTGACCAAAACTTGGGCATGAGCAATAGCATCATTGATATCCTAAAATTCCTTCATGGCTTCAGTTGTCCATTCCACTCTAGCATCCTGTTTCAACATAGCATTCAATTGCCTTACTATCTCAGCAAATCCAGAAATAAATCAGCGAAAATTTTGCAAGATTTCTGCCTGAAACACTAGGAGTGAGTGGAGAATGCCCTGGAAATGTTTCTTGCAAAATTTCCAATTCAGGAAATGCTATTGAAACTGTTTCAAGCTGTTTGCGTTTAATGTTTTTGAAGTTGGGAAACAGGGTGGCTGGGTGTCTAGGATTTTCCTGCATTATATTATTGCTCGAAGAAATCAGGACTTGATACCTTTTTATAGAACCTCAGCTTCTTTTTCTTAACTATTTCACTATTGTTCCATGTCTTGTTTTAAAATTTCTAGGAAAAGAGGTTTTAACATTCTCAGTTACGTGAGTCTGATTGCCTCTTGTACCCTAGTAACTAAGCCAAGCTTGAGAGTACTTAGTTGAAACCCTGTTTTTCCTATCTTTATTGACGTATCAGTTAATTTATGTTTACCCACTAAATACCAGATTATAGCTTCACATTCAGCAGAATATGCAACTCACTTTTTTCGAGAGAATAGTATAGGTATTACCATAGTAGCTTTACTCTAGGAAACGTTGCGATTAATCACGAGTAATCGGGACCCACCACATTTTCCATGCCATTTACCCAGTTTTCCCAGTCTTTCAAAAAGTTGTTATACTTGTCTGTTTTTGGCTCTTTTTTATGTTTAGAGGCAGAAAAACATGGGCAGGCTGAATTTTTTTTAATCAAGCGTTATGGTTATACCCCAACGAGGGTTTAGGTAAAAAACACAAGACTTCCCTTAAAATAGTTGGTCGTGCTCCGTGATAGTGCTAGTGCCTACTATTTTATGACCAGCCCTTCGTTGTTTACATAAACCTTCTCAGCTAAAAGAAAAATATTTTCTTAACCCTACATTTGGTAATTGGCATTGTTTAATGTATTGTGTTTACTTATATCTCCATGCACTATATTTGCAGTTGGCTTTTTTTAAATTACGCCGAAAGGTGTTTGCCCTGGTAGAAAGATGGAGCGACTCTGACTGTGTGTCAGTTGCCCGTATGAACGACATATTGTTTTTTATTGATCATGGATGACTGTTTTTGCATTGTTCAGACTTTATCTGAGCCGGAGCTGCTGTGCTTTTCTCTGCCACATCAGTGCCTTGCTCTTCACGTCTGGATGCCCGCGTAAAGCCACATCATTGGTTTCGGACCACCGTTTTTCTGTGTTGGCTCTCTCTAGCCCCGTGTGATAAAGTGATTGGAAGTTAAAGGCGCTCAGCAGACATATGCAGGATTCCCTATTCCTTCAAAAAATGTTGGGTGGCGTCCATCGCTAGTTTATAGATGTCTTCTATCCACGGAAGATTGGAGTCTATCTGTAAATAGGGCTGTCAAGCGCCATTTGTCAAAATTAATATACTATGTATATTTAATATATCATGTCATTTCAAAATTCTATATTTTGTTAATGTTTAAAAATTAAAACTTTATTATATTGTTTCTTGTTTGTTGAGGATTTTGGACTCTTGTTTATAGCAGTACTTTTTCTAAACTTATATTTGCTTCCAAGCTCTTTAGATTCTTTATTTGGTTGTCTTTGTTTATGGATCTTTATTGCGTTCGTGTTTATGGATCTTTAGTGGGTTTGGTGTTTGTTATATTGGGTGTACCATTTCCATCTTGAATGGAATATGTTTTCGATTACAATATGATATTTTGATTTTTAATTCGTCGATGGTGTAATTTATCACCATATAACTTCCTATTGTTAAAGTGAGGGGTCCATTTCCCTTGTTAAGTTATTAAAAAGAGATGGATATTGTTTTTGATTAAGTTGTCTCATGTTGTTCAATACTTATCTCATTGTATCTGCACTCCACTCCCAAAAGATTCTCTCCTTTTATTTTCTCCTCGAGATGGAATATATTTTAATCAAACCTTCTAGATATATAGCAAAATATATTTCCAAATTTATCACCTCTCAAAAATAAAAACAATTTTTTTTAATAATAAATATTGTATTACTACTTATGATGACGTGAACACCCAAAAGCTTTTGGAGAGTATAAAAATAAAATTTCCTTGCTTTGAGTATTCTTCTCCAATTAAGAAAATGATCATTTATAATGTCCAAACCTTACTCAACAAAGGATTTCTTGCTTGATAAACATTTTATGCTCCAATGTACCATGATGGAAAAAGTGAGTCTAATTATTTAGTGTAACTAGAAATTGCGCCTAGGTAGTGTTGATGTGGAATCACAACACCCCTAAATGTCTGCAACTCGATTGGTTGAGACTCTCAGTGTGATTGGATAACATGGAGCTTCTCTCAAAGTGTGGGACCTTGAAATCGAAAGAGCTCTCTGGATGAAGGCCGGTTCCTATTTCTCTGTTCAGGTGCATACATTCAAATTGCAAAGGATTTATCCAAAAACCTACTCTAACTTGCCAAGGGGACAGGGTTAAGAAGATGCATAAAAATAAATCCTAAAACTAACCAAGGTGATGCACCAAAGGAATGTTGAACACCTGCTTTGCAAATAAACACAAACCATAAAAAATGCATACAATCACCATGCACGGTTAACCAAACTGTAATGAGAGATCAGGAGGATACAATGAACACAAGAGAGGGTTGAAGTCATCCATAGACTTATCTTATTGCTCCAAAGATTGATACAGTGCATTACAATAACCAAGAGTCAAAAAATTGCACTACAGTCTATATGGGAGGTCTGAAACTCCACAATTTCACTTGCAGACAAGAGAAGAAGGGAGGGTGCAATACAATGAACACAAGAGAGGGTTGAAGTCATCCATAGACTTATCTTATTGCTTCAAAGATTGATACAGTGCATTACAATAGCCAAGAGTCAAAAAATTGCACTACAGTCTATATGGGAGGTCTGAAACTCCACAAATTCACTTGCAGACAAGAGAAGAAGGGAGGGTGCAAAACAAAAATGTCCAACCTTTTACAATGAGCCAAGCTCTTACATTTATAGATGAAGTGAAGAGAGGAGAAGAAGAGAAGGGGGAAAACTAACTTGAAAGCTCAACCACCAACCATCAATGTCTGCAAATCCGCCTGCAATCTGTTAAGTGCGATTCTCCATGTCTGTTTGGTGTGTTGGAGAAGGAAAGATGGCAGATCAAAATCAAATCTGGGTAATTGAAGCAATCGGATCACATATTAATGGCGTGAAAGACGTTTTCCAGATCCTCACCCAAATCAAGATATCTAGTCGTAGTTGTGTAGCAAACGTCGAGAGCTTTCCAACGGTATAAAATTTGTTGAATTTCGAGCACTGGATCGAAAGTTATGCCCATTTGAAATTTTGCATCGAATTCGTACAAAATTGGCGAAAAATGCAATCTTTTGCAAAACGGATCCGTGGGCCCGAAATTACAAACTGCACCATTTGCAAAAAGTCACAAAAATCACAAAACCTCCCGCAGCCCCACAGGCCCGAAATTACAAACTGTGGCATTTGCGAAAAGTCGCAAAAATCACAAAACCTCCCGCAGCCCCGCAGCCTCGAATATTCACTTTTGCTTGAAAAACTCCGCGGGCCCGAAATTTCACTTTTTGCTATAAAACCCCACGGGCCCGAGATTTCACTTTTCGCTATAAACCCCCACGGGCCCGAGATTGCAAACTGCACCACTTGCGAAAAAAATGCAAAATTATAAAAACCTCCCGCAACCCCGCAACTTTGTAACTTTCATTTTTGGTGAAAAGTCTTCCTCAGGCCCGCGACTCCAAAATTTCACTTTTGGCGAGAAAAAAGCCTTCACGGGCCCGCAATTGTAAATTGTGCCATTTGCGAAAAGTGCAAAAACGCCAAGATATCTCCCCAGGCCCGCCGGTCTGCAATCTTCCCCTTTGGTGAAAAGTCTTCCGCAGGCCCGCATTTGGCAAAAAATCCTTCCCGCTGGCCCGCCGGCCCGCAACTTGCAAAATATGAAAAGTTAGGACTTCTTTATATTTTCGGAAAGGGGAAGAAATTTCCTATCTGATGGAGATGCTTTCAGGAATCCTTAAGTACTTAAAATATGTAAAAAATCATATTGGAGCACTAAAGGGGGGAAAATGGTGTTAGTTGACCAAAATTAAGCATGAGCTTATTTTGGACAACATGTAATGCACTGGAGACGCTAATAGGGAGGTAGTGAAGAAGTTAAAGTTGGAGGATTGGAGGTGAAAAATTGGACGGGGGAAGGGTCATGATGAAGAAGGTGATTGAGGGAGGAGGATTTTTGGGTTGGGGAATCTATTGGAGGGAACATATGTGATCCTTTGTTTTCTTGCAATAAGTCGCATATGGACCACATGTCACTTTTTCTTACCACCATCACATCATCTATTTGATGCAATATTTTTTGAATGTTGAATCTATCTTAATAAACGCCAACTTAAAAGCCCATAATTTTTATTGGATTTACAACTTTTATTATTACTACAATCACATTGTTATGTGTTTCAATAATGTACACATGGAAGATAAACAAAAAAATAATGACGACAATTGAAAACATAGACATCCAAAACTCTCGGGACGATGTTGATTGATTATGTTGACGCTATGTTATCTCTTAATAAAGAGGATAAGCTGGATGTTGAGGATTAGTTGGAGGGCATGGCAGGAAAGGAAAGAAGCGTGTCAGTCTCAAACATATGGAAGCTTTCTATCTACAGGCAGTGGTGAAAGAGAGTTTGTAAAAGCCTTCGACGCAGGGGAGAATGTGGATGTTAGTGCCAATGGCTTTAAGCTTGCCCCTTTGGGCGTGGGTCATTGTTGTCCCTCAGTAGCTTGCGAAGAGCTCAAATTTGGAATCGGGTTAGAAAAACCTTCTAGATATATGGACAAATATCTTCCTGAGTTTGTCACCTCACAAAAATAAAAAATAATAATATTGCAATGAATGGACCCACTTTAGTGTAGTATTGTTGATGATGACCTACACACCCAAAAGCTTTTGAAGGAAATAAAATTAAAATTTCCTTGCTTTGATTACTATTCTTCAATTAAGAAAATGATGATTTATGATGTCCAAACCTTAGTCAACAAAGGATTTCTTGCTTGAATAACATGTTTTACTTCATTGTACCATGATGGAAAAGGTAAGTCTAATTATTCAATATAACTAGGAATTGTACCTAGGTGGTGCACTAGAGATGCCGATAGGGTTGAAGAAGTTAAAGTTGAAGCATTGGAGGTGAAACATTAGATGGGGGAAGAGTCGTGATGAAGAAGTTTTTTTTGTTTTGTATAAATACAACTTTAGACCAAAAAAGCACTAATATTCCATACCTGTGTTCATCAAATCGCTAAATGGTTGGTTTATATTGCATCTTGGTATATTGTTCTTCACATCCCACTATAAATGAATGAACATGGGCCCTTAACTTATATATATACAAAAAAGATAGGCTAACAATGAATTATCCATAAACAATACTACACTATATCAGCTGCTGAATTTGTAATTATGTCGATACTCCAAACTAGAATGATATCCGATGGATTTGGATTATTTTGTTGTTTACGTATGACCATATCAATGTTGTCCACATGGATTTGGTTCTCTTGGGCCCCACCAATACTTCTCACTATCATGTTCTCTGACCATCTCTCACTATCGTGGGCTCCCTCAAGTTTAACTTCTTCAATGCATCCCCTTTGGCGTCTCCATTGCACTGTTCATGTGCAATTGCTAGTGTATTATGTTTTTTTATATCTCTACATGCTATATTTAAAATGAAGTAATAAAATCAGTGTTTTCTCTATTTTCATGAATAATACATTGCTATTTAGTTTCCCAAGTTTTTACGGAGTTTTTCCCGTTTTAAACCCCAATGATTGAATTCCATTTACACCTTTTCCAGTGCATGTCAACACCATGCAAATGGAAAGCTGCTATGGGTATTATTTCTTTAATTTTAATTTTATGTTATAAATTTCAGTTCAATTTATGTCACCTGCCCCGCTTGAGAACAATTTGCATGTTGAAATTGAGTCAATCTTGCATGATATGCCATGATGTTGTAAATATAGAAGCCCTCAAAATTACCATATCTGAGGAGCTTGAATGGTCCATTGTCAATTAAATACTAGTTAGAACTCAATCAGAGTAGCGTTCCTATCAAGTATTCTACATTTCTAGCGTTCATAACTATCACATTTATTTCTTGTTTCCAAATAAGAGTGGGTGTGTGAACATACGGATTTCTGTTCACAATATCAATGGCAATCTTCCAAGCTCCCAGCCTGTAATATACCGTGGAAATCAAGATTTTTTTAATCAGCTAAATGTTAATTGTTGCATTAAATTTTCACAAACACCTATTTCATGATCGAAGTAAAAAATAAAAGCCCATTGAACTAATGAGCTACAAAAAAAAAACTTGACAATCATTGCATCTAGGTGATGCTCAAAACTATGGACCAGTGGGAATACCTGAGGAGGACAGGCCCATTGCATTTCTATTGCTGCTTAAGAAAAACATTAGTATGGATTGTTATGTCACAAGAAGGTTCATTTAGCTTGCCCTCCCATCGTACAAGAGCAAAACTATTGACCAGTCCCATAGCATTTAGGCAAAAATGAATCATTCACCTTGTGGAGCACTCCAGCTATCGGCGGTTTACATTTGTTCAAATTTAAACTAGAATTTTGTAGGACCATGAGGCAAGAACATTTTTCTTCCTTGTAGTTAGGGACCTGGGACAAGTTCTTAAAGTGTTGTAGTGAGAAGATTCAGCGTAACTCAGTTACTGAGTATATGTCTAAGCAACCAGAAAAGCATTATTCAATGTCAATTTGCCCTCAAATTGATTCTGCTACATGAAATTGGCAGGTGAATGCATAGTTTATCAAGGAGTTATTTGTACAGATGCATTAATATTAAGAGACTAGTTGAGTAATGGGCATCTGACATAAATTTGTCAACTACAGTTGTTTTTTGGACCTGCTTATATTACTGGATGAGGACAGAATATTGTGGAACAGACTACTATGCATCCAAATTTAAAAATTCAATCCAAATTCACTGTAGGAATGTCTTCGAAACATTTTAGATTCAATTTTTCAAGAAGTAACAATGGTAATAAACAGAGATTTGCTTGAAATCGTTAAAATAGGGCACAGATTCCCTAAGTGTATTACCTCAACACCTCGACCATCACGGACAAGCCTTGCACCATCCTATAATTGCCACCTTCTATCAACTTGTATATACGACTTTTCGCCTACAATTCCAATAAATCGAATGTATACGGACAACAGCATTGACAAATGTAATACGCAAAAAACAATCTCTTACTTTTACCAACATAAGGGCAAGTTGTTAAAAACAGCAACCACTGTTTCACCTGATACCCTGTGAGAAGTTGTATCCCTATAATTGCCTCTATATATTAGCCGATAATGCCATGCAGGGGCACTTTGCAAAATAGGGTACAAATAGCGGCAAGGTCAAACTATGCATTGTGTGATTGGCCAGAGGCCTGCGGCACTATCGGTATTATAACTGTACAGTTTTGGCAGGTTGACTTTACTTAAAACCCCCAAGTATAGAGCTGAACATACAAGGCCCTACATAGAACTAAAAAACAAAAAATTGCACATATGCTGGAAAGGGTCCAGGAGGGCATTTACCTGTTTACTAACTCACAGGAGCCATAGGTTCATGTACCAGGCTCCCGTCCCAGGTGTTGTTTACTTTCAAAGTGTTTCGCACGTTCGCGCAGTCCCTCCTCCCTGAAATCAAGTATTTGAATGGCAATATTGGTAATATCTTATTTTCATATTTAATCCATGTTTTGCACCTTTAATTGTGAAAACTGTGGAAGACAAACAATTTTTGCAATCTTCTGAAATTAATCATGAAAGCTTTCATCGCCTGTAGACATAAAAGTGATAACAATTAATGCCCAACTATGCGAGTTAGTCCTGAACTATGGTATATACAATTTATTTAGTATACTTGTTTATATGGAGTTACATGTTAAATACTAAACCCCATTATTTAACCGGTCTTATACAATCTAGAACACTGTACACTCATAAATGTGTACTTTTATGCCTCTTACGTATCTAGGGGTATCATTTACTTGGATTTCCTCTCTATAGTTGATAGTATTAAACTTAGTTATATGTCATCTAGGGGATGTGGCAAGCACTCCAGTAATATGGCCGGCTTATGGACACTAAATGAGAAACCTATTTAGATCTGCTGAGATTTATATATTTAGGAAATTCTTTACATAGTTTTAGGAGTTTCCGTATCCAAAGTACAAAACACCAAAACAATATTTCATGATTCCGCATAATTGAATATTTCCCCCCGCTCCCGCTCCTAAATCCAATAACATTTCGGCTACTCAGGGTAAAAGTAGCAAATACAAAAATAAGGGGATGCAGCAATACCATCCATGAGAGACATATACTCTCGGAGGATCTGTTCCAGTTTTGTGATATGAAGTCATAAGACAAAGAACATAAAAGGTGGAAAATACTTATATCTCGTATCTTTCCTTTCAGGTACAGCTATCAATATTCTGTTTTGTCTTTAAATTGTATTTCAGGAGATTCTAAAGGAAAAATCCACGTGTACTTCAGGAGGACTCGAAGTGGATTGTCTCCACTAAAGGTTCTATCAGCATGCAAAATGGGCGGCTCTGCAAGATTAAGGTCCTCTAATGTAAGTTCCTTTTATCACAAATGTAACCTTTTAGACAATGGACTGGAAAAGAACACAAGAGGGCGGCTCAGATTGCATGCTAAAAATTGGGTAATGCTCGCATTACTGCAAACATGAGAAATATTGAAAATGATACTGATACGTTACCAATGGCTTTGAGCCTAGAACAAATACAGACTGTGCTAAGTTGCCATTACATCGTTGGGAACTTTGACAGCTACCAAATCCAGGCTGATATCTTTACATAGTGCATTTCAATGCAATTATCTATATTTGCATCAGGCATGATGATTGCGTGATTCTTTGCACCCATGTTGGACATAACAAATAAGAAACTCTAAATGGACGCTAGTTAGATGATGATAGTACATGTGTGTAAGTGAACAAATCACACATTATTCCTGGAGCCAAACTACTGACTGATCCTTAAAGCACTGTTGTATTGTCAATTGAAGATGAATAAAAATCCAGCTCTAGTGTCATCTCTGCCTTGATATAGAAAAAAGTGAATTACCTGAACACGTTTTACCCTTAGCAGACTGCCCTGGAATAGCCTACTGTGCATCTGCCCTAGTACTTTTCAGAAAATAATTGATCCTACGTTCCGAATGGGAACATTGACTAAAATTTGTTAGTCATGAACATTATATCAAAGATGAAAAAAAGTGACAAGTCTTAAGGAAACCGCCTCATCAACTAAAAGTGCAACTCTTTAATAATTAGTTGCGGAGGATACAATTGAGAAAAGCACAATAAAAATAGGTATTGCCTAAGAAGTGAGCCCTTCAGGTTTGAGTATAGGTTCCACGAGTTTATGCAACCTCTAGTATTATACTGAGGACGCTTGGATCCTCCCCTATCTGACAATCTTATTCACATCAACTTATCATGAATGAGGCCCTGAAGGAAATAGTCATAAGCCATCACTAAGCGAAATGAGTTTCATGTTGGGTGGTGTAAATCAAAACAAGTAAAAAAAGTCGTCCAACAGTCTTTCAAGGAAAAATGGTCGATGGTACAGTCAAACACACCATGTATAATATCAAAGTACAACTAATAAAACAAAAAAATTACTGTCTGTGCTGTATAGCTATTTTGAAAAGCACATGAAATGAAATCTTACCACATGAATGGAACCAACAATATGCAGACTGCTTATGGGGTATCCGGATCCATGCACAAATATGGTCTATGACAATGGATCCTAGTGAAGGATTTGGCAAGTTATGGTAAATCAGTGCTATGGATACATCAACAAAGACTTTAAACTTCACCAATCTCAAATTATGATCACTATCTATAAAATAACAAAAAAGCACTATTCTCATAAGCAAGGGCTTTTGTTGGAATTTAAGACAACTAAATGGTGCTAGAAACATCTCTTCGAAAATGAGAATTCCACTGTCTCAGAATGCACAAGTTTATCTCGAGAAAACTGGGAATTGAAATATATCCACACTTGTAACCAAGTTGATCAGACTCATGATCAAGATTAAACCTAACCCAAGATACACGGTTACAAAAAATGCTTTTAAACTTACATGTGTTCCATGAACAGATGTTGAGAACACTTCTAGGTGGCAGACCAGCCTCCTATTGCTAATCTCGAGATGGCTTACGGGAGTCATTGCAAGCTCCTGCAGAATATCTGAGATTAAGCATGCATACACAATTTTACAATGCCGATTTGGAATACACAAGACCTACTCATGATGCCAAAAGTTTGATATTTGCATGGCATTATTCATGGACTCTAAAAGAGCAAGTATTAGGTTTTTCAAGGGAGAATGGTCACATGAAAATAGTTGTGGCTGTTCATGAAACCATGAAGACTTCCCAAGTACTGTTCCAGCTTTAACAAATATGACTTAATATTCTACCAAGCTAATATTGGAAGGATGTATAATATTGACAGGCATTGATAGGTGAGCCATTTGGGAGTACATGACAATCTGCGAATTTGGCTGTACACTCGTGTCCTCTACAATGCCATCACCTGTGCCATTTTTAGACCTCCATAAGCACTATCCTAAACGTGACCCAATAGTGATGACTTCTAGATATTTGGAGGGACCAAGTCTCCAACTCGATGCTACAAATTTCTGATATGCTCTGATACCCATATTATGTATGTTCCCAATCTATCTACAGTTGGGAGGTTCATAAATGCTCGAATGTGCTATTATGGGGACTGGTAAGTGTGTTGCACTGAATTGCTAATTTGGCTCAAAGCATCTTCGAAATGGTTGCCCTATGACAGCTGTATTCTCCTAAAAAGGAATGATTCATAAACTCTGCCCTGCGCTAATAAATTGGTAAGTTGGCTCAAATAAAGCCACTTAGATGGTCTCATGGTAGAATCTACTAAACCATCGTGATGTAATAATTATGACATACATGACATCGATTGGACAGTTCATTAATGTCACAACAATCTATGACCCCCACTGATTGCGGTGTAACTTTGAAGCATAGACATGTAACTTTGATGTCACACTAAGTAGGATTACAGGAAAGCCATGTTTGATACACATTGAAATATCCCTATTGGGATATTACTTGGAATTTGATGAAATTAATAAATAATTTGCAGCAAAATGATATTCTGGATTTTTCTGGAATAAAATCCAAAGAGGGCAGCGAACTGAAAATTATTTATATCTTGCAAACACACTAGGCCAAATCCACACAAAAATTTATAGAGAGACTGCTAAAATGATAACAAACACAAGGAAAATATTTTTTGGATTTTTCTGAGTAATAAATGACTGCCAGTAATTTTCGGAATAGCCCTAAACTGCTGAAATATTTTTAAAAAATTCATAACTAACTGAATTCAATTGATAAAATTCTGATTTTTTGAAGAATAACATATTACAAAATATATGGATTTGAATCCCAACCTCAAAAACTGAAATTGGACACCCGAAAACCCTAGAAGTCATCTGCTGCAATCTCCCAGGGCTGACGTCAACCTATGAAAGAGGGCTGGGAAAACTTCTCAAACCTCCTCTAGAAGAGCTGCACGAATCTTGCTCCTCGGGGCTGGGAAAAATACTCTAAATGCAAGTGGCTGAAACCCTCTTTTGGCACTAAATGATCTTCCTATAAACCCCTGAAAACTCTGTCCTGAAAGCTCTGCAGAATCTGACTGTAGATCTGATCTAACAAATGGGCTCCACAAATAGCAAACTATGGAGGATCTTCCACCACTGAAGAGTGCTCTGCTAGCTAGGTGTGGGTCTTTCACCACCGAAGCTAAGGTTCCTGTGGGATCTTACTCCACAAGCAAAAGAGAAAGCGCAAACAATAGTTGCGCCAATATCAAAATATGTGTGTAGTGTAATGAATGCCTTCTTCTCCCCAAGCAACACCTTTTTATAACCTTCCAATGCAACAAAGGGCTCAAAGAACCCTAATCGATCCCCTTGGGGAAAACCCTACATGAACATTAAGGTAACTTAAGTTACTTTTTTCTCCTAAGCGCCAAAAGTGACTTAAGTGACTCCCAACGAAGGAATAGAACAATAAAGTACTATGAGTCGCCCCCCTCAACGGCCAAAATATAACAATTAGTTCCCACCAAGTTGCCCAATACTAATGTCAATGGCAAAATATAACATAAGAGCAAGGTGGCGATCGGTCATTCATACCCAATAGCCTCCAGCGTCGTCATCCCCTCGGGTATGACCAAGGCTAAGACTAAAAAATGGCCGTTAGGCCCTCGGTGAAGGAATGGAGACATTACAAACTCCAGACATTCAATATCGCATTATTTACTTCTTTGTGTATACATGTGTATGCTGGCTGTAATTGATTCGTTTCTTGTGTATTTTAAGTTGCTTTGATATAGTATGCATTTTAATAATTTTTTCCGCTAAAATTCTCTATTTTATAATGGTATTTTAAATTTGCTGAGTCTTGGCCAAGTTTTGTTGCCAAGTCTGAGTCTAGAGTTCAAGTCAAATTTTGGCTTGCCAAATTTTTTGCCGAGTCCAAGTCTCATTACCATGCTTCGAGGTGACCTGTCCTTTGCAATTTTGATGAATAAGGCCCAAAGAAATTTGACTCCTATCAATAGGGAATAGGCAGCTGCACCTCCATTGCCTAGATTATCTTTGGTGGCACTATCGAAATTCAAACTTGATTTTGTGGCTCTTCAGGGGGCTCCACCAAGCCCAGGCCTAGTAGGACTAATCCCTTTAGTGGAGGGATAAATCACTGATGTATTGTAGCTTGCTTGTTTATATATGTTAGGGACAATATTCAGCATTTCCCTCTTTATACTCATTGTTTTATTGCTATTATGGAAAGTTCACTATAAATTTCTTCATCCCAATATGCAAAATGTGTCATTAGATGCTTGGTATGAGAAGCTAAAACGATGTAGCTTGCAAGTTTACATACATTGCACAATGGAACTATATCTATATATACTTTTGGAGAAAATTATTTATCACTTTACTATTTATGGTCTTCATTGTTCTGTAGCTATCATGGAAGTTCGTCTTAAGTCTTTTTTGTGCCAATATGCACAATGTATCATTAGATGCTCTGAGCAGTGAGCTAAAAATATTATCAATTGTTTTTTTGTACAGTACTATTACTTCATACGGTTAATGGGCAGGAAGGCTTCTCATGTTGCTTTGGAATGTGCTCTCCAGTCGCATCCTAACATGGTATTTTAAGTAATTTCTTGGACGTTTCTTCTCAACTTGTGCTATATATGATTTCAATTTTCATATGTTTCCTCTACCAAATGTTATGTGGTTAAAAAATGTTTATTTGTAGGTGATCCTTGGGGAAGAAGTGGCCACATCAAAAATGACACTATTTGATTTTGACATCACAAATTTGTGATGCTGTCCAGGCCAGGGCAGAGAAAGGTGATTCCTATGTTCTCTATACTGTTGTAGAGTCATCATGTTAAATTATCAATATGACATTATTTCTGCCATAAGTTGTTTCAACATATAATCACAGCACTGTGTTGACTCACCAGATAAGTATCACGGAGTGATTCTTTTACCTGAGGGCCTTATAGAGAATATTCCTGAAGTATATGCTCTATTACAGGTAATTGCACGGCATTTCATTTTCTAAATTATGCATTTTCCCTGCAAAAAAAATAAAAATGACTATTGACAGTTCTCTCATTCTTACCTGGTTTTATGTTTTTTTTAGGAAATCCATGGTTTGCATGCTCATGGCGTTTCTGTTGAAGAGATTTCATCACGACTTTCTCCATGGGCATCAGCTTTGTTTGAGTTTCTACCTCCTTTCATCAAGAAACAGGTCTTACTTTTAATTATTGTTCTTAAACCTTGTCTTCATACTAACGCTATAGGTCTTTCACCCAAGGATCACAATATTTAAGAGTTCTATGAATAATCATAATATTTTCTGTCAACTAATGTTTACCTCGAACATTGTTTTAAATGAGCACAGCTTCTCCTTCATCCTGAATCTGATGACACAGCACAGCTATCGCAGGTAATAATCTACAGTCAACTATTGAAGAATGTCTGGCTTATTATAGTAGTGAAATTTTGCAACAAATTTGGGGAAATCAATATTCTGGGACCAAAAAATTGCCAAATAGCAATTTTTTATTTTTCATAATGTTTGGTGTTATTATTGGATCTGCAGATTGAAACTGAGAAGCTTATGGCTCAGTTGGTGGAGACAGAAATGAACAGACGACTGGTACACAAACATTGGATGCATTGTACTGATTTCAGAAATGGTATTGAAGTATCTTGACATAAACATTTTTCCACATTGGATTTTGCAGAAATCTGGCGAATATACTGGAAAGAAATTCAATGCTATTTGTCACTTCTTTGGCTATCAGGCTCGAGGATCTTTACCGTCAAAATTTGATTGTGACTATGCAAATGTATGGGAGCTATTGTTTGCATCTTTGATTCGGTTTATATTTTCTCTATACATATGCATGTAACCTTAAATCTTTGTTATAATCTATTGCAGGCCCTTGGCCATATTTCTTATCATCTCATAGGTGCTGGTTTGAATGGTTACATGGCAACTGTAACAAACCTGAAGCAGCCTGTCTCCCAGTGGCAATGTTGGTGGCGCTCCAATCACTGTATGGTTTTCATGCACGTTTGGTTGGAACTTGAAAATTGCAATTTGTAAATAGAGTAGAAAAATTCGCTCTAAATGTAGTCATGTAACAATGTGATTCTGCATGACATTCTTTTGTACTAAAATATTTAATTAGTGACCAAGGGGTTATTGTAAGATGCTTTTTGGGAGTCAGTTAACCCCTTTATACTGGTTCTATAGTGTGTTCATACGACTTAGCTCAATTAATCTGTTATTATACACAAATATATCTCGAGCTCAGTTAATCATTTACTATTCACAAATATATCTTGAGACCTCAAACATGGTCCCATGTTTTGTCTACTAGTCTTTACATGATAAGGAGATGTTGATGTCATATATGCAGGCAATGATGACCGTGAA
This sequence comes from Taxus chinensis, assembly GCA_019776745.2. Lineage (NCBI taxonomy): Eukaryota > Viridiplantae > Streptophyta > Pinopsida > Cupressales > Taxaceae > Taxus > Taxus chinensis. The sequence continues at coordinate 828,062,575 of CM034149.1, read as the reverse complement.
GAGATGGCTACGGGGTCCAGGTGTATCTCCGATAGGAAAGCCTGCTGTTCACCCTGCTCATGTGGATTTGAAGGGCAAGCCATACGCGTAAGATTGGAAATCTTGCATCTGGGTTGGTTTTATTCATTCGTGTAATTTAATATGCTTAATTGTCTTTATTAGTTTGTGAAATGCGAATTGTTCTGTAGAATAGTTTCAGATTTTCAGTATAAATATAAGCTATAAGATTACTTTTCATCTCAAGGAAACCATGTGGTGGGATATAGGATGCATGAATTTTACAAGTTGAAATATTTATTTGCATTTGGATTTCTAAAACTGAATGCTTTTTATGATCAAAAGACTCAGATTCTAATTCTTCACTACGGGGGCCTTTAGGTTTCTAACTTATTCATGATTTTGTTTCTTCGGTGTCCTTTCATAATGAATGCCTTCTCAAAACCTTGTCATGCGATGCCCTTGCTTTTTTTATTTTCTTTGACAGGATGCTAATGCGCTATGCAACGAGATTTTTGATGGATGATATCTATAGGAATCCTGGTCCTCTTCAATTTGAAGGACCAGGAGCAGACACAAAGACTATAACACTATCTGTTGAAGACCAAGATTATATTGGTAGGATTCAACAGTTGCGAAGTTACCTTGACAAGGTCAGTTTTAAAGAATAATTCAAACTTTTCTGCGAAGGCATTTCACTTGATTTCTATTCTTATAGTGCGTTCTAATGGAGTGATACCAACTCAGGTGAGGGACATAGTGAAACCTGGATGTCCAGAGGAGGTTCTAAAAGCTGCTTTGAGTGCTATGGCCTCTGTGAGCGATGTTCTTTCAGTTATGACTGCACCAGCATATAGAAATTTCACACCATTTTAAATACATTGAGAGTACTTTGTACTGATGCATTTCTTGCCATGCAAGCTTATTCTTGTTGCTTCAAACTGATCCACCCAATAATGTTTTCAATCAGAATTAAGTAGAGAGTGCTTATGGCATTTGTTTTCCCTAGCTTTGTACTGATGCATTTCTTGCCGTGCAAGCTTATTCTTGTTGTTTCAAACTGATCTACCCAATAATGTTTTTAATCATAATAAGTAGAGTGCTCATGGCATTTGTTTTCCCTAGCTTTGTAATTAACAAGTTGAAATATGCAATGGAGGAGCTAGAGGGGGTGTCCTTTTAACAGGTCCGAAATTATTGCATTCTACAATACACAAAATATTTTACAGTATTGTCATTTAATAAAGAAGGCAAAATCAATTTTCAAAAGTAACGGTGCACATTACTGGAACATGTATTATTTGTATTTGTAACAACATTTGGGTTCAATGTTTTAATCATGTTTGCTGCCTGATACACCTGATATGTGCATATGCTGCCAACAACACATCTATCAAAATGTTTGAATTTAATCTTGAAAAAATCCCCGGTAGGATTTACATTACTGGAACATGTATATGATTTTTATTTGTAACAACATCTGGGTTCAATGTTTCAATCATGCTTGCTGCACAATACACCCCGACATGTCTGTATGCTGCAAACCAGACATCCATCAAAATGTTTGAATTTAATCTTGAAAAAACATCCCCCGGTAGGATTTACTTAAAACTTTCATTCATGCTTGCTGCACAATACTTTCTCACTTCTAAATTTCCTTTTTTTTTTTTGCGTGTTTTTCTTTTCCTGAGTTGACTTTAGTTTTAGTGATATGCCATGCAGTATTTTGTATTCTCATTTTTCCACACTTACGTTTTCTGTGATTTGTCTTTTCGTCAACAAAATACATAAATTTTATGTAAATAACAAGTATAAATTATATAGAGGGGCAGACATTAAATAAGATTCCTAAAGCATTCATTTGCAGTTTTATTATGCATGGTCACAATTATGTTATTCTGAATGTATGCAAGCAATGCTCAACAGTAATTACGAAGTTTGTAACCCGTGTAACATGGAGATTAACAATGCTTGGAAGTCGATAAAGCTTGCAAACTATTGCAAACCTTACAGAAAAAAGGGATAAATGCCTGGATTGAAACTGGAAATGCAAACCATACCACTTGTTGTTTGCCAGTAGATAACTAATTATAAGGGAGCCATACAATATGCTGGAATAGCAGCTTAGTAGAAAATTTTGTGCTCTTGATCGAATCAGACTTGAAAGCTAATAGCTGAGATGGACTAGCCTTTTATTAGAAGCACTTGGATTAGAGGGCATGGGTTCAAACAGGGAAAGTTCTAGCAGTTTTAAGTATATCTGTAAGTGATCTGGATCCTAGGATGGTCGGAGGGGCAACACTCTTCAGCAAAACAGAGTAGAGGAAATATTAGAACCGGAAAAAAAAAGGTTTTATCAAGCTGTGTATTTTGTACACGTCATATTCTAGAGGAAGATGTATGACTGCTTATCGTCTACTATCTAATTGCTATTTAATGTTATAGATGTGAATACACTATACAGAACCATTATGGAAGTCGACCCGGTCGGGCTTCCATGTATGGCTCTGCACCTTCTGACAGTTACATGACTTGACTGACACATGTGCGGTATATTGTCAGATGCTATGGCTTAATACGAGCCTTAGAAGTGCCAATTGGCATGGTGTAGGGTGGTGTGTATAGTACAAGAGGCCACAGTTTGTTTTTTGATGTTCTGTGCAAGAACTGAGCTATGCGGAATGTCCTCAAATGCTGGTAGTGCTGCAAGATGCTGCACAGAATATGGCATTGCGCTGAACAGCGTAGAGATTGATTCTGCACTATGGTTTTCTGAGCCGTGCAACATGTTTCATGGAGTTGTGCAGAGTTGCACGACCATGGCAAGAAAGGTACGAGCACAGACCTGCATGGATGTGCACGGATCATTAACGGCAGCTGCAAAGGTTGCAAGGTAATCTATAAGATGAATGTTTCAAAGAACTTTTAACATCAACCAGAGAAACCAAGGATGTCAGATTTATTTGGGAGGTACAGAAAGTTATTATGTTGTTGTTGATCCTCGTTTGTCTCTTGTCATATTCGATAATGCCTGTTTTTATCCTACAGTTTTGGGAGGTGCAGCAAGCTCTCACGTGGTATAGTTGATCCTTACTCTTTTATATTCAATAGTGCATGTTTTTTAGAGGTCTTATATGTGTTTACACAACCTGGGTGTTAGGTTTCCGAGGACAGGTTGATGCGGAAAAGGATTGTGATGTCAGCTATGAGGTTGAAGGTTAACAAATAGATGGGTAACGGCCTCTCACAAGTTAGTTTGCGTGTTTCCTCAACCCATCAATATTCGAGTGTTGAGAGCTAATCGGGCGCTTTAATTCTAATTTGGACGGGTCAAAGATTGTGTGACAGAACAAGCATGTATGTTTCCTATAGCCAAAGTAGGCGTGGATGTGTTTCTCATTCGTAGACACTTTTCAATACATTTGTAGAAAAATGATAAACTTGGGAGGTGTGTTTGGAGGCATGAAAATCATAGCGCTAGTTTTAGTAAGGTTTGTTTAAATAAGTATAAATAGATTTCAACTAAATTCCAATGCAAATACTTATAAAAATAGAATCTGGGTTAATATATTTTAAATACTAAATCATAATTAATGAATCTCAAAATTAGCAAACAAAGAAGTGACATGTGAGGCACAACTTGAATATTGCCAGATTTGGTGATAATTGTCAGGATCTAACAATGGAACTGCACATGTAAATGCAGACAGCTAATCTAGATAGATAAGATAAGATAATAATATTAATGTCCAACAAATGACCACAAAAGTAGGTCAATGGGACTGTACAATACAATGTCAAGAGAGCCACAGGTAGACCTGAAAGGGTCCCCCGAACAAGAAGAAATGAGAGAGGAGAAAGGAAAGAAGAATGCGAAAAGCAGAAAATTTGAGGAAAATAGAGAACAATATCTACATATACTTTCTCTAACTAGGCAACAATATCTACATGGCTATAATGAAAACAAAAATATGTATTGGGGCATACTAGAGAATATAAGAATTATTTTGATATTTATCGAGTTCCCATATAAATAATATCGAAAACATGCCAATAATTGTAATAATTTAGCAGCTAGAAAACATAGGGTTATGCAATGTATGTCCTCCCTTTCAATAATTGTTTTAACATGAATAAATGTTTGAATTATTTATTGATTTCTGTAATGCTTGTAATTGCCTAGTAAATTTCTGGGAATGAGTCTTTATATTTTCTTTTGCAAATGCACTATAATGCTTGTGTATTTATAGACAATTAAAATTTAATGCCTATGGTAAACTAGAAAATATAAGAACTATTTTTTTATTTATCCAGTTCCCATATAAAGAATATAAAAAACACACCAATAATTGTAATAATTCATTAAGCAAATTACATAGGGTTATGCAATGTATGTCTTCCCTTTTAATAATTTTTTTTACATGAATAAATGCTTGAATGATTTCTTGATTTCTGTAATGCTTGTAATTGCCTAATAAATTTATGTGAGCAAGGAGTCTTTAGGTTTTCTCTTGCAAATGCACTATAATGCTTGTGTATTTATAGACAATTGAAATTTAATTCAGGACCCTTATTCTTATGATTTTGCAAAAATGTTTTGTTCCACATGCATGTGTCAACTTTGAATAAAGAAACAAATGCTTCTACACACTTGTCAACTCCAAAAAATAATAATAAACACTAGAAAAACCATGAAGTAGTGAAAACAAAATACCATCAAATCACATTCAATTATAAGCGAAGTACATACTTAAGGCATGGTTGTTCCTCCTTTCCATTGGTATCTCCATTGAAAGGATACCTTTCTCATTACTCCCTTGATCCCATTGGGCACCTTCCCACAAAGGTCATCATCACCATAGTTACCAAAGAGGATATCTATAGATAGTACATTCAAGCCACATGGATCTACCTCCTCGAGCCACTCAATACCGAACTTGCTTTCTATGTCAAACATTTATTACAAGTGGTGGATGGTATTATTTGTTGCCCTCACTATCTCATTATACCCAATTAATTTCATTATAAGAGGCATAAGAGCTTTGACTTTCCTAAAAATACCAAGAAACTAAATTAAAGTGTTCTTGGGAGGGTTTAGATCCCCTTGGCAGATAATCCTCTTGATAGTACAGTAGTAGCATCTAAATGTGCGAATGTTGTAGCAGGGAAATATTTCTTTGATGCATTTTATTGGAGGGTCAAATATAAAAAAGTTGATCTAGAAAAGGTTTTTGTTTGTATTAGTCAAATTCATTTTTCTCAATTATATGACAATCATTGGATTTGTCTTGACGAGATGATCCCAAAGGTATAAGAAACTATTCACCCTAAATTTAAGGTATTCTAATAGTTTTGAGACTTATATGCAATTGCTCAATGAAATAATAATTGGATTCGTCTTGGCAAGATGATCACAATATGTTAGCCCTTCATAACCCTACTTTTAACGTACATTTGACTCTAAACCCTGAACCCTAAATCGTAAACCTTGAACCCAAAACCATAAATCTAAGCCCTGAACCCTAAAATCCAAACCTTGAACCCTAAACACTAAAGTCATTGCATGACAAGACTGTACCCTAGAGGTTGAGGCAAGGGTTAAGTTGTTCCTGAAAAACTCCTAACAAAGAAGAGATGTAGTCATAAAAGGGCATCAATAGAACTTCATATATGTGATTTTCTTCGATGGATGATAGAGTGATCCAACTTCATCACAATGTAACTTGCAACCCAAAATGGGCAAAAATATGATGCGAAAAAGCTTGGTCAATGTTTGGATCAATTTTTGTAGAACATACACTACTACATAAAGTGTAGCTAATGCAAATTTTAGGGTCAAATTTGTGTCATTTTTTAATGTTTTAATATTTGGGCAGTGCAAAGATGACCCAAATTGTGGCACACTTTTTTTTGTGCCACATTTGCATCAAAACCAATAAAATATGAAAAATTCAATTATATGTTTGTCATTGTCTCTACAACTCTCAAATTGTGAAGTTCAATATTTTCATCAATCCCCACATAGTTGAACTTATAGTAGTGTATCAAAATAACCCGCCTCTATTCCATTTGAATAAAATTGAGTTTGTCATAGTGGATGATGGAGCCCGATGTGAGTTTGGACCCAATTTTAAGCAAAGGATTTCAAGATAGCATTGTTATATTGTTGTTCACTATGGGATTATAGGCCTTTATCTTTATCTATTATTTAACGCATTTTTTCGGTTTTGGACGCCCCAAATGTTTAGCCACACTAGTGAAGTCGACATGGACTCTACTCTTAAGGTCAATCCTATCACTATAATTGTTCCTAATAATAGAAGGTTGAATGCTTTTTGAAATGTTGACTGATTAGTTCTATATTTACTAGCAATGCAAAATGAAGAAAGGGAATTTCAAGGATTAAAAATTTATAATCCAAAATTGTTCATCACCATTTATTATGAATTTGACCAATATTACATCATAAAATGGATAGGGTAACTATCAAAAATGATATTGAAGTGAGGAATAAGATGTTAGAATGCAATAAAGTGACATGTTCTTTGAGGAAATCAATGGGTTGCAATCAAGTTTAGCTAGTGAAGGAGATGACCTTAGAGCACATTAAGGCAGACCTATAAGTTTTGAAGTAACGAGTTTGAAAAGGAATGTCTTGGAACGAGGTAGGAGAGTTCATAATTGTGACCTGTCATAAACCAAAGACAAATATAATGAACCATGTAGAATGTTGACCTTGGGAATTTGAATCTCACAAGTTGTATTGAGAGGAGACAAACATGTTCATGAAGACATCTGAAACATAGCCTATCCTTTATATTTTACCATAGATGGGAGAGATAAAATATAAATATTGTCTTCAAATATACCATGCTTGTTAAGGCAACATTTAATGAATGTTTAATTTCAATTGAATAACTACAAGAATTAACTAAGCATTTTGATGGAGGTTTCAATGACCAACTAAACTCAAAAGCATAGTTGAAACCATTGTAGCATAGTGGTGGAAATGATAGTGGTTGTAAGATGGATAAGGATGTTCAACATTCCATCGAGAAATGCATTTTTACAATTGGAGTCACCGTTATCCCATATTTGAAAATATAGGATAAAAACCTTTGTTTTTCTACAAGCAAACGGAGGTGAGTTGCAATCAATGCATTAATATTTCATAAATCAAGATGCTATAACACATGGGTGTCCTTGTATCATTAATATGTCACTTCAGATAGATCCATTATTTAATAATGGCCTCAATGAATAATTACAAATATTAGGTCCAATATTAGATGTAATAGGAAATGCATGCTATGTAATTTGAGATCAAGTAGTCAAAATGGGGGAAATTAGGCGAGGGTAACTTCAAAGGGAAACCACATGCGATAAATTAGGTGATTGTAACATGACATTTTTGACTTTATGCCCAATAGATCAAACATGAAGGACTATGTTCAACACTTATCATATATATATATATATATATATATATATATATATATATATATATATATATATATATATATATATATATATGATAAGTGTTGAAGCAGTGAGTTTGAAAAGGAATCTTGTGGATTGAGCTAGGAGATTTAGTAACTGTGACATGTTGCGAATTAGAGAAATGAAGATAACAACCCATATTGAATGTCGACCTTAAGAAGTTGAATATCACAAGTTGTATTTAGAGGAGACACCTGAGTTGGCCTAATGGTGAAGAACTTGTGCTCTTGAAAGAGAGGTCACAAGTTCAAATCCAATAGGAGGTCGTGTATGTACGCCTCATATTTGAAGCACAGTTAGGTGCCTCCTACGTACTGAGTGTACGAGGTAGTCCCATATGCTATAAGCTGCCTGGAGACCCAAAAGCAAGTTGCTCGACATCGTGGACTATACAACCGATTATTATTATTATTATATAACAAATCCATTGGCTATGAGTCTTAAAAAATCAATGATTGAAGCAATTAGTGAAGATGTAAGCATTGAACAACGAATTTGTTTCTTGTGCAAAAAATGGTAGATGATAGGTCGTGATGGAAATGAATAGAGACAATCCTGATATTGGATAGTGGAATCTTTTCATGGTGAAGACAAAATGTTGAATAAATTAATAGTGGAAGTATTTAGAGTGGTGTTGAACAATAAGGTAAAAAACTTGTGAATATGAAGAGACATCATGACAACTATTATAGAAAAAAGAATGATAACAAAGCATATTGTGGAGACAAATATACTTGTACATAAAAAAATAGTATGTTGAATCAAGTGATGAGTGGCAAGTTTGTTGTGGAGTATATGTGGGACTTATTTGACAAAATTCCTTAGATAAATGTGTTCTCGTGGAATAAAATAATTGCAAGATATATAATGCATGACTATAAAAAAATGTTCATGAAAGCTTTTATTTAATGAAGAAATATGAAACATACCCTATTAATACTCTATTGGAAGGCTCATTATTTATATTTCAAATCATGACATGAGTTTTTAGCATTGCTTCCTTTGTCTCAGGAAAAAGGGACATAATAAAAGAGGGATAAGGTTTCTTAGACGTCAACAAATTTCTCAAACATTGGGGACGACTATTAAAATAATATATACAAATTGATATTTATATATTTCAACTTTATTCAATGAAAAATTGGGATTTAAACTATATTTAATGTAATTTAGTTACTTTTGAGATTAAAATTAATGTTTTTGGTAAAATAATAGTTTTTAAAAGTAAAAACATCATAAAAAATAAAAATAGAGGATGTCCACTCCAAGTCCCCAAAATGTTTAGGACGTCACCAAAATCTAGGGGATGGGTCCTTGTGTAGCACTAACTTTTAGAATTAAGCAGAGAAGATAAATATAATCATATCTAAATTAATACTATTATTAATACATTTTTTTATTGGTAATCACTTTTGACCGAAGCTATGAACCAAATATATTAATCATATAATATTCATTACAATATCATTGTTACCACGAGGGTAAAAATAAACAAAATAACCCAACTTCATAAAATATTAACTTAATTGTTTCCCATATCTAGGAAGACCAAGTGGACAAGTCTTGTATAGAAAAAAATAGCAACAAAAACAAGTCTTCCAAATCACAACCACAAAAACTAACTCTATGCACAGTAACCCAACCAACTTTTGCAATAGAAACCCAACCAACATCTACATCCATATGCAACCCAAAAAGACTTCCACAACACATTATTCCACAACTAAGGCCCAAGACTTTTGCACCCAAACCATATTTTTGTAGAAAATATTAAAAAAGTGTAAAAAATACCAAATGCTTATAGATCTCTACAAAAATTCATCTATCACAAACAACCACAACCCAAGTCAACATAAGACTAGAAGAAATATTCCTTTGCATAAAGAATCCTTTTGAAGCCCAACCACTAACCCAACCATCTTCTGCATAGAAATTAGGTCATCCACAACCAAGACCAAGTACCCAAAATCAACAATCCTCATAGAAAATATGCAACCACCCAAGTTCAACTACCTCCTTGGCACTTCAAATCTGGGCATTATGCAGAATCTATCAAAATGCTAAAAATAAAGCATTCACATCCACAACCATCTAAATCCAAGTAGAAAACACATTAAATTAGGAGAAATGTTTGCTAAAGAAAAACCTGAATCAAATCAAAACAAATTGTTAAACCACAATACAACCCAGAGCACATGATATGAGGAGATCCATAAATAAGTGGCCATTTATAGCCAAAATAAGAATTTCAGGAGGGAAAGAAACAACTAAGGAAGTAGAAACATAATTCCTTAGAGCCCAAAAGAGGAAATTGTGATTTAGAAAATAGCCCTAATCGACGATCCATATCACAACAAATATTTCAACCAAAATGGAACCAAAAGCACAAGATATAATAAGATCCAAAAAGAGTGGCCATTCACCATTAGGAGGATAGATTGTTGAAGAACAACCCAAACCCAATTTATGAAACATTTCATCACAATAGAACTAGAAGCACCAAATCTAACAAGTTCCTCAAATGTGTAGCTATTTGTACCCAAAATAAAAATTATAAAAGATCCCATAAGGTATGTCCATTTGTAGCAAAGGGGAAAAAGTGAATAGATCAAAATTTTCCAACAGACCCTCGTGTTGTCCAAAATCCAGAGTCGTCTAAATTTTTTTTGCAACTCCCATCATCAAAAATGGCAAGCAACTCAATGTTGATCAAAGACAAAGTAAGAAATTGAAACACAAAAACTTATCAAATGGAATAAAACCACATTTTTCCTTTCTGAAGGAAATTTTTTTATCCCAACAAAATTTCTAGGTATGTGTTGAATACATAGAAACAACACAAGGGTACAAAGTCACCTAAAAAAAACTCAAAACAAAAAACACAAAAAATGTTCCTAAAGGCAGAAGCAAACAAGAGGAGAAAAAATAAGAAACGAGGGGAAGAAACAATTAGGGTGGGCGTTTCAACCTTCCTACAACGATCCAAATCTCTTCAAGCCATGTAAGAGGGAGGTCTTAAGACCAAAAAACAAGATTATTAATACATAAATAATATATATAATAAAAACTAATATAGATTTATTAGATATAATTCAAATAATATAGATTTATATAAAATTAATATTGAATTAAATTTTTATAAAATTAATAATAATATATATTGGTTGTGGCGTAAATGTGTCGCACTTTGTGTTACATTTACGCCACATTTGGACCACGCCATCTTCCGACATTAAAAGAATATAAAAGTGAGAAGACCTAAAAGTCCTTCCACTTTCTTTTTGTATTTTGACAATGATTACAAACAAAAGAAACACTAACATGATGAGAGGACAAGGAAAAGGAGAAAGTGAATGGAAAAAGAGACAGAGAAAGGAGATGGAGATCAAGACAAAAAATGGAAGGAGAAAGAAATAGAAGAGGGGGACAAAAACACAGAATGTCCTACAAATAGAGTTTAAGTGGGGAAGTCAAACTTCTAGTGCCAGTGCCATAAATGAAACCAATGCAAGTCGACAAATAAGATCAAATGTATGTTTTATTTTTACATAAATTTGATAAAAAATTATTTAAACCCTAGAAATGAAATTGTTTAAATTATAGAAATAAACCCTAGGGTACATTAGAATCTATGTAACAAAACTGAAACCCTAGGTAAATTAGAAACCATGCAATAAATTGGAAAAGCATACGGTGAATTATAAACCCCACGAATGGAAATGGTTAAATTGAATAGAAATAAACCATAGAGTAAATTAGAAACCCTAGGGTAAAATAGAAATACTTGTACAAATTGGAAACCTCGGGTTAAATAGAAAATACTTACGTAATTTGGAAACCCTTGGATGAACTGAAAAATTTATAGTGCTTTGGGAACCCTAAAGTAAATTAGAAGCCATCTAATAAAATGGAAACTCTATGGTACATAAGAAACCATGTAATATCTTGAAAACCCCTAGGAATGAAAATATTTATTTTTTAGAAATAAATTATACGGTAAATTAGAAACCCTAGAATAAATTGAAAATACTAGTACAAATTATAAACCTTAGGATACATATGAAAGAATAGAATAAATCGGAAACCTTGTGATAAACTTAAAACTCTTGGGAAAATAAAACATTCTAAGGTAATATAAAAGTCACATAGTAAATTGGAAATTGTAGGGTAAATTATAAAGTGTGTAATGAATTAGAAAACATAAGGTAATTTGGAAAGCTTAGGTGAATTAGAAACTACGGGAAAATTGGTTGACCTTTGGGTTATATTGCTAGAAATGAGAACCAAAAAATCAAAGCAAAATGTGATGAGACAAGACCATGGAAAGGTTACAAGTAAGAAACATGTGAGAACCAAAAAATTACAACAAAATGTGATGAGACACGACCATGGAAAGGTTACAAGTAAGAAACGTACATGTGTGTGTTGTAGGTGTACTTCCCATCATCCTCTTGCATTTTGTTAAATTTAATGTACGTGTGTGTGTGTGGAATAATTTTAGCTCAACTTTTGTATTGTAGGTGTACTTCCCATTACAATTGCAAGAGGATGATGGAGTTGGGATGAGAAGGCGTTTGCTGAGGACTCACAGACATGGAGGTATTAATTCATAATTTCTTTTTTGACTCAAAGATATTTATGTTTATTAAATAATTCTAATATAACTTGAGCATTATAGGTCTACTTCCTAGTTATATTAGTGGTAGGATGAGGAGACATCATTCATCTAATGCTAGGAAGTTGTCAGCTAAGAGGTATAAATTATAGTTTAATTTGTAATTAAAAATCATTTCATTTTTGGGCTCCGTTTAGATATTGTCTGATGCATTCCAACAGGATGTTTTCTTAAATGATTTTCTTCCCTCCATCGCTTGGGTACTAATCTACTCCCATATCCTTGATTCGATTCTTGCCTCAAGAGGTTCTATTATGGCTATAGTCTCTTTGTTAATGTATTTTATTAACCATACACTATTGTGTGTGATTAAGATGCACTTGTAATATTTAATTGTAATATAATGTTTAGATATTTCAGTCATTGGTGTACAATTATCTACATATATTAATAGAGAAGAGTATAAATCAAATTATTGACTCGACTAATTTTCGCTATTCTAAGATTCTATTAATAGATTAAGTCATACTTGTTATGCAAGCTAACTACTCTCCAAACCCTAATAATAGTCTCTACTTGTTTTTATAAAAGCATATAGATATGGTATTAGAGGTAAACTCATTTTAGAAGAGAGTTATGGGTATACTAGTGAATTCAAGTCATATTTTTAAAATAAAAAGAGGTAGTAATGCTATTCAAATTATAAATTTGTGTGATGTCTTTATTTTAACTAGCTTTCAATGATTTATAGTAAATGCATGTATGTGAGTGAATGTTTTATGGTTGTTAACAACAATTCTAGAGAATACTGAGAAATATAACATGGTATAAGAGTAATAAAAGATTCACCTCATCTTACAAGCAATGTTAAAGATCATATTTGCAAATTTTTCAACTTTTTCTTACATGTATTTAAATCAATTACAGTTTTTCAAAATTTTCTATAATTTCAATCTACATTTAGTGGTCTACTGTAACTAACCAATATCATACTCTTGCCTCACAATTTCGAGGAATCTTGGTTGACTAGAAATTGGTGAAAGTAGTAGGGTACTAACGGTTTGATATGTTATTTTCTATAATTTCCCTAGGATAGAATCATGTTCTATTCGTTATAAAACTCCATAGGATCTATCATTGTGGGCAAAGTGGTAATCAATTTAACTATATCTATGGTGTGAGGGGTATTGTACCAATAATCAAGCCATTAAACAACACTATGTATGGATTGTAGCTTTCACCTACCTCATAATATATAGGAAGTGCCTAAGATTTTTTTCTTTTTGTTTTCAATAGGAAGCCATTCAATTTTTTGATTCTATGGTGCATCGATAAGCATTTATATTAGGGAAGTTAGTCTACTACATACCTCAAAGATGAGAAATTGTAGCTACAAGAATGGTATGATACTCCATAGTCAAGGGCCTGAAAATTTGGAATGGTTCACTATTAGAGTGGGATAATTATATCAAAGAGCCTACAAATCAAAAACACCCTATCGTAGTAATTCCAATTCATATTTGGGTCATTTGGTCAGCACAACACACTTTTTTTTTCCATTTCAGGTAGTGTTTAGATCACTTTAATGATCATAAAAAAATCTAAATTCTCCATTTGAGATAAAATTTTACAAAAAATAGTTTCCTTCTACTACATGTTGATTCAACTGTGGTACACTATTTTTGGCCATTTAGAATTCGTGTAAACATAAAATTTCTCCATTTAACTTGAAATTTTACTTGGAGTTAGATCTCGTCATTTATGGAAATACTTTCTTCTAGGTCAAGTGGCGATTCTATGTCTAAGTGGTACTTTTTATGACCTCAAGTTTTGGTACAATTATAAAAAGGGTAGAAAGTAAAAATAATAAAAGGAATATAAAAATATTTTGGGCCATTTTCATACATGCTCCAAGAATTTTCACTATACAAGGGATAAATCTAAGCCTATTGAACTCTTCACTTTACACAATTATCACACATGGAAACTAAAGATGCAACCATTTTTACAATCTAAGGGTTTTTGGTCTAAATTGAAAGAAACACCTCTCACCTTTCAAAAGGAATATCACTCATTTGTGGACAAGAACAAACAAGATGAATCTATCAAGCTTATTAGATGCATGTTGTTGAGTCACGTCACGAATTGTACAACTCCAAAAGCTGCGTGGGATAAATTTGACACATTGTTTGGGAAAATCAATGAATTCAAATATTTACAATTGGACATTGAATTGTCCCCTTTTTCACTTACATAATTTTCATCTATCGAATACTTTCATATTGAGTTTAATTCCATAATCTCATATGTAACATCTTTTAGTAAGGGAAACAAATTACACGACGAGTATATTTTTCTCATTTTTTAGGTTAAATGGTCCATACCAAGTCTTTTCTTCTACCTTTTATTCCACCGTGGATGTCTCAGGTGATACCTTCATTATTCCCATTTTTAATACCTTTTGTGAATAGATCAGTAGAGGGAAAATCAAAGCTTTCTCAACTTGTTATTCTTCCTAGTTCAAAGGTATTAGATGTTAACACACCTAAGAGGAAATGTAAGACAAAACAAAACTTAAAAATCCCATACCAAGATAGCAACTGCTCAACCTTCTTTTGAGTCCATATTTAAATCCACCAAGCCTACTTCCACTAAATTTAAAGAGCTTCCTTGCAAAAATAAAAATAAGACCAATGAGAAGTGTGCATTTTATGGAAGATCATGACATTTAGAGAAATAATGTTGATTTAGATTATACTATTAAATGAATCATTGAAATACAAAAATAGCTCAGTTCTTATTTCTTATTTTCTTCTAAGCACAAAGGACAAACATTTTTAACTCATGCATTGATTGCATCTAAAGATAATTTAATTTTAGATTCAACTTCTTCTCATCACATGAGCATCTCACCTCATGGTTAACTAGTAGCACTTCACAAATAACATTTGGGGATTCTAAAAATCTAAATGTTTCATGTTCGGTAAATCTTAAGATATAGGATAGATCCATTGATGATGTGGTCTTTGTTGCTAAGATCTCAAAAAATATTCTTTCCATTTTTCAATTTTTAATTTGGAAGTGGGAATACTATGGAGTTATCTCCTCATAATATTTGATATGATATTCTCAAAAAAGTAGTGTTGATCATGGTTCACATCTATATGTATTCACGGATTTTAAGTCCTCTTCGGAGACATCAATTATTTGTCGTGTTGATTTAGTAAGTATACTTTGGCATGAATGTTTTGGACAATTGTACTACAAATATTTGTAATAAATTAGTTAAAAAAACTTGGTGCTTGGTATACCTAAGGCATATTTTATAAATGATGTTTTTAGAGGTTGTGTACTTGAAATACATCACCAAGATAAATTTACAAAAGGTAAGTCCTAACAAGTTACTGCTCCCTTGAGCCAGTGTATAGTGACATCATGTCCTTTCTCACTCTCTCTTTTTCAAGGATCAAACATGTTCTCACATTCATTGATGAATTATCATGTAGAAATTGTGTGTACTTTTGTAAATACAAGAGTGATTTATTTGAAAACTTTTAAGGAATTCAATCATTTGTTGAGAAGAAATCTTCAGATCAGATTAAAAAGCGATAAGACCGATAAAGGGAAGAATATATTGGTAATGATTTTTAGCAATTTCTTACATAACAAGCTATCCAACATTAGTAAAAATTTATCTAAACTCCTAAAAAAAATGGAACTCCAAAAAGGAAATATAGAAATTTGAGGGAAATGAAAAATTGTGTGATCCATCCTAAGGACATGGTATCTGAAATTTGGGTTAATGCACTTAGTGTTTCCAATTACATTTAGAACCGCATGCCCCACAAGGCATTGAAAAAAATGACATTAGAGGAGGCCTAGTCCCATACCAAACTTGATGTTTCCATATTCTATGTTTTTAGTAGTGACGCTTAGACATCTATTCTTTACGAGAAACACAAATCCATAGAGAAGAAGAGTGAACTACATTTTTTTATACTATGAGAATGTGAAGTATTATCGAGTGTTTGACCTTGTCACTTATGATGTTTGATTCCAACTAAATGTCTAGTTTTATGATAATTTGACCGCTCTAAAGTCTACACCTTCATCTTCTTTATTAAATATTACTACTTATTTTTAGATATTAAGGATTCCACACTAATTGATGATGATAATGATGATGATGATGATGTTATTGTTAATACTCTACCTCCATTGTAACACAACATTCAAAATTAATCTACAAAACCACAACAACCTCTACTAAAATGGGTCCACACAATGAGCATTAAGGTTGGTGACATGACAAGTATCCTAAAAATCTAAGTAGTATGATATCACAACATGTACATATTTTTTTACATTTTACATATATTACAATGACACATTATCCAAATACAAATAATCAAATTTATTATAATATTGAATGGAAAACATCTATGGTGGATTAAATTTAGTATTTGAAAAAAAAATCACTTGGTACTTGGTTTCTCTTCTGAAAGGTAGAAAAATACTGAGGTACAAATGGGTTTGACCGCACTAAGTATGTGACATAGGGGTAGATTGAATGGTACAAATCCTAACTAGTATAAAAGTGTTTGTCATAGATTGAAGAAGTTTATTATCATGAAACCTTTTCTATAGTTGCTAAGATGAATTCTATCTGGCTAATACTCTCATTAACGGTAACACGAGAATGGGAAATTATCAAATTTATTTCAAAAATTCCTTCATTTATATAGACTTTCAAGAAGAAATATACATATCCTAACCTCCAGGATATATCAATAGTGGTAACTATAGTTATGTGCAGGGATTAAAAAATTCCTTATATGACTTGAAACAAGCTTTTGAAACTTGGTATGAAAAGGTCAACATGTTTTATATAAATTTGATTTGAATCAAATATGATTTAAAAGTAACTAACAATGTATAATCTGATAAAATATAGCAAAATACATATGCTAAATGCTCAAGCAATGCAAGACTATAAGCAAATGGAAGAGATAAGTGACTTATCTTATTTCTGTGTGATCTGTAGCTAGTTAGGATTATGTATATGTTGATCTGGAATGGAATGATGTCACAAGAAGCTCACTAAGAGTTATGGAGCTCTGCATTGATTGGGACAAGGGCACCCACAGGAGGAAAAATGTGTCTGGACTATGGTGTCCGACTCTGGGTGCTGGTGACTATGCAGATGTTCAGGATCTGCTTGTTTTCTGGGTTTGAAGACTGTCACTTTAATCTCTTATTTGTTACGTTACCTTATCTATTATGGTTTTGATCACACCTGTAACCTGCAAAACAAACCTGAGCTACCTACACAAGCCCATAAACACATCAAATATGAATAAGATATGTAAAATGTGAAGTCAAATTGACCCCGATGGTCATTTGAAGAGTGAACTTATTACCGAGCGCTGCACTACATTCCAGAATCCATGTAGTTCTGTGTGCTTTTGTGTGAAATAGTGTCCTTAGGTTTCCCTCATGCTAATAGGAGGAAAGAGGCGCCTAGACACTGGTGTCTGACCCTGGGCATTGGTGACTATGTGGATGTTCAGGATCTGCTTCTTTTCTGGGTCTGAAGATTGTCACTTTAATCTCTTCTTTGCCATGTTACCTTCATTGTTATGGTTTAGATCACACCTATAACCTACAAAATAAACCCTAGATAGCTACACAGACTCACAAACACATCAAATCTGAATAATATATGTAAAATGTGAAGTCAGACTGACCCCGATGGTCACCTGAAGAGTGAACTTATTACCAAGTGTTGCACTACATTCCATACTCCATGTAGTTCTGTGTGCTTGTGTGTGAAATAGTGTCTTTACGTTTCCCTTGCGCCAATTACGCTAAGATAGTGGGCTATAGCTAGATAATATGCAAATGTGTGGTATGTGATTCAACAATTCCCCTTCCTATGCAGTGTATGCAACCCAAAAATGTAGTCCCTTTCATGGCAGTGATAATATGTAGATGTGATCGCCCCTTACAATTACCAACCAAAATAGTATTGTGTACGTTGTGTATATATATGGATCTCTTCTTTGAATTTCAATACTAGTGACACAAAAGGCCGACTATGAGTGCGGGATAAAGAAAAAAAAAAGGAGAAAAGGCCAACCACAAAATGTCAAAATGTGTAAAAAAAGAACAAAGATGACAGGAGCACACTAGAATGGACACAAGTGTCTAGAGCGCTAGTATCCAGAGTGGGCGCTAGTGTCCTGAGATAAATAATGACAAATGTAAAGTGACATACAGGCATGGATCCCTGTGACCTGACCATAAGCGGGTACAAAAATGACATATGTGGAAGAGAAGTACAATAAAAAGAAATCAAAGACATAGATTGGACAAGATATGGTGTCACTAGTGAATACTTTTCTTGCTTAAGATCCACGTATATAAACAACATACTAACGACATAATAAAATAGTAATATGTGTGTGACTTTTTATCTACATTTTCTGCCCCTTTATGCTATTTGAATGAAATTCAAGTAGTGTAAAGGAAGTAAGGAACATACCTATATAAAGTCTGGAGAATCCAAATTGCAAAGTGTGTGTAGGATGTAGAAACTTGTAGTGTGGCGAACCATGGATCGGTGCTTTGATCCTTGTGGTGTAAGTGGAGATACCAATACATTGTAAGGAGAATTTGGAGAAATATTTGACATGATTTGGAGACTTTGGAGATTTTGAATTGTTTTCCAAGGTGATAGAAGAGGTAGGGAGTGATCAATTTCCAACCTGATTTGTTTGAAAATGGGAGGATTTGGGCATCCTACCACCAGAGGAAGAGTGTTGGGGAGAGAGGTATAGTTTTTCTCTCCATCCATGACTGCATCCCCAAAAGTTCCAACCATTGCAGATGGATAGAGACCAAATTTATTTATGATATTTCTGATTGAAAAATTGTTTGTTCCGATTGAAGAAATCATATAAGAATAGTATAGGAAAGGAAATGACATCTCATTTCCCCCACTCCAATGGTAACGGGTGTTCTGGTTTGAATAATGTTGAATGGCTTCCAAGTTAGGTCATCTGGAAGCGATAGTACTATAATGCGGCTCCTAAGTTAGATCATCTGAGAGAGATAATAAATGTGATTATTGTACCAATTGACTATATTTGATTTGAGTGATAAAATATTGCTTGAAATAATATGTACCTAGGAGTTTACTCACGGAGAGGTGTTTGATTTTCCCTCATATTAGGTCATTTGGGGGAATAGATTTGAAATAGTAGAAAGTATTGACTGTCGTATAGAATGATTGTACCTTTGTTTAAATGAGATCAGAGAAAATTGTGATTGTAATGTATTAGGAGTGTCGATTGATTGCTTTGTATCCTAAGAGGGATTATAAGATGATCCCGATTGTATGCCCCCTTTCGGAAAAAGGGTGAAGGGTGGAGAAATGAGCACTAAGCCAAAAGCAAAGATGTATTAAATGTTGTAATAGTAAATGAGAAATATTATGGGACAATATTGTCAAAGTATGAGTAGATATTGAGTAGTACATGTGCCATATTTGAATAGGAGATGGGGAAATTATATGGTACGGTGCTAGAGGATATTATGATCCGTATGGCACAAACAATGTGAGACAAATAGAGTTACAAGGCTCAAGATATGATTGAAACTGTGTATCATGTATATTAGTTGTAAAAATGGTTACAAACCATAACTAAATTATATGGTAAATTGGAATTACTATATATAGTAATAATAGAAAGGTGAATGGTAATTTTATTTATACCGAGAGTATTTGAGATTTGAGCTCTGATTATGAGAATGCCACACATTAAAGCATCGATGTTTGATGAGATTTGAGAGTGTGGTGGTGGTCGTGGCTTTGCAGAGACCGAGGAGTTGGTAAGTGTGATTATTTTCAGAAAATTTGTGTCAAATATGTTTGTTTTTAATAATTTTAGTAAAATTTAAATTTTTGTAGTGTTGGGCATTTCTAACCAGGATGGAAGTGGATAAGGTGTTTCTGTCCTTGGGGACACTAGCGCGTAGTTCCTGGTGCTAGTGACCTGCTTATTGTATGCTAGTGACCTACTCCTAGGTGATAGTGTCCCATGGCAGGGGTTTGGCACTATTTTGTGAAATGCTTGTATTCTGATTAATTTTATGCTATGATGAGGGATTTTGTAGTATGTATGGATGTACTAATAGAATAATTTCATTGCTTTTGGTGTTGTGCAGAGGGACATACACTCCAGAGAGTTTCAGGAGGGTTGTCATTTGAGTACATTTCTAACTTATTAGGGGTTAGAAGATGCTGAGTGAGATATATTGGACCATGTTGGCCTGCGACACATTGCTAGATTGGGGGAGATACCCCATAATATGCCTGTGTTGACTGCTTTGTGTGAGCAATGGTGGGTGGATACTTGTACATTTTGGTTGTCGACAGGTGAGATGACAGTGACACTAGAGGATGTATATAAGATATTGTGGTTGCCTATAGTAGGAAAGAGAGTGCAAATTATGGCCATATTGGATGCTTGTAGTCAGATGAGGGCAATATGGTGGTATTTTACAGGGACAAGGGTACATGTCAAAACACATATTAGTTTGGATGCCATTTTGAGATCTATGGGGTTCTGTGATTGTGGAAATTTATCACAGTTATTATAGCTTCATTGGTTGCAGTGGAGGGTGGTGGGGTTGGGATTTTGTGCAGGATGCATGATATTTTTTGCAACATCGAGGAGCATGGTACTAGATATGATTGGCATAGTGCGTATTGGCCCATTTGTACAGGGACTTGTATATATTTACACAAAAGGATCATGGTGGTGGGTTAAGAGCCACTACTTTGTTACATGTATGGGCATATGAGCATATTACTATATTAAGGCCACTTAGTGGGCCACGAGATGATTGGGCTTAACCTGAGATATTTACAGTGAGGTGGATGGGCACCCGTAGTAGGAGGATTGGTATGACTGCATATAGGTCGATGATAGATTAGATAGGCCCTTGGGGCCATTATATGGAGACCATATAGAGAAGATAGAGATTGGGTAGAGGATGGTGTGGAGTTGCAGTGCATACAAACACTATGTGGTTAGAAGATCATTTCGTAGGGGTGACAGAGTTGTTCCAGGGTGAGTGAGTATCTAGGTAGTTTGGCATGGCCTAGGATGTGCCCCCGGAGCCATATATGGTGTTGATCTACTAGAGCGAGTGAGACGACTAGGGGTGAGGCCGGGCTTGACAGGAGCACAATTAGTGCATCCATGTCTTGATGAGGTGGATGTGGCCATAGATCCTATACAAGTTGATGACGTGGGGTGCACTCAGGTGTATAGCTAGTGGTGGGTGACACACTGATGGGTGTTGCTATTTCCAAGTAGTGGTGGATGTGGCCAATGGGCCAACAGTTGGAGGAATAGAGGGACATGCACCTTCCCCCGAGGTAGATGATGTAGCAACGGCAAGAGAAGAGCATCAGTATTAAGTAGTGTTGTATGTTGTTTATTTATTGTTACTTAATTGATGCAAAGATGTGTAATAACTAATGTTTTTGTGTGATTGCAAGGGATGCTTATTGGTTGCTTATTGTGGACACCTCCATACGCACGATGACTCAAAACGTTCCCCTAGATGTTCTCGTGGGAGGAGGTATGCTAGAGTGGGTTGATGCTATTGCGGGTGAGCATGCCCATTTATTTGATCCAGTGGCTATAATCATCACGTGACGTGCATGGTTTTGTTGAGAGTGCGATGAGGCTTGTGTAGAGGAAGAGCAAGCGAGAGAGGTTGTAGGAGGAGGAGGCCTAGCTCATGATATATTTTCATGATATGTGGAGCTATAGGGTCGATATGTGGAGTAGACGGTGGAGCTTGTTGTGGTACGAGTCAACTTGATAGATATAGAGGTCGAGACCAGTGGTATAGAGTGAGCATTGAAGCCTCTAGTTCTAAACAATGATTGTATAGATGAGGATGATAGGTGATGCATTGTATATGATGTATGGATACATGGGGGATTTTCCCCCACTGATTGTATATTGTAACTATGATTTTGATGAGGTATACATATGTATGTTGTTGTTATATTGGTTGTTAATGTTCATTGTATATGATGTGATGATTATGAGTTGTAATTGGTATTGATTGCTTGGTTTTTTGGATGTGATATACATTGTTGGAATGGTTGATATAATAGTTATCGTTGATTATAGGAATTTTTTATGATGTGGAAATAATTGTTTAGTAATAGAGTAAATAGTAATAGTATATGAACAAAAGTTAATAGTATAGTATATGATGAATAACAATGCATATATGTGATGCAATGTGGTATGTAAATGGTAACGTGATATAAGATAAGAGAATTAGCTAATAGTGTATGTATACGTGTATAATAAGGAAATGTACATGAATGTTCACAATGGCATGTGATGTGGATGAAGGGGGGATAAGAAGATCAATTTCCCCCCAGTTTGATAATGAGGTTCATTTATAAATTCCCCCTTAGTAGTCTAGAATGAACTATAGAATAAGAGTGCACCATCGGTAAATGAATCTGTTGCAGGAAAGTAGATGCTAAAAAAGATATGTCATGGAGCACATAGCATGAAGTGTGGAATGGGAGGTTCATTGATGTAGTATTCCCTCAAAATTCAAGTGTGAACCATAGCACGAGAGTGCGTCATTGGGTAATGAGATGGAAAATGGATATCATCTACAAAATATGAAGAGGCTTGCGAGGCATGAAGGGAACATGTGAAGCAACAACGGTGTGAGAATAAGTGTTGAATTAGATGTCAGAGGAAATGGTGCTAATAATAGGAGGTATGGCGATAGAAAGTGTGGAAGAAGATGACTTAGGAATCCAATGGGATGTAGTAACAAGGTGAGAAGGGTGGGACGATGTGGTGAGAGGAATGCCAGGTGAAGGACATGGATGAATGATGACCTTAGGTGGTGGATGGATAATAACCTTAGGAGGAGGTGAGGGAGACAAGTGAACAATGGTGGAAGCTCGCTTATGTGGAATAGGAGAGAGAGAGAGCTCACGAGAGTGAGAGTGGAAGGAAATGACACCTTTATCTTCTAATTGTTGTAGTTTTTCATGGAGAGCACAAAAGTAATTATCACGATGGCCATTTATGCGGTGAAAATTGTAGAAAGAGTGATCACGCTGGTAGTATAAGCGGTGAGGAGGAGGATGCTAGTTTTAAGGTAGATGGATTAAGCATTTGTCAAGTAGGGTACACAAAACATCATGTGGTTTAGCAATATGTGAAAAGTACAATGGTTCATGGGTGGGAGGTGGAGAAGATTTAGGTGTATGCCAACGGTGGTGGGGAAGGAAGAAACTTTCATGAGGAGGAGATGGTGACCATGGATGGAGGTCAATGACATGAAGAAGAGAGGAGGTATTAGTCAATGAAGTAGTGGAAGAAGTAGAAGGGGGTGGTATAATATGTTCTGCAATTAAGTCTCATTCTAAATCAATAACTTTGTAGCACAAAAGAGTAAACGAATCACATGTATCATATAAGATATTTTCTTTTAATGGAGTAATTAAACCACGACAAAAGATAAATTACATTTCTAAATCAATAGGTTGAAATAGTAATTGATGCATGTAGGAATTGAAGCATAAAATGTAATGTAAAATGGGTTCTTTCTTTCCTTGATGCAAAGAGGGAAAGCACTCATATGTAACTTTAGGACCATTGTTAGAAATAAAGCGTTTAAGAAAAACATCCTCCATATCATAGTAAGTACTAATAGATACATTAGGTAAGTGAGTATACCATTGGAGAGCATGATCAACAAGGCTATGACAAAAATCTTTCAGTAACAATCGATCATTAGAATGAGAGCCCATGGCTAATCGATAATGTTTGAGATGCAAATAGGGATTGCATGTGCCATTGAAACATGAGAAGGTAGGCATGATGAAGCCCTTAGGGAAAGCTGAATTGTGAATCTTCTTGGGAATGGGATTTCCAGGAAGGGAATTATTTTCAATGGAAGCATAATAGGCTTTACTTTCGAGGGTAAAAGAATGAAATTGAGCTTGAAAATTACCAACATCATGCATGAGGGATAAGATATCATGAGAAGGGATGGTTGGAGAAGTGAGAGGCACATTGAGAGGTTGAATCTTTCCATTATGAGTGATCGTGGGAACTTGAGAAGGACAGAGTGGATGTGGAAGGAGGAGAATAAGGTGTGAGAGGAGGAGAGGAATGTGGAGGCTCTACGATGGATGCTAGGTGTAGGCTCATGAGACTTAGTAAGGGGTGCACTAGGGGTAGAAGTGGAATCATCATGAGAAAATTGGAAAAAACTTTAGAAGTAGAAGAAAGAAGAGTAGTAAATTCATGTTCTGTAGTCTTAATAGAAGAAACATCATCACTAACATGTTCATGATCAGAAGCATAATCAAAATCACTATCAGTCATATTTTCACAAGAGAGGATTTCATCAAGAGTATCATCAACATCTAAAGAACTTGTAGGAGTACTATCATCATATTTATCATGGAAATCATTGGAAACAATTTCAGAATCAGGAAGAGTAGGAGATAGATATTTATATTCATCTTGACTACGAGTAGGAACATCATTATGCACATTGATATTGTCATTATCAGAAGTAGAATTATTAGCATCTATGTCTTCGCAAGAAATAACCTCATCATGCAAAGAATCTATATTAATATTATCATGTGCCATAAGAGAAGGAGAAGAGGATGAAAAATCAATTGTTGTCTATGGTGGATGCGAAAGAACATGAAGCAAAGTTTTGGTTAGGGGATGACTATGCAAAAATAAGGGGTTTCGAAACCAACAGGGAGGGTTTTCTGAAAGTCAAGGAGTTGTTGGAGAATTATGGGATCATATTGGGGATTTAGCATGAGGTCACGAAATTCATATTCTTCAGAGGAATTGTAAAAAAGCATGTTGCATACATGTATATGTCATATCATGTTTGGGAGATGGGAACCTATTTTTTTAGCCATGAGGGTTTTGGGATCCTAGAGAAAGGAGTTCAAATAAGAGCGGGTTCACCAAATGATTTTATTTGATTTTAATTAAATATGATTTCAGAGTAACTAATAATGTACAATGTAATAAAATACATATGATAAATGCTCAAGCAATGCAAGACTATAAGCGAATGGAAGAGATAAGTGACTTAACTGATTTTTGTGCCATTTGTAGCTAGTCGGGACTATGTATATGTTGGATATGGATAGGGAATGATGTCACTGGAAGCTTGCTAAGAGTTATGGAGCTCTGCATTGATCAGGACAGGGGCACCCATAGGAGGAAAAAGGTGCCTGGACGCTAGTGTCTGACTCATGGGCACTGGTGACTATGCGGATGTTTGGGATCTACTTCTTTTCTGGGTCTAAAGACCGTTGCTTTAATCTCTAATTTGTCTGTGTTACCTTCACTATTAGGGTTTTGGTCACACTAGTAACTGGAAAAACAAACCCTTGCTACCTACACAAGCCCACAAACACATCAAATATGAATAATATATACAAAATGTGAAGTCAGACTGACCCCGAAGGTCACCCAAAGAAGAGTGAACTTATTACCGAGCATTGTACTGCATTCCAGAATCCATGTAGTTATGTGTGCTTGTCTGTGAAATAATGTCCTTAGGTTTCCCTTGCACCAATGACGCTAAGATAGTGGGCTATAGCTAGATAATATGAAAATGTGTGGTATGGGATTCAACACTTCCCCTTCCTATATAGTGTATGCATCCCAAAAATGTAGTCCCTTTGATGGTAGTGATAGTATGTAGATGTGATTTCCCCTGAGAATTTCTAGCCAAAATAATAGTGTGTATGTTGTGTATATATATGGATATCTTATTTGAATTTAGATACTAGTGACACAAAAGGCCAACTATGAGTGCGAGATAAAGACAAAAAGGATAAAAGGTCAACCACATATGTCAAAATGTGTAAAAAAGAACAAAGAGGACAAAAGCGCCTAGGATGGACACAAACGCCTGGCCGCTAGTGTCTAGAGTGGGCACTGGTGTCCTAAGATAAATAATGACAAATGTGAAGTGACAGATAGACAAGGATCCCTGTGACCTGACTAGAAGCGGATACATAAATGCCAGATGTGGAAGAGAAGTACAGTAAAAATAAATCAAAGACATAGATTAGACAAGAGATGGTGTCACCAGTGAATACTTTTCTTGTTCAAGATCCATGTATATAAACAACATACTGACGACATAGTAAATTAGTAATATGTGTGTGATTTTGTGTCTACACAATTCTAATTTTACACGAAGTTCCTCTGACCCTATAGTTTATACCAATAAAGTAGATGGGAAACTATTGATATTGGTCCTCTACATTGATTAATTGATCATTACATGAGCTTCCAAAAATCATATTCATTATTTGAAACCCTGGTTAATGAATTTTGTTGATATGATTGACATCTGTTTGTTACATTTTTTTCTTTTTTCTATATATTTCATAGTATGTGAAAGGTATTTTTATTCATCAATCCAATTTTTCTCAAGATATTATATATCGCTTCAACATGAAAAAATACAAGTCCACAATTAATCCTTTTCAATTTAGGGTCAATTTTTTCTAAGTGTTCTTCTCCTTTAGCTGATGGTAAACTTAAAGCATGAAGAACACTTGGGAAAAATCTAATTTATACTTGAATCATACACATGCCAATATTTATTTTATAGAGAACATTATATCACTCTATAGTCATGACCCCCATGAAATACATTGGAAGGATGTTATATGTATTCTATGGTATCTTCTTGATACTAATAATTGTGGTATTGAATACAGTTCAAGTGACAAAACCTCAATTTCTAGTCACACTTCAACAAAAAATAGATTTTTTTTGTTATAGTGGGAAAGGAATAGTTGAATTCTACCTATATAGTGATTAAGAAAGAAATCCAAACAATCATAAGTTGACTATAGGAAACAACTTCCCTCTTGAGGGAGGTCTTGTGACTTGGTTTTGTTTAATAGTGGCTATTATTGTTTTCTACTATGGAAGTTGAGTATAGTGGATTTATTTTTGATACATGTGATTCCAGTATGGATTCAATGTATGTTTTGAGTTTAAATTTCTACAGACCCAACCCACTATACTTTGGTGTGACAATCAGAGTTCCATTCACATATATCACAACCTAGCAGAGTACCAATGCACGAATCATGTTGATATTCATATGAATTATATTCAAAAATTGATACAAGATAAGGTCAATGATATTATTTTTTCTCTAAATTGATGATTAGGATGTAGACATCTTAAAAAATCCTTTTTTTGAGTCACAATTTATTCAACTTCAACAAATTGTGGGCATAAAACAAGGGTCATTAAGGGGTGATAATTCAGTGATTCCTCTTCACTTCCCTTCATGAAAGTACATATTAAGGTGGGGTGTTAGTTTATTTAATTAACTACACATTATTTTATGTGATTGGGATGTACTTGTGATATTTAATTGTAATATAATATGTAGATAATTCACACATTGGTGCACACTTATCCACGCATAATAATGAAGAAGAGTATCAATCAAGTTATAGACTTAATTGAATTCTATTATTAATAAATTGTATTAATATATTAAAGAAAACTTTCTCCTCAAGATAATTTATTTATGAACCCTAACAATAGCCTCTACTTGTTTTTATAAAATCATATAGAGCTAGTGTTGTAGTTAGATTCATTGTGGAAAATAGTTATGGGCATACTAGTGAATTCAATCCAGATGAAAGTTATAGTAATACCACCATAATTATTATTTTTTGTTATGTCTTTATTTTAGATTTCATTAATTCATGGGATATGCATTTATGTGGGTGGATGTTTTATGGTTGTTAACAAAAAATTCTAGAGAATATTAAAAATCTAACACGCTTTCCTACATGCTATGTTTTTTGGTTTTTCTCTTCCTCTACACAACGAATGCCTTTATTTTGGTTCCCTACATACAAATGGGTTCCATTTCCAATTAGGGTTTTAATATAGGATACTTGTGACATATATTTTTAGGAGTCTTTGCCTAGCCTTCTTGTAGTATTTTCTTTTGGGTGTCTTTGTTTTATCCAGACAGTCTCTTTATTTGAAATATTTTCTTCCATTGTTGGCATTGAATCTAGCAGGATCCTCCCTGATGTTTACCTTCTCATTATTAGCATGGATGGTTTTCCCTATGAGGTTGGGTTTGGATTTTTAAGGTTCCCTCTATAGATTTATTCTAGTGTTTGGCTAGCATCAGAGCTCTTTTCAAATGGTATCTTCTCAAGAGTTCACTTTCACTAATTTTATTTTGGACACGGGTGTGGTAACATGCACTTTATCTTCAACCCATTTTATCTCTACATATCATAGAGTGTTGGGAAAGTGTTGGTTCATTTAGAATCTAGTGATAGATTCCCCTTGTCTAAACACTCATTGATATAGGTTCTTCTCTTCTTCCATGACTTCTTTTTTCTTTTATGATTCCATTCATTTTAATCACAACTCAAAATTCATGGGTTTTTTAGTTATTCTCATTGTATGTCAGGATTGAACCCCCAGAGGATTATGGATATTAGTGTTTGAACCTCCCTTAGTTAATTTTAAATCTTGGATTCAAGTTAAATGGTATCTCTCTTTTTCCCTGGATAGTCTAGTGGGTGAAGCATCAAAAGGGGCACTTTCTCCTTTTTCCTTTTCCTTTTCTTGGCCTTTTTCTCCTTAATATTTTTGGGCTAGGTCGGGTGGTCCTATTTTTGGGTTCTTCTTCTTCTGGGAGATGGTGTTTTATGTATATTTTTATTACTATAGTTAGACACTCATGTGATGGAAGTAGCAAAGGAAATGCCTTATCTTTTTCTCATTTCCGTTTGTTGTCCTTTGGTTCTTGGATTTTCTAGATGGTGGCTAGAGGAATCCATCACTAGCATGTTCCTCTCTTCTTCTATAAAATGGTTCTCAATGTTTGTATTCAGAATTATAGTATGAGAACTCATTTTTTGGAAGTAGTAAAGGAAATATATTCTCTTTGTTCTCATTTCTCTTCAGTAGCCTTTGGCTTTTGGGTTAGGTAGACGGTGGTTGGAGTATAACAATGAGAGCGTGTTCCTCTCTCATAGCTTACTACTAATGAGGGTCTTTTGTATTTTGTTTATTGATGCTTCTCATATATGAAAAGAGGTTGGTTTGTATTTCTTCAATAATTTTCACCTCACCCTCTTGGGTGATTAGGTTCCTCCAACTATTTCCTTTGGTATATGCTTAGGGATACTTCTCTCCCTTATGTTTTATATTTGCAGGTGCCTAATATGAGTCAAAATACTTTCACCCTTAAAATTCCTTTATAGAATTGTATTATTGAATTCGGATTCATAAGTGAGGGCCCTAATAGAACCATCATTTGTTTTATTAATGGTAAATGATTTTTTGGGAGGGATCATACCCCGAGAATGGTTTTGAAGGGGACCATACCCCAGAAAATAGAGAGGCTCAAAATCTCAGATACGACTTGAAGAATACACATAGAAAAAGGCCTAGAAGCTAGGAAGGACATTGAAGCACAAAGGAAGTGGACAAACTACCACAAGAAGCCCAAAAAAACCAGAATGCAGCGTCATAACAGCTGCTTGACCCAAAACACAACAAACAACCGTAATTCGACTGCAGAACAAAGACTAAAACAGGAATGGCCTAAAACCAACAAAAACCGTTAAGAACCTGAGTTAGCCAAGAGAATTAATTATGACTAAAATCTTCTACCCCAACTTTGGGTCGTGGCGGGATGAACTGAATGTAGATATTTCTTCTTTACACTTGTCCATCCATCATCGCCTTCTTTTAGGACAAATATGTTCACCTTCCCCAGATTCTCAGTGTAAACAATGAATACTTTATTGTCAACAATTTTGGGGAGGGGACTCACCACCTTGGTAGCAACAAAATTAAAGGTGGTGCCAACTTGTATTTCCACTTTTTCTAACTCCTCATATTTCCTCTCCAAGTCATAAATCAACGAATCAACCATAAATGCTTCATAATTAGTAACTTCCCCCAAAATATGTCTTTTTCTCAATGGTTGATTTGTCACTATGGCCATTAGTGATTTATCTCCCACCGACTTCATCCTTGGGATTTGGCATGCCTTTCTTTGGAGGATTTGAAGCAGGTTTGGGCAGGATTTTCTTTGTTTAATTTGAAATGAGCGGTATAGTTGCCTCTCCAAAACCGCCATCAGTCAATACCACATTCTCTATACCATTGTTCCCTAGCTGAAGCATGTCGCGGCTATGGTTTTCCAATTTCAGAGTATTATCTCCCTCCGTCCTCGGTTTTACATTTTTTTCTTGTCACTGGGAGTTCTCAGATCCAGCTGTTATATGTTCATTACCAACATGGGCTGGAAGTACCTCTTTTGATGAATCTTGTTGTGACCCCTCGTGCTCCACTAGAGCTACGTTCGAGCCATTTTGTACGTAACTATTGTTCTCATTCTGTTGCGTTTGATTTTTCTTCTTCAATTTGTTGGGTTGTGTCTCTTTGCAGCCATAGCTTCCATGGCCCACACACCCACATTTGTTGCAATACATAGTTGAATCTTCATAAAATATTTTTTGTTTCCATAAACCATCTTTGGTTGGTAGGTTAATGACATCCAGAGGGGTTGAGCCAACTGGGACATTAACACACAATCTGGCTGCAATGAATCTTGACCTAGAAATTGTAGTTGGGTCTAGTGTTATCAATTCACCAATTGCTTTTTCTATACCCATCAAAACATCCATTTCCCAGAACTCAAGTGGCAGTCCAGGAAGCCTCACCCAGACTGGGCATGTTATTGGTGTGTGTGTTTTAGCCATAGACTTCCATCTTACGATGGAGAGTGTAGTTCTACCATAGAACCATGGACCACCCTGCATAACATTTTCTAAATCTTCTTCAAGAGAAAAAACAAACAGGGAGCTTTTTTCAGAGAGGGCAAGGGTATTGACTTGCCCCCAAGTCATCCATTTCTTCTTAACCCAGACTTCTTACTTGATCGATATTTGATCGGATTCTAGCAAAACATCCAATCAAAGAAAAGTTGTATCTTTTGCATGCTCTCTCTACAACTGTGTCTGGGACATTTAGCCATGGAGAGTCTTGACTCCATTCTGGATCCAGCTGTTGCACTGGTTCTTGTGGCTGTGGCTGTTTTTTGAGAAATTTTGCCAATGAACCCTGCTTCAATGTCGACCTCTCCCCTCAATAGAACCATCATTTTACCCATAAAAAATATTTCATTTTATTGAATAATTCTAATACAATTATAGCTTTTTAAATTATTTTTTGGCATTTTTTACTCATTTGCCAATACAATATTTTGTTAAATAAATAGATTTCAATTAATTTAGTTACCGCTTATTATATTTTTATTATAGATTCTCATTAGGAGAAAGAACCTTTGTCTCCCTCCCCCTGTTGAGGTTGATATGAGCAAGCCTCAAGTAAAATATTTCAATTCTAATGCCTATTGTTACTACCATAGATGTACTAGGAAACCTACTAATAAATTTTCATGACTCGACATGTTATGCAATATTTGATTGATACAAATGCTATTGAATTCAATTATACTCAAGAAAAATCCAAGCCTCAAGTCAATGATAATCGTAAGATGAAAATATTTAATGATCCTCTTCCTAATCATCACAATTTTGGATCTAAGAGTGACTTATAGGTGCATCATGCATATAACGCACAAGCCCCTCTTAACATATGTCATCATATACTTGATTCTCTTATTGGTACAGTCACTTCTTATTTTCCTCATAGACCTATTATTACATTTGATGGTAAGATACTTAATGACGATGTTACTTATAACTCACTTTTTATTCAGGTCTTTGTCAACAAGAAACCTATTCCTAATTATCAAGAGGATTGGGGTAAACTTAAATAGAAAATTACATTAATTATTGAATATAATTTAAATAACAATACATAAAGGTAAATGACAGAACACATTATTTACCATGGGAAAACCTCAAGGAGGTAAAAAACCCACCAAAAATATTAGATATGCATTTAATTGAGAAACCTAGTAATTTACACTTAGTAACATGTCCGGGTAACATCCTTTTTCACCTTTCACTTCTCATTTCTCCATGATAATTTTCATGGGCCCTAAGTTCCCTATTTAATTTGGGTGATTAGGTGTGTCCCTTGAAAACACTTTTTCAATCATAATTGGTTGAAAATCATTAATATAAACCCATGGGCCATAGGTTATATTTAATAAATAAAAATATAATTATATTTTTATTTATTAATTATAATCTATCATTTATAGTTATATTTAATATAAATATGAAATATAACATAAGGAACTATATAATGGGTTAATAACCCACTTAATATTATGTTCCAACACTCCCCCTTAATGTTGGGGTTATATGCCAACATTACACACACACACACACACACACACACACACACACACACACACACACACACACACACACACACACACACACACACACAGATATATAAACATATATACACATATAAATATATATGTATATGTATGTATATATACATATATACACATATACATATATATGTATATGTATGTGTCTATATATATATATATATATATATATATATATATGTATATGTATATATACAGAAGAGTTTGGAAGGATCGTGGAAAGTTGTATTACACAATAGTGTCGAGCGAAATGATTGTATAAGATTATTAAGGACAATGAGTTCATGGTGTTGGACAAGTGTGTCTAATGGGATTGATGAGAAGACTTCGATAAGCAACAAAGTATGTCATAAGGCAAAATAAAGGTAATAAAGATCAAATATCCGTAGACACATATCACAAAAGGAAATGAAGGAAGTTCAATGAGGTGTCCAACAAACATCTGACAAATAGTTGATAAATATCAACTACCGAATTTGACGAAGGTAGGAAATTAAGAAGAAGGATGGCGTGATAGCTCAAGGATTCAATGAGTACCATTTGAATTGGAAATGAGTAGTAACACCGTCCATTGGAGCCCATCATCTCAATAGTTTGATAGAATGTCAATATATATTAGGTGAGCTAGATAAGAAAGGATCTAGAAGGATCTCGAGAGAGGTCGGAGACGAGGAAACTCGAGAAGATACAAAGAGAGAGAGAGAGAGAGAGAGAGAGAGAGAGAGAGAGAGAGAGAGAGAGCCAAGTCAAACTAGTTAAGGGTAAGTGCATAGGGATACACCAAATTGAGATAGTGCAGGGAGAGAGCCTGTAAGCTCCATAGTAGAGCATTATTGTAATATATATATATATACATACATACAATAGGAATTACACCACGATGGAGTTTCTAGGATAATATACCATTTTGAAGGATATATACACATTCATCATGCTAAACTTACCTTTTTGTAGAAAATGATTTGGAATTCATAAATTAGAATTGGATGATATAAGCTAAGCATGATTTGTGAGACTACATCTCACGGTTTCTCATGGATAATCTATAAGCACCTTATGAGACTTTTAGAATGTAAGAAAATCCTTTACAAAACGGTGCTTTGTTACTAGACTACATAGTAAACTTAATATAGAGAATTTACATAGATCATAAGGATTTTTACAATGATTTTATGGAGAAGAAAGTATAGAGGCGGAAAAGAAAATACATGGCTGACCACTAGGAGGTGGCATTGTCATGCACACTCCCCCTCAATGGAAAATTCAAAAGGTCAATCATTGTTTGAAACTTGTAAAAAATCACAACACACAATGGCTTCATGAATATATCTGCAACTTGATCTTCAGTGGGACATAAATGGATATCTATATCACCACAAAGAACCTTCTCTCAAATGAAATGCATATGAATTTATATATACTTCATCTTCTGATGTTGAACTGGTTTGTTTGTGAGAGAAGTGAAACTATGGCTATCACACAGGAGAGGAGTACTTCCTTTAACTTCCATATGAATTTATTTTAATAGTTGCTTTATCCATGTGACTTCTTTTGTTGCTTCCATTGCACTTCTATATTCCACCTCAGTAGAAGAAATGAACACTTTTGGTTGTTTCTTGCTACTCCAAGTAATTGCACTTATACCAAACTTGAGAAAACATATCCATTCATATATTTTCTATATAATACATCACCAACATGGTCAGAATCACAATATCCATATATAAATAAGCATTATTAGAAGAAGTGTATTGCAAACCAAAATTAATTATTCCTTTAATATATTAATATTATTTTAGCTAGCTTCCAATGGTATTTATATGGTTCATTCATGAATTTGGAAGCAATACCTACTGCATATGCAATATCAATCCTAGTGATAGTAAGATAGATTAAACTACTTACAAGTTTCCTATAAAGAGTAGGGTTTGATTTTTCACATGCATGTCTAGGATCTATTATATAACCAACTTCTATAGGAATGGAAACAAGTTTACAATCAACCATTTTAATTATTTTAAGTAAATTAGAAACATATTGTGATTGAGATACAACAATAGAATGTTTTATTTGAAATATAGCCATGCCTAAAAATGATGTAATAATCCTAGATCAGTCATTTCAAATCACTATTTTAATTTAGCTTTAATTTTAAGAATTAAGATATTTGAATTTTTTGTAATAAGTAGATATTATACATATAATACAATAAGTATAATCTGATTATTTTCAATTTTAACATGAGATCATTACTATATGAGCAATTATTAAAACCAATATCTTTTTTAAAAAATCGCATACCAAGCTCTAAGAGCTTGTTTTAAGCCATACATAGATTTTTCAATTTACAAACAAAGAGTTATTTTCCAATTTCCTCAAAACCTTTAGGTTGGGTCATGTCGATTTCCTCTTTCATATCACCATTAAAGAAGGAATTCTTAACATCCATCTAGTGAATTTATCAACCATATTGAGTAGGCAAGGAAATGAGAATCCTAACTGTGCTCATTTTTTCAACAGGAGAAAAGATTTCTACATACTCAATACTAATTTTTTTAGTAAACCATCAAACTACCAACCTAGATTAAAATTTATAAACTTTTCCATCGGCATTATACTTGATTTTGTAAAGCCACCGAGATCCAATACTTCATTTTTTGTGGAGGAGGGACTAGATCCCAAGTTTGATTTTTGATTAAGGTGTTGTACCCGAATTTCATGGATTTTATCCATCTTTCATCATGGCATGCCTCTTCGAAATATTGGGGTTCAAGTTCATACATAGTCATTAATGCATGGTAAGTATGTTGAATTCTAGTTATCTTGTGAAGATTATTAAGATTAGATTTTTGGAGAATAGACTGAGCCCATTTAGGTCATTTAGTTATGAAGGAAACGAGAATAAGCTCATTTTCAATTTTTGTATCATTATTACAATCAATATGTTCATTATTATTACATTCATCATGACCATCATTTTCTAAATCAATGGGCTCATTATAAAGATGAGTAATAGAAGGAGAACTACAAAAAGGTTTTTCAAGAATTTGAACATTTCTGTTTTCAACGACTTCTCATTTTACAAGATCATATATCCTCAAAATTTTTGTTTTACCTTCATAGCCTACGAAATTACAAGGATAGGAGGTCTGGTCTAACTTTTTCCTTTTAGATTTAGGAATGAAGATGGAGGCTTGACTACCAAATATTCTCAAGTGAGACACATTGGATTTATTTTTGGTCCACTTTTCTAAAGGTGTAGTTTAAAACAAGGCTTTAGTAGGGACTCTGTTAAGAATATGAACTGTAGTATTCATAGATTTAGCCCACAAAAATCTAGGGACCCAGGCTTAGTGAATCATGATTCTGGCCATTTCAAGAATGGTATGGTTTTTCCTTTCCACTATATCATTCTGTTAAGGGGAATATGAAGTGGTAAGTTCTCTTTCAATTCTACATTCAACACAAAATGAATCATTTTTTTTTAAATATTCACCTCCATTATATGTTCTAAGTATTTTAAGTTTATGACTTGAACTATTTTTTACTAAAGCTTTAAATTCTTTAAATTTGGATAAAACATCATATTTGTTTTCAATAAAAAACAACCAAATCATACGAGAATAATCATCAATGAATGTAACTACATATAAAAAACCATTCAACGAAGGTACTTCTAAAGGTCCTCTAACATCACTATGAACAAGTTCAAGAGGTTCAAAGTAATTTGCATCATGGTGGATATGAAAGGGGTTTGCAAACTGTTTAGGTTGCATAATCAACCTTCACAAGTTTCATGAGCATGGGAGATAGGAGAAAATCCCAAAACAAGCTTAATACGATACATGTTTTACATGCTCATAAATTTAACATTCCCTAATATTTCATGCCATAACTATGAATCATTCCTTTTTTAGAAGTAAAATAGGAAATAAATGCAAAACCATTAAAGATATGTAACCCATTCTTTTGAATACCTTATGTAATAGTAGTATCGAAATAATTTTAATGTACCATTCATCCTTAAATAAGATGATGTTATAATTATTTTAATTTAATTGAGAGCATGATAATAAATTCATCTTCAGTTTAGAAACATATAAAACATCATTAATATAAACATTGAAAAATTTATCTTTACCTTGACTTTGTACATCTAAAATAGAATGATCACCTAGATTAATCCAATCGTAACATTATCTCATATCATAGAGAATATCCAACATACAAGTCATGTGCCTAGAAACACCACTATCTAAGACCCATTCATTTTATTTTTAAGTAACAAAGGTTTTTTACTATTCTTATGATTCTTGTGTTGATTTGAATTAGATTTATTTCCTTTTTTTTTTAAATTTGGTTTGATTTTATTTTTCCTACAATCTTCCTTTTTATGACCAAATTTTCCACAATAATAAATTTTCCATCAAAACTGAATTTTAAGTGATTATTCATTTATTTCCTATATTTATTAGGAGTTTAAAGTTTGATTTAAACTTCTAATTCTTATTCAATTTAGAAAATCTTTTATTAATTTTTTGAGCGAGAAGTTCCTCAGTGGCATTCTCTTTTGAAATGAAATTCATCATAACTTTCTCTCCATGTATCAAGAGAGAACTAAGGGTAGATAAATCATGAATGTCTTTCTCAATTTGATACTTAGATTTTAGGATTGAGATAAATTTCCTAAACTTTTCATGAATTTTCTTTTTTATAATTATTTATAATAATTTATCCTGAATTAAATCTCAACCGTATCCATCTAATTGAGATTTAATATTTTTAATCTTAGCAAATAAATTAGACCACTTTTTCATCCCCATTCATGGGAGTTGTCATTAATTCAAGAATATTTTTATGATTTTAGAAAGTCTCGTACCTTCATGCATAGATTCAAGCAGTTTCCAGGTTTCACTAGAGATTTCTTGGTTTCCGATGTATAACAGAAAGTCATCATGCATGTTTTGTGGAATGATCAACATCGCCTCTAGCACATTTTGTTAAAATTCAGAGACATTTTCCTTCTTTGCTTGTCTACCTATAGGTTCCTTTTCCATACCATTCACAATTAGCCCATAGTTTTTTTGCCACGAATTATGCTTTCAAACGAATCTTCCAAATGATATAGTTATATCCATTTAACATTTGTGACTCATCCGTGTTAAAGTGATTAGAAATAATTTTGGATTATAATTTAAATGATTTTAAAGCTTTTATGACTCAATTCTAGGCTAAATTTAGAATTTCAATGTTTTTAATGAATACTTGGACCTTATTTTGCACTTTTGACACACACAAAGAAAAATAATGTTATATCAAAACATAAATTAATGATACTTTTTTTTTGTAAAAAATTGATAAAAAAAGAGAATTTTTTTAAATGCAATTAACAAAATCTTTGTCTCGTTTTAAGTGTTAATCCATAATTGTGTGCAAAATTTTGAGGTCTTCCTCCTTCCTGAAAAAATTAAGTTGTTGCCTACATTCTTAAGGCACAAGGAAACAAAATATTAACTATAATTTTTAATGCAATAACATAAAAAAAATAGTCTTCTAAAAATTATTAATAGATCTTCTTCTTTGATTCACTTTTCCCTTCTCTTTTCTCAAAAGTCTTAACCGGATTTTGTTAACCACACGGGCTAGGGAAACACACAACATTAGCTTATAGCTAATATACATATAAATTTAACTATTAAACAAAAACAAATTCAAGGTATCGACCTTGTCATTTGATACACTTTGCTCCACCCATGTATTTATTCAAGCTTTCATGCATTGATTTAAAAAAGAATATGACCACTTTTCACTAATAATAGAGCACCAAAATAAGAAAAATAATAATAAATAACTACAACATAAAAAACCACATAAAACACACACTAGGGACAACCTTATGGCTATGACTCTCTTTTCCAATTGGCTCAATATATATCATTTTTTAATCAAAAAAATGGATTTTCCAAATTGTAAAACATTGGTCAAATTTACTTGTTACACACAACATTAGTTTATAGCCAATATACATTTAAATTTAATTGTTAAAGAAAAACAAATTCAAGGTACTGATCCTGTAATTTGATAAACCTTCCTCCACTCAAACAAATTCATCATCACAAACTTTTTGCTTTATGCATTTAAATGAGCTTTCATTCATTACCTCAAAAAAAATGACCACTTCTCACTAATAATAGAGTACCGAAAAAGAAAAAAGGAAACCAAATTTATATATACTCCCACTTTTCAAATTTTATGAAACTACAACATAAAAATTACATAAAACACGCATTGTGGACACCCTTATGGTTGTGATTCCCTTTTCCAATTGGCTCCATATATCTCCTTTTTTTTAAAATGAATTTTACATATTGTAAAACATTGGCCTTGATTTTCCTAAATTTATTATGTATGCCAAAATTTTATACCACAGTATTTTTCACAAATATCAATAGGTAATACTCCAAAAATCTACACCAAAAAATAGAGGCAATACAGATATTTTTAATTTTATGAAATGAAAAAATTGGCCATATGTTTTTGATGTACCAAAAGTTTCCAACCAAAGGAAATATTAAGATATCCCTTGGATTGAATAATTATGGTAATGAGAAAAGTAAATCTAGGTACTGGTTTAATTGCCAATGTTGAGGAGGATTAGGGTTTTGAGGTCAAAAGTTTAGCAGACTGTAAGAGCCTTGGGCTCTACAGGTTGGTTGCGTAGGGTTATCTGCAAGTGAATTTCAATGCATTTTTTCTTAATTATAAGACACTTGGAGGGTGTAGGAAATGAAATTAGAGTATTTAAAATATAAATAGTCTAAGCAACGATAGCCACTCGTGTGTGAGTTTAAATTTTGTATGATGATAGACAATGTCAAAATTTTGCAGTGTAGATAATTTGTGAGGGTCCCCATATGTTGGATAGACAAAAATGGCCTAAGTGTTGGGCACACGAATGTAGGGCGTTGAAAGAGTGCATGCGACGCTATAATATATCTGAGGTACCCATGATCAAGAATTGGTTGTTTCTGTTGTAAAGATTATTTTTGGAGTTAGTGTGATGAGAAAAAAAAGACATGAAGACTTGTGGTCCACGCAATGGTATTTTGGGAACAAGACAACAACTGAGTGCAATGCATAGTTTAGGCTAATAATAGGATTTCTACTCAGAGTTAACTATAGGAAGTCTATTGTTAGAACACTTGCAGGTTGCGCATCCTTTTTTAAAGGTGCATGACTATTATTAAACATGTGACCTATTTTGAGAAGTGCATGGGCAATGAAGGGAAAGTCCCCACCCCTGTATGTGTGTGTGTGTGTGTGTGTGTGTGTGTGTGTGTGTGTGTGTGTGTTGATTTACACGGTTTGGTTTGTGTCAACTTATAGAGTTATACTGTTGGTTTTGTCACACACTTGACTCATGGAGATACTTATGTAATGTAAGATTTTTTTGTGTTTTACAATATTTAATACAATGTTTCATATTGGCTGGATAATGGTGTTGAACATGATTGAATCTGGCTCTTGAATGGTAAATTTTGTTATAATCATTGTTCAGTTCATCTTACATATATTTTAAGATCTAGATCTAGTTTATGGATCTTGTGTTGTTTACTCTTGGTTATGAATCTAAATACCTATATACACCATCATGCTAACATTTTTTATAAGCAACTCTAAAGAGGGACCTGGTGCCTTTACGCACTTTGGGTGAGCACTCAGCTCAGAGATGAGTGTTATGCTAGCGTGTCTGGGTTATTCATAGTTAGTTCTAGGCTGCATCATTGGTTCTGTTTCCGAGGATCTCTTTTTCAGCTATTTTCATAATGTTGCGTGATGAAGACGTACTCAGTTGACCTTGGTACAAGTGTTAAGGAGTGGTTAGTAGATCTGGAAGAAGATTATGCTCGAAGATTCAACACTAGATTTGAGTTTGATGCACGTGTACATGGGTGGAGCATAATATGTATGGATTCTTATATGAGAGATTCTTTGATATCTTTCCAATAGAGCTATACGAGTGGATGGTTTCTTACACTTTTCTAAAAGGAATTAGTAGGTTCTACACACTTGTTTGGACGCAAGAAGAATTTTAGTCCCTCTATTATGTTGATTTGATTTGGACGCGCGTTGTGGATACTTAGTTTTGTGGTGTTTTGAATAGCTATATTTTGGAGTACTCAATTTCCACTTACTCTTGTCTGGAGGTAGCTGTGTTCTAGTTTTTACGTTATCCCAAGGGAACCTATCTACAAGGAATTCCATTGGTGATCAAAATCTTGATGGTAACCCTGAATTTGGAAGAGAAGTCGATGGCTAGCTAAACCCCACCACGTGTGCGGGCAGGAGCAGGTGTGGTGAAGGATGGCGGACCTAGCGGCAGAGAGGTAAAGAGAAGAAAGGTGGATTAAGTTCAATGAGGTGTGTGAGAGGGATTTAGAGAAGAAACGCGATATTCTAGAATGGATGGCATTAAGGAGAGAGATGACTCGTTAAGGATTTGGAGCTCATGTAGAGGACGTGGAGCCAGAGCATCTAGAACTCCCCCATTTGGAAAAAATGACAGGGAACCCTAATCATCCTCTTATGAGAGTGTTCCAATAGAGACAACTTGGGCCACGGGTGTGCATTTGAATCTACCTGGAAGCCTAGCCCTTACACTTAGTTTTTTATTTTCTACTACAACCAGTAGTCAACAAGCTAGTTTGGGCAATAGAGTAGCAAGAGGTAGAGTTGAATTATCAGCAAGTTCATGAGTGAATAAAATATTAAGTACATTTATGGTCAGGCAGATGTCTTCCCTGTTATTTGGAGGACTGGTTGGAGGAACCTTTTCAGGCGCGTCATCAACAAAAAACATAGGTGCGTAGAACTTTGGACTCACATCGGGGGTAGCACAACTTCGTAGACTATAGGAGTTTAGTTTAGTACCACTATTAGGACATATGGTATTGCATCCTCTGGTTTAATTCTTATTAAGGTGGAGGATCAGGAGGAACAGGTGTATCAGGACATGGTAGATCTGGTGGATCTAGAGGCGTAGGTAACACAGGAGGTTATGGATCTAGTGGGCATGGTCCTCACCAACCCCATAATATTTACATGGAAATGTCACTTCATCTCCCAGAGTATACAGGAATATAAGATGTTGTTGAGCATGTCCATATGTGTGAGATACTGTGGTGCACAAAAGGAATTACAGCTTCAGAGCGCAAGGCTAGTCAGTTTGTAACTACATTAGAGGGACATGTGCATAGCTGGTACAAGAAGTTTGACCCTGATCAAACTTGTGTGGATTATACAAGACTACGAGATCCTTTCATTAAAGAACTTTATATCCTAGAGTTTGAGCAGAAAATTATAAGCGCACTCAAGGATATCAAGTAGGGCACTCCTGAGAGTGTCTGGGAATATGATGCTCATTTCAAAACACTCTTTTCTAAACTATCATATGATATCCATGTAATTCAGCATGCACAGTGGTTCGTCAAAGGCCTTATCATGCATTTTAGGAGGTCAATCTCCCATAAGACTTATACAGACCCGCACGAGGCACTTGAAGCAGCTCTACGTGTTGAGGAAGTCGGGAGTATAAACACTAGAGTGATCCCATTTTTGGAAGCTCAGATTGCGGAAATGGCAAAACAATTAGAGAAACTATCAGCCAATACAACACATGAGACACGCAGTGAAATTTGGTGCACATATTGTGAAGTACAAGGGCATACTAAGGATAGTTGTTCTCGCAGATCGGTGTGGTCCTTGTTGTTGGATTATGAGATATGTCATTTAGAACATGATGTAAGTCATTTTCTATTGTTGCAAAGCGCGATAAGGAAGAACATGTCTTGCTATGAGAATATTTTTAAGTCCACAACTCACAATACTGAAGATTACAAGTTGATTGATCAGATTCATGATGCCATTGATATTGGTGTATGATAGAATTGAGTTTTGAATAACTCTAAGGATAAAATTGAGCAACAAGATCATGATCACACTCAAGGGCACTATGATAAAAATGAAGGGTGCTTTGAGGGAGGCCGTGGTAGAGGTCAAGGATACCATGGTGCATTCATAGACTGAGGTCGTGGCAGTGGACGAAGTGAGTTTCCTTATGGAACATGTTATACGTGTGGATCCCCTGACCATTACATGCACGAATTTCTTCAGAACATTACTTGTTCTTTTTGTAGAAATAATCATAACTATGAAGAGTTCCCAGACTTATATGAACATCTGAGCAAGAAGCATAAACAAGAGAACAAGGGTGTGGGGATGGTTAGAATACAACACATCGTGGAAAACCAATGGATGTAGAAGTTAGCACTGGATCTTGAGGTAGTACCTATGAAGATTACTACATGCGTTGAGGTTGCATGCGCCAATGAAACATTGCAACAAAATCCTACCATTTCTAAGGAGGAGGTTTTGCATGTAAAATATCCAGACCCTACACATCAGAAAAAGGTTTATTAGGAAACCCGGAGGTATTCCTTCAAGCCATGGAGGTATAGTGGAAGGATCAAGTGGAAAAAAGGAATATGTTAGTTTATACCCTACGTGGGAGAACAATACACTAGTGGATAGTTTATAGGGATATTCTCATAGAATGGAGAGAAGTGATAATTTCTCTATCAGCCCATTTTCTTAGGAGTAATGCACCTACTCAAATATGTGAATATCATGGTAATAATAATGTTCAACACCATGTTCAACAGTGTTAGAGACTCTGTAAAAAGGGGCAAGAAGCTTTACCACCTTTTTGTGGGTGCACAAAATTTATTTCACCTTGCAAGGTTGCGCGTGCACTTGGTATCTTTATGCGGAGTTGCATAGAGAGACTAGAAATTGGTAAGACTTGACTATAGGAATGATCCAGACTTTTGACTACTTCTCCACTAAACCTTTGGTGAAAGAGGCATTTCAGGTTATGAATTGATTTACTATGGGAGATAATGCAAAGGATGAAGAGCTCATTCAGGGGTTATTTGGTGAGTCAGACCTAGAAGCACGTTTTGATGAAGTAGATGAGACAAATGCAGCACTGCTTGAGCGTGTTTTCCTAGAGAAGGAGAAATACAATATGGTCTATATGGTAGATGATGAAAAAGTGGAAAAATTGGACATATATCATCCAGAGGGTACATGCAAGGTCTTAGATAGTGCAGATGAGAAGGCGCGCGCCTACCATGAACCTATGAAGAAAAATAAAGTGAACATTTACACGAATGTTGAACCTAAGGAGGCCATCATTGGAGATTACTCGTCTAACTCTGAAGTGGCTAAGATAATTAAGTTGTTACAAGATTTACAGGACTTGTTTCCTAGGGGCTACCATGAGTTGAAAGGAGTGCATGAATATTTGGGCGAGATGAAAATTAAGTTAAAGGAAGGTGCCCACCTGGTTAGGAAGAGACCTTACAGGATGAACCCTAACCTGTACATAAAATTTAAAGAAGAAATTGGCAAGATGTTAGAATCTGGCATTATTGAGCCCATAGAGGAATCAGAGTGGGTTAGCCCTATGGTCATCAACATAAAGAAATATGGAAGAATCAGGATTTTTGTGGACTACAGGGAGCTGAATGTTGCCTGTGTGATTGATCCTTTCCCTACACCATTCACTAAGGAAATATTGGAAAGCATTGTAGGGCGCAAAATTTACTCTTTTAGAGATGGATTCTATGGGTATCATCAAGTAAGAATTGTTAAAGAGGATTAAGAGAAGACAACTTTCACCACTGAATGAGGAATTTTTGCATACACTATGATGCCCTATGGATTAAAGAAAGTGCCTGCAATATTCTCACGCATTGTTTTTCAAGCATTCCAGGATTTTATTCACAAATTCTTACAAGTTTAATTGGGTGATTAGACCATGTATGGGCTCATCAAGGATCATTGTGATAGTTTGAGGTTAATGTTTGAGAGGTGCAGGTAGTTAAGCATCTCCTTAAATATCAGGAAGTGTGTATTTACTACACCTTTTGGAACTCTTATAGGGCATATTATCTGCAAGGAGGGTTTGTTAGTATATCCAACTAAGATCACAATCATATTAGGCTTGGAGAAACCCACAATTTAGAGTGAGGTGCACAGATTCTTGGGCCACATAGGGTATTACAAAAAAATTATCAAAGGATATGTTAATAGTGTCGTGCCCTTG
The DNA here is from genome assembly GCA_019776745.2 of Taxus chinensis. NCBI lineage: Eukaryota > Viridiplantae > Streptophyta > Pinopsida > Cupressales > Taxaceae > Taxus > Taxus chinensis. Next base: position 828,017,795 of record CM034149.1, on the reverse strand, counting down.
GAGGAGTTATTAAAAGGTAAAGGGAAGTTCTATTGGGGATAACCGAAGCATTGCGTATTCAAAGCGCTGAAGGAGAGGCTTACTACGACGCTTATTTTATGTTTTCCCTCATGGAATATACCCTTTCGTGTACATGTGGATGCCTCTGGCATGGCCATTGGCATAGTTCTAGGTCATCCTGGAGAAGGTATTGTAAACCATCCTATCTGCTTTGCTAGTAGAAAGTTGACTCCTGCAGAAAAAAATTATAAAACTACGAAGCGCGAGGATTTTTCAATGATCTATGTGTTATTGAGCAGACATAATATTATTCTAAGGATAAGACACACAAATAATATGTGTGTTGGAAAAAGGTGCATTTGAAGGTGCAGAATAATAGGAAAGGAAACACGCCCCAGAGTAGTTGGCTTAGGACTTAGCCATTTTTATGCATAAGGCTATATTTGGAGATAGCGTGCGGAGCACACATCGGGATAGAGACTTGTGCAACACAAAAATGGTATTTTGGGAATGAGCGGCTGATAAACGCCATGCATGGTTGTATTTAATAATATGATTACTTCTTATAGTTAACTATAGGACATCTATTATTAGCACATTTGCATGTGTTCATGTTATTGTAAAGGCACATGGTCATTAATAGCATGTGACCTATTTTGGGAAGTGTGTAGGTGGTGAAGGGAAAGTCCCCACCTCTATAAATATGTATTGAACTGTGTAGTTTAGGGAGACTATTATGTGAATGATTGTAGAGTTATGTTGTTGGATCTGATGTGCGCATGACTTATGATGATACTTATAATGTAAGAAGCTTATGTGTTTTACAATGTTTAATATAATGGATGATATTGGCTAGATAATGGTGTTAGACATAACTGAAACGGGTTCATGTATGGTGAATCTTATTACAGTTATTGTTTAATTCATGATTCTCTAAGATATAGATCTGGATTATGCATTGTGGAATGTTTATGTTTAATTGTGGATCTTAATATGTCTTATCTTCATCACACTAAAATCCTACACAAGAAACTCTAAAGGGGGGCCTAGTATCTTTGCGTGTGTTTCACTATTTTCTTTACGTTTTTGAATGATGAAACAGATAAGGGTAAGGGCTAGGAGGAATACCTGTTAAATGAGTTGGTTGATTGTTGTTGCACACGTTCTGACTTCTTGATCCAGTGCTAATTGTGAGAGCTTCCTTTTGGCTAGGAGGAACTACCTTAAATAGAAAACAAGACCACAAAATAATAGTTAAATGATATATGACAGTGGACTGCGTAGCGTATGTTAGTTCCGGGAAGTGTGATACTTCCTGGATGGCTTTCAATCCACTATTTAAAACAAATTAATGTGAGAAATAAGTAAAGTATTACTGTAGCCGATATGATTTAGGTATCTCATTCAAGTACAATAAGAAAATCCAATCACAATAGGCTAGGCTATAGTTGGATCTAAAGGATGAGGTGTTTGTCAAGGTACTGGGACTGGTCAGGATTGGATTCTGGGTTGTTTAAGTCAACTAGTAGGAGGTGTTTTGGCTTTGTTCTTGGACAGGGTATAAAATATAGAGACCGATGGCGGCTGGGTATAACTGACGAAACTTAAGGGAGACCGACGATGGTTATGGGTAACCGGCATCGGTACAGCAGGGTGACAGTAATTCATTGTAAACCTTATTATAGAGGCTAGGTGAGGTTGGATGGGGCTAAAGGAGGAGATGGTGAGGTCTGTGGGAATACTGAGAAAACTCAGAGAGGTGGAAGGGCCAAGATAGGTGATCTGACAAGTAGGTGGGTGAGATTCTTGGGTTTGTCAGAAATAAGGCTATGGAGGAATGGGAATGTTAATAGAAGAATGGTAGCAAAAGTGATAACAACTCTAGGAACATAATAGGAATGGAAATGATTAATGATAAAACCCTTACCAATATTGCAGGTCCAATGGTTGGGTGGTGGTGATGATCGGTTGATGGAATGGAATTTGGTACAGTAGTGACACTTCCCAAAATGTTACTGTGATATGGATGTCTGGGTTCGTGAAAAGGCTCTAGTTATGCTTGCATGTAGCTCTCTTCTTGTTTCCCTTGCTCTCAGAATGTGCCAACCCCAAAAAAAGGTTGCTTAGGTGAATAAATGGTAACTGACGATGGTTCCAAGTTGACCAACATCGGTTTAGGGGTGACCGGAATTGGTTAAGGTGGGATTCCCTAGGTTTATTAAATTGGGCAGATATTTTCTAATTTCTTGGGCCCAATTAGTTTGTTCTTGCATATTAGAATGGAAACTTCCCTTTGAATGGGCAGTAATGTGGTTAGAGAGATTTTAGGGTTAAACCAAATCTTAGCTCATTAAGGTAAGTAAGACTTAGTTATTGTTAGTTATGGAAACATGCCAAGAATAGGTCTAGGGCGAGGTGGCTGGATGAGATGTCTAGGTGAGGTGGTGGGGTAGAAATTAAGATAATTAGATAATAAATATTGTGTGGATATATATTAATTAAAGTAAATTAATAGTGGTGTGGGGTGGAAAGGGCCTTGGTTAGGTGAGTATGTTTGAGCTGGTTATTTGATTAGGGACCAAGGGGAGTGTGACCTAATTTTGGTGTCTACATTTTGTGCCTTTTTTTTGTGTAGCTTGTATTAGTAAGAAACAATGATAAAAATAAGATGTGGTTGCCCCATGTGTGGGTGAAGGTGATTCCCCTCAAACTAAAAACTGATCAGGTAGAAGACAAAATCGGTGAGTGGTTTGATAAAAGGTGGATGTGATGAAGAGGAATGGGGACAACAAGTGTAATGGGTTAAAGGTCTAATCAGGTAATCAAGGTAATGGGACAAGGTCAAAGGTAGTGATATTCGAACGCACACATACATATAAACTATGGCACAGTACCAGATTGAAGAGCATTGAAACTCTACATCGTCTAAAGTTGATAGGGTTATCCAAACAAGGTTGAGGTGATTCCGGTATCAAAGGTATATGATATGGTGCGGAAGCACATCACAGGTCAGGTGCAGGAACGTGTAGGTATGTTCCGATACACCAAAGGTTGGGTGAGGATAAAAAACACGACAATAGGCAAGGTAAGGTCATTAGGTCAAACAACACAGGTAACAATGTCACAAGGTATAGCGAGCACATGCGTTCATAGGTCATTAACAATGTTTTGGGTCTAGGTAGCGAGGTCACAGCATGGGAAGGGACAAGGTACGAGTAAAATAACAAGTTCCTAAACGTAATGAAGGACATGTATAGGTAAGGTAGGCGTGGAGGTTGGTTGTAATAAGGGTGGGTAAGGTCAAATAGTGGCTGGGTTGGTTAAGTATTGGTCAGAAATGGGGAAAGGGTATGGACAAGATTATGACAGGTAACTGATGTCATTCATACGTAACCGGTGACGGTCTAGGTAAGACGGTCATGGTTTATTAGGGTAGATGACTAATGTCAGTTTGGGTACAACCGACCACAGTTTTCTAGGGAACATGACCGATATCAGTTTAGGTATAACCAATGTCGGTCAAGTTGTTGTGGGTATATAAAGAGAAAAAATCCATATAATACGGATTCATTTGTATGTGTTAAACTTTTGGAAAATGATAGAGCACTGAACGAGTTGTGCTTTTTCGGGAGAGAAGTACACAGGACCGTACTGAGGTGAGGTGGATAGATCCGGGTGGGGAGAGGAGTTAGGTGGATGGGCCCATGAGATTAGACAGAGTGAGTGGATTGGTGGAGTGGTTGGAGGTAGAGGTGTTACATGGCGGAGGTAGGAGATGGGTCGAGTGGACCACCAGCACAATGACCGGACGTGCCACCACGGAGGTGACACTAAGACGAGGTAAGAGCTAAACTTGTCTAAATGTAGAGGGGAATATGGGTCAGGGGGGTGTGGGTAGGGTAGATATTTTAAAATTTGGTTGTTAAAATGGGTGAGAGGAGGGGTGGGAAAATGCATAAGGAGGTTGAATAGGGTTAGGGAGGGATTTGGGGGAAGTTTGGGTAGGTGTCTAGGAGAAATGGGAGATAAATGGGGGAAGAAAATTGGGGGTTCGGGCTTGGGCGTAATAACAATGACCAATGTAGAGATCCGAGGAGCAGGCGATGGATATCACCATTTTGGATAGTATAGGGATTATCTGTGATATGGACCGGCCTGCGTGTCGATGATTTTTTAGTATATGATATTGGTCTGCGTGCCAATGATGTTTTGTATATGATATCGGCCTGCGTGCCGATGATGTTTGGTATATGATACTGGCATGCATGCCGATGATGTTTTGTATGTGATACCAGCCTTGCATGCCAATGATCTTGAGACATTTGTATTGGAGACATTATATATTGGAGGTATTGTATATTGGAGATAGATGATTTATATATATATGGCGATGATGATGTTTATGGCATGATATATATGTACTTTCGATGATGATATTGTACATGTGATGGAAACAAGGTAAGTTAGGCATGATAGAGTCAAGTCATAGGCATGGATTGAGTTACGTTAGTTTAGGCATGATGGAGTCAGGTCCTAGGCATGGATTGAGTCAGGTTAGTTTAGGCATGGATTGAGTAAGGTTGGTTTAGGCATGGATCGAGCAAGGTTTTTTGGTTGATTGAATTTTTAATTCATTAATGTGTGTAATTTATGATGGTATGGATCGTGTTAAGATGATTTGTAGGAAAATGTATGATTATGGTAAAGAAATTGTAGACAAGAGGAAATGAATGTATGAGTTATGACAGTAAATATGTGTAACACTTGTTGCCTATTTGGTGTAATTTCATGTTATTGATATAGAAAGGAAATTAACTAGGGTAGAATGTGAATAGGAAAAGGAAAGGGAAATGGAGAATTGGTTAGGGTAGAGAGTGGACGAGCTAACCTCCAAGGGCCCCATGCCCTTGGAGTGTTGCCTACATAGTCCCGGTAAAAAAGAGACCTCAGGCTGATGTAGTTCTCCCATAATCTAGGGAAGATTGTGATGAAGGAAAGGAATGGATTAATAGGTGTTTAGGCATGGGTGAATATAGGTCATAGGAATGATTGAGTTTAGGTTGTAGGCATGGTTGAGTTTAGGTCATAGGCATGATTGAGTGATTTTTTGTAAATACAGGTGTCGAGGATCTGGTCCTGTATAGGATAATCAATAAGTAATGATGAAGGTGAATGGTAAGAGGTGGTAAAATAGCCACTTAATTTGATAAGAACCCTAAAGATTCAATCCATACCTAAGAGGGACTTATGAATGTAATACCCTAAAGGCGTTGCATAATGTACCATTCTAAGGGTGAAGAAAGTTGCATGATCACGAAATGTCATGTTTGCGGAAAGTCCCTTGAGTATGCTGGGATTTAGGGGTAGCGAAATAGTGTTATGATTTAATAACAAACAAAATCATGCACACAGGATCTAAACAATTCCCCACAAAATCTACAGCAGTGGGAGGATAAACTAGAATAATCCAAATCACATAAAAGTACACACACATAACAAGCATGTACCGTGGTACACCAAATGTGGGCTACATAAAAAAAAGGTATCTCATATATATAATATAGCAAGAGATTACAAACCCACTCTTCTGCACAAGAGTACATGTATCTCTACAAGAGTATTTCCTCCTCCCAGATCCCCAACTGGATCTACCTGAGTACACTAAACCATGCCTCCATACCACCACTTGCGTCTCCTCTAGATCTCTAATTGGATCTACCTGAGTTCACTCCAACCATGCCTCTCAAACATAACCAGACCTCACATACCTGAAGCTACCCTACATCTGCCACTGTGCAACCAAGCTCTCATTGTATTGTGAATCTGCAAACGAGACCTCTACAATATCTAGATCTACATGGATCAACAATACAAGATATCATGGATCTACAATGCAAGACTAGATCTACATAGATCTATAATACAAGATATCACCAACATGTGGATCTACAAGAATAAATGCTATGTGCTTTGCATACTATGCAATCCATTGCATGAGACTAAACAATATAAAGGAAATATAGTAGCCTTCTATTTCCTTTTGTCCAGCGCCTCTCCATGGAGTCTCTGTCTTCATGTAACATGTTCCTTTTTTCCTCTTCTTCTTCATCTTCATCCTCTCAGTCTTGGAGAATCAAGGATCTAATCCGATCCTTCTCATTATTCCACCTAAGCCCTAACTTTCATGCTTATATAAATATATAGACTTAGGGCTCCTTAGCTATGCAATTACATACAATATATTTTCTTTAAAAAAAATCTATATTTAAAGCCCGTGACTAAAAATAAAACACATCACACAGGTAACCGGCGCCAATTAGACCTAACCACGGATGGTTCCCACTTGCTCTGACCGAAGTCGGACCTGTCTGACTGATGATGGTTCTGGCTGACCATGACAATTCCCCCCTTGACCGATGATGGGTCGTTATATTTCCAGTCACTTTCCATTGCATGCTAACTGTGAAGCAATCTAGCTCCATAACCTAACAATCTCCCACTTGGAGATAAATTTTTGAATCTTTGTACCTATACCTATACATCACCATCCTCCACACACCATGAAGACCATCTATTCTTTCCTTCAAAAATTCTCTCAAAAAATAAAACCAGGAAGATCAAAACCATCTTCTTAAACCAAGAAGATGAAACCATGACTTACAAAACCTACATGAAGCTACAACTAATCTGTGACACCAAGCCTCAAGCTCCCACTGAATTGTAACACCATACCAATTATTGGTATCAGACAAACAAGCCAACCAAGCTCCTCATGCAACAAGCCATCATGACTAACACACCTACAAGAGCTCCCACTCAAATTGAAGTTCTAAGCCTCAATCACATCCGTAGCCATACATGTAAAACTAACCATGTTCTCCATCCATCTATCCATGTCTCCATGCAACCACCAATACAACTGACCAAGACAGGTCAAACTGGAATATGTGAAAGCAAAAAAAGATCCTGGGTAAAGATAGCCCACATGAGTTCTACCTGCAACAGTGGGTGATCAATCCACAAACCTGCATAACTCAATAGAATCCAAACAATGCAATCTGTAAATCCAAATCTGCATAAACAACTAGCATGTCCAAGACAATCATCTGTAGATAACTTCTCTCAAGGAGTAATATAGTAACAAGAGGAAATACAAACATCCCCTACTCATGCTCAAGGCATCCATGTGCAAATTAAACATTTGCATCATCATAGACTCACAAAATTGAATCTATCTAACATGTACAAACTCACCATGTACATCCATCCATATCACCAACTCTCCAGAAGCTCTAAGTTTTCCACCGACTAACTCCAAAGCTGAATATGCATCTTGTGCTCATCAATGTCAATAACAAACATCCATGTTGAACCATGCCACTAATACCAAGTGCAAATAGCAACATACATGTCATCAACATACTACACAGATCAACCAAGATGAAATCAAAACAAGGGCACCATCTAAAAATGGTAAATAAACACTGTTGTTAAACCTGTGACCAAACCAAAAATAGTTTCCTAACCAACCCCGGTCACTGCCTGACCAACCATGGTTACCAGATGACCAACCATGGTTAATCCTAACTCACACCGGTCTATGTAACAGTCAAATTTTCTCTTTTAACCCTTAAAACTTTGAAAAATTGCTCTATCATCTTCAACCAGCTGAATCTAACCATCAACTGTAATCCCATAGGGATATCCAGGCACCACAAAATAAACCATAAGTGACATCACAAAGCAATAAACTCAATATACCTACAAATCCTTGATTGTCCTCTAAAACCAACTAGTACCTCTGCCACTTTGAACAATAGAAATATCCTCTCACTCTGCATGTGCATGATGTATCCAATCCTACAATGCCAACAACCATGGCTTTCTCCCACTGAACACGAAATCCCTTGCACTTCCTGCTAATACGCCAGTGAGAAATAAAACCAGATGAAAGACCTATAAAATCGATTCCCTTTCTTCTCTGAGAAGACTTCTACATCACAGAAGATTGGACTTCTTGTGAAGTAGGTGAATCACCTTCTTTCCATCCGCATGTAATCAACATCTCTCGTTATTTACAACTGTGTCTAACCATGAATTTTCATTAAGGATCTCATCCTTAGACTAGAAACCCTTGTCCTCAAGATTCCACACAACCAGGAAGTAAAAGTCAAACAACACCAAGAAACCATGGTGTAAATTTGTGCACACATTCCAAACATAATATCAGTTGCTCCAAATGAAAGAAATAAGACATGAACCATATAGAGATACCTGACTCAAAGTCTCAATAGAGTAACTGAGCCAAATCCATCCTCTTTCTGATCCAAACCATTGAAGTGATCAACATGGTTTCTACCTGTACACACTGTGCCAAAAACCTGATCCTCCAAAATAGGACACTAAACCATATGCCCTCTCTTGCTACAAAAATCCCTATACAGATAAGTTGCCACAAAGACCAACCATGGTCATCCCCTAACCAACCATGGTTAGCTGACCAATATCAGTTCCTCTATGATTGACCTCAGTTCTCAGACCGATGTCAATGCTGCTGGAATGAACCCAACGTCACACAATTTGGCATAGCACACCACACCATGTGCCTACTTTGACCGAACCGATAGTTGAGCTGAGCCAATCATTTCAAGAAGCATCCAAATCTCATACAAAAAACTTAACAGCAATTCCATGCAATAAATTGCATCAAGATGAAACACATCACCTTACCAGCACCAAGACACTCAACCGCATCTTCAATTGAATTACATGCTTTTTTGATGGAAGCCCCGTCTTCGTTTTGTGCTACTACCTCTCTACTGAAGCCCATGTATATAACTGCACCAAAGGATGCATAACTGATCCTTTTTATCTCATTCTTAGATTTAGATCTACAGTCCCAAACATGCATGTGCAACCAAAATAATATAAGAACTGCAATACCAAGGTAAAACCATACCTCAATAACCAGATCTGCAATCTGACCAACATGTTTGTGCCTCCAAGAATTAGGGACACCTCAGCAAGCAAGATACAATCTATGTATCTTTTCATTTCTTCAGATCTGTGATTTTTTGTTTATAACCAAGCTGCTCAGTAACCGACCATGGTCACCCTGTAACTTCCAGCAACATTATTCTTCCAGGTCCCACTTGAGATTAAATCTCTTCCTATGATATTCTCATCAGGAAAAACAAACATTGCTCTAATACCAGTTGTTGGGATTTAGGGGCAGCAGAATAGTGCTATGATTTAATAACAAACAAAATCATGCACATATGATCTAAACAATTCCCCACAAAATCTACATCGGTGGGAGGATAAACTAGAATAATCCAAATCACATAAAATTAGACACACATAACAAGCGTGTACCGTGGTTCACCAAATGTGGGCTACATCCACCAAAAAAGAAATAGAGATCTCATATATATATATATATATAACAAGAGATTACAAACCCACTCTTCTGCACAAGAGTACATGTATTTCTACAAGAGTACCTCCTCCTCCTAGATACCCAATCGGATCTTCCTGAGTACACTAAACCGTGCCTCCATACCACCACTTGCGTCTCCTCTAGATCTCTAACCAGATCTACCTGAGTGCACTCCAACCGTGCCTCTTAAACATAACTAGATATCACATACCTGAAGCTACCCTACATCTACCACTATGCAGCCAAGCTCTCACTGTATTGTGAATATGCAAATGAGACCTCTACAATATCTAGATCTACATGGATCAATAATATAAGATCTCACGGATCTACAATGCAAGACTAGATCTACATAGATCTATAATACAAGATCTCACCAACATGTGGATCTACAAGAAGAAACGCTATCTGTTTTGCATACTATGCAAGCCATTACATGAGACTAAACAATACAAAGGAAATACATTAGCCTGTTATTTCCTTCTGTCCATCTCCTCTCCATGGAGTCTTTGTCTTCATGTAACCTGTTCCTTGTTTCCTCTTCTTCTTCTTCTTCGTCTTCATCCTCTCGGTCTTGGAGAATAAAGGATCTAATCTGATCCTTCTCATTATTCCACCTAAGCCCTAAATTTCATGCTTATATAAATATATAGACTTAGGGCTCCTTAGCTATGTAATTACATCCAATAGATTTGCTTTAAAAAAATCTATATTTAAAGCCCATGACTAAAAATAAAACGCATCACACAACTAACTGGCGCTAATTATACCTAACCGCGGATGGTTCCCACTTGCTCTAACCAAAGTCGGGCATGTCTGACTGATGACAGTTCTGGGTGACTGTGTCAGTTCCCCCCTTGACTGATGACTGGTCACTATATTTCCAGTCACTTTCCATTGCATGCTAATTGTGAAACAATCTAGCTTAACAACCTAACAGAGTAAAGAGGAAATTAGGCTAGAAAGGCAAGGATGTGAGAATGGGAGGTTTAGTGTAACTTAGTGTATGACAAAGTGTCTTATGGAACAAGAAACCTAGGATCAAAATAGGCAAGTCCATGACTAAAATTTCATATTTTTCTTCATTTGTTTGTTTTTAATAGACTGATCGATGCGGGAAGTCTATATGGGATGAGTATATTAGCTCCTTGAGGTATTCGTGAATTTTATCGATGCGTGAAGCTTCTGGATATTCTTATTGGATTTATGAAATAGTTTGATATAGTTTTCCTTCAAGGGAGAAGTTTATTTATAGCGGCGACATATAAAGAAGAGATGTCCCTTTTGAGGGGGTCATATTTTTTTGGAATTTTGACTCAAGGAGTTGTATCCCTTTTTGGTTTTTTGGACGTTTAAGTCATGGAAAAGACTATAGAGGAAGATTATGTTCTTGTTTAGAAGACAAGACCGTAGCACACAGAGATTAACTATGGAAGAGGTGGTTTTGAGTGATGGACGACCATGGGATTCCATCTTCAAGAAGATGAAAATTATCCATGAGAATCATGCTATGAGTAGAGCTGTGGTACTCATATTGAAGACAAGGCTAAAATGTGACAGGTAATCACATGATTCTTGTTTATTCATGGATCCTCAAAATGGGTAATATGGAAGGTGAACAATGCTCAAGGGACGAGTGATCAAATGAAAAAAAGTGATAGAGGACTTGATATCAACAATAGAATGGTCAAAGATGGAAGGCATTAAGGGGCTCAGGTTCAGGTTTACCTTCGAGTGAAGAAAAACGCTAAGCACTTGATCTATAGGCATGGGTAGCGATATAGGGTCCAAGCCAATTAGGAGAAAATTTTCCCCGTTTACCTTTCTCCTCTTTGGTTGCATATTGATTTTCCTTCAGGACAAGGTCACCGAATTGAAATGTTCGTTCATGAACACATTTTTCATAGGCACGTTTGATATGTTTTTGGTATATTTGGAGATGGTCAAGAGCATTGAAATGACGCTCATCTAATAACTCAAGTTGTATCAAACGATCCTGGAAAAAGTCATCATCGTTGAGCATGTCTTGTAGTGAGATGCGAAGAGATGGAATCTAGACTTCGAGAGGTAAGACAACCTTGGTATCATAGACCGTAGAAAAGGGGGTGGAAACATTTGAAGTTTGAATACTAGCACGATAAGCCCACAAGGCGAAGGGAATGTGAGTATGCCAATCTTTCCCAATATCGTTGACTACCTTCTAAGAATTTTGTTCAAGGTTTTATTGGTGGATTTTGCTTGACCATTGGTTTGCAGGTAATATGGTGACGAGAAAGTGAGTTGGATGCCAAAATCATCACATAGTTTGCCTAGGGTTTTTTTTTTAATTGCTTTCCGTTATCAGTGATAATGCGGTGAGGGACACCAAAACAACAACTGATGTGATGGTTAATGAATTCACATATTTTCTCAACTTTTGTAGAAATGAGGGGAATGACTTCTACCCATTTAGTGTAATATTCTGTAGTGGTTATGATCCTTTGGTGGAATTGTGAAGAATGGGGTTTGATCTCACTAACAAGATCCAAACCCCATTGAGAGAAAGGACAAAGGTCTCGTGTAACCTGTAAGACGTGACTAGGTGTGTGATGAATATTAGCATGTTGTTGGCATTTTACGTAACATTTGACATAATCACAATAGTCATGGTTTAGGGTTGGCCAATAATAGCCTAGGTGAAGAATGCACTTTGTGAGGGAAATGGTGTTTACGGAAAATAAATTTAGGAGGAATAGATTCAAGATCTATGGACTTTGTGGGTGAAGATGGTAATGTGGGTGAATGAGAGGGGGAAAATTTCTCGTCTTGGATAAGGTTAATGCGAACCTTCTTGGAGGGTGGAGCATCAAAACCAATGCCACTACGGTCATTGTGTTTACGAGAGGTATAGGAAATGACAGTATGGTGGCCTTGTTCATAAAAGCCGAAGCTAAATCCTTTCCATGCACACCAATGGAGGAAAGTATGAGCAAAGTGATGGTTAGTGTGGGAGTGTAGGTTAGAAAAAAATGGTTGGGCTTGGGATGGAGGTTCAGGTTTATAGGTGGCAATATCAAGTCCCCCATAAATTAGGTTGGTTCAAAGGTGCGAAGGGCCATAAGGAAAAACATCACCAATGCGGATGTCGTAGTTGGGGTGTTGATGTGGATTCCCATACTCTTTTGGGGTGAGGAAGATGTCGATATTGTATAGGCAGTATTCCCACAGAGTGAGGCATTAAAAAACACCTTCTAAGGGATCAATAGTTGGTATGTGGGTAGTGGGTATAGATGGCTCACTAGATGTTGGGGAAACAAGGGTGTCAGTGGTAGAGGCTACAACTGTAGTGGGGATAGCAAGGTTAGATGCAGTAGAAGTAGTGGCAGTTTTGGTGGATGGGCTAGTGGGTGAAGGTGAAGTGGTGATAGTGGCAGATGCCTTGACCGATACAAGCACATCATTGGGCCGATATAGCATGTTACAGCTCTTGAAAGGTGATGGGTCAACAAGGATGGTGTAATTATGTCCCTTGTGTTCAAATTTGAGGCATCGATGTAAATTTGAAGGGACACAACCCATGACACGGATCTAAGGTCGGCTGAGCAGAACGTTATATTGGAACTCTCCATCTAGGACATAGAAAAGTTTCGGGACAGTGTGGGGGACCACATGGACATGGATATCAATGGTACCTCAGGTAGAGGTCATGGCATTATTGAAGGAGCGCAACATAACCGGGTTACCATGCACCTAATTGGAAGGTATCCGCATTTGGTTGTATGCATGGGAGGAGATGATATTAATGCTAGCACCACAATTGATCATAACATGTCGTATGTGTATATTATCGATAAAGATGGATATGAAAAGAGCGAGGTCAGGGTCGTCAGACTGGAAGGGAGCAATCTCTTCATTTTAAAACACCAATGCTCCCCAATCGATGTGTATGCACCTAACTCAATGGATACGTCTGTAAAATTTTTTTAGTGAAATCCAGTATACTAAAAACATAGACGTGCCAACCAGACAGAGACGCTTACAACTCAACATGGACACTTAGGTTTCAATGAAGATGCGCCCAAGCACAAAATAGATAATTTCAAATTTTTACACAGTCAAGCTATTTACGCAGACGAGGCCAGAGAGGCGGAGACACAGACTAGCCGACGGAGACGCGTGTGCATCCCTGCAGAGATAAATTTTTCCAATGATGAGGACAGCCAAACAGGTGCGAGCCTGTTCTGATGGGGACGTTGGGGTTTTAATGTGTACACGCCCCTTCTAAACACCTACGCGTACCCTATGAAAAACCTCTAAAACTCACATTTTTTCAAATTTTCAAAAGCAAAAAGGTTAGTTATTAGTCAAAGTGTCCTATTTCTATATCAAACCCACAAAATACATGCAAATGAAGGTCATTTATCTCGTGTTAGAAACAAAAATGAGAAAATAACAAGTTATTTGACCCAAAAAACTTGAAAATAAACTTTGAAGAACTCAAAAGACCTCCATTAATGGAGGATGGACTTCATGTCCCACGGGGCGTGCCAAATGTATGCAATGGAAAGGTTTGCAAAGCTATGGGATGAGGTTAAAGAACCTCAAGCTTGACTAAACTCAACCATGCACCATATGATTAGAGATAAACAAAAAATAATCTATGCATCTATAAATTTGAAACAAACATTCAAACCTTAGCATATATACTACTCTATACTCCATGAAAGCTTGATAAAAATAAACCTAGATAGATTATAAGCAATCAAATTATGTGTTGTTTACTTCAATGGAGGTGAAGAGGTATCTCTAAAATGGCTACAATGCCAAGTTAGATACCCTCCTACTAACCTACTATGAAGTTATGGATGCAAGATGGAGGAGATTCAACAATGAAGGATATCAGAGATCCAATGCCTATTAGCTTGGCTAATGCAAATGAGGTCTAATGCCAATATCTCCAAATGTGAGAGAGAAGGACTTGTGAGTGAAGTTTTCAATTTGAAAGGGAGGGGTGATCCTTCTATTTATAGATTTCCAAATAAGAGGATGTTGAACTTTGGGTGCATGCGGGACTAAAGCTCAAAAATCACTTTTAGATTAGATTAGGATAAACATGCTTTAGGCTTAGTTAAGCTTGATTTAGGCTAGTTAAACTCGATTAGCAAGTGATTAGAGACTCATTGAGAGTTGGGAGGGGTATGGATAACCAATTGTGACTGATAAATAGCCTACAAAGCCAATAGAAGTGGTCTAGAGAGAACTAAGGAGGTTCTAAATGGTCGAAAGGAGGAATGTTTAGCTAATAAGAGATATATTAGCCAAATAATATGATTATAGGAGGAATATGACTGAGAAGGTGTCATGAATGGGCATCTGAGAGTGGGGTTCAGAATGGGGAATTAACAAAGTGTCGTTAATTGAATGGAATGGATGAAATGCTAAGTTTAAGCATGTTTCAAGTGCCTAAATTTTCCCCTCTTTGGGGTGGCGCAAGTAACGTCACTTCAAAGAAAGTAGACAAGCATATACAAGTAGAAAATCTTAAAGGGATAGAAGAAAAAAAGAGTAGAATGAAGGATGCCCCCTTGATTGTCGATGGGGTGATAGAAGAACTCGATCTATGATTGAAAAGATGATAGAAAGATAACAAAAGAAAGAATAGTGTGAAGAAGAAGAAAGGGGATATAGAAGAAAAAGGAGTATGAGGAAGAGGGAATGAGATAACATCCATCCAGTGCCTTTTAAACAACTTTATTTTTCATCATATTGCTAGAGATCTTCAGCATCGGTTCTTATTAAAAAGAATGAACAAAAGTGTAGTATGACATGGAAAGTCATATACGAACAAATGTCCATTGATAAAAACACCAACTCCATGCAACATAAAAAATGCAATGCAATACTAGAAAGTAAAAGATTCCTACCTCCATGTAACATACAAAATTTAATGCAATATGAGAAAGTAAACAAGCCAAACATAACAGATAAACAAGTACCATGTTTTTGTTATCAAGCTTCAGTTCCAACCTATGCGAATTAATGACAAGGGTTATGATAGTGCCCCAAGCAAGGGGAATAACAGAGGAAACTTGGGTCCGATGAAAAAGAAATGTGCACTATGAAACAGTACCAGGAAACTCATTGTGCCCCACAGTAAAGACATAGTAAGCAGCTTAGATTTTGTTGATGCAGGTAGATTAAGATGATCCATGATTCGTGCACATGAACAAGTGAGAACTAAAGAGCGACGTTTTGTAGGATGATTTTAAATTTTTAGAAGTTTTTTGAAACATATTTTATTGTTTTGATTTTTCTAATATATTTGAATGTTTTTGTGATTTTTGAAAGTTTTCTGAAACTATGTATAGGAAGACGAGGAAGCATGGATGCCCCTAGCGATATATGGGAAGTACAAGGGTGTAAGGCCACGTGTGTATGAGAAAGATGAAGATGCAAAAATGCCCTAGCGATTAGGTGGGAGTATTCAAAGGAAAACTCTTCATGGGTAGAAGCAGGACCCAAGGCCATTATGGATAGGTTCAACATGATGATGAACATAAACCAATGAAGTGCTGAGAAGAAACAAGGATGCCCCCAACATAAGTTGGCCTTAAAAGCACATGATAGAAAGGAAGGAGAAGATTTTTTTTTTTGAAAGGGGAAAAAGGTTCCCGAAAACATGGAAAAAAAGTAATCTTATACACATAGATGTTCTTAACGAAGTAGAAGAATGATGTGAATGATATGAATGTAGCTTAGAAGCCTCGCAATGAAGAAGTTATTAGCCAAAGTCACAAATCGTGAGACAAGATACAGACTAGAGTAAGAGTCTGAACAAGGTCCAAAAAAGACACTTGGTAACATACTAATCCTGCTTACTCATAGATATCTAGTGTGTGCACATGGAATTTATTTACCTCTTGAAGGGAAGATTTAATAGACAAAAAGTGAAGAGACCCTATCCAATGTGTAAGAATGATTGATTGTGAAATGCGATAGGTGATTTGTGAATGAAGGGTGGAAGGATAGCCATGCATTGCTCCGCTGCTAGTCAGTCGTCCATAGCCCCGACAGAGATGCATTTGATTCTAATCACAATATTTCTCTACTGCTAGTCAGGAATCCATAGCCCCGATAGAGTTTATTGGAAATACCCCAAAGAGAGATTTATATATCAATTTGCATTTGATTTTAGCTTTTGTTTTTTATTGATTGATTTTGATTCTTTTGCTTTCTGAAAACTTATTTCAGCTCTCTTGTTTTACAAGGGGTTAAGAACCATTGATGGCTTGATGGAAGGATATGGAAGTGATTGTGATGACGACATTGGCTAGTGTCAAAAAATATGACCAAAAATTCTTCACAACAATTTTATTAGATGTTGATTGTGATAGGATCTCTAAGAGATCAGTTTTTTCTTTAATTTACCAAGGTGATAAAATACCAGGGTCAAACGAATACCATAGATATAAATGTCACAAAATGTGTGTGAATAGGCTAACCAAAATATCACAGAAGGGATGAAAATGGAAGGAAGACTTATAGAGGAAGAGCAAGAAAGGGAAGAAAGAAACATCCATGTGTACGCAATACCTGATTGCAATGTTTGATGCTTTTACCTTTGATTTTTCTTGTGTTTTCTCAATGTTTTTTGTATTTTTGAATTGTTTTGATTTTTAGATTTTTGATAGTTTTAGGAGGTTGGGACTAACAAAGTCACTTTGTGTGGTAAGATCCAACAATAATGTCTGTGACTTATTTGATAAGGGAGACTAGGCATGTTTGTTTATCAAGTGTAATGTTATCTCCAATCTTGATGATCGAGGTGATCTCATACTCAACAAATGACTGTGATCTATCCTGAAACAAGGATTTTTTATTTGGTAGCTTGAGATCCCTATCCATAGGTTTCTGCACTTTTCATCATACTTGATGTTTACATTGATGTGTGTTCTTTAATCACACTTGATTTACAATTTTGAGATTGTTCAAGTTGTTGGGGGCTTTCGAGCTCTTGGAAGTTTTGACTTGAGCTTGATTAAGAAATTGTTTGGGTTTCTTATAAGCTAACACATGACTTGTTTGATCCCGAGAAGGAGAATAAATCAAACGTGGACGTTTATACCTGATGTGAGAAATGACCGTGGGTTTGCCATAACCATTGATAAAAGAAATATGTGATGTAGGAAAAGGGTATGGTCCAAGAATTGAAGAGGATATGCTACCAGGAGGTGAGCCACTGATAGAAGATGACAAAGGGTTGCTAGAATACAACCCTAAGATGGAATAAATTGAGCTATGAGGACATGGCCCAAGAATACAAGATGATGGCGAAGGTCTACTAGGGTGTGGCCCAAGTATAGATGAGGAGGGACTACCAGGAGGTGTCCTAGAGATAGAAAGGGATGAAGGAACACTAGGATGGGGCCCAAGAATAGAAGGTAATGGGATACCAAGAGGTGACCCACAAGTATAAAATGGAGGACTACCTGGGGGTGGATCCAGGATAGAAGAAGAAAATGGGCTACTCAACAATGACCCAAGGTGAGATTTTGACTGAGGAATGGTGACAAATAAAGAATGAGTTGGTAACGAGAAGATAGGCCATAGATCAATGCTAGACCCCGACATCTCATCATGCTTATAAGAAGGTGAAGATGGAATAATAGAAGAAGAATCAAGTTCCATGACTTTAGGATCTTCCTTTATATTATGACAAAAGGGATAAACTTCCTTTCCCCAATACGCAAGCGTATCAAGTTCTAGAAAGAAACCTTGTTTGCAATCCTCTAAAGGGATATCATCGTGTACTCTGATTATTTCTTCATTCTGAGAGAAATCAATCAGTAGAGGTTGTTGTTCTTTGTCCACAGAAGGTTGAATAGAAGAAATAGGTCCGATAAGCGGAGAAGATTGATTGATAGAAGAAGATGACTCAAGAAAGGAAGTAGGATTGGTGGTAGGTTCCTCATGAATGGACGATTTATATCTAGACCTAGATTTATTTTCTAGAAGACAATGTAGTGCAGGAGAGAAAATAGGATCACATAACCATCCGTTAAGTTGCGACATAGGAGTCAAATTAGATGATTGACTAGAGGGAATTCAAGTCATGAAACTCTTCGACGGAGGAAGAGGTTATTGAGACAACTGATGAAGGAGGTCCTGCAAAGAAAGGGAGGACCGTGACTCAAGAACCAAATTAGATGTTCGATCAATGGAACTTGGAGTCACACGAGTCTTTAAAGGAGGAAGATGTTGTTGAGGTGATTTTGAATAAAGGTCTTGTGAAGAAAGGGAGGACCATGATTTGAGATTTGATTTAGGGGTATCCGAACAATATTTGGGAACCGAATCTTCAGAGGAAGAGTTGGAATCTGAATGGTAATTTGGATCTAAACTAGAAGAAGAAGAATGGGGGGAACCTAAATAATAATTTGGATCAGAAGAATCCAAACCATACCACTAACTATGAGCTAAAGGTGGGGAACAGGGTACCCGAATGGGCCTTCTAGAATGAAGAACAAAATGAGGCTTAGTCGTAATGGTAATCTTTTGATTTGAATTCCTAAACCTAGGTTTTGTATTGTAGTAAGTGTGAGAAACTGTGCGATAGTCAGTCATTAGTGGCATCGCTTAAGCACAAATTTCTATCTCTAAATAGTGTGATGGAACTCCTTCAAATGGAATAAGGCTCCATATCGATTTAGGGAAGCATAATGACATCCACCTAGACATTTTGTAAGTATAGAGATGCATGCGTGATTTTCTGAAGAAGGTCTAAGGAAAATAAACATTGTGATGATGCAATCTTGATGAGATCCAAAAGGATTATCCTAGAAAATAATTTTTCACATGAATGATCACAAGTAACAATCATGCAAGTGTGAAACACAAAGCCAATCAATAAGGAAATATTCCCTAAAAATGTGTGTGCAAAATGATAGTTTAATGCAAAGATGGTCAACACAATGTAAATATTTACATCAAGCTCGAAATGAACATGGCATAAATATTAACAAAGGGTAGAGGTGACTCCCAATCAAAGGATATTATGACCAGTTTAGAGAAAATCAAGGCCTAAACATCAAAGGGAGAGGATTACAAATATAAGTTATGTAACCCCACCAAATTAGACACGTCTATCAAGCTTCACGAAGAAGTGAGATATTGGTATCAAATTGGTATTGAAATGATGCAAAATAAAGTAAGAGACACCCATCAAGATTTGGAACAATGTTTGAATTTAAACCAAGTCAAATTATACTAAGGATGTGCTAAAATGTGGGCAGCGCAATACCACAATGTGGATACTTAGATCACATTTACGAAAAACATGACATGAGTATCTTAATTGTGTCGAGACAATGTGAACAAGGTAACACGTCAAAGAGAGATCAAATGATGAATCAATCCTAACTATGATGATGACCTTGAAATCAATTATCAAGTGGCCATCAAAGATATGAGGACGTATCCATGCACTTTAGACATTTAACAACTTAGCCGCAAACATGGATGAGTGTAAACGGACAAAAAGTGGTGAACACTATCTATGAAAACACTCTCGGAAGATGTCTTCTCTTGTCTCAAACAGGAAACAAGAATGCAAAGGTGTAGATCAAAATATGAAAATAAACTAAGTGTCAATTAGGTAGAGTTTCACCTCGTTCGAAGGCAAGAAAGAAACCAAGCTAAGTGATATGTCATTTAATTTCATGATGAAATACACTTAGATCTAGCTTAAATGGATTCATTACCGTGTTCGAAAAAAAAGGCTCTAGATCCAAATAAGTTATCACTTCGTGATGGCCAAGACACAATAATGGATTAGTAAAGTGGGCTCCTTAACGGAATGGCTTCCCTAACAAGATCTCTCAACTAGGTGTCACAAGCCATCTTAAGCGAGCTCGATTTACCCAAAGAGTCACAATGGGAATATCTCGGCTTTACTTTACCCCCTTTTGATATAATGAGCAGCTAGTACATTCAGTTGTACCGTCACTGGGTTCGTCATACGTATAACTTGTGATGCTAACTCACAGTGTAAAACTAGTCAAATGGGTAAGCGGAGTGCTTCTTGTTTCATCCACGAGGTTACTCAACTATGGATTACTTTAGGGTTCCTAAAACCACCCCCATTGTTGTAGCTTAAGGTGTTATGCCAAAGTGGTTATTTTCCAGTTGAGTGGATAGGGACGTGCCCTTTTCTGAAACCTACAATACAGTGTGATGAAAGTGGTGTGTTTTTTTATCTTACTTATCTTAATGTGGTTTTAAGTAGCACACCATTTGGCAACCTGCATAAAACACATGTATCAGAAGTTTTGTGTTTTGGATGTCTTTCTTCTACAAGCATTGGGTCCTGTAGACAACAAGTTTTAGTAATTTTCTAGTTCGCAGATGATGTCAAGAAAGAGAACTTTACACCTTGCTTTTGATTCCTAAAATTGCCAATAGGCGTGAAGGAAGAGCATACGCAATGTGAAAAAGCCTACTAAATCACATGAAATTTTATTTTATCCTTTATAAAATAAGTGTTTGGAACATTTGATACAAGTTTTGTATAAGTGTTTCTGATCTCCAAGATCTCTTTTGAAGGCGCGAGGAGAGAGCATACACACTTTTACAAACCTAGTGTAAGCTAAGAACTGAAAAACACTTAACTATGCAAACTGAAATACCAAAGAAAAATTATGTTTTTAACTTGTTAGTCCGAGTAATCTACAACAAAGATAAGAAAAAAAATATTTTTGCAGATTATGGAAAAAATTTCAATCTTTACACAGACACCTACGCTCCCAAACCGACACCAGCACTCCCCAACCAACGGGTACATGCCTAACTCAACAGATACTCCTATAAACAAAAATTAGTGAAATCCAGTATACTAAAAACACAGACGCATCCAACTAGACAAAGATGCTTACAACTCAACATGGACGCTTAGGTTTCAATAGAGATGCCAAGCATAAAACAGATAATTTCAAATTTTTACACATTCAAGCTATTTACGCAGACGCGGCTAGAGAGGTGGAGATGCGGACCAATCGACGGAGATGCATGCGCATCCCTGCAGAGATACACTTTTCCAATGATGAGGATAGTTAGACAGGTTTGCGCTTGTTCCGACGGAGACGCTGGGGTTTCAACATATACGTGCCCCTTCTAAACACCTATGCGTACCCTGTGAAAAACCTACAAAACTCACGGATTTTCAAATTTTCAAAAGCAAACAGGTTATTTGTTAGTCAAAGTGTCCTATTTCTATATCAAACCCACAAAATACATGCAAATGAAGGTCATTTATCTCATGTTAGAAACAAAAATGAGGAAATAACAAGTGATTTGAACCAAAAAACTTGAAAATGAACTTTGAAGAACTCAAAAGACCTCCATTAATGGAGGATGGACTTCATGTCCCACCGGGCGTGCCAAATGTATGTAATGGAAAGGTTTGCAAAGCTATGGGATGAGGTTAAAGAACCTAAAGCTTGACTAAACTTAACCATACACCAAATGATTAGAGATAAACAAGAAACTATCTATGCATATATAAATTTGAAACAAACATTCAAACCTTAGCATATATACTACTCTATACTCCATGAAAGCTTGATAAAAATAAACCTAGATAGATTATAAGCAATCAAATTATGTGTTGTTTACTTCAATGGAGGTGAAGAGGTATCTCTAGAATGGCTACAATGTCAAGTTAGATACCCTCCTACTAACCTACTATGAAGTTATGGATGCAAGATGGAGGAGATTCAACAATGGAGGATAACAGAGATCAAATGTCTATTATCTTGGCTAATGCAAATGAGGTCTAATGCCAATATCTCCAAATGTGAGAGAGAAGGAATTGTGAGTGAAGTTGTCAGTTTGAAAGGGAGGGGTGACCCTTCTATTTATAGATTTCCAAATGAGAGGATGTTGAACTTTGGGTGCATGTGGGACTAAAGCTCAAAAAGCACTTTTAGATTAGATTAGGATAAACATGCTTTAGGCTTAGTTAAGCTTGGTTTAGGCTAGTTAAACTCGATTAGCAAGTGATTAGAGACTCATTGAGAGTTGGGAGGGGTATGGATAACCAATTGTGACTGATAGATAGCCTACAAAGCCAATAGAAGTGGTTTAGAGAGAACTAGGGAGGTTCTGAATGGTCGAAAGGAGGAATGTTTAGCTAATAAGAGAGATATTAGCCAAATAATATGATTACAGGAGGAATACAACCGAGAAGGTGTTGTGAATGGGCATCCGAGAGTGGGGTTCAGAATGGGGAATTAACGAAGTGTCATTAATTGAATGGATTAGATGAAATGCTAAGTGTAATCATGTTTCAGGTGTCTACAGGGTCATTTGGTAAGACTTCAATAGATTGAAGGACCTCCATGAGGGCTTGATTATGCGACTCTGACATTTGGACGAGGTCATACAAATACATTTTGAGGGGGGGATTGGTATAGTTGTTTTAGCATTGTGCGATGTGTGACTCCATCGGAAATAGGATATGCAGGACCTCGAATGGTGACTTTGGATATGGGTGCAGCTGGTATGTTGGGTACAGGGTTAGTTGATGGGCCAGTTACTTTTTCCTTGCCCCTGTCTTTCTGAGCATTGGTGGAAATGTTGATCATGTTAATCTGAGGGGAGGTGGATGAAGAGGGTGTGTCATGGAAGGTATAGCAGCATGAGGGACAAAACCCTAGTGGGGGATACGATCCTTGTGAAATTAGTAAGGTACATTGGCATTTCGGTGGTGGTTTGGCTAACTCTCTTATACGAACCATGTTGATCTTGAATCTCGGGGGTGGATCAGAGAGTTGTGGGGATGTATATTTTGGTCATTGAGTAGGTAATGGGAGAAGATCTGTTGAAATTGGTGAAGGTGAAATGGGGTCCTCATCAAGAATATCGTCGTCATCAAAATTTTCTTCAGGAGGACACAATTGGACAAGAATGGTTTTTAAAGCCTTACAGTTCTCTACATAGTTTCCAGGAACACGATGGTATGCGCAAATTTTGGTTTCATCAAACCCTTTTGGTTTGGGTTTGAGTGGGTCATAAGGCCTAAGAGGTGGTAATGTGATGACAGAGGTTTCGAGGAGATTGGTTAAGATTTTGGTGTAGGATCCTGATAGTGGATCATAGTGGTAGGTGAATGTGGGTTTGGGTACAGGTGTGGCTGATTGTGGGGGAAGAGGATTTACAGGAGGTGGAGTAGGTTGGTCTACTAGTTTTTGTGTGGTGAGGTCTTAGGTGTTGGTCGCATCTGCTTGGGTATGGGCATGGTAGAAGAGATGACGATGGAAGGTTTGGTTGGTTTAACTATCTTATTAGAGGGTAGCATATTTTTAGCTTTAGGTTGCGTCTTTTTGGGTAACGATGACATAGGTGTATAATATGTGGATGAAAAAGGTGATGTTGGAAGAGGAAGGGTTACCCACAAGTGTAATCAAGGTGTTGTGGAGGTAGGTGGTGTAGGTTTGGGCAGGAGGCATGAGTGAAAGAGAAGAAAATGTCATGGGTAGTGAAGCAGTTATGGATGGTAGTGGTGGTATGGGTGGTAAGAAGGTTACAGGTGAGTGTGGAGGTTGCGTATGTCGCTTGGGTATATTAGAGACCTGTGATGAGGAAACAGGTTGTTGGGTTCTTGGTTTACCAGTGGATGGGGATTTCTTGGCTAGGGTTGAGGGGTGAGGTCCTAGCATGGACGGAAGGGGTGAAGGTGATAATGGCATGGTAGGCGAGGTTGGTGTATGAGATATAGGAGGTTAGATCTTCTTTTTAGGGGCTAGGTTAAGTTTAGTGTTAGTTTTGGAAGATGTGGCTAAATCTAATTTAATGGGTGGGTGAGTAAGGCTAGCTGTCAGTATGACCCCTAAGGTAGTGATAGGTTTAGGTAGGGGAGATGATATATGACATGGGTAGGTGTTTGGGTGTAGATGTATGTTGTGCTATGGGTAGAGGTGTGAGTTGGGTCCTAGGTGAGGACATGGAAGGTGTTGTAATAGTTGTGGTTGTGTTTGGTTTTTTCACTCGAAACACTTTTGGATAGATAGTGGAGGTGTCAGCAAGTGACAACTGCATTTGTGTTGAAACATGAAGTAGAAGGCATCCCCAAAGTAAAGTCTCTATCGACATAATCCAGGTGATCAGCCAAGCGTGAAAATGGTGTTGTTGTAAGCGGGGGATGATGTGGATCGAGTGGCAATCCCCGTAAAATGTGTTTGAGATACCAGGAAATGGCTAGCCTTGGACTCTATGGGTAAGAGAGCCGAAAGTAGATCAGTGGGATCTTGAAGGTGTGATGGTGAAGGGTCATCAGAAGACACTGGTACTTCTATAGAATCCTCCATGGGTAGAGGAGAGGATGGGCTAGACGAAGTGGACTCTCCTTGTGTTGGTGTAGGTGGTGGACCTGCATCTTCTATGAGTAGGAGAGGAGCCACTGAAAATTGCTCAGAAATTTGAGGGGTCAAAGGTGGCATGCTAATTATAGGCTCTTCCATGGGTGAAGAAGAAAATGAAGGGGGTGCCTCTGTGGGTGGAGGAGTAGATGAAATAGGCTCTTGTGTAGGTATGGGAGCTCGGGCTAAGATTTCATCTATGAAAGGCACATGAGGCAATTGGGAAGCAACTGGTATGTCATCAAAAATAGTGTGGACCTCAAAGACATTGCTATCATTGTTTGAGGTATCACCAACTTGGTTGGAAGATGGGGCATGATTAGGGAATGGCTTCTTGAAGATGTGTAGGTTTTGGTTAGTGCGGGGAGCATTTGGGCTATCCAAGACTAGATCTCTGTTGTCTAACATTTCTTGGATGATATTCTTGAAGGTGATGCAGTTATTGTCGCTATGACCTTTGACACGATGATAGTTACAGAAGTCATGTTCCTTATACCATGCGGGCATGGGTCGCTCAGGGTCAAAACCAGTATGTGGTTTTATAGGTGGAAGGGTAATGGCACTAGCCTTAACAAGATTTTCCAAAATAGAAGAGTAAGATTCTCCTATCGAAGTGTACTTTCATTGTTCTCGTCTCAACTGGAAAGCTTTGATGGGGGAGAGATTAGAAGGAGGTTTGGCTAGGTTTGATTGATGAGGGGGGCTAGCCTTGAGAACTACGGACATTGGTAGATCCTTTGGGTTTTGAGTAGTTGTTTTGGGGGTTTCGAAGATGATGAAGCATCATTTGATTTGAACGTGATGTTCTTGTTACGAAGTTGAATTTTCTTCTCTTCGATAGCATGAATTTCAAATTTCCTGTGCCATGGTGAATGCCTCATCAAAAGTGTGAAAGGTTTACACCTGTAGGGTTGGTGAGATGTGTCTAGCACAAGCCTCGAGTAAATAGATCTATAAGCTCAGTCTGAGGTAGCTGGAATGTGAGCTGATTAATTAAACTGCACCAACGAGTCGACAAAGTCAGTGATGGACTCATCGTCATACATCGTTCAAGTGGAATAAAGATCAGTCATGGTAACCTTCTTGACAATATTAATTGAGAAGTGGTCTAAGAAGGCCTGGGCTAGTTGATTGAATGAGTAGATGGAATGTCTAGGTAGCCCACTATACCAGTCCAATGCAGGTCCAGTCAGGGACATTGGGAAAGTCCTCTAGAAGTAAAGTCATCATCATGGGTGATCAGGTAACACCCATGTTTGAAAGACAACAAATGTTGTTGCGGGTCTTCTTTGCTATTGAAATGGTTGAATTTTGGCATTTTCCAATGTACATGGTATGGGCGAATAGGGATGGATGGATGAATGGGATCATTACAAATTTCATCATAGGTGAGAGAATTACACGTGAGCCGAAAACCGATGCTTCTAGTGTTTGTATCCTTTCCATCATCAATTTGATAAGATCATTGGTAGGTTGTGGTGGAAGGGTTCCTCTTGTGGCATAAGGGGGCTGGTATTGAACCTGTGACGTGGGCGGACATTCCATTATATGGTGATGCCAAATAGGGAGGTTGAGAATAGGGAACTCGACATAGAGGGTATGTATCCAGAATGGGTAACAGACGAGATAGGGGGTTGTTGATAGTATGTGTATGTAGGTGGGATGGTCGTCGTGACTCTAGTAGCGATCGATGGGCAGTGTTTGTGGGATGGAGAGGACAAGATTCTGGAATGGAGTAGGGGTCACCGACACCAATGGGTGGTTGTGTTGAAATGGGTATTTATGAGAAAATGGGTGCAGATGGGGCTATGTCTTAGGTGGTCAATGAGGGGAAAACAAATACAACAGGTGTGAGTGATACTGCAGATACAGTCGGTCATAGTGGGTATGGGTCCTAGCTGTGAAACTACTTGGGGTGAAGCAGGTGAGGGAAACACCACATTATTAGGGGATGATGTAGAAGTGGGAATAAGGGTAGGAGAGATGGATACAGGCATGCTGTATATCAACTGACCTGAGGAAGTCCCAGGTGGAAGAGTGGGAAAGGTAAAACTATAAGGCTGCGGGATTCTGATCAAGGAGTCGTGCAAATTCCTCATCACTGCAGCAATGGTGGTCGGTAAGGTTGGATCCATGGGTGATAAGATGGAGGGTGGTGAAGGACTAGGTAGGAGTGGTTGAACAACTCAGAGTGGAATATGAGGGTGTTAGTCTGGCTGTGAGTCAGCACCATGTGAACAAGCGGTGACCTAGTAAGACTGTATTCTGTAGATGACATAGAAAGTAGTAGGATAGAAAAAAATGAGGCTGAGAGGGTGAATTTGGTCAAGATTTGGATCTAGAAAACCAAATACAGACACTGACAACGTTCAGTTTGACCGGTGACGTTATTGCAGGAAACCTGACATCGGTCACAGAAACTGATGCTGGTTACTGTGGAAAATCCCCAGTTTTAAAAAATGAAACAAGGTTGATAGACAGTACAAGGAAATGTTTTCTGTATGATGGTAATATCAACAGAGCAAATAGAGTATCAATAAAATATGTTAGTGTCCAAAGGGCCAAAAATGAGAATAGAATGATGAATGAAGACTGTCCTAGGCCAAAGTACCCAGAAAGTCAGGAAGCCGACACCGGTTAGGTTTAACCAATGACGACAAACTGATGATGGTCTGGACCGATGCCAGTTACTATGAAATTGAGACATAAATGAAGAAAATTGGGTTGTGATTTAAATCAAGTGAAGAATCAAACTCAATAATTTGAGAATGAGAAGATGGGGCCCTAACACACTCAGATAAAGTCAAAATACTCCAACTATGATGGGGGAGTGTGCAAGGAAAAAAACAAAATGTGGAATCATGTCCTCACACCTCAAAATGCAAAGCAAGAAGAACACTAAGAAAAATATGATCCTAAGAGTGATTTTTCTTTATGTGTGTTCAACTTACGCTATTTAGAACTGATTGTGTGTATTTAGAATAGAATTTTTTGGTTAGGAAGGCATCCTACGAAGAAGGAAATCTAGAAGGAGAGGTTTCAGGTATGTTATGGTGGGGGCGGGCCATCCTCTGAGATGATGACTCAACAGAGGCAATGAGATGGGGAGTACCTTCCAATCTGATCATGTGATTGCGATAGGTGTTCCCAGGTAAGATGTTGTTTAAGAAAGATGTGTATATTTCAATTTTGTGCAAGTTTGGTAAGACACAGAGAGAGAGAGAATGTGCTTTCTATGATTCTTTATGTCAACCATCAGCTGGGCATGACTTCTAGCATATAGGTTGCCCTCATTTTAATGTGAGCTAAATGCAAAAAATCAGAATGTAATGCAACCAATTTTAATCCCAAATCGAAAAGATTACATTCGATGAAACAAATGAGGAATAGGAAAGGGTATGCTCTTTCACTAAATGCAGAAAGCAAGAAAGAAGAATGATTCCTTTTTAAATGCACCAATAGAAATGTTTCTTTTAGAGAATTAGAAAGAAGAGAAGATTACAGAGAAAAAGATTAATGTGTAAGCCTTTTAAAGGGAAACAAACACACAAGTTTCACCTAGGAATGAAGAAAATGCAATAGAACCCCTGATGGGTCCCACCGGGCGTGCCAAAATGTTTCACCATTTTCTTTACGTTTTTGAATGACGAAATAGATAAGGGTAAGGGCTAGGAGGAATACCTGTTAAATGGGTTGGTTGATGGTTGTTGTGCGCGTTCTTGACTTCTTGATCCAATGTCTGATTGTGAGAGCTTCCTTTTGGCTAGGAGGAACTACCTGAAATAGAAAACAAGACCACAAAAGAATAGTTAAATGATATATGACAGTGGACTGCCTAGTGTATGCTAGTTCCAGGAAGTGTGATACTTCCTAGATGGTTGTCAATCCACTGTTTAAAACAAATTAATGTGAAGAAATAAGTAAAGTCCTACTGTAGTTGATATGATTTAGGTATCTCATTCAAGTACAATAAGAAAATCCAATCACAATAGGCTAGGCTGTAGTTGATCTAAAGGATGAGGTGTTGTCAAGGTACTGACCGACTGGTCAGGATTAGTGATTCTGGGTTGTTTAGGTCAACTGGTAGGAGTTTATTTGGCTATGTTCTTATCATTAGGCAGGGTATAAAATACAAAGACCGATTATTCAGTTGGGTATAACCATCTGACGAATTTCATCACACCGATTAAGGGAGACTGACAACGGTTATGGGTAACCGGCATTGGTACAGTAGGGTGACAATAATTCAATAAAAACCTTATTGTAGAGGCTAGGTGAGGTTGGATGGGGCTAAAGGAGGAGATGGTGAAGTCTGTGGGAATACTGAGAACACTCAGAGAGGTGGAAGGGCCAGGATAGGTGATCTGACAAGTAGGTGGGTGAGGATTTTTGGGTTTGTCAGAAAAGAAGGCTATGGAGGAATGGGAATGTTAATAGAAGAATGGTAACAAAAATGATAACAAACTCTATGAACATAATAGGAATGGAAATGATTAATGATAAAACACTTACCAATATTGCAGGTCCAATGGTTGGGTGGTGGTGATGATCGGTTGATGGAATGGAACTTGGTACAGTAGTGATGCTTCCTGAGAATGTTACCGTGAGTGCCAATGCTTCTGGATCTGTCCTGGTGCTGGATATGGATGTCTGGGTGTGTGAAAAGGCTCTGGTTCTGCTTGCATGCAACTCTCTTCTCGCTTCCTCTTACTCTCAGAATGTGCCAACCCAAAAAACAAGGTTTCTTAGGTGAATAAATGGTAACCGATGACAGTTCCAGGTTGACCAACATCGGTTTAGGGGTGACTGGCATCGGTTAAGGCAGGATTCCCTAGGTTTACTAAAATGGGCAAGATCTTTCTAATTTCTTGGGCCCAGTTAGTTTTTTCTCATGGATTAGAACAAAAGCTTCCCTTCTAATGGGTGGGAATGTGGTTAGAGAGATTTTAGGGATTGATTTTAGGGTTAGACCAAATCTTAGCTCATTAAGGCAAGTAAGACTTAGTTATTGTTAGTTATGGAAACATGCCAAGAATAGGTCTAGGGTGAGGTGGCTGGATGAGGTGTCTAGGTGAGGTGGTGGGGTAGAAATTAAGATAATTAGATAATAAATATTGTGAGGATATATAATTAATTTAATTAAATTAATAGTGGTGTGGGGTGGAAGGGGCCTTGGTTAGGTGAGTATGTTTGAGCTGGTTATTTGACTAGGGACCAAGGGGAGTGTGACCTAATTTTGGTGTCTACAGCGTGCTTCGGGTGAGTGCTCAGCTCTAGCTAGGTGATGTGTCTAGCATGCCTGGTTATTCATAGTATATTCTATGTTGCATCATTGGTTTTGTTTCCAGAACCTCTTTTTCAAATGGTTTCAGGATTTTTCGCGATGAAGACGTACTTGTTGACCATAAAAAGTGTTGAGGAGTGGATAATAATTTGGAATAAGAGTACACTCGAAGGTTCAGTACTAGATCTGAGTTTGATGCACACATGTGGGTGGAGCAGAATTTGTATGATTGTTTGTATGAGATGTTTTTTGTTATCTTTCCGGTAGAGCTGTATGAGTGGATGGTTGCTTATGTGTCTAAAAATAATTGGAGGTATCACACACTTGTCTGGACACATGAATAATTTCAGGCCCTTTATGATGCTGATCTTATTTAGACGTGCGTTGTGGATACTTGGTTTCGTGGTGTTTTGAATAGCAATATTTTAGAGTACTCAATTTCCACTTACTCGTTCCCGGAGGTAGCTGAGTTCCAGTTTTCATGTTATCCCAAGGGGAACTTATTTGCAAGGCATTCCACTGGTGATCAAAATCTTGATGGTAAACCTGAACTTGGAAGAAAATTCGATGGCTAGCTAAACCCTACCACACGCGGGGGGTCAGGAGCAGGTTTGGTGAAGGATGGCGGACCTAGTGGTAGAGAGGAAAAGGGAAGAAAGGTAGCTTAAGTACAATTAGGAGTGCGAGAGGGAGATAGAGAAGCATCGTGATATTGCAGAGTGGATGGTGTTGAGGAGAGAGATGGATTGTGAAGGATTTGGAGCTCACGTAGAAGGCATGGAGCCAGATCATCTGGAACTCCCCCATTTTGGAAAACATGATAGGGAATCCTACTCAGCCTCACATGGGAGTGTGCCAGTAGAGACGACATGGGCCACGGGGTGTGCATCTGAATCTACCTAGCAACCTAGCCCTTGTGTTTGGTTTTCCAGTATCTAGTACAACCAGTAGTCAGCAAGCTAGTTTGGGGAGTAGATAGAAAAGGAGTAAATCAATTAGAAAGTGACATCTATGGTCTAGAAAAACATCTTCTTTGTTATTTGGAGGTACCTTTTCAGATGCATCTTCGGCACAAAACTCAAGCATGCGTAGAATTTTGGGACTCACTTGTGGGAGTAGTACCACTTCACAGACTGTAGGAGTTTAGTTTAGTACCACTATTGGGACACATGGCAAGTACATCCACTGGTCCACTTCTAGCTACAGGAGGAGGATCAGGGGGCATAGGTGGCTCTAGTTCTAGTGGATCTAGTGGGTCTAGAGGTAGAGGTAACACAGGAGGTTCTAGATTAGGTGGGCAGGTCCTCCACTCAACCATAGAATATTTACATGGAGATGTCTCTTCATCTTTTCAAAGTATAGGGGAATAGAAATATTATGTTGATCACGTGTACACATGTGTGAGATACTGTGGCGCGTAAAATGAATCATAGATTCTGAGCACAAGGCAAGTCAATTTGCAACTACATTGCAGGGACATGGTGCACATAGTTGGTACAGGAAGTTTGACCTTGATCAGACTTGCGTAGATTATGTAACATTATGAAGAATGCTTTCCTTAAGGAATTTCATATCCCTGAGTTTGAGCAGAAGAGTATAAGCGTGCTCAAGGATATTAAGCAAGGCACTACTGAGAGTGTTCAGGAATATGATGCCCGTTTCAAGACATACTGTTGTCTAAAATTTCATATGATATTCATGCAAGCCAGCATGCACAGTGGTTTGTTGGGGGCTTGATCACACCTTTTAGAAGGGTGTTATCACATAAGACATATACAGATCCCGTGTGAAGCACTTGAAGCTACTTTGCACACTGAGGCAGTTAGAAGTATAGACACTGGAGTGATCCCATTCCTGGAAGCATAAATTACAGCTATGGCAAAGTAGTTGGAGAAACTATCAGAAAATTCAACACATGAGACATGCACTGGGATTTGGTGTACATATTGTGAAGTGGAAGGGCACACTAAATATTGTTGTCCCTGCAGATCAGTACGTTCATTGTTGCTAGACTGTGAGATATGTCATTTAGACCATGATGCAAGTCGTTGCCCATTATTACAATGCGTGATAAGAAAGAATGTATCTTGCTATTGTAAGATTTTTCAGTCCATGACTCACAATACAGAGGACTACAAGTTGATTGGTTAGATCTATGATGCCATAGATATTGGTGTGTGACAAACAGGAGTATCAGATAACTGCTAAAAGTAAAAGTGAGCACCATGATCATGATCACAACCAAGGGTGCTATGATCGGAACGAAGGGTGATTTTGAAGGAAGTCATGGTAGAGGTCGAGGATACCGTGGTGGATTTGGGGGATCAAGGATGTGGTGGTGGACGAGGCGAGTTTCCTTGTCATGGAACATGTTTTATACATGTGGATCTCCTGACCACTACATGCATGAATGTCCTCAGAATATTACTTGTTATTTTTGTGGGAAGAATCATAACTATGAGGAATGCCTAGACTTATATGAGCATCTTAGCAAGCAGCATAAATAGGAAAACAAGGGCACATGGATGGTTAGAATACAACATGCGCATAGAGAATCAGTGGATGCCAAAGTTGGCACCAGAACCTGAGGTATTACCTGTGAAGATTACTACATACGTGTGAAGCTACGTGTGCCAGAGAGACATGTTACAACAAGAAGCCTACCATTACTAAGGAGGAGGTTTTACATGCAAGGTACCCAGATCCTACACATCAGAAGGAGGTTTATCAAGAAACCATGGAGGTACTCAAAAATCTTCAGGGTGAAATACAATGTTTAAAGGAACAGTCACGGAAGTTTGAACAAAATAAGGCAGCAGAGACAGTCCAATCAGATATTGATGACTTGAAAGAGGTATGCAAGATGTTGCACCAGGAGAATATCATTCCATTACTAGGGAATTGGCTAAAGGGAAACACTCTATGCGCAGGTATTGAAAATGGATGACAGATCCTGCATGCTAATCTTCCCCCTCATAGCTTGGATTATGACAAGGAAATCACCTTGAATGTTGTTGTGGATGGATGGATTTTGAGTAATATATTGATTGACACAGGCATGCAGAAGTGAATGTGCTTACTTTAGATGCATGGGTACAAATGGGAAGACCTTCATTGCAGTCATCCTCTAATGTATTGTTTATGGCTAATCGAACTAAGGCCACCCCAATCAGAGTTTTAAAGGATGCATTCATTACTATACAAGGGGCCAAGTTCACTGGGGACTTTGAGGTCTTAGCACTTGCAGAAGAAGACAGCTTCCCAGCTCTACTTGGATGCCCTTGGTGTTATGCAAATAATGTTGATCTACGGTTCAACAAGGGGTATATAAGTTTTGAGAACAAGGAAGAAAGAGTTATTATCCCTTTGACATATGGGAAGTCTGTACCTTATGTTGAACCATTGAGTGAGGAAGACCTGAACAAAATTTATGTGCACGTCATTCGAGATTTAGAAGTACTTTAGCCATCTAAGGAAGGAATCCTCCAGTGGGAAGATGCACAATCTATTAGTGATACTACAAGTATTGCTTGTGACAATTGGGTGCATGACACCTATGAGATGGTTGGGCGCGAAGTAAGAAGCACATTTACGCAGAGGAGAAAACCTCATTGTATTAGGAGGATAGGTAACAAATCTGTACCTCGGTATACTGGAGAAGGAGACCCTACGATATTCCTGCGTGCCATGGAGGAGAAGTGGAAAAATCAAGTTGAAAGAAGAAATATGTTAGTGTATACCCTGTGCAGGACAACATCGCGCTAGTGGATGGTTCACAGGGATAATATCATATGGAATGGAATGAAGTCAGAATTGCTCTAACCACTCAGTTCTTTAGGAGAAATGCGCCTACTCAAATCAGCATATATCATGGTAATCAACTTATTCAGCACTACGTTTAGCAGTGTGAGAGACTCTGGACAAACGGGGCAGGAAGCTTTACCACCTTCACTTTGGGTTCACAAACTTTATTCCACTTTGCAAAGTTGTGCACATGTTTGGTATGTTTATGCAGAACTGCATAGGGAAACTGGAAATTGACAAGACTTAATTGCAGAATGACCCAAACTTTTGAGTACTTTTCTACTAAACCTCTGGTAAGAGAGGCATTATGGGTTATGGAGCGCTTAACTATAGGAGAAAGTGCAAAGGCTGAAGAACTCATTCAGGATTTATTTGGTGAGGCAGACTCAAGAGTATCATGTTTTGATGAAGTAGATGATATAGATGTCAATCTCTTTACGTGCATGCTTTCTTTGAGAAAGAGAAAGGAAAGATGGTCTACATAGTAGATGATGAAGAAGTAGAAGATTTAGACATAGCTCATTCAACAGGTACACACGAGGTATTAGACAATACGGATAAAAATGTGCGCGCACTTATCATGAACCTATGAAGACCAAGAAAGTGAACATTGGCACAAATGTTGAACCTAAGGAGGCCATAATTGGGGATTATTGGTATGATTCTAAAGTGGCAAAGATAATTGAGTTACTATAATGATTTACAGGACTTATTCCCTAGGGGCTACCATGAGTTAAAGGGGGTACATGAGTCATTAGACATGAGATGAAGATTAAGCTAAAGGAAGGAGAGTGCCCGGCTCAGGAAGAGACCTTACAGGATGAACCCGAACCTGTGCATAAAATTTAAAGAAGAAATTGACAAAATGTTGAAATCTTGCATCATTAAGCCCCTAGAAGAATCAGAGTGGGTTAGCCCCATGGTAATTAGTATAAAGAAAGATGGTTTGACTAGGATTTGTGTAGATTACAGGGAGTTGAATGCTACATGTGTGATTGATCCTTTTCCTATGCCTTTCACCAAGGAAATATTAGAAGGCATTGTAGGGCGTGAAGTTTACTCTTTTACAGATTGATTCGTCTGGGTATCATCAGGTTAGAATTACATAGGAAGATCAAGAGAAAATGACTTTCACCATTGAATGGGGAAGTTTTGCATATACTATGGTGCCCTTTGGTTTGAAAAACACCCCTATGTTATATTTCCACGTATAGTTGTTCAAGCATTCCAGGATTTTATTCACAAATTCTTGCAGGTTTACTTGGATGACTAGACAGTATATGGGCTTGTTAAGGATCATTGTGACAATTTGTGCCTAATGTTTGAAAGATGAAGATAGTTAAGCATCTCATTAAACATCAAGAAGTGTGTATTTGCTACACCTTTTGGAACTTTGTTGGGGCACATCATCTGCAAGGAAGGTTTGTTAGTAGATCCAGCTAAGGTTACAGTTATTGTGGGCATGGAGGAGCCTACTAGTTAGAGTGAGGCGCACAGATTCTTGGGCCACATAGGGTATTATAGAAAATTTATCAAAGTATATGCAAATATTTCCATGTCCATAGAATATTTACTAAAAGGAAAAGGGACATTCTATTAGGGATAACCGCAGCAGTGCACATTTGAGGAATTGAAGGAGAGACTTACTACAACGCCTATTATGTGTTTTCCCTCATGGATCCAACTGTTGCATGTACATGTGGATGCCTCTGGCACAACCATTGGCAGGGTGTTAGCTCATCCTAGAGAAGGTATTATAGTTCATCCTATTTGTTTTGCTAGTAGAAAGTTGACTCCCGCAGAACAAATTATACAACTACAAAGTGCAAAGCCTTGTCAATGATCTACACACTGCATAAGTTTAGACAGTACTTGTTAGCAACACCTTTTGTATTTTATAAAGATCACATGGCATTAAAATAATTGAGAAATAAGCCCGTTTTACATGGGTGCATATGTCGATGGGTGCTCCTATTCCAAGAATTTGACTTTACAATTGTGGTAAAACCAGGTAAAAGTAATTTTGGCCCGGACCACTTATCAAGGATTCAATCAGGGGAGGACACGTAGATAATTGAAGATACAATATCGGATGTACAATTGTACAGGTTACATTACACGCCTTCAAATTTGGAGGATATTGATGTCTTTTTGCGTATAAGTATGGCGCCAGAAGGAATGAAATCCTTAGAGAGGAAACAACTTGCAATTCATGTTGATTAGCGACACCCTGCCACTGTGTGTAAGATTCTACTCGCTGAATTATTATGGGAGACCCTATACAAATATTGTAAAGAGTATTGTCAGGCATTTGATCACTGTCAACTCCTTAGCGAACCTGGGAAAATATATGGAATCTCTTTGAGGCCTACTGCTAGTGCAGAGCCATTTGAGAAATGGTCTATAGACTTTTTGGGTCCTATTTCCCTAGTCATGCGTGGAACTAGATTGCGCTACATCATCACTTTCACAGATTATCTTACAAGGTGGGAAAAATTAGCACCTACAAATAATTATATAGCAACTATGGTAGCAAGGTTCTTATGGGAAAATATTCTCACTAGGCATGGATGTCTGTTGATTTTGACAAGTGATAGGGACACACATTTCTTGAATGAGACAATTAGGATATTGTTAGATGAGTTTATGGTCACGCACCATAAGACTACACCTTATCACCCTCAAGCAAATGGGATTGTTGAGGCTTTCAACAAGATATTGAGCGAGACCTTGACAAAATGTTTTTGATGTTGGGAGGAAAGATTGGGATGATAAAGTTTTTTTTGTACTGTGAGTGTATAGAAAATCCTACAAGAGGTTGAATAAGGCTATACCCTTTCAGTTGGTGTTTGGTGCAGAAGCAGTTATTCCAATGGAATTCATGTTACCATCTTTGCATATTGCACGCGATGGAGGTCTAGCTAATGAACATGCATTAGAAGAAAGAATTGACAAGTTAATACAGTTGGATGAGAGGCGTGCCATAGCACGTTGGAGTCAGAAGTAGGAAAAGGCCAGGAAAAAGGCATGACATGATAGGAACATCAGGGATAAGAAGCTTGAGGTTGGACAGATGGTACTCCTTTATGATCCAGGGTTTCTACGACATCCAGGAAAACTTAAGGTGCATTAGTTGGGGTCCGTATGTTATCACTCACATCCTTGACTCAAGCGCTTGTTAGTTAGAGTCGAACTTGATAGAACACAGTTACTTGGTTACTTTAACGGAAGTAGGATGAAGCCCTACTATAAATAAGTCTTCTTGGTGTTTTTAATAAGCTAGTATTTCCATTTAGTATAGATTTCCCTTTCTGTATTTATTTTAATGTATTTCCTTCTTCGTCGCTATGCTTTGTCAATTTAGTTTGGTGTTTTGTGTAATAAGCACGTGTTTACGCGCTGGAAGATAATTACAATTTGAAGTATTTTTATGCGCAGAGGACTGCACATACCATTGGTGTGGGGTGGTTGTTATTTTTTATTCAAAAATGGGTACACATAAGAACATATTGTTACAGGTGTTATTTAAAGATGGAAGGAAGTTGCTAGAAAGAAGATTGATCCTAGATAAGCCCATAATTGGAAATAAAGGAATGAACAGTGTAACACGAGGTAAGTAGTGGTCTGTGGAAACTACTAGATGAGGGCGAAGTGGCGAGGTACTTTAGTGCATGGAAGCATGCAGAAGAGAGGTATGTAGCCAAAAGGTAGGAAGGTGCATGTTAGAAGGTTATAGCTAGGGGCACGAAGGTGTACCACACGGAAATTGGGAAAATGGTCAATTAATGAGAGGATTGGTGGTAGGTGAAGGAGAAATAAATGCACTAATGTTTTTAAAATCTATATAAGGACATGATTTGGGTTCATTTATACCTTTTCAATCATAAGTATTTGAGTGAGCTAAGTGTGACTGAGCCAAGCGAAACATGTTGAGGTGTGGAGAGCTAAAAAACTAGACGGGAAGATCATATTTGTGTTCATGGAAATGGCTTGCATCCCCATTGGTGAAGGGTTTGAGTGCATAGCAGAAGCATTGAGAAGGAGCTAGGGCACGTGGTTTTGAGCTAGCGTTTTATCTCACTCGACACATGAGACAAAATGTGGGATTTTTTAAAATGGCACCGAAGAAAGTACCTACAACTGTTGGAGCGTCTCAAAATATCTTTGAAGGGGCATATCTTTTGAATCATGGCTCGAAATATTGTGAAGTCTGACACTGTTGGAAGCGTCTCGACATCCTCTACACCATGAAAGGATTAAAAATGATTTTTCAAGCCTTGGTAGGTAAAAAATGAAGAAGATTCTTCCAGGCCTTTAACGCATAATCTAATCTCTTCAACTACCAGATTTGATTCGATTCAATCCACTGGGGAATAAGAAGTCACATATTGTGGGTAGATTTATAGAAGGCATTGATATTCAGATGGTTGAAATTTCAAAGCGGGATTTGATGTGTATCTCATGGTGGTTGGAGCAGGATTCAATTTTTCCCTCTTCTCTCTCTCTTATTCATTCTATATATTGTTAAATTTTCTCATTTTGGAAAGGCAGAGACATTCTGGGCATAGAGAAACTCTATCAAATTTGTTTCTCGACACCATTTTTGAGCAACGAACCTTCTCCCACACCTGACAAATGTATTTGTGCCTCTATGTCCATAAATGTAATGGTTTTTGCACCTTCTAGAGCAATAAAAACGTGTTTTTGTGGTGTTCTTCAACCCTTTACATCATTTTGTTATTTCTTTGTGCCTCTCCCTTCCAAATTTGTTTTTATGTGCATGTATTTCACGTTTGGAGGTGTAGGATGTTGTGTTTCATGGATTTTAATGGTGAATTTGAAGATCTGGGCCATGTCACTTCTGTCTGACCTCCCTCATCTCCATTTTCTCTGTTTCTTTCTCCCTCAACAGAATATCTCGCTTCCTTTGCTGGTGTATCACCATTTTAGTGTAGGCTGTACTTTTTTAGTTTTCTCTCTCCTTGTCTCCTTGGAAGTTAGATTAGGATTAGATTAGCTTTCCTACACTGGATAGCTTGTGGCAGGTAGTTTAAGAAGAGGAACCAACATTCTCTGGAGAGATTTCCCATTCACAAGGTCCCACACCTTGGGGAAGTTCAATGTTATGCAAATCAAACCAAATGAGTCTGCCTTAGAAAAGAAAATCCATAACTCATTTGGGGGTGTTGTGATTTTGCACTAACACATATTATTAGTGATCTGAATGATAAAGCAGCTATTATAGCCACCATTAAGGAGCTGGGATACTCCAAGGGTCCACGCGGAATGGACATATATAAATTAAGGAAGTATCTTGTGGTGTAGGTAGTCATGCACATCCTCACTAAGTTGAATGATCAAGAGAGATGATCACAGGTAAATACCATGTGGATATATATCACGAAGAAAATGTTAGGAAGGAGAAGTCTACAATGTAGTAGGCTACATTTCAGATACTATTACTGAGGAAGTGCGCACAGGTGAGAAGATAAGTTTTGGTGCCATTCTATTATCTTTTGTCTTTGTAGAAATTGGAGTGCCTGATGGGCCAAAGAACAAAATTTGAGAATACCCCACAGTGAATAATTCCCTCACGGAGAGGTTTGAGAAATAATTATGTGAAGGAAAAATGAGTGGCCCATTCAAGAAAAGGGCATAATTGTGGTATGACCGAATTCGTGCAACATTTGAGGAGGAATGGCACATTCCAAAGGATTTACCTTTGGTAGTGGGAAAGGTAGTATAGTTCACGGTGTATCATCATTTCTACGTCGTGCAGTTTGCAATGAAGAATGGGACATGAAGCCCATGGTGAAAATTTCCCTATGCCTTCACAGTGCTCTACTTCTAGGCCTCAGTTCATAGTCTTACTAATGTGCGTTGGCTGAACTTCAACACAGACAAGGTAGATTGTGACTACCTGTTGGTGAGGAAATTTGTCGGGTGGAAAAATTTGTGAATTCCTTGCCAACACTCTGGGAATCTAAGTCCCTCTACTTAATCGGTGAAGTTGTCGTGTATGCATGCACGAGAAAGCATGGATTTATTTGGTGGCCTTTCGGTCGGGGATCCAACAGGGGCACTCCACTGACCCTGTGGAAAATGCTTGCAGTTAGCTGCAAAGGAAGGAATTTTCTATGAAGGTGGGAAAGGGAGTGAGAAAAGAGGTAGGAGAACTAATGTTGCAGGTAGAAAACCATATTCCTACACACACTAGTTAGAAATTTCAACACATGCATTCATGAGAAGAAACAACTCTTCAAATGGCAACAAGACGAGAAAGATTGTGAACTCAAAGTTTTTGAAATCTCCTCGTCAAAGAGGCAAAAAAATCCTTCTTCTTGTATTGATGCTTAAACAAAAGTTTTACACAATGAGGGAATGGAAGAAATTTGAGAATTGAGGAAATTAGAAGAAAATGGCTATCTCCTTTTCTTTCTCTAAGTACAATGCACTCGTGAGTTTACAAGATCAATTTCCAATGCGGTACAATGGTGTGAAGAAGCGATTAAATCTCCTCTAAGAAATGGTTACAGCTTCTTCTTTTTTAGCAAGAAACGGTTACAACTTCTTCAATCCTTCACGTCCATTCAGATTCTTGATTTGCGAAGAAACACCAATGGCGGAAAAAACCAAACTTTTCATAATGCATTCGTTACACTCATTTTGTAAATTTGAATTTGAACCATTCATCTTGTCTTTGAAACTTTAAACCAGATCTGTCCACGTGGGAGAAATTTACTGGAGCGGGCGTGGAGGATTCCTTTTGCATTTTTTGACTTTATAGAGATTTGGCATTTTGGAATATTTCGGCCCGCTCACCTGCTTTTGATATGGTCTTGACACGTGGCCTCACTTGAGTGGAGACAGATTCGCAGGCCGCTTTTATAATTTTACCTTTTTTCAATGTGGGCTCAAAAACACAAATCGCTCTGCCGACCCACCCACCTGCTTTGACCTTCGATGCGGGCTTAGTGTTTGATTTTCTCCCTTATAGCATGATCGAGGCTATGGGTCACTTTATGCCTTTTAGCCCTTTTTACAAAAAGGCTCAA
Organism: Taxus chinensis; assembly: GCA_019776745.2. NCBI lineage: Eukaryota > Viridiplantae > Streptophyta > Pinopsida > Cupressales > Taxaceae > Taxus > Taxus chinensis. The sequence continues at coordinate 827,976,821 of CM034149.1, read as the reverse complement.
AACCTCAAATTTCTCCACCGACCCACTTCCCCACTTTGACTCTTTTGATGCGGGATCAACATTTGACTTTTTCCTTTGTGTTTAGCGGGGTTGTGGGTCACTTTATGACTTTTAGCCTTTTTTACAAAGAGGCTCAAAACCTCAAAGTTCTCTACCGACCCGCTTCCAATTAAATATTTCCACGTACCCGTGGATAATGGAGCCAAAATTTTATGGTGAAGAGAATGCCCGTCATTCACGACTATGGAAAAAATGCAGAGAAGAAGAAAACTCCACCATTTTGTGCCCGATTTTCAAAATTCTTTCGCGAACCAAGGAATTGAGAACAATACAAGATTTGAAGATCCATGACCATAGAAAATATGGGAAATTTCATTCAAATGGAGGCTGCAATAGAATTTTCATGCGTCCAGACAGGGAAACAGAAAATTGATCAAACCACGTAGACTAGAGAGTTTAAACAACTTCAAAGCATGAATTTCTCTATCTTTTCAGACTTCCAACTTTACTTGAACACTTCTAAAGGGCGTGAGCTCAAAATTTTTGAATTTGACTTAGAAAATGAGGGGGGGATTTTGAGGGCGACAACACTACCATACTCTCAGAAAACATATGTTTATCCAGGCTGGCCTGTTTACATTAAGAGGCTCATTTCAGATGTTATAAATATGAAGCCGATAAGTTTGGCTATTGGTGACAGTGGAGCCGCACTCATATATCTTCGGCTTAAGCCTAGGTTGGAGAATAACAAGTATGTGGAGAATGAATTTATGATCCCAGGGACACCTAAGGGAAAACACACAGCTAAGAATGTGGAAGCTCTAAATCCTTCTGTGACTATAGAGATAGACAAGGAAGAAGAACATGAGGATAGTGGAGGCTTAGACCATAGAGGCTAGAGGTAGCCCACAGACAAAGTGGAGAGTGAGCATACAGATACTCCACCGCAGATGCAAGAAGGAGAGGAGGACTTGGACGAGGATGCAGACCATGAAGAGCACCAGTTTAAGAGGGTATTCAAAAGAACTAGGACCCAGGGCATAGGAACATCACAACCAGTACGAAGATCACCTCGACTCTTCCCTCAAAATGAAGCACTAGAGACGAAGAGAAAAAGAAAGCTAAATCTTAGTGAGGAGGTGGAGGAGTCTGAAGAGAGCGCGCCTGGAATCCCAGTTTAACTGGAAGATGTGGAGGATCCCCGAAATGAAGAAATGAGAGATGAAAAAGAAGGGGTGAAAGAAACAGAAGAAGTTGAGCATGAGCAATCCAGTGTGCCTATTATGACTCAGGTAGGAGAAGGGCCAACTCCAAACCTTGGCCCTCATGTTCCTAAGGGTCCAAGGACAAAGAGAAGTGAAGAGTATATCATGCCAAGTATGGGCTATTATGAGGACACAAGCAAAATCATATGCGCTCGGTTTCAAAGAACATTGGACCTTAAGGATTATATGGATGGGAACTGATGGATCTAGATATGACCACTACGTGTGCAAGGAAACTGTTATCCTGGTCCATGCAGAACCATATGGATGAACCATATTTTGATGTATGTGAGGAGTCATGTGTCTCAAGAAGAGTAAAGAAGGCACCACAGAGCAGGCGCATGACCATAAAGCCCAGTCTTATGTCTGATGAGCAGATCAGCAATGCCTTAGTCAAGTTGTCTGTTGAGGTGGCATGGAGAAATATTAATAAATCCATCACCATTAGAGCATTGATGGAGGATAACAAGGACAAAACTATAGAGATATAGTTGTTAAAGGCAGAGAAGGAAAAAGAAAGCACAAATAATGAGTCCTTTATTGGCATGGCTGAAGAAATTGGTAATTACATTCTAAAGGCAAGGCATCATCTTGAACCAAAGGTACCTAAAAATTTTCCTTCTTCTATGCATTATGTGCACACTTTGGTTGATTTGGTGCTAGAGGATGGACCACTTAGAATACCCACACCAAAAGATGTTGAACAGGAAGCAGAGTGAGCAAGGGCCTCTATGATCAGAAAAATTTCAACGTATGAGGCAATGATCTAGACTTTAAAGGATGATCTTAAGAAAGTAGACCAAGCTCTTAATTTTTGTGCACTACCAGATGTAGTAATAAGGAATAGGACTCTAGTTGAAGATAATGAAGTCCTGACAACAATAAAAGATGATACTTTAGGGCGCGTTGAAAGATTGGCACTAGTAAAACAAAAGTGTGAAGCCCTTGCAACAACTCAAGATCCACATACGAAGATGATAGATGAGATTGGGAAGCTCATAGTGTAGAAGATGGATCTTCTGGAAGGACTAATGTCTGTTATGGCTAATGTTGTCTGGGTACTACAGAATGAGAAGGAAAATATTACTCAAGACGAGTTAGATGCCATCACCACATATAGTCCAGAGAAGATAAGGACCGCACTAGATGACTGGCAAACACTGGAGTCAGAAATCAAACTTGAATATCTAGATTTGATCCTCCCAATTGAAGAAGAGGATGTTGCACAGTAAAGATTCATTCTTTTATACAATGATTCTTTAATTCTTTCAATTCTTATTCTTTATTATTTAGGAACATCGGAAAGAATCCCCATTGTCGGGACAATAATGTACTTTAGTGTGGGGTAATGTTGAGTAGACATAATATTGTTCTAAGGAGAAGACACACAAAGAATATGTGTGTGGGAACAAGGCGCATTTGAAGGCGTGGAATAATAGGGAAGGAAACACACACCAGAACAGTTGGCTTGGGACTTAGCCATTTTTATGGATAAGGGCTATATTTGGAGATAGCATATGGAGCACACATCGGTATGGAGACTTGTACGACACACAAATGGTATTTTAGGAATGAGCGGATGATAAGCACCATGTATGGTTGTAGTTAATAATAGTATTACTTCTTCCAGTTAACTATAGGACATCTATTATTAGCGCACTTGCATGTGTGCATATTTTTGTAAAGGCACATGGTTATTAACAGCATGCAACCTATTTTGGGAAGTGCATAGGCGGTGAAGGGAAAGTCCCCACCTCTATAAATATGTATTGAACTATGTAGTTTAGGGAGACTAGTGTGTGAATGATTGTATAGTTATGTTGTTGGATCTGATGCGCGCATGACTTATGATGGTACTTTATAATGTAAGAAGCTTTTATGTTTTACATTGTTTAATATAATGGATGATCTTGGCTCGATAATGGTGTTAGACATAACTGAAAATTGTTCATGTATGGTTAATCTTATTACAGTTATTGTTTAATTCATGATTCTCTAAGATCTAGATCTAGATTATGCATTGTGGAATGTTTATGTTTAATTATGGATTTGAACATGTCTTATCTTCATCACACTAACATCCTACACAAGCAGCTCTAAAGATGGTTCTGGTACCTTTGCTTGCTTCGGGTGAGCACTCAACTCAATTTGGGTGATGTGCCAACGCGTCTGGGTTATTTATAGTAGATTCTAGGATGCATCACGTGTTGCATAAGTTCAGACAGTACTTGCTAGCAACACCTTTTTTTCTATACAGATCACATGACATTTAAACACTTGGTAAATAAGCTCATTTTACAAGGGTGCATATTTCGATGGGTTCTATTATTTCAAGAGTTTGACTTTACAGTTGTGGTAAATCTAGGTAAAATAAATTATGGCCTAGACCACTTATCAAGGATTCAATCAAGAGAGGACATGCAAAGTATTGATGATATAATTTCATATACACAATTATATAGGTTGAATGTACATGTATGGCACCTGAAGGAATGAAGGCCTTGGAAAAGAAACAACTTGCAATTCACAATGCACCTTTCATGTTGATCAGTGGTGACTTATAAAAACTAGGCTCAGATGAAGTATTGATCCGGTGTGTACTGGAGCGAGAGCGCACAACAATCATGGAGGAGGTTCATGGCAGTATTGCAGGTAGACACTATGCAGGTGACGCCACCATGCGCAAGATTCTACTAGTTGGTTTATGGTGGGATACCTTATACAAGGATTGTAAGGAGTATTATAAGGTGTGTGATCACTGTCAGTGACTTGGAAAACCTAGGTAAACAGATGAAATGTATTTAAGGTCTATTGCTAGCGTAGAACCTTTTGAGAAATGGGAAATTGACTTTATGGGTCCCATTTCCCTAGCCACGTGCAAAACTGGATCGTACATCATCACTTGTAAAGATTATCTTACAAGGTGGGCCAAAGAAACACCTATAAAGGATTATACAGTAGCAACAGCAGCAAGGTTCTCGTGGGAAAATATTCTTACCATGTATGGATGTCCTTTAAGTTTAGCAAGTGATAAAGGCACTCATTTTCTTAATGATACCATCAAGATATTATTGGATGAACTTATGGTTACACACTATAAGACAACACCTTATCACCCTCAGGAAAATGGGACTGTTAAGGATTTTAAAAATATATTGAGCCAGACTTTGACAAAGATTTGTGATGTTGGAAGGAAAGACTGGGATGATAAAAATTTTGTTATACTTTGGGCATATAGAGCAACCTACAAACCGTTGAATAAGGAAACACCATTTCAGTTGGTGTTTGGCGTATAAGTAGTTATTCCCATGGAATTCATGTTACATTCTTTGCATATTATGTGCACATGAGGTCTAGTTGATGAGCAAGCATTGGAAGAGAGAATTGAAAAGTTGACACAACTGAATGAGAGGTGCGCCATAGCATGATGGAGTCATAAGTAAGAAAAAGCTAGAAAAAAGGCATGGCAAGACAGGCACATCAAGGACAAGAAGCTCGAGGTTGGGCAAATGGTACTTCTTTATGATTCAAACTTTCTGTGCCACCCAGGCAAGCTTAAGGTGCATTGGTTGGGATCGTATGTTATCACTCATATACTTGACTCAGGCACTTGTCAGCTAGAGGTGCTTGATGGAACACGATTTCCCGATTATTTCAACGGGAGTAGGCTAAATCCCTACTATAAATAATCCTTCTTGGTGTTTGTAATAAGGAAATATTTCCATTTAGATTAGATTTCCCTTATTTTATTTCCTTTAGATTTGTTTCCTTCCTTGTCACTATGCTTTGTCAATTTAGTTCAGTGTTATGTGTAATAAGAGAATTTACGCGTCGGAAGATGAATACAATCTCAAGTGTTTTTATTCATAGAGGATTGCACATACCCTTAGTGTGGGGTGGCTAAATAAGGTTAGTCTGGTACAGAAATGAAATAAAGTCACAGGTGTCCATAAAGGGAACAGGTTTTGAAAAGTGATGAAAACTTTAAGAGGATTGCTCAATGTTAAAGACCACGCGTAAGGTGGTGAGCACTCAATATAACTCAAGGAGGTTGCAGCATTTAAGACTACATATGTTTGGGTCACATTGGATAAAAACTTCGGCATAAGGAAGCACAGGTAGAGGAGATTGGTGAAAAATAAGTGGTGGCGCGCCAAAAATTTATGACTAAGGCACAAAAGTTTAAGGTGCGAGAGATTGGGGCGCAGGAAAAAGAGGTGCAAAATGCGTTCAAAGGGAATTAATACCATGTAAGGTGGTAGGTGGAGAAATTAATGAAGGGGATTTTTGAAACTTGGTTTAAATCTGGTGTTTACAACGGTATTTGTTACCTTGCGAGTTCGAAGAAAATTGAGAAGTGTGAAAAAGAGCTGGAGATGACGAGCACTCTGTAAAGCGAGTAAACCTATCGCATTTTGAAGCATGTTGTTGAGCATCTAGGTACGAAAGCAAGATTCAAGTGGTGGTGTGTGTGCATGACGGAAGAGTGAATTAGGTTTCAATTTCATGACAGCTAGGATTTTCATTCACACTCACAGGATCGAAAAGAACAATGGCACCATGAAAGGCTCCTGCTGTGGAGAAGGCGGTTGATGATCCAGTAGATGAGTGGTTGGTTGAGATGTTATATCTGGAAGGAATTATTGAGGGGTGGCCATGGATAACAAATATTACATAGTGTATGGTTTCAGAAATCAACCACTGCACTGAAAAATTCCTTAAGAATGTCGTAACATAATTTTACATGAAGTCAATCAGCAGTTGGCGGATGACACAAGGGTTCTAGATGCCTCTGAGAAGAAATTACTCGAAAGCATGGGGTTCATAAAAATTCTAGAGTTTCCCTCTTTTAGGAAGCCCAAGAAATTTTACCAGTGGCTCATGTCACGTGTGCATGAGGACCATTTCCCCTTCGTGGGCAGGAGAATAAGGATCACCACCAAGTTGATTGGGAAGGTGATAGGGTTACATGACTTGGGCTCAGAGATCACTAGAGATCTATTAGATGATGAGGGCATTGATGCCACAGTCACCTTACATCAGTATAAGAAGGGGGTTCGAGCCTTCAAAGTAACCAACATTACAACCATGGCCACCATGGTTGCAACACGCTTAACATGAAGCAAGTTGGGTGCCACTAAACGGTGGAATGAGATGAATATGCATTGGTTACATATAGCACATAAAATGGTGAACAAGACATATTAAATCATTGTAGGGTACATCATATAAAGCTTGGTGAATTAGGAGTGCATCCAAGCAGATAAAGGTGAGAAGATTACTTGGGGTGCAATCCTATTATTGATTGTATTTAGTGAAGTTGGAGTACCTAACGGACCTAGGGAGAACATCTGGGAGTTTTCGTTGGATAATAAATACCCAGCAAATAAATTTTCCAAATACACTCTACGCGGAATTGTTTCTAACACATATAAGGAGTGCCTGGGAAGGTGGTTCAGGAGACTATGCATGGAATTTAAAGGAGAATGGCGTATTCCGTGTGAGTTGCCCAAAATACTGAATGGAGAAGCTGAGTTTGCATTCTACCAACACTTCAACTTGGGGTGCTTCCATATGCATTCGGGAAGTAAGATTCCACGGTGTAAGTTTCCCTTTGATTTTACTGCCAAATATTTTAAGGAGTCAATGAACAGGTTCCACAAAAATTGCAAGCTCCAGTTTGATGCGGACTACGTAGACCCAGATATCCCAATTCTACGCAAGACTTATGTGTGTCCAAGGAAAGAGGCCTATGTGGAAACCATGGAATCATGCAATGTGGACATCACACCAAAGATTTTGGTTGTAGGAAAAATTGAACCTGCGTGCATGTACATTTATCTAAGGCTAAGGTTCAAGGATGGAAAGGTGGTGAAGGGCACGGATATGACACTCCCAAGACCTGCAAAAAAGGGGCAAACCGTGGGAACATCAAGGCAAGATGCCTCTGCATCCCCCAGCTCAGGAATATCTAGTGGCTATAAAGTTGGATAACATCATGGAGTAGGATGAACCAAAGGACAGTGCCAGACTTGTGCATACCAAAAGAGTTCAGCAGAAAAGGTGCACATCCAGAGACACAAGCGCATTGGACTTCGCAACCGGTAAGGAGATCACCGCGCATAACTCCTATGAAGAATGAGGAAGAAGAAAGGATAAAATTCTGAAAATATGTTCCTATAAAGGATAGTGAGGAGGAAGAGTCCCCTCAGTGAAGCGCGTAGAAGAAGGAGGACACCCCTAGCATTGAGATGCAGGAGGATGAAGATATTGGGGACCCAGTCGTATATGAAACCATTGAAAACACTATGAGTACCCATGAGTAGCACTCATGTGAAAGGGAAAGCGGCGCCTGTGACGATACAAAATTTTTGGAACGCATCATAGCTGAAGGAGAAGAGAAAGAGGGAGAAGTAGACCAAAATGTCAAAGACATTGTGTAGTAGGAAGTAGGCATGGTAGTAGAGCAAGAAGAGGGTGCATTTGTTTATGAGGACGTTGGCGAACACACAGGTGGGCATAATGATGAATAGGTAGCGGGAACTCAAAATTTGGGCTACCTGGATGACCAATAAAAAATTATTCGCACACGCTTCCACAACACCCTACCCAATATATAATTGTATGGATGGGATTGGGTGGATCCATATATGGCCAACACATGCACTCGCAAGTAGTTATCATGGAGCATATAGACTCACATGGATGAGCTTGAATTTGATGTTTGCGAGGAGGCATGTAGTTCAAAGAAGATGATGAAGGTGCCACATACACACCATATGACCATCAAACCCATTAATTTTCTGATGAACATGTGAGTAATGCATTGGTCAAAGTATCCACTAAAGTAGCGCGCTATAATATTGATAAGGTGGAAACAGTACGGGCGCTCCTGGAAGATAAGAAAGATAAGGATAGAGAAATCAAATGACTCACCCAGGAGCGGGATAATGCAGTGGCCAAGGCACATATAATTAAAAAAATGGCCGAATAGATTGTCAATGAAATCTTGCATAAAAGGCCCGATTTTCACAAGAAGTTTTCAGAGGAGTTCAAGTCGAAACTAAATTACCTTCGTATAGCAGTTCAATTACTTTTATAGGATGAACCAGTACACCTTAAACCAAAGGATGTCACAAATGAAGCATCGAGTGCTAAGGCTTCGATTGCAAGGAAGGTATCTAGCTATGAGGTTGTTTTGCAATCCATAAAAAATGAAATGAAGAAGGTAGATATAGTATTGGCCATGTGTACAATGCCTAATAACTTAATACATGCAAGGAAAAAGGTAGAGGAGAATGAGATCCTATAGGAAACAAAGGATGAAACACTCGGGCGCACAGAATGAGTTACCTTGGTAGAGACAAAATGTGACACGCTGGATGCTATGAGGAAACGTCACATGGATCGGATTAAGGGCATCAGGAAGCTCATTTCTGCAAAGGTGGATTTCATGGAAGGGATGGTCTTAGGTATGGCCAACATCCTTAGAATTTTAAATAGTGAGGGTAGAAACATGACTCTTGATGAGTTAGATGGTGTTGTTATGGAAATCTCTGACAAGGCAAATACAGTGCTTAAGGACTGGTATGAATTTGAGGGGGAAATTCAAAGTGAATATCCAAAATTCATTCGTCCAAAAGAATAAAAGGGTACACAATAAGACAACTCACCATATTCTTTATTTTTTGTTCTTTCATTCCTTTATCCAATATTCATTAGAGTGACAAGATGATTACCCATTTTTGGGGTGTCAATCAATTTTAGTGTGGGGTAATGTTGGACGGATAAAAATGGCCTAAGTGTCGGGCGTGTTAATGTAGGGCACTGAAAGAGTGCATGATGCTACAATATATCTGAGGCGCCCAGGATCAGGACTTGGTCGTTTTTGTTGTAAAGGCTATTTTTGGAGTTAGCGTGTTGAGCACACAAAGACATGAAGACTTGCGGTCCACACAATGGTATTTTGGGAACAATCAACAACTGAGCGCCATGCATAGTTTAGGCTAATAATAGGACTTCTACTCAGAGTTAACTATAGGAAGTCTATAATTAGAACACTTGCATGGCGTGCATCCTTTTGTAAAGGCACATGATTATTATTAGCATGTGACCTATTTTGAGAAGTGCGTGGGTGGAGAACGGAAAGTCCCCACCCCTATATATGTTTTGATTAGTACGGTTTGGTGAGTTTCAACTTGTAGAGTTATGCTACTGGTTTTGTCACGCGCATAACTCATGGAGATAATTATGTAATGTAAGAAGATTTTGAGTTTTACAGTATTTAATAAAATGGTTCATATTGGCTAGATAATGGTGTTGAACATGACTGAATCTGGTTCTTGCATTGTAAATCTTGTTATAGTCATTGTTTAGTTCATCTTACATATATTTTAAGATCTAGCTCTGGTTTATGCACCGTGTGTTGTTTACTCTTGGTTATGAATCTGAATACCTATATGCACCATCATGCTAACATTTTGTACAAGAAACTCTAAAGAGGGACTTTGTGCCTTTGTGCGCTTCGGGTGAGCGCTTAGTTCAAGATGAGTGATGTGTCAGCGTGCCTAGGTTATTCACAGTGAATTCTAGGTTGCATCACCATACACAAACCCCATGACAATCATCAGTTTTCTTTATTCTTAAGATATCATTATGGGTGACACTACCATTACTTGAGGTGGAAAATTAAGGTTGGCCAACATCTCAACAATCCTTATTTGTTCAAATATTACATTATACAAGAGAGCAAAATGCACACATAATTTCCCAATAAATATGAAATAAAAACAACTTTGGAAAGAAGCACTTGTGGGTGCCCTCATCATTTTTTGTTGTGGAATTTCGGCATTTCTCATATGTTTTGCATTTGTGGGATTCAAACATGTGTTGCCACATCAGTTTTTGCATTTTGAACGGTTCTTCTACTTCTTCATTTTCACAAGACTCCCCAAAGGACCAAGTTTTATTATCAAGAGAATTCAACGAGAATTAGTAATGGTGGTCTCGGTGGTGGGAATAAATCTTCGCTCAGAGGTTGTTGTATGGGCATGGTGAATGAAGAGTGAGAAATAATTGACATTATTTTTCAATTTGTGAAAATACTATTGTATTGGCATAATTATGAGGATGCATAGCTATTATACCAACACAACACAACAAATATGGAGATGTGTGTTTTGACTTTGTAGAGGTAGGGCAGTATATATACATCTTTTTCACAATACAGAAAATAAATACAAGAATGTGTTTACACAAAAAATAAATCAATTCACATTAAAACTTTCTTATCAATTAAATCCTCTAGTGGTCCACGAAAATGAAAGGTGGGTCCCACATTTATAACCCAGGGTAGGTCACAACTATCCCAACTAATTAACAATTAATATTTAATAAATTAAATTATTTAAAGTTAACTTTACCAAACTTAATTTAACTTGATTTTTTTTAATTTAATTATATTTACCCTAAATAAACTTTCATTAATTATTAAATATAATGTAAATAACAATACACAATGGTAAATGACACAACACATTGTTTACCGTGGGAAAACCTCAAGGAGGTTAAAAACCACCAAAACTAATATATATCCATTTAATTGAGAAACCTAGTAATTTTACAATTAGTAACATGTCCAATAAGATCCTTTTTCTCCTTTCACTTCTCATCTCTCCATGATAATTTTCATGGGCCCCGAGTGTCCTATTTTATTTGGGTGATTTGGTGTGTACTAAAACACCTTTTCATATTAAATATAACTTACAAACTATATAAGGGGTTAGTAACCCACTTAATATTATGTTCCAAAACTAATGTCTCAATTAATATTGGTCTTAGGTATAGCTTGTGTACTCTTATATTTCTTACTTCATTGGATGATATTAAAATTTGTGTCTAATTCATTGTGTAGTTTCCTAATCAATATATTAAAAAATTATTCTCCCTCTTACGATGGGATCTACTATTCCAAACACATATTTCTTGGTTACTAATGCTCTTAATACATGTAATATTCTTTTAGGATACCCTTTGATTCATAATCTTAGGGATATTCCTTCTATTCTCCATTAATGCATAAATCACACTTATAATAATCAAGTTTTTATGCTCTAAGGTATATCTTACTAGGCTTAGTTACTTGTTACCTCTTCCAATAAAATCACAACAGTTTTCAATCTCATGCCTATCAAGCCCACTCATGTTGTAATGTCTATCTCTAGAATATATTCTCCTTAGTCTCCTTATGTATACATGAAATCTCCTAAGCATTTCCCACAATGTATGCTTAAAGTGATACATCCTATTCACATTGTGCATAATATAATTGCAAGGCCAAAGTATCCTAATGTTTTGGATCCCTTGACTCTTCACCTTATTGGTCAAGTCATCAAGTAGCACTTATTTTGCAAATCTTTCAAAAAAAATTTAAATATTCTAATAATCCAAAAACATTCAAATATTTCTAAAATACCAAATAATGATCTAAAAATGGCTTGATCCACTAGCTTCTTTACTTTCCATATGTTGTTTGTCACATGGTTTTATAGATTTAACATTTTTTATACTCCTTAGACACTTACATTTCACAAGGTATATGAACATGATGTAGGACACATGTGACTCTACAATTGTAGACACCTAAAATATGCTTACACTTAGCATTTCCTCCAATTCAACCAATTGATGACATTTCATTAATCAACCCTTCTTCGCTCCGTTCTTGGATGCCCATTCATGACACCTTCTCGATCGTATTCTTCCCATATTCAACTTGTTTGGCTAATATCTCTCTTATTAGCTAAACATTCCTCCTTTCGACCATTCAGAACCTCCCTAGTTCTCTCTAGACCACTTCTATTGGCTTCCTAGGCTATCTATCAGTCAAAATTGATTATCGAGACCCCTCCTAACTCTCAATGAGTCCCTAATCACTTGTTAATCAAGTTTAACTAGCATAATCCTAGCTCAAACTAAGCCTAAAGCATGTTTATCCTAATCTAATCTAAAAGTGTTTTTTGAGCTTTAGTCCCACATTCACCCAAATTCCAAATTCTTCCAAACCAAAAAACTATAAATACAAGGCTAAGCCTACCCATTCAAAGACACAACTTTACATAAGTTAAGGCCAAAACAAGCCTAAGAAAGCTTAAGAGCTCATTTGCATTAGCCAAGCTAATAAGGCATTTGATCTTGGGCCATCCACCATTAAAAGAGCTTCATCTTGCACCCCATGTTAGGTTAGTAATGGAATAGCTAAACTTGGCCATGTAGCCATTTAGTGAGATTCATTCACCCTCATGGAGTAAACAATAAAACTGATTTGCTTAGATCCTCTTAGGTTCATTATTTCAAGCTTTCAAAGAATAGAGGTTAAATGTTATTTTGTTACATTTCTTGTTTATTTCAAGTTTGAATACATGCAAAGTAGGTTTCCTTGCTCATTTCTTATCTGATGATCCATTGAGGGACTTTGCACAAAGCTTTGGGGTTTTTACCCCATATCCATAGCTCTTTGCAAAATCTTTCATTGAACACAACAATGTTTATAGAAGTTGGAATTCTCCTCTTACCCAGTGGCCATAAAAATTTTTTTGGCATCACCTTGATGCAAAGCCTATTTCAACTTCATTACATTCAGCAAGACATGGAAGGTTCATTCAAACAAGCACTTTGTTTTAGAAGACCTTGAACTTAGTTCATATGACTCAAACAAGAAAAAACTTGCTCTTTTCATGCATAAACATACCTTCACTATCCACTTACCTTTTATTATACTCTTCCTCAAATCCCTATTCAATTGCTCAATGCTTATCCTCAAGCTTAGAATCACAACTACTCTGTTTTAGATCTAAACTGTCCCTATATGGCTTCAACTAGCTCTTTCCTTCTTGACAAAAATCTAAATTTCAAGAAAATTTTAAACTTCTAGCCTCATTATATTTGTCCAATCATTTCTTCATGTTCCTAGACCTCCAACCAAACAAACTCATCCATAAAAATGAACAAAATCAATCAATTGTGTCAATCTCACTCTTCTTCACTATAACTATCCTTTTTGTGCTTCTCAAGCAAGTGTTCTTGGTAGATTCATGAATAGAACAATCTGTAAAGGATCTCATCAAGGTGAAACCTGTTTCAAGTACCCATTAGGCCTCCTGAGGTGTGGGTAAACTTTCATGTCTTAACTCTTTTGATAGATCAAACTATCACCCTTATCCTTCCTTCACTCTCTTAGGCTCCCTACTAACCATGTCAAAGGTGTTTTCCTGATGTAACTCCAGTTGTATTCATTCATTCATCAAATTAAGGTCATTTCACAACACTCATTTGGGGCTTCCCACTATGTGCAAAGTTTCACTAGATCTTCATTCACAAAATTTGACTCAAACTCACTATTTTATTTTCTCTATTAGGTCTCCTTAGGCTACACAGGTTTGAGATACCATGCACTGTCATGAACTGCGAGAGTTCTGAGATAGATTAATCTATAAAACTACCAAAATAAATGAAAGGGAGGTTCAAAGATCATATGTTAAAAATTTCAAACCTTAACTCAAACTTTAAGGCCATCAATTAGCAAACCCTCATTAAACCCTAGTAAGGTTTCCTTCAAATCTGGATGGAGCTATTTTGAATCAAATGAACAAGACTTAGTTTCAAAACAAAAAAATTTACCCATATACTTGTTGTACCTTCCTTCACGTATTTTTCTTACCAATAAGGTTGAGAAATCTTCAAACTTTGAAAAAGATGGCAAATGACTCTGCCTTACCCTTTAGAACAGGGTTTCCTAACCCTCCAAGATCTTGTAGACTGAGAAATCCTTCACCTTAATTTGCATGGTTGATTAAAGGATTGTGTTAGGCATATAATACATTTACACACCTTCTTGATATATAACCTTCAAATGGTGTTCTATTTGGTCATATGCTTCAACTTGGCCAAATAATTCTCTATTATAGGTTCTAATTGATTATCAAGCAAACACAAAGCAACTTAACACTGATCAACCCTCCTTCACATCCTGTGATTGGATTTAAGATTAAATTCTCCCTTTCACAACGTGAAATATCCTCATATAAGTTAAACTCATCTATAATACCAAGAAATGACTGAACTGTGCAATTCTTGCATCATAATAAATTGTTACAAAGTACTTTAAGGAATACTAAGCAAACCTTCACAAAACCAATAGAATCTCACAAGTACCAAAGCAAATACAAAAGGTAAAATATACAGAGGACTCTTCTTTGATCATAATTTGTAAAATAATGGCCTGCACATAGTTGGGAAAATCACTCACCATAGCCTACAATTTTGCTTGAAAATTTTCATAAAAAGTATATACACACGAGAAACCTGCACATCAACTTTCGTGAAGCTTAAATTGATTAGTCAGGATCTGATGGAATGAGGAGAATATCAGATTACATAGTTTAATATATAAATTCTATGTGCAAACATTTAAAATTTAAGAAATCACCTCATAACATTAAGGTAAAGATGTTTGGCATCCTTGCTTACAAGATTGAGATTTTGGTGATCTGAAAGAAACTTTTTAATACCTAAAACAAAACACATATTAAGAATCCTATGAGTCCTATTACACACTTTGCAAGAGAACATTATAATGACATCTAAAGTGTAAAAACATTGATGAAGCAATGATGTTGTTATACTAAATAGCCTCCAAGAAAGTTCAAATTATCACAAATTGGAGGGAAATCTATGAAAAATTTACAATTGTGAAATGGAGGTTAGTCACTTACTAACAACTCTAGATGACCATTCAAATGAAATTCATGGACAACCTATAAACATACTTTACAAACTGATTACTATGGTTTTTTCTTACTTTGGCTTTACATGATAGAGATGATGCTCCTACAGGAGACCTTCACTATCATGTAGTAGGAAAATGTTCAGTTGTAGGAACTATGTGTAAATTCACTTTCGATCCACATGAGATATGTAAATACACCCATACATGATATTTATATCCTATGAATACTAATGTGGATCGTATAGGACTAGTATACCTTGTTCAAAAATGCCCATAAAGGTAATTCACTAAGTGTTGTCTAAAATAAGTCACCACCATGGTACATAAAAATGCATGCCTTAGAAGTATGAGCCTTTAGCCTTCTCAATGATATGTTTCACTATAGGTATCCCTTGTAAAAACCAACTCAAAATGATCCTTAATAATTAAAGTTTGAGCTTACACTACAACCATGTGAATGAGATAGTAATGTGTTCACGTATATATGGTTCTTAGCCTTCATTGTGACTATATATGTCAGTTTTATTGTTGTCCTTGTACTAGAATCTCAATATGGAAATCACTTATATTCCTAGAGAAAAATATCTAGTGTTATCTCTGTTGGTTCAGGGGATCTACCTTGGACACTATGCATGTAGGGATTGATTCTATATGGTGACAAGCTATAGCTATATTTTATCAAAGTAAATGATGACTATATGATACATATCTAGTAATGAAATTATTATATTCTTGTAAGGAAAGTACATCATAAATAGAATCATCACATACCTTAAAATGTGGGGCTTATCAATACACCTATGATATCGAGCCATCAATGTATGTTTTCATGTAGATAGCTTTAGATGTAGGTGCCTACGACAGTATGCTCCGAAACAATGTAAGATAAGCACTTGTATCATTTCATTGCATTACAAATATGGAGAGGAGGGATTTGGGCACAAAGGGTCTTAGAGATAAATTCTTCCAATGGGGATTAAAGGGGGCATACATGGAGTCTCCATTGTAGATGGTACCATAATTGTCATATTTTGGCATTAAAGGTAGGGATGTATGTTTAGGGTCATACAAGGCGTGATTAGTGAATGATGATAATTGAATTTCTCTTAACAGATAGATGAGAAATTAGGTTAGGTGAATAGTGACTGACATTTTGAAAGTGGAGGGAGGTAGGTGGTTATTAGTGAGGCATATTTAAAATGGAGGTCAAGGTGGATGCATACATAGTGGAGAATGGTGATTACATATTTGAAAAGAAATGCAAGGTGTGGGTGCATGATCATTAGTGGATGAATAGTGAGGAATCTTGTGAAAATGGGAAACTTCTTAGATTACTTTTATTTACGCATAGCACGGGGGACATGGGGGATAGTACTGGGACATATCAGGTTATGAAAGGTTTATGTGGATGGGATGACGTGGTTGATGAGTACAATATGATTTTGTAGTGGTATGGTTATATGGGTGAATTGATTTAAGGGGTAGTTACTGATAACTTATGAGACTGTTCATGTGACTCTCTGAAATGGAATGAAGAAATTAATTAATTGGTGTGGACAGATAGAATTAGGAAAATCTACACTTTCTATATTGGGAAGTCTTTAAAAGTGACACCTAGATGCAAATTTTTTTACCATTCCTATGGTGCAGTCAAATGACACCAAAATAATTTTAGTGGTTCATGGTTACTTTTATCAAATTGGGGATTTATCACATTCAATCGTCCATTGGCATGCATTTTCATATCCCTCTCTTCAATTGATTCACTAAGGAAGTTGCTCCTTCCATCACAAGGAAAATATGTGCATTCCTTCCATCCTTTGTTAAATTTTCAATATCCAAATGTTTCAAGTTCAATTTCAATTTAGAGATCAAAGTTTAATTATTTCTACATGGACACTGACTAGACTCTATGTTAAAGGTTTTCACATTTGGGATTTTGTGACCACCTCAAGCATCTCAAGCAATCAAGAAAATAATTAGGAAAATACAAAGTGTGTTTTCACATGCATATTTTATTTTCCTTTAAGAAAGAAAATTTCATTTCCTAACTTCAAGGAGGGGAAAATGTAGACACCTAAAATTGGTAATTAATCACTTGATAATTTTAATATTGGATTAATCCATAAATCATGAATTTTGAACATATTTTGATCCTAATTGTTATATCCCTAGTCCTATTGCAATAATTTCTCTCCTCATTTCACTGCTTAGTCACTCACATTAGTCATAAATATTCCACTCACCCTATTTTTTGCATGCAAAACTTTCTAGCACTACAATCCGCTCCTGAACCCAAACTACCAAACTGCCGAAATGGTTTGTTGTGAAACTTTTGGTTTTTACCCAACCCCTTCCAATGGTTATTTTTTCAATTTGATATATTTTATGGGTTATTACTTTCCTTATCATTTTTCCTTAATGTTAAATTACACCTATATACCATATATAAGCAAGCCAAACACACTCATTTACTCACCTAGAACTTACAAGGACTCCTAAAACAGTTATCTCTCAAAAGGAACTCCAAAATCTCCTAAATATACTTAAATCAATAGCACACATTAGGATCAACCTCTACATAGGTCATAATCACTCCAAACCATGTTCTAGATTCAAGCTTCTCAAGCCAAAGACAATCAAAGTAAATTAGATCAATACGTAAGCAATACATTTCAAGGCATTGTCAAGTGATGTAATCTTAAGGAGGATAACTACGTGCAATTTTAGGAATTTTTCTAGTAATGTTAGCATAGGTGACCTTTTTATAGGGGTTTCACCCCATGGTTGGGGTTCTGGGTCATTTTGGTTAAAGCTATTGGATTTCATACATTTATGATACCTAATATCTTATATATTCATATTACAACCAATTGTAAGGGCATAGAAAGTTGCATAGTACCAACATCTTTCTAGTATGGAACTTCCAGTTATGGATATAAGAGCAAAAAGAGTTTGACATTTTAGTCTGAGTTTGATGATTTAGTCCTAGTACATTATAGCACTCATGTAAATAGAGACAAAACATATACAAGACATTTAAGTTTTATTCACCACTCTATTACACCTAGATCATCTTTCAAATCATCTAAATAGCTATGTGCACTTGATTTCTCATTCTTTACTAGATTTAGCACCATGTTCTTATTGATCTACTCTTGTAAATTGTTATATATGTATATTTTTGATATTAATTTTTGATTATTAATATGAATACATGTCATGTTTATAACCCTAATCTAAATTTTAAATAATAAATTGGCATATCTATGTTTTATTTAATTTATAGATTAGATCAACAAGTTGATCATTGTTAACATTATGTACACCACATGTACCAATACCATGATCATTAAGTCTAATTTGAGATAAATACATAGTCAATGTAGTATTCTCATACGACTTTATATCTTCTTCATTATCATCATCATATTGTGGTCTTAATTATAACCAACACATTATTGACCTTCATCCTCATATGGAACATTTAAGGGGATGTGTTGTGCATGTAGCAAATGATCATTGATATCTTCTACTTTTATACAATGTCATATTTTCCATCACATATTTATAGATATAGTGGATGGTAATTTATGGAAAATAAAGTTTTTTGAGTCATAGACATGTCATGCTCTAGGATGGAAATGTATTACCCACTTCCATTTTTTATTCTGATTTCGAAAAGCTACATTCAATACCTTCAACAAAAAAATGATTAGAAATGACATATTTCCACCATGAAATTTTTCTAGATATATTTTGTTTCATGCTCAAGCACTACGAAGCCAAGTGTCCAAATGAAAAGTAATTCTTGCACCTAAGAGGCATCCCTTCGTGGACAAGGTGGTGCATCCATATTTTTTCTAGCACCCTGAGCTCAATAGTTTCTAGTAGATCAATTTAGGTATAGAGATGCACCAAAATATGGGAAATCATAGTGTTAGTATAAAATTTTGCATTAGATTTAATACATAGTGTTCTACCCAGTGCATTCTAATAGCACTCAAACAATCCTCACTCCTAAATTGAAGCAAAATATGAGGCATTCTGACCCATATCATCTTAATAGAGTGTTTTGGTTCTTTTTTTTGGAATGTAGAAATAAAGGATTTTTGCCCAAGTAGTGTTTTTGGAATTCCCACATCTTGGAAAAAATAATATCTCTGAACAAAATGTGAGACAATAATAACCTATAAAGAACAAATGAAGTTCCACTTTACCATCCGTTAGAGGGAGCCGATTGTTTTGTCGATAAAAATGCATGCCCCCCATGATGCCATACATGCCATGCATGCGTGGGTGGGACCCAAAAATCCCATGCCTTAGATTTTTTTTGGGTTTATGGTATACACACACATTGTGTGTATACCACAAACCACAAAAATACATGGGATTCCAACAATTGACCTCTTGGTTACAAGCCCACCTGCCTACCAGTCCACCTACAACATGATGCATGCTAGACATCCTTTTCATGCACATATAATGTGTATACCACGAAGAATCTGAGAGATTAGCAGTGGTGGGTCCCACCCCGCACACGTGTGGCATGTATTGTATGCGGGGCATCATGGGGGGGGGCATGTAATTTGATCATCAGCTAAGCCACAAGCTCCGTTAGAGGCCTCAAATTTTGATGAAATCCATGAGTGTATAAATGGAAGTCTTAGCCAAAAAAAATTATAATGGTAGATTAAGCCATCACTCATAAGATAATTCTCTAACTTGATCACCTGTTCCCTGAATGTGATACAAGGAGATGAGTTTGTAAATTTTATAGGTGTGAGCACCTATTGAGATGGTGTAGAACCCACTGCTACATCCAATTAATCAATTATAGCCAAATTATTGACTATTTATATTGATCAATTATAGTCGGATTCTATTTTAAATACTAAAAGTCAAACTATAATCCAAAACAATAGTTAGGGTGTGTAGTCATGACATTATATAGTCATTCCATACTTGGATTCTTAGTTAAACTTAAAGTTTGGTCATACAATCGACATATAACCATTTTATAGTTGTGTTATAGTCATGCACACAACGTCACAATTAATATTAAAGTCTCGTTGATAAAAACATATTAATGTCATGTAGTCAAGCTATAGGGCCAGAAATAACATCAAGCTATACTCAAAGACTTAAAATCTAGGTATAGTCAAGCTGTAAAAATTCCAATTCCACTTTAGTGTCCTTAATTATAGTGTGACAGTGCGCTAACTATAGTTATCCCTTATTACTTTAGCTCGTTATTTCTAACTGCATGTTATTTAGTAACAAATTTAGTGTTGGGATATTTCTACTGTAAAGTGATCCTCGAGAGTAGGCCGCGAGGAGGCGACTAAACTTCATATTAAAATCCATTCAAAATCATCACCATTTTCTCTCACTATAATTGAAAAATTGTCCATTCAGTCGACGATGTTCTTCAAAACCATAAAGATTAAATTGGTCTCAAAATAATCAACAAAACTAAAGGTGAGGATAGGAAACTAGTTTGAAAAATTATAAACAAATAATAATATTAAAATAAAACTAAAATAGAGATGGGTTCTCTACATGTTGAATTACTATAAACTCCTATAAAAAAAACTACGAAACTCCATTTTTTTTTTCAAGATGAAATCCACACAAACGGATTTCAATCACACTTATAGCACTTACAATGCATTGAATTTCTAAGTTATATAATGAACATGGTCTTTATATGGAAAAAGTTGAAGAATCTCTAGGAATACATGAACCAAAGATCAATTGTTGTTCTTTTATAAAACACTTCTTTTAAAGAGATGCACAAATTAACTATGTAGAGAAAACAAGAACATAAAAGCCTCTCTTCCAATGGAGATCAATCAAGTTTTATTTTGGAAGAGGGGAAAGATATCTAATCTTACTTCTAGTGGCAAAAATTTTCGTTACTTCAAGAATATTTTAGTTTTTAAAATTTTAAATTGGTGAATTTTTTGGGAAGGGAGTAGACCTGGTTCGCCAAAAATTTTTGGGTACAAATTAGTTTTAGGGATTATTCGTCATCCCCATGAAAACGAAATTCACAATATTCACCTTAATATTGCCGCCCAGTAGCATATTTTATGCTACCAGCCGACAACATAAACATATGTTGTAGGAATAAAATATGCTACCAAACGGTAGCATATTTTATGCCACCGACCAACAACATAATTTATACTGTCAACCGGTAGCATACAAAATAGCTACCATCAGGTAGCAATAGACAGAAAAGGTAAAAAAGGTATGGTATTTTTTTCCTTCCACCACATTTTGGGAGGATGGATTTCTCATTAATAAGATTATTTTAACTGCTAACATCAAAAAAATTCAAAAAAAAAAAAATTCCTATACAAAATTAGCGAATCCATTTGTATTTTTTTTCACAAAAAATCATTTTTTTTGCGCCATATTTTGCGAGGACAAATTTCTCATCGAGCCAATCATTTTAGCTATTATTGTCAAAACAATTATTTTTTACAAATTTACATATATTTTCGGGAACATCGTATGCTATCAGCCGACAACATAATATATGTTGTCGGCCGATAACATAAAAAATGCTACCACCTGACAACATATTAGCGCGAAAGTCAATTTTTTATGAAAAAATAAAATGCTTATATTAAATGTTTGCCAGAGCTCACTTGTTGAAATTTTCCTTACAAAACGCATACAAATGCCTCAAATATAGAGAAAACATTCAAAAGAGATAACTTCGTGAGAAAGATAGGAAGAGTAGAAGACATTAAATGTACATGGGTAGGAGATAAGATTTTACAATCAATTGGAAATATTCTCCGGGTCCTTTCTATAGACAGTTTTTTAATGACTTAATTAGGTAGCTGAGATTTTTTTGAGACTTTTAACTAATTCACAATCAAATGTTTTTGAGACTTTTAGTAATTCAAGGCTCTCATAGAAAATAATTATGCTAAAATTTAATATCCTAGCCTAATCTAATGCAATTTTGCAATAACTAACAAATAAATAAATAAAGAAAACAACCCAAACAATCTAAGCAATGAAATGTAGAAACCCTAATGTGTAAAGATTGTAAAAGAGCTTTAGATGATTCAAATATGCTATAGGATTGTCTCACAGTAGAGATCAGATGAACAGGAATGGGGGATCATTGCACAAGACCCTAATAAAATATTGATCCGAGTGATTTGGCTAGACTATGTCGCCTGGAAAAGGGGTTGGGGCACTTGGGGTGCCCTGGTATACAATCTAGGCACCCTAGTCTGTGTCAATGGCTAGAACATGGTTCTGATAGGGTTGGTAGAGCTTTACACTTGTTCACTTCTTGTCAGGTGTATGTCGCTGAAATTTTTTGGATGTCACTATAAATCTGGAATGAGATAATCACCTGCAAAACCATAAACAAGGAATGAAAACCCTAAAAAATAAAGATACATATGAAGGGGTTGGAATGTCCTTAGATGCCACAATGGTGTTGTTACAACTGAGCACTAGACTTCATCTCAAACTCAATGTAGTTTTGTGTGTGTGCAAAATTGTGCCCTAGGTTTCTCTTGCACATGTCTCACTTGAAGTAGCAAGCAAGTAGATAGATGTAGAATCTAAATAATGGATCCATCGAATATAATAAATTCCCTTCCTAAGAATTTTGATGCAGAATATCCATCCTTTGTCCCTTATGATGGAAGCTAGATGGATGTGTATTGATCAATAGAATCAATCCTTTGATGGATGTAACCTTAGGTGGTGATAATTAATGCTTAGAGCTTGGTCTCTTATTATCATCTGCATAACTTTATATTTATATGATTCCTTCACTCTGAATTTCATTATTAACCCTGAAAAGGCCTACTACCAAAAAGATAAGATGCTCAAATGGCTAGAAAGGACCTAAAAGGTGAGAGTAAAGTGCAAAGAGGATCAGAGCGCCCCAGAGGGGATCAGGGCGCATGGGGCGCCCTAGTCCTGGCTGGGAGCCCTAGTCAGAAATAGGGAAAACACAGTATGAAAATACGGACTGGGCAAGTGTGGGTGCAAGATCGAAAGTAATGACAGAAAGCAAAGTAAAATGGCCAAAGACATGGGTTAATTTGTACTCTTTTCACTCAAGAACCATATGAATAGTAGTGTGAGACCGTGACTAGATATTTACCCTAAGTGCGTGATTTAGTGTCTACACATTTCTGATTTTAAATAGAGGTGTGGTTAGGTTGGTTGTCCACTCTGTTGAGAAGCCATTTTGGATGACCTCATTAAATATTTTTTAGGATTTGAGGTGTTAGTATATATGTTTCTCGTCTTAAATGTTCTACTTGAATATTGTCTCGAGTTTTACCCATTGCTAGCTTTTTAATCCCTTGCAAGATGTCTTTTGTTGTGAGAAGTTCTTTATTAACTCTTATTGTGGGTAGTGTAGTCACAAAATCTATGCACTTGGGCACATTTCTAGGTCTTAAAAGCATATTAGCATTTACATGATTCCTAAGCAAGAAAATTAGTAATTGACAACTCCTTTTACCATGTTGCTTTGTCTTTTGCACTTTTATTGGCTTTATACATCTTACACTTTGACTGACATTTGACTGTTTTATCTTTCTATGACCTCGGACACTAGCACCCAGTTGGGACACTAGCACTAGGTGGTCATGTCCCTCTTTATCTTTTTCTTATCATTTTGGACCCCTTTCGCTTCGTAATTACTTTTTATCACTTTGGGTCGGCCTTTCATTGTCAATTACGAAATTCAAACAAGAGAATCATATAAATATATAATGATATTTTTAAAATAAGGGACCAAGCACTAAGCATTACATATTACCACCTAAGCTTGCATTTAAAGGCACAAGAGCATCAAAGGCATCCATCTAACACTCATACAAAGGGTAAGGGTTGCATACTTCTGCATACACAACATAGGAAGGGGAAGTTTATTCTATTCCATCCACACATACTATACATCCTCTACATTCTGAATCTATCCCGCTATCACCGTGCAACTTGCACAAGGGCATCCTAAGGCATCATTTCTACACACACACACACACGCACACACACCCACACAAGAACTACATGGAGTCTGAGATGTAGTGCAATGCTCGGTCATAAGTTCACTCTTCGGGTGACTATCGAGGTCACTCCAACTCCCAATTCTGCATTTTCCTTTTTAGGTTTGATGCAGTTTGTGGGTATGTGCAGGTGAACTTCTTTCTTATAGGTTACAGGTACAATCGCAGATCATGCAATGAATCTGAAGCGATAAACAGGAACTAACAGCGAAGTTTATCCCGCATAGAAAAGATCAAATCTAGAGCACCTACATTGACACCAACGCCTAGATCCAGACACCAACCCCTAAGCACTCTTGCCCTCCCGTGGGCACTCTTGTCCAACACAGTTCTAGATCTCAAAACCTCCAGTTTACAGTGACAACACTCTCCTAAGTTTGTTTCAGTGTTTCACCTGCCCAAATCACTTCATGTTCGCTCGGAAATCAACTAAGCCCTCTTATCTCTCCTCTTTGCTAAGGGTTTTACATCATTGCTTGCTTATTGTTTGTGTCTTATTGCATATTATCATTTGTATATCAATAGGAACAATAATTACTCTAAAAATAAGATTTAATTAATTCAATTTACAATAAAGTCAGGCAGTGCTTCATGCTCATATAGCTATTTTGAGTACTCCAACCATTGTTTTGTTGTTGTATTGTTTTCAATTTCTTTCTTTTTTCTTGCAAGGATACCGCCATAATCTTTTGGGTTCATGCTTCCCTAGGTAAATCAACACTTTGCTCCTAACTCTTATGTAATCTTCTTTTTTTAGCCTCGCCATTTGCTCATGTTTTTTTCTTGTTTGCTTGTGATTTCCTTGTGGTTTTTTTATTAATCTGTGTTGCCTTGAATTCTTCATCATACCATGCGTTTGTCAAAAAGTCATTCATTTTCTTTCTTTTTGGTGTAAGCTCTCTTGCAAGATTTTAGCACCTCTTGAAGGTTGTGCATTAAACTCTCACTTTTAGTGCAATGTGTCTCATTGTCATGCACTCTCTTACTTTTCCTTTCCTACATTTTTGTTATCCAATGCTTCCCTAAAGGCTTGTTGATTTTCTTCTATGAAGAGGATGTTTCCTTTGGAAGTTGATGTAGACACTAAATCACGCACTTGTGTACATTTCTAGGTCCTAATCATATACCATTATTCATATGATTCATAAGCGAGAAAACTAGTAATTAGCATTTTGGCCTCTTTATTTTCTTTCTTTTTTTTTGTGGTCTTGCACACCTCACTGCCCAATTTGACTTTCATTGTTTTATCTTTCTTGGCTCTGGACACCAGCGCCCAGCCAGGACACCGGCGCCCACACGCCCTTGTCCCCTCTGGGCACCCCTAACCTCTTTGTATCTTGCTTGCCCATTTTGGGCCTCTTTTATCTTTTGGGCCTTTCGTTTTCTTATGGGTTGGCCTTTAAATTATCAATTACAAAATTCAAACAAGGGAATCATAAATACAAAGCTATGTGATCATAATAAGGGACCAAGCTTTAAACATCTATTACTATGACCTAACATTGCATCCAAAGGCATTTCAAAAGCATCAAAGGCATCCATCTAGCACTCATTCAAGGGACAAGGGACAAGGGACTACATTTTATGCATACACTTCATAGGAGGGGAAGTTCATTTTGATATCCACACATCTATTTACATTGCTACATCTAACTATTGTTTGCTATTCGGTGCATCTTCCACAAGAGCTTTCTAGGATACGATTCTTCACACACACACAAAGAACTACATGGAGTCTAAGATGTGGTGGAATGCTCGGTTGTAAGTTCACTCTGTCGGGTGACCGTTGCGGTCAGTTCGACTCCCTATTTGCATCTTTTTCTTTTTAGGATTTGATGTGTTTTGGGGTTTTGCAGGAGATCATTTGTTTTACAGGTTACAAGCAAATTTTGCATACATCCAACGACATGCAGGCGACTAACAACGAATGTTAGCAACGTCGGTGCAACACCAGAAAACTCATTTTTTGAGGTTTTGCGAAGACATAGACACCTAGAAGCAGTCTCTGGCGCCAAGGCGCCTCTAACTCAGTCCAGGCACCCTGGTCCAGCTTGTTCTGACAGTTCTACAATTTTCTGGGTTCGGTTGTGATAGTCTGCCCTCCTGTTTCATCAGTTTTTCAACTCGGCATACTTCGAGATTTGTTGTGAAATCAACTAAGTCTCTTATTCCCTCTCCTGCACTTACGGTTTCAATTTCTATTTTTTTATTGCTCGTGTCAAATATGTGCTTTAGCACTTTATTTATCAGTTGTGACTCTACAATTACGTTTTTACAAATTTCTATATTTGTTAAATCGGTTGATTTGTTATGGTTAACCCTAATGTGCTCACCCTGCTACTTATCTCTTTACAATTGGAGCTTCAGAACAATTGGGTTGTGATCTGACCTGGGTTCCACTAGGAACCAATCTATTTCTAGCTCTTCATTTCTAGATATGGAATTTTATGAGCAAATAACATAGTTGATTACACTATGCCCTTTGTGAGTCTTGAACATGTAATTTCTTCATTTTTTCCATTTACTCACACAATTACAAATAATCAAACAATGTATGTTACATAAACCTAGAAACTCTTTTCTAAAATGTGTGATAAGCCTCCTACCTATCATCTGAGGTTATGTTCCATTGTTGATTTTCTTCTTCTACCATCCAAGGAAAGTTTGTATCTAGATCCACATTACTTCTGCTATTAGCAATTATTAGCAATATCTCCCCAATCTTACAATAGGTAGTGCAAGTACAGTTCCTCATTATCTAGATCATAATTCTTATAAAATTTGGAATTTTTTGGTGCAAAATAGTAAATAGCAATGCTAATGTTTGTCATTTTCTATGAGTCTTATCCAGATGTATTGTTTATTTTCATCTTTTTTATTTATTTCGATTCTTCTACCCCGCGTTTATGTTACTAACACCATTATTCGCCCATAATCCTTGCAATTTTCTATTGTTTTATTCCATACAATTTCCTTCTTATACTCTTCAAAATCTGTTGTCGTACAACCGTCATATGCTCACGAGTTTCAGTCGAAATGATTCTCTCTCTTTCACTTTGGGCCCTAACCTGGGTCCTCTTCTACAAGGTTAGTCTATACAATTCCAACATACCATTGTAAGCTGCTCCCGGGCAGACCATATTCCCTATTTCTTCGGGTTTGACAAGATGTGATATAGGCTTTTCCTTGTTTAAATATGCCCATCTCCTTTCATTCCTTCTGCTTTCACCTTTTCCCACTCCTTGTTTCTCTCTTCCAATTGCACCTCCACTACCAATATTTTCCCATAGAGCCTCATTTCCTACTCAAGTTGGGCGGATGTCCTACTTAGTATTTGAGCAACCTTCCAACGTCTACAAATAAAATTACGGGAAATTTCCTCAAAGTAGGGAAGAATTGATAAGACAGGCATATGGCATTTTAATTTTACTAGCATATCTCAATTTGTATATCCATAGGCTTTGAGTTTGATGGTTTTCTTAGCTGGACTCATATGCAGGGCCTAATGCTAGGTGGGAGAAATCTCGATTATGGATGAGGTTGTCTACTCATGGTGGAACGCATGCTCCTCGATGTGAGTAGCTATGAAACATTTTTTAGCAGTTGTTGCTATCGGATGTATGTTCTACGTATACACAATGTTCAGTTACCTGTCAACATTTCTGCACTACTTCATGATGCTTTCCTTTGTTTCTGGTTATATGGGATCATATTATCTCTTGATAATTTCATCACTAGAACTTTTCGGAGCTTATGTATGTTGCAATTCATGAGAGACCCTATATCTCAAGGTTTCTTGTCTTTGTTCTTTAGTTATCAGCCATCAAAGTTCTGAGCTTCCTATATATGTTTACCTGTATAAATCGCTCATTGTTTCCAGTGTTCATGTTTTATCAAGCTAGAGTTTAATATTAATATTTTTACATGTCAAGAATGCATAAGCATTAACAAAAACTGTCATATCTTAACATCCCCTCGTACAAATTCATAGACATTTATGAAGGTATATAACCAGCCTTATATGGACTCTGAGCCCAGGACAAGCACATCTAGCTAAGAGGCTAGGTACCGAGCTTCCCCTCCTAGATGCTGTCCTCCCTCCACAGACGAGGCAAAAGAAGCAATGAATGACAGCCCCAATTATATAATTGTGACATATATATATATATATATATATCTGCCCTCCCTCCACAAACAAGGCAAAAGAAGCAATGAATGACAGCCCCAATTATATAATTGTGATATATATATATATATATCTTGGCTTCTAAGGGTGGCCTGTATAATTTCCCTCCAACCATCAGACTTGAAAAAACTAATAGTTTAAGATGACTCTAGAAGACTCGATAATAACTAATATGTAGTTGCATAGATATGTTATCTCTGTGATATAAGTTACTGGTTGAAGTTGCATTTCTTCAAAGGATAGGTGCTTTCACTCTACTCTGCAAAACACACACACAGAATAGCACGGACTAATTTGAAAATAATCGGTTTGATTGAGATCAGATGGTAAGGAGTTTTCAGTCTTTCAATAATAAAATACATATGATCAAGGCAGGGTTTGTAGCTGTATGTATGGAGCAAGGACTCACTTTTCACACACTTGGCCTGGGTAGACAAATGATGCAATTGACAATCGAGAAGGTAGATTGCATGTAGTTGACCTTGGAGTTGAACTTGGGACTTATTGCCCCTACTTGATTTTCTTATGTATGATAACGTGCCTTACAAATTTTAAGCCTGATATGGATTGATCCCCAGGTTGGCATATATATACACGTGTGTGTATATATATATTATATCCAGTTTTTTTATGGTAACTAATCATACTGATACAGTGTGATTTCTAACTCTATATATACCAGCTAGAACATTAGTCAGTTCCAGCATTCTGGCACACTGATATTTGGTTACATCGCTTTTCAGATGGTGCATCCAAGTGTAGAGATGTGCGGCACACCAATTCATGAATACAAGATAAGGAAATAATTCACAAATGCAGTCAGACAGAATTATTAGGTCTGCCAACCATTTTAAACCTCCATTAACTTCTACATTACTCTTGTCAAATTTATCAACGTTTCAGGTGCAAAAAAATATAAAAGATCAGATTAAGCTAATAATGTGTTACATGTTTTTATTCCAAAATGCAATACAAAAGATATAACTTGTATGATAACAAATACTTGGGAATTAGATAATCCTACAAAAATTTCTCTTCATGGCAACCTTAGAAATAAATTAAAACAATTTATTATTGGCTGCTTAGAACAGAAATTCATCTGCTGTTTTGGATTCAATTTCTGGTTTTTGTTCCATTGGCCTTTTGTTCTAACCACAGTTGGCTTGTAAATTACTGCTTCTTACATAACAGGTTGGCATTTAAAGCTTTTCAAGACTGCAGAGGATATCTCCACTGCATACAGATTGTTGCTAAGCTTGAATCCTTAGTGGTTGAGCGATTCTAAAACAAGTTTCAATTTGTATCTCTGAAATTTGATAGTGTGCTTAAGGTGCTTTACGAATATGCATGCAGTAAATAATGAGCAGTTACTTTGACCAGCTTACAAGGGGTATGGAAATGGGTTGTATTGTATCATAAACAAACTCTTGGCTATGGGGGTCCTATCGCCATATATATATATATATATATATATATATATATATATAATATATATATATATATATAGGGCTCCTCTAGAGTCAAGGGGCCCCTATAGATATCTATCTAGCTGCTGATCTGGCAACTATCTCGACTCCAGCACCGGTAGATCCACATTGATGAGCATAGATTTCTAGTCAGTTGAGCCGATAGGTGGGCCCCTTCCCTATATACCTATTCCATCGACACAGACTCTACACTCTACTAATAGACTGGACTGGACTGGACAAAAACCCGCCCCTATCTATATAGATCTCGGTCGGGTAGGGCCCTGTATATCATATTTATGAGGTAGGGGCCTAGGTCCCCTATCTATATATACGGTTAGGGGTTAGACCTGTCTGCCGCCAGGCCCTGCCCTGCCCTGCCTTGCCCTATATTATTACGCATTAAGCAATCTATTGATCAAAGGCATGTCATTCGGATTACTATCTATATAGAGTAAAGTGTAGAGAGAGGTAGGGATCGCTGCTCGGCTGAACTATAACGCAACTTGAGCGATCCCCCGAAATAAATTAAAACAACTTATTATCAGTGTTACACGGGGACGCGTCCCGGCCCTTTTCCTCACGTCTCGGGGACTTGGGGACGGGGACGGGACGTTTCCCCACCGTCCCTAATTTCCAGAAAAAAAGGGGGATGTCCAAGGGACGTCCCCCACAAACCAGGAACACACCCAAGACGTCCCAGGTGCAAAGGGACTTTGGGGACGTCGTGGGATGTCACGACGTCCCCAACGAAATCTGCGTTTTTTTAACACTAAAACATGTCGAATTTCGGTTTTATAATACTTTTTTAATATTTTTTTAAACTTTTAATACATTCTAATAAAAAACAACATGCCCTAACCCTAAAAGCAACAAAAAAAACTTATAAAAAAAACATTTCACATTCATTCTAATCACACCAAGCAAGAGCAAAAAAAATAGAAGGAAACAACAAGAGTTGTACTTGTCACTTGTCATTTTGGTTATGAGTCATGACATAATATTTCATAGCATATGTAATGTGGGTGTAGTTGTACTCTTCTCATGTTGATTATTGAAGAGTAAGAATAAGACTTGTTTTTAATTTTCAGCTTTAGTCTTTCATTGTCATGTTGAAGTTTTGAACATTGAAATTTTTGAATATAATATATATAGCATTTTGGGCCTTGGCTTATGCGATGAATAATTGGATTAATCATTAATGGTTTCAATCTTCAAACTTTCAATTTTAAGTCTTAGTTTATTGAATTATTCATGTTATATTTGTAAAATTAATAAATTTAAAATTATATATATTTTTTATTAGCTGTCCCCTTACCATCCCCCCCCCATCCCGAAATTTTCAAAAAAAATTGCTGTCCCATAAACCCCGTCCCTACATCCCGCTGTCCCGGAGTCTTAGGTAACTATGCTTATTATTGGCTGCTTAGAACAGAAATTCATCTGCTGTTTTGGATTCACTTTCTGGTTTTTGTTCCATTAGCCTTTTGTTCTAACAGCAGTTGGCTTGTAAATAACTGCTTCTTACATAACAGGTTGGCATTTAAAGCTTTTCAAGACTGCAGAGGATATCTCCACTGCATATAGATAGTTGCTAAGCTTGAATCCTTAGTGGTTGAGCGAATCTAAAACAAGTTTCAATTTGTATCTCTGAACTTTGATAGTGTGCTTAAGGTGCTTTATGAATACGCATGCAGTAAATAATGAACAGTTACTTTGACCAGGTTACAAGGGGTATGGAAATGGGTTGTATTTTATCATAAACAAACTCTTGGCTAAGGGGGTCCTATCGCCATATATATATATATATATAGGGCTCCTTTGGAGTCGAGGGGCCCGTATAGATATCTATCTAGCTGCTGATCAGGCAACTATCTCGACTCCAGCACCGGTAGATCCACATTGATGAGCATGGATTTCTAGTCATTGGGCCGATAGGCGGGCCCCTACCCTATATACTTATTCCATCGACATGGACTCTACGCTCTACTAATAGACTGGACTGGACTGGACAGAAACCCGCCCCTATCTATATAGATCTCGGTTGGGTAGGCCCTGTATATCATATATATATGAGGTAGGGGCCTAGGTCCCCTATCTATATATACGGCTAGGGGTTAGACCTGTCTGCCGCCAGGCCCTGCCATGCCCTATATTATTAAGCATTAGGCAATCTATCAATCGAAGGCCTGCATTCGGATTACTATCTATATAGAGTAGAGTATGGAGAGAGGTAGGGATCGCTGCTCAGCCGAACTATAACTCAATTCGATCCCTCAACGCCTCCACCCCCCACCCCCCATGTCTTCCCAAGTGTATGATATTGATATTGATACCTGGGGTTGGGGCTAGGGGTGCCCCAGATATAGCCTTCAGCCCTGTGGATCAATCTGGCCATGGGAGCTGAGCTTCTAGATCCGGCATCAATGTGCATGCCATATATAGATAGGGGGGATTGCTCGTACTAAACAAGTTACTTGTTACTTTGCCCAGGTTTACAAATACAGAAATGGGTTGTTCATATCATAAACAAATTCTTGGATAATCATGAACTCGAGTCGCAACAACTACATTGCATCACTGATTCATATAGAATATGTACATTTTCATTAAAAATAAACCATGTCCAAGTCAATCTGAATATTTGTACAAACTATGAAAGACAGAATACTCAATCAGGAAAGCTTGCTGCTTCATTATAAAAATAAGCATCCTTCCTGCATATCTCAGCACTGATAAAAATCAAAGAACCCGAAGATGAGTATCTTTATACCCTGCAGCCACTTTATGTCTTTCAAATAGATCCTGAAGTGCCGATACAAACTTTGTGTGAATCTCAGCAACCTGTTCAATAGAATGGTATCATAAAAACTTCTCTATTAAAATAAGAGAAAATTTTCTTTTTCTTTTCAAATTGGCCAAATCATTGATTGTTCCCAGCTACCTGTTCAATTGAAGGTTGTGGATTTTTATCAACTTCAATCGGCTTCCCCACAACAATTTGCATTGGCCGGCGATAAGGAATTGGTGTCCTGTATAAAATTAAAAATCATCAGATTTTCTAATAGTTAATAAAATTTTAGAACAGCTTTACAAACCCCATCATATTAAATCAAAACACTATCACTTTTATCAAAATAACTACAGAATAAACTGAGGTTATTTACCAATTTCAAATACTCAAAATAAAAGAATGTTTCAATAATTGAAGTTGAAAGTCAGTCTGCAGATAACTTCAATTATTACTTTTAGAAAGGCATGATAAAAAAAAGGATAGTAAACAAGAAAGAAACATTGAATTTAATTTATATAAGCCATAGTCATAAGTTACAACAAATGTTTTTACTCTGCATAGACGATTCAGATTTATGTATGCATATTGGACAATTTCTGGACAACTTCTAGAAATTCAAATAAAAGTTTTCACGGTATTGATTTTGTGTAGCAACTCTACCTTGTGTTGCATTGGACACTACAGATCAAAAAAGATTGCCAAGTTTAAACCTTCAAAGCTTTAACTTATCGGGAGGCACCTAGGATGAAGCAAAATTACCAGAGCAATATGCAGGGAGTGGTGTCTATGAACAATTTTGCTTGATTTGTATAAACTAGATGGTTAAAAGCATGTAGCCTGCAAATTTAAAATAAGAAATATCTTTTCCGTGAGAAAATAATGGAGGATGGACAAAGAGAACGAAAGCCTGGAAGAAGTTGATCCAAGAATAAATATGATTAAAAAGAGGCACTAGCTACAATTTGTATGGCTCTGTTAGATAAAGGTATCCAAAGATTTAGAATGCAGAGACATCAAAGAAGGCACGTCATATTTTGAAGAACCTGTGGGAGACAAGAATATTTTATTTAATTAACCAAATGTACAACTCAAAAATTATAAGAGGGAGATTCATTATAAGTCATCTGACAAAGCTCAAGGACAGTAAAAATCAGATGATAACTGTTGGAGGGCAGTTGAAAGACGAGGGCCTGGTTTCAATTACTCTAGACAGCCTACATTACATGCATAAGGTAATTGTTACTAGCCTCAAATTCATAAGGAGTACGACCAAGTTAGCATTTGACAAATTCATTGTACTTTGTTACAAAAAGATCAAGAAAAGAAATCATACTGTCTGCCACGCCCATTGAATGAAGGAAAACAGCCAGAAAATCGAAAGGATAATTTATCTTGTTATTTCAATAACAGAAACTGTTCACCTAATAACAACAGAAATTCATTGCTTGTTAGTCAACAAAGAATTCCCACCTAATGGTAACTAACTTATAAGTTGTAACAGCTAATTCGCTCATAATCATCTCCCCTAAATGAATATGGAAGCCTAGGGACACGAACGAGCTTCATTCTAGAAATATGTGTGCACTGCTGATTATTATTTGCCAAAAGCTGAAGATGATATGCACCACGGATGAGCTATTGACACATCATCCCCCCCCCCTTATAGGGTCCCCAATCAAAAAAAGTATCAAACTCATTCCACATACTCAATCCACCCTGGATTATCATCCACTTTCTGTGGAGTATCTCGTGTCTTCAAGCCTCTTGTTGCATGGTCGTAAAAGATACCTCAAATCATCAATAGATTCATTCTCTTTGTTGGTTTGATTCATTTTGTTCAACTTCTAAGTCCATATTTTTCTTCATTTATTTTAATTTTTCTTGTTTTTCAATTTTCAAATTGCTTGTGCATGCAACATGATGATAGCTATAGCAGCGCCGGTTTACGACAGTTTAGTTTGGGCTCCACGTGACATATGAATAGAAAACAACAATGCCAAAAATGTTGCTTAACAAATCAACATTAGAAGACTCAGATAGGAAGACATCACGCTCATTACATATGCACAAATAACTGTTCAATAGAAAATATGAACAATTACATACAGTAATGAACGCAACATGATATCAGAAGAATATTTTTGTCTTAATTTTTCATATTTGTAGTGTGCCTGGTTTCCCATATCCGAGGCCTGACTAGAAATAGAAAGAAACTCCATGGAGAATCATATTGCGTGTGGTGAACTCAAAATGTATGGACCCATCAGGTGCATAATTGAAGGTAAACATTCTAGGTACATTGGTTGACTACAACAGCCTGCATGTAATCTTCTCATAATCATCCCCAATTATAATTATTTTCATAAAACACCCTGATATATTAATGATTATGCATATGTACAGGTTATAACAACACACAACACTGAATCATCTGTCTCTATGTCAACTCGTTATTCAAATATGTTGTTTCATTTTGGAGAAGAACAATAAAGTTATTTTCCCAAAGAGGGTTTTCCCCAACTCAAATATATTACAGTATGGTGTTTTGCGGTATCTCTCATTGCAAGTTTCTATATTTGTAATCTACAATTGCATTTAAAAAAATGATTTGTGATGCTGAATCTCTGGTTGAATTTTATGCATTGTAAAAAATCTTTAAATGAGACACTTACACTAGCATAAGTAGAAAAGCGGAGCTATAACATAGAAAGAGCACTTAATTTAAATTACAGAGTTTGTTGTAACTTTTGTAAGTACCATTGGAGAAACCCAACTTTCCTACAAGAACCAAAAAAATTAGTATCAAAGAAAATAGATTGCAAATCCTCCTTTCCTAATTATTGTTACATTTTCACACTCTATCATAGGAATGTTTTAAACATCGGTCCATATAAAAAACATTTATTCTCTAAAACCCTTACGGTCCAGGGGTCATTAATGCAATCTTACTATGAATAGGGAAATGTTAAGTCTATTACATATGTAAAAGACTGACCATCATACTCTCCCGATGGTCGAGCCCTAATGTCAATCGAGTGCCTAAAGGCTGCCTCCTGCACCAGTGAGGAG
Organism: Taxus chinensis; assembly: GCA_019776745.2. Classification (NCBI taxonomy): domain Eukaryota; kingdom Viridiplantae; phylum Streptophyta; class Pinopsida; order Cupressales; family Taxaceae; genus Taxus; species Taxus chinensis. The sequence goes on along the minus strand of CM034149.1, from coordinate 827,941,193 downwards.
AGGGACACATTCGTAATGGACTGACTGGCTGTCAAACTCTCCCAATGATCAAGCCTTGACATCAATCAAGTGCCTAAAGGCCCCCTCGTCGACCAATGAGGAGAGGGGAGCTTACAATGTGTTAACAAGGCCCCTCCTTAAGGCCTTCAGTTAGGGTCTTGTTGGGTTTATCTCCTATGGATTAGCTTATTGTAGAGAAATGCAAACTATCTTACAGGTAGAAGGTCAAATCAGATGGGTTGAAACAATGGATAACAATCAGGGCTTTATCCTTTTTCTCGTCAACATAACTGTGGAATACACAACGAGCAATGGATCTATGGCATATTCACAAAGCATTTTCGTGCATTTTCTTCTTTAGGTGGTCTGATCATACTAAGAACTATCCACCACTGTCTTGGCATCTTCATTTCTTTATGTGTGTGTTCTGGTCGATCTCTACTAAATCTTCCTCTACCAATTTTGAAGGCTACATAACACATTATCAAAGACAATTTGCAGCAAGAGCATAGTAGCATTACCCTTGAAAACTTGCAATTAATCGGGGAGTAATCGTGACCCGCCACATTTGCCCTGTCGTTTCTTGAGATTCTCAAATTTTAGTTTATAATTTTTTATATACATCTAACTTTCTTTCACTTATTTTTACACCTGGAGGTGGAAAATATAAAGCAGTGGTAGATTGATTTTTTTAAATTTAGTGCAAGGGTTAGGACATTTTAATTTATTTTAAGTTTTACTTTGAATAGATTTATTTTAGAAGCTAATTTGTAAACCCTAAGGAGGTTTTTTCTTTTAATTTATATCCTAATGAGGGTTTAGGTTAAAAAAACACAGGCCCAGCCCTATATAGTAGGCAGGGCTCCACAACAGCACAACCTACTACTTAGGGCCAGCCTTTTGTTTTTAACATTCATCCTCGTAGGTAAAAAACTAAAGGCATAGTTACCTGTCACATGGGGGGCGGGGGAAGGATTGTCAGGGTTTCCGGGACAGCAAAACTTTTTCCAAATTTGGGGGATGACTATTAAAATATAATATATTTAATAATAGTACAAAAAATAAATAAAAAAATTAATTACACCAATAGGTGTAAGCGACAATGGCAACCAAAGGGGGTGGGAGAAGAGAGTGTAATAGTGTGAGACACAGTTACCAGGTGATGAGTCAGGGTACAAGGGAGTTGCGGACAGGTATGCCATTTTTCAGGAAAATAGGAGACAGGTACGAGGAGATGGCTATATATATAATAAAGTTTAGAGAGAACAGTATTATAAAGCCTACCATAGCCTAAGAAAAACACTCGTTAACTTTTTGAAGTAAAGAATCTATGAGATGTCAATAAAAATGGCCATCCTTAAATTTGAAGTCCATTTGACAGTCCTAGGAAAGTTTGTATTCCTTCTTGCTTTGAAACAGCAATCAAAAAATCATGATATCTTGGGCATGCAATGGAGTTGTTAATCATTGGGCAAAACTATGTGACAAATCCAAGATAAGCTCCTCGAGATCAATACATATCGGTGTTTATCAAATAAATATATTTAAGATATTTTGTACTACTATTTAAATCTTTAAAATAACAAATATATTTAAAAACTTTGGGTGTGAATGGCATCCCCTTTTTTTTGCTGATTTAGGTACTTTAAAGGGATGCTTTCCCCGTCCCTGTCACCAAGATGTTTGGAATGGCTCCAGGGTCGAGAGGATGCATCCTCGTGTAATAATGAGTAAAAGAAAACTAGTTTTTTAAGCCTACACAATTTTTTTTGTGATTTTCATATTTTAACATATTATTTTTGTTCTCTATGCACTATTACATCATTTTTTAGTTTCATGAGTTTTTGTCAAGTTTTCCCTTTTTTAAACCCAACTAATTTTATATCATTTACACTTTTGCCACGCCACACCAATGCCATGCAACTGGAATGCTATTATGATTGAAACTAGTAGGATGCCCAATCGTTCTTGAGTGGAGCTGTTGCAACTAGAGAAAAAATACAAAAGTGATGCCAAGAATTTAAAACTTATTTCACCAAAATGGACAAGCATATGGACAATATGCAAAATTTAATGACCCAAATTTGATTCATTGTATTAAACTAGGAGAAAGTTGAAATTCCTGTGTTTCTAGAAAAAGAAGGGTATAACATGTCACTGAATCTAAAGAAGAATCCAACATCCACCATAAGCCTGAGGTGGATGAAAATGTGCACCTTTTAAAGTTGAAGCAAAAACCATATTCCGACCACTCAAACAAACTGTGTTGATTGAGACAACATGAAGGTTACTTCACTTGTCATGGTTTGAAAGACAAGTTCAAAATTTGTTTTGCTAATACTCAAGATGATTGGGCATGCCTTTCTTTTGTAGAAGGTATATTGTCAAAGAATGTACAGTCATAAAGAACCTCCAATCTCAGACTGGGAGAAATTCAAGTAACTACCGAAGATTACATGGAAGTATATGTGCCCTAATCAAGGACAATGAACTGACGATTGTCCTGAATTTTACAAACAGATGGTCACAATTAATTTTGTTGAAGATGAACGCGGTACTCTCATGAAGACCAATGCTAGTAAGAATGCTAAAAAAAACAGTTCATGAAGGATAAAGATCCCTCGGCAAGAAGAACAAAGGAAAAAGAATTGATAATACCACGTAAAGGAATGAAGGGAATAATAAGTGTGTGCACTACTGATTGGATGTACGAAATGTCAATGCTGAGAACAACATCTAAAACTCATTACAACGAATCAGAGAGAAAAAAGTCCTAATGGCAAAGAAAGCTCAAGATGAAGACCAAAATATTGGAAAGATTGATGGCCTTGAATATGTGAATGGAAGCCAGTCTGCACCTCTCAAGAACTAGGCTGCCAAGAAACAGGTACGGTTACGGGTACAAGTACGGGTTCGAAATGCGAAAACGCCAATTTTGAAAAAACATTTGGGTATGAAACAGCACCGAAATGTCCATAGTCCATCCAATATATTATTAAAAAATTAAATATATATAAATAATATGCATAATACTCATTTTTTGTCCATATAAGATAAAACAATTAAAATACTTGGTATTCATTGAAGTTCAAAACATTCAGCAAGCTTAAATTTTCATATGTACATGATGTTAATCTAGTTTCTACTATATATCACTTGCTGAAAACAGAAGTATCTAGTGTTTTCTATTTTTATTTTTGATGTTTAAAAAGCAGCACAGCTGGAGACGGTACAGAAACGTCCCGGGTGCAGCAGAGGCATATTCGAGACTGTTTTGGAGTTTCGGAAATTAATTTCGGGCAAGTACCCAGGACTAGGGACTAGTACCAGTACCCGGTATGTCAGTACGCTGGAACGCTGCCTGGTTGGCATTTCTGGGTATAAAAGCAGGAGTTTGTGGCTGAGGCACCAAACAATGCAGAACTGGAAGCAGCAAGGGATAAACTGTTCGATATCAAGGTGTGGGTACATAATATTTTGCCAATCGTTTATTTTATCCTGGCAATCAACCCAATATCATTATCCGAAGCAAAACACTTAAAAAATTGAAATTGCAAATAATTGAACATCCAAAGTCTTTCGCTTTAGGGTGGTTACATAAGAATGTTTGAACTGTAAGTTATCAGGAAATGCAAATTTAAGCTTCATTTCTCAAAATTTTATTGAAAAAATTGAATGTGATTTTCCACCTGATTGTTGTGAAAGCATTCTTGGAAGTCCATATTAATGTGACAGGGACGCTAAATTTTAGTGAAGAGGCACAAAATAGAGGTCCGGTATGGATGAATCGCATATCTTGTCAATGCCAGCCAAGGTAAGGAGAAAATATCTCATCTTTGTAACTCAAGCTAAGACATTGATTAATGCAAGCAAGAAAGTTGTACAGTTAATCTCAAATCAAGAGAAGATGATGCTAACAAAATGCAAAGCTAAATCTTCAGCATATAGTTGGCTGGTGGATTAGAAGAAGCAACTTCATAATCTTCTCTTGAGATGTCGAGATGTTCCTCTTAGAAGGCCAGTTTAGCATAAGATATAATTGATGCCATATTCAGTTTTTCCTAATTTAGGACTGGACAGAATTTCTTTAATAGAAGTGAAGAAATTAAGAAACATATTCAAGAGTTCTTAGACAAAGGACTGATTAAATCTAGTGTGTCTCCTTATGGATCTTCTATTGTATTTTTCTCTAAGAAGGATAATTTGTGGAGGACGTGTTGACTTTTTAGCACTAAACAACATTATTGTGAAGTATCAATATTCTCTGCCAAGAATTAATGCTTTATTCAATCCAAATTGAATCTTAAATCCGATAATGATCAAGTCAATTAAAAAAGCACATGTAAGACAACGTTTATATCAAAGCAAGGATTGTTTGAATAGTTGGTTATTCCTTTTAGTTTGTTTAATACACCAACCATTTTTATGAGAATAGTGAATTAGGCTCTTAAATCATTTATTGATCAGTTTGCAATTGTTTATCTAGCAGTAGATGACATCTTAGTGTTTAGAAAGACTTGAGATGAACATGTACAACATTTAAAATAAATAGTGGAAACTTTGAAGAAGCAATGTGAATTTGTAATTGGTAATATTGGATTTTTTTGGTTGGAGGAAATGAGCTGAGAATTGATCCAACTAATATTCAAAACCATATTGGATTGGCCAAGACCGACCATATTGTGTGTGTGTGTGTGCGCATTTTAATAGAAATATGTGCCTTATCAAAGTTGCATAGTACAAAAATTTATTTCCTGCACCATTGCATGCATTGACCAAGGGAACAGTGAATATTTCAATGGATAACGGACACAAAGGAGGATTTAACAAGTTGAAGCAAAAATTACGTGATTCCCTGGTGTTGAATCCACTAGGCTTACAAAAAACTTTTGAGATTGAATCAAATGCATCTGGCTATGCTCTTGGAGCAGCTTTACCACAGTAGGGAAAGCCATTTGCGTATCATTCTGAAACTTTTCTGGAGCACTATTTAACTTTCCCCACATATGAAAAAGAGCTTTATATCAAAGAATCACGCATTGGATTCATTATTTGTTGGGTAAACAACTGTTGAGCACATTAATCGTAAAAAATCTTCAGTTTTTGCAGACATGATCAAACTTGCAATAGTGCAGGAATTCTATTTGATCATAAAATACAAGGGCGATTAAAGAAGGGAAGCTAATATGCTGTCAAGGCCTCCTAAGATTGCAACAGTCGGAGTGTTTCTATAATTGTAATGTTTCTCCTTGTGATATTTTTGAAGCTTGACCTGTAGAAGATGGTGTTTACAAGTCAGTTGACTCATCTTTAAAGCAAGGAGAGAAGGCTTTTGGATATCACTTAAAAGAAGGAATTCTATATTTGCAAATAATTTGTGCACCCAAAGGGGAGGCAAGAATGTGGTTAATGCATGAAGCACATGCTTTTAAAGAGGCTGAACATTTTGTAGTTTGCAAGACTCTTCAGAACCTATAATTTTATGTGCATTGACCATAATGCGACTTGATATGGCCAACTTTGTACAAGAATGTAAATAGTGCTGCACTAGTAAGTCTTATTAAAAACTAGAATATCCTTTGCTAGTGCCAAGCCATCCTTGGCAAAGTGCATCCATGGATTTTTCTGAAGGCTGGCCTAAAACAAGGCATGGACACGATTGTTTATATGAGGGAAGTACACAGATTTGGTAACAAGTCTATTTTAGTTTCATGTAAAAAGGGTAACTTTGATCACAAAGTAGGAAAACTAATTTTCATACAATCGTGGGTGCATTTCTGACTGCCTACTTCCATTATTTCAGACAGAGACTCAAGATTTGAGTCATTTTGGGGGCACATTGTGGAGAATGGTGTGTAGTAAGTTAAAATGAAGCACAACATTTCAGTGTTCACCCTCAAACAAATGGACAGACGAGGTAGTAAATGGGACTCTCGTTCATTTTCTACGGGTTGTAATCAGGCGCATCCAAAGACCTGGGACCAAGGTTTCCTCTATAGTGAGAATTGTTTTAATCAAACCATACACAGCTCCACCAACCAATTTATGTTTGACATATGTTGGGGATTTCTCCCTCAACTGATTTATCTATTTTATAAATTGTTGAAATCAACCACAAAATATGATGATGAACAGCATAAAGTTGTTAAATGTATAGCCAGCATTCAGCAGATCCACAAGCAAGTGCAGGAACAACTGAACATGGCACAACAGTATTATAAGGAGTGCCATGATAAGCATCCGACGCTTACCAATTTCAAGATTAGGGATATTGTTTGATTATATCTCAGAAAATAGAGGGATTTAAAAGTAAATGCAGAAAAAGCATTCCAATTCAGTACGATCATTAAAAATTATACAACAGGCAGGAGATAATGCTTTCAAGCTTTAGCTTCCAACAAAACATTAGTATTTAATCTGTTAAATATTTGAGACATAGTTCAAAAAAATCGTAAATCGGGATTAATCGGCAGGCCAAATTTTGAATCAAAAATCGGGAATCGGCAAAAAATCAGCATTAATCGGCAACTTTATCGCTACTTTTAAAAACATTTAAATTTCATAAAATATACTTAAATTAAATGTAAAAACAATGTTAAATGATGTGAGAAGTGACTCTGTACAGTATACAGTATAGTATATAGTCCATAGTTAAAAGAAAACGTTATCGGCGATTAATCGGCAGGCCAAATTTTGACTCGGAAATCGGGAATTGACAATTTATCGGCATTAATTGACAACTTTATCGCTACTTTATCGACAATATTAATTTATATATCTACTATATTTATTTACAAAAGAAAACATTATTATGAGTTATAACCTTTATTATATTATTTATATATAATATATTATAGTATATAATATGTATAGCGTAGTATATTCTGCAATATAATATTTTGAAACTTATAATATACTTATATTTATATTTGATTATATATTAAAATCGCTTATAATATATATTATATATAATACGTAAACGTTGTAATCACATTCATTAAAGTGAATAATATTTTATTATATAAGTTATATTATATTCAATGTAATATAAACTATTAATATCTAGACTGTCTGGAAACGCCTAAGGCCCCCCCGTACTAGCCTGGAAACGTACCAGGTACTGGTACGGGGTACGGTACGCTGTGGGTACGCTTGGAAACGTACCCACAGTGGACAGGGGTACGGTCTGTTTCTGTACCCAGACCGTACCCTGTCCCCTGTGGGTATGTTTCCAAGCGTACCCGTCAAAAAAAACTTGCCAAAGACTGTTTCTTTCCTTTTTTTGGCAATTCTTTCCTTTTTTGGATTTTTGGTGGAAAAATCACAAGCATAGAAAAAAATTTGCCATTTTTGGAAAGGGTTCGGGAAGATGTAGCAGTAAAAACTTGCATGTGCCATAACTTTCATTCTGTGACTCCGTTTCAAGTGTCGATTTCTCTAAAAGTGTATATTTTCTCGAGCTCTACGCATTGATGGCAATATTTTTCTTATTTTCATAAAATCCATTTTTGCACCTTTTTGGACCAAGCAACTTCTTGCAATCTTCTGAAAGAATCATGAGCTTTGATCACCTGTAGACAGATTAGTAATTAAAAATACTAGATAGCTTTCCAAAACTCGGCGAGTATTCTCCCGTGCTCGGACTAATCGTCCCACCTGCTAGCTTGGATCCATATTTTTCCTACTTAGTTATGATGTTTCAAGAAATATGTCAGACAATACTATCGTGCTGAGTGGATCAAGGAAGGCCACCATGAACAATCAAAATTCCTTGAATCTTATCACAGTCACTAAGATAAATAACTGTGATAGAGAAATAATAAATTTCAATAAGTATGCAAATGCTTCTTTAAATTTATAATTTATATACATATTTTTATATTTATATACATGTATATATAAATATATATATATATATATAAAACGTACCCAAAAGCGTACCGTACCCAAGATTTTTAAAAATTTGCCGTATCGGCGTACCGTACCCGTACCCGTATCCAGACTGTCTAGATTAATATTAGTGAACTATTAGCCTTAATAATATAATACATATTAGTTACCTAGTTTATAGGATATGTTATATAATATATTATATATGCCTTACGGCAAGTTTTATTATATATATATTATAATATATGTAATCTAATCTAATAATCCCTAACATATCATTAACTATTTATATACAAATATATCCTTAACAAAAGGAATTCGTTTGAACTTTTTTTAGTTAAGGTCCCCCATTTCAGAAGACACGGCCATTTTTTTGAGCCGACGTCATTAGAGCACCCAGAAGCATATGAGTAATCCCTAACCTATCCCTATTCTCCGCGGATTTAACAGCAAAATAAAATTGTGAGTTGGAAAACCAGACCCGTGTCAAACAAACCCACGAAACCGCCACGAAATGCCACAAAACCACCACAAAATGCTGGAAAATAGGCACAAAACCAGGTCATAGGAGAAAATACGACTAACAAGAGAAAATACGAGTCACCCAAGAGAAAATACAAGTCGATTTGGTCGTTTTTTGCCTTTAAAACCCTAAGCCAAGTGATTTTGCACAATTTTCAGACGAGTTTCCACGATTTTTTATGGTATTTAGCGCCGGAAAAATCGCGATTTATCGGCATTGAAAAAATCGCGATTTACAGAAATTTTAATCGTTTTGCCTGCTGTAAACGATAAATCGCGATTATCGAGCGATTTATCGCGATTTTTAATACACAGATTTGAGATTTACACAGGCAAATATTTTGAAACATTTATCCAGAACTGTGTTGTAACTGCTTTTATTTATTTTGTTGCTAATGCATAAACCTTGAAGCTCTTTGAACCTTCAATGCTTCATGAAAACATCACATAGCTATTGTATCCAGAAATGGATGATTCCATATGAGATCAGCAAGTAGAGTTGCTGGAAGATTGTTCAAAAAGTTAAGTTTGTGATACCCAAAGAGGTTGAATGGACAATCAGCCAGAAAAGGAAAATTATTTATAGTGGAATAGGTCCAGGGAAGGTTCCCAAAACTCCCTCAAAAATAGTTAAAACTTAAGTTTTTAAGGGGTCAAACCCCGCTCTTCTCTATCGCCCACCACCCCCAAAATGTTTTGGAATCAAAAAACAATGTTGAAGACAGATTATTAAAAAAAAATGTAAGCGCAGTTAAAGACCATTGAAAAAAATTATAATATATCATAAAACATATTTTGTTGTAAAAAAATTCACAAGCTAACGGGGCAAAGATTGACCAGCCAGCAAAAGATGACATTTTGTTAGCATGAAACCTGATGGGAAAACAGGATGGAAACCTATAAGTCCAAGATTTAAAATTTGAGGTTGTTGGAAGACGTGCACAAGGAAGAAATAAAGAGAAGGTGGATTGCACACTTTGGAAATAGTGTGTCCATCATTATATTATGAATGATGTAGTTACAAAGCGGTTGATATGGTTACAACCAGTTACAACCATCTTTTAGTTAAATAACTAATGACATCCTTATTTAATAAGCCTTACATTCTAATACCCCCCTTAAGGCTTATCCTACATAAAGCAAAAACAAACATTTTAACAAAGCTAGAACCAAACAGAACTACGTAATCTTCAGAGGCTTTCACTTTGAAAGCAAATGTTTTGACTAGGCAGGGCTCCATCAAGCTGCTTTGTGACCTTTGTAAAGGTGTAGCTCCTGAGTTGAATTCCCAAGTTGCCGGATTCCACCTCCCGAACTCCCGAATCACAGATCTCCCGAATTATCGGATAACCATCCATATTGAGCCATGCACAAGCTCCATCAAGTTGTCTAATGACCCTCGTGAGGGTATAATTCCCAAGATCCACAGTCTCCCGAACTATCTAAACAACCATCCATACCGAGCTTCATCTACCCTATGTCCTTTCTTGCGTTCAAAGTTTAGAGCATTTTTATATTACATATTCGTCTAGACTATTCCAGTACATGTACGGGTACGGGTACGGTACGTTGTGGGTACACACACACACACACACACACACACACACACACATATATATATGTACATGGGCGTGTATAAATTTAAAGAAGCATTTGCATACTTATTGAAATTTAATACTCATGCAATCATTCATGGAACATGAAAACAGATTTCAAATACTTTGAGAATTGAGACTTGAGTTTGTATTGATTCCTAAAGTTCAAAACATAATAGTTAATAACTTAAGACATTCAAGTTCTCAACTTGCTTCACTTTCAGTTTCTTGAAACTAATCCTCCTTGTTGTTTGTTGGCTTGTAGTTGATCGTTCTCCTCTCTCTCTCTCTCTCCTTCAAGCTCATAATTAGCAAAATGCCAAAATATGAGTGTGTGAATTAACAAGAGGGGCTGGGTGTATAAATAGGTTTTTGGAGGTGTCTTTTAGGGTGAAATTAGGGTTAGGTTATGTTTTTAAGTTGGGGCCATTTATTTTTTATTTTTTAACATAGTTACCGTGAGTCAAGTATGGGTACCGGTACTGGTATGAGGAGACCGGAACGGACGTGTCATTTTCAGAAGAAGAAAAAAAAGACAGGTAGTCGGAGATGGCAAAACAATGTATATTTAAATTTTAGAGAACAATAATATACAACCTAAGAAAACTAGTAGTACCTTTTTCAAATTAAAATATTAGGCGTTGATAAAGGATAAAAGTAATTATATTGATATTTATCTTTGATATCTCATCATACCTATAAGGTCAAGAGTACAAAATATCTATTTTTAAGAAAACACTAAAATGCAAGTCTCTGAGATGAGTACCAACAAGTACGGGTCTCCAAGACGAGTACCAATCTCCGAGACAGCTTTTTTTCGTAGGAGATGAGTCTCCGTGCAACACTGTTCTTTAGTGATTTAAAGTTGAAAATGGTGGAACTTTGCAACGGATACGCTGCAGGTACGTACCCACAAGCCCCGAGTATGTCTTGGGTACGGATTTCCATACCTGAGGCCTACAGACATGCACCTGCAACGTACCTAAATCGTACCCGTTCTTGTACCAGGTACGTATCAGACGGGGGGGTACCAGGCGTTTCCGAGAAGTCTAGGTATTCGTCGCTGTCCTCACTACCTTCTGCATTTGGTGGGCCTTCAACCATGGCTATATTGGTTGTATTTGATATGCTTATACCCTTGAGCACATCATTGGCTCGAACACAACAATCCCACGAATTTTTATTCATAAGTTGCATTTGTATTTTCACTTTCCATGTAAAAGTTAGACCAGAATATTTTTCAACTGGAATTTCCATAAAATAAAATGAATACTAATGCGTATTTACTGAGATAAATAAAATATCAGTTCCTCTGCCTTACGACTGGTTTAATGCTCTTGTACGACTGCAATTAGAGACTGGTTTCGTGGCTATTTCATGCTACAAATCGCGACTCTATTCTGCCTGAAAGCGTGCCCTCCCACGAGTTTGGCTCTGCTATATCCCTTCCACGACTTTGGCTCTGCTACAGAAATGGGCGGAAATGGTTGTGTTTTTACGTGCCTGTATATGCCCTTCGAAAAAAACCCTAATAATACTTCAGAGCTGTGGAATCCGACTGTATTAATGGTGGATTGTATTTTCGTGACTGAACTGTGTTTTGCTCTGAAAGTCGCGAACTATTTTTGGTTTTTCTTTAACTGGTATTTTCCTTTGAAAAACGCAACTTTATATTCACAAATGCAAGACATGCAACTGGTATTTTCCTTTGAAAAATGCAATTGTTTACTTCAACCCTCGTTTCTTACGAGGATGCCCTCGATTTCTGACTGAAAACGCGACTGTATATTCGTGACTTTGCCCTCAATTTCTGACTGTGTCGTTTCTGAAATTCATCAATAAAAAAAACGCGATTTTCCTTCAGTCCTCATTATGCCCTTGCGCCATTGTTTTCTCTGCCTTTCGATTTTCGAAAATCCCTACAAAAAAGTGAACTCAGAAATCCAAATGAAAATCTTCACGAAAAAATGTTTCTTAATTTCTTCAGCAAACCCTAACGGGACTGTCACGAAAAATGGCTTTCCTTGCCCCACGCTCTGATACCAATGTTGGAAGACGTGCACAAGGAACAAATAAAGAGGTGGATTGCACACTTTGGAAATAGTGTATCCGTCATTATATTATGAATGATGTAGTTACAAAGCGGTTGATATGGTTACAGCCGGTTACAACCATCTTTTAGTGAAATAACTAATGACGTCCTTATTTAATAAGCCTTAGATTCTAATAGAGGTTGAACAAAAACAAGCTACATTAGGGCTTATTGATGGTCAAGCGCAGATCATAAATTTTTAAAGGAGTTTAAGGAAGAAAATGCCTTAGTCCCACACAAGATTTGATGTTTAGGAGAGAAGAAATCATATAATGAGAATCTAAACCTCTATTTTTAAATCTGCACAAGAGATCAAATCTGGCAGGAAAGACAAACTACAAGAAGGATTCATTTCCGTTTTTAGGATGGTTGAACTTGTTTCACTCATTGAATATTCATCTATAATATGTTTATATTTGAAAAAAAATCCGCTTCTGGGTCTTTGCTTTCTCCCCTCTCACCCTCTCGATCTTTCATTGTAATATCTTGTTTCATTTTGAAACAACAATGGAGATTTTATTTCTTAGAAAGTTTCTCCACTTTTAAAATTGTCATTTTGATGAGTGATGGTAATTTCTCATTGAAAATGTGTTCGAGTTTGTTACCAGCAAATGTGTTTACAAATTTGGTATTTGCTGTTGAATTTATGGTTGAAATTTCTGCTTTACCCAAAATATGTAACTGAAACAGTTAGGTCAGCATTGATAGATTTAAACTGAGATAACATATAGTTTTAGTGTGAGAGCGAGGATTGCAATTGACAATTAAGACAGAGGAAGACGTCTTGCATGGGCTGAAAGACACATTGTAGAACGAACTTATTGAAACACAATAACCCTTCTGATAAGGAAAGCATTGTTGACAATGTTGATAAAAGAGAGTTGTTCTAGGGAGTAACTGAAGGTGTACAGGATTTCATAATGTATATATAAAAAGGTTGCTAGAAGCAGTGTGTTTGAGATGCCTCTAATCTAAGGTGCAATAGGATTATATGTGGTGCTCAAAGAAGGTTGTACTCAGGCGAATTGATAGTTTTGATCAAGATACAGATTTTGCTTCCAGTGTGAAAGAGTTGGAAATTTTCTATTTTGAGAACCCCGTATGGAAGTTTCATGAACACAACAAAAATGATTGTGGAGGAGGACGCATAAATTGTTGAGACATTAAAGATAGAGGATCAGCAGAACACACCAATTTGTATGATGTTTGTTGTAGGGACAGTAGTCAATATCAAAACATCTTAACATTGGGGGCATTGGAAGATATGCACAAATAAATTGAGATCATGCAAATCCTTTGCATGGGAAAAAGCCACAATGTTAAGAAACATGCTATCTTAGGATAGAACTAGTTTATCCATATCTATCTTATTTTAGACATTTAAGATAATGTCCACAAGAGCAATAGCGTTGTTTCGAGCATGAAGGAGAATAAGGAAGCTATATTAGTTAAAACAGCAATTGAAACCAGCCAAACTACCATCAACATAATAGGAGAAAAGTATTTCATCACTGAAGCTCAAGAAAACAATTGCCATACATCACAGTCACTAAGATTCACAAACTAGTAAGGGTTGGTATGAATACCCAAATGTTCCCCAAAATACCAACGGCGTGAACCGTAAAGCCCGTGCCAGATGATTGTATATTGTTCCTCTTGGTTTCCACCATCGATAAACCTCGGTCTGGATAACATCACATGCAAAAAGACAAGTTATTCCAAACTAAAAGTGGAACACCTCCATATAAAATGTTTTTGATACATAAATGTCACAGGTTGCCTTTTTTTACTTATAACGAAATTAAAATTAAAATCAAATAAAAAATGTTTTATCCTGCATATCAAGTAATATTATTAAGGATTCAAATTCAGCTGTTAGAGAATAAGTTCCCGCTTCTTCCAACCTGACCAAAGCAAAAGACGGGAACCAATGGACAGCCTGTCTCCAATGCCACGCGAACAAATCCATGCCTTTTTTTAAGAAAAGCAACCTGCAGAAAACAATAATTTTTAAATTTCAATTTCAGATGTAACAAGATAAAATGTGTGTACTTTTTCCTTGATTACTATAATTTTCACAACAATTCATTAGCAGAAGATGCAAGGAACATTTTTGTCCAAACAGTGCTTCCTCTATACCTTCTGTTTTGATGTATTGCATTGTTACTTTCACATAAAAAGAGCACTGTCAATCCCATAGTTACATAACCTTCAATTCACTACAATAAAACGAATATTCAAGTACGGAGAATGGATAAGTACAAACCTCTGTACCGTGCTCCATATAAAATATTTCTCGAACACCACCAGGAATAACAATGCAACTATAACCAGAATTTAGACATGTAAGAAAAGTCTTCCGAGTAGCAGGTACCAATCCCATCCAAGACCATATATGTCTTAGCAGTGGTGTGTAGAAGACCTAGCCAAATGTGTTGAAAATCATAAAAACATAGTAGATAAAAAAATCTCTCCGTGACCGTGGCATCCATTATTATGTCTTCTTACAGAGACAATTATTAGTGAAGAAAAATCCACTAAAAATTGGTCTAAATATGAGAGATATGTTTAAGCTGCATATGGCCCTGTTATTGGCAATACTTACAGCACTACTTGCAAGAGCCTTGATCTTGGGCAGGGGCATAAAACCAGTGTGATTGCACAGGGCTACAATACCAATTGGTAAAACTGAATGTGGTTCTACAGCGAACACTGCAGACAATCAAGAACCCATTTTAGAAAAGACCAAAATATTTCCATCTATTAAAAATGAAAGAAGAAATGTACAACAAGTACTTTAACACACCTCTTGAGGTCAGCTAACAAATATTCTCTATCTATATCTGGTGAATGGTAAGGATAGCCAATAAAGACATGCAATGATGACTTGATACTGCTGTGCAAAAGTGGAGGTTATGCCCTAAATGAATTTCAGTTGTTGGTTTCCCTAAGTTATATCCAAACACTATATGCTCCAGTCTTTAAAAGTGTGAGGTTTTGTAAAAAAATTTAAAAGCAACTTCAATGACTTAAGTAGTTAGTTTAGGCATCACTCCTCGACTCGTGTTAGTGAAAAAAAGTGGTTGCAGAAATGGTGTGCTCACAACTAAAAGGATAAAGCAATTAGCATAGAAAGAGACGAGAAGAAAGAACATGTGCTACAGAAACAAAGAGCTCTTGCGTCCTGTACAACCCGTACACTTTTCTGGTATTCATTTCCTATACAAAAGATACCGAAGTGACATGCATAACAATGATACTTGACGCTCAAAATACAACTTGTCCAAGATAAAAAAAAAATAGGATGAGGTTAGAGCAAAATGCAAAAACAAAAAGCAAAAGTGATCTAAATCGTTCTACATTTAACATGGCTTATCTACAAATTCTATAACCTAGTCAAAGCATTCAAGCAGTGGTGATGTTATCTTTCTTGATAAGGAGGTAATCCTGTAACTAATCACTAGCCACTCTCAGTTCTTAAATTCTCATTCCAAGACTCAGGAACACCTGCACTTGAAATGAGTTTCTTAAATTCAATAATTGATTAATAATAAGAAGTGTACTGCGAAGAAAGTGAATGAATTCATTAGTCACCTTATTATCTAAGTACCAAGCATGTTGGATGCTATATGCTTGGTGTAGTAAAGGAAATGTGACCACTCAACAATAGAACCAACTCAATACCCACAATAGAAAGCATTCATATGTTCAAAACAGAGAAACCACAATAGAACATGGATAGAATCAACTCAAAGAACATAAGATAGGATATGGCATTGTTCTTAATATCATCAAGGTAATGAAATTCTTCTCATACATGGACAACAATATTCCATGATAATATTCTTCTATGGGTTTTGAAAAAATCCTAATATCTTAAAAAAAATTATAGACTTGCTCATCGACACAAATTGGATCATGAAGTGTAAGCAAAATAAGCTAAGCCACCATTCTCGAGAAGACTAAACATGTAACTTGAAACACTTCCTAATAGTTTTTTCCAAGGAGTTCTCAACCAAGAACAAAGACCCAGCCAATAGGTCTACAAAGGCAAAATTCATATTTGTGGTGATCCAGACACCTTAGATTTCATCATTTGAAATAGGTTCCTGATACAAAGCAGAGCTTTGTGAATAGTTGCAAAACCGCTGGTGTTTGCAGGTAGCGGTTTCATAGCTGCCAGTATGCGAGTGGCGAATACAAAACTACAGGTTCCTTCAAGGGCAGTTCCATAACCACTGGTCAATCAAGCAGCAGTTTTGTCCTGCATAGAGTGGCAGTGTGAGGCCCAATATTTGCTCCATGCTCTTCTTATACACATACAAGTGGATAAGAACGAGTACTTCAAGTACTCCAATAATTTCCTAATATAGTAAACTCAAATTTAGGAAATAGGCCCAAAATTGGTAAGTATAACAAACAAGTTTCGTAACCACCGGTCAATCAAGCAGCAGTTTTGTCCTGCATAGAGCAGCAGTGTGAGGCCCAATATTTGCTCCATGCTCTTCTTATACACATACAAGTGGATAAGAACGAGTACTCCAATAATTTCCTCATATGGTTAACTCAAATTTAGGAAAAAGGCCCAAAATTGGTAAGTATAACAAACAAGTTTTATTTTCCTAGCATGTGTTTTAGGGGTGGGACCCAAATAGGTAATGCTTAGGAGCATAGTTTTAAAAATCATTACCGGCAATTACTCAGTAGGCCAAAAATTGACTCGGAAATCGTGAATCGGCAATTTATCGGCATTAATCAGCAACTTCATCGTTAAAAAATATTTAAATTCATAAAAGCTTAAATTATATTTAAAACATTGTTAAAGGACCCGAGAAGTGAATCTATTGAATGGGTATTAATCTGAGTACTCAAACAAGAATCATGAGCAATGAAAATAAATAAAAATGAATGTGAAAATTTAACCTTACTCCTGCCGCTGTGTAACTGAAACCCTAGCAAGCTAAATTCACATTAATTCGCGGCTATTCCTTAAACTTTGAAGAGTTGAAATTCGTAACCCTAGAAAAATGTAGGGGCTAAATTTGCATAAATTCGCTGAGGATAAAAATGCTAAACAATGCTTTGAAATGACCATGTTTTTTTGGTTTGGATGTTTTATACCCCAAACAACAATTTTCCACAATTTTCCAAGAGATTTTCCACGATTGTAGGAGCATCAACTATGTACCTAAATAAATTTTGGTTTGTCATGAGTTTTGGCTTGTATTAGGTTGTGGGGGTCCTTTCAAGTGTCCTTGAGGCCTTCTTAGCTATCTTAAGTCCTCCATGTGTGTTATATGGGAATTTTGGAGTTTCCCTCCAAAATGGAATATTTAAATATTTGAATTTGTAAAAGGTGTAATGATGTAAATAAGGTCATGAAAGGGTTGTAAAAAGGAACTCAATTAGTGTTTCTAGGGTATTATCACCCTTTTGTTAAGTTGCATCATAAGTGATTAAAGGTATGGAAAAGTAGTTATACACATCTTTTAGGTCATGAATGACATATATTCAAATGGGGGAAGATGTAAGAAAAGGAAGAGGAGAGGTTGGAGGTTTAAGAACAGAAGAAAAAGACTCATAAGGGCAAGAACCTGTAATGAGATTATGCAAACTTGAAAAACAGGGCTCTTGTCTGAAAAGAAGGAGCCTTTTTGTAAATATGAATTAAAAGATGAATCTTATATGATATTTCTGTGTAAGTTTGTAATTGAATGAGTTTGAGATGATATATGAGAGTGTATTTCATTCAATAAATGACTCTTGATGACGGTTATATTGTACTTACTTTGAATGCTTACTAACTTGATTACTGTGTGGTGAGTTAACAATGTTTGAGTGCCCTTGCATAGCATAAATGAATGGACAGGTGCACTAGAACGTGTGAAGAAGGGATTTGATTGTGTATGAACTCCCGTTGAAGTTTGGAGAGATAAGAAAGGCAGAGTTTCTCAAATTGAAGCAAAACAGGTATGAGGACTTGTGTATTCTTGAGTCATTTGAGGTGATAAGAAGGAAAAAGATAAATGATATAGGGTGAGTAGTGGCACACTTATACAGGTATTAGAATATTTTCTAAAGGTGAAATATGATAGGTGATATTTTTGGTATGTTTCCTAGAGGACTGTATGCAAGAAACAGGGTTCCTAAGCCAAAATTAAGCAAACATTGTGGTGGAGAGTCATTGATAAGGTTTCATGAGTTGATATCTAAAGGAGAAGGTGCATAAGGTTGGGGCAGAGCTTAGGAAGCAAGATTTAGGCTTTGAATCATTATTGTGTGCAAGTTATGAGAGAAAAACCCTCTCAAGCTCTGTTAAACCCTAGTTTAGGGCAAAATACAAAAATAAGAGCAACTTGTGTTTTAACAGTTGGAACTTGATGAAATTGATAACATAGCATCTGAACATTTGTTATAAGTGGTTTTTATGGTTTGAGTTATTAAAGAGTTGTACGGTCTGACATATCTCTGACAGTCTCATTTTGGTGACAAAAGAGACCTAATTAGGAAGAGAAAATTAACTGGGATTAATTCCCTTAATGACACCTTCCATGGTTGATATGACAGTTAGAGGGGCATAATGGGTGCTAGGAAAGTGCATTGGTTCCTTTCGAAATTAAGTTTGGAAAAAGTTATTCAAGAATTTCAGAGAAAACAGGGCTACAAGCAGGGTAAGACAGAGTTCATGTTAATAGATGTTGTGGTTGCAATTTCTAGATTTTTCAGGGTTGGAAAAGGTCTAAGACCATCAAAACAACTTGTGTGAACTTAGATCAATACTTAAGGGAGCCTTGAAAAGTGTCTTAGGGCATAAGGGCAACTTGAAGATTTGTGAACTTAGTTATGACAAGACTGTACAGTTCTAGAATGGACTAAGTAAAATGAGAACAAAGACAATCTTGTTTGAACTTAGCATTGAGGAATCATAAATAGTCTAAGAAACCCTAAAGGAGGAGACATAAGATATAATGCCAAGAACATTGGACTATACTCAGGGAAAGTGTGCAAGAAACCAGTGATAGAAATCAAGAAATCAATAAAAGGCAGTAAACAGGAAAACAGAGTTAAGAGTTACAAGCTATATTCTTGTTGTATGCATGATGACAGAGTTTAGAAGGTCTAGTATCATTTGTTGGTGGTCAAACAAACAGTGAGAAGTCTTAACAAGGTTAAAACAGTGAAGGAAGCTTTGAAAACAGGGGTATAGATAGTGAAGGACTGAGGAAAGACTATTAGACCAAGAATACCTTGAGAACATGAAGTTGGCATAGAGAAATGGACAAGAGGTGAGTGCATAATAATTAGAACATGGGGAAACAGTGAAGGAACACAAGGAAGAGTCATTATAGGATAGTTTTGACGATTCTATTAAGAAACATAATTGAAGATGAGACAAGAACTTTGGAGACGTTAAAGTGAGGACTGTTTACTTGTTACTTACCAACAACCAGAGTTGGATGTGTGAGTGAATGGGAATGAAGCTATAAGGTGCAAGATAGAAGCCATGAGTTTTAGAAACCTTAAAGGATAGTGTCCCCACAGTTCTAGACCAGTTCTAAGGACTAAGTAGAGATTTGACTCTTGCAGAAAGATAATATTCAAAATATTGGATGTCTAAGTTGCTTCTTGAGTTGTATGAACAAGTTTAAGGTATATGGAGTTCAAAACTTGTTAGAAGGTTGGAAACAACAACCAAAGGTGATGATTTTCTCTTTTCATGAGTTGTGAAGGGTATGTATGGGCTCACTTTGCATATAAAACCAGTTTGAAGATAGTTGTATGTGAAGTTTCTTGTTGTTTATGCTATCAATTTTCCAGGAGTTTTATCTCCGGAAATCGCCACAGAAAAAATCGCGATTTTCTAGGCGATTAAACATTTTCTGCTTGGCACACGATTTATCGTTGATAAATCACAATTTTTGGAACAGAGCTTAGGAGTATTCCGGAGGTCTAGATGAGCCACTAGGATGTCTAAAGCCTTCCAGAAGATGCCTAGAAGATGCTTGAGGATTAAAAAGAGGAAAGGGAAACCATATGATGGGACAAATTACTCTTTCATTGGGCAAGGATTTATGCGCTTTCCTATAAGATGGCAAACTTTTCTTAAACGATGACTTTCAACAATTCTCAGAAAGAGGAGCAAAGGAATTACAGGTGCAAGCTAGAGTAAGTGGGGGACATAAGGTAGCCCCTTGATCCATGAGACTTTTTGTATCCCACATTGTATTTTGTTTTGGGATTTAAAATTGATTTTCGTTTTTGGTTATATTTTTTTGGTTTGAATCTTTGCTATAAGGCCTCTTTAGATATTTTAGCTGATGGATCTTATCTTGATTGTTTCCATGTAGGAAAGGGCTTTGCTGGGTTATTTTTGACTTGTGAAGTTTTATGGACTATTATTTGGCTTATGAAGTATTGAATTGCAACCATTTACTTCTTGTCCATTGATGTACTTATTGCCAAAATTTGGCAAGTGTTATGGTGCCAAAATTTGGTCAGCCTTGTGTGTTTGGCATTGGGGGTGTATAGTGTGGATTCACAGCAGGTTTGGGGCTTGTTTAAGCTGCAATCTAACCCCTATCGCTTGATTGTGGTGGAGTTTGAAGCTTGTGGGACAACCTATGATCTCACTCTCCCCATTTATCATGTACAAGGTGGTTTTGGAGATTTCTCTGACATTATTTGGAGGTTGTGATGAGATATTTGGACACTTATTACCATTCTTGGTGATGAGCATCCCTCCCTCCATGTGAGTAACCTTAGAGGTTACCATGGTGATTTGTTGGGATTTGGACTTCACTGGTTTTGCTTATTTGGTGGCATGTGAAAGAATCCTACCTTCTTGTAACTTGCTATTCCAAAGTTAGTTGTGACTATGTTTAGTGGGCTCTACTAAATTTGTCTTTATTGTGTCCATCTTGTCAAATCTTATTTGGTCGCATGTGAAAGAATCCTACCTTCTTGTAACTTGCTATTCCAAAGTTAGTTGTGACTATGTTTAGTGGGCTCTACGAAATTTGTCTTTATTGTGTCCATCTTGTCAAAGCTTATGTAGAGGTTGCACTTATTGAACCCCTTGCCTCAAGGGTTGACTAAGGTCATCTACCTAATGATGTCATATGGTTCGGACCTCGGTGTCTAGCACCCTTCCATTTCTTAATCAGCTGGATTTGGGTGTGGACTCTCCCTCTAACTTTGGTGGAGCAACAGATTCAGAGGAGCAGCAGTGTGGTTGCCTTTTGCCATTGTCATTTGGCACCATTCTTGTGAGTTGGACAATGTTGACTTTGTGGACCCATGTGGCTGTGTTGGGGGCTTGCTTGTAAGTTTTTTTTTAGGCCAAGGGCCTATGTGAGAGCTTCGTTAATTGGTTGTGATTACTGAATGAATTGGTAATTAGTTTTTTTTTATTTTAGAATATGCTATGTGGAGGATGAATTATTACTCAAGAACTGAATTATGCCTCGCAGTTCAATTTTACTCATGGGAATGCAATTGTATTGTGTCGTTAAATTTAGTTAACGACAAACTAATTTAGATTCATTATGTTTATCGTGTCCTAAAAATATTATTGTGATTTTAATTAGGCCAGCAAATGGTCATTTTTCGTATATTTTGTCGTAGATTGTAGTTGGTTCAAATTATATATACAAGAATATATGTGTATACAATAATAATAACCTATTCATTTACGTAATTTTTTTAATTAATTTTTTAAGTGCTTTTATGTGGAATTAAATTTCTAAGGTAAATTAATACTTTCTAACAAATTCTGTATTTTAAATTTGTAGATTGGAAAATAATGTAAAACATAATGTGTTGCGGGCCTCTAAGGGCCAAGTGGGGTAGAGCAGAAAAATGTGGTACAAGCCTTTTGGGGGTTGAGTCTATTAGAAGGACCTGAGGAAGAACCTCGAGAAGGTGTAAAGGTAGTCGGCCCAAGTATGTCGAGCCCTTGCCAACCATGAGCTGTTGGAAGGTTGGGTAGTTGGGCTACCCCAAGCACCTTGTGTGAATTGTGCTGAGCTGACGGGGGCTTGTGAGTTGGTAGCAAAGCCTACTACCTGGGCACCAACCCAAATGTGTTAAGCCAGAGAATTGGTAAGTGGGTTTTGATTTGAAGCAAACAAGGAATACATACTTAGGAGCAAGTGGGCCGGAGTTGGGTGAGATGGACTTGACTGTGGTTGATGTTGGGCAAGGGTGTTGAGCCATTATGAACCCAACTTGTGAGGGTTTGGTGTCACCCAGATTTCATCCTGAAATCTACGACTACCCTATCCGAAAAAAATTTGTACTTTTAAAATAATGGGTCGTTTTGTGTTTTTATTGCCTGAAAGTTCTTGTATTGCGTCAAAATATTCCCAAAGAGCCATATTAGCTTTTTTCGCCAAATACCCAGATGCCCAAAATTGTTATATTCTGTCGTCGGGATTTGTCTTCGGGAAATTTGTATTTAATTATTTTCAGCCCCGTATGAGGCTATTTGCGCTCCGTTTTAACTCTGTTATGATCGAACATATCATTATTCCCTTGTACCAGAAGGATTTTAACTTGGAATAAGTTTTGGGCTTTATTTGTGACTTTTGGCAATTTTTCGTGTTTTTGTGTTGTCCCGTTTCGTTTTCTGTGAAATTTCTCTAGAACAATTCCTTTGCCGGGTAAGCCCGATTTTTAGCCTGGAGCAGCTGGAGAACATATATGCACATTATGCCCAAAGGAAGTCACCATCGGAGGTCTGGATCATTGGAAAAAAGCGAAGTCGTGCACGGAAAAGCTCCTGTGGGGATTGGCGCATTTTTGGAAAACAAAGGATTTAAGCTGCAATGGGAAAAATAGAAGCCGCAGGCATGATGGGAATTTTATACCTGCCTGGCAGGGTACTTTTTCCCGTGTTATAAAATTCACTTAAGCTGCAGTGGGAAAAATAGAAGCAGCAGGCAGGTGGGATTTTATTGCCTACCTTGCAGGGTACTTTTTCCCGTGATAGAAAATTCACTTGAGCCGCAGTGGGAAAAATAGAAGCAACAGGGAGGTGGAAATTTTGTACCTACTTAGCAGGGTACTTTTTCCCGTGATATAAAATTCACTTAAGCTGCAGTGGGAAAGTTAGAGGTTGCAAGCAGGCGGAAATTTATTGTCTGCCTTGCAGGGTAAAAATTCCCATGATAAAATAAAAGGAAAGTGACTTAAGTGAAATCATGGGATTTCAGTGCTTGCCTTGCAGGGTAAAGAATCCCATTGTGGAAAAATTCTTAAAAATAGAATTATATGTGCAAAAAAGTGCGCCCAAGCTTGGAGGAAGTCAACAGGTCAAAAGGGGAATAAAAGAAAGGATCAAAATGCATTAAATTTAATTTATTTAGTGGCTGCCCCCTTCCTCTCAAAAAGTGCGCCCCATTTGGGAGTTATTTAATGTTTTTAAAGGCATTAAAACATTAAATTAATTTCTATTTTCAGTGGCTATGGTCAAGGCACACTGTGAAACTTCAGTGAAGGGATGTGTGAAGGATTAAATTGGATTAATTTAATTTATTGGATGGCTGTCCTTAAACATGTTATTTTTAAAAGAGAAGAGCATGATTTTTAATTAATTAATTGCCTTTAATTGTTAGGGCAATTATTAATTATAGAATTGTGAAGGTCATATAAGCATGGGCAGCCATATGAGTGAATTATTTGATTCACAGGTAAAGAATTGCAGCCAAGAGGAAAAGTGCGCCCCCATTTGAAGAAGGATTTTGCTCAGGCAAGGTGGCAACAAGGCTAAAAGCTTCCAGATTTGGCGCATGCTTTGAAGGAGGTTGATCTTTGTCTGCATAATTGTTTGCACAGGTGTTACAGGAGCTCAAGAATTCATTACAGGTGCTTTACAAAGGAAAATAAGCTTTTATCAATGTCCAATACATTGCATATATCCTCCGAATCTGAAGAATTGTCCAGATCTACACCAATTTTGAAGAATTCCAGTCAAATAAGAAGAAAAAGAAATGTTCAGACAAAGCTATGGCGAAGAAAGATGAAAGAGAAAGCACAACGGGGTCATGCATCACTTCTAAATTTGCAGATATTGGAGACACGAATCTAGGCTCGGAACCTCTTGCTGAATTGATAGACAGATCCAGAGTAGGAAAGACTTCACTCATGCATGCAGGAGAAACTTCACTCATGCGTGCAGATTAAAAGCAGTGGAATTTTTTGAGTTGCAGCTTTTCCATCCATAGCCCGGTTGCCAAAGTTTGTTATGCAGGTGCAGATCCATATCCAGATGCAGATGCAGATGCAAATCCATATGCAGATCCAAATCCAGATCTCATAGTTGCAAAAGCTTCCAGCACAAAGGCTTCATCCTCTTGTTTCGAATGCAGCCCGTGAAGAAGCCAGTGCGTGGAAAATTCCTTCCAAGATCTTGTGTAAAATGCTCCCATCTTTCAGTTGAAGCCTTCATTGAATTTTCATTCATTCGGAGTGTTTTCCAGAATTTTTAATTGCTCATATGCAAATTAAAAAAATAAGGATGATGAGTTATCTACGGCAAACATTGCATTGATGCATGTACTGGAGAAGAACTGCAAAAGCTTCAAGGATAAAAGAGAAGACAAGGCGAAGGCAAAATTTCAGCTGCTTCCAGTCACTTCCAGATCTAGCTTGCTTCCAGATCTAGCTTGTTTCCAGATCCAGCTGCTTCCAAATCCAGTTTGAATCAGCTGCATGCAGACATGAAAAAGGACAAAGTCAGCTTTCCCTCTTCCTTCTTTCCTCTGACAAAGTCTGCTTTCCTCTTCCTTATTCTTTCCTCCGACAAAGTAATTAAGCGATCAATTCAATTATACAACTTAAGTGATTGGTTTAAAAGCCATTACTTGAAGAAGTCAACTACTCTTGGAGATAGGTGGCAGACGTGCAAAATAGAAGGTGTCTATTTTCAGTTGCAAATCAATACATGTCACGCAAAGAGGAATTCCAGGAGGAAAATTGCCAGTTGTTTCTTTCTGACTTCCACATGTGCTTAGTTCAACTAAAGCTTCCGACTTGTAATTGCCCCTCTACATTCTATAAGTAGAGGAAGAACCTTCGGGTTAATCAATCAAAATTTGTGAGAAGCAATCTTGTGTTCTAGACTTTATGTTGAACCCCTGAGAGCAACTTGGAGCCAAACGGAATACAAAGGAGCAGGTTTCCGGAGAACTTTGTGTCACGGTGTACTGTGTTTCTTGCTTTTAATCTTAGATCTCTTAATAGACTTTGTGTTATTTTCGATCTGGATCTAGAGTTGCCTTTGTTTTATAATTCTATGTGTTCATGTCTATTAAGTTTCTTCTATGTGCATGCAATTAGCTCTGCTATCTACTAATTGGGATGCACATCTTCCCCATTTCTTCTTTGTATTTTCTTTACTTCATTCTTCTATAAAATACTTCCTTTCTTGAACAGCTGCTTACTTGTTGCAGAAGTTCTTAGTTATGGTTCATAGAACTAAGTGGTTAAAGTAAAACCCCTGATAGATAATAACACATTTTTGACAAATCTGACACGGGAGCCTCACCGGTTAAATGAGGGAGATTTATCTAATGACTGCCTAGGTTTGATGCTATGCAGAAAATCTAGCCAACAGGGTTGTTGGGCATCGAAGGCTAAGAGGAGGTTGAACGTGAGAAAGGCTTAGCAAGTAATGCAGATGTTGCAAAAAAAAGCACGAGGGCCAAGATGTAGTAGGTGATGACGGTGGGCGCTTGGTAAGATGGTCAAGTAAGTTAGGCCCTCGGCCCAAACTTAGAAGTTGTTCCACCAACTAGATTAGAAGCTCATGGAATCAAATAAGTTCGGCTTAGAACCAATTGCGAAGGCAAGGACGGGACTGTGCA
Organism: Taxus chinensis; assembly: GCA_019776745.2. Taxonomy (NCBI): domain Eukaryota; kingdom Viridiplantae; phylum Streptophyta; class Pinopsida; order Cupressales; family Taxaceae; genus Taxus; species Taxus chinensis. Next base: position 827,915,229 of record CM034149.1, on the reverse strand, counting down.
AGCCAAGTCATGTCAGTGAGTGTGAGGAGTTTGAGTGGGTTGTGTGTGGGATTGATAGTGTCGAGTCGTAAGCAGAGTCTTGTGTGTGACCGAACTAGGCACGAGTGTGAGTGAGAGCTTGCAAATCCAATTGGAAGTGACAAGGAGTGCAGGAAACCTGTGTCAAAGAGTCTCAGCAAGGTTGAGGGAACAGTTATGTAACTCAACTAGGAGGTGGAACTTAGGCCAAATTTGAGATTAGCGTAGGCAAGGGGGTCGGTTAGGTCATTCCCCCTCTTGTGCTTTGTTATGGAAGGGTTGAAGGTGGGGATTGGGGATGCCCCTCCACTCCCACTTAGAAACCCCACCTCATATTCTTGTAAGTAATTGTATCAAAGTTTAATTTGGCAACAAGCTCTAGAAAAACAAAGGGTTAGTAAAACGTACAAATATGCTTCAAGCCCCATAAGTGTGGGTAGACAGCTTGAGATCTCTTACAAAAAAAAATATATCTTAAAACGGAAAACTATCTAAATCTACTCTTGAAGCTTAAGTAAACTACTCCTTATCCTATGCTTGAGTACCCAATGCAAGTATGCTAATCAAGCTCGCTTGAGACCTCTCATGGAGGCCATCAAGACAGGCCATTAGGATTGAGGAATGAAGGCTTTGGTGAAGTCTACTCCTTACACTTGCCCCTTCCCCTTCTTATCCTAAGTGTGCAAAAGGAAAATTACTTGGGTCGAGACTCGAGAGAGACTCATGTAGGACTCCATAAGGATGTAAAATTTCAAATTAGGTTTTTGGTCTTATTGGAGGGTGGACACTAAAAAGATCCACCGACTGGAAATTGGATCCTACTTCTTTTAGAGGGAAATGATTTTTTGAAGTTAATTGAACCTACTTTTTTTTATTATTAATATTTTATCATGCAAATCTATTTAAGGGTCGAGAGGGCCATGTGAGGGAGAATTCACTTAAGTGATCATCCCTTAGGAGATGAATGTTATGACTTATATCTTCCACTTGTTATTCCAACTTCATAAATTTAGAGTAATTGTGTTCTTATAAAGTGCCCATGTGGATTTCTTGCTAGGCCAATGACTTTGTAACCCTTGTAACCTAATGTGATGTTTAGGACCCTTGTAACCTTACAACATAAAAAAAATTTAAAAGACTGTTTTGACCTAGTTTGTTGTGTTAATAACAGGTTGAGTAACAGCTACAAACAATGCCTTTACTCTTCTAAGTCTTTCTAACTTCTTGTTCAAGCTTCTGATGATGTTAAGCATGCAAAAATAAACCCTCAAGGATTATTGTATAGGCAACTCATTGTTTACTACCAGTTCTTTCTTCTGGTTGAGAGCCTTAGGATTTGGGGTATAATAGGGAAGTGTGATTGAAAACGTTCTAGTGCTTGTATGGGTGTTTGGGCATGTTGCCATTGTAAAGAATGTCCATTGAAAACCTTAAGAATGTAGTATACCCTTGACAACGAAAAAGAGACAATGGCAAAAGGAGGTAATCCCTCACTCTTCTGAAGTTTTTAGTATTTTACTCGGATTGGGTTTCTCTAGGGTACACATCGCCTTACAGATTTGCTATGTAACCACCTCCTACATAAACCAGTGATTACAAAACTGCCACAACCCAATTAGTTATTTTCCTACACTCCTTTCCTTGACAGTCTCTCCTTCTGCAAAAGACATCTTTGTCTAGCTCCTCTTGGACCTTATTAGAAGCAAGATCTTCATAGTGCGGTGGTCCTTACACAAAGATGAGAAACGGGTGCAGCAACAGCTGCAAACGGTGCCTCTTCTCTTCGGAATTCTTTCTAACTTCTTATTCAAGCTTCTCGTGATGTTAAGCATGTATAAGTAAACCCTCAAGGGTCATTGTATGGAAACTCATTGTTTCCTAGCAATTCTTTCTTCTTGGTAGTGTGGTGATAGGAAAGTGTGATTGAGCAAGTTGTAGAGTTTGTAACGGGTGTTTGGGCATTTGCCATTGTAAAGAATGTCCATGAAGGCCTTGAGAAAGGCATGAAGACAATATGCCTATAACATCAAAAAAAGACAATGGCGAAGAGGAGGCAATCCCTCCTCTTTTATAGAGTTTTTTCACACATTTGGTTTCTCCAGGGTGAACATTGTCTTGTGTAATTTTGTTCTTGTTGTTTTGCAGTAGTTTCTTGCTCCACCTTTCATATTCATTTCTTCTTTTCAGTTTACAGCACTTAACAATTTAATTCTAAACACATTGTTCACTGTCCTATACAAATTCATAGGAAAATAGCAAGCTAATCAATCAAGTGTTGTTGGCATACAATTAGAATTCGTGTTGTTGGTAACAATTAGAATTTGTGTTGATGAAATAAGTGATGGAATATCCATACTAATAACAGATCAGTCACCTCAGGACAAATCAAAAGCCGGCTGCTATGCTCAATCCAATGGAAGTGGAGACTTTGGTGTCTATCACCCCCAACTCTATTCAGCTCGTCAAGTTGAAATTTCAACTTGTTGCTATCTTTCTTAACCATGGTTCCTGCCATGTTACTAACTTTCAGCCCCGAACACGCCTCTCTTTGCCCTCAAACTTGATGTCTTTCACTTCCGGGTCCCCCAAGCTTTCCTATGGACCTTCTGATTCTCTTAGCCTCCACTTCAACTTTAATGAATTTCATGTGTGTCTACACACCTTTGAAACAACTTTATTTTTCTTGTGCATTTCAATTCCCGCAATATTGATATCATTATCTTGGTTTACGATTTGTGCTTGTTCTTCCTCCTTTCTTGTGACATTATATTTAACATCTGAATTTTGGGCTTCCACAGAGCAGTTTAATAGGCCAATCCTCACCTTGCCAACCTTTCGTAATCATAATTGTATTTTTCAAATAAATCTTGTCCAAAACTCCTCAAATTCTTCAAAATCAAACCAATCATCACAAAATCCAGACTTGGAGAATCCTAAGACCAAGTCAGATGACATATGCAATCAACACTACGGACACATCAATATCAGTGTTGGACTTTGTTGATTTGATATATCTCGTGTCTGAATTTGCTCACATCCTTACATATTGCACCAATCTACTCTTTTGCTCATTTTCATGCAGTTTCTTGTGATTCTGTATCTAGTGATATTGTTCCTAAGATAAGCATCCCTTTTCTCTTATGTCCTACTTTTCAGAGTAGAGTTCTTTTCTTATGCTAAAATTTATCACACTTCCAAGAGAAATTCAGCGAGTATGTTGTCTTTCTACATCATAAGTATCATATACTAAACTGCAATGTTTTTCTTTTACAACAGAATAGTATAGGAACATAACCCCCTGTTGAAATTCTAGTGTCAGCACCAATTACCCCCATCACCCCCTAAACTCCCAACCAAACTCCAAAGCACTTCGATCTTAATTAGTTCATTCTCTAGTCTTTAATCTGCTTCCAACTTGTTAAGGTTGGCAATTCAACAATTTCTTAGTCTTTGGGGAAGCCTCAAATTGCAAGATCCTCCTTTTCTATTAGAATAGTGTTGAATGCTCTTGAAGGGCCATCCCAAGACCCAAGTTATATCCCCACCCCCCACCTGCCACATTTTCACCCACTCAAATGTCAAGAAGGCCATATCGGTGATGAATTGCAGCAAAGCAGCAGATGAGGAAGGCTTCTAGGCAGAATTTTTCAAGCATGGGATCAACACCATCATCAGTTATTTGGTAGAACTATTCAATCAGGTGGTGTGTACTGGCTTCCTGCAATTTTGGTCCCACCACATTATCCACCCTATTCACATATCCAGTCCTACTTCTGATCCTAATAATTACAGGACAATTATGGTGGGTCACACCTTCTCTAAGTTGTACACCACTGTTCTTCATTTGCAGCTCTTGGCATTTCTTGAGCAATACCAATGCACAACCAGAGGGCAAGCTGGCTTCAGGACAGGATACCAGACTATTGATCACATTCTTACCCTCCGTGCTATCATCGAGGAAGCACGTCACCGTTCGTGCAGGGTCTTCTGCTGCTTTGTGGACTTTCGGAAAGCCTTTGATTCTGTTCCGCGGGAAGCCCTTTTCTGCAGACTCAGAGACATTGGTATTTCTAAAACCCTTCTTGTTGCCATTACCCGGCTGTATGAGGAGGTTTTGGGTCGCCTTCGCACTGCTGCTAGGCTTTCCGATTTCATTAGGAGCACCATCAGGGTCAAACAGGGCTGCCCTCTCTCTCTCTACTTTGTTTGGTATCTATATTGATGAGCTGGAGGATTTTCTTAGAGACCACATACAAGACGGGGACGGCTGTCTTCTCTCCACCATGTTCTGATCTACATTCTTCTCTTCGCAGATGATTGTGCTCCTTTTGGCTTCTTCGACAGAGGGGTTACAGAGACAAGCTTGATGCTTTAGCCCTCTTTTACGATCATAGGCTAACTTACAGTCAACATGGGTAAAACCAAGGTTATGGTCTTCAATGTGTTGAAGACCTCTGATTTCCATTTCTTCTACAGGGGGGAGGAGTTGGAGATCACCAACTCCTACACCTATCTGGGGGTTCTCTTCTCTGGACCTTGGTTCAGTTTTACATCCGGCTATTCAACTCCGCATCAACAAGGGGTATGGTTTCCCTCGCGATCTTGGAGAGACAGTGCTTCCGCCATCACTCTCAGGACACGTTGTCCAAGATGTCTCTCTCAGACTCTCTTGTGAGACCCACTGTTCTGTATGGTTCTGAGGTTTGGGGCCCCTCCCTGCTCGAGTCGGATTGGCCCTCTATTGAGTGGGTTCAGATCCTTTTGCTCAAACGGATCATCAGATGTAAAGAGACTGTTTCCCCATCATATCATCCTTGCCAAGTTTAGGGGCTCGCCCTTTCAGATTAGAGGTCATCTTTGGTCTCATCTCACTCTTGCACCGCATCCAGGGACTTTCAGACTCCTCCAATGGTAGGGATAGATACATCTACCTTGCTTACTGTTCTTCTGAGGCCATCACTCTCTCTCCGACTGTAGTGGTCGTGTTCGGTGTTGGTATGTCGAGACCTCTTGTCTTCTTGGATCTCTTTGGATCAACATGGACCGTCTCCCCCCCTTTTAGGTACTCCATGGATGCTCCCTGCTCACCTCCTTTCGAGCACACAAGATTTGCACAAAATTATCAGGGACGACATATACAGACTATTCACCCTGGTTACATGGACCAACCCCCCAAGAGGAGCTATGCCCAAAAATGGCCTTCTACGCCAACCACTTCCTGGAAGTTAGCAATGGACTCAGTCATTCGGCACACCTATACCTCCTGTCATTGGATGCATGCTCTTCACATATCTTTAGGACTAGTTCAGAGTCGGATCCCACAGGCTTCGGGTCGAGAATGAAGACCATTTAGTTCCGCTCTGAGAGGATCTGCCAACTTTACTCCCTCCAGGAGATTGAGACAGAGGAACATTTCATCTTCCGATGCTCCCATCTATTATGAAATCAGAGGGAGGTTTCATTGTCTCTTCCGTGAACATCCTACATTCATGACCTTCTTTAGGTATTATGATCAGAGGTGTCTCGCTCTCTATTTACAAGAAGCCATTAAGCTCCGTGATAGGGCCCTCCATCCTCTTTCCAAGGAAGCTACTACTTGCGACAGATCACATCTTTCTTTGATTTGTTGCCGGGTGTGAGGGGCAATAAGCGGGGGCATGACCCTAGTGGGAACCTCCTGGCTAGATCTGTCAGGATTAGAGGAGCTTCTTCATTGACCACAGATTTTCGGATTCAGGCACAACCAAGAGCTCCCTCTTTTAGACGAAACAAACCACCAGGTCCACCCAAAGAACTCGACATTCCACAAAACATGGGCGTCTCCAACAATTTCCAGTACCTGACACCAGACAGCAGCACATCACCAATTTCTTTTCAGCTGACCTTGGGGCGACAGTCGTGAGGGTTGGCGTGTCGAGGCCTTTCCCTCCACCGTCCTCTCATGCCTTGTGCTCTCTTCTTCTTCTTCTCTTCTTCTTCTTCTTCTTCTTTTGTTGTTTTCGAAGACCCTCTTGGGGTTTTCCCTGTTGTTTCTACTTTGCTTGGTATTGTACAATCCCATTGACCTATCTTTATGGTCATTCGTTGGACATTTAATATAAATTATCTTATCTTATCTTATCTTGAGCTACATTCCCTCTAGACCATTGTCAAATGCATTGTTATACCTGCTCTACCTAGCCTTGAGCAATCCTTGCAGCCTGCCTATCCAGCTCTTTAGTTGTCTTGGTACATGCTTTCCCTTCTGCTTCCAACCGTCTTTGATTTTAATTGTTTCATCAAAATCTCGTGTCCATCAATGAATCTATCAAATACCACCCAAGCCTCTATCCTCAAGGGGTTGGGACTTCATACTTGATAAACTTCAAACTCTAGACAATTGTCTTATGATTGTAATTAACGTCTGACCCAAAATTGATTTGGCAACAAAGCTAAAAAAAGTGGTATAGAAAAGGTGACCTTAAATTATTCTAACAGAACCAACCAAATATGATTGGTAAAAGTCACATGTACCCACAAGAGAAACCACAATAGAGCATGGATTAGAGTTAAGTCTCAAAACATAGGATAGAACATCGAATTATTTTAAGTATCATCAATGTAATGTACAATTCTCTAGGTACGTGAACTAGAATATGATGGGAGAATATGAGAGAGCTTCGGTAAGCTACCTCCGTGATTGTTGAAAGATGAACATACAGATGCAGTGACGGTCTGGATTTTCAATTGGACAACCACCGACACCTCATAAATTATTCTAACAGAACCAACCAAATATGATTAGTAAAAAGTCACAGAACCAACAAGAGAAACCACAATAGAGCATGGATTAGAGTTAAGTCTCAAAACATAGGATAGAACATTTTAAGTATCATCAATGTAATGTACAATTCTCTAGGTACGTGAACTACAATATGATGGGAGAATATGAAAGAGCTTCAGTAAGCTACCTCCGTGATTGTTGAAAGATGAACATACAGATGCAGTGACATCTGGATTTTCAATTGGACAACCACCGACACCCTCGTAGTATGTAACCACCCAAGTCTAACCTCAAATCTTAGAAGTAATCACTCATACGGTTTATGAAAAGCATCCTATTTCAAGCACAATAGAATTAATCTATTTATAACATAATGTCAAAACAAAACAAAACAAAATATATTAATGTCTTACAATTGTTCCTTTTTATCATGTCTGATGCCTACACTTGGCTCATACGTACAAGAATCTTTATCAGACCAAATTTTATTTTTGGTTTGACTTTTATAGCTCTTCAACTGCCCGCGATGATCAACTATACCTCTTTCCTTGATTACACTAAACAAAATCAATTGTTATACAAGCTAAATCAGTTATTATACATGTTGTAGCATAGGTGATCAGTATGACCTGTTAATCCATTGCATTTACAGGAGCATAAAAAGGAAACTTAACTTTGCATTTACAGGAGTAGAAAAAAGGCATAATTAAGTCGGGCATGAACTGGAAAAAATTAAGCAAAACAAAATCTGTCATTAGGACAGATTTGAGAAGAGAAATTAGGATCCAATGAGTGAAAGGGGCCTGACTGTCACACTCTGATATCAATTGATATGTCTCTCAGAACTACACACCTGAAATTAATAAAGAAACACACAAAAAACAATAGAGAGAGTTGAGAGATTGCCACCAGAACTGTAAGTTTATATATTTTTTCTTCATTGGTGTGGAATAAAGAAAGTTACAACGATGAGGGTGTGTACCAGCTGGATGAGGCAAGCACAAGAAAACATGCAAGATGTAGAAAGAAAAAGTGAAAATCTGAAAAGCTAATTTACATAAATGTACAAGAGTGAATCTCGTTGATCTGTCAGGGCTACAGCAAAAGGAAAGAAAGGGATACAAAAAAGACAGCAGAAGAGTAAGAGAGATTACCGCCAAGACCATATGCTTACACTCTTCATTACTGTGGAATATATAGATATACAATGATAAAGATGTGTGTTGGGTGGATAAGGTCAAGCACAAGAAAAAAAACGAATAGTAGAAAGCATATCTAAAGCTCAAAGAGTTGATGCTGAAATCTATTTTACATGAAAAAACAAGAGTGAACCTCATCACAAAATGAGCAGAAAATTTGTTTTTTGCGTTGACTTTCTGGATCCTAATGTAGTCCCGATCAATTGCAAATGCCTCTCATCTATATTGATTGGGCCCCCAAGATAAATTCAATGGGACCACAAGTAGAGAACATGTTTTACATTCAAATAAAAATTGTTAATTGGTTTCTGAGCTTCATAAATTTCAACTAACAGCTCATACTCCTCAGCAGATTCCAGAGATATCAAATAATACCCTACTAAATTACAAGTTCTATATCATTTCTCCAAGCATTCAGAGATTTCCTACTCCTGTAGCACTCTCTTTATATATGATAAGGCAAATTAAAGGCCGTTATGTATGTGATCCAAATTAATCGTTGACCATATACGCCAAGTTGTAGAGTGCTTTTCTGTTCATTTCAAAATGATATCATTTGGACAACAGCATGCTCAAGAAAAAATTTAGCAGGTCGACAAGGAGAGACAATATTTTACATTCTGAGAAAAGGTGAAGGCTGGTTTCTGAATCCATGCAACTTCAACTACTCCAACTCATAATAAGTAATTCTAGAGATGGCAAATAACTCCCCACTAAATTATAGTATCTAATCGAAAGGAAGATAAACTTTGTATACACCTAATTTTTCACTTTTGCTGACTTTGGTTCTTTACAAGCACTATTGGTGCCATTTGCTTCCCCGGAGTGATGTCCTCAAGGACACTGCCAAGAGTGGGGGTAACCAGAAATAGTTACATGCAATCACCAATGGTTGCATTGGGCTAGTTAGCGGTGGGTACTTATGAGAAGGCCTTGATGTGCATTCCATGTTACTACACCTTAGATGCTTTTATACCTTTACAGTCCTTTTTTTGTAGACTCCCTACAACATCACCTTAACATTGTTTTACAATTTGCCTCCATATCTACTTTTCAGCACACATATACCTTAATCATGTCACCTTTCAACAGCTACAAAGTCTTCCTCTATCATCCAAGACTTCCTTTGGAATCCCTCGATAAAGCATTGCCTACAGCCGATGGTATCGACCATGGTATATACCATCCACTAGCAGAGACTGCAATGCTTAATCATTGTAGTGACGCCCTAGTAAGGTAAATAGGAAAAAGTAAAACACACTGTAATTTATTTTTACCGAAATATCAAATCACCCACACTCAACCAGGGACCGAATATTGATGGCTCTCGATTTCCTAGTCCTATGCTTAAACAATCACACACATGCAAGAAGTCATATAGAACTAATACAAGAAGTTCATAGTTGTGTCATTCAATTTGACTAGTACAGTTCGCTTCCTTTATGTATTAAACTGTGCGCATAACATTAAGTACAAGTACCTGCATGTTTTCACATATAATTGTTCATTCCAATTAAGCTAAGGTATTGCCAATTAATCCTTAATATGTGCATTCCAATCCATAACAATATTTAACAAAAAATGTGACAAGTAATAATTCCATTCGATGAATCGTTTCATTTATTAATAATAACATCCCATAATGTCTTTACAATTTACGGTCATTAGTTACAACTTACAATTTCATAAATAGGTTTACATTAATAGATAGGTTACCACATTACAATAAGCCATATGTTTCAATATGCATAATTATTCATTGCGTAAATCATTTACAATCAAATACATCGTGATAGGTTCTTTAATTCCCAATAGGGTTACAAATGTACAATGTTTTATATCCATCTATCTCAAATTCAATAATACAATAATTATCATAAGTACAATATATCACAACCACGATACGACAATACTCGTTGCCTTTAGTAGATATCCATTCAATGTTGAAGCCGTTACAAATAGAGAGAAAGAGTATCATCGGAGTGCTTTGCCTCTAACCACAAGCCTTACAGTTTCCCCCGCACACCTCCCACAACATGAGAGTGGCCCTACCCTTCACGAGAACGAAAGATGCGAGAAATCAATAAGATAAGAGAGAACACCATGTGTATTGCAGTCACCCAAAAAGCGAATAGACCTATGAACTGGGTTGGAATAAAACATTCTAGAAATAGTAATAGTTAATAATATGTTTTTTGGCCAAAAGACTTAGGATAACATAGGTACACATTCCTAATGTATCTAACAACGAACCAGGGCATGATGAGTCCTACTATAATGTCCCTTTTGGGGGGGTAAAACTGAAGAATAAGGGAATTAGCATAAATCCCAATTATATCAAATCTGATTTTCAAACCAGCAAACTGAAAATTAAACCCAGTTCAAATCAGCGGTCAGATTTTCAAACAGGCAATACAAAAATGGATGAAAAACACTTAAAACTCTTCAAATAACCTTTGCCAAAATATAAATATGTATTTTAGGCATCAACCAAACCAATTTTCAATATGAAATCTGATGGAAAACACTGCTGGAAATTAATTAAAAATCAGGCGAAGTACAACTCCAATAAAAATTATGGAATGAAGGTTTACAAACCCCAAACTTCACAAAGAATAGTAGATTTCGGCTTTATAAATTATGAGAAAAACCAAATATGAAAACAAATCTGATTTTCGTGCCCTAGAAAGCATCAAATTCCACACTAGGGTAAGTCGACTCTACCTAGGAGAGGCTCAACAATGCATGTAAATATCTGTAATTGTCTTCTTCTCTTCCAAATCTACAATATTCCTTCAAACCAAACAAGGATGGAGGGTTTTCGTCCCCCAACCAGCCACAAGAAAGGTTTTCGTCCTTCTTGGAAGAGTCACACACTTGGATTTTCGCCCAAGAGTGGAAAGAACAATGAGCAACAGCCCAAAAGTCTAATTTAGATAAAAATGTGCGTCAAAAGTAAGATGCTCTAAATGAAGCCCTTTAACTCCTTTTATATCCCCAACTTTGGCGCCAAGGCCCAAAAAGACAAGGCCAACCCATATTACGCTCATTTAATCTTTTAATTTGCTTCTTAAATGCACCAAACCCAGCCGACCTGCAAAAAAGAAGAACACTCTAAAAAAAGAAATATTAAAAATTTGAAAAATAAAAGTGCAATGAGAGTTCACATCCTTTTCCAGCTCACTCTACTTCATTGCCATGGAAAAGGGAATGGAAAGATGTCCAAAAGCATGCTCTCAAGTTGGAAAAGGGGACATTACAATCCTCCCTTCCCAAAATTGTTTGTCCTCATGCAATTGCAAGTGCTCCGAATCCCAAGTAAGTCTTAGCTACCCCTGTCTTTGTGCAATTACCATCCAAGCATTGGTGACCTACCATTTCTTTCCTGTTGTCCCAAATATCAATGTAATTTTTCTCTTCTTCGTCAAAAAATCAGAATGGGGGGGACTAAAATTCCACATTTACTTGCATACAATAACACTAGTGTGTTAGTGTGAAGTGAATGCAACTCCCGGCTACTAAAATGTCTCTTTATGATCTAAAACCTTGAGAAGAACAAACTGAAAATGCACCAAACATAAGGCTTCCTTGGAGGAACAACCCTCAAATTAACCCTTTGGTGAAGGTGTTTGCCATCTCATCTTCTTCCTATGACTAGGAAAACTATTCCTTTAGAGAAATAGCACCATGGTGATTGTATGGGGGCTGTATAGTGTCTACAACAGCCATGAAATGCTTGTAACTCCTTCAACCATGTGATTGGAAGTTCCTTCCTCGGTGGCTTAGAAGTAAGCAAGTAAATGGAAAAGTTGTGAACAGACTGATGGAAGGAGGGGGCAGCAGTTGCAAGCTTGACATACCTTCAAAATTCCCCACTCTATCAATGTTATGGGAGCTGGCCACATGGTTACAGCTGATAGAAACTTGGAGAAAGGGCTAGAAATGCTTACATAAAAGCTTATGACAGCATACTTGAAATCCCAAAATGTGGTATTCTTACTACTTTCCTCCAAACCAACAACCTCAAGATCATTTTCCCATTATTTAATAACTTCAAAAGGGACACTCTTATAGCTGTTCAAAACTGGAAACAACTCATAATTTGATTGTACCCAAACCAGCAACTTAAATTCTCCTATAAACTTATTGGGTGGTTGAATTTGCACATGCCCAACCATAAATAAGTTCTTCCAAGGAGCTGATATATGAAGAAGAGAACCATACTGAAATTTTCCCAAAAACTGAAACCATTGCATCCCGCAAACAATATTAACTTCAGCTGGCTTAATTTCAAGAAAATCATTACATACCTTGTATCTTCCCGTGAAATTTGACAACATGTAAAATGCTATTGACATTGGTGACCTTGAAGCCTCCAAAGTTAATTATGCTTAGTCCCTGTGAAAGTGGGCATGAATGAGAGCTGATCCAAAATGCAAAGATGTGAGTCATCCCTAGACATTCAAAGATGAGATTATCAATCAAATTGACCTTGTAATCAGACATTCTTCCCCTTTTGAGGCTCACAATGGTACCAACCCCACATATACTAAAACAATTTGGTAATGTACCCAAGCATCCTTGCACCCTTTGCTACACAATTCACTTCTTACCTTCTTTCCACTTGGCACAAGCTGATCATGAGAGTAAAAACACAGTAGTATCATAGAGTGGAGCAATGCAACATAGTCATCATACCTGTCTAATTGAGCATGGTGAAAACCTAACTGTTTTGGCATGTTGTTAAGCAATGAAACTGAAACCTTTTTGTGCCACGGGCTGTCCTCAACCTTCCTACAACTAAGAATTTCTGAGTTAGAATCAGCCTTCCAAAAATATATCAAATGCACCTTACCTCCATGTATGCCTTGCAAACCTGATTTATCTTGCGGATTGTGAAAGAGAAAACATGGTAGGGCCATAGGAAAGAGTATGTAGTTATCATTCCTTCCCAGCTGAACATGATATCCAAAAACTTGACATGGTACAATGATAGACAATAAATCTGAATTATTTCTAGGTTCTAGGCTGCTAACCTTCATCGTATCGTTTAGCTTCTTCAAGGTGGTGATGGCACCCATGCACGGGACTTTGTTAGGACTGAATATGTTGGTAATTCTCCCATGTTTGGCTGTTTTTGATAACAGTCCAGCAACCTTATTAGTTGGTTCTTCATGGAGAACTTCTTTCAATCTCCTTGCCCTCATAAGAATTGTTGAAATATCATCGACACAAGCATCATTGTGACTCCAATCTCTTCCCTCAAACATATGTATATCCAATGAATTACCAAGCAAGTGGAAAAAGGAAGTAATTACCTTTGCATGGATACTGTGGGCCTTGGGGAGAGGGTTACCTCTGAACAATCCAATTTCAGTCCTTGTGCATAAAGTTACCGTTGTCTTGATGCATGCATAACTTGGGGGCTGCCTAAAATTGTGTAAGTACTCCTTACTACTCAATGTGCTCCTCATTTTGCCCACATTTGTATCAAATTGATTATGATGATTAGCTCCATGTGTTCACGAACTAGGGAGCAATAAATCTGAGATGTATTTGTTCCTTGGACTTTCAACAAAGTTTTCATCTCCTTTTGCCCTTGCTTATACGGTAATTGGTGCTTTCCCTTGTTGCAAAACCTCCATAACTTGTTCACATGTGCTTGGAAAGTCTTTGTGGCTCCCACCCAAGTCCAACTCTTCATCATTTAGCTCTTTATTGACTGTCGTTATAAACAGACCAGCAAGTTGATTGTTATCATTTCCACTTGGGAAGTGGGTTCCATCCATCCCTTTCGCTTCCCCTTCTTGTTCATCACCCTTTCTTTCACCCCTAAATTCATCACATTCTAAAATATCATCAGCATTAATCAAACAATGATCCATAATTACCTCATGATGTTGAATATCCAGAATAAGAATGGGAGTAAGGGCTGAATCTTCATCCTTTATGGCTCCCTTTCCTCCAAGGTGCGGATCTTGAGTTGTATGCTCATTGACCTCTCTTCTCTTTCCTTGTTTCATGCTCCACTATTCCATCTAACCTTTGTGTCATTAAGGTGTTGTTAGGAAAACTGGCCAAGAGATCAACCATGGCAAGAGGATTGGGGAGCTTCTAACTCTCCTAAGGGCTGCTCCCTCTCCATAACCAGCTACACGGCAATATACCTTCCTCTTGCTTAACCTTAGGAGAATAATCATGCCCTTCCTCTCCTAACGAACTTGGGAGTTTGGTTCCCTCTTCAACATGTTTTGTAGTTTCTCCTTGCTTTGCCTACGTAAGATGGGGCTTTTTCCTCTAGGATTGGGATGTTTTTCTGAGTGACCCTTGTGCATGGTTTGGGGCTTGGACCAAGTTCCAATACCCACTCTATCTTTTTTCCAACCTACAAACTCGGAAAATGATAGGACATCACGAATAGCCTCCAGAAGGGTTTAATACTCCTCAAAGCTCGTTGCAACCTTGTTGACCTTTGAAACCCTAGGCTCTTCCTTGAATGTACTTCCTCTTTGTAGGTTTTGCATGGTGGAAGCAAGAGAGTCCAAGGTGTCCGCTAGTCTTTCTTGCATCTTCGTCAATTTGTCCATCTTTTCTTCCCCACAAAAGCCCTTCAGGCTGGGAAGATCTAAGTTTTGATACCACTGTAATGTCCCTTTTTGGGGGCAAAAACTAAAGAATAAGGAATTAACACAAATCCTAATTATGTCAAATCTGATTTTCAAACCAGCAAACTGAAAATTAAACCTAGTTCAAATCATAGATCAGATTTTCATAACAGTAGTACAAAAATGGATGAAAAACACTTGAAACTCTTCAAATAACCTTGCCAAAATATAAATATGTATTTTAGGCATCAACAAAACCAAATTTCAATATAAAATCTGATGGAAAACACTACTGGAAATTAATTAAAAATTAGTGAAGTACAACTCCAATAAAAATTATGGAAATGAGGGTTTACAAACCCCAAACTTCACAAAGAATAGTAGATTTCAGCTTTATAAATTATGAAAAAGACAAATATGAAAACAAATCTGATTTCCGTGCCCTAGAAGGCACCAAATTCCACACTAGGGTAAGTCGTTCCACCTAGGAGAGGCTCAACAATGCATGTAAATATGTGAAATTGTCTTCTCTTCTTCCAAATCTGCAATATGCCTTCAAACCAAACAAGGATGGAGGGTTTTTCGTCCCCCCAACCAGCCACAAGAAGAGTTTTTCGTCCTTCTTGGAAGAGCCACACACTTTGATTTTCACCCAAAGAGTGGAGAGAACAATAAGCAACAACCCAAAAGTCCAATTTAGAGAAAATGCGCCAAGAAGTAGATGCTCCAAAATGAAGTCCTCATCTCTTTTTTATATCCCCAAATTTGGTGCCAAGGCCCAAAAGGAAAAGGCCCGACCCCATATAAAGTTTATTTAATCCTTTAACTTGCTTTTAAAATGCACCAAACCTATCCAATCTGCCAAAAAAAGAACACACTAAAAAAAGAAACATTAAAAATTAGAAAAATAAAGTGCAATGAGAGTTTACTTCCTTTTCCAGCTCATTCCACTTCATTGCCATGGAAAAAGGGAATGGCAAAGAAGTCCAAAATCATGCTCTCAAGTTGGAAAAGGGAACATTACACCTACACCAACCATACATGAGGAGAAGACATTGATAAACCTACAATAAACCTTTATATCCCTAGCACTTGTCATGTGTGACAAACTGAATTAAGTAATCATTAACATATCCATGCGGCTCACTCCCTAGCTCATAAACACATCTCTCTAAGTACTCCCATTCACAACTCACACAAGATATCTCTATTTCGTACTCACGTAAACTGATTAGAAAACATAGACAAACTAGGGGCAAGACACAAGTAATTAACAACCCTTGTGAGTGTCCTATACCATCCGCAAACATTGCCATTACAAGGATCCTAACCCAATTTTGCTACATCAACACAGGGGAACTATACCATCCCATAGATAGGCTCATAATACACAAGATAGTTTTGCGTGTTTCAGTTCAAATAAGTTATGTCGCCATCTTACATATTTTAATCATGATTCATACTAGTTTGAGTATGTTATTTTCATGTGTTAATCTTATGTCCATTCCCCAAATTATGGGCTGCCATGTTTAAGAACTAGTTTCCTAGCAAAAGGTTTTCTTATGTTTATGATACAATTTTGAAACAACAATCAAAATAAAGTATTTAAGCAAGAGCAGAATCCACACAATAATACCACTTGTAACCGTCCCATATTGATTACAAGTGCCATGATTATAAGGACTCTGAACTAGGTTTCCTCACACATTCGCGTTATTCCAAACGAAGAGTAGAAATCAAGCAATAACAACTCTCGTAATTGTCCCATAACCAATTACAAGAATCATTATTCCAAGAGTCCTAAACCCAGTTTGTCACAGTCATCTTCAATCCATTGAGATATTCATGGTTACGTCCAAAAGAGTTCATTATTTTCATAATCCAAAACATCATTTCGTTCATATAAAATAAACAATAGATTTGTTCCCCACATAATCTAGAAAACATGCCATTACACATGGTCGTATCCAAATTCATAACCAAGATAGATTGTTTTCTTTTTCATAACTATCAATTATGTTGAAACATAATTAGAACATATTGTTCAACTTTAATAACCAGGTTCTGATCCTGGGACCTGTGGGCTATAAAGTTCCATCTAACCAAAAGTAGGACCTATGAATTCATATTGCATAGTTATCCTATATGCTTATATCCAAAAATAGGTTCCCATTTCTCCCAAATCATGGATAGGACATTAATCATTTTTGCAATGGTTATCATATTCCACCAAATAAGGCATATGAATCTTGTTGCGTAGTCATCCAATAATTAAATTTGTAATGTTTACTCATGTATAAAGTTATCAACTCGCAAGTTTCTCAAATTGTGACATATTCCTAGACCTCGATCAATGGTTATAAAGTTGCAATTTCATCTTTGCGAGGTATATATAACTCCATACATTGCTCACTAAACATGATCATTTAGTTCAGTCCATTAGTTTAATCCAATTGCTTTCACACCATTTATTTTAACTTCTTGTACTTTCCTCCTAACCATACCATGTTAATTTGCATTCACATCATGCATTCCTTGCATTCGTACTATAGTTATCCAGCATCGTTGTCAACTAAGGTTGAGACTATATTCATGATGTATCAACTATAACCATTATTACATAGTTGCATCCATGGTTGATAAGTTCTTAAATTGATCCTTGACGTCATTCTCCTAGATGCATCTCAAGAAAGGTCATAAGGTCTCCATGGATTAAACTTTAGATTTCCATTGAGTACTCATATGTAATGTCATTGCAATTGTTAAAAACAAATCTCTTGTTTTATGTTTTCAGTTTGAACAAGTTTCCGAGTTTGGTAATACCCCTTAAAAGTAAATTTGGAATACAAATATAATCTCATTCCACATGGTTTTGAAACAAGTACAAACATACAATTTGCCTTCATGGTTTGACATGTTATTGTCATCATCGTCTTACTCTTAAAATCTCCACAATGAAACTGTTACCATATTTTCACTGCCAGTTAAGAGGTTGGCGCCAAAAGGATAAAGGTGCAAATAAATAAATAAAATAAAAAGGAACTGCAGTCCTAAGGTTGGCGCCAAGGAGAGATAAGGGTGGAAATAAAAATAAATAAAATTTAATTCCTATTTTAGGCGCCAAGATAAGATGGATCTGTGAACTACGATTGACTGAAGACTTTGCATGGATAAAGTTGCTATTGAATGAAGAATTAATATTTAATTCTATGGAATTAAATAAATAAAAAATAAACTACAGTTAACTGAATATTAAGAATGGAATTAAATAAAAATAGATTGATGTTGTTCCATGCGTCAAGGATAGACAATGAATTAAATAAATATAAAAGTGAACTGTTATCCCCATGAGCCAGCAAGGGATAAGAATAGAATAAAATAAATAAAAGAACTACAGGTTTCAGTAGTCTATTCTTATCATTCATTAGTCTATCTAGGCTGGTTTTTATTGTAAAATTCATATATTTGGAGCGCTAATCTGCTCTTGCATCTCCATCTTTTGTACTTGCACCTCTGAATAATAAAGGTTCATTTTGCCCTCTCATATTTTTGTTTTCAAATTATTCATTGTGTTTGTTATAGGATATTGTGTTTGCCTTAGTGTAGAATTCATTCCCTCTACCGCTATCTTTTCCTAAATCCTTGAATTTATTATGCAAAATAGTCTAGAGTTGTGCAGGTGTGTGGATCTTTAAATTCTATGTGCAGAATTACATGCAAGTGTCAAACTTTTGGTGTATCACCCCTATTTCCCATTATCCGCATTCCTTTTCCCTTTTCCTTGTCAAGTTTTCCGTTTTTTTAGATGATTCACAAGGGAACCAACCCTCTCTGGAGGTTCACCTCAGCCATAGGTCACCCACAACCTTGAGGTGTTCCAATTTTGTCAATAGGAGAGAGAGTACACGCACCATTCTCTATCAAGGCGCAACTTCTGGGTGACAAAAGTTTCTGGCATGCCCGGTGGGACAGAGTATTCAAAGATTGATGTTGGTTCAACAGTTTGCAGAACATAAAGTATTCAAAAAATCAACATCTGGCGACTCCTCGGGTTTTCACAGACATATTGATTGCAGACTAGTCAAAGCTAATGCCAAAAGTGACCACCAAGTCAAAAACTAAAGGTATTCCTTTTGAATTTATTCAGCTACCTTTACATTCTTATAGAAGAAGCAGATTTTATAAATCCTCCCCACATACTTTCTGAGTTAGCAAGCTAAAACAATTGCCCAAAATCCCACAACTTCCCGATCTAAATTTCCTAATGGCTCTCAATAGAAACGAAGCTTTTGTGGCCTTTAATGATGGCAGCCCCTTGAATCTTAATGTATACAATGATATCCCTGCTTCCGCATTAAAGATTTTACCATCCTTTACCAGTCAAACTCAAACCACTCATGTAGAGCGTATTATAGATATTGCAAATCTTCGCTCTTTTTATAATATAACTCAGGAGAATGTAGCCATGAGACTCCTTGCAGCTTCCTTTAAGGATAAAGTCTTGCGATGGTACAAAAATCTACCTATTAATTCTATCAATTCTTGGGATCAATTAGGAGCAGCCTTTTGTAGCCAATTTGAGGACAAATTTGACCACCTATCCCTCATTGAGCAATTGAGCACAATCAAAAGAGTCCCTCAAGAGTTCATTGCTGATTTTAACTTGAGATTCCAGAGAACTTGGGAAAGAATTCTCCGTGCCATTAAGCCTACAGCAGAGCATGCATTCTTGCACTATTTGAGATCCCTAAACAGCGACATTGCTGTCATGATTTAGTCCATAGGGGGTACCACAATTCATGTTGCCTTTGATTTAGCCATTAGAACTGAAAATAATTTCATACAAGCTAACAAAATTGCACCTAGACCTCCCATGCCTATCTTTCCAAATATTCAGCCACCAATACCAGCTATAAACCCAATTCCAATAGCAGCTAGCCAAGCAGTTACTAATCTAAATCAACCCACTAAGTTGAGTGAAATAAAAGGTATTTTGCAAGCTTTTGGAAATAAATTTGTATCTATTGGGAGACAACTTGCTTAACATTACAGACCGTATCAGGCTCCATTCCAATTTGCTAGACCCTCACACCCAGCATATCCTACAAGTAGGCCTCCATATCAAGGCCTAGCAGCCATTAAAGTTGATCCTAATGCTCCTTCTACATTTATGGCTCTTGTTCCAGTGCAAACTAATCTAATTCAGGAACCCTTTTGGTGTGCTCCATGTAATTATTCGCATGTTTCTTTTTCTTGTGCTAATGGAATGTTAAATCAAGCTTTGATTGCACAAGGGACGACTCCACAGCTTTCAGCAATTGAGGCTCCTCCAGGGGATTCTAGTGAAGCACCAAAGCCACCAGAGGCAAATTTGGTGAATTGGCAACAAAAGGATCAACAAGCAACTAATACAAAGGTATACAAAAGAAGGGCAGTGGGAGAACCCACAGAGGTAACTAATTTGCATGGATCATCTTCTTTATTTCCTAATAACACTGATAAGGCTGTTGTTGTCCCTAACGAGAAAGAGAGAAAAAAAATCAGATTCAAGAGGGCAGCTTGGAAGCACAAAAAAACAGGAAAAAGACGCTGAAAGTGTTCCAAAAGGTCAAGCAAATGGGGGCAGCTCTCCCCTTAATATTATAGATCAGATGAAGAAAGCTCATGTGAGCTTATCCATGTGGGATACGTTGACTATTTCGGGTCAAAAGAACTTGCTACATGAAGAGTTGGTCAAACTACCAATTACAGTGGATCATTCAGCTAGAGCTAGTGCAGTACTTGCAAATACAAATCAGCCCATTAAGGCTGAATTTCAGGCAAAAGGGATTGATAAGCCTCGTCCTTTCTACCTTTCTTTGATTATTGATGATAATTTGGTCCATAATTGCATGGTTGACAGTGGTGTTAGTAGTACAGTCATGCCTAAGCAGATAGCAGAGAAACTAGGACTCAAATATGAGCCACATAACAAAGGGGTTTTGCAGTTGGATGGCATAGATACCAAAACAGTTAGTATAATCAAAGATTTGAAGTTAAGTTTGCATGCATGTCCAAGCCTTCCAATCTGACAAGATGTTATGGTAATAGATCTACCTCCATATTTCGCTTTGTGCTTATCTAGAGATTTTATAGCTAAGATTGGAGGGTATCTATCATCAAATTGGTCCTATCTGTTTTTCAGAACAAGGTATGGCACAAAGGTAACAATTAATTATGAGCCTCTTGCTAAATTTCATATTGAGTCTTATGTGCCTAATGCTTGCAGTGTGAATTGTACTATTTTTGACGAAGAGGATCATCTTGTTGCTCAAGATACAGACACCCACTCTGAGAGCATACCAAATTCATTATTCGATGAGTGAGGAATTGACCGTCATGGTTTTGATCCTTACAAATATGCTGAAAAAAATATCTTAAAGAGGCTGATTTGGGAATTTATTGCATGCATCAGGATAATGTTTTTTACCATTATTGGTTAACACTGATAAGATTGATACAAGATTGTGGAGTTTATACTGTAATGGCTCTAGAAGCAAGAATGGATCAGGTGCAAGTAATGTTCTGATATCACCAGATGGTCAAAGATATTATTCTTCTATTCGATTTCGGTTTGGTTGTACATGCAATGCAGCTGAATTTGAGGCACTAATTCAAGGTTTATAGTGGGCTAGAATGAAGGGAAGTATTTGGTGACAGTGAATTGGTCATACATCAGGTGAGAAATTTGAATCTTGCAAAGAATCCCTTGTTGAAATCATATAAACATAGAGTTTGGGATATTATAGAGGATTTCGATGCATTCAATATTCAATCAATACATGTAGACACCTAAATCTGACTATGCAATTTTAATACGAAAATTGCACTATTTATCCTTTTTCCCGTCAATTCATTATAATTAAGGATTTGTCGCTAATTAGCTAACATTCCCCTTCATTTCAGTCAATTACCGACACTTTGTTAATTAACTAGCCTTCCATTCATCCTGGATGCCAATTAACGACACTTCGTTATTCATAATCCTCTTTTAATTAATTAACTAACCATTATTAATTAATTAAGCCTTTCACTCTTCTATTTAACCAATAAACCCTCTTAACAATTTGTATTAATAAATTTGGCTTATCCATTTAAAAATTCATTCCACGGACTTAGTGGTTGTTTGGGCGCCTCACATCTTTGTCCTTTTCCTCCCGTGCACAGACCAAATGAGCTGGGAAAGCTATTTTATAGTTGGGCACACTTGCCTCTTCCTTTATTTTCTTTGTCTCATCATCCATGCACTTGCAGGCCTTATGCCAGTCTTGAGGAGTGGGGTGTCTAGTAGAGTGTGGGGCATCCCAGAGGAGTGTTGGTCACTCCACTTGTTTTTGTCTTTTATTTACATCTTTATCTCCATCAAATTAGACGCATTCTTCATTGCCAGTGAGGATTTCTTGTAAAAGCATGAAATAATGGTTTATTATCTTTTGGCTTCTTTTGAACAGCTAGGAGTCCCCATGTGATTTTCTATCCTCCTGCAGAAAGCACTAGATATTTCTTTATTTCCTTTGTTTTTAGTAGACGGCTTGGTTGATCTGTAAACTCTTCAACTTTGGAATTATCCACAGAATCACAATTAATCGTTGATGTTCTACTTTCCATTAGAAAATAACAGAGATCGCTAGTGAATGAATTATACTTGTGCTTAGAATCAACAATTTGCAGAAAGGGAAAGAATATAGACTCATACACCAACAATTTTATCCTGGAAAACCTCCAGAGGAGGAAAAACTAGTCAGAAGGGCAATTGCTCTTTCTTCCCACTTTTATTGGCCAATTCAATAATCAGTACAGAAATTACAATAAGTATGAAAGAGAAGTAGATAATATCTCACACTTCCTCCCAGTTACTTGCTTGCTCTGACTCAATTACTCCTTGCTTCTACAAATCACAATTCCAACACTAAGAGCTTCTTACTCACTTGCTTCATTCTTCGATGATCTTTGTTCTCTTCCACAACATGCATTTATAGCCTTTCTGTTGGCTAGATTTTCTGCATAGCATCAAACCTAGGCAGTCATGAGATAAATCTCCCTCATTTAACCGGTGAGGCTCCCGTGTCAGATTTGTCAATAAAAATGTGTTATTATCTATCAGGGGTTTTACTTTAACCACTTAGTTCATGAACCATAACTAAGAAGTTCTGCAGCAAGTAAGCAGCTGTTTAAGAAAGGAAAGTTATAGAAGAAAGAAGTAAAGGAAATACAGAGAAGAAATGGGGAAGATGTGCATCCCAATTAGTAGATAGCATAGCTAATTACATGCACATAGAAGAAACTTAATAGATATGAACACACAGAATTATAAAACAAAGGCAGCTCTAGATCTAGATCTAAAATAACACAAAGTTTATCAAGAGATCTAAGATTCAAAGCAA
The DNA here is from genome assembly GCA_019776745.2 of Taxus chinensis. Classification (NCBI taxonomy): domain Eukaryota; kingdom Viridiplantae; phylum Streptophyta; class Pinopsida; order Cupressales; family Taxaceae; genus Taxus; species Taxus chinensis. Next base: position 827,892,221 of record CM034149.1, on the reverse strand, counting down.
GAAACACAGTACACCGTGACACAAAGTTCTCCGGAAACCTGCTCCCTTGTATTCCTTTGCTCCAAGTTGCTCTCAGGAGTTCAGCACAAAGTCTAGAACTCAGGATTGCTGCTTACAAATTCTGATCGATCATTAACCCGGAGGTTCTTCTCCTACTTATAGAATGTAGGAGGGAAAGTACAAATGGAAGACTCAAACTGAACTAAAGCATGAACAAGTAAGATGACATTTGGCAATCATCCTCAACTAACTTCTTCTTAAGTGACACATGTATCACTTAACTAATAGAATGGTTCCACATGACTTCAAGTAATGGTTGTAAAACCAATAACTTAGAAGTTTTACAATTTCATCCGGGAACATAGAAAATAGAAGAAGAAAGAATAGAAGAAGTCATGCCAGCTGTAACATTTATGTCTTCTTCTTGTTCTGATATCGGATATACTTGTCGAACATGTAATTCAGCATCTTTCCATCTGTTTTAGCCATTGCTTCCTTCTCTATCCTGAATTGCAACAACCCTTCATTCAACACTTTGTTGCACGCTTCCACCTCTTCCAAACTCGGCCCAAACCTCGCAATGTCTGCCTGCAGAGCCACCAGTCTACTGATAGAATTCATCGTGAAAGGCTTGGTAGCTTTATCAATTCTCTTTTATACCATCAGAAAAGAACCTTCCAGGGAATCAGGCACTTCATTAGAAACGATCCGCACGTATGAAGTAACACCTCCGTCCACTCTTTCCTCAGTGAAAGAAATGATACTGTCTGGTAAATCTGATGTTCTACTCTCAAGTGCTTGCATCCTCTTCAGCAAAACTCTGCAGATTTCCAAGCGGAAAGATACTGCAAACTCTAGCTGCTTCCCCTTCTCGACTGATCCGTCTGGTACAATCTGTTCCGCAGTCAATACATCTCTCGGCAGCTTGTTGATCTCGGCCAAAATACTCAGGTTACTCTCTGCTACTGTATTCATGCCTTCTACGTTTTCCATCAGTTACTTTAGTTGATTTGTTGCATCGTTCATAACCTTTAAGCGGGCTGGCACTTCCCCAAGTTGTACAGAAGCTTGACGAATAATTAGATCCTTCCATTCGTCAATAGCCTTTACTTGATTGCTTGCGTCCTCCATTTCCTGCATAAGATGATCACTCACCTGCTCTGAAATGGGCTGAATGGAAGGTTTAGCAACCTTGGCTATGATCTCACATAATTGAGATACTTGCTTCTGTAGCTCTTCTTTCTCCGCCTTTTCACTGTCAAGCCTAAGGAATAAAGCGTCTATCAATGTCTGCATGTCCTGCTTCAATCCTTCAGTGGTGGCTTGACTGAGTGGTACTTTGGTCACTGTCACATCATCCGGCGTGAGCTCCTCCTCTATCTTTCCTTCTGCCGGAATTGATATCTCAGCAAACTTCTCTCCCGAATTCTCAATGATCAACCTAGAAGTTGCTTTAGCAACTTTAGGCCTTCTGTCTCTTCTGCTCAGATCCTGGAGTAGCTGCAAGTCGTGCTCCTCTAAGTTCATCTCCATTCTCGCTTCTGGAACCAACTGCAAAGCCAACCATTCCGAGAAGTTACTTCTCGGAGAGTGAGAAATCGCTGAGTGCACTACCATCTCCCGCTCTGCATTCTCTCCGTTAGAAAGTGCCACAGTGTTATGGCTACCATCCTCTGAATCATCCAAGGACAAAGCTCTTTCAAACTCTGTCATCTGCAACTTCAACATCTCCTCTGGAACGGGTGATGAACGAAGTGGCTGAGGAGAGAAGACGAACGTCGCCGGATTCAATTAAGGCATGGAAACGTCCTGCTGTTGCGGTGCAATAGTTGGTGAAGTACTGGGTACAGAAGAAGCCGGAGTCAAAGCTATGGTTGTAGAAGTGATCTTCTCTTTCTCTTGAGATCTTCTGTGTACTTTCAACTTCTCGAACCTTCTGCTGCTTTCTCCTTCATGCTTTCGCTTGAGGGAATCTCCTATGCCGAAGTTGCCCGTGATTTGATTCATCAATGCTTCATCAAGGCAATATCCCTTCGTCAGCAACCAGTTTGAAGTATTCACCAACACAGCTCTCGACCTTTCTTCAATTGTGTTGCAGCCTCCCATGTTATTCTGCAGTATGGCTTTATCTCCTCCCATTTGATGGTAAGTGTCAAGTACCACATTCCCATCGTCTTTAAGATCCGCAAGTATCCGTGCTAGTCCAAAGTCGAACACTTGCTTTGCTGACAGCCTACTGAAATCTCTCTTTCTAACCTCGTACTCACTTCCGCACTTCATCCAGAAATCTTCTAACGAAGGCACATGTGCGTACTACTGGGAGATTGTCTTCCTGGCTACTCCAAATGGATCGAAGTTCAGCCGTGCAGGGAAGAACTCTTGCTCATACTCGGATAACATTTGCGCTTCCATCCCTCGAGCTCTGTGAATGCTAATGCAGCTATAATATCCCACAGTGATTGGAAAGAAGCCCGTAGACTTGTGCCGCTTTGACTGAAGGTCGTGTAACTCCACAAGTTGCCTGCTCAGCTCCATGGTGATCAATCTATCATTCGGATACCTGGGCATCTTTATTGGTTTTCCAGAAAAGCCCGTAACCCTGAGGTATGTGAAATCTGCAAATTGAATGAATAGACTTCTAATCTTGGACACGGCTTCCCACGCTTCCTTGCTTACCCTGTTGGCCTTCAAGTCTTTGTCTAGCCTGCAGATGAAATTATAGAAGAAGTCATCGTTGATCACTTTGAAGTCTTTCTCGCCTGTAGGTGCAGTAAGCTGCGGGTGGCACTCGAAAATGGGGTCCTTGGAAAGAACACCACATCTATCCAGCTTGGAAAAGACACCTTGTGAAGCTGCAGCATACACCAAGTATGAAGTCATCTTGAAGCTAAAAGTACACTTCACGTTCCGAAGTTGCTCACCGATGTTACTACTAATAATTTCCGACCAATTGATTATAGAATCAACCTTGTTGATTTCAATGGTCCTGATGAAAGCATACATCCATGTACGGAAAGTGTAGGCATTCACTTCGCCATTCATCCTACATAGCAATTTGACGACATCATCTGCCTCTTGCACCAAATTGGACCATGGAAGAGTTCTCGGAAACTTTGAAGGGGATCTAGGCTTCTTCACGAACCGGCTATTCATGATGCTCACACAATCAGCTCTATGCTTCTCCCACCTACTGTCAGCATCCTGAATGCTAATATCAGTCACCACCTTTCGTACTAAAATCTTCAAACAATAATTGATGAACTCTGCGTCCAAATGAATTATTGTCCTTCCCGAAGCATCACGCACTGATCTGGATGAAGGATGATAAGATCTAGCGCACTCCGTCACGAACTCTGGCAATTGGGTTGTACATGGAAAAGCTGCAGCTCGGATAATTCCACTGCTTTTGACCGCACGCATGAGTGAAGTCTTTCCCGCTCTCGGATCTATCAATCAAATCAACAAGAGGTTCCGGGCCTAGATCTGTGTCTCCTATGTCTGCAAGTTTGGAAGCAATGCATGACTCCATCGTGCTTTCTTTTTCATCTCCCTTCGCCATGGCTTTATCTATCTTCGTCTGAATAATTCTTTTTCTCCTTATTTGGCCGGATTTCTTCAATACTGGTGCAGATCTGGACAATTCTTCAGATTCGGAGGATATTTGCAATGTATTGGACATTGATAAAAACTCATTTTCTTTTGTAAAGCACCTGTAATGAATTCCTGCAATTTATTCAGACAAAAATGGCCACCGGAGCATGAATAGTGAATTTAAATTATAAAAAATCTGCACTTTTCAAGCCTGTTGCCCCAAAAATTGGTGTTTAATTTGCACATAAAGAGAGCATGAATCCTTTCAATCAACACCTGAGCTCCTGTAACACCTGTGGAAACAACTATGCAGACAAAGATCAACCTCCTCCAAAGCATGCGCCAAATATGGAAGCTTTTAGCCTTGTTAGCACTTTGTCTGAACAAAATCCTTCCTTTAATGGGGGCGCACTTTTCCACTTGACTGCAATTCTTCACCTGTGATTTGAATAATTCACCCATATGGCTGCCCATGTTTATATAACCTTCACAATTTTATAATTAATAATTGCCCTAACAATTAAAGGCAATTAATTAATTTAAAAATCATGTTTTTCTCTTTTAAAAATAGCATGTTTAAGGACAGCCATCCAATAAATTAAATTAATCCAATTTAATTTTTCACACGTCACTTCACTTAAGCTTCACAGTGTGCTTTGACCATAGCCACTAAAAATCGAAATTAATTTAATGTTTCAATGCTTTAAAAAAACATTAAATAATACCCAAATGGGGCGCACTTTTTGAGAGGAAGGGGGCAGCCACTAAATAAATTAAATTTAATAAATTTAATTCCTTTCTTTTATTCCAACTTTGACTTGTTGACCTCCTCCAAGCTTGGGCGCACTTTTTGAGAGGAAAGATTAATTAAAATAATCAATTTAATCCTTCCATCATCACTTTAAAAGGGGCACACTTTTTTGCACATGTAATTCTATTTTTAAGAATTTTTCAACAATGGGATTCTTTACCCTGCAAGGCAGGCACCAAAATCCTGTGATCCACTTAAGTGATTTGACTTTGACAATGGGATTATTTACCCTGCAAGGCGGGCACTAAAATCCCATGATTTCACTTAAGTCACTTTCATTTTATTATATCATGGGAATTTTTTACCCTGCAAGGCAGGCAATAAATTCCCACCTGCCTGCAGCCTCTATTTTTCCCACTGCAGCTTAAGTGACTTTTATAACACGGGAAAAAGTACCCTGCCAGGCAGGTATAAAATTCACACCCTGCCTGTGGCTTATATTTTTCCCATCGCAGCTTAAATCCTTTGTTTTCCAAAAATGCGCCCATCCCCGCAGGGGCTTTTCTGTGCACGACTTCGCTTTTTCCCAGTGATCCAGATCTCCGATGACGACTTCCTCCGGGCATAATGTGCGTATATGTTTTCCAGCTGCTCCAGGCCAAAAATCGGGCTTACCCGGCAAAGGAATTGCTCCAGAGAAATTTCACATAAAACGAAACGGGACACCACAAAAACACGAAAAAAATGCCAAAAGTTGCAAATAAAGCCCAAAACTTAAAATAAGTTAAAACCCTTCTAGCACATAGGAATAATAACATATTCGCTCATAATAGAGTTAAAACAGAACGCAAATAGCCTCATACAGGGCTCAAAATAATTAAATACAAATTTCCCGCAGACAAATCCCGACGACAAAATAAAACAATTTTGGGCATCTGGGTATTTGGCGAAAAAGGCTAATATGGCTCTTTGGGATTATCTTGACACAATACAGGAACTTTCAGGCAATAAAAACACAAAACGACCCATTATTTTAAAAGTACGAAAAAATTTCGGATAGGGTAGTCGTAGATTTCAGGGTGAAATCTGAGTGACACCACTTTCTCATGTCCTCCCGTGCACTGGAGAATGGGAAAGGTCATGGAGGAGAAAGGAAACGCACAACCTTTCAAATTTTGAGACTATTCATTTTCAGATTTTGTTTTTTGTCCGAGAGAGCCATGACCGCCGTCCTGTGCAGACTGGCGGTTCTATAACCGCCGCCCTGCATAGGGCAGTGGTCCTGGTATTTAAAAGACAGAACCTCCGTGTATCATTTTTTCTTCTTCGTGTTGGCTGATTTGATAAAGTAGAGTCATTTTGGATCCCTATGGATCACACCTCCCCTACTTAGGAGGCTTTTGGTCCCACAAAAGCTTAGTGGGGGAGTAGATGAGGAAATAATTCCCTCACTTGCTCGTTGGGTACCACCAGGCCTGCCTTGGTGTCTTTCCTTTCAGTCCAATCTGCCAAAACTCTTGGGGACCTCTCCTAGTCTCTCTGACCTTCTGCTGCAGTACTACATCTTCCTCCAATTCACCTTGTGAGTCCAAGACGCAATCCTCAATGGAAGGTAGCAACTGTAGTTCTTCATCTTCATCTAGCATGGATGGCTCATATAGGTGCAAAGTTCTCATAGTTTACTACAGAGTACATCCTCATGAATGACGGAAAATCAAGTCGAATAGCATTTTCTCCAACTGCTCCAATATGGTGAAGGGTCCATATCGTAGTGGCTTGAGATTCCATGCTTGACCTTATAGTCTCTCCTTGCTCAAGTAAAGCCAAACTCTATCTCCAACATGAAGCTTATGTTCCCTTCTATGTTGATCGTGCCTAGCTTTGTACTTGGCCTGAGATTTCTCTAGCTGTTCTTTCACTTTGAGATGGATTTGTCGGATCCTCTTAATGAATTTGTTTGCTCTAGTCACCTCTATGTCTTGTATATCCTTCTCATCCTGTTGTCCAACTTCTATGTCCAGCGGGTTTGTAGGTAGATATCCCAAGCATGCTTCAAACGGTGACTTCCTAGTGGATGTGTGTACTGCCCAGTTATAGGAATGTTGAATGTAGGCTAAGGACTCGTCCCAAGTCCTTGGGTATTTATTGTTATACCCTCTGATCAATTGCACCAAAGTCCTGTTTACCACCTCTATTTGTCCATTTGTCTATGGATGAAAAGTTGTGCTCCTTTGTAACCTGGTATCCATCTTGTCCCACAAAGTAGTCCAAAACTTCCCCAAGAACCTGGAATCCCTGTCAGAAACAATAGACTTTGACAAACCAAAATGCACCCATACATTAGCAAAGAAAAGATTTGTCGCCTCATGTGCTTTTACTATCTTTTTACATGCCATAAGAATACACATCTTACTAAATCTATCAACAACATAGAGATAGTCATGGCCATGTTTAGACATAGGTAATCCTCCTACAAAATCCATAGAAATGTCCTCCCACGGACGAGTAGGTACTGGCAACGGCATATACAAACCTTCCTAGTCTTAGGGTTGCTAGTACAACAAATTTTACATCCCCGTATAAATTTTGATACTTCTTCTTGCATATTGGGCCAATACACGTACCTTTGCAAGTGGGCTAGGGTCTTACCAACACCGAAATGTCCCGCTACTTTCGAGGTATGTGCTTCCCTCATCAATAGAATTCGTTCTTCTTTTGGCACGCAAAGCTTCCCCCATCGGTAGAGCAGCCCGTCTTTGAGATAACAATCTTCAATCCCTGTCCTTTTAGCCCCTTGGGACTGCAATTGCTGAAATGTCACCCCAAAGTCTTTGTCTTGGGCACCTCTCCATAAGCTTCCTTCGTGAAGGGCTCGATCTGAGAGATAGTGGCCAAACAGGAAAAATTCTCCTGTGTGGGTGGCCTAGACAACATGTCTGCCACCAAGTTTGTTGTATTTAATCACCAAATGGAACTGCTGAAGGAACCCCATCCATTTGTAGTGCCTTGCCTGGTGTAATTTAGATTGTGCTTGCAAATACTAGAGAGGTTTGTGGTCAGTGTGCACAATAATTTCTTTACCCAACAAATAATGCTTCCATTTCTTAATTGCCTGAACTAGTGCGTACATTTCCTTATCATATACTAAATATCCTTTAACTGCTGAAGTGAAAGTTTCAGAATGATAACATACAGGTTTACCTCCTTGAAGCAACACTGCGCCCATGCCGTAATCACTGGCATCTGTCTCTACTTCAAAAGGATATTGTAAATTAGGAAGAGCAAGTACTGGAGCATGACTAATCTTGTATTTCAATAATTCAAAGGATTTGTCTTGTTCCTTACCCCAGTCAAAACCCTTACTCTTTACGGCCACTATGTGTAGAAGTGTTGCAATAGCAGAGATGGTCGAACTAAACTTCCTCATGTATTTTTCTAATCCCACAAAACTCCTTTTCTTTTTGGCTCATGTTGGTGTCATCTAGTTGGTGATGGATTCCACCTTCTTTAGATCCACTCGTATCTCTCCTCCTCCAACCATGTTCCCAATATAGACAAATGATTATTTGGGAAATTCACACATATTCATGTTGCATAACATCTATTTATCTTTGAGAACTTACACAACTTGCTCCAAATGTGTTAGATGTCTTCCTCATGTGTGGCACTAAAAATCAAAACATCATCCAAATATACAATGATACTTGAATCTACGAACTCCTGCAATACATCATTCATCAATATTATAAATGTAGTGGGTGTGTTCCATAAACCAAATGGAAGTACTAACCACTCATACAAACCCTTTTTTTTTAAGAAAGTATTCCATATATCCTCCTCCTTCATCTTGACTCGGACTTGGTGATAGCCTGAATTGATATCCAACTTTTTGAAGAATCTTGCATGTTGAAGTTGGTCCAAGATATCATCTATACGTGGAAGTGGATATATGTTCTTTATGTTAATATTATTCAAAGCATGGTAGTCGATGCACATTCTCCAAGAACCATCATTCTTTGGCACCATCATGACAGGGGACTACATGACAAGGTGTTTGGGCATATCACCTCTTGTCCTAATAACTCCTTGAGTTGGTTTTTTACCTCCGTACTCTCCACCAAGGATTTCCAATACAACTCAATATTTGGTAGAGGGGACTCTGGCAATAGCTGAATCTCATGCTCTACTTATCATTTTGGTAGTAACCTACTGGTAATTTGGAACACTTCCTAAAAATATTGAATTATGTTATCCAAATAATTCATCCCTTGGTTAGAAACATTTGGAATTTATATTCCATATTGCTTATCTTTCAATAAAAGTAAACAAAACTGATTATGATTTTCCTGAATTAGTCTCTTTTCTTGGTTATAACTTACCATGGAAAGTTTTGGATTATGCTAGTGTGCACAAATGTTGTAATTGAATCTATCCTTGATCCATCTGTATCGGTTCTCCCTTCTCTTGAATATAAAATCCCATATATATAAGGAATCTTGAAAATAACATCAAATGCATCAAATTGATTTCCATCAGTTTCTAACACATCTATATATTGAGAATTGATCCCAAAATTGAACTTACATCTTTATGTTACCTAAATTTATATACCCTTCTTCACCCATCCCAAAGGATAAGGATGTGGATGCTCATAAGTTTCGGGACCAAGCTTCTTCACAACCACATCAGAAATCAAATTAGATTGAGAACCAATATTAGACAAAGCATTTACCTTAGTCCTCTTAATCAGGATTTTGATTTGAAATAGATTACTAATTTCTTCTTCTTGAACCTGGTTGTCCATGTTGGTGGTATTGCATCCCATCCGTTCATCTACATCAAAATCATCCTCTATTTCCACCTCCCCATATGTCTTTACAACTGTCATGGTTCAATTTTTTGGATACAATTTCGGATGCAACTTCCAACATGTAGCGTCAATATGACCATTGATATCATAATTCTTGCAAAATTACTAGGATCTTTACAAGTATTGAAAGTGGTAGTGGTATTTTTTACCTTTTCATTTACCCTTGTTACTTATGTATCCCTAATCTTTATTCGGCTGATTTTTTTTCTATTTTATCCTTGACTCCACTTCTCCTTTCTTTTTCTCATAATCTATGTAGCATGCTTGCACACATGCTTCATTGCGATCCTCGAGTTTTGTGGAAATGAAATTTCTTTTTAGGTGAGTGTGAATTCATCCCAATACTTGGTAAAAATATCCTCATCCTCCAAGTCCATATTGAACCACATGTCTTGCCTCAAAAAATCCGTAGTGTAATCCTACACAGTTTGCCACTGGTTTTTTCTAAAATACTGCCATTTAATCATCTAATCAGTCTTATGGCCAAAAGGATTAAAAAATTTCCTCATCAATTCTTTAAAACCCTTCCAAGAACTTACAACCGGGCACTTCTTATTTTCCAAAGTGGCTATATGGGTTTCCCACCAAACCAGAGTGTGTCCTTCCATTTTGAGACATGAAAAGCTAATCCTTTTTCCTCAATAATATTTTGAACACTAAAATAAACCTCTAATTGCTTCAACCATTTATCTAGTTATCCTCATATACTTGTCCTTCAAATAATTTAATCTCAACTTTAGTTTCAACTTTAAAAAGAGCATGATCAGATTTTACCTTCCCCTTTTCAACTAGAGTTTCCTCTTCTTACTTTTCCACATATTCCTCATCGTGTCCCTTTCTTATGAAAAATTTCTCAGCCAAATCTTGAGCCACTGAGTCTATGGAATATTGCTTAACCATTTCCATCCTTTATTGATCTAAGAGTTCCCTTTGGTTTTGAAACACTCTATGCATAACTTTTTCTAGCATATCAATACTATGGATCAAGCTCTCTTCTTCCATTTTTCCCTAATCCTTTGATTACACCTTTTTCGTAGTTATCTATGAATCACAAGGTATAAACTCTTAACCTTTAGAACCTTTCACTATCATACAAATAACACAAGAATGAATACCACAGTCATTTGGATATTATTATTAGCTTTGATACCAAAATGATCTGTAAAATTCTACTTTGGAAACTTACAAAAGCACACAATTGTTGTTCCTACTTCCAATTTACTTGAAAATGACAATTCTGATAGTTAGTTAATGAATGCTAGTGCTTCAAACTACTTGGAGAAAAATAAAAATGAATATTTCAACACATACAACAAAATATATTTATCCTAGAAACCCCCAAATTGAGGGAAACCCAGTAGGGAAGGGATATTTCTATTCCTTCCTAGTTTTATATTGGCCAATTAAATATATTACAGATTACAAGAAGTTGAAGGAAGACAACAATGTTGTTTCAACCCTCTCTACTTGCTTTCTTTTCTCATACACCTTGTTATTTCTTGCTCACTTCTCCCATCAATTATTTCTCAATTCCACATGCTAAACTTGTATTTATAGATTTCTTATCATGTTTTCCTGTGCACTGAAGAATAGGAGGAGTCATCAAAGGAAGAGATACAACCAAGATGTTCCAAATCTGCAATTGTTCATGGATTATTTTTTTTTTCTATCGTGACTGGACTGTCGGTGGACACAGAGGGGTAGTTATGCAATCACCATGGTGATTACGTAACTTTTTGCGTCTGCAGAGGGGTGGTTACGCAACTATTAGGGAAATTACGCAACCTCCAGTTTGCAGAAAGCGGCAGTTCTCTCACTTAACTTTTTTCTCTATTTCTTCTCATTTTTCCTACTTATTCTGTTTGTTCTGATGAAGTGCTATTTTTCTAGATCCCTATGGGTCACCACTCCTATAATTTTTACACCATCCATAGGCCTAGCGTAACATCATTCCATCATCCTCTATGTCGACTATCTTGATCTATACTCATGAGAATTCAAATGCACACTACAGGCCCTTACACTTTTTAGCGTGCATAAGAATCCAAAGCGAAAAAAATAATATTTATGCCATAGATAATCATTTGAAAGCTAGAGAAATAAATAAATAAATTGAAAATAGAAAACATAATCATAACTTTAAAAAATTATGGAAAGAAATTCAATCATATCAAATAATTATGAAGACAAAATTTCTCATCCTCATTTTTAATTACCCTAATTATTTGACCAAGATGGACTGATCTACATTTATTTAATTAATTATTGTCTTATTATTTAAACAAATAATTATCATTAAAACTATTATTTTCAATAAAACTTATAGTTACTTGATTATTTTAATTTAAAATATTTCATTTTTATATGTTAGAATATGGGTTTATCGTCCCATTCAAATTATCCCTCAAACATTCTTTCATCTTTTACATCTTTCCTTCTTTTCATTAGATTGGAATACTTATGAATATGAATCGAAAATAGTATTTAGGTATTAAAATTATGTGACCAAATAATTAGGAAAATATTGACAATCACTCGATCAAAACATAATCCTTAGTTAGCTTGATTAATAGAGTGGTTGGCCTGATGGAAAACCCTTCACAATTAGATATTGTGTCTATTCATTGTTTTTTCTGTTCAATTATCTTAAAAATCAATATAGCTATAATTTATGAATTTTATTTGTTTAAATTGTTCAAAAAAAGGAATGACACAAAAAAAAGGATCAATAATAAAGAAAGAAACAAACAAAAAAAGAATAAGAAAGACACAAATATCAATGTTAGGTCCATATGATAGGTCCATGTTGATACAATTACAATCAATCAATGGAGATACATGTTACGTATACATCCTCACCCGAGAATCACCCGAGAATTCCATCACATCAACCGTCCAAATTGAGAAAATTGAAGGGATGAACTCATGGGTGGGTCTAACAATTTATTTAGGTAGCTAGCTTATATCCCTCATTGTGAAAATAAATTATGAAAATAAAACAACATTCTATATTGGTGAACCATAGAAAAATTGAATTGCACCAGGGGATTGATTTTGTATAATAATTGTCAAGAATTATATACCATGTCACTCTTGGTTTTTTGAAATAAATGAAGATAATTTGTTTGTGTCATTATATGACAAACTTGAAGAGGTGCATATTAAAGTGTTAGATCTTGATAGGTTTAAGAGTACATACATTAGATGGAGTAGAGGTACATGGATCCCTCATCATCAAGATTGGAGAGGGTGAAAAATTGGTTGTGGGATGAACTGACGTGGGATACATCAGATACAAACCATAGTTTACATTTTTCTTGTACAAATTTTTCATCTTCCATTGGTGTAGGGTTACAAGAATGACTAAGGCAGGATTTATGGGTGAAAGAGAGATGATTTCCTCCATGAATGGAATTTCTGAAAACTATAGAGGAAGGGAGACAGAATTAGTTGGATATTTCGTAGAGAAAAATGTAGAGGTAGTCAGCAGGGAATTAGAGAGAGACAGGATTGGCATGTGGAGTGAAGGAACAACTTTTTTGGTAGGAGTAGAAAAGGATTTGGCTCTATTACCAATGACTAGGAGGTAAGAAGAATCTAATGGTTTTGCAATACCTTGAGCATCGCCCTTTTTATTGGTTATCGTGGTCCACCTATCTGAAGAGGAAGGTGCTTTAACTTCATTTGAGCCTTTTCTTATGACATAGAGTGGGATTCGACCATTAAAGGACATTCATGAATCATATGGCCAGCGGCTTGGTAGCGAAAGAAATTATTAGGTAAGTTAATTCAAAGGACATGTTGAGAGAAATGAGTATCTCAAACTTGAATATCAATGGAGTCTTTAAGGTCTTTGGATAAATCCACCTCAACGAAAACTTGTTTTTTAGGATGAGCGTTAATTGTTTTTAGCATCTCCAGATAGATAATTCGACCCAAGGGTTTGATCAAGTGTTTGAAAAATCCACACAAGGGGAGAGCCAGCCTAGGAAATTCCACCCATACTAGTATTTTAATCTTGGCTTGTTTAAAGACCTAAAAATCCCTGGTCCAGTGAAAAAAAACTACGAGCATGTTTCAAATGAACTAGGGGCGATGGTTGACAATGGTTTTGCAATGTTCAATGTTATTGAAGTAAAACAAAAAAAATTCTTAGTGAGCTTTTTGTACTCTCTTGATTTTGATGTCATAGTGTTTCCAATGGTTATGAACGCATTGTTTGAATAGGCTTTCAAGGGGAGATTGAAAAAAATCCAATAAGGGTGTATGATTCAAGCTAGTTGCAAGACTTATCAAATTCAGGAAAATTAAGTACATTAGACAAAGGAATCTCATAATCAAGACAGTTACTTTGTCGAACACCTTCGGAATAAATTTCCTCACCTTCTTTGGAGCCATGGGTGCTAATAGTTCCTTCAATGAAAACCTACATCAATAAATGGAAGCGGCGAGAGAGAAACCATTAATATAAACATGATGATGCCCAAAAGATGGAGTTAGCCAACTCAACAAAATAACTATACATGCAAAGCAATAATCTTGTCAAAATCCTCCCCCAAAATGAAATAACGATGTGACAATAAACAAATATAAACAATAATAAGCAGGGAAGGACCTAAGACCTAAACCCTAATAGAGTTGTTACATCCCAAATAAACATCTTTAAAGATCCAAATTTACAAATTTCGTATTAGAATATTGGTTTATTATCCCATTTCAATTATCTCTATAAGCCAAAAAGTCTTTCATCTTTTACCTCTTTACTTTCATTGGATTGGAATACTTTACTTTCATTAGATTGAAATGCTTATGAATATAGAATACTTTCTTGTTATTAAAATAATCTAACCAAATAATTAAGAAAATATTGAAAATGACTCAATCAAAAATTAATTTTTAATTGATTAGTTCAGTGGTTAATAGAGGTGGCCCTCTTAGTGACATAATAACAAGTCCTTCACCTTTATGGTAACCCAAAATACTTTCTAGTTATTAAAACTATATAACAAAATAATTAAAAAATCTGACAAACACTCCATCAAAAAATAATTTTTAATTAAAGGTGGCCCTCTTACTAAGGTTTAATGGCAAGCCCTTCACACTTAGATAGTGTGCCCATTCACTGTTTTTTCTCTTTAATTATCTTAAAAATTAGTACTAACAATAATTTGTGAACTTTATTTGTTTCACATTATTTTTTACAAAATTAGTACAACAATAATTCGTGAACTTTATTTGTTTCACATTATTTTAAAAAATTACATATTGACAGAAGGTAAAGAAACAAAGAAAGAATGCAAAAGCGACAAATATTAATGATATATGACCTGAATGATAGGCCCATGTTGATACAATTACATTCAATCAATGGAGATACATGTTACATATACATCCTCGCGAGAGAATTTTCCATCAGACACATAAACCGTCCAAAGTGAGGAAATTGAAGGGATGAACTCATAGGTGGGTCTAACACTTTATTTCGGTAGCTACCTTATATCCCCCATTGTGAAAATAAATTATGAAAATAGAAATGTTGAAAATGTATATCAAAAACAATATTTCCGGTGCTCTATATACAACTTAGGAGAAAATCACAAGTATAATCTGAGCCAAAAAAATAAGACTGTAAAATTCAAGCAAATTCCCATTAAGAACTTGTGAAACTCTCATGTACTAATCTAGCAATCAATATAAAACACTAGCCATTAAAATTACCCTTGAAGATGGCATTCACAAATGGAAAAAATGGAATTAAGTTTTGCTAAAAAAACAACAAATGCCTGGAAAGTGCATGGCACATACCATAGGCTCGGTTGGAATCAAAAGCCTTCATATCCTCTACAATCAAAGTAACCGGAAAGTAACCAGCACTATGGTAACATATAAATCTGCCAATTTTATCCACATAAAAGATATTAGCATTACCTAAACAACATCAGCTTCACGAGAAAGTGAAGGAAAAAACATCCCCATAAATCCCACAACAATTCATGCAAGGTAGAAGTGATTATTTCCCATAAGATACCAATATGGTATCTGAGGCTGTTGGAAATACAGTCTATATATGATGCTAAACTAATCATTTCAACATCCCTTGACATTTCAACAACAACCTGAGAACATACTAGGAAAGAACAAATTGGGAAAGGATTATCTTGTAACAGAGGTTATCTAGTAAGACATTCCCTGACAGAAATTATTCTTGCAGCTCACTCCTCAAATTAGGTCATCTCTACCAGGGTCACATCAATAACATCTTGTGTAGGATCAAATTGCCTCCAGACCTTTCGCCCTGCTGTGGAGTAGATTGAACCATTTTGACAGTCAGCCAAATGCAATGAAGCATTTGAGCATCCAATCAAAACTTTAATTTTGTTAGAGTAACCAACAAAAACAAATGGCACCTAAACATTTCAACTTTGGAATTGCCCTCCTAGACAATTTTTTTTTTGCTCATTTGTCTAGGTAAGTCTTCATTTTGTGAATGTCTTGGTGAACCATTCCATTTGCAGGCAGTTTTCTGTCAGCTAAGAAATTTCAAAACTCCACTCGTAAGAAAATCATAGACAAAGATTTTATGAATCTGGTCTTTGGATATTTTTATTTTACATTTTTTAATCTTTTATCATTTTGAAATGACCTTACAATTATTGCATGATATTTCTAGTTGGAAATTGGAATCATAGCTAGCAGGTCCATCCCTTCTATTCCCCCAAATCTGTATCCAATTCTCTAGGAGGTGGGAATCCTTATATTCATAATAGAGTTGCCTGCAAACTGATTCCCAAATGGAACTCCAAGAATGAGGTCAGTTCCCGTAACAAAAACATAGACTGGTATGCAGGTTTGGAAGGTATTCCCCGTCTATGGAGAGCATCTACCCTCATGGCCCTCCCTCTGTACGTTACTTTGAAAATGAAAATAAAAGAAAACTGTAAAGGTTTTTAAGCAATAAAAATGTCCATAACAGTTCATGTACTGAAGTCTGAGAGTAATATAGAGAAGCTTCTTAGATAGGGAAACGGTTTAGAGGACTTTTAATAGGAAATATAAACATACAAAAGAAATGCACTCAACTACAAAACTTTCAAAAATAATCCAAAGGGAAGCATTAACATCTTCATGAGGTATGCCGATGAGATGTAGGTGGGTTGGTTAAGCGGGCTGGTTGTGTCCAGCCCCACCCAGGTTCAATTATCGCTGTGCGCTTGAGGCTGGTTGTGGGCGTATGATGTGGATGTGAGGTCGTTCGTTAGGCATTTGAGGGTATGATATGGATTTGAGGCCTTTCAATAATCAGCAGGGAAGGTTTACAATTAATAATCCAGATTCCAACCAATGAAATAAGCAGTAAGTACCCCTTTCGCACGAGCTATCAATTTCTGCAATATGCTTTGCTTATAAGGTATATTAACTAATTTAATGCGGTGTGTGGATTCCATAAATTTATAAATTATCTATTTATGGATAGATAAATGGGTACAAATAGATACACTTGTATGTGTGGGTAAATATGTAAAATGTTGGATCTTTGAATCCTCAATTTTAGAAATCTGCCACATCCACACCCACACTTCATATATCCACAACCAACAACTATGGTTGAAGTCAATTTGTGGGCAAGTGGAATCATTATAAGAGTAGCCTAGCATATTTATGTCATCAGTTTGAATCAAAGCTTCTACAGACATACAATACAAAGGCTGGGCTCATGAACAGCACAAGAAAATACAAGGGCTTCCATCCAAGAATAGGATCAAGAGAAGTTTTCAGAATTTGATGCCAAATTCCAGAGGGAGAAGGGTCTGTAAGCTTTCCTCATTGCCTTGGAGTTCTAACAGGAAAGTTGATTAAGTCGGGTTTTGTTGTCTGGGAATAATAATGACCATTAAAATTTCTTTGGTTGTGCTAAGCTTGCTTCATGCATCGCCCTGTGTTTGCCAAAAAACTCCATTGCCCTTGGCTGTGGACCTTCAATTTATTTCTTGAAAAGCAAATCCAAGGAAATTCAAAATCCTTCCTTTCTGCTCTTAAGCACTGTCATGTGATCATTGCCTTAAATAATTAAGTTTGAAAAATCAAGGCATAATCAGATTATCAAGCAGGAACGGGGAAGGAAGGAAGATAGGGTATTAAAATGGAGCAGGAAGTCCTAAGCGATGCTAGTCCTGTAAGAGAGGAAGTCAATAACTCCATAAACTAGGGACTTGCACACCTATGCTTGCTTAGAATTGAAAATATTTAGGTACTTGAATATCCCTCGTGCTCACAATTGTTAATGATGCAGAATTATTACACGCACAAACAAAAACAAGAGACAGTAGGCATTAAGATGGACTGAATCCCCGACTATAGAATATGCCACATGTAAGTCAATAAACCGACTCTGATCAGTTGCTGTCGAAGAGAAACGCCTTGATGTAAGTCACTAAACTAACTTCACCAATGAAAAATAGGACTCCTCAGATAGCAATTAGGCTTTAACTCCAATCCAAATTGTCACTAAAGCAAACAAATAAACTAGAATCGAAAAAAAATCCCTGATTGCAGAGCAGTGATCAGTTATCAGAGGTAATACCTGGCTAATCTATTTCCCCACTTGCTGTTCTCGTCCACTGGAATGAGCATTAGTATTATGAGTGAACCCAAAACTCTGAAAAATCACTGAAAATAGTCAGTACTGAATCCAAGCACTGCTTACACGGAAAACCAGGATACCCATTAAAATAATTACATAGAACCACGTCCATTTCAAAACTTAGAACTCTGAAAGAGCACCCCCAACTGAAAAAAAGGGGTCCCAATACATATATATATATATATAGAACCACTTCCACATCAAAACATAGAACTGTGAAAGAGCAAACCAACTTAAAAGGAAACAGAGTAAACATTTATATATTGCTTCCGCTGAAAATCAGGGCACCCAGAAATCTATTGAAACATTGCTTCCGAAAAAAATTGAATCGGCTTCCATATAATAGCAGTGGAAAATTGTATGAAATTGGGATGGAATGAAAAAAAAAAAAAAACACTTACAGGAATGTCCATGTTGTGGGTAGAAAGACAACTGCAAGAAGAACAAGTACCACATTGAAATGAATAGCGCCCAGCCATAAAATCATTGCGAGTGCAGAATGAAATCCAGATTTATATTGATTGGAACTGACAATAACTGTTGGTTCGGGCCTTTCCTCCATCTTTTGTTCGTCTGCCATCTCCTCCTGACTGGTTTCAAATCGATACAATGCCAAAGAAAAACAGAAAAATTTCAAGTCCTGAGAAAGTTGGGTATTTTGCAATAAGGCTCGTATTTCTTTAATTTATATTTTGAACCGCCGAATTGAGTAGAACGTTCTTCTTATTACGAGCCATGCTTCTCAAAATAATCACCGTGTTGGACAAGGACTGATGGACCGTCACATGACGGGAAATCAGGAACTTGTCGCTATGCCTATCTGACGGGAAATCGGCTCCTCCGTGTGATTCTAGAAAGGAGACACCTCACTGTCGAATCGTCGATTATTGGATGTGGTCAATAATCACAACGTTAGTTGACGCCTCTTTTCCTGTCAATGGACGGTTCGAGATATTTGTGTGCTATTCCAATCAACATACGCGATCGGCTGCAAGTTTCGTGGGGTACCATCGCATTTTAACTCCCGAGTGAGTCCCGACAATTGACAGGAAAAATATATGAATAATGAAGACAATGTTTTTAGAATTAATCACGATTGCTACCTGCATATGGGTTCGTTACTGTATTTAGGAACATAAACTTTTTCTTTTAAAAAAAATTAAATTGCTCCACCCTCCAATGATTTTAAAAGTTTTAAGCTTAGTTAAACCGATAAGCTATTTAACCACAGAAACTCCTAGTGAGTCCCTCTAAATTGTTGGGGAAAACGGGGCATGAGTTAAAGATGTTTATAAGATTGGGAAAATTAATAACAAAGATTAGATATGATTCTACATAATTCGTTATAAATTGATGTAGGCGGCTGCTTTGTAGTGTCTATAAAAGATCAGATAAATGTGTTTGTAAATTAAGGAAGACATAGGCCTTTACAAGGCTTTGCACGTGCCTTGTACCACCTCTATAGGTTTAGTATGCTTTGTGCAAGTCAAAAGATTGGCGTCTGGGCTTTGCTTTTGATGGGGATGTTGGTGAGGGAGGTGGCGAGTGGCTCGGCAAAAGTGCAGGCGATGAGACCATGTTTCTTTTCAAGTATTTAATTGACCAACTCACATGCTAGACGCATGTTCTTACAATTGTGTACATGTTTATCAATGTACTTGTAACTACAATAAAAAATTGTCATCCATTATGTTTTGACGAGTGTCCATACCCTATCTTAAAACTCCCATTTAGGCACGTCTAGGGAGGAAACCAACACATGTTTAAAAAGTGTTAGATGGACACACGCTCATTTTCTTCACAAGCGAGCTCTTCATAGAGTAGCCACAAAATTATTTTCCCGAATCTCTTACCAACAATACGTGAAAGCAACTCACCCAGACTAGCAACTCAATGCGCAGGGTGCAACCAAACTCCACACCTTGCATCAGCATCCTCTTAGCTTGTGTCAAGTATTTTTTACAAATGTTGTAGTTTGAAATGCTCAATTAATGGTGGTGGTTTTGATCTCGGCACTTCTACAGCCTCTAAATACACGTCTTACTACCCAAGTCAAACATGTCTCTTTAGTGCATTTTAGAATTGCTTCTATGACTCTAAAAAATCGCATTCAATTAAAAAATCAATCTTGTATTGTTTGGTTGATATGGTTTGAGATAACACATAAACCCCAATATATCATGATCCTTACGTCAATAGGGATGAGGTCGTGATGGAAGTGCCCTTTTACTAACATAATGATTGATTGGTTACGCGATAAGTATGTTTGTTGTCTTGCTTCCCAAGTCAAATATGCCTTTAAAAAATTAAATCCCTCATTGGTTGATTGCCCCAATCCGCACTAACATATAAACCCTGATATATCATAACCATTGTGCCAATAGGGTGAGGCCGCAATGGAAGTGACCCTCTCACTAACATAATAGTTGACTGGTGGTACATGATACAGTATGTTTCCTTGCCTTGTTACCCAAGTCAGATACATCTCTTTAGTAGAACGTCTTGGAATTGCTTCAACAACTCTCAATATCTCCCCATATTTTAATATGGACATAACTATTACACATCCTTTTAGTACAAGTGCTAGTCTATGAATATTTTAAAGAGAGCATAAAAGTAAATCCATATTTTAAAGCTTAAATTTTGAAGTATACATTGCCATTCGTCATTAATCCTCCAAAGTGTTAACAAAAAATTAAGTCTTTTCAAACTCATTATTAACCCTTCATAATATTACAATAAGAGTTTAACTAATAATAAAGTTATTATCAAACTTTTTATAATGTTAAAAAAGTCAATTAATTGTTATGTAAATTTTGTAAAATAGGCATGGAAATTCTATCAAAGTATTTTTTTACTTTTAAATATGAAATTTTAGATCGACAACATTTGGAGTTATATTATGTGGTTCAAAATGTTAATCTTTCAAACTTTGTGTACATAATTAAGTCATGTGATCCATCATTAAGAAGAAAATATATATTGTTTTTAATGTGTAAGTCCAAGCATCAAAGACTTAAAGTAATTTTGACTATCAATTATTGATATCGAATATATAATTTTTTCTATATTAATTGAAGCTAACCTAACCAAATAATTTAATTGATATGTATTAGTAAAATGTGTTGCAATGCTCATTTTATTAACTACATGCCCCTCAAATTCCTTCTCAGGCACATTTCAAATGATGAGGCTTTTGCCTTGTGTTTTCTCTCTTTTCAGGTGGCCTTTGTGTCCCTCTAACACTTTTATGCAGTCACAAAGCTCAAAAAGACCCAAATGGTGTTAGTTTCAACATTCTAAGATTGCAGAGCTCTAATCCCCACAATGTTTACAGTTTTCAAGGAGCCCTATAGCAGTTGTTTGAAGCCTCAAATATCTTCATAGACAGACATGCGCACAAGCATTTAGAAATCTCTCACTATAAATAAGGCCCCCAAAGAACTTCACAATGTCTCCAATGATAGACACACGCGTGCCCTTTTGGAAAATGTAATGGGAATAATCCGACAGTCATAATAGAGTTCAATCCAAACACTTTATATTTAAAGGTACTCTGATACAAAGTAAATAAATAAAGAGGCCTACTTGAAGCAAATGAAGATAGAGGATCCCTTAATATTTTAGTAGTTCAAGGAGTGTTGAGTATAAAACAACTTGAGAAATGCATGGAAGGATATCACAATGCTCACAATCACAGAGACAGGGTAGAGCCCATGCAAGTGAACTGATCCCGAGTGCATTTGAGTGTGTGAAGTGTCCCATTCAAACTCAAACCACACAGTGAGCTCAAACTCAATTTGCCTCACACGTAGGGCCCAAGACTCGAGGACTAAGACTCTAAGGAGTGGACATGTGTCACTATTTGGGATGGGTCTCAAAGTTAGTCACAATTAAGGCAAGAACCAAAGTACATATTGAGTGACTCTATGATTGCGATAGGTGTAACAATTCTGGATAGGTGCTAATATAAACTAGAACACACCATAAGGGATTATGTGACTTTGAGGGACACGAGATCTTAACACTTGTCATTGTCTCATATAAAGTTCATAAGGCCCACAAAAACAAGGAAGATGTCAAGGACCCCACAAAGACTATGAGAATATATGATTGGGCCATGTGTCACTACAATAGCCCGATGCACAACTACCACGTACCCTTAACACTCTTTTATATGGAGATGAAGCCCTACAAATTTATAGAGCCATAAATTTTGCTAGAAAGTTCCATTTGAAGCATTTTTGGTCTCCTTGGAAAGATATTAAAGAGAGATTTTGATTAAGACTGATATCATGTTGATTAAGCCTGCATTGAGCCCAAAAATTACACATAAATTCACTAGAAGGTGTTTTTCATTGTAAATACATTTTAGACTCAGTATAACTACCTATAATTAATAGTTTGAGCCTTCCAAAGTTCACGCACTACCTTTGTAAGTGTTGAAGGTGTCTCTTCAAATCTTTATGAGCCTAAAATTAAATTTGACCTTGATTCAAGTAACTCTCATTTTATGTTTTGAGTGTCCTATAACAATGTAGTGCCTCTTAAGCACATGTAGAGTCTTTTAAATCATTTTGGGTGGCTATTTGGGATCACATGAGAGATTTGATTACTTTGGAATGGGTAATGTGCATAGGGTCTTTATTCTTCCATCATATTTTGTATCTAATTCTTTGTGGCAATGGTTATGACATCAATTCTCTCTTTTCATCTTCTCTTTCTCTTTTTTATGAGATCGTATAAATAGAGAAATTCTATCTACATCCTATGGCTTTTGACACACTTCTTTGGACGTTCTTGGTTCAAATTTTATTCCATGTTGCTTTTGAACATGCAAGTGTGTCTATTTCATGCATCAATGTAGGTTATTATGGCTCACCCTTGTCTTCCCTCTAATTTTCATTGTGCTTTGATCTATTGTATGATTGATATATCACGTGTCTTTTATTCACATATGTTCACAAAGTGTTGTGTTGAAATCATGCAAGGAAAGGAGTCGAAGAGCCCAAAACCACTCTTGGTACATCCCCCAAAAAATATTTTAATTCTTCATTCCCTTACCCCTTGCAAGCCCTTAGTCTAGCTATTAGATTAAAGTAGTGTCATATTTGGAGTAAGTATTAAATGAGAACCGACTCTCTTTGAAGTTTCTCCTGTAATTTCAATCCAACAGGGAAGAGATCCCATTGTTGTGTTTGAGATGTGAGTGCAATCTAAACATGACACATTCAAATATCAACAATATATTAGAACTATATTCATATTTATTTAGATATATAGAGATAGAGGTTTCCTAGAATAATTTATATAGACTATATAGTTCCTTTGAATAAAATTGATATTATTTAAATTTTTTATTCCTTTATGAATTGTTTTTCAATGTTAATATTTCTAAAGTTAAGACTTTATTTTAACAAATTTCTAGTAAACAAAATTCAGAAAATATACTTTCTTTCCCTTTTCATGGTTAGTAAGAACGGATTTAACAATTTGTAGGTCTTATTTTAATACATTAAGTCTTAATTTAATACATTAAAAAATAAATAAATAAAATTAAAATCTAAAAGTTACAATATTAATGACACGTTGACCTAATGATTATTTTTTATTTATTATTGTATAATATTTCCCACAAATCAAAAAGTGCTTGAATACTTCACACATGTTAAATCACATATCATAATCTCCATAATTTTATTTTGACATGGAAAATAAAACAAACATTAAAAAAAAAATTGATGGATAGAATCTCCATAACACACTTTTATACCTAATAAATTCAATAATAAACATAGAAACTTTAACTTATTGAAATTCAATATATTGAATAATTTAAGTTCCATAAGTATAAGTTTAGATTATAATTTTTTATCCAACCACAAATTAATATAACTAATAACATTAATGAATTTTAACTTATTAATATATAATTATCAATTAATTATATTATATTAAAAAAATTTAATTGGTCATATTTTTTATTTATAAATATGCATTAGAATATTAAACAACAAATTTTTTAATAAAAATGTAAGAAAACACAGTTTTAAGTGACAACTTTTGAGTTTTATATCTCACAATTTATCTATTAGAGAAAGTTTCCTCTTGATCTATTACAAGACTCGTCTTCATTTGTTAGATTTCCATTCATAATTTAAAAACACTAACAAATAAATAAATAAATTATCATGTTTTTAAATAATTTTGTACTCCACCCCTTCATATGATTTAAAATTGATGGCGGATATAGTTAGTGTGTATCCATAATTGAGGCTTGGAAATGGGCCCACAAGTAAAAAGACACAATCTTTTTGTGTGTTTAAACATTGAAGGATGGATTTAATGTCGCTATCCAAACTTTGTTTTGACCGCTATATTTTATTTAAATCCCTTATTCACACTTTATCCATATAAACAATTCAGATATAAGTAAAATATTAATTTTAGGTAGGTAGCCCATCACAAACACACTCTTCTTTGATATCTAGTTTATTGGTATGTATTGGTACAACTACGAGTACACAAGCATTGTTATTTTGGCAATAATTTCTTACCTACAAAATTGTGGTGTAGCCACCGCATAAGAGTTCGTTGAATCTTTATTATCATTATTTAATTTGACCACAAAGCTTTTGGTGTAGCCAATCAATGTCTCTCTGTCGGTTGGATAACTTCTAGGCCCATCAATTATTGTCTTGTGGAACAATGCAAGCCTCATTATTAGTTCTTTTTAGCCATCTTTTCTGTGTAAAAGGATTTTTCGTTTTCTTTTTATAATCAATCTTCGACCATGTGGCCTTAATTTATTATTATATTCATTTCATAAAATATGTCGACTTTTAAGTGAGCATCAAGTACAAGAAATTACGACAAATAATTTTTAACTAGCAATCATACGTGAAGTGTTCGATGGAAACGTCGAAGGGGATGGAGTGAAGAATGAAAAAATGAGGAAGTGAAATAGAGGGAAAGGATGAGGGGTTATTAAGAAGGGTTTCGATGGAGGGGTAGGACATTGTGTTGCAATGTATCGTCTCTATCTTACAAGTATTATTCACAGTGGTGCAATATGCGTTTAAAGAGGACAAACTAAAAAAGGGGGAAATTTGAAAAGGTTCCATGTTTGAGACTTAACTGAAATGCATGTATCACACATTTTCCACAGGTCAAATTGTAAGACCCTAATAATATCAGTTATATGTGAATTTTATTTGTTTACACCAAATCCACAACATGGACAAAAACCTCCTCGACATCACAAAAATATGTGTGAAGTCTCCCCAGATGTGGTGACGGGGACGTGCTCTCTGATTGTTTATGCCAAAAATTCATAGTCATAGGTGTTTTCCTAGTGGTCTAAGGTCTCATGTTTGAGCACTTCTGGTACACCAAAGCAATAAAGCACCCCTAAAAATGCCTTTTTCATAAATGGAAGCAAAAATGTTGCGTGCAGTAGCAATTTGTTTATTTACCATCTGTGTGTGGTCTAGACCATGGTTTTCCTCACAGGGCAGTACATTCTACTAATGCATGCCCTCAAACTTCAATCTCCACCATCTACATGTTGAACACTGCTAGAATTGGAAGGCCTTATCCAGCCGGTACGTTCCATTTTTGACGGATTTCGACATAAGTAAATATAAATACAACCATGGCATATATTTAGGATTTGCATGTGCAACGGTGAAGCGGTAAGACGCAATGCTTATATTTGTGAGGTTAGTGTTCCGCTTTCTTTTGCAAGTCGACGACACATCACGCCTATAAGCACTGAAGAAACCCAAAATAACGTTAATGACAATGGGAAAAGCAACGAGCTTCTTCTTCTTTTGTTATTCTTTGTTGCTTCAATCACTTGGACTCCTCTTCATGTTCCTTTGATAAAGCCCGATGGTAGTAAGTAAATTAGAAACGTCAAACAAAAATAGACACAGACACTTGTGGATTATATGCTGCATATTAATGAAAAATACCATTTCAAGCATTTGGCACTCTTGCTCCTCCTTGCGCCTCTCAATCAAAACTTTGCGAGCAAGAAGCTTCCTGTGCTCTTTCTCTATTGTCTCAAGTAAGACAGGTACAGGCAGAGTCACTTTTGTTGCTTTCTCGATGGATTGGGGTAGTATGAGACTTCTAACCTTGTTTAAACGCTTTGCAAGGATAGTCAAATGATTCCGAATTTTGTCTAACTCAAGGTCCTACACAAACAATCGATGGAGTAGCTTACATTAATGTTCAGTATTAAAATATCCAAATCAATGAAGTAATATCTTCAAATAAATAAGTTATATAGAAACCAGCATTGCATTTTTCTACCTGACTGCCAAACTGTACAACACCCTTTAAATGGTCAATCTTCATCTGCACAAAATTTTACTTAACAGCATCCACGCTAAGCTTTTCAACAATAGTGAAGTCAAAAAAGGGTATCATTCTTGTTATGACTCCGATTTTCATAGTTTGATACACTTGAGATACCTGAAACATGAGAGTGCCCACAATAGAAGTTAATAATACATCTGCAAAAGTAACTATAAAAAAATTGGTTTGATTTTTAAAAAGATATCCTTCAATGACACAATAACAAGATTAATGCTACATGTATGACGAACGATTGAAGTAAATGCATAAAGTAAGAAGTGAGTGATGGAGTGACTGAACATGCAAAAAGAAAAAAGAAAACAACATCACCTGTTGCAACACCCTCAATGTGGTTAGCCTTTCCAAAGATGGAATATATTGTTCCAATTGCACTTCAGGAACAGGAGAAGTCTGAGGACAACTTGTCACTAAGATTAGAGAGCTTTCCCAGAAGAGGTTGAGCTTTTTCAGCAAGATCCAACGGGTGGAAATCATTTTCCAATAAATAATACAAATCCTTAACTTCTTGCGGAACATAATTTATCACACCTTTGGACACCTGGCATGCAACAAAGGAGAAAACAGCTTAGTACAGAACACAAACTCTTTCTTTGCATCCAAACAAACTTTGACCTGTATGTAGAATATAAGATTTTTTAATAGATAATGAGCATGTAAAACGTAAACTTAATTGCGGAGGCAGTGAGTGTCAGGAAGATTCATAAGAGACAATTCCAGTTCATAACAGCTATACAGCTTTGAACTCTAGGTGAATTACATATGGAAGATCACCCATCTTCCTGGCACGCAACATGTCAATTCAAGCGATATCAAACAGATGTTGTAATATTTAAAATGGAGTGTGGAACAGAACATATGATTCAATAAAGTTAATGTCTATTATAGGTTTATAGGACAGGCTTTGAGAGTAAACAGCTAAACTTTAGTAATTTCTAATGTTTCTATCTTACCAAATCGGAAAGAAGTGCCGAGCGTGACAGCTGCTAAAATGAATTATCAAAAAGCGTTAGACAACTGGGAGGAACATCAATTGATGCAAAACATTTAGCTATACAAGAAACACTCCTTCCAAAACAAATAAATAGATAAAATGATTGAAATGTATAATCTAGATAGATCCAAGGATGTAGCCCACCACTTCCCGGGCATCCCTTTTGGGATCCAAACTAAATCCCAGAAGGCTAGCCATCTTTAAGCTCCTTTCCTTTTCATTCTTGATTTCAAAATGAGGAGCACCATGTCTGTGATCATAGGGCACAACAGAAAATAGCAGCTAACAGTACAGATGATGCCATCAACTGCAAGTCCTTCTGGGTCAGGTTCTTATTGTAGCTTTTCTGGAGGACATAAAGCTTGCACCCAATGATGGATGCATTGAGTTTTAACATGCCAACATTCTGCAAGAAGCCCAAAATAACATGTACCATACCAAACAACAAATATATCAAGGAACTAATATTATATCCTCTATAGTACCAGTAATTCCCAAGGGGACTGCATGAGTATAGACCATTCATATGTAAGACACATTTTCTTAAAATAAAATAGTCCACAAAAATGATGTCTCCTATAGGGCCCAACAAAGTAGAATAACCAATCAACAAGTGTAAATGAAACTTTCACTGGATTCTAGCAACCTCCAGGGTTGAAAGAGGATTCCAATTATAGTAGTCAATAATGTCCCCTTCTGAATGTAAACCAAAAAGGGCTGAAATTCACTAAAGTATTAGCAGGGGCAACTACATTGGCATCAATATTTGTGGTCAGTGTTACCATGGTAATTCCCAACATGGATAGATAAATAGGTACTATACCACCAATTCATCCAAGAACATCAATTGGGTTAGATATTACATGGCCAAAATTACTTTAGTAGAGGAAGTCACCGCCAGGAATAAAAAAGTGAAAGATCCCATAAAAATGGGGAGAACAATTGCCCAACTATTTAATGCGCTTGGCTATGATTTTAGGACAGTTGTTAGCGAGAGCTCTATTTAGCACAATTATTTGGGACATTATGTTTATTTGATTGGAGAGTGCATAGCGTGCACTCACTGGACCTATCCAGTCACTGTTAAATTTTTCAACATTAACTTAGGTTCTTGTGTGGTTAACGCCTTCGCATATCAAATAGTGTGCTTGTATTATTGTGTAAATGGGAGTAGTGACGGTCTGAGTCATGCTCAAAGAATAGGTTTTTGTAATTCTTCATCACCACAGAGGCCATTTTGTTGTAAGGCAATTCTCCCCACAAATTTGTGCTCATATACACCTCAAGCAAATGCATGGCTTTTCGTAGCGGAACCAAAACTTGCTTCCTCAACCTGTCACGGATCCTATAGGTGTAATGGTGATCAACTGTCACATTTGCGCAATATTCACAGGGAAAAACTCTACGTGTAATGTCCTCATAGAGAAGAGTAGAGAGATTGTATAAGGAATCGAGAGAAGGGCGCCATTTCACCGCCAAGGTTAAGCTAGGGTTTTTCTGAGACTTAATCTCCTTCAAGTCCTTGACCAAAAAATCAAAAAAATGCAAGGATATTTTATCATGCAATGCTCTGTAAAGGGAGTCTTGGTGGTAGCGTTGCAGTACTTTGCTTGAATCTTCCAACCATTTATGTTCCCTGATAACCCTTGCTTTTTCGCTGTCCAATTTTCCTTTCAACAGATATGTTGCAATTCTCTCTTCCCTGGGCTTGAGGATTCCCAGTTTCATGTCTTCTCTTGCAGTAACACACTTTCACTCAAAAGAGTCAAATTTTTGTGTTTGTTTCTCCTTGTGAACATATGTATTGTCCTTCAGCACACACAGAATTATCTTCATGAGATCTTTGAGATAACCAAATTTAGCGAAACTGGCAAGATTAGCGGTAAGATTGTGAGGTTATATCCATCATTGGATTTCAACGACATTGCGAGGAGGAATGTCATCCATTTGATTTCTGTCTTTTGTCAAAATCAGCAGTTCGAACTCCACTATATAACGCCTCAGCGTGATTAAAAATAATTAGACATAAAAGAGATGAAAGGCTCTTAATATGTATAAGTAATGTTGCATGGGTTTTTGAACTAGTCTTTGTAGTTTGAACATACAATTTATGTGTAATCATTGCTTATCGTAATTGTTACCTAAAGATTGAGCATGTTAGTGCCACCTTAATCTTCTATGCTCTCGATAGTTGTTAAAATTATACAAACACTAAGAATAATCTTCTATGCTCACTAATTATCACATTTTTCCATAGATGCACACTTTGATACTAAATGTTGGAGCAAACAAAGAGAATGCCTGACAATATTATTGATATGGAAATAATTAGCTTACATGGCTATGAAAGGCTATAATATTTATATATATTGGACAACCACGTACAGATAAACCAGTTAGTTTTACAGTGTAATAAACCAACCAAAACATATGAATGAATGAATATAAAACAATCATATGGTTTTAACTATATAACCATAAAACAAATATTAAACAATTAATTACCCCAACTAAAAACTAATTACCTTAGTAAAAGACAAATTTACCTAAGGAAAAAGAACTAAGGTAATTACAATGCATAATTACTATATTTAACTGTTTTACCTAATATTCCCCCTTAATTTTGCATTGCCTCAAGAGACGAGGAGAGGAACTCTCTGAACAACTCAATTTTTTCACATGTTAGTGACTTCGTGAAAATATTTTCTCATTGTTCAGCTGTCAGGAAAATTTGAAGATTTATATTGTGTTTCAAAACATGCTTGCGAATGAAATGAACATGTACCTCAATTTGCTTGGTTCTCTCATGAAACACTGAATTGCGAACAAGTTTGAGAACACCCTCATTGTCAACATACAAGGTAGTGGATTTCTCCTGTGGTACTCCAAGACCCTCAAGTATGCGATGTAGCCATATCACTTCGTAGACAACTCCACCTACAACACAATATTCGACCTATGTAGAAGAGTGAGAAACAAAGTTTTGGTTCTTGCTTCCCCTTGATATCAGTCCAGATCCCAAAAGGAAAACAATTTAGAAGTGGATTTCTTATCATCAATGTTACTTGCATGATTTGAATCTGAATATCAAGTCAAGAAGAACTGATCATTCTTCTTGTAATCTAAACCAAGATCCATAGTGCCCTCGAGATATCTCAAGATCCATGTTGTTGTTTTCTAATGAAAAAATTTTGGGTTCCTACATGAACTGGGAAAGATAGCTAACTACAAAGTTGATATTTGGTCTAGTATATGTCAGGTAAATGAGACTCCCAATCAATTGTCGATAGAGTTGCATTTACCAAAGGAGATGGATTTGTATGAGATAACTGAAGTCTCGTCTCTATGGGTGTAAAAATCGGTGTGCAATCCATCATCTTGAATTTCTTGAGCATTGTCTTGGTATATTTCAACTGAGAAACAAAGATATGATTCTCCTTCGGCCATACTTCCAATCCAAGATAGTAGTGCATGAGCCCAAGATCTGTCATGTCGAATGATCGATTAATATCTTTCTTTGTTGCATCGATCATCTTCATTATGCTGCCGGTGATGGCTAGATCATTGACATATACAATTATTTTAATAGATTTTAGGATTAAATTTTAATTTATGAAATAAAATCACTAAAACTCAAAAATGACATGGTTTAACAAAACATGTGTGGATAATGATGATGAATGATAGATCTAAATAGGTCCACAAAACTCCTCTTGTAAAGAACTGGAAACCTGCACACACGTATACAACTTGACAAAAGAGATATTAGATGATTATGAGGTAAGTTGCTTAGCAAAAGCTGATTCTAAGAACCAAAGGGCTTTCTTTAATGGATTTCTACTTGCTTTTTAGGTAATTAAGCTAGAAATAATGATAAGATTACAACTGATAATATAAAATGATGTGGATAACAAAACTATAGATATGCTATATTTGGATGCTAGGATTCAATCGACATCCACGACGATAGGCTATGGTGCATTGAAAATGTTGTCCCAATAGAGATTGGTCGGGTCGTTGTGTTCAAGGAGGAGATCCAGCTATTCAGGGAATGTCATCCCGGACTAGGTGTAAGGATGATGACGCATATGCTCAACTCGTGGTTGATATCAGATTACTCCCACACGAATGGTTGATGGACCATGGGGAGGTCAGAATTGTTGGTGGCTTCGTTATACTACTCCTGGAGTGGTCATCTAATAGAGAACCATGCTTGTCAATAGGAGAACATTAGTCATGATTACAAAGTATGGAAGATTTATGCTAAAATGTACCAAAATGTAGAGTTGGATGACTTTGATAGGGATTGACCGTCGATATGGGCAGATCAGTGTCGATCCACACAATCAGTGTCGATTGTTGTGTGTAGAATAACAAATATGAAATGATACTAATTCTTTAACAAGAATTATACTATAATAATGTGGGAGGGTTTGGATTTTTGTTATTAAACTTGAATACAAATGCCTACCAGTTAAAGTGTAGAAACAAAATCACGCACTTTGGGTAATTATCTAGTCATGATTACATACTACTATTCATATGATTCCTAAGTAAGAAAAGTAATAATTCACCCATGTCTTTGACCATCTTTACTTTCTTTCTATTGTCAGTTTTGGTCTTACACTCTTTATACCTCAATCTATCTTTCCACACCTCGACATTTTCTCATCCTAGACATAAGCGCCCAACCAGGATGCCAACGCCAGGTGCCCCTGTCCCCTCTAGGCACCCCTAACCTCTTTGTACTTTGATCACATCTTTTGGGTCCTTTCTAGCTGTTTGAGCATCTTATCTTTTTGGTAGTTAGCCTTTTCGGAGTTAATTATGAAATTCAAGCAAGGGAATCATATAAATAGAAAGTTATGTGATCATAATAAGGGACCAAACACTAAACATTAGCTATCCACCACCTAAGGTTTCATCCAAAGGCTATTTAATTAAAATTCAAGCATCCATTCTAGCACCCATTCAAGGGCAAGGGATCACATTCTTCTGCATACACTTCATAGGAGGGGAAGCTCATTCTATTCCGTGCACACATCTACTACAATTTTCTTAACATCTAGTTATTTGCTCGTTATCAAGTGTGATATGCACAAGAGCCACTTAGGGCACGGTTCCACACACACACACCTAGAACTACAATGGGTATGAAATGTAGTGCAACGCTCAGTCGTAAGATGACTCATTTGAAAAGTGAAGACAATCTAACCCCTCATTTGCATTATATTCTTTTTGGGATTTGATGCACTCTTGAGGGTTTTGCAGGTCAATATTTCATTGGTGGTTATCAACAACATTAGTGATCATTGTGTGACATACTAGCGACCCAAGGAGGACAACTAACACCCTTGTGACCAGTCAAAGATGGTTTTCTGAGAATTTTGGAAGTCACAGGCACCCCATTACTACTCTGTGGCACCTGCAGGTGCCCCCTACCCCCCCCTTTCCAGGTGCCCTAGTCTAGGTTAGATCGTCAACTCCACAAATTTTTCTGAGGCTCCGTGTGAAACTTCTCCTTTTCTGTTCACCTGTTTAGCACTTTGGCATAGTCCATATTTGGATGTGAGTCAACTAAGTCTTCTTTCCTCCTCTTTGCAACTAAGGTTTCATATTTACTAGCTTAATTTACTTAGGCCTATTTTTGTACTTAATTGCTTATTCATTTACTACTACATTGCAATTAATATTAGGCATCTATTTTATTCAACATTTTCTTAACCATTTGGTGAACCCACGCTCGAATCCAACTTATTTTTTTAGGGTTTTTTTCTTCTTATACTCGTCACCCCGTAGTGTTCATCTTAGATCTTTTGAGCATCTTGAGCTTCTTTCCCTCTTCACATAGGGTCTTTAAATCAATGGCTGAGGTTTATTTATCAATGGATGCAACTAAAAAACCCCTTTACCCAACTATCGTAATGTTCCTCTTACACTAACTTGAAACATCTAATAATGAACAGATGGATGCAAATGTGAGTCTTTTGCATTTAGGGTATGAATCCTCTTTTTACGGTCAAGGAACATAATAGTTATGTTACCCTTGAAAAATCCCTATGAAAATTGGCCCCTCTTTTCCTTTTGGTGTTCTTTTGTGTTTTGTGGGGCTTAATTTTGCCTAAGTGTGGAATTGTATGTGGAAGGTATCCATGTGTCCCTTTGGCACATCTTTGGAAAGGCGCAAAGAATTGGATACTCTCAAGAAATGAGGATCGACCGCATGGAAAAAAATGCAGCAATGCAACCCAAGTAGGCTGAAAAGTCAAAGTAAAGAAGAAGAGCTCGCAGGCCTCCACGTGTTGCCTAGGCACAGATTCAGAAAGAGAGAGAGAGAGAGAGGGAAGCCCCAAAGATGTGCAAGGTCTCCACATGTTCATGAAAAGCAACTACCACTGTCGGAAGAACCAGACAAAGAGGGAGAAGACCCGATGCTCGAAGGATTAAATGTGGTTTTGGATCATGAGGCATGCAGTTGAAGACGTGGCTGAAAATCAGAGTTGAGGCTCTCAAATGAAGATCGAAAAAGTGGTGGGTTAACAAAATCATGGGCACCATTGATATGAGACTAGATGAATTATAGAGTTATAATCAAAGCCCCGAATGCAATGCTAAATATGGGTCATGAGGTACTCTGAACATGGAAAACCTCGATTTTTCAACACCATACAGGATCATATGAAGGAAGATAAAAATGCAGATATAAAAACCGATGATGAGGCTTAGGATTGTTTTTTGAAACTCTCTTTTCATCTTATCTCGATTATTACTCTTGTCTCATGAAAATTGAATATCACTTTGAAATTATTGCTCTCAGACATGAATGTAATTTGATGCGACACATTAGAATTTTATATGGTTTTAATAGAATTGTAAAGTCCATTATTAAGCATATGTATTGATGTAACAATTTGAATTTTCTTATGTTGTGGATAAAAGACAAGAAGGGGATTCTATAGGGGCCCCTGCCCAGAAAAGTGACATACAATTCTAGAAATTATGTAAAAAGAACACAAGAAGAGAAACACATGCTCAGTTATCCTCCACTTTTACCTTAAAATATCCTCTCGAATGGGGGGATCTTGTTCAACAACTTATTCTTCCTGGATATGAATTCATTTAAACCCTGAAATGTCTGAGAAAACACAACTGACCCCACCAAGTTTCAAGACATCCCCATATCCATCAATGACTCAACAGTCATTCTGGGGCCATCCAAGATATCCCTCAGCTCAATCTTCTTCTGATAAGAAGATATCCAGTCTAGAAGATCTAAACCACCACCAGGAAATGTTATTTTCCCTTTTTCCTTATAGGGAATAGAACTAGTTGGAGTGGGCTGAGCAGAAGTAGGTTGAGAAGGAACATCTGGAGTGGCTGGAAGAGCAAAGTAGTACAGGCCAGGGACCTCATGGATCAAGGGATTTGGAACTAGACCCACCCTTTTGCATCCTTGTAAATGGTGGATGCTTTCTTGGAAGAGGAACAAGCCAAGGTCCTGATAATGTTTACTCCATTAAAAAATCCTGTTGCATTGGAATAGAAGGTTGGAGAGTAGACTTTACCTTACCCTCTTGAGTGATAGATAATGATGCTTTGGAACGGTGGGGAGATGAAGGCCCTACTTCTTCCTCATCTAAAATAATGATTGGGGTTTGAGAGCTTGATTCCCCTCTTTTCCTTCTTGGGGATGGTGCTTGGTATGGTGGATGGTTGGGATGGTATAGGTCTTACCTGACCCTTTTCCAAAGAAGTGATTTTATGCTTTAATTCATCCACCTTATGAGAAATTGCGGGCACAATATCAATGGAAGATTTTTTCTAAAGTACATAAGACTCCTTGGGAACCTCTTTCAGCATAAATTCTTCATTGCACAGAAAGGGACACTTGTATTCAGTCATTCCTGTCACAGCAGGCCTCCTCTCAATCCAAAACTTCTTCAACTCTTATGTATTTTTCTGGTGTTCCCACCAGAAGAGATGGTAATACATCGATTAGAAGGTAGAGAAAACAGGATTGATTTTGATCAATCTCAAGAGGAGTGAGAATCAAACTTCTCGATATGTCAGGGGCCCTTTGTTATCCCCCTGGGTTATAATTTCAAAAAAATCCCTAACAAATGCTTCATCTGGATGGTTAAAGTTGAAAATTTGATTCAAATCTTCTGAAGATATTTCCTTCAATCTATTTGCCATAACTACCCTTGCCATTATACCAATAAGGAGCTCTGCAATAGTTTCTCATGTTCAAGACTGGAAAAAAGATGCATATGGGGGAGGAAATAAGAGTGAAACTTATAGTAAAAATGGTGCAGGTGAATTGAATTGAATGAAATCATTTCCATCAAATGGATAGATATTTCTTCTCATCTCGCACGAAGGAAATAATGATGAAGTGATTGACTATCAACTGGTAGAAGAGATGATTAAGAGTGACAAAAAGTTACACATGGGGAACTACTCAAATCAAGAGACCTAGTGATCATTGCACACATTCCAAAACTAATGTTCGAAACTTAAGACTGATAATGGTCACATCATATCCATTTGAGGATTTTGAACTTTTTATAAAGGAGCGTACCTATTCTGCCAAATGTGAAGATAGAAAAGGTGACTTGGCATCCTAGTCATTATGAGAAAACAAGAGAATGTGAGTCACTAGTAATACTTCCACCTGGTAACATAAGAATGGAATATTTGTAAAGGAACAAGAATGGATCAGATTACAAGCTATAAAGGAGAATATTCCTTGGAAAATTCAAGCTTTTTGGGGGAAAATTGAAAAGTGAGTGAGCAATTGAGATTGTATAAATGCAATGAGAATACTCTTGCATTGTGGGGGTTAAAATTTTATGAAATTTTAGAAAAAAGGTGTAAATTGAGAGAAACCATTTATACCAAGCCAAAAAACTTGAACCAATTTGAGATACCCGAGTTGTTATTCATTTGCTTCCCATGCCTTCTCACCAAGATGATTGTACTGTACAATCATTGGAAAATATTGAGACATAATTGTTGTGTCCCTTATTGAAGAATTGGTGTTTCTTGAATCAATTTGTGTGTAGTTTCACAAGCATTGTTACTTTGTTCAAGATGAATTGTTTTGAATCAATTGATCTTCATTTCTGTTGCAATATTATGCTAATTAATCTCTCTAAATTACATAAATCCTTGTTAAAATAGTGAAATTTGGTAGCTGTAATTACATGACTGATGGAGATTTCCTTCATAATGTGGTAAACATAGTTTTAAAATCAATTTGTATCTGTTTGATAAAGATTGTTTGTAAGTTTATGAGTGTATCTTGGAATGTATTTAGATCAAAGATTGTTAGCATTTTTTGAGAGTTTTTCATGAGATTTTGTGTTTGAATTCTCAAATTTGTGTGAAATCCGTGTGTTCTTGGGCTTCCATGAATGCACAAAACTTCTGGTTGAAGGTTCATGTTTTATTTGAAGTGTGTGATCCATACTTTTCCATTAAGAAGATTGTCTGTAGTATTTGTTAAAAGTTCATCAAAGGTTTTGGTATAATCAACTTTATCTTGCTTAATTCCCCACCACAAATACATCCATAACTGATAAATCCTACAAGAACCACCCCTGCTTGTATTGTTTATCCATAAATGCTAAGGAGATTTGTTGAATTTACCCATCCTTTACCCAAAATATGCAGGAGAATGATGATTTTATTATTGTCTTTAGTAACCTGAACCTTGTCTAGGAGATATCTGCATTTTCTAGGGTGACAACTCGTGAGAGTTAGATTATGTTGCATTGACCATGTCTTCTCAAGGTTATTTCTCAATGTCTTAAAAGGAGAGTCAAATATTGTTGGTCCATTCTTTTCCCTTACAAATATAGGTTACAAAATGGGTCCTCTCACCCTGGTTGAAGGAAAAACCTAAAGTAGTAGGGTAGGTCAAACCCTTAACACAGTGTTATCCAACTTTTCCCAAGCTCGAGTGACAAAGAGATAGTTAGATCCTTCCCTGGCTACAAAATGATTCAAATTCTGATCTATCTTTCTCTAAGCATCTAGCTCAGTCCTGTTGATGCTTCTTGACTTCAAAGGGAGAACCGAATTTGGGTACCAACACCACTCTGGCACCATTTCTAGGGACTATTTGTGTAAATACAGATAAATACTGACCTCTGGTAATGTATTAAACATGTTTAGATGTAAATACATGGTCTAGACATCATCCTTTGTTGAGATTTACAAAAATGAGCTTAATCAGAAGTTATTTGCTTAATATTTTCCTAGTTTAAGTAGGCTTTCCATTAAATCTACTTGGCTAGGGGTAAATACTGACAAGGGATACTGAGATTTGTCAAGCTTTGTTGAAATTGGTCATTAAGTTTCATTTGACAAGTCATTTGCAATGATTTACACATCTAAGGTGCAAGACCTTAGTGGCGACTCCACATTGTTCAGAATTTTTTGTAAATACCAGTGCTTCAAGTTTCAATTCATTGAAATTTGTCATTAAGATTTATAAAGATGGAAGGAAGAAGATCCTTCTTCAAGACAGATCCTACTAGAAAATTGTTTCCAGAGCTAGGAAGGACAAATCCAATTAAGAAACAAGTCTGGAGAGCTTTGGGAGATCAAAGGTCGGAAGAGAAATTAGTGCCTGTGGTTGAGAGTGATCAACCTTTGATAGAGGATTATTCTAGTTCCTCATATAGTTCTGGATCAAGCAGTCCCTGTAAAAATCTATATACTCCAACTGTGAGGGGCCTTCATTTGCAACTGATATAGGTATTCCTCATCTTCCTCTTTTATCATTAAGAAGTAATAGAGTGTCCTGTGAAACTGAACCATTGAAGGATCAATATTTTGAGGATCATACCCCATTTCCTCAAAGATCTCCTATCCCATACCATTTTAATCCTCATATTCAAGACACCTCCTCAAAATAATATGGCACTCCCACCTCCTAGACCCCCATTTGTTGTTAATGTATATAGACCTATAGATTTCACAGGTATGGTGGGTTATCCCAATGCAGTCCCTAATGATGCAAGGAATAGATTGCCAAATTTCAAGGGAATAATGCCATCAGTGGTGACCAACACCTCAGACTCTTTACTAATATTATGGAAGACTTTGAGATTGAGCATGAGGATGTATATGTGAAGTTTTTTATTCATACTCTGGAGGAGGATGCCCATGATTGGTATAAAGCTTTGCCAGAAAATTCTATTGATTCATGGGTAGAAATGAAAAATGCCTTCAAATTGCAATATGGGGATAAGACTGATCCAAGGTTCCTTCTCTCAGAGTTTGAGAACATTAAAAAGAATCCCAATGAACTTGTCCTAGATTTTAATGCTAGATTCAACAAAACTTTGAACACATACCTGGTAATATTGAGACCAAGTGATCAATCTTTCCTAATAAAGTATTTTGATGCCTTTGACAAGAAAGAAGCATACTATTTAAGAGACAAAAACCTCAGGACTTTGAGGCAATATTTCTCCATGGCAGTCTAGATAGAAAATAATATCAAGGCAGTAGGAAAACCTCCCAAAAGGGAGGGTGTCAAATTAATCAATCCTAAAAAGTCCTCAAACAAGCAAGGGAGTTGATTTGGAAGAAGTAGTTAAGACTCTGGAAGGAGCAGTCAAGGAAATTTCCTATAAACTTGCTAGAGCAAGAGAAAGGAATAAGATAGAGCTCTCAGGGCCAGCACCAATCTCAGGGCCAAAACAGATTTGGGAATCATCCTAGAGGTGATCACAGATCAGATGAAAGAGGAAAGGGGCCCATGGGATCAGGAAATAAACAACCACCAAGAGAAAATAAGTTAGTCCCTGATCCATTAACTGCTAGGGTTTCCTTGGTAGAAGAAGCTCATGTCATCGACTGGTGTGATAAATGTTTCCTCCCACATGCCCCATGTGACCCTACTGAGGAAGATGAAGAGATTGATGATAATACTGCTTATGGTGACGTTTGCATGATGGAATGCACAAATGGTTCACAACTAGGAGCTACTTCTACTGAATTGTTGAGTGCAAGAATGGTGGAAATTTTTTGGGATTGTATACAACGAATAAACTTTTTCCCTCCTACTACTAACATTGATATTGATATGGTCCAGGATTTTGATCTTCCTAATCATGATTTTGAATATTGAAGATCATTGATGATTAAGAAATATGATGGTGGGATTCCTTCTAAGGAGGATAGGTAATTATTAATGAATGCAGTAGTTTCTCAGGAAAAGGAGTACAATCTCAAAAGTAGAGTTGTCAAAGGAGGAGGGCCACAACCCAAACCAAAAACTCCACTTCTCACTAATATCCCAAAATATCCCCCGAAGAAGGATGTGCCAACCAAAATCCCAGTTAATGTCAACAAACCCAGTAACCCTGCCCAAGCCATGAAGAACCTTATACCTCAAGAGAAATCAATTACCCTACCCCTCAATATAACTTTACCCAAGTATACCCCCTGTGACATGGCTCAAATTTTGAGTCAAATCAAGGTCATTGTACCTATTGTTGAGTTTCTTAGAATCCCTGAGCATAGGAGAAGAGCCTTTGAGTACTTGGGATTTAAGGAAGAGGTGGTAGTCCCAGGTAAAGATGTTAACAATGTTGATATTCCTCCTGTTATTGAAGAATCCGAAGTGCCACAAACATTGGAAAATTTGGGGGAATCCTCTGAAGTGTACCTAGGCACTAGCCCTTGTTGAATCTCAACTTGATGTTGATCCCTTTTATACTACTTTGATTATTAAAGACAAACTTGTTCACAATTGCATGTTTGATTCAGGGGCTTCATGTAATGTGATGCCACTTGAAGTGATGAATGAGTTGAACATCAAAGTAACAACAAATTTTGGGAAGTGCACTGCCATGGATTCTAGAGAGGTACCAGTAATTGGATATGTCAAAGGTTTGGTGGTATAATTAGCAGCTTACCCTGGTAAGTATTTGACCATGAATGTAGTTATTGTGGATTGCCCTGCTAAATGGGGTATGTTGTTGTCAAGGAAATGGGCTATCAGTGTTGGTGGAAGTGTGCAA
Source organism: Taxus chinensis (assembly GCA_019776745.2). Taxonomy (NCBI): domain Eukaryota; kingdom Viridiplantae; phylum Streptophyta; class Pinopsida; order Cupressales; family Taxaceae; genus Taxus; species Taxus chinensis. The sequence goes on along the minus strand of CM034149.1, from coordinate 827,851,952 downwards.
ATGGATATGTCATACACCACCATACTAGTAGAGGGAAATTTGGTCAAGTTGTATGGGGAGAAGAAGATGTTACATCTGATTGAAGATCCCAACAATGCTTCTTATGAAGTATTATATACAGATGTAGATGTCAATAACTTTGTTGGTTATGCAGACTTTAAGGAACACTATATTAATGAGAGTAGATGCCTGGATCAGATTGGTGTCCCCTGGACTTTGATGTTTGATGGAGCTTGCTCCAATATGGGGAACGGTGTTGGAGTTGTCCTTGTATCTCCAAGTCAAGAGAATTTTAATTTTTCTTTCAAACTAAATTTTGAGTGCACAAATAATATTGTTGAGTATGAGGCACTATGCTTTTGGGTTTGAGGATTGCTTGGAAATACGGTATTAAGGACATAGTTGTTAAAGGAGACTCAGAGTTGGTGGTCAAACAAGTTAGAAAATTGTATGCTACTAAAAATAAAAGGATGAAATAATATAAGCATGCAGTTTGGGATTTTATTGAAATGTTTGACTCCTTTAATATATTGTATCATGACAAACTCATAGTACTGCAGCAGATAGGTTGGTGGTGCTTGGATCCAGGTTTGAAAACTACATTGTTTCTCCTTATTGTGACTATGATATTGAAGTATTGTCAAGACCATTTGTCCCTGATAATGTAAAACATTGGAAAGTTTTTGAAGATGATGCCCAAGTCCTAGAGGTTTTTGCAAAATGAAGGAGAATTTACCAACCAATGTATGGATTGGGAACCTATGGTTTTTGTTTGTGATGGAAAGGAAACCTTGTTTGGAAAAGACATTATTCAGTTAAAAACAAACACCATTCCTAGGGGGTTGGTTGCTTTAGAGTCAAATTTTGATAATGCAGATAGGGTAGTCCATCGACACATCTCAGCTTCAAGGGATGTGGAGGAGCATAATTTGGGAACTGAAGAAAATCCTAGAAAGATATGGCTAGGAAGTAATTTGAGTAAAGAGGAAAGGCAGTCCTATTTTGAGTTGTTAAAGAAGTACCAAGACTGCTTAGCATGGTCCTACTCAGAACTGAAAGCATATAGGGAGGATCTATTTCAACATGAGATACCTTTAAAACCTAATGCTAAACCATTTAGGAAAAAACAAAGGCCCATTAATCCACTTCTATCCCTCAAGATGCAAGAAGAACTCAAAAAGTTAAGGGATGGGGGTATAATACAACCAATAAGATATTCTTCATGGGTGGAAAACTTAGTGCCAGTGAGAAAGAAAAATGGGGACATAAGGTTGTGTGTGGATTTTAGAAACTTGAATAAGGCCTCAATTAAAGATAATTATCCATTTCCTAATATGGATAACATGCTACAATTGGTCACTGGATCCAAGTTACTGTCTACATTAGATGGATTCTCAGGGTATAACCAGGTAGTTGTAAAGCAATCAGAGAGAATCAAAAATTGCTTTTACTACCCCATGGGGTACCTATGTATATGTGAGAATGCATTTTGGCTTGATGAATGTTGGGGCTACTTTTCAAAGAGCAATGGATGTTGCATTCTCAGGCTACATAAATGAATTTATTGCAGTTTATCAGATGATGTGACAATTTTTTCTAGAAAAAGAAGTGATCACTTGAATCATGTAGAGAAGATGTTGATGAGATGTAGAGAATATGGCATCTCATTGAATCCTAAGAAGTGCCATTTTGGGTTCAAAAGGAAAAATTTTGGGGCACATTGTATCAAAAGAAGGGGTCATGATTGATCCTGAAAGAGTAGAAGCAATTGGTAAAGTTCCTGTCCCTAAAACTAAGAAAGGGATTCAGTCCTTCTTTGGCCAAATAAATTTCATTAGGAGGTTCATTTCTAACTTTTCTTGAAATGACTATCCCTATTACAAACATGTTAAAAAAACCAACTTATCCAATGGGAGGAAGGAGCTCTCCAAGCTTTCAGTGGAATTAAGGAAGCATTAAAAAATGCTCCAGTGTTGGCAGCCCCTGATTACAAGAAAGCTTTTCAGATATTTTCCTTTTCATCTGAAAATACTATTGCATCTGTGTTACTACAAAAGGATGAAGAGGGAAATGAAAGGCCCATTTCTTTTTTCAGTAAAGCATTACAGGGTGCTGAGTTAAAGTATACCATCATGGAGAAGCAAGCTTTTGCTTTGGTAAGAGCAACTAAAATTTTTCAGGCCTTATATCTTGAGTTCTAAGATTGTGGCCTATGTTCCCCACACTATGGTCAAGGGTATTTTATTAGAAATGGAGGTTTCTAGAAAAATATGTCATTGGGTGAACAAGCTATAAGAATATGACATAGATATATAGACCACCAAGCTGGTTCGAGGTTTGGGTCTTGCAAAATTAATGGCAGAGAGCAACCTACAGGTGATGGAAGTCAATGAGATTGAGGAAGGAACTATGGATGTCCATGAAAAATTAGTCAATTCCATATGGTACAAGGACATAATATTCTACCTCAGAAATTTGGAGTGTCTAGGACATCTAGACAAAAATCAGAATAAGGACACTCAAACTAGCCTCCCAAAAATATATCATAACTGATTATGGGTTGGCTTGGAAGAATCTTGAGGGGGTTCTTTTAAGATGTATTACAGAGGAAGAAGCTCCCAAATTGATTGCAAAATTTCATGGGGGAGTGTGTGGAGGCCACTTTTCTGGCAGAGTAACTACTCACAAAATCTTGAGGGTAGGTTACTGGTGGCCTACACTTTTCAAGGATGCAGCCTTGTTGGTTAGGAAATGTGACAGTTGTCAAATATTTTCAGGAAGAATGAAAGCTTCAAGTGCCCTTCCTTTGCAACCAGTGTCAATAGAAGCTCCTTTTAAACAATGGGGCATGGATTTTATTGGAGAACTCTCAGATCCCTCAAGTGTAGGGCATAAATGGATACTGGTGGCCACAAATTATTTTACCAAGTGGGTTGAAGCTATTCCCACCAAGAAAGTAACTCATCAAATTGTCATGGATTTCATCCTGAATCATATAATTTGTAGGTTTGGGGTACCTGTAAAAATAGTTGTTGACAATGCTATGAGCTTTAGAGCTAAGCCACTAATAGCTATGTGCCAAGAATATGGGATAAATTTGACATATGCATCCAATTATAATCCACAGGGGAATGGTCAAGCTGAATCAAGCAATAAGAATTTTCTTAAGATTATTAGAAGGAAATTGGAGATTAACAAAAGAAAATGGGGTGAGCAGTTGAAATTTTCTTTATGGGAAGATAGAATCACTGCCAAAAGGGCTACTGGAAAGAGTCCATTTGAATTAGTTTATGGAGTCCAAGCTCTCTTTCCCCTACATATGCAGTTTTCCTCTTATCAGTTCATACAGTAGCTTGAGGATGCAGAGGTGAATCCCTATGAAGCAAGGATCAATCAAATTATTGAGTTGGATGAAGAGAGAAGAGAGTCTCACCAAAGACACCTTAAGTTTAGAGAGAAACTTAAGAAATTTGTTTGATAAGAAGGTGACTCCCAGAAATTTCAATGTTGGAGATCTTGTTTTACTATGGGACAATAGACACGAGGACAAGGGAAAACATGGAAAATTTGATGCCTTGTGGATGGGTCCCTATTCCATTGACATAAGAATTGGTGAGCATACCTTTTTCCTGAAAGATCTGGATGGATATCTACTCAAATTTCCTGTTAATGGCAGGCATCTGAAGCACTTCTTGGATTGATTTTAAGCAAGGTACGAATTCTTGTACAATGTATAGTCTTTTGTTTATCGTTTTTGTTTTTTTTTTTTTCCTGGTCTATAGTGACTAGTTGCCTTTTTTTTATTTTTGTTTCCCTTTTTTCTCTCTTGGTCTATGACCAGTTTTGGTTTGTTTTTTTTTGTATGGTTTTGGTGTTTTTTTGACCTTGTGCATGTTTTAAATTGACTCTGTAACCCAATGGATTTTAGGCACTTGGTCTATTTATGTTTGGTTTGTATGGTTCTTGTGGCACCCGTAGGGGGTGCCCATCCCCAGTCAGAGCCAGTGTTGGTGCTCAATTTAAATCTCACCCTTTTTATCCAAAGTATGCCTTCAAAAATTTCTCTACCTGATTTACCCATATTTTAAAATGTATGCTCAAAGATAGGACTGTGATGGATGTAAATGTGAGTCTTGTGTTTAGGGTGTGAATCCTCTTTTTTGGTCGAGGAATGTAATAGTTATGTTTCCCCTAAAAATCCTTGTGAAAATTGGCCCCTCTTTTCCTTCTGGTGTTCTTTTGTGTTTTGTGGGGCTTAATTTTTCCTAAGGGCAGGAGCTAGATGCGGAAGGTATCCATGTGTCCCTTTGGTGCATCTTTGGAAAGGCATAAAGAATTGGAGACTCTCAAGAAGCGAGGATCGACCACGTGGAAAAAACATAGCAAGGTAGCCCAGGTAGGCTGAAAAGTCAAAGTAAAGAAGAAGGGTTTGCAGGCCTCCACGTGTCACCCAGGTGCAGATTCAGAAGAAGAGAGAGAGAGGGAAGTCCCAAATATGCGCAAGGTCTCCATGTGTCATGTAAAAGAAGCTACCACCATCAGAAGAACTAGACAAAGAAGCAGAAGACCCGATGCTTGGAGGATTGAATGTGGTTTTGGGTCCCGAGGCATGCAGTTGAAGACGTGGCTAAAAATCAGAGTTGAGGCTCTTAAATGAAGACAAAAAAGTGGTGGGTTAACAAAATCATGGGCACCATTGATATGAGACTAGAGGATTGCAGAGTTACAATCAAAGCCTCCCTAGGAACACAAACAAAATATGGGTCAGTGTGGGGTGTTCTGAACAGGAAAACCTTAATTTTTCAACACCATACAGACTCATATGAAGGAAGACAAAGATGCAGATATAAAAACTGATGAGCAGGCTTAGGCTTATTTTTATTTGAAACTTTCTTTTCATCTTATCTTGATTATTACTCTTGTCTCATAAAAATTGAATATCATTTTGAAATTATTGTTATCAGACATGGATGTAGTTTGATGCGACACATTAGAATTTTATATGGCTTTGATAGAATTGTAAAATCCATTATCAAGCATGTGTATTGATGTAACAATTTGAGTTTCCTGTGTTGTGGATAAAAGACAAGAAGGGGATTCTATAGGGGCCCCTTCCCAGAAAAGGTTACATACATTCTAGAAATTATGTCAAAAGACACAAGAAGAGAAACAACGCTCAGTTATCCTCCACTTTTACCTTAAAATCTCCTCTGAATGGGGGGATCTTGTTCAACAACTTGTTCTTCCTAGGTATGAATTCATTTGAACCTTGAGTTGTCTGAGAAAACACAACTGAACCTGCCAAGTTCTGAGACATCCCCATGTCCCTCAATGATTCAACAATCATCTTAGGGCCATCCAAGATATTCATCAACTCAATATTCTTCTGATAAGAAGACACCCAGTCCAGAAGATCTAAACCACCACCAGGAAATGTTGTTTTCCCTTTTTCCTTATAGGGAATATAACTAGTTGGAGTGGGCTGAGCAGAAGTAGGCTGAGAAGGAACATCTGGAGTGGCTGGAAGAGAAAGTACTACAGGTCAGGGACCTGATGGAGCAAGGGATTTGGAACTAGACCCACCCTTTTGTATCCTCGTAAATGGTGGATGCTCTCTTGGTAGAGGAACAGGTCAAGGTCCTGATAATGTTTGCTCCATCAAAGAAGCCCATTGCATTGGAATAGAAGGTTGGAGAGTAGACTTTCCCTTACCCTCTCGGGTGGCAGATAATGATGCTTTGGAATGATGGGGAGATGAAGGCCCTACTTCTTCCTCATCCAAAATAATGATTGGGGTTTGAGAGCTTGATTCCCCTCTTTTCCTTTCTTGGGGATGGTGCTAGTATGGTGGATGGTTGGGATGGTTTGGGTCTTGCCTGACCCTTTTCCAGAGAAGTGATTCTCTACTCTAATTCATCCACCTTATGAGAAATGGTAGGCACAATATCAATGGAAGATTTGTCGTAAAGTACATAAGACTCCTTGGGAACCTCTTTCAGCACAAATTCTTCATTACACAGAAAGGGACACTTGTATTCAGCCATGCCTGTCACAGCAGGCCTCCTCTCAATCCAAAACTTCTTCAACTCTTCTAGAGTTTTCTGTGTTCCCACCAGAAGAGATGGTAATACATCGACTGGAAGGTAGAGAAAACAAGATTGATTTTGATCAATCTCAAGAGGAGGGAGAGCCAAACTTCTCGATATGTCAGGGGCCCTTTGTTATCCCCTGGGTTAACAATTTCAAATAGAGCCCTAACAAATGCTTCATCTGGGCTTGTTAAGTTAAATATTTGATTCAAATCTTCTGAAGATATTTCCTTTAAGCTATTTGCCACAACTACCCTTGCCATTATACCAATAAGGAGCTCTGCAATAGTTTCTCACGTTCAAGACTGGAAAAGGATGCATATGGGGGAGGAAATAAGAGTGAAACTTATAGTAAAAATGGTGCAGGTGAATTGAATCGAATGAAATCATTTCCATCAAATGGATAGATATTTTTACTCATCTCACATGAAGGAAATAATGATGAAGTGATTGACTATCGACTAGTAGAAGAGATGATTAAGAGTGACAAAAAGTTGCACACACGGGGAACTACTCAAATCAGGAGACCTGGTGATCATTGCACATGTTCCAGAACTGATGTTCGATAACTGGAGGCTGAAATGGTCACATCATAGCCATTTGAGGAGTTCAAGGAGCTGCCATAAAGGAGCGTACCTATTTCTACCAAATGTGAAGATAGAAAAGGTGACTTGGCATCCTAGTCATTCTGAGAAAATAAGAGAACGTGAGTCACTAGTAATACTTCCACCTGGAAACATAAGAATGGAATATTTGCAAAGGAACAAGAATGGATTAGATTACAAGCCATAAAGGAGAATATTCCTTGGAAAATTCAAGCTTTTTGGGGGGAAAACTGAAAAGTGAGTGAGCAATTGAGATTGTATAAATGCAATGAGAATACTCTTGCATAAGGGGGGTTAAAATTTTCTAAGCTTTAGAAAAGGTAAAGGAGAGAACCAGTTTATACCAAGCCAAAAAACTGTTTGAGATACCTGAGCTGTTGTTCATTTGTTCAAATGCCTTCTCACCAAGATGATTGCACTGTACAACCATTGGAAAATATTGAGGTCATAATTGTTGTGTCCCCTTATTGAAGAATTGGTGTTTCTTAAATCAATTTGTGTGTAGTTTCACAAGCATTGTTACTTTGTTCAAGATGAATTGTTTTGAATTAATTGTCTATTCATTTCTGTTGCAATATTATGTTAATTAATCTCTCTGAATTACATAAATCCTTAGTTAAAATGGTGACAATTTGGTAGTTGCAATTACATGACTGATGAGAGATTTCCTTCATAATGTGGTAAACGGTTTTAAAATCAATTTGTATCCATTTCTATTTGAGATCTTTGTAAGTTCCTATGAGTGTATCTTAGGAATGTATTTGATCAGAGATTGTTAGATGTTTTATTGAGAGTTTGTCATGAGATTTTATGTTTAAATTCTCAAATATTGTGTGAAATCCCATGTTCTTGGGCTTCCATGAACACAAAACTTCTGTTGAAAGGAATGTTTAGACCATGTGATCCATACTTTTCTCATTAAGAACAATTGTCTATAGTATTTGTAAGGTTCATTTGAGGTTTTTGTATAATCAACTTTATCTGCTTAATTCCCTAAAAAATACATCCATAATGATAAATCCTACAAGAACCACCCCTGTTTGCATTTCTTATCCATAAATGCTAAGGATATTTGTTGAATTTACCCATCATTTACCCAAAATATGTAGGAGCAAGCTAGTTTTATTGTTGTCTTTAGTAACCTGAACCTTGTCTAGGAGATATTTGTATTTTCTAGGGTGAAAACTCATGAGAGTTATATTATGTTGCATTGACCATGTCTTCTCAAGGTTATTTCTCAATGTCCTAAAAATGAGAGTCAAATATTATTGGTCCATTCTTTTCCCTTACAAATACAGGTTACAAAATAGGTGCTCTCACCCTAGTTGAAGGCAAAACCTAAATTAGTAGGGTAGGTCAAACCCTTAGCACAGTGTTATCCAACTTTTCCCAAGCTCAAGTAACAAAGAGACAATTAGATCCTTCCCTGGCTACAAAAGGATTCAAATTCTGATCTATCTTTCTCTAAGCATCCAACTTAGCCTGTTGATGCTTCTTGACTTCAAAGGGAAAACCGATTTGGGTACCAACAATCTATAGGCAAGCTTAAGTATCAGGAACAAGCTTAATCTTCTGTGCGCTTTCAAAGTAAATCAACTTTCAAGCCATTCGATAAATGTTCTGAGGCTAAAATCATTTTTGACATTGTATCTAATACTAAGTAACTTTAATGGCAACCACCTAAGTATACATATACAAAATTGACCACCGCTCTGCATATTTTACTTCCACAAATTGTCAAGAGAAACCTTATTATGTTTCCTCCTCCACTCAATTTATATCCATCTCACCATAAAGGTCGTAATTATGATGAAAAACTCAGATGTGACTATCATCAATGTGTTGGACATTCTACTGATCATTTTTAAAAACTTCACAATCTCATTCAAGATTTGATCAATATTAATGCAATTGAGCTTCCAGAGCATATGGCTTCTGCACCTGTCAATGAAAATCATAAGCTCAAAATATTTAATAATCCTCTGCCGAAACATGAAAAATAAGTGGTTGAATCCTTGGAAAATCATACATATCACGCAGTGCCTCCTCTCACATAGGGGGCTCTTGATTTTCTAGTTGCTCATACCAAAACATCTCCACCACTCATTACATTCTCCAATCATGACTATCATGCTACATTATCTTCTGATCACTTACACATTAGTGCTTCTATTGGATCCAATTCTATGAAAAACACAACAATTGATCCATCATGGTGTATCAGTGTGTGTTCTATCGCAATCCTTGTTACTATTGGCTATCCACTATCACAAATTTCATATCTAGTCCCTTAATCATATAACATTGTCAAAATTTTAGTCAATGTCGGTCCTCTCACCATGCTTGTGCCTTTTCTTGTGGCACCAACAATAAAAGGCTGTGTCATGCTCTTAGGTTTTAATTGGATTCGCGCATCTAAATCTATCATCTCCTTGAACCACTTACGTTTGAAATTCTATCAATGGTGTTCCGCCATCTACACCATGGTCACAACCTCCTCTTAAGGTTGCCATTGCATTAGTTAGAGCATCTAGGCCCCCACAACCTCTCGAAATTAAAGCATAATCTGCTCCTAGCTCACCTGTTCACACACGGCCTACACGGTCTCATCGGTCTGTCAGTCCATCACACCAGTCTAGGTCCTCCATTCAGAAAACTCCTTCACCTCGATATGCATCACCTCCGCATTATATTTCACATAGGTGTTCATCACCTCCACGTTCTGCTTCACATAGGTCTCCATCACCTCCACATTTTGTTACATAAAGGTGTTTGCCACCTCTATAATATACTCATTGATCGCATGCATATAGACTTCATTCACCTACACAACGTTTATCTCATATATATCCACTCTTAGAGCATGATCACATGCCTCTATCTCCGCAAGCATCGAGTGGATGACCCTCGTCTTTCACTTTTATTGTATAACACATTAATCATCACACACTTGGGGGGCATCACACTATTTATTTCTCCTCCCCATTGCATCAACACACATCTTATATTCTCATCATTTCACATCTTGTCTCTCACATACAACATACACATCTTGATACATGCTCGTATCATCATTACCCAATGACGCACTCTCGCACTACAACTCACACTTGACTATTGAGGGCATCCTATACACATGAATCTCACACATCACACACTACACTACACATTTTGCACATTCATCTCTCTTTACGTAACCTTTATTCTATGAATTCATGACATATCTTACTGATATCTACTTCTGCACGCTATGGTCATTACCTTATGACGTACCCTAGTTCCATGGTCCATACTCAAATGCTGATGGTCTACATATCAAATGGACCTCACCACACTCACTCACTCAAATACTCTATACTTTGCACTTTGACGATCACATATTTTTAGTACACACAATTCAACCCATTTCCCGATGACGCACTCTTGTTCTATGGTTCATTCTTGACTGTTGATGGGACATGTATAAATGAACCTCATATCATGCATACACATCCATTATAGGGGAACACTTCTCCTATCATTCAATCTACATTCCATTCCATCTCATACACAAATACTGCATATCTTGGTCGCATTTCATCTTGCTTACATTTACTTGTTACATGTACTCTTTTTACACATGCTAGTCAGATATCGCATATGTCATTATCTTTCCATACACACATGCACGTTCACTTGATTTCTAGTTGTGATCATATATTCTACAGATCTATACATGCAGCATGGATGTTTGGCACAATACCTATTACCGGTCCCATAACAGCTCCTGGGGGCATCCACTTTCATACACTACAGGTGTTATTGTTTCATTTTTATGGCACATTAATTTATCGTATTATAAACACCGTGACATAATTTTTATCTTTTAAACATGCTAACAGGTGCTTCATGTGTAGCATTTGTATTATAGGTCTATTTGCTTTCATGGTTATCTATTACATTGCCTATCTTTACTTGTCATTGTTTACCAGTGTTTGTGGGATTTTCCCTTTGTCTTGTGTGCACACTTGTCTGTGTTTGGCCTAGTTGGCCTTGATTGTCTTGCAACATCATGAGTGATGTTTCATGTTTGAAACTTTCTTTTCGCGGTCTACATTATGTTCTTGCATCTTAGCTTACACATTGTTTGCTTTCTTGTTAGCTTACATTTTTTCTTCTACATGTGTGTTTGTCTTGCTTGTACTAACACTTGTTTCCTAGCCACTTTTTTTGCGTGTGTCTTGGTTTCTACCAAGCACACTCGCCCCTACAGGGCATCGGTTTTAGCATATCGGTCGGTCCTCCTTTGGGCCACATACTCCTTGATGACATTGCATGCACCCTAAATGAGGGGGGGTATCAATTGGGTGAATTAGTCACCCCATATAATAGTCTATAGTTATTGTTCAACATAGTTTAGTACCATTATAACACAGTCATCAACATTGGATAAGGCTCAGAATCTGACTTGGGTCCTTACTAAAACATAGACACTAGCTCCTAGACCAGGACAATAATGCATGTGACTAAGGGGAAATTACACAACATTCTTTAGTGTAGCACTATCTACAACACTTCACACAACAAATTTTGGCAGGGCAGCCATTCCTTTAGCTCTAAACATCCATACATTAAAGCTTCTTTTCCTTTCACATTGATCTAAATTGGTTGAATTGGATTAAATTTTTACACACCATCTGTAGTGGTGTTCCATACATTATGAAGTAGTTAAAGGTTAGAGGATGACACCATATTTTTATCCCTACACTTCTTCCAGTTCTTGGCGTTAGATCACTTGAAAAACTCACAGTCGGTACAACTGGTGTGAGAGTTCCTGAAAAAATCACTCCTCTACATCATCTACATGATGTTTTCTTTACTCTTTTCCTCATCACAGATCAGGCACACATGTTCCTTTTTCACATTTTTGCATTTTACATGCTTTCCTACATACTTTTTACACATTTTGATCATATGCATGTGTATTTGACTACTTGTTTTCTCTTCTCTTTTGCAAGTCTGTCCTTATGGGAAGCGGTAGTCAACATCATCCTACATCAACAAAACTAACAACATCAATCACAACAACAATTGACATCAACAATAGGTAAAATGGTGACATCTACACACACGTTTCTTCCCTAGGGTCATCATTATCATCACTTTTTACACTTTCTCCTCTCTAGTTTCCACGCTTCACATTTTTATTAGTCCACGCTTTTTTCCTTGTCTTTTGGCACAATTTCACCATCAATCTACATGGTTATCAGGTATTCATCTCTTATCTACTTTATGTCATCAAGATTTCACTCAACAACATAAAGTGGGGGAAAATGTAGACACAAGATCATGCACTTTGGGTAATTATCTAGTCCTGATTGCATACTACTATTCATATGATTTCTAAGTAAGAAAAGTACTAATTAATTCGTGTCTTTGGCCATATTTTCTTTATTTCTATTTCCACTTTTTGTCTTACACTCTTTCTAGCTCAGTTTTTCTTTTCACACCTCGACACTTCTCATCCTGGACACCAACGCTCAGCCAGTCACCTCCATCCCCTCTAGGCGCCCCTAACCTCTTTGTACTTTGATCACATCTTTTGGGTCCTTTCTAGTTGTTTGACATCTTATATTTTTTGTAGTAGACCTTTTCGGGGATAATTACAAAATTAAAGCAAGGGAATCATATAAATATAAAGTTATGTGATCATAATAAGGGACTAAGCACTAAGCATTAGCTATCACCACCTAAGGTTGCATCCAAAGGCTATTCAAGAGCATTCAAGCATCCATTCTAGAATCCATTCAAGGGAAAGGGACTACATTCTTCTTCATACACTTCATAGGAGGGGAAGTTCATTCTATTCCATGCACACATCTACTACATTTTTCTTACATCTATTTATTTTCTTGCTATCAAGTGTGACACGCAGAAGATCCACCTAGGGCACAAGTATACACACACACACACACCTAGAACTACAGTAGGTCTGAAATGTAGTGTAACGCTCAGTCGTAAGATCGCTAAGTTGAAAGTTGAGGAGATTCCGACCCCTCATTTGCATTATTTTATTTTTGAGATTTGATGCACTCTTGAGGGTTTTGTAGGTTATCAACAACATCGACGATCATTATGCAACATACTAGCGACCAAAGGTGAAGGACAACGAACACCTTGCGACCAGTCAAAGATGGTTTTTTGAGAATTTTGGCCATCACAGGTGCCCAGTATTGGTATATGGTGCTCGCATGTACCCCCACCCCTTTCCAGGTGCCCTAGTCCAGGAAGATCGTAAGCTCACACATTTTTCTGAGGCTCTGTGTGATAGTTGTCCCTCTTTGCTCACCTGGTCAGCACTTCAACACAATCCAGATTTGGTTGTGAGTTAGCTAATTATTATTTCCTCATATTTACAACAAGGGTTTCATATTTACTAGCTTAATTTTCTTAGGTCTATTTCTGTACTTAATTGCTTATTCATTTACTGCTACATTGTAATTAGTATTAGGCATCTAATTTATTCAATATTTTCTTAATCACAAAGGATGAACATACCTCTCCAAAGATGATAGTTTGGATGATTGGATTGAGAAGGGAGCTTCTTCAATGGGAGAACGGTGTATTAGAATACTTCAACTTCTTCACATTCATAGGAGGTTCCTATTCAGTACTGCAAATGTTCAATATGCGAGTCTTATCACTTGTAATTTTTTTGGATCCTTAGGCAATGTCATGGGTTAATTTTTATAGGATCACGTCGTTTAAATAAATTGACACTGATCCACACCGATCAACGTCAATATAGGGAATTGGCACCGTTTTTTATCTTTTTTTAGGAGAATGGTTGAATTTGGTTCCAAACATCTCCTTTTTTGGGATTTTTGGGGTTTATAATGGTTTTGAAGTTGTTTAGGATCGTGGGCAATTTGCTAGGGTTGTTTGGGTTTTTTTTATTTTGATTTGATTTTGTTTATTTTGTGGTTATGGGTGGTTACACATCTCCTTTTTTAGGATTTTCGGGGTTTATAATGGTTTTGAAGTTGTTTAGGATCGTGGGGAGTTTGCTACGGTTGTTTAGGTTTTTTTCTTTTTATTTGATTTTGTTTATTTTGTGGTTATGATTGGTTACGGGTGGTAGAATTGTGAATATAGGTCGATAAATGGGTAAAGTGATTGTGTGGGAGTATGAAGGGATGTCTTAAGGTAGGTATGTACATATAGGAATTAGGGTGACCTAATTATAGTGTCTACATTTACCTCTTTTGTCAAGTGGTTTGTGATTGACAAGCCATGAGAAAAAAATGAGTGAGATAGTTGGATTTATGTTGGATATGTGATGCCCCTCAAATTGGGGGTCTTCCCATTCCAACCTCTGACAGGGGAGATCTATTAGTTCCAACGTGTAAAATTTTGGCCATAGGGACTACAACAAATGTTGCCCCCCGACGAACCCAAACCTGAGAGAGACAGTTCTCTCTATTCTATAGGGCTTCGTTCTCTCTATTCTATATGGCAGAGAGTGGTGAATCGATAGGTACTGACCGTTACATCAATTAAGGGAAAATGTTAGTCCCGTTTCATTGGAACTCAAAAGTGATGAATGCAGAGAAGTAACAAATGTTTCCACACTGAACGAAATCATTCCAACTACACCCTAGAACAGGAGTAGGGTAGGTAGGGCCCCCTATCTCTATATGGCAGAAAGAAATGATGCCTCCAAATAGAGAGAGAGGGGTCCCATAGAGATATGAGAGGGGGGGTGGCCCCTCTATACAGATATAATATGGAGCTATGAGCCAACCTAATCTATCTAGTTGGGGGCCCTCTCCCAATCACTAATCAATAGGTTGGTGGTTGGTCAAGTGCTCTCCGTATTATATATATATGACTACTCGTATATAAAGGTATTCTATGATTGATTATATGCGTAACATGCGTGCAATATAAAGATAGATGGCCCCATCCAATCTCTAATCTACCCCATCATCCTGGACCAGAGCCTTCTCCCCATTCACCAAGGCTAGCTACCTCCCCTCTATTCTATGGAGAGGGGAAACATCGTGATGGTCACTGGTTTGAATGGATTGTAGATGAATAAACACAACAACATGTATATTTTTGTAAGATTGCACTTATAGATAAATATGCTAGATTTAAGATTCCCTAATATTAGACATGAAATATATTGCCACAAAGGTGGGCTTGCTCAAATGAGAAGTAAAGTGATAGGGGAACCAATGGGTTCTAAACCTTTAGACATATAACTTATAAGAAGTGGTGGGAAAAGGTTCTCGGGAGGCTGCGGAATCCTTGGTGGGTCAGGGGACATAGGCTCATTATGAATGAGATATAGTTTGGATTTTTTGAGGGCCTTGGGGACTAAAAAGAAGCACAAAATTTGAAGGTGTGAAATTTATTGGCGATCGACGTTGGTTGAAGCAGGATGCCTATATATAGAAGTCGAGTAATCATGGAAGTTCATTCTTCTCATTGTGTTGATTAATATAAAACTAATATTTTGATATTTTGAGAGATGGAGGCTAGCGGTAGCGGACAAAGGAGGCAACGACCATCGTTGATAGAGGTAGGGATTTTTATTTTTTTTGTTTATGTTTTTTTTTGCTATATGGGGATATAGGATCGACGTCGATTACTAGGATTGATGTCAATTTTGATAGAATCAATACCAATTGTCTGATGCCTAGTTTACATTATAGTTTTTTATATGGGTCAGAGAGCTTGACCTTTTTTTAGATGTATATTGACTTGTGTGCGTGTGTCTATATATATATAATAGTGTTTTTGATATATGGTTGTATAAATATGTATTCATGCTTTTATGTGATGTTTTGTATGAGTTATAAATAGATTTAGATATGATGATGGCTATAATAGTGATGATATTTAGATGCAATAGATGTTTTGTGGATGTAATGATTTAAGTTTATTGTGATGAAGTGTTATATTAGATTAGATGGTGATTGTATCGGTTATGAATAGTAATGTTTTAATTTATTGATATATATTATGATGGTTAATAGCATTTCATGGGATGTGTTTGATTATTTGTTAAAAAATTCTTAAACCCTATAAATATGTGATGGTAATTTTAACGTTGATGAACTTGCATCCATAATTGGTGTTAACATATAACTAACGATGGTAAGTCTATTTTAGGATTATGTGATTGCTTTAAGATAAGATGGGATGAGATACTTTATCTATGTCCTTCTAACATGTTCTGGGAGTTACATGCATCTTATATGGGGAATTGTGTTCTCCTTAGTGGTTCTTAGGTGTTACCCCAACTTTATTTTGTTTTAGGTATATGTCACTGGTTGATCGTTGCGGGAAGCCTGCATCTTTAAGGGAAAGTTGATTGATAAAGATTTATACATATTTAGTAAAGCTGATCGATGTAGAAAGCTATCAATTTGTTTTCATGTATGTGGATTTTTTAAGATTCAGTAGCCATCCTTCGAGGGAATGATCTACAATACTATATTTGGATT
Organism: Taxus chinensis; assembly: GCA_019776745.2. Taxonomy (NCBI): domain Eukaryota; kingdom Viridiplantae; phylum Streptophyta; class Pinopsida; order Cupressales; family Taxaceae; genus Taxus; species Taxus chinensis. The sequence goes on along the minus strand of CM034149.1, from coordinate 827,835,764 downwards.
TTGATGGTGATAGCGGATATATTTTTGATCGATATCTATCCTTCGAGGGAGCAATCTATATTCTGATAAGATAATTTTTCATCCCATAGGGAATTTGATTCGTTTTAGTTGAGGGTAGGCCTAAGAGACCATTTAAGGAGGGTGGGTTTGATATACAAGATAACACATGTATTTAAACATGTTGTCTATTAGTATATAGGGTGAAGTAGGGGAGTAATGATTTATGGGTCCTCTACTGTAGTCAAGGTGACTTGTCCATATGGAATATGCTATGAGTAGGGCCGTGGTACCCATATTTAAGGTCATATTAGATATATTGTCAGGAGACCACATAATTCCAAATCATTACTAGGGTGAGGGAGATTGGTGGGTGTTGAGGATGGGGGAACTTAGTTGGAATAAGATCATGCAGATAGATATGTTAACAATAGAAAGACCACAAGTGCAAGGCATTAAGAGGATCATTTTCAGGTTTACCATCGAGAGAGGATAAATGATATGCCCTAGACCCACATTTGTGAGTGATAACATATGGTCCAAGTCAGTTTAGAGCAAAATTCCCACATTTACTCTTTTCCATATTTGTGACATGTTGATTTTCTTCAAGGATGAGGTTTCTAATATTGAATTCACGTTCTTTAATATGTTTTTTATATGCACATTTGATTAGTTATTGATAGATATTAAGATGTTCGAGGGTAATTAGTCAATGTTCATCTAACAATTCAAGTTGTGATAGGCGTTCTTGATGATATTATTCTTCAGGGATGAAATATTTAAGAGAACACGTAGAAATGGAATTTGGACTTCAAGTGGGAGAGTGACTTCAGTGTCATAGACTAGAGAGAAAGGAGTATCACCTGTAGGGGTTTAGATGCTAATCCGTAAGCCCATAATGCAAATGGAATTGGGAGATGCCTATCCTTACCAGAATGATCGATAGTCTTGGAAAGGATTTTGTTAACGGTTTTATGAGATGCTTTGGACCGTTCGTTAGTTTGTGGATAATATGGTTGGAAAAAACTGTGTTTAATATGTAGGTGTCATAAAGTTTTTGAAAATTTTAATTTTTAAATGATTTACCATTATCTCTGATGATTTTATGGGGGATGCCAAAGCAAAATATGATGTGATGATGGATGAAATAGAAGATATCATCTTCTTTATTGGAGATAAGAGGGATAAATTCCACCTATTTTATAAAATATTTAGTAGCCGTGATGATGGAATTATGTTGTTGGGATGATCGAGGATTAATAAAGTCAATGAGATCAAGTCCCCATTATGAGAAAGGCCATAAATCTTGAGCAGGTTGAAGAGCATGACTAGGGATGTGTGTGAGATTAACATGTTGTTGACATTTGATGCATTTATTGACATAATAAAAAAAATATTGATTAAGGGTAGGCCAATAATAACACACCCATGGGATTTTTTTAGCGATGGCCAAATAATTAAAGTGTCTACCACATATTCTATTGTGGACTTCTCAAATATCTTGGCTAGCCTCTAGAGATTTAAGACATTGAAGGATAAGACCTTCAAACCCTCTTTTGAAAAGGAAACCCCCCAATATAACATAGCGGAAGGCGTATTGTTGAAAGGACCTCCTACTATTTCTTCATAGGTTTGAGGGTGTTTTGCTTTGGAAAAGATAGTCATATATTTGGGTATACCAAATATTGAATTAGATATATTTTATATGATTGATGGAAGGAAGATCTGTGTTGGTATGATATGGTTGATCAAGTCTATGTACATTGATGAAGAGTTTAGAATCATCTGGGGATAAAGGGATGAGAGATACGAGAAATGCCATTGTATCTACAAATTTACTAGATGATCATGGAGTCGTTTGGATTTCACGATGTTCAAAGTCCTTTAGGATATGATCAATAATGGCTTTATATTTTTGCAAGGTCTCGTTGTTAAATTGATACATTCCTTTGATTTGATTGATGACGAGTTGAGAGTCATTGTAGATGTCAAGAATTTTAACACGAAGAAGTGCAGTAGTTTGAAAACCCATGATAAGGGCCTCATACTTGGCCATGCTATTCATACAATCAAAATTTAATTTAAAAGATAGTGGAATAAGAGTCCCCCAAGGAGGTATTATGACTATTCTGGCACCCCCCTATCGACATTTAGACCCATCAAAGAAAAATTTCATTTTGAGAGGAGTATTATCATGATTGAGGGTGTTGATAGATTCATCAATAAATTTTTCACCATGGAGTTTATTATTGGCAAGGGGAGCTTCCGTGAGTTGATCGGAAATTACGTTCCTTGTAATGGATTTTTGAGAAATGAATTCAAGATAAAACTTGGTCATGCACATGAGCCATCTAGTTATGTGGGCATTATGATACAACTTAAAATATACAAATTTTAGTGGATTAATTATTGTGACCTCATAGGTTTTGGGGTTGAGGAGGTAATGATGAAGTTTGGAAGTTGTGAAGTATAAGGCATAACACAACTTTTCTACAATAATAGGTTTTGTAATTGTGAAGGGTATGAATTTTATAATAATGGCCTCCTCTCTACCTTGTTTGTCCTTATGTGCTAACATAGCTCCAAATACATGATCAATGGTATATATATATATATATATATATATATATATATATAGAAAGGATCTCCCTCACATGGAGATATAAGCACTGGCGGTGACAAGAGATGTTATATAAGAGTGTCAAAGGACTTTGGGAAATCATCGTCCCATCTAAAATGAATGTCCTTTCTTAGGAGGTGATGGAAAAGTTGACATCTATATGATATTTGAGAGATGAAATGATAGATAGATTAAATTTTCACTTGTAGGATGTGGAGTTGTTTAAGGTTAGATATCGGAGAAATTTTGATTATGGCTTTGATTTTGGCGGGATCAACCTCAATTCCTATGATAAATGCTATGAATCCTAAGATTTTATCGGTTAGGACTCCGGAAAAGCATTTAATAGGGTTGAGCTGAAGGAAAATTTATATTAGATAGGTAAATACTAGGTTGAGGATGGTAAGATGGTATTTTTAGTGTTTTGATTTACCTAAGAGATCATATATGTAGTATTCTACGGTTTTATGGACGAGTTTGTGAAAGATATAGGTCATGACGCACTTGTAAGTTACTCCTACAATTTTCAAGCCAAAGGGCATTACTATATAGCAGAAGGTTCCCAACGGGGTGATAAAATATTTCTTATGTTGATCTTCTAGTGTGATAAGGATTTGATTATAATAAGAGAAACCATCTCTAAGAGACAAAATTTTGTGGCCTGCCATTAGGTCGACAAGATGATCAATGTTATATAAAGGGAAATCATCTTCAGGAAAAACGAGGTCAAGGTCTCAAAAGTATGTGCAGATGTGTAACTTCCTAGATATCTTGGTTACATGTACGATATGAGAAACACATTATGGATAATCTATGGGTAGGATGTTATTGACTGAGAGAAGATGTTGAAGTTATTCTTTAACTATCAATGTTACGCGAGGATGCATTTTACGAATCTTTTGCTTCATCAGTTTAGCATTTGAGTTTGGTGAAAATATTATGGACAATGATATTAGGGGAAATACTAGGCATGTCACCATAAGACCATGTAAAGGATTGACTATGAACAAAAAATAAGGTGGTGCATTTTTGGAGCTCTTACAGGTCTAAAGCTTGACCAACTTTGACTATACACGGTTCTTGTGATGTCCCTATATTAATGTCGATGGTGGATTTTTTTAGGAGTGTAGACATGTATGGAGATAATGATCTTTATCACCCTTGAATGTTAGGATGGCATTATCATCTTGACATTGGAGAACATGGATAGTGGGAGAATCCTCTTCTATCATATTAAGTAATACTAGTGGAAGGATCTCGATCTTGTCATTAGGTTGGTAAGTCAATGGTTCAATGGTGATTTTATTAATTAATTTTTTTTTTGGGGGATGGATATCTTGTCATTTGTGTCGGGATGTCTGATGATAATGGGGGAAGGATTCAGACTCCGAGATTAGTGCTGGTGGATTCGAGGGAGGTTCTTTGAATCCGAGTCCATGTTTTTTTGTGACATTTTCTTAAATTCTCAAAGGATAGCTCATGTGGAACTTTTTCATATCTTCCCAGACCAAAATCCTTCCATGTACATCAATGGAGGTAGGTTTGTGTAAATTGAGGTTTATTTAGAAATGAAAATTCTGACGTGAATGGTTTAGTTTGGTGTTGATCGTCAAGATGCGAAGAGGGGCAGTTGATGCCTCTGTAGATGAGTTGTGTTTGAAGAAAGGGAACACTAAAGGAAATAATGTTTCCAACATTAGGTTTGTATAAAGGCTATTTATTGGGTCTCCCATATGTTTTTGGTATATGGAGTGTATTGAGATCCAAGAGTGGATACTCCCCCAACAAGAGACGTTTCATCATATCTTCAAATGATTGCTCATCAGGTAATTTGGATGCGTGGATGGAGGAACTATTTAAAGATTGATTTGAAGAAGTGGTGTTTTTAAAGGGAATCAACAATTAATTTGGCTTATAGGTCATATGACATGCTTTGAATGGGTTAGGATTGGCATGGACCATAAAGGTCTTTCCTAGATGCTCATATTTCAAGCACTGATGTAGAGTGGAGAGGACACCGTGCATGGTGTGAATCAAGGGTGTCATAATAGTATTGTTGGTTGTTCAAAATTACACCCATGTCTTAGATCTAATAAAGCTGAGTCATTTGAGTTAATAATGGGATTGTCTCTAAGTTGTGGGACCTTGCTCGCTTGAGACAAACCTTCGGAGAAGCTCAGTTCCTCTATTTACTTCTACTTCCACCGCTACTCCTAATGTTAAAATAAAAACCTAAGCTAAACATGCCAATGGACTAGGGATAGAATGATATGTGAAGAGAGAAAACTAAAACTAAGGGAGGCGATAACACAAGAAAAGTGGGATGAACACTATCTGTTTTGAGTGAAAATGAAAGAGAAGGCATAAAAGAAGGATATAAACATGCAACATGGACTAGAATGTATTCACACGATTGATTTCATGACACACAACAAGAAAATGGAGCTGTAAGGGATTTAAAATTGACACAACAAGCACTCAATAGAAGGAAAGGCAAGAATACAAACACTTTAAGGTAGAGAATAGACACAAAAAATGCTTCTATTTCTTCTGAGTATGCACAATCTATTACAATGGTGTATGAGGCTGATATCCACATGTAATAACCAGCTATAGAGGTTTGTAACTCAAAATGAAAAGATACAGAATCCTTAGCAGACACTAGAGGATCCAAAATTTTCAACCCTTTATAAAGAGCCATGCTCTTACATTTATAGATAGATAGATGACAGAAGAAAAAGAGAAGGAGGGAAAATAAGATTTGAATCCCAACCACCAACAACAAGATTTAAATTCTTGTAAGTCCACTTGAAAATTTGTCAAAATGCGGTTCTCTAGGTCTGTATGGCGTGTAGAAGAAACAAGGAGGGAAAACTAGATCAAATATGGGTGGTTGGAGCAATTAAATATGTTCATTAATGGCCAGAAAGATGTTTCCCTATTTCTCACCTACCAAATCCCACTAAAATTTAAATTTGAATGATCTAGATTATAGCCCATGTCAATAGCTTTCAAATGAGACCAAGAGCGCAAGTGTCAGAGCCATGCATCAAAAGTTATGGATGTCAAACTTTGTAGGTTATTCTGACACACAATGACACGTGGCACTCTGATAATGGATGAAGGACAAATAATTGTGCATTTGTTTTTTGTTTCTGCCACGTGTCTAATAATGGTTTGTCTCCAGTATTTGGTGCCCAATTAGTGTGCTTTGACTGGTTACATGTAGCACACTCAAATTCCAACATATAACACATGGCATAAAAGGGAGCAGAAGAAGGTGTGAAGATGCATGTAGAATAGGAAGACACATGAGGAAAATAGAGGAAATAGCATGCAAAGGTAGCGTGCACGAGAGAAATGGAAGGAATGCATGAAAAAGGCACAATCATTACAAAGTAATGTGTGGTAGTAAGGAAGGGGGTGCACAAGAGTTCCAGAGACTTAACCAATTTTGGGAAGCAGGACCAAGGCATTCGTGTAGGATGCGCAAACTAATGGGAAGAAGGTGAATGCATAAAGATTGGGTGCTTGGGAATGTGAAATAGATAGAGGAAAAGGAGAAGAAAATATGGGAGGTTTAGGAAAGGAGAAGCACGTAAGGGCACGTGAGGAATCTGCAGCCAAGGGAATGTGCCAAAGGAATAACTGAAGTACACACAAGATGTAATGTAGAGCCTCAGAGCCACAATGGAAATATGAGTTATCCAAATTACTAAGGGAGTTATTTTGGATAATAGTTTGGTGAATTTCTGGGCCATCTACCTGTTAGATGAAGGAAATCAGTAGCTTGGAGCATCCATTGGGCATGGAGTCAGCGTATATATGAACCTTTGATATGCACTTTGAAGAATTACCCGTGAGTCACCTGAAGAATGGTCTGAAATATTTTAAATCCTGTAAGACTACTGAAAAATGCTGGAAGATGATTGAGATCTAAGAAGTAACAAAAGAGCATGCGAAAAATGTGCGTGGAAAGAAAGAACTATGTATAAACAAGATAGTGTGCGTGCAACGCACTTGGTGGAACTAAAACTATTATACTATATACAAAATGATTTAGTAAGCTTAATGGAAGGGTTTGAGATAGATCCCATTGACTGAGATTGGTAGTGCGCCTCCATCAGGATGAGATAACTTGAAAGAGTTAGCCTCCTTGCTAGAATTGATGATGTATGGGCCACTCCAAAGTGCATCAAACTTTGAATGACACTCTAGTTTAGCTTTGTCAGCATCCCATTTTAAGACTGAGTCCCCAACTTTGAAAGCTTGAGGAATAACCTTTCTATCAAACCATTACTTTGTTGATTGTTGATTCTCTTCTCACTTGATCATAACAGACTTCCTTGATTCTTCAAGTTCAACTAGCTCTGCCATTCTAATTTCTCTCTGGTTCATGCCTTCGAATTCTAGTTGCTGGGCAAGTGATAACGAATTCAACTCAAGTATCAAAGGAAGTGTAGCCTCCTTGTCATAAACAAGCCTATAAGGTGAAGTTCTTATTGCCTTCTTCATTGTGATTCTATCTTCCTAGAGCATGTGTGAGACCTTGGTATGCCACTATCTTTGGCTGATGTTCATTGTTCACTTCATGATCCTGATCAGGTTCTTTTTTGTTGACTCTGCCAGGCCATTTCCCTAAGGGTAGTAGTTGGAGGAATTATTTAAATATATACCAAGAATAAGATCCCAATCAGTGATTTTAGTACCAAGGAAGGCTTTTGTATTATCAGAGATAATGGTTTGAGGAATGCCAAACCTTGTTACAATACCCTCGAGAAAGTCAAGGATGACTGCCTCGGTTGATTCCTTGAGCATGACAACTTTTGTCCATACGGTGAAATAATCCGTAGTTATGAATACCCATTTATACCCAGTGCTTGAATGAGGATTGATCATGCCTATGAAGTCAAGACCCCATTGCACAAAATGCTGATCCACTTGGATTGGTCATATGGAAAGTGTTGATAATTTTTTCTTTCCTGCAAAGAAAGCACATTCTTTCCATTTCATGACCCACTTGTGCACATCGGCGAACAAGGTAGGCCAAAATTATCGCACCATGATAATCTTCATCACTGTAGTCTTGGAAGAGAAGTTACCACCAGGGAATCCATCGTGAAATTATACTACCACTCTTCTAATCTGCGCACCATCAATACACTGCAATAATATGCCATCAAGATTATTTTTGAAGAGAAAGCCATCAATCAGAACATATGGAATAGATTGAAGCCTTAGATGTCTTCTCTTTGCCTTTGGAAAGGAATGTGATCATGTCCTTCATCCAATTGTGCATGCCAAGGGCTTCATTATGTTTAGGCTCTATGAGTGGGAGATATTCATCTAGAAATAATGAAGTCTCAGGTTCATTTTGCGCATCCTCAAAAAGTTGTCTACAGAGCGTGCTATGTTTAACCATCTTCATGGCTTTGATGGTCACATCATACTCCATGATCTTAGTTACTCATCGCACTCTCTTTTCGCTAATTTCTCCTCCCATGATGAAGTCTCTCACGCCTGAGTGTGAAACTAACACCTTGATATGATTTGTGGTGAGTATACACTTGAACTTCTTGAGTGAGCACATGATGGCGTAGACCTATTTCTCTATGTGACTATATTTCAACTAATAATCCTTCAATATTTGATTGAAGAAAGCCACTGGTTGGTCCAGTCCTCGTTCAGTCCTCGTTCATTTTTTTGTGTTAGGACAACAACAACACTCGTATTAACACCATAATCATAAAGGATGAAATATTTTGAGTAATATGGGTTGATGAGTATTGGTGCACAAGCAATTTCTTGCTTGATCTTGTTGACGCTCTCCTTTCCTTCTGCTATCCACCTAAAAGTTGTTTCCTTCTTGAGCATGAGGGTGATGGGCCTTCCCAGTCCTGCAAAGTGAGGAATGAATCTCCTAACAAAGTTGATTTTGCTGAGAAAGGACTGTAAGGCTTTCTTGTGCGCCGGTAGGGAAAGAGCCAGGATGGTTGAAATGCACTCAGGATTAATTGCAATGTCATCCTCGAGACCACATGACCCAATAGCTTACCCTGCACCATAGTAAAATTACTCTTCTTGGGGTTAAGAGACACCCCAATATTTTTGCATCTTCCAAAGAATTTTTCCAGATGTGCCATGTGCTCTGTGCCCTGCTTTGAGAAGACAATTATATCATCCTGGTAAACCAAGATGAATTCATTGATATATCCTTTGAAGGCAATGTCCATGGTGCGCTGAAATGTGGAGCATGTATTTAACAACCCAAAGGGTATATTTTGATATGCATATGTCCCTCATTTTGTTGTAAACGTCGTTTTGAATTCATCCTCTACCTTGACCAGGATTTGATTGAAGCCATAATACCCATCAAACATATAAAATATTTGTACGCCAACCACAGTCTACAAAATCTACTCCATAAAAGGAAAATGATAATGATCCTTCAAAAATGCCTTATTTAAATCTATGAAATTGACACAAATTATGTGTTAATGCGAAATCACAGCACCCCCAAATGAGTTATACAGGTCTGCTTTTCTAAGGTAGAGTCATTTGGTGTGATTGCGTAACATTGAACTTTTCCCAAGGTGTGGGACCTTTCAAAATGGGAAAGCTCTCTAGATTGAAGGCTGGTTCCTTATTCCTCTATTTAGGTGCATACGTAGAAACTTGCAGAGGATCTATTCTTAATCCTAATCTAAACTTTACCAAGGAGACAAGGATAGAAGGAATACAAAAATTAAAAAAAGCTAAATTACGAGGTGATGCACCAAAGGAATGATGAACACTTATTTTGCTAATAGACACAAACCAAAAAATGCATACAATAAACAAGCACAGATACCCAGATATATAATGGGAGACCAGATGAAAGCAAAAGAGACAAGAAAGGATTTGAAATCAACCACATACGTGTTTTATTGCTCCGTAGATTGATACAGTCCATTACAAAGTAGCCAAGAGGCAGAAACGTAATGCAATTTTTGATGGAAGGCTTGAACCCCACAAATTGCTTTGCTAAGAAGAGAAGGGAGCATGTAAAACAAAGAATGTCCAACCCTTTACAATGAATCCTACCCTCCTATATATAGATTCAACTGGAAAGAAGGAGAGAAAGAGAAGTGGGAAAAGTAGGTTGAAGCTCAACCACCACTGTTAATGCCTCTGATGAAATCTCTCCCCAAATCCATCTTTACTGCATCAATCCTTGGTTCAATGCCTTGAAAGAAGAGGAAACGACAAAAATAGATCGAATCCGATCTGGTTGAGATAGATGGATCTTGTATTGAAGGCCCGGAGACGTTTCCTCCATTTTCTTCACCTAACCTCCTCAAAATTAAAGTTTCAGACCCCATGGCATGGGTGAGGCCGAGATATTTCTAATGACATCAGATATGCAATATTTCGAGACTGAGTCGAAAGATATGCCCCTTCAAAGTTTGTGTTGGGTCTGTACAGAAGGGTGGGAAAAGCAAGTTAAAAAATGGGTCCCATTTTGATATGGGACACGTGGCAGCCAGATTGGAACAAAAATCAGGCCTACGGGTCTACAATTTATCTCTTTCCCTTTCCTCCGATTCCCTACTTGGCTTTGACTCGGGCCCAAATGCTGAATTTTTCCCCAGGTGGAGTTGTGGTTGATCCAATATTTGGCACGGGGTGAAATATGGATAACACTTTGGCGACTCATAGGGGTATTTGCCTGCTAGATGAAAAGACTCATAGGGGTATTTGCCTGCTAGATGAAAATACCAATTACCTTGCTGTATCCATTGGGTATGGAGTTACACTATAATAAGAGAAAGACAATCTGGTATTAATTTTTCCTCTGATTCACGAGCCACTCTAGATGGCGTCAAATTTGACTGCTTGCACTCCCAATTTTCATAAGAAATCTTGAAATGAAGGTTTCTGAGAGTAGAAAATTGTTTTTAACCTAGGGCTTCACCTGTCTTTCCGAATGGACTACACAAGAGCAAAAAAACAACACCACACTATTTAAAAAATTTGAAATCATACATGCTCCAAATGGAACATCTAGAGCATGCAAAGCACTTAGGAGAAAAGCAATCTACACTACAATAAGACAATTTTCATAAGCACTTAGACTCCATCCTCGGGAAAGAGAAAACTAAACTAATATGTGCAGGGTGAGAACACCCCTTTTAGTAGTAGTGCTTAAGATAGATCCCATTTACTGGAATCTGCAACTCTTCACCCTCCAATGTAGACAATTGGAAAACATTGCTACTTTATGATTGCTACTTTTACATCTTGTGATCATATAGGGGCCACTCTAGATGGCATCAAATTTGGAATGCTTTCTTGGTTTTGCTTGATCTGCATCCCATTTCAAAACTAGGTCTCCTTCTTGGAAGGTCCTTGTTTTTGATCTTCTTGTCAAAGAATTTCTTGATTGAAGCCTGATTCTTCTCTATTGCTTGGAGAGCGCACTCTCTGGTTTCTTCTAATTCTATCAGCTCTGCATACCTGGCCTCCATTGGTCCAAATTCAAACATCTCTAGTTGCTTCACGAGCTCCAATAATTTTTTTTGCCCTAGCAAGCTCCAATGCTGGCAACTCAAGTGATATAGGCAACACTGGCTCTTTCCCATAGATGAGCTTGAATGGAGAGTTGCCTGTAGATCTCTTAGGCATTATTCTATCAGCCCATAAGGCCATTTTGAGCTTTGTGTGCCAGATCCTCTAATTCTCCAAAGCCATTTTGAGCTTTGTGTGCCAGATCCTCTAATTCTCATCAAGTGTTCTTTTGATGATCTTTAGCAGGTTTTTGTTTGTGGACTCAGCCTGGCCATTACCTTGAGGGTAATGGTTTAATGAAGTACTCAAATGTGATCTTGGAAGTCCCATTCTTAATAGCCCATCTTGTGATCTTGGAGCCTATGAATGCTAATGCATTGTTTGATATGATGGTGGCTGACACTCCAAATATGGTCACTATCCCTTCATAGAAATCTAGGATACTAGACTCATTTGCTTCCTTGAGTGCCATTGCCCTGAAACCTTCATTCCAGTAGTTTCTTGCATTTGCTTCCTTGAGTGCCATTGCCCTGGTCCATTTGGTGAAATAATCTGTCGATGTCAGGATCCATTTGTGACCTTGGCTTGAGTTTAGATTGATGACTCCAATGAAGCCCAACTTTCTTCTCCAATCCCCATTGCATGAAAGGTTGGTTGACTGAGATTGGGTGCAATGGAAGTGGTGCTAGCCTTTCCTTTCCTTTGAAGCAATGCACAATTCTTGCACCTTTTGATCCATGTGTAGCAGTCACTAAACACTATGGGACAATAATATCTTGTTTTCATGATTTTGAGTGATGTCACTCTTAGAGAAAAACGGCCCCCATTTTCAAAAGTCTAGCTACTTCAACATGGAATTCTTGTAGCACTCTCTCAACCTGATTTGTCTCAATGCATCTTAGCAGAATGTCATTGATGCCCCTCTTGAACAAGATACCATCAATAAGAACATATGGGATGGCCTATAGCTTTAGTTTGGTGGATGTAATCTGAAATGCCTCCTTTTTTCTTTACTCATCCCATGAGAACATAAGCCTATTTGAAGGAAGTGCACCATATCTTGGGTCCAACAAGGAGCGGGTACATCATCTCTCCCTTATGCTTCTTGATCATCTTATAGAACAAGAATGACCTCCTTCTCACTGTCTATTTCATCTTGCTGACCTAAGGCTAGTTGTTCACACAACCCCTTCCCACGGATAAGCTTAGTGACCTTAATCTCAATGTCATATTCCATGACATAGGTGATCCATCCTGTATGCTTTTCATTCAGGTCCTTGCCGAGAAGGAATTTTTTAACTCTCGCATGGGAGACCAATAGTTGGATTTTGTTGTTTGAAACCAAATGCTTAAACTTCTTCAATCCTCTAGTTACCACCAGTACCTGCTTCTCAATGAAGGAGTACCTCACCTCATAATCTTCCAGACTCTGGTTGAAGAAAGCAATTAGCTGTTCTGTACTTTCTTTGTTTTGCTGCACCAAGATTGCAGAAATTGTGTCGCTGCCACCAAAGGCATACAATATGAAGTCTTTGGAAAAATATGGGTTCACAAGAGTTGGGGCTTGTGATATGGCTTCTTTGATAGCCTCAAAACTTTCTTTTCCTTTAACGGTCCACCTGAATGTTAAGCTCTTCTTCAACATCAACGTTATTGGCTTAACAAGGGCAACAAATTTTGGAACAAACCAACAGACAAAATTGATTTCTCCCAAGAAGCTTTGAAGAGCCTTCTTGTGACTTGGCAATGGCAATGCTCTTATATCTTGAACTCTTTCGAGGTCAATTACCAATCCTTCCTTTGATATGATATGGCCTATGAAGGCATATGGCCTAGAAGCTTGCCTTCATAGGCCAAGAATATGCATTTTTGGGGTTCAGTAACACCCCAAAACTCCTACATCATTGGAACACCTGACTTAGATGAAAAAGATGGTCTGCTGCATTATTGGAAAACACTGTAATGTCATCCAGATAGATCAACACTATTTTGTTGATCAGCCCCTTGAATGCCATATCCATTTCCCTTTGAAAAGTGGCTCTGGCGTTGGATAATACAAATGGCATTTTCTTGTATGCATAGGTGCCCCATTTGGTGGTGAAAGCTATTTTGAATTGATCTACTTTCACCATGATCTAGTTATACCCTGAGTAGCCATCTAGGAGGGAGAACCTTTCTAACCCAGACACTATTTGCAAGATCTGCTCCATTGAAGGGAGTGGGTAGTGATCTTTGAGGGAGGCTCTATTCAAATCCCTGAAGTCAACACACAGCTTGATTTCTTCATTTTTCTTTCTGATTGGGACCAGATTTGCAACCCAACTTGAGTGTTTAATTGGAAATATGATGCTTACCTCTATCAGATTTTTCAGCCTCTTCTTCATCAGAGGCTCAATATGAGAGTTGACTGGTCTCTACTTCTGCCTGATGGGCTGAGTAATTAGATCCAGTTCGATTATGTGTTGTGCTAGCTTTGGATTGAACCCTCTTAGGTCTTCATAACTCCAAGCAAACACATCAAGAAATTCTTGGCAAAGTTGTATGAATTCATACCTTTCTTGCTTGGTGGCCACTTTTCCAATTTGAAGTGTTTTGTCTTCTCCAACTGGGATCGACTCTGAATCTTCTCCTTTTATCTGCATGTTAGCCTTCTCCTTTCTGACATGATCATTAGGATTGAAAATAGATTCCAGCATCATTAAGCCTTTGGGAAGCTTGTTTGTATGCAACTGTACTATCTGATTCCCATACTGTTGCTCTAGTATACTCTAGTTTATAACTGAGAATTCAACTTCTTCTTGTAGGAAGTTAATGATATGTTGATCATTCTCAAACACCTACCAACATATATTATTATCTGGCATTGCTAGCCTCACAACCACATGGATCTATGTGACTGTTCTCTTTCCCTCTTGATGCTGCCAACCACATCAAATGTTGCTCCAACTGCTACAAGTCTATCAACAGCTTCATTCTCCTTCCTAAGTATGGACATAATACTTAAGGCCTCAAAATCCTCCATGAGATCCCATATCCTACTCTTGTAGTTCTTGAGCAGGTCATTTTTGACAGCATTAAGTCCTCTGACCTGATTGGCAACTAGTTCACTGTCACCGAATACTTGCAAGTTCTTAGTTCCCAGCTTCCTTGCCCAATGAAGACCTTGGACTAAAGCCTCATATTCAACAGTGTTATTTGAGCAAGCAAACTAGAATATGAAGGATGAATAATATCTCATACCTCTGGGGGACACAATCATGGATCCTCCTCTAGCTCCTTGTCTACTCCTTGAGCCATCAAAGAACAATTGCCATACCTCATTGTCATCCTTGTATTCTAGCTTGATTAGGTCAAGAAGAGGTTGATTCTCTTCATGTAGGTAGTAGACACCCAGTTCAGATTCCTCCATCTCCTTGTAGGGGTCAAAAGCATGTTTTTTGTTGGCCCACTTATCTAGGGTCAAGTCTGGGATACATCCCACCTTGGTATCTATTTCATTAGTGTTTAGGAGGTCTTCTTGATCAAAAGCCAAGCAGTTGGCATTGATTGGGCTAGGAAAATAGAATTCAATATGATAATGAGCAATAGGTTCAGATATGATTGTGGCCTTCGCCCCATACCTTGTCCTAAAGAGCATATCTGACCAATCAGTAAAATAGGTAGCCTCCAATTTTGGCAGTGAAGTCTCTGGATAAACACAAAGCAAAATGTGGTGGTAGGTCTATGATTGACATGTTTTGCAAAACAACCACGTTAGGGAAAGCATGTAGAGTGAAACTCAAATCCTTGATAATTCCCATAGTGGTTACTACTGTCCCATCTAATTGGACTACTCCTCTAGAGATGACCTCATATTGGAGACCCAACTGATTAGCTATTTGTTTGGGTATCACATAACTACTGGCCCTAGAATCAATCATACAATTATGCACTAATTTGTCTCTAATAATTAGTGAGACATAGAAGGGAGGAGGTCTCAAGTTTTTACCTTGTTGTTCTCCATGCTTCCTTCTAGGCTAAATTGCATTGGCAAGCACTCTTTCTTGCTAGTTAGGGGGTTGATTTGAACTTGACCAATTCTACATGGTGGTCTGCAACAGATCCCTCTACCCTGGAATGACCAATGACTCCCATAGTGAAATGTTCACACTTGTCCTTTTCATCTACTCAATAATATTAAATGATCTATCTTTTGTTGCCCCTTCCCAAACACATTTTTTTCCTGTACATGGGTTGTTACGACTGGTGCCTGACTGGGTTTGGAAGGTGGTTCGGATTGGTTCATCATGTTGGGAGTTGTACTTGGAGCACCAGGACCTTGTGGAGTGATGGAAGGTTGAGGGTCACCTGAGTTCAGTGTTTGGCCTTCTCCAATATTTCTTCTTTTAGACCGTGCGTTGACAGCCACACCTTGAGGAGAGGGCTGATTCATCCCACATAAGTCTTCGGCCTACCAGTTGACAAGCATAGTCTCATTTGGGGGGCCACCTTGTTGAGATCTTTGTTGCTGATCTTCCTCTTGGCTAGGTTCTTATGGCACCATACTGGTTTGCACCATCAAGGCCTGATTTAGAGTGCCATTAAAGAAAATTGATTGGTTATGTGGCTGACCGCATGGAAAACACCAATCATATTCATGTGCCATATTGTTTTGTGCTGGGACCAATGCTCTTGATGTTGAAGTTATGTGAGGATCATATGACCTGAAAGGTCTAGTGGCTTGGGGATGTCCTTGGTTCTTGCTCTGGTTTACAGTCTGAGGCGGTGGCCTATTTTGCTGATACTGAGGTCTAGCTTGATATTGAGCCTGGGGCTAGTATGGCCTAGAACTCTGAGCTTGTTGTCTTTTGATGGTTACTAGCTCATTCCCAAAGTTCTGAAGTTGCTTCATCACTTCCTGAAGCTCTTTAGAGGTATTAGATAATGAAGTGGAAGCTTCAGTTGAGCTTTAACTCCTAGGGGTGGGTATAGGAGATAATGTAGGTGCTTGGCTAGTATCTGGGCTTCCTAACTCAGGGTACATAGGCATGGATGGCCTAGGAGTGATTTTTCTAGCCTGAATCAAATGGTTCTGAGCCCCTATGGAGAGGCTATAGGCTACAGGTAATGTAGTGCCCCCCATTGACTGAATCATTAGAGAAATATCAGAATTTAAAGCCCTAAGAAAGTATAAGAAGGCACCTTCATTAGCGGGCTTTACTGCTGTTGGAATCCTATCTTAGGTCCACTAGAATCTGAGGTTGAAGTCTGTCAGCTACTCATTCGGGGCTCTCTTGATTGTTGTTAGTTTCTCCAACAAAGACAAGTTATCACCTTTTTCCCCAAACTGATTATGAAGAACCGTGCACAGCTGGTTCCAGTTCTGGATAGAGCTTGCTTCAAGACTCCTGAACCATTATGAAGCTTTCCCTTTGAATGAAGAGGTGAGTAGCTTGACTGCAATGTCCATTTCATGGATCTCATGGATTGTACAAACATTTATAATATCTTGGACATGGTCACCAGGAGAAGTTTGATTTTCCCCAGTGAAATGTGGGATGCTCTTTAAGGATGTAATCAGAACTGGGTTTTGTGCATTCAAGGCGAGTGGACTACTACTGGTGAAGTTGACATATGGATTTGGTTGTGCCATTCTAATTGGCCTAAGAATCCTTATAGACTGAAAGAAAGCCCTTGCAGGTGGAGGTGTTGACAAGGTTCTGCTTGGTGGAGATGGAGACCTCTGAACTCTTCTCCCTCTCCTTTCTCTGCCTGGGGATAGACACAAGTATTCAAATATACCTTCTTTCCTTACTCTAGACCAAGTTTTGTCTCATGAATCTCCCAAGCTTGGGCTGCTAGAACCAGTAGATTTGTTTCTTTTGGAGTCACCAGATGTAATATTTTAAGGCTTCTTAAAATCCAGAATCACAGCAAGTGTACATCAATCCCTACTGTAATAAGATGGAGACTTCTTACTCCCACTGGGCGTGCCAAAACTGTTAACGTGAAATCACACCACACCCAAATGAGTTCGACATGTCTACTTTTCTAAGGCAGAGTCATTTGGTGTGACTGCGTAACATTGAGCTTTCCCCAAGGTATGGGACCTTGAAAAATGGGAAAGCTCTCTAGATTGAAGGTTGGTTCCTTATTCCTCTGTTTAGGTGCATATGTAGAAACTTGCAGAGGATATGTTCTAAATAATTATCTAAACTTTACCAAGGAGATAGGGATATATGGAATACAAAAATTAAAACAAAGCTAAACTACGAGGTGATGTACTGAAGGAATGATGAACACTTATTTTTCTAATAGACACAAACCAACAAAATGCATACAATAAACAAGCACAGACAGCTAGATATATAATGGGAAACCAAATAAAAGCAAAAGAGACAAGAAATGATCTGAAATCGACCACATATGTGTTTTATTTCTCCGTAGATTGATACAGTCCATTACAAAGTAGCCAAGAGGTAGAAACGTAATGCAATTTTTGATGGAAGGCCTGAACCCCACAAATCCCTTTGCTAAGAGGAGAAGGGAGCCTGCAAAACAAAGAATGTCCAACCCTTTACAATGAATCTTGCCCCCGTATTTATAGATTCAACCAGAAAGAAGGAGAGAGAGAAGTGGGAAAAATAGGTTGAAGCTTAACCACCACTGTTAATGCCTTTGATGAAATATCTCCCCAAATCCGTCTTTATTGCATCAATCCTTGGTTTGGTGCCTTGAGAGAAGAGGAAACGATAGAAACAAATTAAATCTGATCTAGTTGTTGAGACAGATGGATCCTGCATTAAAGGCCTGAAGATGTTTTTTTCCATTTTCTTCACCTAACCTCCTCAAAATTAAAGTTTCAGACCCTATGGCATGGGTGAGGCAAAGATCTTTTCAATGGCATCAAATCTATAATATTTCGAGCCATGAGTCAAAAGATATGCCCCTTCGAAGTTTTTTGTCGGGTCTGTACAGAAGGGTGGGAAAAGTAGGTTGAAAAATGGGTCCCTTTTTTATATGGGACACGTGGCAGCCAGATTGGAACAAAAATTAGGCCTATGGGTCCATAATTTATCTCTTTCCCTTTCCTCTGATTCCTTGCTTGGCTTTGACTTGGGCCCAAATGCTGACTTTTTCCCCGGGTGGAGTTGTGGTTGATCCAATATTTGGCACGGGGTGAAATATGGATAATAGTATGATATCACCATTCTTTTTGCATACTAGAACAAGATTCATGACCCTTGTAGAGTACTTGATGGGAAAGATGATCTTTTCATGTCGATGAGTTTAGACAGTTCTTTCCTCATGAGGGGCTCTATCTTTGGATTGACTGGCCACTGCTTTTGTCATGATGGGCTTAAAAACTATAATCCAAGGTTAGTGGAGTGTTGAGACACATCTTGGATAAAATCCTTTCATGTCTTAATACTACTATGAGAAGATGTCACTATATTTTTAACATAGAGATATGAAAGCCTGCTTTTCATTTATGCGCATAAGATTTACTAAGCAGCAAATCGTTGTCAGCGCACAATAGTGACTGGGGAGCAGTTCTTCTTACACCATGTGCATATAATTTTATTCACACTTGAACTCATCATCATGGATAAATATTTTTCTCCAAGGTGACCAGCCCTTTAGGAAACTTGTTTGTATTTAATTTGATTACTTGGTCACCATAGCTATCATGCAAGTCAACTTACATGCTTGATGAGAAATCAACTTCATGATGAATGGACTAGATGATTTTCACATCATTGTCAAACAATTTCTAGCTGGTGTTGTTGTCTAGAATGGATGGTCTGATTAACATATTAATTTGCTACGCATTGCCTTTGAAAAATTCCTTAGCAAGGGAGAATTGTGAACCAAACATGACCATCTGAGCTGTTTCTTTGTTCATCCTCCTTGGTACTACCTATAGATTTAGGGCATCAAATCTCTCAAGGAGGTCCCAAAATCTATTCTTATAATCTTTAAGTAACATATTATTTTTTGCACACTTTTTTGTGACCTAGTGGATGACCAATTCTATATCTCCAAAGATCTATAACACCTTAATTTGTCTCTTCTCAATAATGAGAAGACCAGGCACCAATGCCTCATACTCTGCCACATTATTGGAACAAGCAAACTGTAATCTGTGTATGAAGATGAATTTTTCATCTTTGGAGAAATGAGAACAACACCTGCACCTGTGCCATTTCTACTTCTAGATCTATCAAAGTACATATTCCATAGGCCATAATATTCTTCATTTTTCTTTAATGTGAGCGGTAGTAACACAACTTCTTCTTCAAGAATGCAATAAGTGCCAAGATCAGTTTCAAAGGCTTCAATCTCCTCAACATATGGATCAAATTTTTGTTGCCTTTCCACCCATTCATCTAATACTAAATCAGGGACATGAGGTGGAACATGTTGCTCTTTGGAAATTGAAACTTGTTCTTCTTGGATTAAATTGTTGGCTTAGAGAGGGGATGGGTTATATGACTCAACATGATAGGAAAATATTGGCTCAACTTGTATGGTGAAACAGGTACCATACCTTGTCTTTAGTAACATATGGGACTAATCAGAAGATAAGTAACCACCCACTTTTGGTATTAAAATATCTTGAAAAACACAAGGTCAATAAAGGAGGTAGGTTAATGATTGAAACATCTTGAGTTATTGTGAGACTTGGACATGCATGGAGGGTTAACTCAATATTCTTGATATCTCATAAAGTGGGGTACAGTTGAGCCATCAAGTTGCTATAATCCTTTGGAAAAGGGGTTATACTCTAAGACCTAGGACATCATCAATTTTATTGGGCATAACTAGAAGTACTAATGCCTGAGTCAATTCGTACAATCGTGCATAAGATGTTTGCCTATGATCAAGTACATATAAAAGGGTGGGGTTTTAACAACCTTACTTGCTTCTCCTATGATTTGATAATGTATTGACACCACGCGTGCTGCTTTATGATAGCTGGATCAACATGTAGAAGTTGTGCTAGAGCTTCATGCAATAGGTTACGTTGAGATGGAATGGCCAGCGTGTCCCACATTGTGACATTTATATTTATCTTCTTCATCTGGTCCACAATGTTGAATGGAAGGCCAATTGGCTTGTGAATTTGGGGCATTAACAACATCCTTTCTTGTTTTTCATCAGAGGTAGGAGCCTTAGATAGAGCTTTGACCTATGAAAGGAGGGGAACACATTAATTCAGAAGGAACATTGTGTGAAACCTCGCGCACCAGGAACTTACATGCCTTTAATGCTAGGATGCTATTAGCAACATATTTTTACTTTTGAGGATCGTCACGTGTGTTGCAGGAATTGAGACTTGCACACCATATTCAAGCATTCTCTTCTTGTACCTTGTGTTGTTAGTAACTTGGGTGCACGGTCTGTTTGTATCATCTACAACTTGATTAATTGCAGAAAATTCTTTGGTGCCAAAGAATATCAAATTGGATTCTGAAGGGGCTTCTGACTTTTCTTGGTTCCCAGGTTTGCTTGCACTTGTGGAAGGTTCACCATTAGAAAAAACATGAATCATGTAGGCTTGTGCATGTGCAACATTAGCACAGTGATATTGACTATGAGGCATGTTGCAAGGAAATCGAAACTCTGACTCTTACGCCATGTTATTCTAAACTGGAACAAGTGCTTGGCTTATACTGGGCATTGGAAGAGGTTGCACAGGAGTAACTCACTTGCAAGGGAAAGTGCACATTGGCATGCCATCTATCATTTTGTTGGTTCTGTCATATCTTTGGTTTACATATTATTCCACCAGGGCTGATTGTTTTGGTTATAACCATGATTAGCATTATTTCTGAAGGTTTGTGCCTACTGCCTCTCCAAAGATATAACTTTAATAGGACAAGTTTATAATTAGGGATTTTATCTCTTCATCATCTTTTTACTGTGTGGGAGAATATGATGTGGATGCAACAGGTTGGGTACTATGCATTGAAACAAGAGCAATAAAAGGCTGGGGCGCTGGAGACATTTCTGGAAATAAGGGTGCATGCTGGTCTAGGGGCTAACTTTTTTTGCTTGAATAAGACTATTCTCTACTCCCTTATTGCGATGTTGTATGCAGTAGGTAATGTACTACCTCCAATGGATTGAATCATGACTAAAGATGTCACTATTCAAATCCCTTAGATAATAAAGGAAATCATGTTGGGATGTAGGCCTTACCACTTAGAGGGATTATGTCCCAAGTATTCTAGAATTTGATATTAAAATTAATCATTTGCTCATTGGGAGCTTCTATTTGTTGTAGTCAGTTATTCCACCAAAGATAGGTGATTTGACTTATCTTCAAAATGGATTACATAGAGCTATATTCCAAGTTCATCCCAGGTGGCAATAGATATAGGTCTCAGGACATGGTACCATTGGAGTACTTTACCTTTGAATGAGGTCGCGAGGAACCTGACTGCTACATCATCATGTGTGATCAGATATATAGAGCACATGTTTGCCAAATTTTTGGATGTGCTCAACATGGGTGACTTTATTGTCTCCAAGTGAAGTATGGAATGCTCTTGAGCGCCATAGCTGAGCATATCATGCTGTCCATTGAGATTAAGAGGGCTTCCACCAGTGAAGCTAGAAAATTTCCTTGGAGGAGGAGGTGGTTGTAATGCCATGGTAGGGTTACACAAGTCTTTTATGAAGAGGAGTGGAATATGCATGATGCATTAAATATAGATATGCGCATGGTAGTTCTAATACATGTTCTCCTCAGAGATAGCTAGAGGTACTCAAAAGATGATTTAGCTTATATACTTTGTCTTATATGCACTCATCTCAAGAAAGGAACAAAAACTACTAGAATAGTTGATCAGAGTGTTGGGAGTCACCAGATGTTTGAAAAAAGATTCTACAGGTTGGAAATCACTAAGTCACACACTAGAACTTTCAATACTACTCCCACCAGGTGTGCCAAAAACTATTGGGGCTCAAAATTAAACCCATGTCTCAGATCTAGAATATTTGAGTCGTTGAGTCAATAGTGGGACTCTCTCCAAGTTGTAAGACCTTGTGAAATCAAGACAGACCTATGGAGAAGGCCGGTTCCTCTACCTATTTCTACTGCTACTACTGAAAAGGAAATTCTAAGCTAAACATGCCAAGGTACCAGGGATAGAAGGATATGCTAAAGGGAAAACTAAAACTAAGGGAGGTGATAGCACCTAAAAAGTGGGATGAACACTATCTATTTTGAGGTAAAATGAAGGAGAAAGTATAAAGGGAGGCTAGGCACATGCAACACATACCAGAATGCATTTGCATGATCAGGTTCATGAGACACAATAAAAAAATGGAGCTGTAAGGGATTTAAAATTAGCACAAGCACTCAATATAAGGAAAGTCAAGAAAGAAGAATACAAACACGTTAAGGTAGAGAATATGCATAAAACAATGCTTCTATTACTTCTGAATATGCACAGTCTATTACAATGGTGTATGATGCCAATATCCACATGCAATAACTAGATCTAGAGGTCTATAACTCAAAAGGAAAAGATACAAAATCCTTAGTAGACACTAGAGATCTAAAAAGTCCAACCCTTTACAAAGAGCCATGCTCTTACATTTATAGATAGATTGGTTAGAGAAGAAGAAGATAAGGAGGGAAACTCAAATTTGAATCGCAACCACCAAAAACAAGCATTAAATTCCTGGAAGTCTTTCAAAATGTGTTTCTCTAGGTCTGTATGGCGTGTAGAAGAAGTAAGGTGGGAAAATCAGAACAAATCTGGGTGGTTGGAGCAATTAGATATGTTCATTAATGGCCAAAAAGAAATTTCCCTATTTCTCACCTACCAAATACCATTGAAATTTGAATTTGAATGATCTAGAGTGTAACCCACTTTAGTAGCTTTCAAATGAGACTAGGCGCGCGAGTGTCAGAGTCGTGCAAAAAAAGTTATGGCTGTTAGAAGTCCACATGTTGTTCTGACATGCAATGACACGTGGTGCTCTGATAATGGCTGAAGGACGATCAAATGTGCATCTATTTTTCCATTTCTGCCACGTGTCGAACAATGGTTTGTCTCTAGGATTTGGCACTTAGTTGGTGTGCTTTGAATAGTTACGTGTAGCACAATCAAAGTTCAACATATAACACATGGCATAGAAGGGCTCAAAAGAAGGTGCAAAGATACACGCGGAATAGGAAGGTGCAGAAGGAAAATAGAGGAAAGGGCGCTCAAAGGTAGCATGCACATGAGAAATGAGAGGAATTCCTGCCAGAGGAATGCATGATGGAGGTGAAATCATTAAAAACTAATGTGTGGTAGCAAGGAAAGGGGCACGCAAGAGTGTCAGGGACTTAACCAATTTTTGGAAGTAGGACCAAGGCATGTGCGTAGGATGCATGAACTACTGGGAAGAAGGTGAATGTGCAAATATTGGGCATGATGGAAAGTGGAACAAATAGAGGAAAATGAGAAGAAAATATAGGAGGTGTAGGAAAGGAGAAGCGCGTAAGGGTGCGCAAGGAATCTGTAGCCAAGGGAATGTGCCAAAGGAACAACTGAAGTGCACATAACATGTAATGAAGAGCCTTAGAGCCATAATGTAAATACAAGTTATCCAAATAACTATTGGAGTTATATTGGCTAACAAGTATATTATATTGAAATTCACTTTCCACAAGGTAGAAGAGTTCATGGGGGAATTTCACGCCTACTTTGATAGGTACGATTATTGTGCCCAAGGTGGGGTCAACAATATCATTAAAAGCACACAAGATGATGGGTGATTGAGATATGATATCTTCATGTAGTTGAAGCTATTTGAAAGCGTGATATTAGATGATATTGATGATGGCTCCATTATCAATCACGACTCTTTTAACGAGGGTGTCATTGATTTGGGAAGTGATAACTGGGGGAGGTTATGGTCCTCAGGAAAAAAATGGGATCTCAAAGTCATCAAACGAGATGGTTTCTTACATTTTTAGAGCACTGAAAAAGTTGGAAAATGGCTAAGGTTCATTTGATTGTACCGAGATGGCTTAGAGAGCTTCTATCATAGCTTGTCAATGTTGAGGGGAATTTTGGATGAGTTCATAGAGGGACATCTTGGCAGGTGCTTGGTGTACCTGTTTAAGAATGTTATTTTATATTGATGTTTTGGATTAAGTCTGATGGGATGTGAGGATGGAGAATTTGACTTTAGAATATGGTGGATTGGGTGATTCGGTGGGGGCTGCAGAGATCGAGACTTTAATCCTATCTTGATTTTGGTATTTTGAGTCTTGGGCGCGAGATCTTGTGGCTATGTGGATAAGATCAATTTGGAAGAAAGGATATTCGTTGGGGGATGCCACACCTTTACTTGATGGGTCATCAGGTCATGGTTTAAGAGTTTCAAGCTCAAGAGTTTTAGGGGTGGGTTTAACTTGGTATTTTTGATTTTGTTATTTTATGTTTGATAGGAGGACCAAGATGATCTTTGTTTGTTAGGAGGACATCCTTCTTGGAATGACTTTGGATTACGGTGCAAAGGGCTTTACAATCCTCAGTGTGATGCCTTGGGGTTCTATGATAAGGGAAAAGTACATCATACTTGTACTAAGAAGGTTTCCATCCATGGGAATTAAAGGGACTTGATTGAGAGTTGTGATATGGTTGATGATTGAACAATATTTTTCAAGGATTGTGGTATAGTATCCTGATGGATCTTGTTGATACGGCGATGAGGTTATGGGTATTTTAGTTTCATTAGATAATTCAAGGGCATGGGCTACATGATGTATATTTCGAGTAACGAGATTAGGTGTTTTATTTAAGAATGGGTTTTGGATTGTATGATGGTGACTACAAGTTATTATGTAGAATGAGGTCCAAAAATAAAAGGTTGTGATGTTGTATCCTTAAGTGTGTTTATTATGAGTTAGTGTTATATGGGAGCTCTCTGACTTCTCATTTGGGTTAACTCACTGATTTTTATATAGGACTACCTAGTTTTCTAATCTAGCCCAGATGGACCTTATATCTGGGAGGTAATACTTAATGATTTACACAATGGGATTCTCTTCCTTAAAAATCTCCAAGAGATAAGATTAGAGGACATATATGGGAGTGGTAGACTGTATTTGATCATCAACATTATATTTGGTTTGGGGTATCACCAATAAAAAGGTCAAAGAAATTTGTTGGTTCCAAGTGGTATTTTAAATACATATGGATGAAAATTATGTAGAACATAGTGAGTTCAATTGATAGTATTTATCATGTGAGCGACAGAATTTTTATGTCCTACAACATTAGTTTGGATTACATGTTCTTGGTCGCAGGGGTGGTTTGGAAAAGTTGTTTTAAATACATATAAGTCTCTGATTAGTGGTTACAATAGGATTTTCTAGCTGTAGGTCACCATGTTCAATAAGGTTTTCGATGAAATTGTTTAAATGAGCGACACCTATCAACGTCAAGGACACATGAACCTATGATGGTATTTTCAATATTATTCTTCCTTAAACTAGGATGGCTTAAAAGCTGATGTTTCGTCAATAGGTCGGGATAAAAGGAAGCTTTATCAAATGTGTAGTCATAAGCTTATCGAAGACAGAACCATTAAGACTCCCCCGGAGATGTGTAGTGTTAAGGAGGTATAGGTCAAGATCGCTTGGTGTCTAAATAGTTCTTCGATGCAGTTTTCAAGACAACAACATTTGTCGATGCCTTTGGACTTGTCCATTGTTGGAAAAATTCCTAGAAGTAATCAGGTTTAGGCTATTTAGATTGGAATTTAACTTTACCATCTTCAAGGGCTCGAAGTTATAATTTTTTGGCTATGGTAAAGGCTTCATCGAATGTTTGGAATGATTATGATTTGGAGACTGGAAGATATGTGCTTGGTGCATAAGATCAAGAAAGAGTAACTACAATCAGTTTAGCCTTGTGGCAGAGAAAAATATAATTAATTAATGATTTCTCGCTAAACTAGTGATGCAAGTCTGTGATAGACTCGTCTTCGAATTATTTGATAGAATATAGATTGGTGATGGATATTTTATGTGCGATGTTAATGGAGAAATGTTATATGAAAATTTTTGGCTAGCTGCGTGAATTAATAAAAGGTATTTTTGGTGGATGTTGTTATACTAATTAAGCTCGGGCCCAGACTAACGACATCGGGAATGTCCTTAGAATAAGGTCTTGATTGTGGGCTATAAGGTAGCAAGAGTTTAAGAAGGCTTTCAGAGATGTTGTTTTGGATCTTCCTTACTTGTAAAATTTGGTGAATTTTGGATGTTCGCGATATATAGGGTACGGTTTGAAGGTTACTATTGTATTAATGGGTTCATTACAATTTTGTTCATATGAGAATATGTTTTTGGGTTCCCATGGCGGTGGCTTTTAGAACTTGTGATTCTATTTGTCAACACTTTCATTAGATCCTTCTAAGGGGGTTAGATATTTGTTGCAGAAGGCTTTGTATTGTACATATATAAAGGAATTTGATTGGTATTATTAATATGGTGAAATAGGATTTTGAAAATAGGGAAATTTTTTTAGCCCACTATAAGTTTTCTGGCTGGGAACTTAATGGTTATGATGACAGAGTAGATATATTAGTAAGATTAGAGGGAACAAAAGTGTTGAGGAATGGTTGTAAGGGCTATGGATTTTGTTGATGTGGGAATATGATCATTTTATGCTGGACACCATCCATTTATAGCATGTTGCTGGTAAGAAGGCGACGAGCGCTACTGATAACACTTGTATTTATAGGTGAGTAAGGACATAGGGATGGATTTAATTAGGTTTTGGATTACAAAATGAGAAATGTTGGGAGTCTCATGGGCTGGGGTGAGACGAAGGAGCTATCACAGATTGCGAAATACTAGAGAAACATATTGATAGATAGGAGAAAAAGTGGAAGTCCATGTGGCTAACTGCAAACAAGTGCGCAGGGTAGTTGTGTGCGGCGACACACTATGAGAGTTGAATGAAAAAGTGGATGACAAGGATCCAGTTTGGGTAGCCGTATTTTGTGATGAGATGATATCAAGGCTGGAAATTGGTTAAAGGATTACTTAAAATATAGATGTTGATGCTTCGATACGGACAGGATAGGTAGGATAAGAAGTGACTTTCTTGTTCAATGGTCTTGCTGGTAAGTGGGGTCAGCATGTGTTAGGTACAATTATAAATTAACGCAAACTGGATGTTTAGTCCGGGTTCTAGG
Source organism: Taxus chinensis (assembly GCA_019776745.2). NCBI lineage: Eukaryota > Viridiplantae > Streptophyta > Pinopsida > Cupressales > Taxaceae > Taxus > Taxus chinensis. The sequence continues at coordinate 827,808,403 of CM034149.1, read as the reverse complement.
TTCTGATGGGGAATACATGATAGCTCTGTGAAGTAATGTAACTACTAAGGGCGACAGGAGTTGGTGTCCAGATAGTTATTCAAAGGTTGGAACTCTACTAGCAAATAGCTGTGGGAAGGGTGGTTTGGAAGGTTTTTGACATGTATGATTTAATGACAAGGAGAGAGTTGCGGTTCTTAGATCGTAAATAAGGATTTTTGTAGCAGGTCTAAGGCATGTGTAATAATCTGGGTTTGGGATTGTTTTCAAATGAAAACCATGGGACAGACAAGACAAAAAAAAAATGAAAGATGTTTGTTTAATGCAAATCACACAATCATCTAGAAAGTTTTAATTCTCTTAACTAGCTTTAGAAATGTGTGAAAAGAGAAAATAGCTTATAGAAGGGTACTAAGAATTTGGCTTACTAAGGCTCAGTTTTAGGTATGTCTAATTCAAAGCCCCTGAGATTCCCTGAGGTACGTTAGGATCGTATCTTTATGTTGGTTTTGGTACGAGGCATGGTGGAATTGGGGCATAACCCCCTCACTTGATAGTCCCTGTAGTGATAAGGGTGTTAGGTTCTTAGCCAATAATACTACCTAGCAATTATGTTATTCTTGATCATAACATCAATTCGGCTTTCCCCTTTGTGATGAATTCCAAGTTGGTAAAATTAGGAGGAGATGTTTAATATGTAAATTTTATTATAAGTGGTTTGGCAGTGTATGGGGGAGGGGGAATTTTGAACGTAGATTTTAAACCTCTAGTTAGACAAGATGATCAAGCAATGACGAAAATGCAAGTTCATTTTAAGTTCTAAAATGAAGATTTTTGTCCTTCGAATGAGGAAAATACACAAAATGCAAGGCTAAGATAAAAGTAATGAAAGGAGATAATGGAAATCAAGATAAAAGAGAAATACCTTTATTCGCAAAATACTCTTTATTGTGTTACAATTTCTAGGAAATAATGATAGGAACTTTAGTTAAAAACTTAGTTAAGCTTACAACAAGTAAACAAGAAATTGATTCTACTATGGAAATGTATAATTTAATCAACAAAAAAAACTAGGATCTTCATCAAGCGTGCCATATGTTTTAGTGGATTTTAGGATTCAATTTTACTTTACAAAACAACATCACTAAAAATTAGAAATGACGGGGTTCAACATAAATTTGTGTGGATGACGAAAACAATATGGATGATTCCAAATCCGAGTAGGCACACGAAACTCCTCTTCCAAATATCTAGAAACCTTCACAAACGTAGACAACTTGACAAAAATATGGATATATAGATAATTATGAGGCGAGTTGCTTTGTAAACAGGACAATTTTAAGAACCAAAGGGCTTCCTCTAACGGATGTCAACTCACTTTTAGATAAATCAAGCCAAGAAATAATCAATAATGAAATTATAGTTGGTAATATAAAGTAATGTGGATAAAAAAATATGGATATGACAATGTTAGAATGTTAGGATTCAATCAACATCCCTTAATGATAAGCTTAGGTGGATTGGAAATATTATTCCCAGTAGAGGTTGTCCTCATCACCATGTTCAAGGATAAGATCTCAAATATCCAGGAATATCATCTAGATTATGCGTAAAGAAAATTTTGCATATACTTAAGTCGTGATTGATGTCGAATTGTTTCCCACACGAAATGGTTGGTACAGACTATGGGTAAGTTGTAGACGCTCGCGGCTTCGTACAATTGCTCTTAGAACAATCATCTAATAGAAATTCCATAGCTTACAAGCAAGAGAACATTTGTCATGACTTTCAAAGTATCATACGAAAATATATCATAATTTGGTACGAAGTGCAAAGCAATGGGTATTTTGATAAGGAATCGGCGTTAATCGGGTTGATCGTTGTTAATCGCCGAATATGAAAATTGCAAATGTTTATCGATCGGTGTCGATTACTGTGTAGAGATAGCCAAAATTGGGAAATGGAACAGATGCTTTAACGAGAATGATAATAGAATACTGTATAAGGTATATGATGTGTATTATTTAGACCTGAATAACAATGTCTTGTTAGCTTCAGTAGGATGGATCATACCTTTTTCGAGAGATGATGGTTTAGATTGATATGGATTGAGAAGGAAGATTCTTCTCCAAGGGGAGAACAGTCGTATTAGAATGCTTCAACTTTTTCACAGTGACAGGACCGTGTTCATATTCAGCACTATAAATGTTCAATACATTAGTCCACAATTTGGACCTGTCACGCTATAATTTTTTCATATCCTTGGGCAATGGCTTGGGTGTCAATTTTATAGGATCGATGTCGTTTAACCAAATCGGTACTGATCCACACCGATCTGCATGCTACATTCAGTGGAATCAACACCAAGTTTCTTTCTTTTTTGAGGAGAATGGTTGAATTTGGTTCTAACCATCTCCTTTTTCAAATTTTTCAGGGTTTATAATGGTTTTAGGTCTAGGCTCGTGGGAGTTTGTTAGGGGGTTAGGGTTATTTAGGTTATTTTGGTTTTTATTTATTTTTGTTTATTTTGTGGTTACAAGTGATAGCAACAATGGTGAATATAGGTCGGTAAATACGGGTGACGTGGTCATGTGGGTTTTACAAAGGGATGTCTTAAGGTGCATGTGTACATGTAGGAATTAGGGTGACCCAATTCTGGTGTCTGCAATAATAACTATCACAATCTCTCCTCCTTGGCTCTTGAGGTAGAGATTGGGATCATATGGATTTATCACAAATCCATGTTGAATGAGATGCTCATTAATATTGGTGTACCAAGCCTGAGGTGCTTTTTGAAGACCATAGAAATATTTTCTAAGTCTACATACCTTTGTTTCTTATCAGTTTGAGTTATGTAAACTTTCCCTTATAGATATCCATTCAAAAATGCACTTTTCACATCCATCTGATGGAATTTCCAACCAAACTGTGCAGCTAGAGAAAAGATCATCCTGATCATTTTGATCTTAGTCATGGGAGAAAATGTCTCCTCATAGTCTATGCTTTCCTTCTATGCACACCCCTTTGCTACAAGTCTTGTTTTGTACTTGTTAATAGTCCCATATGCTTTGTACTTTGTTTTGAATATCCATCTACAACCAATGAGCTTCTTCCTTGGTAGAAGATTGATGAGTTGTCATGTGTTTTTTTTCATTAGTGACTAATACTTAGCATCCATGACATCTTTGGAAAATTTTTACTATAGGGATTCTTGGATAGTAGAGGGCTTAATAGATTCAAAAACTCTACTCATCAAAGTAAAATTTACCTCTTCTTGAGATTTACTGCATGTTTGTGGTCCAGTCTTGGATGTATCGGGAGGGGCATCTTGGATCATGTTTGTATACCCGTTGGGAATATGCTATATTGTTCATGTGGGTTGTGGTCCTGTCTGATCATCAACATCATCCCCATCATCAATGTCATAATCAGTGGGAACATCTATTTTGGTTTTCAAAAAAAGTGTGTTATCTATATAAGGTGATTCTTTAGAAGGAGCCTCAACTTCCTTCTTCTCAAATAACTCAACATCTATGCTAGTGTAGACTTTCCTAGTCTTTGGATCCATCAATTTTTACCCAACAGCCTCTTCGTTGTAGCCAATGAAGATGATTTTCTCTGATTTCATATCTAACTTCTTTCTTTTCTACTTGGGTATGTGCATATTATATTTTCACCCAAATCCTCTGAGGTGTGAAATGGATGGCTTCCAATTTGACCATGCATGATGTGGCATTACTCCATCAAGAACAACTGTAGGCACTCTGTTAAACAAATATACTACAGTATTCATTTCTTCTACCCAGAATATCTTTTCTAGTCCAGAATCATCGATTATACAACACACCATCTCCATGATAGTATGGTTCATTCTCTCAACAACACCAATCTGATGCGGTATGTGTGGAGGAGGCATTTTTTGAATAATCCTATGAGCTTCTAGGTAGGATTTGAACTCATTATTGGTGAATTTCCCCATCAATTTGAGTGGAGAGATATGATTTTGTGACCAGTCTCATTCTCAAAAACCACTTTAAATTTCTTGAAGTTCTCAAAATCTTCAATTTTGTTAATAAAACAAAAAATCCACATTTTCTCTAATAATCATCAGCACAAAACATGAAATACTAAAATCCATAATGACTAGGTTGCATCAGACTGCAAATATTGGTATGAACTAAATCAAGCTTACTTGGAGCTTGATAAGTACTCTTTTAGAATGAAACTCTATGTTGTTTTCCTACAAAGTAGTTAGGACAATTTTCTGTATCCTTCTTGAGATATGAAAAGCCTCTCACCATATTGTATTGATGAAGTGTATTGAGATATCAAAAACTTATGTGACCAAGTCTTCGATGGCACAAATATGTAGAAGAAGTATTCTTAGCCACTAGTGCCTGATCATCCTTGTGGAAAAAATCAAGTTGGAACATCCGTTCCACATTTGAGGCTTTTGCAATAATTTTCGAGCCTCTAGATTTGTGTAGAATCAAAAAAAATTTCTTACCAGAATGACGATTAAAATCACTCTTCATATTATGATCTAGAAGATGGCTAACTGTTAGTAAGTTCTTCGTCAAACTAGGGACATACAAGACATCTGATAACCTACAATTTTGTGAACCAAGAGGAAGAGTGATGTTTCCAATACCTTGGTCTATGTAGGAAGAGTCATCCCCTAATGAAATATGGTTTTTGGAGGGTGTGTCTCATATAGTGAACCGGTCTCTGTACCCAGTCATGTGTCGAGTGGCTCCTGAATCAACATACTGGATAACACTAGATGACATGAAGGGTTCATTTGAATGGTAAGTGTATAATAATTCCTCACCATCTGAATGATATTCTTACTCAAATACATTAAATATTTAATGGGGTTTCTTTTTCCAGTTCTCCTTATTCTACCCTTGCTTGTAATGTGACTGTTCTTGTTGTGATTGATGATTTTGAGGTCCAAAATTACTTGATGAAACTTTCTTTTACATGTTGTACCAATAATCTTTCAAATCATGTCCTCTTTCACAAATAATACATTTCTTCTTTTGATCTTCCCCTTGCTGATGTTGTTTTTGGGATTTTTGGGAAGATTATGCTTTAGCCTTCCCTTTCTGATGAGAAGATAGTGTTTACTCTGTTGGGAATTTGAGACTATGGAATATTTCTATGATTTAATAATAAACAAAATCATGTATACGAGATCTAAATAATTCCCCAAAATCTACAGCAGTAGAAGTATAAACTAGAATAATCCAAATCAAGACAAAGTACACACACAACACAATATGTACCGTGGTTCACCCAATGTGGGCTACATCTACCAAAGATAGAGATATCATATATATAATAAAACAAGAGTACAAAACAACTCTTCAATACAAGAGTATAATGCATCACTCCAAGAGTATCTCCTTTCCTTCATATCACTAAATGGATCTCCATGAGTGCACTACAACTATGCCTCCAAACACCACCAACAGAACTCACATAACTAGGAACTACTGCATCTTTGAACTGCTACCAAGTTCTCTGTTGTTTTGTAAACAAGATCTCTCACATGGGTCTACCATATGTGCAACCATGACTGTGCACCAAGAAGTAAGTTTGTCTCTCTATCACTACATGCATAACCTATGCAAACATGAAGATAACCTCCTCTACAATATCTAGATCTATATGGATAAAAAATACAATATGATCTCATGGATCTACAATACGAGACTAGATCTACATAGATCTATAATACAATATCTCACCAACATGTGGATCTATAAGAAGAGAATCTATGTGCTTTGTATACTATGCAAGCCATTACAATGAGACAATAACTATATAAATAAAATACAGTAGAAGACATTACCCTCTTCTCACCATTCAGATGTAGCTGCTATTTCCTTCTGTCCAGCTCCTTTCCATGGAGACTCTGTCTTCATGTAACATGTTCTTTCTTTCTCTTCTTCTTCTTCATCCTCTCAATCTAGGAGAATCAAGGATCTAATTCTATCCTTCTCTTAATTCTCTTCTAAACCCTAGCTTTCATGCTTATATAGGCGTATATAAAATTAGGGAACTTAGCCTTGTAATTAAAATCAATAGATATACTTTAATGCTAAAAATAGATCTAATTCCTGAGATTTAATTAAAACATTCCCGCACAGGTAATCGATGTCGGTTAGCCTTAACCGCTGCCAGTTCCTCCCTTGCCTGACTGATGCCGGTCCTGGGTGATTGGTGCTGGTTCCCCCTAACCGATGACGATTACTATATTTTCCAACAAGTTTCCATTGCACGCTCCAGTGAAGCTATTTATCTCCATAACCTAACATACTCTTCTTCTTCATCTTTGTTGTATAATGCCTCTTCTTGCTGCAATAATATCACTAGCTTCTCAAAACTGATGGTGTGATCTGACAATTAAGTGTCATAAAAAAACTTGGTAAGAGGGAGGAAGTGCTCTTTAGAACAATGGGTATGAGAGATGTAAAATAAACCTACTCTCTTAGGGCTATAGAAGTTAAGCCCTCAATGTTGCAACTCTACTTAAGAAAAGCCTCAACTTTCTCATTCAGCTTGAATTTTAGTGTAAGCAACCAACTCTACAAATTCAATATCGTGTTCTTATTTTTGGGCCTCATACAATATGCTTAGATTTTCCCACACTTATTTCTCTATTTGACCTTGATTTTTGGTCCCCCATTCTTGTAATAGGAGGTATAATAAGCAATGTTTCACTAATGGTAACATATGTGTAAAAATGTTACAAAGATCCTAGGAAAAATTGAAGTAGTCGTGATGATTATAAAATGGTCACAAAGAATATTAAAATAATGTATAACAACTAATGGTAAGGAATCCAAATAATCAAGGTACAACGATACCAAGGAATAAAAAATGACATTAAACCGTACTGATGACTAGCAATCGAGGACAAACAAGTAAGTTCCACAACAATAATCCAATTACAAAAGAGTAACTACTCCCTGTGTCTCAAATGAGGTTTTGGTATATACAAAAACATGATAACACAATGTCAATAATTAAATCAAGTTTTGGTATAAATAATACTTCAGTATAAAAACGATGTTGAAGTGATTCCTAAACAAGGTACACTCAAACTTATTCAAACACAAACAAAGTCCAAGTCTTGAAAAACAGAAGGTACAAATGTGGGCACCGTAACAGTACCACTTGGATACATTAATCAAGCTTTTAGGGAAAGACAAGATATTAATATCAAAATAGTATTGACACAATGCAAACCAACATGCAACGATAGAAACTTTTCAAAACTCAAGGAAAATTTTGGATAGAAACAAGGTCTAAGTATAACAAGAAGTTGATATTCCACGAGTAACAATAACAATATAATCTAGACACTTAGATCAAGTTTCACAAGAGAAACAAGACGTAAGCTATCATCACTGTATTGGGATGATGCAAGCAGTGTAACAACTCAATAGGAAATCCGTGATGAGATACACCCTAAACAAATACAATGATCATGAGTCTTGATGTGGGCATGTGAGACAAGGGCCTACCAAAACATGAAGATGTACCATTGAAAGACTTTCAACACTTACATTCCTGCATTGTGACATGGTCATGTAAGTAGAATAGAAAATTGGTCGACACGATTATTTCTGGTATGTACCACATATGGTATGCTCTTTTTTTTTCCTAAAATTGGCAACAAAAAAACAAAGGAAATAGACCAAGTGGTGATGAAAAATACTTGGCGTAACTTTGGCAGAGTTTTGCCTTGTCTTAGGATAAGGTAGAAACTAGGAACAAAGTAACACTTTGTAATTTTCATGATGAATAACACTCTGGCTCCAAATTTAATGGAATATCCCCTTGTTTGAATAACAAGGTTTTGACTTTGAGAAAGTTGTTGCTTTGTGAGAGCTCTTTGAAACACGATGGATAACATTCAAGTTGGCCCCAATGCCAAATGGTTTCCTAAAAGCTTTCACTCCCTAGAACCTTACCAATTTTTTCCTAAGAGAGGTATGTATTTACCAAGAATTAATCTTGTTAGGACAATTCAAGGAGTATCTCAGCTTTACTTTACCCCCTTTGATAAAATGAGCAATAAATTAATGAACAATAGTATCACACTGGGGTACACGTGAAGACAATTTTTAAGCTTAATCTCACAAGGGTTTTCAACTAGTCAAGTGGGTATGGGGCAACTTCCCATTTTTTCCAGTAATTATCTCAAGGTATGGGTCTAATTTGGGGTTCCTGTGGTAATCATCACAATGAGTTTCATGGCTTATTCTAAGATACTTTCTCACAGTTAAAAGCAAACGATCCATAGCTCTTATCCGAACCTGCAAATACAATTTGTTTGAATAAAGGGGTGTATTTTTTAATCTTTGTAACTTAATGAAGTTTAGTAGCACCATTGACAGCCTGCAAACACATGTGTAATTAGCATTTGTTTAGATCCCTTTGCTTTGACAAGCAAGTATGGTCCTACACTAAAACAATTAGTAATCATCCAAAAGATCTACCGTATTATGAAAGAGGATTTAAATGTTGTTTTTGGTTTTCAAGATCATCCACGGATGTAAGAGAAGAGCATATATAACAAGTAACCTAACTAAATAATAATGAAAAAGCTTTTAAAATCAAATAACTGCCACCATGCTTTGTATAAAGTTCATCCAAATTAATTCAAGTGATTTTAGAAAATAAAAATTAAAGTTACTTTTAATTCTTAAGATCACATAATGGTGCAAGAGAAAAGCATACACAAGCTTTAATTTTAACTTATATCAATGAAAATACTTTTAAATTAAAGGATCATACAAACATGCTTGATAAAAATTTCATTCCCTTAAGTACAAAAATGAATAATGAAATTTTCCCACTTACTCTAAATGTTAACAAAAGAAGGCCTAAAGCTGCTTTTGATTCTCAAGATCACACAATGGTGCAAGAGAAGAGCATACACAAACTCTAGCCAAAACTCATACAAAGCATGGAAAAACAAAACTCATAAAAGCATTAGATATGTTATAAAAATTGAACTAAATAAAAAAATTGCAAGAACATAAGCTAGAAACCATGTAAAATAACATAAAGCGTCAAAAATCAAAATTTAAAACCCTAACAAAAATTTTACACATCACGCTTACGCAAGCCTACTTAACAGTAGTGCAAGCTTAAGCACACTAGCGCAAGAATATATACACTAGTACAAGACATATTTACAAAACCGCATGTCTGATGCATATAAAACACAAGAGCAACGTAAAATCAGTGTCATACGCTAGCACAGGAAAAGAGATGGTAGCGCAAGCCTAGCCACAATAGCGCAAGCCTAATAGAAAGGATCCAAATTCCAGTGTAACATATGCACGTAGGTAAAAGATACAAAAACACAATGCCATAGCTAATGCTAATGCGCAATCATATTATGGTAGTGAAAGCTTGATGATGCTAGCGCATTCCTTTTGACAGTAGCGCATGGGGTTTCAACGCTAGTGCAAGGTACCTGCAAGTTTTAAAAAAAAGTGAATTTGACAAGAAATATTGTCAAAAAGCTCAAAATTTTGGTCAATTTTATTCAAATTTGACAACACCTCTCGTCCCTTATTCTCTGCAAAGAACACAAAAAACAAGCTAACTCAACTAATATAGTTAGAAAACTCTAGTTTAATCTACAAATGCAAAAATTTGGGTTAGTAAGCAAAAACTTGAAATTAATCTACAAAAAATTGAAATTAACTCTAAAGATACAATGGGGTATATCCCACCTGGTGTGTGCCAAATGTAGCTGCTAATAATTGTCATGACTAACTTGAATGAAACTAACACCTGAGTAGCTTCAAATCGAAAACTTAATCTAACTAATGGACCATCAATATAAGAGCTTAAGGGAAACTAGCTATTATGCATAAACATGAGTGAATTCACCTAATGCTAACCATTCCTACTCTTGTCATGTATGATTACTCTAAAACATGAGCCTCTTTAGGTAAATGAGCAATCAAATTCATGTGTTAATCTCCCAAGGAGAGGGAAGGATCTCACCAAGAAATGGCTACAAGGCAATTCTTAGCTCTTCCTTTCTATTACAACAATGATAGAATGGATGCAATGGATGAAGTAGCTATTCTAAATCAATGGAGAATGCTCTTATCAATATGCCTATAAATTCCACTATTCAAAGTGTAGTGTGGTGTGTGAGGCAGAATACTAGGGTTATTATATAGCTTTCCAATTTGGAAAAGCATGAATCCTAGTGCATGTGGGATAATTGATAAAGTGCAATTAGAAGAATTAAGCTTGATTAGAAGAATTAACAAGTGATTAACAACTTATGGGAGTTTGGGATGCTTTAATTAATCAAATATGATTAATTAATAGGCTAGGATAAGCTTAGAAAGCCTTTAGAGATGATTTGGAGGGAAATGGGGTGATTTTGAATGGCTGGGAAGAGCGGGGGTTTTAACCAACAAGAAGGGTTTATTGATTAAATGCTAAGGTAAATAGGCTTAATCAACTAAAAATAGATAATTGTTCAATTGGAAGAGGATTATAACTAACAAAGTGTTGCGAATTGGCATTCGGAGTGAAGTAGAGACTAGTTAATTGACAAAGTGCCGTTAATTGGTTGAAATAGGAAGGAAACATGTTAGTTAATTGGCGGGAAAATCACTAATTATTACAGAAAATGATGGGAAAGAGGGTAATTAGTAAAATTTTAGTCGTAAAACTACGTAGGTAGATTTTAGGTGTTTGCAGTCCTCATCTAATCCTTTAAGGAATAAATTCTTTAGACGAGTAATATCAAGACATGCACCAAAAATCCTATGAAGGAAAATGAATTGATCAAGATAGCCCTCAACACTCTCATCCTCCTTTTGTCATATCCTAAAGAGTTTTCTTCCTTTCAGTCCCTAACCATGTAATAATCTTGGTATTTATCCAAGAAAATTGTTTCCATCTCTTCCTAAGTATGGATAGAGTTGGCGTTCAATCCCATCAACCACCTCATTTTCATCAGACAAAAATCACGTGATTATTATCTTCCCTCTGTACCTGTTAGCGTGCCTGCCATTATCGAATCACATTGTGGATCCAATTTCACACCTCTCACATTATATATTCCTGGTAAGAGGTCCCTATTGCTCTTGTGATTTGTGTTTTGGTTTTTGGCTGTTTGTTTGTGGGGATTAGATTAAAAAGAGCTGTGAAACCATGGAACCCTCCCCCTTGCTGTTTTATCTATCCTTCCCCATGCACTTCCCCCTCTTTCAAGATCTGCTGGTAAAGAGGATTATCTTGTAAAGAGATTGCTTGAAACTCTTTATTTTAGCTTCTTCATCACCCAAAAATACCCTGCAAAAGAAGCTTAAAATGCATGTAAACCCCTCAGAGAAGGAATCAAAGCTTAAAATAAAACTGTATTGTTTCCTCTTTTGGTGCATCCGCCACCCCTGCAACATGATATACAATCGCACTAATGGCGCATCCACCATGCCTGTTGCATAAGGAACAGCTGCACCCTTAAGGCGCACTTCCCTTGTTTGTTGCACCCGCCTTCCCTGCGCCCTACTTGGCACACCAATCTCATATGTAACTTTGCAAAACCTTGCGCCATGGCCCACCCTGCATCTATGCAACATCAAATTTAGATGCGCCAAGTATAAACTGTTAGCGCAGGTGCATCCCTTATTACAGCAACATAATGTTATGCAATCCCTCTCTGTGCCGCGCCGAGCTGAGTTTCCTTTAGCGCACATAATGCATATGTCACACAAGCCATATACGTGCCCTTTGGCACAACAAAGTTACATGTAACATATAAATTATATGTGCCACTGGCACATCCTGTTCCTGTGTAACATGAAGAATATCAACACCTGTTAAATACATATGTATGGCGCAGGCGCACTCCAGCTTGCAACAACAAAATGTCATCTGTAGTATTCATGCGCCCTGCGCCCTTTGGCACTGATTTTTCCCTTGCAGGAGCCCTTTTCTGTGCGCCATGCTATGTAGCCCTGCAGCCTACAGCGTTCATGAGCCCTACGCCCTGAGACCTTAAAATTGCTAACTCTTTCTTCTGTTAACGCTTTAATGGAAGATCAAACAGCTAATATGACTTTCTTGCGTTGGGTTTCACTTCTTCTTCTTACAGATCAAAAACTAAGTTCAGAATTACATATGTCAACATCAAGCAAGAGACCTACCAAAGCTAAGGGCAAAGCCAAGCTCACAGAGGAAGAAATGAAGTATAAATATTAGAGGGTCAGGATGCCTGAATCCCAGGCAGAGTGTGACCTAGATATTAGAGACTCAGAACTTGGTCACATTGATATGGAGGATTTCTAGGCTAGAACCCGAAAGGTCACAGGAAGCCCATGGATGGACACACTGATGGGCAGTGGACTGCATTTTGCTGGAGGGATCCTAGTTAGTGCCGTGAATAATGAGTTCATGATGGTAGTAGCCCGCTGCTACAACAAAGACACAAGATGTGTTCATAATGAGAAGGGCGAGGTCATAATCAACCTCACTGCCCGACACTTTGAAATAATGCTCGGCATTCCTCACCACCGGAACTTTGTGGCCGTAAGCCAGGAAGATTGCATCAAGGCTTGGGATGACAACGAGGATCAATGTATGCAGTTGATGAATGAAGTATACCTGAAGAACAAAAAGGTGGTGACCCGATGGCCACAGGTCATTCATCACAGTGAATTTTCAGAGGAACTCAGTGATACAATCATGTTCCTGAGTAGAGTATTTGGGCTTCCTGATGCCCACTACTTTCACAAATGGATGCTGAGATACTTAGAAATAATGAACAAAAATGTGCCAGATCAACGCTTTGAGTGGGCGGAGATCATAAGCAGCACCATATCTGAGCAACTCCAACAACTTACCACAACGGGGAGGTTCTATATGAACTCCTACATGGTATATGCTGCAGCCTCAGAAAGGGATTATCCAACTTTGATGCGGTGCGGGGTTTGGCCCCAAGTTAAAATATATGAATACTCTCCAGAACTAAAGCTGGAAAATAGTATCCCCCAGTTTACAAAGATCAACGATGCCTTCTTCTACGGCATCGTCTGCCTTTTGAGGCCAAACATGACTCACGGTCGTATGACCATGAGCGTCCTCGCAGCCACAGAGAAATGGGGGGCCCTGTCCACTCAATTCCCCACCTTCACTTATCTGAGGGCAGTTAACTTCTTGGGGGAACCAACTAAACTGCCAAGATATGCCGGCCCCAAGTTGATCCTGTTAGAGCTGTCAAGATAGCTTATCACCTACCACAAAAAGTGCCTCAAGAGAAAGAAGGGTTGAACTCCTTTCCCCCTCACAGTGGGTAGGTATACTTGTCTCTCTCATCACAAGGCGAAGGATATGTTTGCAGAACTGGAGCTGTTAAATCTAAAGCATAACTTGCCAGTAAGGCCCAATTTTGACCCAAGGAATTGTCTCCCCAGGGCCAAACTCGATCCGATCCACATCCCTTAGATCGAGGATATTTATATCGACCTATATCATGAGGTCCAGATTAGAATGAAGGATCATTCCCGCTTGGCCTTATCTAAAATCATCCAGTACGGTGTGGCCATCATCCCGAAAGGTTATCAAACTACTGATCAAGAAGTTGATCAGGTATATCTCGACACAAATGGGGACGATTGGCCTTTCGCTGTGATTGACAGGAACAAAGCTCCTCAGACAATAGAGGAAAGGGTCAAGGAAACTCTGTGAAGAACAGAGCATTGGTGCAGAATGAATGGTCTCATCTACCTCAGAGTTGATTTCACTACATCTCCATTGGGCAACGCACCTCCTCGGAAAAAACAACTACCAAAGGGCAAGGGGAAAGGCAAAGAGGGTGAATCAAGCTCCACCCAAGAGGAAGCTCCTGAAAGTCCTCCTTCCGATTCACAAGAACAAGTTGTAATCCCAAAAAGCTTAGAAGAAGAAGTAGCGGAAGATGTTCCGATAGGCACATCTACTCAGGATGTTACCACAACTGTAACTATTGAGGTCCCTTCTGTCCCTTCTCCTTCTCCTCCTTCCCCTCCTCGAGTGACCCAAGTGACCATTCCTTTGGTCGTGTCCTCTCCCCCATCTTCTACTATTCCCCCTTCTTCATCATCCATATTCTCTTCTCTCGCGGAGCTGTCCCCCACCATTTCTTCCCTCATCTCTCAGCTCCTTTCCATTCCCATGTCTTCCTCCCCTGCAGTATCCCTTCCTCCCGTGAGCACTTCCTCGGCTTCCCTCTTAATGCCGCCTCCAAGTGTCTCCACTTTTTTCCCTTCGACTACTGTAGCTACTCCCTCTTCTATTTCTGGTCCTTCTCCCATAAGTCCAGCCTGGATCTCCCAGCACCTGAGTCAACAAAAGAGGAAAGTTCCCATCACATTGATGGAATTCTCCGTCATCCCATCAAAAGGGGCCAAGAAACAAAAACCTATAACCCGCTTCTCTGAGAGTGCATCAGGGGAGAGAGTAATGGAGATTGCATACCCCAATCCCTTAAACGATAAAAAGGATTTGTCTTCAACAGATTACACAGTGACTCAAGTCACAATGGGGACATCTTCAGAAATCCTGCAAGGAGAGGCCCTATCTGCAGTTGATGCTCTTTGCAAAAATCTCCAGGAAGCAAAGGAGGAGAAAAGGCTGCTAAAGGGGCAAAATAAACATCTTCTCCACGCCTTGCAAAAAATGGGCAGTGCACCTCCTACAACTGCCGCCGAAACTCCTGAGTCTCTGAGTCAGGATAAAATCAATGAATATGCCAAAATCGGCGAGCAGGGCATGGCAGTTTCTTCCTGGAGGAGCCAAATCCTCAAGGAAAGCGAGGGAGTAATCGCTAAGTTCACCGGGTTATATCAGAATATCAATCAGACAAATAGAGAACTCCAGGCGATAGCAGGACCCATCTCTGAAGAGCTGGATCATGCCAGGATGTAGTATGAGACCTTTCAAAAAATTCTCGACTATTCAGTCAAAGATCTGGTCAAGTTCGGCATCTTTGGACACCCTAGAGCCCTCAACAAAATCCTTTCTACTGTGGATTATTAGGTTGATCAGCTGGAGTTCGTCCTGGAGAAGATTGAAAAAGTAAAGGAGGAAGCCCTGGATGCAATGCATCAAATGGAACAGATTGTCCTAAGAATGTCTCTAGGCTTGCTCACTTCTTCTTTCATCTTAAGAAAGGTTGAGGAAACTATTCAGATCTTCAAGGAGATCATTTCACAAGGGCTAGGGCCAGAGGTCACGTTCGACACCAAATCCATCAACAACCTGTTGGCATGTCGTGACTTCATTGGGTACCTGATAGAGGCAGAAAATGATTATTCCAAACTCCCAGAAAAGCTCATAGACGAGCGGGAGACTTGCGAAGCTATCAGCGATCGACACAAGGATCCTTCCCAGGATCAACTTCAACCCATGATCAGCAAGTTCATGGAGTACCGCACCCAGTTCCACATCTCATCTCCCGAGCAGTAGCAAAAGCAGGATGCCCCCTTCCAGCCTCGGGACGATGACGAATAGTTTCTTTCTTCTTAACTTTCCTTGTAAATTAGCTAAAGTGTGTTGACACAAATGATGACATCATCCATGTTGCACCATGAGATGATGTCATCCACCAAAGTTGTCAAAAGTCAATACATGACTTTGTAATCTACTGTAAGATATTTTTTGTAATTAAGTGGTTGGTTTGCGTTTGTCATCTTTTCTTCTCTCCTTCTATATATACTTGAATACTTGTTGTATTCGGTGTGGATATCTTTTAGATGAAAAATAGAAGTGAGAAGAAAAGGCTTTGTACTTTTTGTAACAGAAGGAAATATTTATACAAATATTAAGACTTTGTGCTGAATATGTGTGTTATGGGCATCTGATCTTTTTTATGTAAGATCTATGTGTTTATTGTGTTGGATCTATCTCTACTTTTTTGTCATTTATTCATCAATATTGCTTTACTTGTTTATGAAAGTAGGTTTGGCTCTGTCTACTACCAATCCCAAAACATAAACCCTCTGACCTTTCTGCTTTGGAATTCATTTCTTTTCTCCCTTCGGACCTGATCTTTCTTCATCCTCTCTTTCATTCCTTTCTTTTTGCAGTTGGAAACACCCATACTGGGATGAGATCCCAAACCCCCGAAGGTAGAATATTGTGAGACTTGAACAGATTCCTCCTGGTAGAATAACAATAAACCAGTTTCACTTTGCTGACTCAAAGAGGGGCTATGCCCTGCACAATATTGGCTCGTTTATCCATAGATCTACCCAAGAGACAGATTTTCAAACCAACACACTCTCATCCTCCTTTTGTCATATCCTAAAGAGTTCTTCCTTTCAGTCCCTAACCATATGATAATCTTGGTATTTATCCAAGAAAATTGTTTCCATCTCTTCCTAAGTATGGATAGAGTTGGCGTTCAATCCCATCAATCACCTCATGGTTGTATCTTTTAGAGTTGAGGGAAATAACTTTAACTTTTGAGTGTCTAAGGTATAATCATAGGTGATTTAATAAATACATAATTTTTGTGAAATCCTAATTGTAGAATCACAAAAAAATAATAAGCAACAAAGTATAGATCTGACCTAAGTAATAAGCTACATGAAAATGAAACCCTAGGTGAAAGAGAAGGGATCAAGTACTTAGTGGATTTTTCAATAAATCCTGAAGTATGTCGAGCTAGAAAACTGCTGAATAGGAGGAGGAATATGTCACAACTACACAGAGAAATTTGTAGAACTGTCAAAACAAGTTGGACTAGGGCGCTTGGATCAGGTTAGGGGCGCTTAGGTACTAGAAACCTCTGTTGGGTGCCCGTGACTATGAAAATGGATGAAAAGTGATTTCTTCTGTGTTGCTTTTATTTCTCTACTCTTCGCTATTTTTCGTCTGTGTGTCGCGCTATGTTTGCAAAATTGGCATGTAACCTGTAAAGAGAAAGAGCACCTGCAAAACCCCAAAACCCATCAAATGTTAAAAAGAAAAAGATGCAAAAGGGGAGTCAGACTAATCTCAATGGTCACCCAACAGAGTGAGATTACAATTGAGCATTGTACTATATTTTAGACTCCATGTAAATCTGGATGTGTGTGTGAATAATCATGCCCTAGGTAGCTCTTGTGCAAGATGCACTGAATAAAGAGTACTAGCTAGATGTAGCAATGTAGATAGATGTGTGAATGAAAAAATGAAATTCCCATCCTATGAAGTGTACGAAGAATTAATAGTCCCTTGTCCCTTGAATAAAGCTATATGGATGCCTTGATACTCTTGAAATGCCTTTGGATGCAACCTTAGGTGATGGTTGTAGATGCTTAGAGCTTGGCCCTTTATTATGGTCACATAGCTTTGTATTTATATGCTTCCCTCATTTGAATTTTATAATTGAAATCTAAAAGACCGACAACTAAGAAAACAAGATGTCCAAAAGATAAAATAGGTCCAAAAGGGGCAAGTAAGATACAAAGGGGTTGGGGGCGCCCAAAGGGGACAAGGGTGCTTGGGTACTGACATCCTGACTAGGTGTTGGTCTCCAAAGCCAAGAAAGATAAATCAGTGAAAGTTATACTGGGCATTGAGGTGTGCAAGACCATAGGGAAAACAAGAAAGTAAAGAAAGAGGCTAAAGATAGATGTCAATTAATACTTTTCTTTCTTAGGAATAATATGAATAATGGTATGTGATTATGACCTAGAAATATACCTGTGTGTGATTTAGTGTCTACATTTTCCCCCACTTTATGTTGTTGAGTGAATAATCAATAAAACAAAGTAGATAGAAGATGTTTACCTAATAACCATGTATATCGATGAAAAAAGCGTGTAAAGGTGACAAGAAAAAGCGTGGAGTGATAAAAATGAAGCATGGAAGCTAGAGAAGAGAAAGTGACCCTAGGGGCTAAAGCATATGTGTTGTGTCACATTATACCTATTGTCATTGTCACTTGATGTGTTAGATGATGTGACTGATGCTTACCATAAGGATAGACCTGCAAATGAAAAGAGCAAAAGAGTATTCAAATTCATGTGTATGTGAAAAATTTGATCAAAGTATGTAAAAAGTGTGTAAAAGTATGTAAAAATGTGAAAAGGAACATGTGCACCTGAATCATGATGAGTGAAAGGATAGAAAGGATCCTGAAAATGTTGTAAAAGAAAAAGTTTTTTGGGTGATCTCACGCCAAGAACGAGTTTTTTGGGTGATCTCATGCCATGATAGAAGAAGTATTGGGAGAAAGGTCTAGTGTTGTTCTCTAACCCTGACTATTTCTCGAAAATTTATACATCACTGCAGATGGTGTAATCTTGCTTTATTCCATTTCAATCTAGTTTGATCCAGCGTGAATAAAAAATGATATAAAATGCATGTTGATTGCTGGAGGAATGTGCCTATTATGTGAAAATTGTTGTATAAACTGCTAAAAACTATGTTGATCCGAGAAAAACTATGTAACTGCCCCTTGGTCATAGGTGCTCATGACAGGTTAGGGGCTCTCAAGAACTCATGTCTGTGTTTGGGCACTAGTGTCTATGCTATACTAAGGACCCAAGTCAGAATCTAGGGCCATTTTTGTGACTAAATACTATGTTGTTCCTGTATTGTGTAGGTATAAACTATGACTATGTACTGCTAAATGGGGTGAATGATTCACCCATTGTATGTCCCCCCTCTTTTGGGGTGCATGTGATATCACTAGGAGGATGCAGCCCAAAGGAAAGGACTGGATGCTGATTTGAATATGATGCACTGCAGTGGGGAATGTGCTTGGTAATAACTAAGGCACACACAAAAAAAGTGGTTGGAAACATGTGTTATTGTAAACAAAACAAATACGCATATAGAAGACAAAGTGTAAGCTAATAAGAAAGAAGACAATGTAGACTATGGAAAGTGGGTTTTAAATATAGGACAATGCTCACAGTGTCATAAGACAATAAAGGTTCTGAAGCGTGCCAAAAGAATACATTGTGCACACAAGATTTCAAAGGGAAAATCCCTTAAACAACTGAAAAACAAGGACAAACAGTAACAAACAAAGTAACAAACAACCATGGTGGAAAAAATTCCTGTCAAAGAAAATGTTACACATGAATCACCTGTTAGTATGTTAGAAAGATAAGAAGTATGTTAAAGCATGTATGATATGATATAGTAGTGTGATAGTATGAATAGGAAATAATATAAAATGAAACATAATAGTGTGTACGAAATGATGCCCCCAAGCCATTGTGGGAATGGTAAGAGGTATAATGCCAAGCATCCAGTGTAAAAATGTAAAGGCTATGTTATCACCAAAAAACAACACCCTCTGACTATTGATCCAAAACCGAGGGGTTTCAGACTTAAGGAACAGATTAATGTGCCAAATGAATTGCAAAACAACTATCTCTGAATGTAAATTAAAAGACTTCGAAATACATCAATTATCTCTGCCAAGAGATGTCTAGGTTACATCTTTATATATGAAAGGACACCTAGAGATGTAAGGTCAAAGGGAGACGAGGTGTATCTTCCAAGTTACATGTGCAAGGAAACATACTATTTTTAGAATTTACTATTTTTAGACAGCAGTACAAAAATGGGCCCATTAAACGCGGATTTCGGGGGTCAAACATTGCCAAAAGCTTCTTAACATTCTACACATTCCAAGATTTCCGTTGCCTTTTGAACGGAGTCAATCTACGGTGCAAAAGTTATGGTCTCTGGAAGTTGCGCCACTAGAATTGCTTTTCATACCTGTGTGAATGAGCAATCGGTGTTTTTGAGTAACATTGGACCATCTCTTATGTTGTGGGACTTTCTACTTGAGATGGACCTCCAAAAAGGCAGGCTTCCTCTACCTAAATCTAATGCTAAACTACTCCTAGAAGGGAAAATGTAGCTAACTAATCCTAATTTAACCATGCCAAGGGACTAGGGAGAGAGAGAGAGAGGGTTAGAGAGATGCATAAAGATAAATCCTTAGCTAAAAGGCGGTGATAACACTAGAAAATGGTGTGGAATATCCTATTTGAGGGAAAAGGGAGGAGGAGAATACAATAAGGAAAGGCAAGACAAATTTGACACAAACCAAGGCTCAATTCACCATCTTTTTTCCATGAAACAAAACAACACAAACATGCAAATGAGAAATAAATGCACAAAATGAAACAATAAGGATATAGAGGCAAGGTGATATAGTAAAATGAAAGCCAAGGTTGAAATAACACCATAAAATAGAAATTTTATTAGCTCTTACAATATGCACAATCTATTATAGTTGTAGAGTAGAGGCACATGAACACTTGTCATGCCCATGTGAAGGTTCGCAACTCATTGGTGTTGAGAAACAAATGGACAAAGTTTTCCCATATCCCAGAATATCCCCCTCTACTTCTCAAAATGAGAAGTTTACAATATATCAAAGAAGTGAGAAAGAGAGAATCCCAAATTTTCCCCTTCACCCACCAACAAAATTCATTAATGATATGAAAAAAGGCATGGGAGACTTGCCAAGTCCATTCTCCAATGTCCCTTTACTTGCTGGAGAAGAAAAGAGACCATACTCCATTAAATTTGATCTCAGATGCTTGGAAGTGTGCTTTGAATGCTGAAACTGTTTTATCCCTTTTCCTCTCACCCACTCTCACCAAAATTCTAATTTTTTAATTTCATGATGTAGAGAACTGAGAGACATTTCCAACAAATTCCAAGATCTCAAAAACATCAGAGCATCTGGGAGAAAATTATGCCAAATCAGATTTATGAAGTGCCATTACTAGCTTGCCTTCTTTGTGGGTTTGTGAGGTGCAATTGATTTACTTCTTGTAATCTTTGTTGCGGGTTTGTGAAGGTTTTTTTCTCAGACTTTTGATCCCCCATTACTTTGCAGTAGTAGAAGGTCATAATTTTACATCACTCTCCTCACCTTTGCTTCTTTGCGGGTTTTCCGGATGACTTGACTCAGGCATGGGAGTGGGCATTGCTTCGAAGTAGTGCCACATCTAAACTCCACAATACTCTAATCCTTTTGCCTTTGCATTTTGGGTTTGCACATGTGCATTACTCACTCCTTTGTTGTGGGTTTTTGACCCCTTGTTACTTCTCATCTTCCTTGAGTTGCATTCCTGCAACACTTCCTTTGTTTTGTTTGACGGATTTATGATCCTAATTTTCTCGGGACTTAAGGCTTCCATTGCTTCATAGTTGGTACAAGAAAAATTCCCACATTACTCTCTTTTATTTCACCATTGTGGGTTTTGGGGGAGTTCTTAACTTAGTCTTTGACCTGGCCACTACTCACAGTCAATACGAGTCATTTCCCCGCACCACACTCATCTACCTATTCAAGCTTTACGAGGATTGGGGAAGGATTTACTTGTGTATTTCCAACTTCCACTTACTCTAGCTCGACCGGGCATATATCTTCCCGAGTTATTCACCACTTTTGTTTTAGATTTTGTGGGTTTGTGGGGAAATGATGTCCCATGGGAACTAGTTCCCGCGAGGCCATTAGTGCCTATTCGGTTGAATCTCGTGCACTTCATTCACACTGCCCCCAAAGACTTTATTTTTCAAGGAAAAAATTTCCATGGTGAACGTGTTCCCTGCCAACCCCATTCTCTCACACCTGTAGACACCTAAAATATGCTTACACCTAGCATTTCATCCAATTCAGTCAATTAACGAACACTTCATTAATCAACCCTTCTTAATGCTCCATTCTCGGATGCCCATTCACGACACTCTTTTGGTCGTATTCCTCCTATAATAATGCTAATTGGGCTAATATCTCTCTTATTAGCTAAACATTCATCCTTTCAACCATTGCAGAACCTCCCTAGTTCCCTCTAAACCACTTCATGTAGGATTCCTAGGCTATCTATCAGTCACAAATGATTAACCAGACCCCTCCCAACTCTCAATGAGTCTCTAATCACTTACTAATCAATTTTAACTAGCCTAAACCTAGCTTAACTATCCTAAAACATGTTTATCACTCCTAATCATAAAGTGATTTTGGCTTTGTTTTTAGTCCCACATGCACCAAAGTTCCAAACTCTCCCATTTGAAAATATCTATATAGAAGGCTAAGCCATCCCTTTTACCTTTACTTTTTGATTATCAGATCAAAACCTCTTGAATATTTTGAAAGGAAATAGACCTCATTTGTGGTAGCTTTAAGCAATAAGACATTTGATCTTGGCCATACTCCATTGTTAAGACCTCCTCCATTGTAGCTAATATCTTAATACACCATCCATCATCCAATATTGAGTAAATGAGAAGAACCATATGGCCTTGTATGCTATGTACCTTGGGATATGATATTATAATGTATATGGGTTGATGGAGATGCCTACATGTGACACACATCCCCTTAGTTAGTTATATGGGATCACATAGGAATTAATTATATTGGGTAATGAGTCGGCCTATATTGGGATTAGGTGTTATCCATCTATTAAGAGTAATGTATGTCTATATAAGGGATGTGAGTATCAATGTCATGAGGTATGAGTGGATTATTCTACTTGTTATAGATATATTGGAGGTTTCCCCCTCAAAGTGGATTCCCATCTTGGGATATCATGGAGTTACTCCTGCCTTAAGGAGCATTGTATAGTTGTTGCCCTACCTTAAGGGTATTATTATGCATATATTGAATATTTGGGCATATTTTCCCCCCATATATCTTGTGTTGTGTTATATTCTTCAAATTATTCATTTATTATATGCAAATATCTTATCAAGTGGTATCTGTCGACACTAAAATTTTCCTCCATAATTTCTATTTCATTAATGTATGTATTAGGAATAGGATGTTGTTAAGTATAATTAGTATTAGCGTCTGATAGACGATAACAGCGCCGTCAGTACGGTGTCGCCAATAATGTGGAGTACGGTAATAGTCAAAGTACAATAGGAATGTTGTAAAAAGTAAATATTTGTCGTAAGTGGTCCGATAATGTTAAAATGTCAAAGTTTGGGTAATTAGAGAAGTAGGGTCTACATGATTAGGAATTAGAAATATTATATTGGTAATAAGGACAAGGAGTGAGGTCATAAATATTTTGTGTATTTTATTTGTAAAAAGTCTAAAAATGTGGAACCCATGTAAAATGATAAGGTTTATGTTATCTTAAAAGATAAGCTTACATGTACAGATAAGAGTTAAGGTATGGAATATGATTCGTCAGAGTGGATTTCTTATCCTATCTTAGAGATAAGATGGATAAGCCTGGAAGTTCTATAAATAGAGAGGCCACCCCCTCATTTAGCATAGAAGGAAGTAGTGAGAAATATTGTAGGAAGTGTGCAAAGGAAGCCATCAGTTTAAAGGTGTGTTGAAGAAGCCATTAAGAGGTGTAATTGTAAAGTTTCTCCCATAGTCTTGGTGAAAGGCAAGTGAAGTCAATAACACTTGAAGTACCTCATGGGTAAGATTGTAACAATTTCATGTTAATATTATAATTTACTTTGATATTTCAGATTTTTCATCATTCCGTCTTATCATAGTCGATGGTATTCTTATGTTATGTTGTTGTTTTGTTTTCAGATTACATCCACCAAACTAAAGGCTGTGCATTAGTAAATAATCATAGCACGAGGAATTCCCGGTGAAGAATTATCATAGTGCCAGATTGGTGATGACATTTTGGTTCCGTTGCTGGGACCATTCCTCGTTGGTGGATTTTCTGGAGAGATATTCCCATGTAGTAAAAAATCAATTGGAGGGTAACCTTGTTTTTACTGTGCATAGTAGTTACCATGGTAAAGTCATTTTTGCTACGAATAGTATTTACCGTAGTAAAGTCACTTTTTACCGTGAATAGTATTTACCACAGTAACTTCACTTTTTTACCGTGAATAGTGTTTACCATAGTAAAGTAAGTTTTTACCGCAGTAAGTCAAGTTTTTACCATAGTTTACCGTGGTCATTTCTATTTTACTGTAGAAAGGTGTAAAGTCACTTTCTAGTATAGTGATTTCAATTATTTGTGCACATAAGTCTTGTTGATTGTACTTGTGGTTGGTATTTCATGGTGGTTACTTTTGAAAATAGGAAAGATTCCTATTTTTTCAGCTCAATCTAATGAAAATGATTCTTCTTTCATTCAAGAGTTTAAACAATCTTGTATTTGCAATGGCCTTATAAGAAGGGAACAATGGACTGAAATTTTTCATACCTTTTTGGATGGTTCATCACTTAGGTGGTTTGAAACACTAGGTGATAATGTGAAAAATTCATGGGATTTATTAACTGAAAGTTTTCTTGAAGAATTTGGTGAACAACAGAAATATGCAGATCTCATGATCGAGATCACAAAGCTCTCCCAAGCAGAGAAGGAGAAGATAAGGGATTATCATGCTCGTGTTCTAGAGCTAAGGAGGCAGCTCGATGCCCAGATCCAGAAGGAAGGATTAGCGGATGGGTTGATGAATGGCGTGGATAATCTCCTCTGTAAGCACTTCATTCTTGGGATTAAGCCAGAGATCAGACAACGAGTGAAGTATGACCGCCCAACTACCATTGAACAAGAAAATGAGATTGCAAGAAGGCAAGAAGAAAGCATGGAAGATGAGCCCAAAGAAATTGTTGCTAAAGTAAAGCCTACACCAGCACCTTTGGTCCAGAATCCACAACCACTCCTGGTGAGAACAAATATTTCTCCTAGTACATCTACTGAGTATGAAGATCTGCTCAAAAATATGGGTCAGTTAACTATTAATCTTCTTTAAGGAAAAGAATTTAGTTCTCAAGGAGGAGATAGAGGTCCAAAAAGAAATATTTCTGAAGTTGTATGTTATGGTTGTTATAAAAAGGGTCAGTATAAGTATAATTGTCCAGATAGAGCTTCTACATCTGGTAAAGGAGATAATGATAAAGAAAAAGCACCTGTGAATTTTTTTGATGTAGTAGATAAGAGCAGAAATAATGAAATAGATGTGTTTGTAACAAAAAGAAAGAAAGAAAAAGATAATCAAGATGGAAATGATCCTAAGAAGATGAAAAGAGAAACTAGTAAGAAACATAGGAGAAGAAAGTTGGGTGTGTAGGATTTTCTGATTTCACAGGGGCAAGGACCATACTCCATCTTGGAAGATCTGTCCAAAAGGCCTACAAATATTACATATGGTCAACTCTTGGCTATGTCTTCTGAGAAGAGGCGGGAGTTGCAAAGTGGACTCAATGCTCGACGAAGGAAGGAGGTTGAGGTCCCTATTTTGGAGGCAGAGGTGGATCCCTATGCTTCACAAGCTGAGGTATTATGTAATGGTATTTTAATTCATGATGTATTAGTTGATGGAGGTGCTACAGTTAATGTAATGACTGAGTCTGTAATGAATATGTTGGGTTTAAAAATTGATTGCCCTTCAACACTTATGTTAAGGTCATTAAATAAAGGCAAAACTAAACCAGAAGGTGTAGTTTCAAATGTGGCAATATCTGTTATGGGTGTTGTATGTGTGGTAGAATTTTACGTGATGAAAAATGGTACTGTTGCGTACCCAATGCTGCTGGCAAGACCATGGCTAAGGAGAGTTCATACAAGAAACTACTGGAATGAAGGTTTCATGACACTTGGACGTGGTAGAGAGAGGGTGAAGATAAACGTGATCCCTTGACATCATAAGGCAGAACCTGTGGATTCAAGCGATGAAACTGATGATTGGACATCCTATGATTACTCTAG
Source organism: Taxus chinensis (assembly GCA_019776745.2). Taxonomy (NCBI): domain Eukaryota; kingdom Viridiplantae; phylum Streptophyta; class Pinopsida; order Cupressales; family Taxaceae; genus Taxus; species Taxus chinensis. Next base: position 827,782,724 of record CM034149.1, on the reverse strand, counting down.
TACCAGTGAAGTGGACACTGAAGATGAAGAAAGTGAGGTTGATGTTTCAGTCATGGATATCCTTCCAGTCACACCAACTCATGACCCCATAAAATTATCTGAAGAAGAAGTTGATGGTCGTCTCCAAAAAATAAAGATTGGTGATGCTGTGATGGAGAGTGAGAAGGAATCCTACCTCCAGCTCTTTCGAAGGTACATACACCTATTCACTTTTTATTACAAGGAACTCCGTCAAGTAAGTTGGGTAGAACATTCTATTGAGCTGGTAGATGGTGCTAAGCCCATAAAGCAAATGCCATATAGAATGAATCCTAATTTTTCCAAGACTTTAAAAGAAGAAATGGATAAGTTGCTTGATGCAGGATTCATATTTGAGGTGGAGAATTCAAAATGGGTTTCTCCCATTGTGATCTCAATAAAAAAGAATGGGAAGCTACACATTTGTGTTGATTACAGGAAGCTCAATAAGGCAAAAAAGAAGGATCATTACCCTCTTCTATTTTTCAGATCAGATCTTGGACGAAGTAGCTGGCCAGGAGTGTTATAGTTTTGCTGATGGATATAGTGGCTACAACCAAGTTCGTATAGCAGAGAAAGATCAGCTGAAGACCACATTCACCACTCCTTGGGGAACGTTTTCTTATAGAGTTATGCTTTTTGGGTTGTGTAATGCTCCAACAACATTCCAATGTTTGATGAATAGGGTGTTCGAACCCTACATTGGGACCTTCATAAGAGTATTTCTGGATATTTTTGCATCTATGGGAGCAAGTGGGACCACCTGCACCAGATGGAGACAACATTTCAAAGGTTAGATGAAGCACAAGCCTCACTAAACCCTACAAAGTGTGTCTTTGGATGTTCTAAAGGTGTTTTGTTAGGGCATGTTGTATCCAGAGATGGTATTGGTACTGATCCTGATAAAGTTTCAAAAATCAAAGATTTACCATTTCCTATGAATAGAAGTAAGTTGAGATCATTTTTAGGCCATGTGGGTTACTATAGAAGGTTCATCAAGAATTTCTCAAAGATTGCACAGCCACTAACCCAGTTCTTGAAGAAGGATGTTACTTATGAACCAGGAAATAAGGCACATGAAGCTTTTGGACAACTGAAGGAAACCCTAGTGTCTTCACCTGTTTTGAAGAATCCAGATTGGAGCAAGCCATTCATTGTGTACACTGATGCCTCAGATGCAACACTAGGAAGTACTTTGAGCCAAAATGATGAAAATGGGAATGAACATCCAATTTACTTTGGGAGTAGACAAATGAGCAGTGTTGAGATAAATTATACTGTAACTGAAAAAGAGGCTCTGGCTATCATTTTTGCTGTAAAGAAGTTTAGAAATTACTTGCTAGGGTAAAAATTTCTAGTTGTAACAGATCATCAGGCTCTAAAATATATTGTAAATAAGCCTAACCCATCAGGGAGGATAACAAGATGGATAATTTTGCTACAAGAATTTGAATTTGATATTATAGATAGGCCAGGAAAGAAGCATGTCAATGCATATGCACTCTCTCGAGCCTATGATGGTTTAGGATCATCTTGTGATGATGATGATTTCCTCGATGCAGCATTGTTATCCCTTGACACAATCCCTAGTGAATACATAGATATTTGGAATTATCTGAATGAATTCAAGTTTCCTAATGGTGCCAATGCAAAGACTAAGAGAAATATTACTCAAGCCAGTCGTCCATATTCTATTCTGCATGGAGTATTATTTCGAATAAGACCTGATGGACAGTACAAGATGGCAATTAGACGTGATCAAGGGAAGGAACTGCTAGAAGAATTCCACAATGGTACATGTGGAGGGCACTTCTCTGGACAACTTACAACAGGAAGGATCTTGGATGTAGGTTATCACTGGCCCACTCTTTTTAAAGATTGTTATAATTATTGTAAGACATGTGATATTTGTCAAACACATGGTAACCGTAAGACTTTATCAGCTCCATTATGCCCTATTCTTCCACTTGGTCCCTTTGAAAAGTGGGGAATAGACATTGTAGGTTCACTTCTAACTACCTCACGCCAAAATAAGTATATTGTAGTTGCCACAGATTATTTAACCAAGTGGGTTGAAGCTAGGCGATTGAAAATAACTTCTATGGATGAAGTGGCAAGGTTCATATATGAACGCATTGTCACCAGATTTGGTTGTCCATTAGAAATTGTAACAGATCAAGGAAGCCACCTCATTAATGAGGTGGTAGAAGCCCTAGTCAATAAGTTTTCTATTAAGCACAGGAAGGCAACAACATACAAGCCAAGCACAAATGGACAGGTGAAACAAACAAATTTTGTGTTGTGTCAAATTCTAGCAAAAGATACAGCCTTGTAGGTACATAAATGGGATAAAAGGATTCATGCAGCATTGTGGGCATATAGGGCAACATCAAAGTCAGCAATAGGATACTCTCCATTTTAGTTGGCCTATGGCATTGATCCAGTTCTTCCTATTGAGTTTGATATTCCCACTGTGAGAGTTATGAAAAATGAAAGGATGGATGAAAGTGATTTAGTAAAAGAAAGGTTGGTACATCTTCATTTGCTAGAGGAAATGAGGGAAATAGCAAAGGATACAAGCCATAAGAAGAAAATGAAGCAGAAGGAATACTTTAATCAAAAGATCCATTGGTATCCATTTCATGTGAATGACTTGGTTCTAGTATATGATTCTAGATACAAAAAAAAGAAGATAGAGAAAATTTCTTCTAAAATGGATGGGGCCCTACAAAATAGCAGCTATGCATGAAAATGGTACGTACCGACTGGAGGAATTAGATGGCGCTCCCATTACGAAATGGGTCAACCATGACAAGTTGAAGATTTTCCAAGCACCAGAATAGTCTACTCCGAGGACGGAGTAGAAGCTAGGAAGGGGGAAGATGTCGACACTAAAATTTTCCTCCATAATTTCTATTTCATTAATGTATGTATTAGGAATAGGATGTTGTTAAGTATAATTAGTAGTAGCGTCTGATAGAAGATAACAGCGCCGTCAGTACGGTGCTGCCAATAATGTGGAGTACGGTAACAGTCAAAGTACAATAGGAATGTTGTAAAAAGTAAATATTTGTCGTAAGTGGTCTGGTAATGTTAAAATGTAAAAGTTTGGGTAATTAGAGAAGTAGGGTCTACATGATTAGGAATTAGAAATATTATATTGGTAATAAGGACAAGGAGTGAGGTCATAAATATTTTGTGTATTTTATTTGTAAAAAGTCTAAAAATGTGGAACCCATGTAAAATGATAAGGTTTATGTTATCTTAAAAGATAAGCTTACATGTACAGATAAGAGTTAAGGTATGGAATATGATTCGTCAGAGTGGATTTCTTATCCTATCTTAGAGATAAGATGGATAAGCCTGGAATTTCTATAAATAGAGAGGCCACCCCCCTCATTTAGCATAGAAGGAAGTAGTGAGAAATATTGTAGGAAGTGTGCAAAGGAAGCCATCAGTTTAAAGGTGTGTTGAAGAAGCCATTAAGAGGTGTAATTGTAAAGTTTCTCCCATAGTCTTGGTGAAAGGCAAGTGAAGTCAATAACACTTGAAGTACCTCATGGGTGAGATTATAACAATTTCATGTTAATATTCTAATTTACTTTGATATTTCAGATTTTTCATCATTCCGTCTTATCATAGTCGATGGTATTCTTGTGTTATGTTGTTGTTTTGTTTCCAGATTACATCCACCAAACTAAAGGCTATGCATTAGTAAATAATCATAGCATGAGGAGTTCCCAGTGAATAATTATCATAGTGCCGGATTGGTGATGACATATCACAACATCAATTTTGGCATAAATTGGGTCAAATCCCCAATTTTAGAGATTGATCTATAGCTTGAAATCGGCTGTGATTTTTTTCTCAAATTTTTTACCATAGTTGTAAAAGGGTTTGAGAGAGCTACAGTCAAAAGTTTAGAAATTTTCAATGTGTTTTGTGGAAGTTATTACATTTTTAGGGTTTCACCTAAATTTGCTTCACATGCCACATTTTTAGGATTAATTTTCTAAACGTTTATCAGACTTGCAACTCCTATCCAAGCAGTTATGGCTAAAATTTGAGAATTTTTGGATCCGGTTTGAAGAATATATTGCAATTTTTAGGGATTTACATAAAATTTGCCTACATGTTGTAATTTTCCATATTTCTTTGATTTTTTTTACATATTAGGAAAGCTCTCACAATTTTAGTAGGGGTTACTTCTTTGTGGTTTTAGATTAGAGACCGAATTATAGACAAAATCATCAGGTCCAATATTGGTCAAAGGAGTAAGTTTGTGAAACCCTAATTTTTGTGCATCATGGATATACCAATTTTCTATTACAATGGGGAAATTGATGCAAAAAAAATGGTGGCTATAATTTAAGAAAATGTATTTTGAAAAATGTTTATTATGGGTTAGTTTTTATCTTGATCTTGGTGGGAAAGCACAACATTGGTATTCTTATTTGGATATAGATATGTTGGATTGGGATTGAGAGGAAATGGAAAATATTTTCCTAGCTAGATGGGAAACAAAAAATAAACATAATTTTGTTAAATAAGAAGAAGAAGAAGAAAATGTTGATGATGAAGCTGCTACACATGATCATGCATCTCCAAGAAAGGAAGCTTCAATATTTCAGTGTGAAGGGTGCATTCAAAGAAAAAAGGTAATTGTTTTCATAAACCCTAACAACAAATATAAATTCATCAATATGGGTGTAGCTCACAATCTACATGTGTAAACAAAGCATATTAAGGAAGCCCAAATGGATGGTAAGAATATTCAAGTTTTTGAGGATTTAAAGCTCTCTATGGATAAATATGTTTTACACTCATATTTTTATGCTTTAGATATGGATGGTATGATATTGTTCTTGGATATCCTTGGTTAGAGACATTGGGAACAATTAATCTTAATGTGAAAAATAAATTCATGAAATTGTGGTAAAAGAAAATGAAAATTACATTGTAAGATATCACACTTAGCAGGGAAAAAACTAATATAAATGAGGATCATGAAGAGGAATTTGAAGATGATGAAGAAGGGAATAAGGATTATTTAGAAGGAGAGGCTACATAAAAAGATGAAAAAGAAAAAATAATTCATCTACTCAAGAGAAAAAATAAATAGCAAACAAGGTGGAAGAGAAAAATAAAGAAAAGGTTGATAAGGTTGAGGATACCAAGGTTGCACCATATAAATGCCCACATCATCATGAGAGGGAAAAATCATGGAGTTATGTTAGGACACATAAGGGTAGAAATCTATATAGATATACATGGAATTGGAGGAGAAATAATCAGGGCTATACACAGAATCAATGGAGTAATGATTATATGACATGGAATCATAAGAATAATTATTATGGATATGCATGGAAACGGAGGAAGATCACATATGGAAAATGATGGAATCAGATGAGTCCAATGGAATATGGAATCAAGTTTGCAACAACACAAACCACTAGGATATCATATGGGTGGTTGGATGATCGAGCATGGCGAAAAGTGAGAAATAATTTAAAGCACACTCATTATGTGGCTTATTCTTATGTTTCGGGAACGAAACATGTCAAAGAGGGAGGTAATGCTACGTACCTTGAGATATGATATTATAATGTATATGGGCTGATGGAGATGATGACATGTGGCACACATCCCCTTAGTTAGTTATATGAGGTCACATAGGAAGTAGTTATATTGGGTAATGAGCCAGCCTACAATGGTATTAGGTGTTATCCATCTATTAAGAGTAATGTATGTCTATATAAGGGATGTGAGTATTAATGTCATGAGGTATGAGTGGAGTCTTCTACTTGTTAGAGATATATTGGAGGTGTCCCCCTAAAAGTGGATTCCCATCTTGGGATATTGTGGAGTTACTCCTTCCTTAAGGAGCATTGTGATGGGTGTCATCATTCCCTTCATTTAATCAACTTATTTTTGATGTCATATAAAACCAGGGGTGTGTCTAAAGCTATATGCAACAAGAGTTCTTTAAATGATCTAGTTGTTGACTGCATTTATTTTTGTATTTTCTGGGGGATCTCTTTAATGTCTTAAGGACTCCTTGGTAAAACCTTATTTAAATCAAACTATGAAAAATCTCTGAAAGTAAACACACTGAAAGCTTTGTTGAAAGGAAACACACCATGCAGAATGGAAACACACTTGCTACTGGAAAATAAACACACTTGCTTCTGAAAGTAAACACACTTTCTTTTGGAAATAAACACACTCAATATATAATTCTTGAAAAAAATTGCAAGATATATAAGAATGTATCTAAACACCTACAGGAACAAGTACACAACAGAGTTTAACTAAAATAATTAAAACAATACAGAATTAACAGATCTAAACTATTTTCTAAAGAAATATAAATACCAAATAAATGAATATCCTGGTCCTTAGGGGAGTGGGCCCCTTGCTCCTCCTCGAATCAGGATTTAACAACTCAGAATTATCTCAAATAGGAATGGCTATTTTACTGATAAAACATTTGGAATTACAAACGTACTGGGATCTAAGTACTTAGTATATTTCTCTTTTCTGTTCTATTTCTATATATATATCTATTAATAATTTCTATCTACTGTAGGTCTGCTTTTATATACATTTTACAATCAAATATGTCTCAATGATTCTGATGAAATCGATTCAATGCCCAGAATAGATGTTGAGTCAGATTACGGTTGATCAGATAGCTGTAGGATAACTCTCATTGGATCTGCATTTAGAAATCTTCTCATCCTTCCTGATTGAAAGGGTTGTAGATGAAAAATCTCCGGATGTGGTTTAAAATAGATAAATCCCATCGGTTCCAGAACTTCAGAGAAGTTCCAGAATCATAGGAATTTGTTAAGGCTCCAAACCGTGAGAGTTTTGAAGCTATCCCCAGGAGTTCTGAAAATAAGTCCAAAAATTCCAGAACAAAATACTGGAGTTCCAGAACTAAGTCTAAAAGTTTTGGAACTAAATGATGATTGTGTGATGGAGTTCCGAAACTAGCTTGGAAGTTCTGGAACTAAGCTGTGTAGGAACAAATGTTGCTGAAAACAATCTGAACACTTCCTACTTCATTTCCTCAACTAATTTAGACCTACTTTATTACAAAAATGAATTCAAACACACACACTTGTCAGGAATTATAGAGATTTTAACATTATAATAACAACCAATTAAAATACATACAATTACATCTTAACTCATATCAAATTAAACACACAATGCAATCAAACTTAATCAAAAGGAGAGTAAGATGAGATCATACATTATACATTAATCAGACATATTCTAGCCTCATAATTTCCCCCAAACTTACTTGTTTGTAATTCTTTTTACAAACTTCACTCTTCAAAAGTGGGGTTATGAGTTCTACATTCCATTTGATTGCTCAGATCAAATGGCTGAAATTGGATTTTCCAATGTTTTAAACTTGGATGTACTGTACCCTGCTCCTTTTATTTTCCTCTCCCGCTATTCAAATTTAGCATGGTCGTGAGGTTCTCTGTTTTGCCAAGGAGACATGGAAGTGAGAAGTAGAGGGGGCCTTGTTCACATTCTCATCCGTATTTACCCGTAGGTTTCATTGACTCGGGGAATTATTTTGCATAATGCTTTTGCCCTTTCTAAACTCTAGATCATATTTTTTGGGGGAAATTACTTCCCTTCTTCTCAAGGAAATAGTAAGGAGTTCTCACATCTTTGAGTATCCTTCATAAATATCTTCAAAATTTTCCTCCTCATAGGAGGTGAAGGCATCCATACTCTTTTATAGAATGGAAAGATAGTGTGTATTGAATCTCTCATCAAAGGCATGAGTTCTAAAATTGTGACAGGAAGGTAGAGGGTTTACCCATAATGAGCTCTCATATAGAGACCTATTGAGTTGGATTTCAACAAAAATTTAGATTCCTTTTCCTTCCATGCAATTTGGTTTTACAAAATAGAGATAAATTCATTGAGTTGGCTCTCCCCTACATACAAGTTGATCATAAATACTGTGTTTTTCTCTACCGTAAAATTGTAAAGATAAAATTCACACAGAAGATTTTTCTACTCAGGGATGGAAAGAGAGTAAACTACCATGAATTCATATTCATCTTTGAGTTTCATGTGGAAGCCCACATGCAATCCTTGATAGATGCTAGCGAATGAAATGCTCTTCTAAAAACACATATATGCAGGAGAGGGCCTCCTGCAGATAAGTTAATTTCTCACTCATAATACAGACCCATATGAATTTTGGCAAGACATTTATATTTATTTCCTTCCACCTTATAAAAATTTTTTCTTCCCATTCCTTTCTTGCCTTCATCTCTTCCTCCATCTTGGTCTTTAATTCTTCATTCAATGTTTTAGCTTCTCTGAGCTCCTTGCAAGTATCATTCCATAGCTGCTGGAGAGACAAATAGGTCGAATCAGTCTGTGTAGAGACTATGGACACAACACTCTATTTTCTAGAAGCTTAAAATTCTTCCTCTTTTTCTATCAGCTGTTCCTTGGTTGCTGATAATTCCTTAGTCCTAGCTGTAAGCTAAGTTGTTAGCTCTCCAATGAGCATCTCCCTTTGTTCTAACTTGAGCTTGAGGAAATCTAATTCCTCATCTTTTTCTCTGATAATGATCTCTGCTCTAGACAAGAACATAGCTTGTTTAACTTGCTGTCTTTCTTCTTCCTCTATTAAAGGAAAATTTTCTTTTCTTATCTTAGATGCCAACTCTTCTTCTTCATGTGGAATTGCTGATGGTTCAACCAATTCCTAAAAATATTTCTCTTCAAATCTCTCTTCTCCTCTGTCCATTTCAACTTGACTTGGCTAAGGAGGAGTCATGTCCAAACCGCCTAAAATGTTAACAACTTCTTCTTCCATCCTTTGTTAACAGCTTCTTCTTACATCCTTTCCTGCTCACTCCTTTCTTCTGGGGTTTCCCTTGACCTCTTTTGAATTTTTCTTATATGGAGAAGTTCAACATGCCCAGTAGTGAATTTCCTTCTAGAGCTTCTTCTTAATATTCTTTCTTGCTCTTGTGTGGGTGAGCTATCACCATCAGAGATAGATATTGGCTCCCTTGAAGCTGCTGCAGAAGAAGGAATTTCCTTCATAGGTACAGAAGGCTCTGCTATTTTTATCTTTCTCATCGACCTTATTTTTTTTGGTATGTTTTCTCTTTCCATTTCCCTCTGTCCTTCTATAGGGTAATCAATTTTGAGATTAGTTGAAGGAGAGAATGGAGTGGGGATTTGTCCTTATGATAATATTAGGGTTTTTTTTTGAGCTTGCTAAGAAACTTGTCCCATATTTCTTCTCCATTCTTCTTTGATAGGAAATGGTGCTGGCATATCAAATGAATTATAACATGATGCCTAATTGTCCCAACACCCTAGGAATACCTCTGAGCCATGGTCTAAATGGAATAAAAAAGAAACCCTGCGAGGTTTATTATGTATTCATGTTTTGTGGCTCCATACTTTAGATATATGAGTATTTTTTAAGACTTCTTTTCCTACAAATCCAAACTGATCGTCACAGGTTACATATTTTACCATCCCAAATGCTACCTTGTCAAAAGGTTTGGGAAAATTGGCCCTTTTGACCCCTTTTATGATTTTATTTGTATTATAGATGTACTGGGGTTCAGTTTCTTCTTCTTGCAGTAAGACTTCAACCAGTTCTTTCAAATTGCCCTTGACAGGTTGTGGGACATATAATAATTGGCACTCTAGAAACGTTACTTACAATATTTACAGAAAAAGGAATAAAGACATTTCTCAGCTTTGTTCTGGACTGTTCTAGGTTTATGACGAATTCTCTTACCAATTCGTCATTATGCCTTGAAAATTTCTTTAGGAATTCAAGCCATCGTGCGATGCTCAAATATGGATGCCACTTCTTTGTCTGCAAGTAGCTAGGAATCATCCTTTGGTTCAGATTTCTTCTTAATCCCCATATCGGCTTGAGTTCTGTCTCTTTTGATTTTGTGGTGAATTGGTTGCAGGCCCTTTTTCTTAGCTACGGAACTGATGAATTGGCTGTGGAACCTCTGTTTTTAGCTGTGGAACCTAAATTCTTAGCTACAGAACTTCTGAAATCTTTGTTCTTTGTTGCATAATACAAATTCAATTCGCTGCTCCTTCCTCAAAATATATCTGTAACTTATTTCTCTTGATTTTTGTAATAATAATTATTAATGATAACCATGTTGCCACTTATTCCATCCAAATCAATTTCATGATTACACACTTGTAATCGTAATGTATAAATAGATGACTCATCATACCTACTTTTAAATTAAGTCACATCACACATACAAACATTTAATCAACCCTAAATTAGTTAAAAGACATAATTACTGTCCTTGATGATGTAATCCTTTTGTTATGATGACTCATCATTTCTACAAGTGGAACAAAACATGATTAGATAAGACGGTTGGAATTCAAAGGAATTTCTTTATTTGAACTAGCAAAAAATAGGTCAATCGCCATTTGCTGGTTTTCAATTTACCTTTGAGATATTTTTTTTGGGGGAAGAAAATGCCATTTGCTGGTTTTCATCTTCTTTCCTTTATTTCAGATCTATCATCTAGTTATTTGATCATTTTGGAAGAACTGAGTTCTTCAATATGATCAAATTCTTTGTTTGCTTCAATCTTCTTAAAAAATTCATCCTTAGTTGGAGGCTTCCTATAGAGTTTTAGCCTATGTCCCATTGACCAAGAGTGTTCTGCTGTTGCCATCAATGAGAAGTAACTGAATAGAACCATTATCAAATATTTGTTCAATCTGATAGGGTCCCAACCATCTGGCTCTCAATTTTCCCTTGAACTGTTGGTACTTAGAATCAAACAACAATACCTAATCTCCTACTTTGAAGTTCCTTTTCTTGATATGTATGTCATGCCATTGCTTCCTTTACTCTTAAATCATCTCTGTCTGCTAAAGTGCTTCCAACCTTAATTCATCCAACTCATTGAGTTGAAGGATTATTTATTTTTGAGCTGCATTCAACTCAATTCCCACCTTCACTGCTAGTCCTTAATGTCTGAAGTTCAAAATTCTATAGGAAATAAGGGATTTTTCCCATAGACTAATTCATATGGTGAAAACCTTGTTGTAGTTTTCCAAGTTTTATTATAAGCCCAGACAACTTTAGGTGGTCTCTTTACCCAATCTTTTCTCCCAACTTCAACTGTTTTAGTAAGGATGTTCTCCAATTCTATGTTTGTTACTTCAGCTTATCCATTTGACTATGGATGGTAAGGAGATGGCTTCCTATGATTGATTTGGTAATACCTTGTGAAAGCTTGGATCATATTAGACATGAATTGTGGTCCCTGATTTGAAACTATGTTCCTTGGTGCTCCAAACTTTATCATAATTCTGTTCTAAAGAAAATCAACAACTGCTTCCTCAGTGACATTTGTTAATGCCTACACTTCTACCCATATTGTCACATAGTCAGTACATACAAGAATATATTCCTTCCCTTGAGAAGGAGGATTAAAGGGACCAACAAAATCCAATCCCCATCTCTCAAATGGTTCAACCACAACTTGAGGATGAAGAGGCATTTCATTGGTGAAAGTTGGCTGTCCCATCCTTTGACAAGGATCACACCTCTTGATATATCTTTTCACATCCTTGTACATAGATGGCAAATAATAACTAGTGCCAAGTATCTTATGAGATGTTATTTTTACTGAATAGTGTCCTCCACTTGGTTCACTTATGACATGCTTTGAGGATGTCAAAGATTTCATCCTCTCTTACACACTTACACAAGACAAAATCAGGACCACACTTAAATAACATTCCATTTAACCATTTGAATTGTGTACTGGTTTTAATTAAATTCTTTATTTGTTTCTTAGTGAAAGAAGGAGGGAACTTCCCTGTTGTAAGATAATTTTCCATATCAGCAAACCACAGTGTACTTCTTGATACTGCAAACAGTTGTTCATCTAGTAAGTTATCCTTGACTAGATCTTGTTCCCCTGTGGTGGTTAGTCCTTGATAGAAAATTAGCTACCACATTAGATTTACCTAGATTGTCCACAATGGTAATTATAAAATTCTTGCAAAAGTAATAACCATCTCACGAATCTTCCTCTAACCACTAGTTTGTTCATTAAATACTTAATTGCTAAATGATCTGTGTGTAAAAATATCTTGTACCCTGTCCTATAATGTTTGAATTTATTAATTGCATAAATTACAACAAGAAATTTGTTTTTCAGTGGTGGTGTAATTATTTTTAGTGGGAGTAAGATTCTTGCTAAGATAGTAAATGGGCATAACATCTTTCCTTCTTCATCTTTTTGTCCCAATACTGCACCAATGGAATAATTTGAGGCATCTGTTTGGATATGAACTAGATTTTCCCCAATTATGACCTCTTAATATTGGGGCAATGATTAATTTGTTTTTAATTTCTTCAAAATCATGCTGACACTTTTCATCCCAAAGAAATTCACAGTCCTTGGTTAGTAAATTAAACATGGGGGCATCTATTTTACTAAAATCTTTTATAAAGCATCTATAGTACCCAGCATGTCCTAGAAATGATTTGATATCTGTGGGAGTCTGAGGGATAGGTAAATCTGAAATGATCCTAATCTTGTTTTGATCCACTTGAATTCCTTTTTGTGAAATATGGTGTCCTAATATAATTCTCTCATCTACCATCATAAAAAAAATTTCATCACTAAGAGACAGGTTGTGTTGTTCACATCTTGTTAACACTTTGTCTAGATTTCTCAAAGCATATCCAAATGTATCTTCATGTACAGTGAAGTCATCCATATATACTTCAACACAATCATTTGTTAGATCAACAAAGATTGCAAGTACAACTCTCTGGAAAGTCACAGGAGCATTACATAAACCAAATGGTAATACCCTATAGGAAAAAGGTTCCCCATGGACATGTAAATGTAGTTTTGTCTTGATCTTCAACAATAACTCTGATATGATTGTACCCACTAAATCCATCCAAGAAAGAAAAATATTGTTTACCTGAAAGGTTATCAAGGACTTGATCTATGAATGGCAAGGGAAAATAATCTCTCATTGTGGCTTTATTTAGTTCCCTATAGTCAACACATATTCTAAATTTCATGTTCTTTTTGGGAACAATTACAAGAGGAGATACCCACTGGCTATCTAAGATATGGTAGATGAAACCTACTTGTAATAGTTTTTCAATTTCTTGTTTGACTATATCCCTTAAAGTTGGGTTGATCCTTCTTTGAGGCTGCCTAACTGGTTTAATGTTTTCAGTATAGATGTGATGAGTGCAGATACTTGGATGAATCCCCTTCATATCTATGTAATCACAAGAAAAATCTTTAGTATGATTTTTTAGAACATCAAACAATTTAGCTTCTCCATCCTCTTTCAACGACCTGTTAATGTTTAAATTTTTAATTGATTGAATTTCAACATGCTTGGTTCCAATATGTGATGCACTGATTTTTGGAAAGGGTTTTATTAAAGTATTGAATGGACATGCATGTGGTAACAACATATGGTATGTAACAAAATCTCCAAAAGTTCCTTGAGATAAAATATTGGAAAAAGGAAAGTAATGAGAATTATGATACTTATCTCTTTGCAGGCCAAATTCCTCGTCACTACTACTTTCTAGAATTTTTTCACCACTTCTTGATGTACATGAAACTGAATCTACTGATTCATGTTCTCCCCACAAGAAATATTGTTCATCTAGAGAAAAATCATTTTCAACCAAAGAGAATTGCTGTTGTCGTGGTTTTGGAACTAAATGTGGTGGTTTCGAAACTATAGCCGCAGGTTTTGGAACTAAGTTCGCGGGTTCCAGAACTAAGTTTACGGATTCCGAAACTAAGTTTGCGGGTTCCAGAACTAAGTTTGTAGGTTCTGGAACTCAGTTCATGGGTTCCAGAACTAATTTCATGGGTTATGGAAATATTTATGATTGCTCTGAGGACATCAGGTTCTCATCCAATGGTGGATTAATCATCTCTTCTACTTCTCTTACATGATCTTGAAATGTGATCGTAGCTAAAGAAGACACATTTTTCTTATTATTTTTAGGAGAATTAACCCACAATTGTTCATGATTGTCAGTAAAAGGTTGTGTAGTAGGATATAAGGAATTTTGTTTAGAGTTCTAACCATTCGAGATTGTCATATCACCTGACCTACAATCTATCAAAACAACAACTGTAGCTAACCATGGTCTACCCAAAATAATGGGATAACCCAATGTTTTACCTTTTGGCTACACTATAAGGAAGTCAACTAGATATTCCCATGAATCCACCATAATTGAAGTGTATTCAATAATTCCTTCTGGTTTTGCTACAGACTGATCTGCCATCTATAATATGGCATTAGTAGGTTGTATACCCGTTAATAGTAATGTTTTTAGAGTATCCAATGTCATTACATTGATAGAAGATCCCAAATATATCAAAACATTATGTACATCCTTATTTCCTACAGAGATAGAAATAACAAGACTTCCAGGATCTCCATATTTGGGAAGTAAAAGTTTTCCTGCTAATAAATCAACAAGTTTCCCATCTACTTTGATAGTCTTAGGGTACTGTTTCTTCCTTCCAGGATTTTTCATACATAACATTTTGATTAATTTGTTCAATTCTGGAATATCTTTAATTTCTTGTAACAGTGGTATTTCAATATTCAATTTCCTTAGTTCCTGTACCAGTTTAGACTCCTTGATTTCTATAGCTTCTTTGAATCTCTCTAGAAATGGAGTCTCAGTAGTGTTGCTATCTGGCTCTTTTTCTTTTCTTTCAATATCCTATTTTGGAACAACAGTACTAGGGATTTCATTTTCTTCTGTCATTTTAGTGATTATAAGGGGTGGACTGTTAATGATTTTCCCAGATCTAGTTTCAATATCCTTACAATCCATAGCATGTAAATCAACTAATTTTTCTAGTTTTGTTCCATAAATAGGAGTTGTTTGTTTGTTTCATGGATTTGCTACTGGCTGTGATGGAATTTGTGTTTGGAATACATTCTCATTTTGTGAATTTTGTGTAGGGGATCCCATGATGTCTTGTTGATTCTGATTTGGATATGTTCTTCCTTGGGAATAATTATTAGGGTTCCATCTAGGTTATGACCAAGTATAAGGATATCCTTGACCAGCCCATGGTTATTGATGTCCATGAGCATACCAAGCTTGATTTTCCCAATCTTGAGGGTTCCAAGTTAGTTCAAGTACCCAAGGTGGTTGTCCCTAATTTTTTGGTACTACCTCAGTAGCCCATGGCATTTTCCATGGATTAGGAACTGATCTTGGCATAAACTGCCCTTGGTTAGGTTGTCTCTGAACAAAATTCAATTCTTTTTTTGTAGATAAGGCACTGGTTTGTTTAAGCTGATTTTTAATAACAAGAAGTAAAGAACAAACATCAATATCATGTTCTTTAGATTCACAGATAAGACACATTTCTGCTTTATCCAAAGGATAGTCTCTTAATGCATGCTTCTTCCTGCATCTAGGATAATACATAGCCAATGGATCAGTTTTGGAAATTTCTTTAGCTTGTAATACACCCCTAGTAGAGGTTAATTGCATTAAAATGTATATTTTAAAGTTTTCTAACTCATCCATTAGTTTTTTCATATATGGATTCAGACTTTTCACTGATTTTCCTTTTCTAGGTTCACCTCTCGTTTTGGAATAGCTTCTACAAATCTCTTTAATTCCATTCATTATTATTTGATCAATGTCTCCACCTCCTATCAAGTTAAGGGCTTCTCTAGATTTTTCATCCAAACCTTTAAGAAAAATGGTTTTACTTAACTCCTCTGTAAGCACAAATCCACATCTTTTGCTAATAAAGAGGAATCTATCTAAATAGTCTTCTATGTTTTCATCATCCTCCTGCTTGATTTTGAAGAATTCTTCCTTCCTATTTCTCCCTCTGTAATAATCCTGGTATTTATCTAGGAAGGTAGTCTCCATTTGTGCCCAAGTGCTAATAGAGTTGGATGGTAGTCCCATGAACCACCTCATTGCTGCATCCTTCAAAGTGGATGGAAACAACTTGAGTTTTTGATTATCTATTTTATAATCATAGGTCTGACATAGTACCTTGAATTCAAATAGAAATTGGTTAGTATCTTCAGATGACATCCCTCTAAAGGTGAGTAAATGTGCAGGTGAGATATTTTTCATTGTTGTTTCATCATCTCCCAATTGGATTGGATAGGTAAAGGTCCTATCGGGTTCTCTCTCAACTTCTCGTGCCATTTTAAAAATATTTTCTGAATTTTCTTCCCAATCAATGTGGTAAGTGGTATGCCTTGGGGAAGGTGAAAAATCAGGAGTAGGAGGTTGACTACTCAATTGAGAATTGAAACTTACCCTAAATGGATCTTGGGTGATAAGCCTTCTCCTAAAAGTTTCACTCCCTTCAGGTGACTGATCTAAGAATTCCAAAAATGGTAATTATGTTTCTTATCTGACAGGGGATGATGGTGCTTCTAATTCTTGATCATTTTCCTTAGTTTGACTAGAGGATGTTATGAATTCTTGTGAAGATTTTTTTTGGGAGGAATCTACCATATGAGTCTCTTGGTCTACTCATATATTTTGTGATATAGTAGGGAAGATCCTTCAACTACTAGATGTATGTTTTGTTGCTCTTGCTAACACTTAATTAGAAATTTCCAACTGGTGTTCCCTGGAAATGACACCAAAAATGATGGGTGTCATCATTCCCTTCATTTAGTAAACTTCTTGTTGATGTCATCAAACTAGGGGTCTGTCTAAAGCTATATGAAATAAGAGTACTTTAACCAATCTAGTAGTTGAATTTATTTATTTTTGTATTTTTTTGGGGATCTCTTTAATGTCTTAAGGACTTCTTGGTAAAACCTTATTTAAATCAAACTATAAAAACTTGCTAAAAGTAAAAACACTGAAAGCTTTGATGAAAGGAAACACACCATGCAGACTGAAAACACACTTGTTGCTGGAAAATAAACACACTTTTTGCTGGAAAATAAACACACTTGCTTCTGAAAGTAAACACACTTGATTTTGGAAATAAACACACTCAATTTAGAATTCTTGAAAAATATTACAAGAGACATAAGAATCTATCTAAACACCTGCAGGGACAAGTACACAATAGAGTTTAACTGAAAGAATTAAAACAATACAGAATTAACAGATCTAAACTATTTGTTGAAGAAATATAAATACCAAATAAACGAATATCCTGGTCCTTGGGGCAGTGGGCCCTTGCTCCTCCTTGAATTAAGATTTAACAACTCAAAATTATCTCAAATAGGAATGGCTATTTTATTGATAAAACATTTAGAATTACAAACATACTGGATATAAGTACTTAGTCTATTTCTCTTCTCTGTTCTATTTCTCTCTCTCTCTCTATATATATATATTAATAATTTCTATCTAATGTAGGTCTACTTTTATATACATTTTACAATCACGGCTGTCTCAATGATTCTGATGAAATTGAATCATACCCATAATAGATGCTGAGTTAGATTGTGGTTGATCAGATAGCTGTAGGATAACTCTCCCTGGATGTGCATTCATAAATCTTCTCATCCTTCCTGATTGAAAGGGTTGTAGATGTAAAATATCTGGATGTGGTTTAAAATAGATAAATCCCATCGGTTTTGGAACTTCGAAGAAGTCCAGAACCATAGGAAATTGTTAAGGCTCCAAACCGTGAGAGTTTCGGAGCTATCCCCAAGAGTTCTGGAACTAAGTCTGAAAATTTCGAAACTAAATACTGGAGTTTTAGAGCTAAATGATGACTGTGTGATGGAGTTCCGGAACTAGCTTGGAAGTTTTGGAACTAAGCTGTGTAGGAACAGATGTTGTTGAAAATAAACTAAATGCTTCCTGCTTCATTTCCTCAACTGATTTAGACCTGCTTTATTACAAAACTAAATTCAAACACACATTTATCAGGAATTCTAGAGATTTTAACATTAGAATAACAACCAATCAAAATACAAACAATTACATCCTAACTCATATCAAATCAACAAAAAATGCAATCAAACTTAATCAAAAGGAGAGTAAGATGAGATCATATATTATACATTAATCAGACATATTCTAGCCTCATCACATTGTATGGTGTTGCCTTACCTTAAGGGTATTATTATGCATATATTGAATACTTGGGCAGATTGGCCCCCCATATCTCTTGTGTTGTGTTATATTCTATAAATTATTCATTTATTATATGCAAATATCATATCATTGTAGCCATTAATGGCAAGATCTCATTCTTAAAAAGCTTGAGATTCATACCAAAAATCACATTTGATTGCTAGGATATTCATAGGTTCAATGTTTTGTAGCTTTCAAATTAGTACAGAGTAGAGTATATGCTAGGTTTTTATGTTTTTGTCAAAGTTATGATGCATGTATAGGAGTAACTCTTGTTTATATCTTATCTCATGGTGCATAGTTGAGTTAGTTAAGCTTTGAGGTTCTTTAACCTCATTTCCATTGATAAAGCTTTGAGTTAGTTAAGTGTTATGTGGGAGTATTCAAAGGAAAAATCTTCACGTGTAGAGGATGGATCAAGGCCAATATGGATAGGTTTAATCATGATAATGAACGTAAAACAATGATGTGTTAGGAAGGAGCAAGGATGCCCCCAGTGTAAGCTAGCCAAGAAACACATGATATAAAGGAAGTAGAAGATTTTTTTTTGTGAAAGGTGACAAATATGTCTGAAAACATGGCAAAAAGGAAATACCATACACATGGATGTTCTGAACAAATTAGAAGAACAACGGATGTTATGAATGTAGCTTAGAAGCCTCACGACGAAAAAGTGATTAGCCAAAGTCACAAATCGTGAGACAAGATACATACTAGAGCAAGATTCTGAAAAAGGTCCAAAAAAAGACACTTGGTAATATACCAATCATGTTTTCTCATCGAGATCTAGTGTGTGCACGTGGAAATTAACTACCTCTTGGAGGGAAAATTTGATAGACAAAAAGTGAAGACATCCTAGCCAATGTGTAGGAATGAATTATTTTCAAATTTGATTTGTAAAAGGAAAGTGGAAGGATCGCCATACATTGCTCTACTACCAGCTAGACAACCATAGCCCCGACAAAGATGTATTTGATTCTAATCGAAAAATTACTCTACTCCTAGCCAAGCGTCCATAGCCCCGATAGAGATTATTGAAAATACCCCAAGAGTGAGTTATATAACAATTTGCTTTTTCTTATAGCTTTTGGTTTTTGATTTTTGATTTTTTTGCTTTCTGAAAACTTATTTCAGCTCTCTTGATTTTTTTTAACAAGGGGTTAAGAACCACATATGGCTTGATGGAAGGATGTGGAAGTGACTGCGATGATGAAATTGGCTAGTGTTAACAAATATGTCCAAAATTTCTTTGCAACAAAGTTTTTTAGATGTTGATAGTGATAGGATCTCTAAGAGGCCAGTCATTCTTTAATTTACCAAGGTCATAAAAGACCAAGGTAAAACATATACCATAGAGATAAATGTTGCAAAATGCATGCGAATAGACTAACCAACATATCATTGAAGGGATGAAAATGGTGGATTCCTTGTAGAGGAATGAAAAGAAGGGAAAGAAAGAACATCCATGTGTATGCAATACATGATTGCAATGTTTGATCTTTGTACCTTTGATCTTGTTGTTTTTTTTTGTTTTCTCATTTTTTTTTGCATTTTATCTTTTTATTGATTTTTAAATTTTTGATGGTTTTAGGAGGTTGGGAGCCACAATGTCACTCTACATGATTAGATCCAAAAATGATGTTCGTGATTTCCTTCATAAGGGTGATTAAGCATGTTTGCTTATCAAGAGTCATATTATCCCCGATCTTAATGATCGTGGTGAGATCATACTCAACAAATGACTAGGATTTTTCGTGAAACATGGATTTCACATGCGAGAGCTTGAGTTCCCTATCGAGAGGCTTGATCAAGGCCAATGTGGATAGGTTTAATCATGATAATGAACGTAAAACAATGATGTGTTAGGAAGGAGAAAGGATGCCCCCAGTGTAAGCTGGCCAAGAAACACATGATAGATAGGAAGAAGAAGATTTTTTTTGTGAAAGGGGACAAAGATGTCTAGAAACATGGAAAAAAGGCAATACCATGCACATGGATGTTCTGAACGAAGTAGAAGAACAACAGATGTTATGAATGTAGCTTAGAAGCCTCATGATGAAAAATCAATTAGCCAAAGGCACAAATCATGAGACAAGATACAAACTAGAGCAAGAGTCTGAAAAAGGTCCAAAAAAAGAAAATTGGTAACATACTAATCCTGTTTGCTCATCGAGATCTAGTGTGTGCACGTGTTGAAATTAATTACCTCTTGGAGGGAAAATTTGATAGACAACAAGTGAAGACATCCTAGCCAATGTGTAGGAATGATTTATTTTCAAAGTTGATTTGTGAATGGAAAGTGGAAGGATAACCATACATTGCTTCGTTGCCAGCCAGACGTCCATAGCCCTAACAAATATGTATTTGATTCTAATCGCAACATTTCTTTAATCCTAGCCAGGCGTCCGTAGCACCGATAGAGATGATTGAAAATACCCCAAGAGCGAGTTATATATCAATTTGCTTTTTCTTGTAGCTTTTGGTTTTTGATTTTTGTTTTTTTTTGCTTTCTAAGAACTTATTTCAGCTCTCTTGATTGTTTTTTAACAAGGGGTTAAGAACCACAGATGGCTTGATGGAAGGACGTGGAAGTGACTGCGATGATGACATTGGCTAGTGTTAACAAATATGTCCAAAATTTCTTCGCAACAAAGTTTTTTAGATGTTGATAGTGATAGGATCTCTAAGAGGCCAGTCGTTCTTTAATTTACCAAGGTGATAAAAGACCAAGGTAAAATAGATACCATAGAGATAAATGTTGCAAAATGCATGCGAATAGACTAACCAACATATCATTGAAGGGATGAAAATGGTGGATTCCTTGTAGAGGAATGAAAAGAAGGGAAAGAAAGAACATCCATGTGTATGTAATACATGATTGCAATGTTTGATCTTTGTACCTTTGATCTTGTTGTTTTTGTTTTTGTTTTCTCATTTTTTTGCATTTTGTTTTTTTATTGATTTTTAAATTTTTGATGGTTTTAGGAGGTTGGGACCCAAAATGTCACTCTACATGATAAGATCCAACAATTATGCTCATGATTTACTTCATAAGGGTGATTAAGCGTGTTTGCTTATCAAGAGTCATATTATCCCCGATCTCAATGATCGTGGTGAGCTCATACTCAACAAATGACTGTGGTTTTTTGTGAAACATGGATTTCATATGCAAGAGCTTGAGTTCCCTATTAAGAGGTTTATGCACTTTGTGCCATACTTGATGGATGCATCGGTGTGTGTTCTTGAATCATGTTTGATTTTTTACCCTATGATTGTTTGACTTGTTGGGAGCTTTGGAGCCTTTGGAAGTTTTGATCTGAACTTGATGAAGAAACTGTTTGGGCTTCTTATAAGATAATACATGATTTGTCTGATCCCGAGAAGTGGGAGAAGAAAGTGAACATTTATGATTGATGATAGGAACTAGAGAAATGATGGTGGGTTTGCCCTGGTCATTGATAAAAGAATAACATGATGGGTAAAAAGGATATGGTCCAAGAATTGAAGAGGATGAGCTACCTGTAGGTGATCCACTGATAGAAGATGATAGAGGGCTACTAGGATGTGGCCCCAAGATGGAAGATAAAGGTCTACTCGCTAGATAAAAGAGGATGAAGGGATACTAGGATGTGGCCCAAGAATAGAAGGTAATGGGTTACCCCAAGGTGACTCATAAATGAAAGATAATGGAGGGCTACTAGGACATGGCCCCAAAATGGAAAAAGATAACGAGGGAATACTAGGGGGATGACCTAAAAGTAGAAAATGTAGGGATACCAGATGGTGGCCCCAAGATAGCAAAAGGTGATGGACTAGTAGGACACGGCCCAAGAATGGAGGATAAAGGGCTACATGGAGCATACCCACTAATAGACGAAAAAAGACTACTAGGATGTTGCCCAAGAAAGGACGAGGATGACCTACTAGGATGTGGCCACACATGGAAGATGGTGATGAAGGGCTACCAGGCAGTGACCTACGGTGTGATTGTGATTGAGGAATCACGATAGATAAAGAATGATTGGGTAATGAGAAGAAGAACCATGGATCAATGCTAGACCCCGACATCTCATCATGCTCAGAGGAAGGTGAAGATGGGATAAGAGAAAAAGAATCAAGTTCCATGACCTTAGGCTCTTCGTCTACATTCTGACAAAAGGAATCAACTTCTTCTCCCCAATATGTAAGCGTATCGAGTTCTAGAAAGAATCCTTGTTTTCAATCCTCTAGAGGGATATCTTCATGTAGTCTAACTATTCCTTCATTCTGAGAGAAATAAATTAGTAGAAGTTGTTATTTGACCATAAAAGGTTGACTAAAAGAAATGGGTCCAATAAGCATGGAAGTTTTAGAATACATGTGATGATGTAGATGAGGGGAATAATTTACCTTATCATGTCCACAAACGAAGAGTTTTAATAGTGCTTCAAAAATATATCTTAGCACATGGCTTCTTTCTAATGGTTTGACGTGGTCATAGACATTGATATTTAGAAGATGGATGAGGAAATGGTACAATATGGTTGAAAGGGCTTAAGGACCAAAGAGTAATCGAAGCTGGACCGATAGTAGAAGACAAATCAAGAGAGGAAGTAGGCTTGGAGGTAGGAATCTCATGAATGGATGATTTGGATCTAGACTTAGATCATTTTTCTAAAATATGACCTAATGTGGGAAGGAAAATAGGATCGCATAACCATCTGTTAAGTTGTGAAGTAAGAGTCGAATTGGATGATTGACTAGAGGGAATACAAGTCATTGAACTCTTTGAAAGAGGAAGGGGTCATTAAAGTGTCTGATAAAGGTGGTCTTGTGATGGAAGGGAGGACCGTGACTCAAGAACTAAATTTATATGTTTTATCGACAAAACTTGGAGTCGTACGAATCTTCAAAGGGAGGAAGATGTCATTGAGGTGATTGGGAAAAAAATTCCCTAGAAGAAAGGGAGAACTATGATGCAAGACTTGATCTAGGGGTATCCGAATTATAGTTGGGATCCAAATCTTTAGAAGAAGAGTGGGAATCTAAATAGTAGTTTGGATCTAAATATGAAGAAGAGCGGGCGGAACCTGAATAAGAATTTGGATCTGAAGCGTCCAAACCATACCCCTAAATATGAGCTAAAGGTGGGGAACAAGGTACCTAAATGAGTTTTCTAGTGTGAAGAACCAAACGAGATTTAGTCATGATAAGGATATTTTGATGTGAATGCCTAAATCTAGGTTCCCTACTTTCACAAGCATGAGGAACTAGGTGATAATCAATCATTGTTGGTGTTGTTTAAGTACAAATTCCTAGACCTAGATAGTGTGATCAAAATTCTTCAAAGTGAAGAAGGCTCCATGTTGATTCAGGTAGCATAACGGAAATCCAACTAGACACTTTGTAAGTACAAAGATGCTTGCATGATTTTCCAAAGGGATCCTAAGGAAAATATATGTCATGATGACAAAATTTCAACGATCTAATCAAGGTTTTGACAAGTTGTAAGTGTGAAAGATCAAAGGATCTAAAAGGATTATTCTTAGACAAACGAGTTTATAAGATGAATGATTACAAGGAACTATCATGTAAGTGCAAAACACAAAACCAATCAATAAGGAAATAATCCCTATGAAAATGCGTGTCTCAATGATAGTTCAACACAAAGATGATCAACACAATGTTAATGCTTAAGTCAAGTTCGAAATGAACAAGGCGTAAGTATTAATAAGGGGTAGATGTGACTACCAATCAAAGGATACCATGACGAGTTTTACAACCAATAAGGCCTAAATGTCAAAGCGTGAGGATTACGAATGTAAGCTACGTAACCACACCAATTAGACACATTAATCAAGCTTTGCAAAGAAGTGAGATATTAGTGCCAAAGTGGTATCGAAATGACGCAAACAAAGTAAATGAAAATCTTCAATATTTTAGACAATGTTTGAAGTAAAACTAAGTCAAAGTATACTAAATATGTGCTAAAATGTGGGTAGCGTAATGCCACAATGGAGACGCTTAGATCACATTTATGAGAAACATAATGTAAGTATCTTAATTGTGTCGTGACAATGCAAACAAGGGAACATGTCAAAGAGAGATAAAATGATGAATCAATCCTAAATATGATGATGATCTTGAAATCAAGATCAAGTGTCTATTAAGATATAAAAATTTACCCCAACACACTTTAGATGTTTAACAACTCAGCTGTAAACATGGATGAGCGTAAATGGACATAAAAGTGGCAAAAACCATGTATGATAACACTTATAAGAGATGCCTTCCCTTATCACAAATGGGCAACAATAATGCAAAGGTATAGATCAAATGAGGTGAAAATAAACTAAGTGTCACTTGGATAGATTTTTGTCTCGTCCTAAGTCGAGAAAGAAACTAAGCTAAGTAATACGTCATAAATATCATGATGAGTGAAACTTAGTTTCAACTTAAGTGGACTCTTTACCTTATTCAAAAAACAAGGTTTAGAGTTCAAGTAAGTCATCACTTCGTGAGATCTTGACAAGACATGATGGTTTGGACTAGCAAAGTGGGCCCTAAGAAGACATGGCTTTCCTAGGTAGTTCACTCAACTAGGTGTCACAAGTTTGTCTAATGTGAGCTCAATTTGCCAAAAAATTCACAATGACTAATCTTGGTGTATCTCAGATTTACTTTACCCCATTCTAACACAATGAGTTACTAGTACATTTAGTTGTATTATCATTGGAGTCGCGATAAGAACAACTTTGACTCTAACTCACATAATGTAATACTACTCAAGTAGGTAAACGAAGCACTTCCCATTTCATCCACAAGGTTACTCAATGGTGGACTACTTTGGGGTTCCTAGAACCACCCCCATTGTTATAGCTTAATGTGTTATGCCAAAGGGGTTACGTTCTAGTTAAGTGGATAGGGACGTACCCTTTTCCGAAACCTAAAAATTCAGTGTGATGAATATGGTGTTTTTTTTTATCTTTTTAAACTTAGTGTGGTTTTTGTGTAGCACACCTTTTGGTAACATGTATCAAGACATGAGTTAGCCTATTGTCTTAGCCTCCGATTCTTCGACATGCATGATTTTGGTCCTACACAAAAAAATTAGTAATTTTACAATAAGATTATATAAAAGAGATAAGATGTTGCTTTTGATTTCCTATATCATCCTAAGATGCAAGGAAATAGCATATACAACAAGCTATCCTACTCAAATGAGGCTAAGAAATCGAAGATACTTTAAGCAATTCAGTGAAAAAGAAACCCCCTTTTAGCCAGCTTTGAAAATTAATCCTTTATGAAACTCAAATTAAAGTGTTTAGAAAGAAAAGACAAGGTTTTTGAACCGTTTCTGATCCCCAAGATCACCTAAAAGGTGTGAGGGAAGAGCATATGTACTTCAAAAGACCTACACAAATGAAAAATGCAAACACTTAACTAAGTTAGGCTAAAAAATAAGATCAAAAGAACCTGCAAACCACTAATTAGTCCCACAAATACCTTTCAAAGTGTTAGAATAACGCCAAAAAGTAGTTTTGCAAACGTTAAGACATGTTAGAAAATGAATAGTTAGTTAATAAAGTAACCCATAATTTTTCTGTAAGTCAAAATCCTAATTTTATGTTTCCATCACGTAGTTCTCTTCAATACCTTTCCAATGCAAAAAAATAGATGCATTTCAAGTTCGGGAGAAAACGTTATGGCCTCTGCAAGATAGGTAATGAATACAACTCAACACATTTATGCCCAGAATGACATGTGCGCACCCAGAATGACGTGTACGTGCCCAGAATGATAGATACATGCCCAAAATGATGCACACGCATCCATGTGTAAATAAAATAGTAAAATTTATGCCTGCGTTCCCAAAATGATAGATATGCACCCAAAATGACATGACATCACCCAAAATGACATGTACGCACCCTAAAATGATGGATACACACCCATAATGACATATACATTTCAGTTTAGGATGCCTACGTGTACCCCTATAAAACCATAGAAAATCATGGGAATAAAAAATCTAAAAATGCTAACAGGTTAGTTTTCCACCATTAAAACCTATTTCCATCTTTAAACCCATCAAACATTCATGCAAGATGGGAGATTTAGCCCACCTAAAGTTAGAAATCTGTTAGAAAACAAGTTATTGAACCGTGAAAGAATGAAAAATGGTTAGATATGGAAATGAAAATCTCAAAATATCAACTTCTAAAGGACTATGGAGTAAGAGTCCCACCAGGCATTCCAAATGTGAAGAAGGAAAATTTTGTAAAAGATATGAAAATGGGGCAAGAACACTTAAGAGACCCCAAAGCTTTAAACAAACAAATCAATGGACCATCATGATAAGAAATAAACAAGGATTTGTTACTTTACATGCATTAATCTTGAAGTAAACAAGCAAACCTAACATGTGTAGTTATCCTCTATTCTTGAAATCTTTGTAAATGAACCTAATAAAGATCCTAAGCAATCAATTTGTGATTATGAGAATGGGAGCTCACCATTAATGACTACAAAGCCACATGGTTCTTCCCATTTACTCAAAGCTTGAATGTGTGGTGCAATAACAAAGCAAATAACTCAATAAAAAAATTAAGAGAAACTCTTAATCCTAAACAAAATACTATAATTTATGCTAGAAAGGAGGATGTGTTCTTAGAAATGGTCTAGTGGTAATAGGGTGTTTATAGTTTTCCATTTCCAAGAATGGGAGACTTTTGTTGCATGTGGGACAAATGAATAAGCCAAAAAGCACTTTATGGCTTAGAGGAGGTTAAACAAGGCTTAGGCTCGTTAATATAGGTTTAGGCTAATTAATCCTGATTAGTGAGGAATTAGGGTTCTGAGAGAGTTGTGAGGGGTCTACTTAATCCAATGAAATGGATTGATAACCTAGGAAGCTAGTAGAAGTGGTTTAGAAGGAGACTTAGAAGGAGACTCAAAAGGGGATTCAACTAATAAGAGGCTATATTAGCCTATTTAGTCGATTACAAGAGGAATACGACGAAAAGGATGTCGTAAAAGGAGAGTTAGATAGTCCTAATTGATGAGGCATTATCAATTTGCAAGGAATAGAATAGTTAGTACAATATTAAGAATAATGGTGCTTTGATCAAACTATAGGTGTCTACAACACTCTTATATCTCCACACCAAATGAAATCTCAGCCCCTATTGTATATTGTGGACACTTCAGCTTTGCGGGGAACTAGTGACCCCACAGAACTTGTTCCGTTTGGGCCTCGTGTGCCCATAATCACCGATCCGCTTGCAAACCACTATCTCCCCGACCTCCTTTGATTTACGGCTCCCAAGACAATACGGAGAACCATAACCCCACCTACATTATTCTTATGGGCCTTCAAAATATGACTTACCCGCAATACAAAGGACCCTTTATAATGTGTCTCCAAATCAAGGGCGGGGAACCTTAGTTCCATCTGCAGCCCCCAAACCGTAGTACATTAAAATAGGCCATTTTTCCACTTTTATCATTTTTTGTAAATTTTTGGCTAAGTGTTGAACCAAAACAAAGGAAAATGCTTTCAAATGATTCCAAGTTCCCACAATCAACACAAATACCTAAAATTTTCTAGATTCCCCATTGAATCTCTATTAGCTGCTCAAGTCCATTTTGTCAAGTTCTTTATTTTTGCCAGGGGTAAAAGTGGATAACAATTTAGCGACTCACGTGGACATATTCTTGCTAGATGATTTGATCAATGGCATTGAAGTATCTATTGGGCATGGATTCAACCTGGAAAACATGAAAACTAATCTGAAACTTGAAGAACAACCCCCAAATTTCTTGAAGCACTACTTGAAGATGAAACTAATTTTTTTTCTTGAATTGATCAATCACATCATATAATCTTCTGAACAAAGTTTTATGTGAGTGGAAAATTGTTTTGAATCTAAAATTTCATCTCTTTCCTTTGCAACTGATATGTTGGGATGAAAAATGAATTTCTGAAGCTGTCCCAAATCTAATTTTTTGCCAAGTATGAAGAACACCGATCTAATTTCTTGACAAGTTGAAATATTGCAGAGTTTTATAATCACATGCTGATTTGGAGTTCACTTGGACTACTAAAACCTTACTTTCAAAAACACTTCCTTTTCTGAAATGTACTTTGAAATAATAACAACAATGAAAAAATATGTACAAAAGGAAAGATCATAAATGTTCTAAGTGAAAACATGCAGAGTGTGCACAAGTACTTCTGCTGAAAACAAACATACCTACTCTAATCTAACCAGAGGCAAAGGGAAATCAAACAAATCCAGTAATTGGCAGGGAGAAGTAGCTAGCTTTCCTTAAAATTTGAGACCATGTAACTGATTTTGTAAAGGAAATAGCCTTAAATAAGAGTGAAAAACTAACTTGAGGCTAGTTTTTCACCCTATTCAGTAAGGTATCAATTGGAAATAGAACAAATACCTCTTTTAGTTGCTCTACATTTGGACTTGAGAGGTATTATGGCTGATCCTTGGTACACTGAAGCTCTTCCTCATGCTTTAAAACAAGCATGACTGGTTGCAACTCCTTCCTTGGATCTAAACAAGCCAAATATTTGATTGGGAAAGGCATGATCCTTAGAGTTTTTCCATTGCTATGAAGCTCAATCCCACAATTAGGATCTTGTCGCAGACTTCCTTCCTGAAGGTGGCTATTTGTAGGTTGATTTTTGCTTTGTTTTGCCTCTACAAGTAGCTCTTCTTCTGCCTTGATGACTGACTTGGCATGGTTTTCATCATCTTTCTCTTCCTCTTCCACATGAAACTCCTTATGACTAATTGCAACATCTAATGAAGTTCTTGGTGAATCACTGCTACTAATTCAATCTTGCTGCTCACTTAGGATTTTCTCCTCCTCTACTCGAAGACCAAACTGATCAATTTTCTACTCTTGAGGACTGCTATGGGAAACAAGGTCTTCTTGGATGCTCTCCTCCATGATAGGTTCATCAACAAAATCAGTTTCCACAAATGAAAGCAAGAAGCTTTCAATGATGTCATCTTCATCTAAAGTCTCTAAATCTAGTTTAGTTTCTTCCACATTCTCCTCTTCTTTTGGATTTGGAGTTTATTCTTCCTCTTCCATTGATTTTGCAATATATGATTAATCAACAACTTCAGAGAAGATGGTGCCAATATGCACATTGCACTCAGAGCAAATATATTGTTGGTCATCATCTTCTTGTGCTTGTTCCTCTGCAACATCAACTCTCACCACTTGTTCTTCAACTCCAACCTCCTTTGAAGGCCTATTTAGTATTAGAATTTGATTTAAGTTGAACTTTGCATCCCACTCTTTCAAATTTCTTGCAAGTTCCTCTCTTCTAGTCTCTTTTTCTTAGTGCCCTTCTTGACTGATTTTCTGATTTTGTTCTTCCCAAAATGGGTTTGGGAATGAAAGAGGAGGGATGGGTTGGGATTCAACTATTTTTTTACAATTTTTTTGGTGGAAGGGAAGGTGAAATTTCTTCTTTCTATGGAAGGGAAGGTGTTTTAGAAGGTAAAAGGGAAGAAAATTGAAGGTGAGGTGGAAGGGAAGAAGGTGAAGAAATTGAATTCACAATGGGAGAAACAGGTAAGAAGCTAGGAAATTGATACTTAGGCTGAGATGGCATGGGTTATGGAATCAGAAGAGGGCTATGAGATGGTAATGCAAGAGTTTCCCATTGATAGGAATGACTAGCATTATATTCATAAGCGTCAATCTCCTTAATCCAATTTGGAATTTGTGGTAGTATCTCAACCATGAAATCTAACTCCTATAAGGGCTAAATTATCTTAGCATAGGGCCAACCCATGGACAAGGGATCCTAAAACTAATTATGAATGTTTTCAATTGAGATGTAGCCCTAGTATGTACCATATTTTCCTCCAATTCTTTGAAATTTTCTCTACAAATCAGATTCTTCAGGTGTAATATTGCCTCTAAATTTTGTATATCTTTTCCTTTGAATTGCTCCATAGTTTAGTGAGTGGCCAAATTGACTTGAATTCTTCTCACATGGATGTGCATACTACTTATTTTCATCTAAAACTAATATGGAGGCGTGTTAAATCAACCTAAAGAATAATTTTACAAGTTTGGAGGTAAATTTTATTAGCTCTACTGTTGTAAGTGAGAATTCCATGATGGGAATGAATTCATGATTGCACAACTTCATGGATGGAAGAAAAATGAAAGGTAGGGAAATAAAAATGGATGGAAATAAAGGTTTGCAACTCAGAAATGGGTTGTTTTGGATAAGTGGAGTCATCATTTATGTTTGGGTATGCCTTTATATGCTAAGATTTCATCAAAAGCAGAAAAAAATTGATGAAATGAAGGTAAAACATGATACAAACCTATTAAAATTGACTTCTTCTATCCCATTAGGAATACCAAAAATGTTAGTGAAAAATTACAACACCCTCTAATTTGTCATGTGTGTGTGCATGAGATATCAGTGTAATTTTCTAACATTTGACCATCTCTCAAGTTGTGGGACTTGCATACTTGAGATGTACCTCCAGAGAAAACTGGTTCCTCTATCTAATCCTAGTACTAAACTACTCTTAATACAAGAAAAATACCTATCTAATCCTATCCTATCAATTCTAAGGAGTCAGAGAGAGAGAGAGGGCATGAAAACAGAGAAATCATACACTACAGAGGTGATAACACCAAAAAAGGGGGTGTTGAACAATTTAAAATGCATGAAAATGAGGGAAGATGAGTGTGGAGAGGATGGACAAGCATCACAAACCACAATGACATTCAACACAACATTCCCATAAACACAACATCATCCAAATTTTGTAATGAAAATACAAGAAAATGAAAAAATACCTGTATCATAAAGAGAGGCAAGATAGAACAATAAAAACCAAGAAATGATATAGATATTATCATAAAACATTGATTTCAGTGCTCCATAAATTTGCAAAGTACGTCATAGTGGAGGAAGAAGGAATGATTCCCATTACAAATCTTCAAAAGAGAAGGCTTGGGGCTCCATTCCTACCCAAAAGAGAAGAAGAAGAGAGCAACATTGAAATTTTCTCCTGAAATTTGCACCTTACATCATAACAGAGGAAGAAGGAATGATTCCCATTACAAAAATTTAGAAGAGAAGGCTTAGAGCTCCATTCCCACCCAGAAGAGAAGAAGAAGATATCAGTATTGAGAAAATGTATAACTACTTACAAAATGAGCTCTCTTTTACATATATTGATGAAAGAATGAGAGAGAAGGAGAAAGAACTTGAATTTGGCAGTCAACCACCAACCAATGTCATTGCATAACCTGCAAAAGTGATGGAGGACCCTATAAAACCCATCCCTCATTGTACTTTTCCTTGTGGGAGAAGAGAAATGCGTCCAAGTCTTCAATTGATCCATTTTTCTATACCTAGGACGTGATGATTTGCACTCGGATCTTTTCTTATCTTTTCCACCTACCTACTCCACCAACTCTCCATTTTTTTTTTGTTCCATGAGATATATGGAGAAAATACAAGCCCTGCACAACAAATTTCATCAAATTTGGGTAAGTGTGGAGAGAGATATCACCATGTGGGCCTAGAGGGTTCGTGTGGAACATTTTTCAAACTTTCAAGTTTGTGTTTTTTCTCAGTCCCATACTTAGTCAGTTTTTTGATTTATTTTTCCCTCCCCTTTACCTTTTCATTTTTAATTGTATTACGGGTTTTTAATGATGCAGGGAACTGGGTGAGATGTGGAACTAGGTCCTTAGTGCCTCTTGTGCCTGACTTTTCCATTTTTTCCACATTTAACATCTGCCTCCAACTTGTTTCCAAATCAGCGAGCTTGGTCAAATCATCGAGCCCTTCACCAAATCGCCCCACCTTATTTTCTAGCCATGTGTCCATTTTCCACTGTTATGGAAAATGCGGTTTTTTCGGGTCCCGCGAGGTACTGGGGAACTTGTGCCTTGAGGGACCATTGGGGCCCGATTTTTCTAATTCCTCCACAATCAACCACCAACCAACTTAGTGATCTCGGTTAGCTCGTTGAGCTCCCCATTGAATCGAACCTTTCGATTTGGATCCTTTGGGATTTTTTAGGCTTTGGATCCCCTCGTGACCCTTTCCTCATGTACTCTCCATGCCCAAACCTTCCGCAACTCCTGTACACTACTCGACGAGATCAGTTAGATCACCAAACCACTCATTTGACTCCGATGCTCGACTCCAACCCCTCAGCAAGATAAGTCATTTAACCGAGATATCTTTAACTTAACACCCCTTATCACTCCCCCGCCTTTGTTTACAGTAATGTCGGCCATCATGGGAACCAATGACTTGCCCAACATCATTCCACCTAGGCCTATGGCACTTGAAACCTCCGCATTGAACTAGAAGCGTCCAATTCTTTGTCTTGAAGGCCAAGTCAAGGTTCCAAGAACCTTAGTTCCATATGCACTAGTTTTTACCCGCACCCCTAAGACCCGCAATATACTCAAAAGGCTCATTTTTCACTTTTTTCCAATTTATTCAATTTTTTACTCCAACTCCTTAGGATTTTCTTGGATTAGAGAGTTAGAAAAAAATGAAATGAAGCCCCTAAAAGCCAAATTTCACCATTTTATCAAATTTTCTACAAGTTTGACTAATTATAGGAACCCAAAAAGAGGGAAATTGCACTAAATTAATCCCAAAGCTCCCAAATAACTACAAGTTCTCCAAAATCATGGAAATTACCTGAAAAATCTAGATTCACCATGAATCTCTTGATCAATTGCCCAAGTCCAGTTTATCCAGTTGTCCATTTTTTCCAAGGGTAAAAATGGATAACATGCTACATTCACAACTATAAGGAAAGTTAACACGCATGTGTATATAGAAAATATAATGACATACTGAATATCAGACTAACATAGTAAGCAAAGTGTACATGTGAGTTTAAGTAAGCAAGGAAAATGTGCAACAAAGATATGTAACATGTTGTGAATGTGAATGGAATGGAATGCAAAGTGAGTGTGATAGGAGTAACGTGGTCCATGAGCTAATGTGAATGAGTATGTATGAGATGAGGTTCATTTATAAATGCCCCCTCAACAGTTGAGAATGAACCATAAAACAAGAGTGCATCATCATGAAATGGTTCAAATTGTGTGCTAGAAAAATATTATCAATGAAGCATATAGCGTGAAGTGTGAATGAGTTTTGTAAGGTTCATTTCATATTTATACCCTCAGTAGTAAAGTATGAACCGTGGAACTAGAGTGCATCATCAAGTAGTGACGATGTGTAAGAATGTGCTGTTAGAAAGATGTCTCGTGAATGCACTGCATGTGATATGTGTCATGTGATGTGAGGTCCATGAATGTACCATGCCCTTAATTATTAAGTGTGAACATTATCATGAGAGTGCGTCATAGGGTAATTATTATACAAGTGTATCAAGATGTGTGAGATACGTGTGAAAGTCTAAATGTGAAGCATAAGGTGAAAAAATAGAAATATGAGACACCTGATAATGATAGAAGGGGGGAAGTAAGCATGATGCTCCCCAAGTTAATGATGTGAATAAGCTATCTGATAAAATTGAAGGGAAAGGGTGCACCACCCAATGCTTGCAGAGATGTAGGCGTGTGACCATGCTTTGAGATCGATGATATATGAGACTGATTTTGTAGTGATGAATGAGACCTATGTGCATGAGACCTAAGAGGTGATGTACACCTATGTAAAGGAGACCACGGAGATGATGTGAACCTATGTGAAGGAGACCAAGATAGTGATGTGCAACTATGTGAAGGAGACCAAGAAGGTGATTTGCACCTATGTGAAGGAGACTGCAAAGGTGATGTAAACCTATGTGAAGGAGATGTCTGAGTAGTGGACCTAGACTAATGAGATGTACTAGTAGACTGTTGAGACCGATTAGGTCATGTGTGAACATGAGAGCTAGGAGAATATCACACTTTAGATTTGAGAGGTCGTGGGGACCTAAATGATCTAGCGAGTGTAATGGAAACCTCAAGAGGAGGATATGACCACGATGTGCATTGAAAAACATTGTTGATAGTAATGACTAGCTTATTGTGAATGAACTTTAGACACAAATGATTCATGGAAATGATATCATGAGTAGTACGGAGCCAGGGAAGACCTAAGATCATGTCACACCCTTTAACTGAAGGTGCCACAAGAAATGACACAAGCATGGTAAGAGGACCGACTGTGACTGGAAACTTGACATAACCGTAAGATTTAGGAACTGTATATGAAATATGAGAGGGTGGATAATTAATGGCAACGAGGAGCACAATAGAACACACACAAAGATGATATGACATGATGATCATGGTATTGTTATTAACATAAGATCTGATAGAAGCATTGATATGTAATGTGTCAAAAGAGAATGTAGCATGATAGTCATGATCAGAGAATGCAATGAATGGTGGAGATGCATCAGCGTGAGAAAATAGAAAATAAAGAGATCCCAATGAAGGAGGAGGCACCACATGATATGTATGATTAGCTGAAGAGTTAGCAGCTTACTTGTCATGCTTAGGAAGAGGATTTTTTAAGGTCTTGAGCTTATGATTTTCGTTGACCGGTGTAGATGTCGTAGGCTCAGGAAGCTCAATTGCATTGTTATTGATGAGATCTTGAATAAGATTTCATAGTTTGAAACATCGATCAGTGGAATGCTCGACCCATTAATGATAGTCACATCTAAAATTTTCATTGAAATTGTGTCCTTTAGGGTGAGATGGATCCAAATTAAGCGTTGGAGGAAGTGTATTAAGATTTCTCTTAATAAGTTACGGTAATAGAATATGTGGAGCATAAGGAAATTTGGTGAATGTAAGCATTGGAAATTTCGATTGAAGATTTTTAGGTTTAGAGATGGTGTTGACAATAGCTTTAGCTTTAGTAGGTTTAGTAGATGGCTTAAAAGTTGATTTGTTTAGAAATCGAGTCAAAGATGAAGCTTGCCCATGATATTTAAGTTTACCCATGGAAATTAATTTTCTTTTACATAGCTCAAGGGTATGGTATAGCTGATAAAATGATGGAGAAGTCTAAAACATGACACTCTCTTGCAAAGGAGGCAAAAGGCTTTGGACAAATAGATCTTGAAGTTCATAGTCTACTAGTACATTAGACATCTTAGCTAGGTTGTTCTTATATCGTAAAACATAATCTGCTAGATGCTCATTAGATCCTATTTAATTTGTGCAATTTGAACATAGGAGATCTTAGAGCCAATATTTATTGAGAAATGCACAAGAAAAACATTGGATAGATGTATAAAGGATGTTACTGAGTGGAAAGGTAGATCGTAGAACCAACGCATTGCATAATCTTGAAGACTTCTAGGAAATATTTTTGTGAGTAAAGTATGATCATCGACATAATATAAATATGCCACATGAAATGCTTGAATACGCTCTCAAGGATCACCATGGACATTGAAGGTGGGAATCTTAGGGGTGACGAAATTTGACAGAAATGGCGGGTGTGAAAGGAGTATGAAGAAGCAAAGTGGGATCAAGAGATGGAGATGCACGAGAAGTATCCTACTACAGTTAACAGATTTGAACTTGGAGATCTTGATAAAGAGAGGCTAGGTCTTGAATTTCAATAGAATATACTTACCGCGTGTGATAAATAAGAGGTGGATTGAAGTGATTGGTGGGAGTAAGAACAAAAATGGGAACTGTAGTAGTAAGCGGAAGAGTGGAAGCAAGGGCTTGAGTAGCGATAGGCACAAAAGTGGGGATGGATACATGAACATTAAGCTCAACCAAATTGGTGGCCTCCTCACAAAAAAAAGTAGATCTAGATCTTGAGGATGTTCAATAGGATGATCATGGGATTCATTAAATTTTACATAAGATTGAGCCATGATGGGAGAAGAATAGGAGAGTATTCGAAGGAAAATTTCACCAAATGATTTAACAAATATATAATTTTTTTGAAATTATAATTATAGAGTCACAACGAAATAATAAGCAACGAATTACAAATATTTCCTAAGTAATAAGCTAGATGAAAATGAAACCCTAGGTGCAATAACAGGGATAATGTACTTATTTGATTTCAAAATAAATCCCGAAGTATGTCGATTTGGAAAACTTATGAACATGAGGAGGCATCTGTCGCAACCGCACACAGAAATTTACAGAAATGTTAGAATAAGATGGACTGGGGCACCTGGATCAAGTCAGGGGCATTTGGGCATTGGACACCTCTGCTGGGCACCCGTGAATTTCTCACTCTGATTGGGGAATTTATTTGGTAACTTAAAGAAAGAGAGATTCCGAGATCTCTAAAGTGTTAATCTATTAGGCCAAGGAGTCAAAAAGAACATAAAAAGGGACAAAAACAAAACAATCCAAAACTAAATCAGAAGAATAAAAATCAAACACGCCAGTAGAAAAGGAAACACACAACTGAAAAAGTAGACTATAATACAATGCAAGAAGAACTTGCACTACTGATGAAATAACTTAAGATGTTTCCCACTGTGAGGCAACAAAAGTTGAGTTCCATCAAGGTATGACAGATAAAATCTATTTTATCCCACAATTGATGAATCTTAAAGGGTCCTCTCCATAAGGAATCAAAATTTCCATGCATTCCCTTTGGTTCTCTTATTTTGTCCCATAACAGAATGAGGTCTCCAACCTGGAAATCTCACTGCTTAGATTTCTTATCAAATTCATTTTTGAATTTTTATTGATGTTGCATGATCTTGTTAACCACTCAGGAACTTTTTTCCTCCAGCTCTATCAAGTACATGATTCTTTTTTCCACAGAATCTTGGAAGGTATCATCTTCAATCATTTTGGCCAACCGTAGGGTTGAAAATTCAAAAGAAATATGAATCTCCTCATCAACACCATACAAAACCTGAAAAGGTGACATCCCAATAGCTCACTTTAGAGTAATAAAATCAGCCCAAAGTGCGCCATACAATGCTTTGTGCCATGTTTGTTGATTTTCATCGACTAAATTCCTGATTATAGTCACGATTTTTTTATTACTTTATTCCTCCTGACCATTTCTTTAATGGTAATAATCAGATGAGTGAGCCACAGTAATCCCATAACCATAAATAAATTCATTGAGTTCATAAGATGAAAAATTAGAAGTGTTATCAAAAACAATATTGTGAGGAACACCAAATTTGACTATTATATTCTCCTTAATGAAGTTATATACAAATTTGGAGGTAACATGTTTTATCAGGATGGATTCCACCCACTTTATGAAATAATTAGCTGCAGTCAAGACATAACTATGTCCGACACTAGACGAAGGATTCAATGCTCCAATAAAATCAGTTCCCCATTGCTAAAAGGGTTCCTCAATCACCATTGGCCTTAGGGGAAGTGCTGCCAATGTTAGGAAATATAATGTTTACATGTAATTAACAAGTTACCATGTAGTAAATATTACTTACGGTTATATGGCTAGATCATATTGTTGTATATAAAAAAACCAATATGGTTGTTACACCCCGTATCTCTATTAACGAGTCATTTGTTATTTGTGCTTCCTATTAATTAGGAAGATGGTTTGTTGTTTCCATGGCTATATAATAGCCATTGTATTATGCTTGTGGTGATATATAGAGAATTCAAATTTTTGTATGCAAATTTCTCATACCTATGATTTGGTATCAGAACGACTATGTGATTCTGAAAAATTGAGTGGGGAAACTCTAGTTTTGATCCAAATGCCCGTCTATGAAATTCATTGATATGAGAAATTTTAGTTAGTTTGGTGAGTTTTTTTTTTTAAAGTTTATAGGTATAGACTTCTATTATGATAGCTTGGCTCTGTCTTCTACCAGCTACCTATCAATAAGACTATACATAGTGTCCTTTACCGGTTCTACCTAGTATTTCCACTCATTTAGAATCATTTTCCATATGGGTGTTTTGGCCAATACAACGGGTGTATCTTTAGGGGACGTTTTCATATCCATTCACGTGTATAACTTCATGCGCTCATCTATCATCGGGATCTAAACAACTCAAAGTTGAGACACACAAACTAGTAAATTCTTAGTGATCTGGCTCTATTTTTTTTTCTTGAAGCTTGACATTAATTCCCTCCAATGGATCTTAACTTCTCTGTGAGCTTCAACACAATCATCCTTCTCAGGATCAAATTATGTGGGAGATTTTATTAGTGTATAAGGACATATATGTGATACTTAGAATCACACACACACACACACACACACACACACACACACACACACACACACACACACATTCATGCATGCAATTTTTTTGAAGGATTCATACGACTCACAAAACTATTACACTCGTATTCTTTGCAAGTGTTGACTCTTCAGGAGATCTATTCCATCTGTTAGTGTTGTGCATATTGTTTTCTGTGGACTATGTGTATCCATCGAACTCATCATCTACACACATTTGCTGAATGCAAACTCTTCCCTCCAACACACATAGCTACCCATCACACGAGAAATATTTTGTTTTGTTCATGCCTTCTTCTCCACTTTGATATGATCCTAGCAAGCCGTGATCTAATTCATGCATTCCCATGTGCTCTCTCGACCCTCCTTACACTCAACCTATGTGGAGTCTTCATCTATCATCCATCCCTTGAAGGATACATGCAAAATAAAATAAGTCCATATAGAATGACATGGCAACATGGCAGCTTAGAGGCAAGAAATGAAAAAAAATTATTGGTATGAATTGACTAGTATATTTTGTTATATGGCTAATAAAATGCTATTGGGTACAGGTCTAAAAGAGTTAAAAGTTTATTACTTTTTTTATTTTTTTTAGTTTGTTTATGTCACAAGCATTTCATTTTAATGTCTAGTTTAGTAAAGCTATAAAGTGTCATTTAGGCGGTTTTAGGTTATTCTGTATTTGGTTTAGATAGATCTTTAATTGGTCCACATTTCAAATCTAATTAAAAGATTAATGTCCATTGTATTCAAAAGTAAAGCAAAGATTGTATTATCATGCATATTTTAAAGTTTATAAAAGTCTATATTATTTGTTAGTCACGAGTCGTCAAATAGTTGAGTTATAGTCAAATTTGTAATGTCGTAGAAAGTATTTTTTTAGTCTTTAAGTGTCATTATTTTGTGTTGGTAATTTTATCGTCAAAGATTCAAAAAATTGAGTCATTGTAAAAGTCCAATTTTTTTTCCTTACGGATGCATTTTTGATGTTACCTGATGTTCACAAAAT
The DNA here is from genome assembly GCA_019776745.2 of Taxus chinensis. Classification (NCBI taxonomy): domain Eukaryota; kingdom Viridiplantae; phylum Streptophyta; class Pinopsida; order Cupressales; family Taxaceae; genus Taxus; species Taxus chinensis. Next base: position 827,743,321 of record CM034149.1, on the reverse strand, counting down.
CAACGATTTCACATTGTGGGGGGGGGAGACAAAATAAACCCAATGTGGAAACTATTGAGCATCCAAGTCAAATCCAGCTGAGCTAGCAACATGTTAATGGAGAGCGAAGGCATCAGAGGCTGGAGGTCAAGTAATGACCTCTTGTCAGTCGCCAACGACAGGGCCACTTCGCTACTTTGGTGGCACGTGTGTGAGTGGTGTGCGTTATTTTGGCATGTAGTGTGTTTGATTTCATCATTTCAGTGTGGTGTGAGAAACAAGAACAAAGGTTCATTCATGTTCACTAGTATATGTAGTTATTCCTACATAGCTCCCTGATGTAATAACATAATGAAGAACATATAGCACAATGAAATGCAACATCATGAGTCTTGAAGAGGTTGAACAATCATATGTGTTCCTGTTCATACCTACGTTTTTGGTTAGCATCTAGAAAACCATTGAAGGTTGTTCAAATGTGTTCCTGCTTGAGTTCCCACATTGCTAGATCAAATGTGTTCCCTAGGGTGGCTGGTTGATAAGAAAATGGTTCCTGAGCGTGTTCCCATCCTTATCAGTCAGATGTGTCTGCAACAACACATGGTTGATAAGAAGTTGATGTGTTCCTTCTTCTACCTTTAGTTCGAGTGTTGTACCAAGATCATGAGCAAGCACTGGTGGAAAGCTGCAAAAAATGTGTGATAGTTGTTTACTGCCATGTAAAAATTAAGGGGGGGAATGTTAGGAAATATAATGTTTACATGTAGTTAGCGAGTTACCATGTTGTAAATATTACTTACGGTTTTATGGCTAGATCATATTGTTGTATATAACAAACAAATATGTTTGTTAAACTTGTATCTCTATTAATGGGTCATTTTTTATTTGTGCTTCCTATTAGTTAGGAAGTTGGTTTGTTGTTTCCATGGATATATAATAGCCATTGTATTGTGCTTGTGGATATATACAGAGAATTCAAATTTTTGTGTGTAAATTTCTTGCACCTATGACTGTTGACAAGCCTCACAATTTACTACCCACATAGATGCATCTTGAAGGAGAGTGGGCCTATAGTACCTTTCTCGCAGGATCTTGCGAGATGTAACAAATAATAAAAAATTTCCTCCACATGCTAAGTTATGAAATGCTTCCAAAAGTTTATCTCGTTGGATTTTATCTACTCAATAAAGGAAAACTCCATCAATTCCCCTCTTATACAAACCATTATCCCACAGCACATACTTAGCGGACCTTAGATTTACTATTCATTTCTCTTTAGGAATCATATGTTCATGACACTCTCCATAAGTTAAAAAGAAAGTGATATATGAATACAACTCACATGTTGTGCTTACAAAAATTATCATTGAAAATTCCTCACGACTTTCCTCGACACCATTAGCTTCTTCTTTTGGGCTCTTTTCAACAATTAGTTGACATAAAACTCTTCCACACACTTGATTGGTAGGTTTGATCTCTAGATCATATTCTTAAACCTTGGCAATCCAAATGCCTCACTGACTACCTAACTCTTGCTGAGTAAGTATGGACTTCATTTCCATATCAGGAAGAAGGACCAACATACGAGAATTCAGGATGTAATACCTGAAATTATTTACTTCTCAGAAAATCACATAAGCATGTTTTTTCAATTTAGGATATCTTCATCTCATGATAGTTCAGAGGATAGCTCATAAATGAAATTAGAGATTCAACTCCTTCAAAATTATTTTGCATGAGCATAGTAGACAATACATGAGACGAGGCGTAGTTATACATAATAAAATACTTTTAAAAGTATGGGCTTGCTAAGATGGGGGCATGAGTTATGACTTCCTTGATTTTGTCTAAAGAAATTTTCCATCATTATTCCATCAGAATGGAAATTTACCTTTTATCATCTCAATGATGTGCCGGGTCTTATAAGTGAAATATGGAACAAACCATCTCAAGAAATTAACTTTCCCAAAGAATGAGTGTACACATATTTTACTTATTGGGAGGATGATACTTTGTATAGATTTGACCCATTCAGGATCAATATTAGTTCCCTCTTTTTTCATGATACATCCTAGTAGTTTCCCTTCTATGACTCCAAACATAGATATCTTGGGATTCAAAGAAATCTCATCCCTCCGACACCTTATGAGAACATGTTCTAGATGATTACAATGCTCATGTCTATTCTTGGATAAGACCATAAGGTCATCTAGATACACTACAATGATTTTTCCCATTAGGTCTCTGGATGCTAAATCCATATCCCTTTGGAAGGTATCTCCCACATTGATCAACCCAAATGACATCCTTTGATAAGTGGACGTACCCCATAGAGTAGTGAATGTTGTATTATGTCGATCTTCTGCAGTGACTCCAACTTGGTTATATCACAGAAATCCATCCATCATAGAGAAAATTTTTGACCCCATTACCATCTCCAGCACTTGATCTATAGTAGGTAGGGAATAATGTCTTTTAATGAAGATTGGTTGAGGTTACAAAAATCAACAAAAATGCAAATTTCTCCATTCTTCTTGTGTACAGGGACAATGTTGGCTACCCATATGGAATGATGAATTGAGAAAATAATCCTTGTGTCCAAAATCTTATAAATTTCTTTACTAATGGTACTAGAAATCTTTGGGTTATAATGACGTTGTTTTTTTTGTACAGATGAGCATCTCTCATGAGAGGAATATCATGTTGAATGTCTTTTAGTTTGAAAGATTTCAAGTCTACATAAGACTATGCTAAAACATCCATGTATTTCTATAAAAGTGCCATGGATTTTCTCTCCTCCTCAAGGGAGAAACATTTTCTGATGTTTACAATCCGTGGTTACTCAGCAGAGCCAAGATTAACCTATTTGACTTCGGCAAAATAATTAGCTTCATATTATTGCTTATTTTAGATGAAGTGATCATGCTTGTAAAACATCCCTTCAAGAGACACCAATCCTTTGGGGATTTTATTCCCTCTGAGTTGGAGAAATTCTCCATTGATTTCTTGACGTGAATCATAAGTAGATTCATGAAAAGATTACCCAGAACCTTCAAACTAATGTTCACAATAATTGTCAGAATTTTAAGGGAAATTCAAGATTTGTTGATCATTGTTGAAAACTTTATAATGAGAAGATTTTTAAGGAACACTGGGTCGATAGATTATTTCAATTGTATATTTATTTTCCTTTAACTCAAGATGAGGAAGGAGTAACCAAGCAGAGACTGCAAGGAAACCTGCCTTGTTATTGTGATCTCTAGATTCTGCTTTGATGGAAAAGGCATCAAAATCTTCAACACAGTCCCAAACCCTGTTCCTGTAATGTTTCAAATGATCGTTCTTCACCTAATAGATGTTCCTCACTTGATTCACAATGAGCTTTGCATCTCCTCATGCTTTTATATTCCCAATTACTTTTTTTATTTTTCCATCCTTAGTCCTAACAAAAATGCCTCATATCCGACTGTGTTATTAGTATTATCAAATTATAATTTGAATGAAAAAGGAAATATTTCAAACTCAAGATAAATTAGTAGTACATTAGCATTGGATCTAGAAGTAGAAAAACTACCATCAAATTCTAAATTCCATATTTCGTTAGGATTCACCTCAATGACTTAAATGGAAGCGAAGATTTGATCTGAGGTCATAAAATAGGTCCCTAAACCAACATCTTCAAAAAGGATTTATGCCTTCGGATCATCATATTTTGTGACCAAATATTTCTCTTGAACTTCGGGTTCGAGTATACGCATGGTTCCGTTGACTGGTATTTTTTACTTTGTCCAATCCATATGAATTTCCCACATGTATCCCTATAAAAACCTCTCCCAAGAAAAATTCCATAAGTGGCTAGGATTTCAGTGACTGGAATAATCATCTTGATCCTCTTCTCAGCAAATGCAGAAATTGTAAACCATGCATCCTTGATCTGATTGATCAATGATACTTTCTTGGTTTCCTTAGAGTAACAACATTTGAATGGATTCATAAGAGTGATTCCAAGAGTGTGCACTACCTTTGCAAGCATAACATTGTCTGAGGCCCCAAAATCAATCATGCAATTTTTGAATTTGAAACCATTGATAAACAAAGAGATAAAATGGTTTAATATTTCCAGAGGAGGAGGTTGAAGCCATATTATTTTCAGATGAGGGAAGTGGAGGATTTTGAAGGATCCCTTTAGATGAATCATTAGAAGGCATGGTGGATTTACTCTTAATGAACTTGGAAACCCTTTCAAATTTCTCTGGATTATACTAAAGGTACTCTGCTTCTGACATCTAGATCTTGGTTCATTTGACATGATCAATGATATCAAAAGTGGTGTAGGTGGGAGCAATTGAATGGGTATATCCTTCCATGTTTTCTTGTGCATTTGGGGAACTGGTCTTGGGAATAGTGAAAGAGGGAGTATTAGTGGTAGTGGTAACCTTTTTAATAACATGTCTCTCCTTTGGTTGAATAGGAAAAGGAGTCCCTCTTTTGGAAATAACTATTGGGTCTTATTTTTCTTTATGTTTCTCCACTTCTTTCCTCATATTATGAGATCGAGTGAAAAAAACAAAATATTTTCCACTAGCTTCACAATCATCTTATTCATATTTCAATTGCCCTATGTTGGAGTCACCAGCTGATTCATCATATGACTCATCAACGCAGACAAAATCTTCAAAGGAGTCATTAGCTTCATCACTTAATTATTTTTCTTCTTCAACTACCTCCATGAAAGCATTAATGGGAGGATCTTCAATGAATAACTTGGGATGTGTAGTAGGTAAGAAATTTCTATCTTTGGAAAGATCAACCTTGTTATTGTTAAATTTCTTCCTAGGGATATCCTGATAAGGGACGTTTGATGCATACTAAGACATCTGATTCTTTATATTCAACAAGTTGTTATCCATTCTATGGATCATAGGATCAATGGTATTTTGATAGGTACTCTGATTCCTAACCTTGGAAGAGTCTCTTCTAGTCCTCCCATCCATGATTAGATTATCTTCAATCTCTGTTGTTGTTGATAATGCACTAGACAAGTGAGGAATATTTGACCTTATAAGTAGGAAACTTACTTTGGGGAGTTGGGCATTGACGAAGAAGCACTTTTGATTTTCAAGAGTGGGAACTGCAAGATTTGGGATCTTATGAATCAACTTGTTAAACTTGGCCACAAAATCATACATAGGTTCCCGTGATTCCTTCTTAATATCTGTGAGTTGTGCTAATAATGCGTGTGAATATTTTACAACTTTGAATATTGCCTTAAACCTTGTTCTCATAGTGGCCCATGTGTTGATAGACACATGAGGAAGGTGATAAAACCACTCTAAAATAACACCCTAGAGCATCTCAACGAATAGATACATTTTCATGAGCTACCCCAAGAACTCCACAAGCTACAAAAAATGTGGCTATGTGTTCATCCAAATGTTTCTTTCTATAACCTTTGAAATTTGGGAATTTCTTACACAAACCATGTGGCAAATCATGTAGCGATTGAGCCAATGTAAGAGGACCAATAGTTGGGCCCCAAGGGATAGGAGCTTGTTTAGCATTTATTCTTTGGAAATATGTATGTGTGGGGATTTGAGTATCACTTAAGAATAACACTCTATAGGCAACAGATGTATTTTTCTCCTAAGCTACACAATTCCTATGCATAGGTGATGAACTATTTACACACCTAGCGGATCGTCTTTCCGATGTGAGATTAAAATTATGTTTTTTCAGTAGATCGAATAAAGGATCAACTTCACATGTAGGTTGAGTAGCACAAGTAAACACCCTTCTTTCCATCTTGACTCTGGAAAGAAACAATAGAACAAAGAAAATACAGAGTCACCAATAGTATAATGGATTTAGTATTTCCTATCCACATTCCCTAGCGAAGTCGCCAAAAGCTGTTGGTTGGATTTTTTTTTGGAGACAAAATATGAGGTTCAAACATAGTATGTGGGAAAAATTCCCTCCTCGAATAAAGGGGAGGTGCCTTGTTTATTACTAATCTAACCACACCAGATAATATGTACAATATTCACACTAATCTAACCATTCATGGTTGGGATCTAATCCTAGTAGATTTATTCTTTATAGAAATGAATGTAGATAAGGAGAGAAGAAGAAAAGTGACAAGAGGAAGTTGGAAATGTAGGAAAATAATAAGTGGAAACGTGCTTTCTCTTAAGTAAACACATATCAAAAGATAATAACATGAGATCAAATAGTAATAACTTGCTGAAGATGCAAGAAACTAGATATTGAAATAAAGAACCATATAATGCATTGAACATAGGAACAATACCTTAAATGAAAATATATAATCACAACAATTTTTTTGTAACAAATGTCTCTTATATTCTTTAACACCAAGATAGAAAACACAAAGTGTTTCTATCTCTTCAACTCTAAGATATATATTATACAAAAATATCCAACCCTTAATAATGCCACAACATTTTACATTTATAGAGAAAGGAAGGAGAGAAAAGGGGAAACATTTTGGATTGCATGCTCAAAATAGTAAATACAAATTAATATTTCATTTGACTAGTTCTCACAAAATCACCCAGTTAACCTACGAATCCAAAAGATGTTTCAACACCACACAAATTAACATGTTTGATGCAAAAAAAAAAATGACATGATTCATTCATCAATCGAACTTGTCTTTTTCCTCATCGGGATCAACTTGTATTTGATGAAATTCATGGAACTTCTAGATAATCTCCTGTGTCTCCTTCTCATCCAATCCATAGGAGTATCAGTTCAGACATCTCAAGTTTCAAACACATTGCCCATATCTCCCAGACATTTTTGATATTTCTTGATAAACTTGGACAAGTTACTCACAACATTTTCACATAAGATTAACTTTTCAATGGCCTCCAAACTGAAATATTCCACTACCGAGGACTCTTTTTCAACCAAATATTTAAATTTCTTGAACAAATAATTTTTAGGTAAAATATTCAAACCATCATCCAATATTTTTTTTGAGGAGCTTGGTCAGTTCTTCATCGATGTCATTAGTGGCATTGAATACCTCTTCCCTTGACTATTGAAGTTTATCACAATATTCTTGGAGAATTTGACTCAAAAGTCAATAGCCTTGTAGAATTCAAAATGTTTGTCCCTATCTGTTTCGCACGGAAATGTTTCAACTTTTGGGAATAGAGTTGCTTCTATCCTTTTATTCCTTTGAGAAACAGATAAGGGTTAGGGCTAGGAGGAATACCTGTTAAATGTCGAGAGGGTGTGCGCGTACCGTAGAGAAAGATCAGATCGACTGCGAAGAACTCCTTTTTGTCTGGGAAGGACTACCTGCAAGTAAGAATACAAGACCACCAGATTTTAATTAGACAATAAATGAGGGAACTGCCTTGGGCCCAGGAAATATAAAACTTCCTTTCGAAGGTGGTCAGTTCCCCTGCTAATATGAATTAACACAAATTCTAAAAAATAAGCTATTGTCCAATTACAATTTGTTTACCTCGTTAGAACAATAGAGAAAGGGCTGGTCTTGGTTTAGAATCAAGGTGACCGATGCCGGTCACTGTAACCGGTACCGGTTAGTGCTAACCAATATCGGTAGGGGCTTTTGGTGAAGGTTGGTTGTAAGGTGGGTGTGTTGTTTTTATAAGGCTGATGAATGGGTGGGATTAGGTAATGGGGTGATGAGAAGGACTTAGAGAATACAGGGGGTGTTCTTGGGGTAATGTAAGGGTGGAGGAATGACAGTTAGATGTAGTGTGTTGCTGGGTATTAGATCTAGGAATAGACTTATGATGGCAGTGGTTCAGAAATTCAAGAAATGTTATTAAAAGAACATATAAGACTTACTTACTAGTTCTTGATGGAAAATGTAGGTTCTGGGACTGTGATGATGAAGACAGGGCTCAAGTAGGATGATCTGACAACCCAAGATGAGCTATCTCCTCTCCTGATACTCGGATGAGTGTCACAAGGCTCTGGTTACTCAGTTGTAGTTTTTGGGCTTGATGTCCTTCTCTGTAAACTCTTCTTCTTTCTTTCACTTGTCTCTGTTCAGCTAAGTAAATTTCGGATTCTTCCCCTGATTTCCCCTTTTGGATCCACTAAAATCCAACCCTGTGTTTTTGGTTGGGAGTGGTCATTTATAGAGAACCGATGGCGGTTACGTAATCGATGGCGGTCGAGTAGGAACCGGTATCGGTCAGGTCAAAGTAGGCTATTTTTAGTAAAATAGCCAGATTTTCCTCTTTTTCTCCTGAGGGATTAGTTGCGGGCTTGGTCAAGTCATTATGAGGTTGGTTTTAGGTGCGGGTGAGGAGTCGTTAGTCATGGGTGTGGATGTGGACTAAGTTATAGGTCTTAATTAGGTTAATTTAGGGTTAAGACTAGGTCATGATGAGGTGGTGAAATGAGGTGGCAGGTATGGCGATGTGGATTTATTAATTATAAGGTAATTAATAAATAATTGTGTAAGGTTTAGGTGATGAGGTTAGGTTGCGCAATGAGATGCGGGGCACAGGGGGTCGTAAGACACAAATTTGGTGTCTACATTAGCCCCTTGTTGTCGTGTAGCTTGTCTTTGTTAAAGCTACATAGACAATAATAAGAAGTGGTTACCCCTGTTAAGGGTACAGGTAATCCCCCTCAAATCTATCACAGATTGAGGTAGCGTGAAATCAGGGATAGGGTTGATAAAGGGAAATGGTGTTGAGATGATGGTAAGATGGTGGGGTAGGTCCAAGGAAGCAAACGCACGTTGAAATGCAGTAGTGTGACCAGGGTACATGATTTTGAAGAGCAAACAAGCAATTCATAGGCAAAGGTCAATAGTTTATCCAAACAAGGGTGATATAATCCTGGTATCCAAGGCATAAGAAGTAGCTCCACGGGATATAACGGGTAAGGTACATGAATGTTTAGGCATGTTCGGCAGTACCAAATGGTTGGTTTGGTTGAGATAAACGTCACGGTCTTGGTCTAGGAAAAGTTGGTCGACTGATCAAGTCAAGGACCCTAATCATGCTAAAACACGAACATGTGAGCTCGATTGAACAAAGAGCTACATGCTGGGTGGATAAAATTGTATTGTGTTGATGTTGGGCAAGGTATTTAATTGGTGCGGCCTTGGGTCGGGCAAAATGGTTGGGTGCGGCCTTGGGTCAGGCCAAATGGGTTGGTTGCGGCCTTAGGTCGGGCCAAATGGTTGGGTGCGGCCTTGGGTCGGGCCAAATGGGTTGGTTGCAGCCTTGGGTCGGGCCAAATGGATGGTTGCGGCCTTGGGTCGGGCCAAATTGGTTGGTTACGGCCTTGGGTCAGGTAAAATTGGTTGGTTGCGGCCTTGGGTAGAGCCAATGAAGTTAACAAAGGGTTTTCAGCCAAGGTGGATATAGGCGATGTTGTGAGAAAGGGCGATTAGTAAATAAGGGCAGAAATTGGGGAAGAGGTGGGATAAAACCGATATCGATTGTTTATGACCGATATCGGTTAGGTGACCGATACCGGTTCCTTAGGGCACAATATAACCGGTATCAGTTATAGGTCGAAAACCTATAAAAAGAAAAAAAACGGCTTGTCATTGTCATATTGTCAATTTGAAAACCAATTTTAGTTGTCTGAGGTCTTTTGGCGAGATTGTTGAGTTTGTCGGCTGAGGTGGCACTATTTGAGTGGAGAAGTGAGTGATTGGTAGGCCCTAGCAAGGAGGAGGCAGCATTTGATTGGTGGAGGACCCAGCATAGGAGTTTGAGAGCCATGGCACAGCCAGGAGGAGCTGGAGGTGCTGGACCAGCTGGACCACCACCACCTATCCCACCACGATGACGTGTCATCGTACCGGTAGGTTTGAAACCCTTCATTGTGTGAATTTGATGTTGTTAAGCTATATTTGGGGGTTTGGGTAGGAATCCATGTTTTGATAAAATAATGAATAAATTGAAGTTATTTGAAAAATGAAGAGGATAGATGGGTTAAATAGGTCAAGGTGGCAGGGTGGGTAGGTTTTTAGGGTGTTAGGGTGTGTAAATAGAGAGAAATAGGGGAAAAATGGATTTGGGGGGTCACGTCGGGTTTGGCTCGGCAATTTTTCAGTGAGCGATGCCGGTCATTAAGCGACCGACATCGGTCAAGAAGTTTTGGGGCAGGGTGGTTTTGTGGTTGACCGGTGTCGGTCGTACGTCTACCGGCGTCGGTGGAGAGTGGACCGGTGTCAGTCATGGGTGACCAGTACCGGTCCCTAGTTAGGATTTTCTATTTTGTTGTTTGGTTTTGTTGTGGTTTTGGGTGTTTGGTTGTTATTTGGGTGTTTTGGTTATTGTTTGGGAGTTATGGTTATTGGGGTGAAGAGGGAAGGGGTAGAGGTTGATGGGAAGGTTGGTTGGTGGGTGGGGGGGGGAAATGGGGCGGTTGTGTGGTCAGGTGGTATAGAAGGTTAAAGGAGTGGTTGTGATAAAGAGTAGGGCTAATGCAGTGAGTTGGTTTTGCAGGCACGTCAGCAGCTGACGATGCGGGATAGGATGCCCCTGTTGTTGAGATGGATGCGGCCACACATGTCCACAGCGTAGTGGGGCATTATGCACGAGGTGGGACTTGGCAAAGTCCAGCGGTATAGGACGATCGATAGGGATCACAGTCTGATGGTTGCCCTCATCGTGAGATGGGATCCGGCGACCAATGTGTTCCATCTCTCGACTGGAGAGATGACCATTACATTGGAGGATGTGTATCGCATCCCTAGATTACCAATCAATGGAGAAGCAGTCTTCCAGGTGGATGCAGAGACAGCCATGGACAACATCTTACAGGTATTTGGGGATGCAGCCGTGCTATTGAATTATCACAACGCGAGCATCGCCTATGGGGACATGTATCGTGCCCATCAACATGAGACACGGCTTGCCGTGTTGATGATGATCGGCATTACATGCTTCACCCTCCCAGACTCAGAGGGAGGCCGCTTTCCACGAGTGCTGATGGGGGTATTACACGAGATGGTTGAGGAGCATACATGTTATGCTTGGGCACCAGTATACCTGGTGCAGTTATACCGAGAGCTGTGGGGCTACCGCCGGATGAGGCGATTCAGGATTTACTCTACATTTTTTTTACACTGCTGGGCATATGAGAATATCATATGCATTTGACCAGTAGGGCTGCCCCATCAGCCAGGGCTATAGGTGATTTATAGATATGGCTTTCAGAGGTGGTTGGGGGTTGTGGGCCAGCCACGAGTAGTTCTTGCCGGACGGGATGTAGCATATTACCGACATTTATTAGAGGGCTTGACGGCTTTGGATATTGTATGGAGACCTTACAGAGGTCATCACCCTCGCAGAGGAGCCTGATCACAGTTGCGGTGGATCCAATATACATTCTGGATAGCGGGACGGAGGCCAGGAGAGCATGAGCGGATACCCCTGGAGAGGGTATGTAACATCCTCATTTTAGACAATAGAACAAGTCAATTTTTTTTTTTTGATAATTGCATACTGGTTCTAAATACATAATTTAGAACTCACAATTCAAATAACCCTTTTATATAACAGACAACCATATGCAGCTGTAATGACTCGGAATACCTCCGATCTATTCATTCCATGACTCGGTAATCTACCGATCTATTCATGAGTAAAAAGAGTTAGTGTTTTTATTTAACACAACACTCTTGCGGTTCTCTTCCCTAATCTGGGATTCAGAATGCTCTGTCCAAGGAATCTAACTGAATAATTGTTACCATTATTCATCGGCATCTCATCCCTTAGACTAGGTGAATTAGGACAACGCAATCAGCAGCTTGCGATACTTTGGCCAAAGATTTTAAACATACTGTTAATGTCTCGTATTCCTTAACGGCATACTCGTTAATCTCGAATACGTCCTTCACCCCATTCATATGTTATATAGAATGTCTTCACTGACTACTGTTAGTCCTTCCTTTCACAACTGAATCACTCGGAGACAGATTAACAAAGTGATAATGTTTTATGGATGTCCACGAGGATTAGGGATGTGGTGACATACTGGTTCAACCTTGCAGTTCAACCAGTGTGTCATGATACCCAAAATCTCCTAGGCAGCCTTATAACATGACCACGTTCTTAATCGGACTCTGAATAACTCATGCGAAGTCAAGTGTAAATCTTAGCGATCCATGCAAAGGGTGTCGCCATAAGTCACCTGCATTGTTGTATCTTCGAGAAGATCCTAACCTTCTCGGAGGTACAACCCTGCAGTTGACTGGTGTCGTCAACCTTTAAATCCGCCTCGAAAAGATCTACTTAACAACATGCAGTACGCACTAGAGTTTAAATTACTATAAGGACTTTCCCCCAAGATAAGTCCTTCCCAATCCTTGGATTCTTCGTCTTGAGACGACCCTCCTCTATTAAACCCATTACATGGTAGAGGTATTAAGGTCAAGTTCTCATCAAGGAGTCATTAGAATACACCTGATTCTAAAACAACAGATTTGGACAATATCTCATAACCTTTACTTGAGATTGCCATCTGAACTCCGTTGATTTATATCAGTTCTCTTAACTGAATTTATATCATACTTACTAGTATAAAGATATAATTGATTAAGAGTCCAATTTAGTAATGTCCTGTCATTCTCAGGACTAGGGATTAGTAATTTAATCCAGCTTGTTTAGCGTTCTCTCTAGGCTCAATTTTAACCTATCTTCTAGAAAGACAAATATTTAAATCCAATATTGCTTTTACTAGAACAATTTAGAACTACCAACACTCATAAGAATTCAATCTCATTTTCTTATAAGCTTTCATTGTTAATCTCAAAAGCATCCATATTATACAATAATAATAATTCCCCTTCGTTACATAAACCGAAGAAGGTCATCCATGAGAATTAGAATACAACACATAAGTATCACACACTTATTTCCATTTCCTTGAAACTATACAATTACTATTTATGCATCGGCATACTTGATACAATGTTCAACGGAAAAGAAACATCTTTTCATATATAGTACATCTATAAAATCAAGATGCAATTTATTATAAATCAAATAAACAATCTGATCAGCCTGTCAGATCTGCATTGCTTTTACCTCTTACGGCAACCATCTGCAAAAATAGTCAACATGAGTCAGTTCAATGAACTGAGCATGATAAGCACTAAATTTTAAAACAATTGTAATCCATCAATTGTTTTCATTAAACACCCTGTTTAAATGAGATCAAATATCCAAATAAGTAAACACATTCAAACTATGACCTTGTAATACAAAATGATTACAAATATGTAACTCTACCCTCGTTACAAAATAGTCTTAATCTCATTCTAATATTTCATCAAATATTAAAAGAATCAAGGAACGAATGTACACAACAATCGTCGAATCCAAAATCACAACATTGGTCAGATTGTTTCATTCTTCCAAAAAAGAGAATAACATAACAATTCGGGACTCCACCAAAATGTTACAAAACAATTTCCCACTGTTTGACAAATATCAACAAATATGAAATAAAGGAAGAGAAAGAACAAATCCATTCATACTTCCTTATACCTATGTTCATCACTGTACCGTCTTCACATATGAAAACATTCAACCAGTATATAAATGAACAAGTTAGACAAGCCGCAAGCAAGATTGCTGTACTAAATCAAGAAATAGAAACACAGCAACATTCCTGTACAGCAACTAACACATCAACAATTCATATATCAACCCTAAGCCCAATGCTACTTCTTTTAAAACACAGCAAGGCTTTAGAATCAAGTCCGAAATCAGAAACCCTAAAAGTATCGTTGTCAACAACAGACTTATTTACAATAAGCGATTGATGCATCTACAAGACCATACAGAGATTTCCTTACCAATGCCATAATATACACTATCGCCTCCTATAAGAAATCAGAAAGGAACACAACACTCTGTACATACATCTGTACTAATCGAAGTTAGTCAAAAGTACTTACGATTAACTTATACAGGGTCGCGTTACCTGATACAGACCATTACTCTGACAAAATGTCCAATATCAACAACAGTATATCAAGTCAAGTTTCAACTGAAACAGTAGAAGATACAAGTTAACTTCCTCAATCCTCTAAACCTGAACTACAGTGAAATGGTAAACGATTGTAACTGTTTCCCTTTGGACAAGTAAATAGTGTACATGCTAAAACTCAGGCAGAACTTTTTAATTAACGATTTCAAATCAATAACCCGACTAAGTCTTGCCCATTTTTCGCACAAGATTTCAAGGAACGAACATAAAAATATATCCAAGAAACTGTACAACAAAATCCATGCAACACAAGAGTAATTCCAGGAAATATAGAGGTCTTAGTACGTGTCATTCCTTTCAACCACTGGTTCTTCATTCACCAACTATTTAAACATATTCAAATTGAACAGCGGCCCAAATAGAAATATAAATCATTGAATCGTCTCCTCTGAGTCGTTCAGAATAAATCCATTATAAATCTATAACTACACATTACATGCAAAAAACGGGTTTACGCCCAAAATCGCAGAACCCAACAACAGTATAAGATGGAATTAATTAATAAATTCTTCTATACCCTCCATGGCAAACATTCAGAATGAAACAAGTGAAGCAAATCAAATACCCTTTTCAAGCAAGGAAATCAATTGAGCTGCTTCAAAACTTTCAAACAGCTTTCAAAAAGAAATGCAATGCATACCCTAGAAATATATACTCCTTATTTATTTCAAATAACCGAGGTCAGAAATCCTGTTCCTTTCTCTACAAAGCTTCCACAAAATCAAATAACAAAACACCAGGATGAATTTACATCCACAGCAGTAGATAGTAATATACGATTCAATCATGGACTCCACTGAGTCGATAAAAGAAAGTATAGATGTTTCAATATTATACATAGCCAACAAATAATCCCGTTACCACAATAACAAGGAAAACAACTTCCACTGAGTCGTTTAGACTAAGGTAACACGACAGTTACCTGTTCCCAAGCAAAATTAGAAGACAAATGAAACTCACAAAGTATCATTAGTCACTGTCAACAAAAACCACGACAGAGCTTCCAAAATTTCCAAAACACTGAACAATCAAACTGGTACACCGGTATCCTTCCCTACTGTCTCACAACAGCATTGACGATCAAAAATCGACGGCAAGACAGTGGTCTACACCCTACACAGTATATTCGACGGGCTCACGCCAAACAGGCCGAGCATTCCTACCTTTAAAAATATAAATATCTCACATATTTAAACCAAAAAGGAATACACAAAGGAATAGAGCCACAATTCGATTTTAACAAATACCCATCAAAAAGGAAATTGAAAAAAATCGAACCAGAAGAGATACAGTACCAAGATTTAAACAAGATCTCTATAGAAATTTATCTATCTCCTCAAAACATTTAAACAGAGTTGTTCTAATGAAATCATTTGAAAGAAAGCAAGATATTTAAAGGTTAGGGCCTAGCATGCCTGTATTTTTCTTTTGATCAAATTTCCGAAGCAGACCACTGGAAGAGCTCAAACTTCCTTTTCTTTTTCCAAGATAAAGCGACCAAAAAAATTTCGCTGTCTCCATCACATATATATCCTCCATGACAGAGAAAAGAGCCAGAGAAATTCATTCTTGCCATGCAACTCAAAGAGAACTGGTGCGAAGAACCAGTAAACAAGCAGAGCAAAAACCGAAAATCGCGATAAGCCAAACAAACCCACAAACTCCCCGTTTGCATGCCTCCTCGCGAGTTCCGAGCTCGTTTTCCGAGAAAATTAAATGCCATTAAACCAATTTTCCCGCTTAAACTCAACTTCCACCGACCGCCAGATTTGGTGACAGTCCATCTAAAACTCATGTTTATTTCCAAACTTAGCGACCTGCCACGTCCTCACCGGTTAGCCGTCGCCTAAGCCTCCGCCATGACCTGTCCCTCATCCTTATCCCTTACATTTATTGCCATAGAAAACACCGCCCATGGTTCGCCACCCTCCATAGGCCCCTTCATAATCTCCTCATTAGTTAGGTTAGTATCTTAGGTTAGAGTTTAGGGTAATACCCACACTAACAAATTTACACATAGATACTAACTTAGGATATTAACACATAGCCTAGGTCTAGGTTAGACTAACAATAATCTAACCCCTAGGTTAGGTTTTAGTTTTAGGTTACTAACCCTTAATAATTCCAGTTTGGTCCTTGTCCTGCTAACTCGGAAAGACCTGTATCATACCTTCTAGAACAGAGTTAGCTCCTGTTCTTATTGCAGAATTGTATGTAAACGAATTATTACCTAGTCTACAATCGAGACCTTCCAGATATACTTTGATATCGGGAACCAATTCATTTCCCAAGATCAGCCTGAGTCATACTCCTGACCAGCCTAATCAATGCTTTCATACCTTGCAACCTATTCAAGGTCTATGATCTAATTTATCACAAACAAATTTAAAACATTACTTGGATCAATCCCACTGATCTAAGACTAGATATTATAGATGAATATCTCTATAATTCATTCCTTGATCAGATTAATATTCAGACACAAAATGAAATAAATAAAAGAGTCTAATCATATTCTGACTCAGACAAGATCTGCAATCTGCAAGAAATTCAGTACATATCAAGCATGATTTCTGAATCGAGGAACACATCCTTTTACAAGAAATCACATATCAACACTTGTATGATTAGGAGAAAGTAACAACAGTTCAGGGTGTTACAGGGTACGACGGCAGATGGGGCTACGATAGGATGAGCCACCTCCCTTCCCTCAATACCGGAGGAATGATGTAGAGGCCCCACTGCCTGTACCATAGCCCGTGGACCCAGATTGGGTAGCCGAGAGGCCTGCAGATGATACCGTGGATGACGCCGGCTGCACGGGATCATTTTTGGTATGGTGGGCAGGAGAGAGAGCCGTGAGAAGAGCATAGCCCGCACATCCAGACTTGGTGGTGGTGATAGCAGAGAGGGACCAGCTCAGGGGCCAGGTACAGTTATTACAGAGGTAACTTGCTATTGCACAGGCACACATAGGTGTCTTACATGGTCAGCTAGCCCAGGCACAGGTACAGCCATAGGCACAGCCACAGGCCCCACCACAGGCACCACCAACGGCACCAGCACAGGCACCCGTACAGCCACAGGCACCGGCACAGGGGGCACTATTATTAGGGGTCGGGGGACCAGCCCCAGCAGCGATGGTGGCACGTGCCCGCTATATGGAGGCAAGAGCAGAGGCTCGGTATTATCAGGATGTTCTTGATGGTACCGGGGCTGACTATCAGCCATATGCGGCACACAGAGCTGAGACCTCGCGTAGCCAGAGATCCCAGGGGGGTGCAGCCATAGTCGGTGGGTCCGTTATAGGGAGGAGGCGAGAGGCAGCACAGGGACCAGCAGGGAGATAGGCGGAGGGCAGTGGGGAGAGCTAAGGGATCCCTGTAGAGGAGATAGTTTGTGTTTGTACAGTGGATATGGGCACCGGTCTACAAACCGGTTATGTTTATAGAGGCCTGCGTGCCTACATATGATGTATTCATTCATTTATTCATTTATTGTATATACTGGCCTGCGAGCCGAGTACGGGTTGTACAGTTGATACCGGCTTGCAAGCCGAGTATATTTTTGATATGAGAGACTGGCCTGCGAGCCGAGTCGAGATTAGTGACAGTTATTGCGGGCCTGTCGCTGCGCTTTTATGAGATTCACAGACGGCCCCCTGAT